>OZ010654.1:89040035-90429575 GCA_963932375.1 Phania funesta | reverse complement strand
AATAATATTTATGTATTTTTTCGATAATTTTGAAAATAGTCGATTAATACTCGAAATTCGACATAGTGCAATCGTTAATCGCAAGAAAATAATCAGTTATTAATTGTTGTTCAATTAATCTTGCCCTCACTAGACTGCACATAGGTTGAGGTCATCATAATCTAGGAGCAACATTTTATGGTAGAATTATATGGTTGTAAGCAAATCATATTTTTATCGTCGATAATAATAATGTGGTCTTTTTAGAACAATAGAAGAGCAAAACATTTAAGATACTCCATAGCAGCGGCTGAGGTACGATCACAGTCTATTAAGTTCAAATTCTTTGTTTGTGGTTTAAATTTTAGTAGAAATAGTATTGTTCAACTCAACCATGTTAAAATTTGTATGGATTCAAATTATTGTTTGATTAAATGTAAATAATAACTTGTTTGCCACAACTAAAGTAATGTTTAAAATGTCTTCAAATAACAGTTATATTTTTGTCACAACAATATGTTGTTGCGGAGAACATAATATGATCGACGCGGCCATGCCACAAATTCGCTTTTCTTTGCGGGTATTTGAATAACGATGTATATATAGTTTTTGTATTAAAAAAATAATAATTAATAGTTCTTTAACTTTACGGCGAGAAAAATATCTAGAAATGTGGCATCACTCTCGCCCTTTAGTATAGGTTTATTTTTTATATAAATTTTATTTTTTTTTTTTTTATAGAAAGTTATTAAACATTTTAAGTTCAATTAATTTGCCTATTAAAACGTGCATTAAATAAAGGCAAATGTGGTCAGGTAGTACACTAGGTGGGTTACATATTAGAAAATCGATTTTGCAGTAGTGCATGTATGAACGTGTGTAGCGGAAAAAAAGAGTTTTATTAATTCTATTATATATCTTGAGATATTAATTTACAATCAAGATGGAAGAACTACGTGCGATTTGTTCGAAAAGTTGATCAGCCTTTAAAATATTTTAGTTCTAAAAATTAAAAGGATTTAATCGCTTTGCAATACTGCAACAATGACGGTATTCAGTGTGTGGTGCAAAAGTAGAAATGTAAAATATCTCAGTGTTTTATGAAATCCAACAACAAAATACGAACAATTTCTGCTGAATTTCATAAAAAAAGTTACGATATTTTGCATTTGCACTTTTGCAAGACCATTTGCACCAATGCACTTTGCTTTTCACCTAGTAGCAAAATATAAAACATCCAAGACAATTTCTTAAATTTAACTGGTGGCCTTAAAAACCATTTGCAGCTAAACCAATATTAAGAGCAATAAAAAAATGTGTTTTAAATAGGCTCCAAAAAATTGTTGGAAAGTTCTATCAGAAACCATTAGCGTACCTTCCCTTCAAAAGGTGCATCAATGTTCCTGAATTACATTTTATCAAAAAGTGCAAAAAATGCAACGCAAACCAGACAACAAAAATAACAATAAAAGGCGCTGAAGAAAACTGATAGCAACTGAATTTTTTATTGTTGTTTTTGAGCATTTGCTCTCTTTTTTTTTTGTTGGTCATTAAGATAAGATACCCCAATCAAACACACAGATACAAATTCTATTCACACATTTTGAAATACTTTTCTTTAAGCAATTTTTGTTTTTATTGTTGTTGCACTATCATTTAGGGTTCATTACTAAGCTAAAGGGTTTTGATTATTTAACTTATCCGATCAGGTCTTCAAATAAAAACAAAAGTTTTACAAATAGAATCTACAAAACAGAACCATTTCAAGTTCTAACTCTAAAGTGCAATCAATATCTTATTGCTAAGATCGATATTTTAAATGTCATTTCGCTTGTCGCTATTTAACGTTTTTATCGATAAATATTTTTTATGATTTTAATTTTATACTCGTAGGGGTGCAATCATGTTTATTAATTTCTTATGCTTAAGAGAAGAGACACGTTAGCATTGCCACAATCTACACGGGAAGTACATACATACATACATATGTATGTTTTATTCTACAAATATGTATAAAACTTAGTGAATGTTCCTCAATTCTTAGAAAGTTTCTTACTCATCCAAACTTAATTTTGGCATTACTTTTTTTTTCTGTATTTCTTTCCTGTTCATATTTTATATTGAAATACGAAATTAATTTCAATCAACGGGTCTTTTAGAGAATAAATCCATGCAACACAAAACTTGTATATGATATGTGCACGCACCAGTGTTGCCAATCTTGCAGTTGCAAGCAAAAGCGCTTGTTTAGTAATGTGTGTGAAAGAGCATGCGAAACATGTGTGTGAATGTCTGTTTTTTTTTAAATGTTTTACATTCGTAATTGAAAATATTTGTTTTCTTATTATTTTGCTAAACCAAAGTCTAGTTATTTCATATATCGTGTGGACTAGTTATTAGACAGTTATTTTTTTTAAAGAGATAAAATGAAAAGAATTTAATAGACTTTGTAAATTTTTACGACAACGACATTTAATGCTTCGTGTATTTGTTTGGTGAAATATTATCTGAAAAGAAATCTTCTTCTAATAAGTCTTGTCAGTGTGACTCAATTCGATAGTTGTCAGGTGATTTACATATGTATGTATGTGTAAATTGATTTACAATTTCAATATAAAATTACGTCGAAAAAGATTTTGCTAGGAAAATTATTTAATAAAAAATCATACTTTTATTTGTTTTTAGGAAAAAATTGTCTTTGAAGTAATACTTTTTCGGAAAGTAACAACATTGCGCAGTATAAATATTCCCTCTACCTCCTCGGTTCCAAATTATATATCTTATATGCCTTCTTTTTAATCTACATTAAAATTTTGTTCTTTAGTTTGTCAAAAAATTCTCAAAAAATCAAGGTAAAAATTAAAATCATTTTAGTGATGTACATACAATCAAAGCGAATAAAAAAGGCACGTTATTCGAATACATTTTTCATTCATTATATTATGACTGCAATTATATACGGGTACCATTTTAAGGGTTGAAAATAAAGAGTAAGTAAATTCCGGTTCAATATTGGGAGTGGTTATACATTTGACTAATCTGAGAGCACTCTTGGGACAGTTTGAGCAGTGTAGGCAAATTAAAAAAGTCATTTTTGTACAGGAGCTCTTTTAGTGCGGTGTGAAGGTTCATAAGAAATGTTAGTGGCGCAAAATTATTGGGGCTCGTGAGCTGCGATACCGGAGCAGTTGTGAGTCTTTTTTGTAGATTTAGTATCTCACTTTAACCTCACTTTCTACCCAGCTGAGGAGCCATTTTTCCTCATCCTACCTCACCCATATATTGGCACGAGCATTTTTTTCCGAATCTCTCAATCTAGCGTATTGATTTTGAAAAGTCGCATAAGAAGTGGACATTAAAATTTGGTTGCCCAGGTTGACTAACTATACAGGTTTCGCGAGGGAAATGTATCAGCATTTATTAAGTAAAACAATTTGTGACAAAAGAAGTATCTAATAAATTTAAGGTCAAGATCGTAGAACTCAAATTAAGAGAAACGAATATATTTGCGAAGAAATTTTGAGGATAACTCACTGTCTTATTTTGTTACGAAACAAGAATTTTCTGTTATATCACGAGCTTACAACGAAATTATTTTTATATAAAAAAAAATTACTGAAGAAAGTATCGCATTGTACCGCATTTTCCATCCCTTATACAAAATACCATGTCGTTATCGAACGTTTCTATGTATCTGTCTTGTGTTAAAAGTCCAATTTTTTAGTCATTATGAAGTTAGAATATTTGTTCTCCATTCTAAATGTCATGAATAAGCTTTGACCTCACACCCAGATCTTTGAAGTTTAAGCACAATGGCGGTATTCTGGGGCTGGTGCAAATGGCCTTACAAAAGAGCAAGTGCAAAAAATTGTAGCTTTTTTTATGAAACAGACATGTTGTGTAGTTTGTTGTTGGATTTAATAAAAAAAAAATGCAACTATATTTTCCATTTTGCACTTTTGCCACACGATTTGCACCAAACACTGAATACGGCTAATATAAGTATTTCTGCATTTTCTGTTGTAAAAAAAACGCCAATATTTCGGGCTGGAAATACTGGAAAAAGAGCTACAAACGTATTCTTCTTTTTGAATATATTTATTTGTTTAGAGAAAGAGAAACTGAATAAAATAAAAAAACGGGCTTTGATCAAAAAAACAAAAACAAAGGGGTAGACACACTTGTGTGCGAACAGCAACCTAAAGGTATATTATTGACTTAAAAAAGCCAGTGTACTGCAAAATAAAAAGCATTTTATTTCATTTTAATAGTTAAACTTCCAACTCACACAAACACTTTCCACACTTGATCGACAGTAAATAGAGCGATGAAATGTTTGTGTATGCGAGTTGAAGTTATTTTTTCATTTCTGAATTTAACTCTCGAATGGGTGAAATAGAATAGCAAAATAAATTCAATTATTGTTAAGACTTGTAACGTTTTTTTTTTTTTTTGTTTAAATTAATTTTCATTGCCATTGGTTATTTACTAAACACACACAGATATACACATATACACTTGTACAGATAGGCAGAAAGAAAAAGAAAATTTACCCATTTGATTTGATAACAATGCGACACAGTGACACACGAGAGCACTTTTATTGAACTTGGCTCACTTTAGTATTTAATGGAAAGAACATTTGTGCGAGTACAATGTTTTAGGAAAGCAAATGTCAGGTCCCCTCTAATTTCTTGTTTTTTTTATTTTAATTTTTATTTTGCTTTATTTAGTTTTAGTTTCTGTGTAAATTTATACACGGCATACGCATCGAAACATACACACAAACATGTATGAATCAAACATATTTATATACACTATATGGTGGCGTTGGTGGTGGTGGGGGTCTTCTCTTGTTACAAGTAAAAAAATGCACTTTGATTTTCACAAATTGATCACTTTTATAACGCGTTTTTTTTCTGCTTTAGCAATGCCTGCGTTGGCTTAAGCGCATTCCAATGCGTTTCTTAACTTTTTAGCCGAGAGTTTTTCCTTCAATTTTCTTCGACTCCTAGTTTATTTTTTTTTCAAATCGCACTGGTTTTTATTAGAATTTAAACAAGAATTTCGGTTTATTTATTTTTAATGTAAAATTAATTTGACTTTGTTGTATTAATTTCCACAAATTATTAAACAATTTTCTGTTGAGTTTTGAATTTCATTTACCACCATGCGCTACGTTCTTTATACTCGCGCGATGTATTCACTCCAACTGATTGAACTTCTGCTTGTTATTTGTTGTTTCCAGCTATCCGATCGTCAGAGCGTATCTCCTAAATACACGTTTAGCTCTGTAGCGTTCAAGTAAAATGTTTAGTTTTTTAAACACTCACTTCGGGTCTGATAAAAACACCAGATGACTTAAGTATCATTTGAACATGTTGGTTATGGTTTGTAAGAAAGATACTTGAAATGTTCGATGGTACGTACTAACGGTGAGCGTTGTGCGAGCACAATATCCAGAGAGTGGGAGAAATAGTGGGAGAATGAGAAAAGTAACGTTAGTTAATCGAAGACAACTTATTTTCGTGATGGATGTACCAGATTGTTGCGTTTGCTTTACAACTTCACATAAAAATTGCAATAAAAGGAAATTATCTGAAATAAAACTGGCGTGGACTTGGCAACTTCGATAAAAAATCACAGGGTAATTGAATAGTTAAAAAAAAAAATTACGTGAAGTAAAACGACAAGAGAAGCCACTTTTAACTTCCTACGTGGAATTGACATTTGCTTTTTTTTGTTCTCTTTTATTAATACGATAATTTACCCATGTCATCAGCATCCCCCATAAGGCATTTCTGAACTTCCAAACGGCCATATTGCGGTAGCTACATCTGTCGAATTTGCTGTCATATATTCAATCTATTTTGTGCCAAATTATCATGGAAGAATATTGGTGTTCTGTTCGAGCAACGTCCTGCGCCGTGGTGGATTAATTTGAGTTTACTACTTAACTAAAAATTTAACAAAGACGAGAACGGCGACGAAAAGCAAGGTCCAAAACATCGCCGCTGTCCGTGAGAGTGAGCAGGAGAATACGAAGCAGTCGGCGAGCGCTATAGGTTGATGATTACCAACTTCTTTTGGCCTGACTTACATGTTATGGACACCAAGGACATGTGGTATCAACAGGACGGCGCTACGTGCTACACAGCTCATGCGATTTTAGCACATAGTCATTTCAC
This sequence comes from Phania funesta, assembly GCA_963932375.1. NCBI lineage: Eukaryota > Metazoa > Arthropoda > Insecta > Diptera > Tachinidae > Phania > Phania funesta. The sequence goes on along the minus strand of OZ010654.1, from coordinate 90,423,408 downwards.
GAAGAGGTGATGTGAAGTGGCCATCGAGATCGTACGATTTTACCCCAATAGTCTTGTTGGGCTTTCTTAAGTCGCAGGTCTATGCCAATAAGCCTCAGGCCATCGATCAAATTCAGCCTGATTTATGCGCCAGAGTCTGCCATGATAATGGCAACAAAAGGCATTTCAAACGAAAAAAAAATGTCTATGATATCTCACACACATTTTGGTTTATTTAAATTTAAAGAGAGGAAGCGTTTAATAAAATCCATTTTACCTAGCCCACTTAATGATGAAAAATAATACGAGACTACTTTCATATTTTAACATTTTTGATCGTATTTTTATTGAGTCTAACTCAAAGTCTTCCCCACTGCATCTTTAAAGTACTTTTCTAAAATTTATATAATAAAGAATTATTTTTGAAAAATATATTTTAAATATACATATATCAAGCATTTTAATAGTTGTTTGAGATTAATGAATACGAACTGAATCTAAAGAAGCTCAAACTTAATCTAGATTTTTGGAACGAAACTCCGACATCCCTTGTCAAGTTTGGTTTGCAGACAAACCGGTCATGAGCCATCTTAAGTGGGATATTTTGTTGTAAAAAGTAGGCATCAATTCGTTGGTGTTTTATTGTCATGTGAGCTGGTAGGTTCGATGTGAACAGGTAGCAGATAAAGCTCGTAGATCATTAGAAACCCTGCCAAGCTAATCCGTTCGGAATGGTATGTGAACTAGGAAATCAGGGCGACTTCGAATTGAATTTATGGCATGAGTTACAGAGAACTTTTTTGTATGAATTTAAAACTAAAATTTAATTTGGGAAATGTTTCTAAAATTCTTACAGGAGTTTTCCCAACACAACTACAATTCATTAAAAAATTATTTTTAATACGATGGGGTAACTTAAACGCCATGGAAAGGGTTACCTAAATACATGTGTAAGTGTTTGTCTACAAATTTTAAGCTTCATCTGTGTGTCAAAATTAGCGTAATTAATTTAAAATAAGCAGAGTTGGGATCAAAAATTAGCGAGAAATAATTTTTGAAGAATCTTTGAGGGTATTTTTCGAAGTTTCATTACAAAACATTACAAAAACAGTATGGCAACTCATCCCAAGTCAATAATTTTAATTTATTCGCCTGCAGATATGCTTTATTATTTTATTGATTTACAACATTGTTTAAATGTAGCCGTTAAAAACTAATTCGCTCGTAGGTTAATGAAGCCACATGATAAACAGGAACAAATATCTGTAAAAAAAATATTTATTAGTTGACAAAAATGAGTGAATATGAAAAAAGCACATTGAATTATTATTGTCAAAATTTTTTTTTTAGATCAAAGTTGATTCCTTTAGGTTTGATAACAACAGGACACTGCTATTACGCACCCTTCTTTTTCTTAATATTTTTTCAAATATGTTTATTTCTTTACTTTTGTTCTCATAATTTGCAGACTTTAATGTTTTGGTGTTAGAAATACGGCGACTAAAACCATTGACTTATTGAAATTTAAATTTGGCCCTGTCATTTGGCCTCCAAGGTCGTGCGAATTGACAGCTTTCAATTCTTTCCTGTGGAGCCACGTTTAGTCACTGGTTTATGCCGAAAAACTGGCAACAAATGACGCTTTGGGGACAACATTATTCGTGTTATTCGTGACATATGGCCAGCGATTCTCTAATAAGTAACCCAAAATTTAAGTTCAAGAACAGCCGCGGTGGCCATATGCCTGAAATTATTTTCAAATATACCGTGTCTGGTGGCAAATTTATATTTTTAAATACCATTAGGCGAAGAGAGGGTGGTGCCGTTGGAATTATCGATTGTGCGGATTTGTCAGTTAAGATGTCGCAGTGGTCGAGTGAGCATCGCGCATTCGCTGTTTACACATCTTTTAAGAGTAATGCTTCTTACGTAATTTCTCGTCGACAATTTTGTTCAATGTTCGGTATTCCGCGAATACGTGATGGACCGAGTGTAAATTTAATTCTTTCGTGGGAGCAGAGATTCCGCGCAACTGCTTCGACTATGAATGTCCCACGGCCAGGGCCAAGTCAATCTTCAAGGACTCCCGAACACATTGAACTGGTTGAAAGCAGTTTACGTGAAAATCCGCGGCTTTCAATATGGAAAAGAGCAGCCTTACTGGGACTTCCAAGAGCGATTATTCATAACATTTTAAAAACGGATCGGAACTTCCATCCTTTTAAAATTCAAATCGTTCAAGAACTGAAAGAAAGTTTAGATTTATGCAAAAATTTTTGTGAAACGATGTTGGAGCGTTGCTGCACTGTAAATCCCATTTTTTAGAGCGACGAGGCTCATTTTCACTTAAACGGCTACGTCAACAAGCAAAACTGCTGCTACTGGTCTCCAAGAACCCGCAACCGTCAATTGAAACATCAAAATCCATTGCATTGCCCCAGGGTAACTGTGTGGTGTGCCTTATCCAGGCATGAGATAATTGGGTCATTTTTTTCGAAAATTTTTGAGGCCAGGCGACGAATGTAAACAGTGAAAAATATCGACGGATGATTACGGAATTCTTTTTGCCAAACCTGCGAGCTCATCCATCGTACTCTTCACACACGTGATTTCAACAGGAAGGGGCGACTGCACACACAGCCAGAGCTTCGATGAATTTGCTTCGGGCGAATTTTCCCCAAAAACTTATCAGTCGCTTTGGGGACATCCCATGGCCAGGGGTGGCCGAAGTTGCCCCATCCCATGGATTTTTTTATGGGACTGCCTTAAAGAGAGGGCTTATAATGACAATCCCCAAGATCTTGTGGCTTTAAAGGAAAATATTCGTCGAGGAATCAGCTCAATTGAACCAAGTGTACTGCAGCGTGTGGCGCAAAACACAAGGCTCCGTTTTGAACAGTGTGTTCAACTCGACGGAAGACATCTGGATGGCAAACTCTTTGAAAAATAAAATCCGCATTTCCATTCTATCGTTCAATGTTCTTAATAAAACTTTGTGTCAATTATTACGTTTTTTATTTAAGTTTGAAAATATAAATCTGCTACCAGACACCCTGTATTAATTCCATGTGGTGGTATTTCAAGTAAAAACAGTTTTTCAATCAAATTTAATTTTTCGTTTTAGTTTTTAGAATTGAAATTTCTAATGGGCTTTAATAATCCAACTAATTAAACAAACATAATAACAAAGAAGTTAATTTAAATAAATAAGATGAGAGTTCTTGAGAAAGTCCTCCAAAATATAATGGCAACAATGGCTGAACAGTGACTAATCCATTTGCTAACAGCATTTTAGGGACTAAACCAAACTTATGCGCATTTTAAACAACAAATTACAAACTTTTGACTAAGTTTCGTCAGGATTATAAGAGATATTTAATGGAGCTCACCAAGCAAATAAGCCAATCTCTAAAACGTTGCTGTTTTCTTAATGTGAAAAGTATTTTGGAAACTGTGTTAACGGTTTTGAACAAAAGAAAGTTATCTGAGAAAGAAAACAACCCTTTTGGCTAAAACGTTTATAAACTTGTTTAGATGAAAAACAAATAACATTGAACACAATAAACAAAATTTTCCACAAAATAAAAAAAATGTTTGGCAAGAAAACCAAAAAAAAAAAAACAAAAACAATCATAATTTCAAGCAAATGATAATTCCAGGCTTCGAGCAAGTAACTCAGCGGAGGCCACAACTATCCGCACAGAATAATGTGGGAGCAGGCATGTTTGTATTTGCATATCTAAATAAATAAAGTTGCTGTTATTTCTCGTGTTTTGTTGTTGCTTTGCTTTCAATTTTTAAAACATGCAAAGCCCCAGAAAGCCATAAACAAGCAAATATTGGCTAGAAAGCTTAGCATTCATTGTGTTCAAGATAATGTCCATTCGTATCGTAAGAAATCCGTATTTATAGATTTGTGTCTTTTCGATTTCAAACAAAAAAAATTATAAATTTAATAGCGAATTGTTTGTTTATAGCAACTTCAAGTGTGTGACACAATTCCATAAATCACTAAATTATGTTGCAGATATTTTATCCGCGCTACACTTACTGCAGAATTAAACGCTTTCGCTTTTTTTTTTTTTTTTGAATCTCTATAAATGTTTTTTCAATATCAACTGTTTAAGCGTTTGGCATTCGCAACATTGTTTTTCATACACAACATGACTTTTGTCATTTAAATCGTTAATATGACAGCGTATTTCGTAAGCGCGTTACTGCTTTAATTGTAACAATGAATTTATTGCATTTTTTAGTTTATAAATATGAGAAAACATTTAAAAAGTTTCCATGAAGGTTAGATTTAAGTAAATGCTCCAAGTATTTAAGCACCCACCAGTGAAATGTAAATTGCTACAAAAATGACATCGCATATAAAATGTTACTAAGTTACACCATTTCAATGGGAAATCTAAAAAAATATTTTTAGTGATTTTTCATTTATTATTGAAATTTTAGCAAAAACCAAGAATTTCGTATTATTTGAAAACTATTCTTAGAAAACAAAAATAAATTTATATCAGAGGAAAATGTATTTCCTCTACCTTTAGAACTCTGTCATGCTTTAACCAGATCAGCTTTACGGAGCAGTAAAAAATTATTATGAGAAAAGAAATATAATTATTAACAAGGGTGTTTTAGTGCAATATACGGGGGTATGAAATTTTCCTTTAACCTTCATTTTATTTTATTCAATCTTTCTACTAAAAGAAATTTATAATACGACCTTAAATCATACTTATTTAGAACGAATTTCCGTCACCCCTTGTCAAGCTTGGTTTGGTGACAAACCGGTTTCGGCTATGTGCCATCTTCAATGTCATTTTTCGTTCTTTCTCAGTTACTGAAGATGGCACATAGCCGAAACCGGTTTGTCTCCAAACTAAACTTGACAAGGGGTGACGGAAATTCGTTCCAACTCGTAAATTATATCTTTCGAAACGAAGCTCTCAAAAAAACTTCAAATTCTATTTCTCGATTAGTATGTTTTGTTTAGATTTCTCTGATTATAGCATCCTCTGGCTGTGTCTGCTAGTTAAACACAAAGTGAAAAATATAATTTGCATTAAAATTCGAAACAAAACTTTTGTATACTTTCCACCATGGATAAAAATGCTGAAACCTTTCACAAATTTAAGAGTTTTTTTCTGCCAAAATATATAACACAAGAGCGGACTTTTTATTAAACATAGAATCTAATGTGTAATGTTAGATACAACCGAAGGAGCGTTAGAGGAAGAATAGGCATGTTTCATTTAATGTTGCATCGTCTGTAGTTATGCTTATAATATTTGATGGCTTAGTTCGTTGAAAGCAGTCGCGCTGTGGTGATCATTTACAGATATTACTAACATCATTTGCTTTTCTTCTGCGATCATTTCTGTTTCGTTGATGATTTACTGTGTGGCTGCATCGTCTGTATCAAATAATGAAACTAGAATTCTAAAACATGTTTCCTCCATTGTTCCTTCGTGTGTATCTGGTGTAATATATAGAGATATACTTTCGTTAAGGGATATTATTTTAATTACTTTAAAAAACTCTTTATTTGATTCTGTATGGTATATTTTCTGCGTACCAGCAGAGATTAAATTTTCTTAGAAAAATCTCATACACTCTGAAAAGGATTGAGTTGAGGTGAGATCCTGAACACATCTGAACCTTTGTAAAAACTCCTGTAAATTATCCTTGTACAGCAGGGATACGTATATTCTTAAGTATACTTGGAGAAATTTACTATAAAGTTTATAATTAGAATTACTCGGTAAGAGTAATTATAATTATTGGTGTTTGGGGAAAAGAAATGGAGACAATTATGTGAATAATTTTATTTTAATACGTGTTTATTACAAGATTCAGGGACCCAGGGAATTTAAAGAATTTCAACAGAGTTCATAGGAATTTAAATGAAGTTGAGGTTTTGCTTTATTCGGTGGTTAGAATGTATGTAAGTTACATTAATATGTGAAGGCGAACCCTCGATCGTTGGGAAAACGACGATCAATAAATTGATAATTGGAAAATGCCAATAAGTACTAATTTCACAGTGAGGCCAACTTCATTTGAATTTACACTTAGTATATTAAGGAAAACAATGCAGTTAACTATTATAAGTAAATATAGTTAAATTACAATTCAGTGATTTTAAACACACTCAGTATTTAATGTTCCAATACTTGTACTAAATTAAAAAAAACACCACAATTACAGTTTCTCATTGGCAATGGTGTATAATGTTAGTTTAAATATTAATTACTCAAATTGACCCTGAACTTGAGTCAGACACATTTAAACGTTTGAAAAAAAAAATTGCAATAGTATTTAACTGTACGCGCGAGCAATGTTTGAAGTCAATGTCTTGCGTTTTCGCAATGTGCAACAAACAACTTGTTGATTACTTTTAAATGTTCAAATGTAAACAATGACACATAAACTGTAGGGTGACCACATTAGACTTATTGTGATTAAAAATAAAGTGTAATGCTTTACATAAAAACTATTGTTAGTTTTCTTTTCTTAAATAATGTTCTTAAATTATTTAAATACGAAAAAAAGTGTTTCTAAATGAAAGAAATATGTCGACCTGGCAATATTGAAAATTGGATCTGATAGGGCTAATTAAAAAAAGGCAAGAGGGCATTAAAATATATTATTTAGAAGCGATAACCCGATTTGATGGTACAATTTTGTATTTATTGATCCCTCTTAATGCCATCGAACTCTGCTTAAGCGATATCCCTACCTGGGCTTGAAATAGTATGGTACAGATCACCTCAGATACGAGATCCCATTGTGCTTATTAGTTTCCTCGCCAGCCGGTATAATTTTCATCCTTACAACTGCAACAGAACTCTGTATTACTCCATATTTTAGTCCACAATTACCTGCTCCGTTTTGCTACTAGTGTCACTTACTGTCCTCTCCCCGAAATTTGACCTTTGAAGAGAGCAGCTTAATTCACTTATCACTTCCCTGTATATTTCAATGATTTAGTTGCCAAATAAACAATATTACGCCCTATAGCTACTTCAGAAAGAAATGCTTAAAACGCCTTCTTACTATATATCAGTTAGATGAGGTTGGGTGTAGACGATGATCTAATTGATTAGTCAGCCTCATGCCCGTGAGCACACACTTAATCCAAGGTTTAGAATTGTTGTGCGTAGCCAATTATGAACCAAGACCTAGACACCTTTGATATAATATAGAAACTCTGTCTTCGGAACATAGTTCCTCAAAATTTTCTTGCCAATGCCTTTGAAATGGAGTGTGCTTGTTAAGTTGTCAACCTTGAGAGACTGGCTGCTTGTTTGAGCGAAAGCAAGGCAGTGCGACACAAAATGTTGCAGCTGAGACCTCTAAATAGAGTTCTCCTTCCAGAAATATCGTTTCTGCATGAAGTCGTGTCATGAATCCGAAAATGTATTTGTCAAGTTCATTCGCTTAGTTCGTCACCCAGTGTTTTAAAGGGTTGACTTTTTAGCGAACTTAACTCAAGGAATGTATGATTGTTTAACTTCCACATTTTCTTGACCTACGCTTTTGATAAAGAGATCACAGACCTCTCTCCACAGCCGTTCTTATATATACAAAACCAATTCGGTCGTACTAGGTTAACAGAGTCAGGCTCTATCTTGTTTAAAAAATTGTGTTCTGGTCTGGTTGCAAAACTTTCAAAACCTTGAAGAAACTAAAAATGAACTGGGATTTTTAATAATTAAGGAGATAATTTTTTCGGCTTAAGTTGGTTTTTTAATTCTTTCTATTAAGAAAGAAAAATTTATTGAAACAATAATTCTTAGAATACTGAACAAGTTATGTTTTAGACACTAACAGAATGAAATACAAGCGTTTTCTGTGTCGCCACAAACATTGTCAGCATTCGTTGTGTCTTTCTACTTAATAGTAGGTTACTTTAAAGAAGAAATATTAGGAGAACTCACTCTTGGTTGCAAACAACCCTTGCAAATGTAGCAAGTCTAGCAAATTTGCTACATTTTGCAAGACCATAACAACAAAATGTATGAAACTAATATTTGCTACACTTGAGCAAATATGCTAAGGCAAAAATCGTTGCAGATTGGTAATTTGCAATGCTGAAACGGCTGTGTATTTAATTTTATTTTTAAAATCAAAGCAACTAGACACCTGCGCTTACAAAGTTTCACGGCGGTAGGAACCGTCTCAACAATTGCCTGTGAAGACTTAAAATTGAAGCTAAGACTGTTAAAATTGTTTTTCCTAAAATAGTAAGAATTAAAATATCAAACAAAACTCCATTAATTGATCAACGTTTTTAGAAGGTTTATGCACTCGCCAAATACTTTCTTTCCGTTAACATTTAGAGGCGGCGTTAGCGTTTATATACTGGCTGCGGCTTAGCTTATTCCAAGCGGCAAAGTTACTTTATGCAACTCTGTAATAAATTTGCTAAACGCTTAAAAAAGGCACTCACGCTTTGTGGCAGAAAATCATGCTAAGTGTGCAAAAATTGCAGATATGCAACGACACTAGCTGAGAGCTGGCTAAAACAGAAATTGCATAAGAGTACGATAAAAAATAGAATGAGTAAAGTTACAGTGGGTCAAACTTCATGATCACCCAACAGAAATGTGATCGAAAATATGAAATATATGAGAAACTATCGTAATAAATTTGTGTCATAAGGTGGTTTAAATAGATGATGTTTGCCAACAGACCCTATTCAGCAAAACGGCACAGGGAATACTGATGACATGAGTAGCGGCATAGCAAATGCATGTGTTCCATTCCTTTTTCAATATTCTAAAAATGATTGTATTAATAAATTTTTCTTTCTTAACTGAAATAATGAAAAAAAAGGAACTTAAACCTAAATAAAAAATTAATTATTCGTCATCCCTTGTCAAGTTTGGTTTCGAGAACGAAAAATGACACCGAAAATGGCACATAGCCGAAACCGGTTTGTCTCCAAACCAAACTTGACAAGGGATGACGGAAATTCATTCCAAAAATCTACATCAAAACACCCTGTCGGAATATCAAATCAAGAATCAATTAATTATTCATTTAATTGTTAATAAAGAAAATCTTCTCCACATGGTCACTCTATATTTGACTGACACTCTCTACTCTGTAAAGTGTTTGAATTAATTTATTTCAACGTTTTTTTTTTTTCTATTTCTGCTTCTCTTAGTTCTAGTCCAATATTAAATTGTTGCAACATACGTGAATCCAAACAAATCGTGCTCAGAAATCATAAAAAGTAAATTAAGAATTTGCCCATACAAAATGATTGCAAACGATTACGATTACAAATGATAAATAATCGCTTGTTGTACGCGTAGTTATTTATTTATTCACTCTGCGACTTTATTTATTTTTACCTCTTTTTTCATTTATTATTTTTATTTATTTCTTTTGCATAAATTTTATTTCTAATTGCAATTTATTTGTGCGTATTATTAGACGCAATATTTACACACATATTTTACAAATAAATAATGTTGAGATATAAAGTGTTTTTCTCTTAATTACGGTCATTTATTTTTGTATAATTGAATGCAAATTGCTAAATTAATTCAGAGCTTTGGAATTTTTATTTAATGGAACTGGGGTGTTGACTATGCGATAGGATGGATGATGGATTATGAAGAATGAATTTGAAATTTGTAATAGTGTAAATATAAATTTATTTGAAATAAACAATTCTTAGGAATTTTTTTAATATAATTTTTATATGTTTATTTTTATTCAGCCACGGCAGAGCCCATAATATTGCTAGAGTGTTGTAAACACGCGGATTTACCATATTTTTTTATGGTTTTGCTATTTTCACAAAATTCGACTTGTCACTTAACCGGTTTTCACATTATTCCAAAAGTGTTTATACAAAAACACTTCAAATTCTGGGCCCCTTCTAACCCACTTCAAATGAAGTACGAGTATATGGAACGAACTAGCAAAAAGGGGATCTGATGTGGATTTCTGTGGACCAGAACCCAGGCTTGCCCTGGGGAATGGCCTAGTTCGAGCTAAAGTTCTTCAATGGATAAACTTATTACACCTGAGTAGGTGGAGGGAGAATACCACATGTAGACAGGCTAGAATAGTGCTCAAAGAGCCCCTCGGCAAGAAGGCCAGCAAAGTGCTCGGATATAATAGGGCTACTTTAAGCTGGATCACTGCGTTAGTAAAAGGACATGGAAACTTTAAGTACCATCTGGCTAAGATGAAAGTCGTAAAAGATGATACTTGCAGACTATGCCTGAAAGAGGCTGAGACGGTAGCGCACATTGTATGTGAATGTCCAGCACTGGCTAGCATAAGGCTTAAGACCACGGGCAGACACTTATTAGATGTGAATGCCATGGGGGAACTAAGCCTTAGACAAATGCTAGCAATTAAAAAAGACTCCGTGGTGAGGAAGAGTGTCGACAGTTACCAGTCGACAGTCTGAAATCACTTTAGTCAAGAGTAGGCTAGGGCTAGCACGAGACTCAATTGAAAGTAAGGTGGTTGGGATCGGTTCCCTGAAATCAATTTGAGGAGCAAAATGGGGGTCGGAAAGGGACCCAGAAAGTAAGTGGTCTGCTTCGATATCTTCCCATACATTAATAATAAATAATAATATGGTTGTTCACTTCTAGCAAGTAACAGAAAAAGAAACCAAAGCGACGGCGATGGCTGAGCAATTTCGAGCCGGTTGCTGTTGAACATTTTCAGTTTTTGATCGAATTATTTGTGCAATAATTTTCTAAAATAAAGTGGGAAAGAAGTACAAAAATGTTCAGCACTGCGGTGAACAAAATCAATGACCGAAAATGGTAAATATTTTTTAATTAAAAATAAAAAAACACAGGCCCAAAAAAATATCAGAGAACTATTTCAACCAACCAAAACGCACGATGTTAATTGTAAGTAAAACAAAAAGTTTTCAGAGAATCGTCTTAATATCTTTTATTATGATAGAAGGATCTATGAAAATTATGTATGTGTAAAACAAAATATAGACCAAAGGCTCGCCACGAATACATCTATCCGATGGACGATATTTTCATTGACTCTGAGACATAATTGTGGATTAATGGTGTTAATGTGCCGAATTAATTCATCCTTTAGCTCTTGAATTGTTCTTGGCTTATTGACCTACACTTTTTCTTTTTAAATATCTCCAAAGAAAGAAGTACCACAGTGTCAAATCAATTAACATCGCCACGACGTGAGATAACACGGCCGCTGAAATTCTCGCTCAAAAGAGGCATTGTTTCGTTGGCTGTGTGTCAAGTGGCACCATTCTGTTGGAACCACATATTGCCCAGATCCATATCCACTATTTCTGGCCACAAGAAGTACTTTTTCATCTCGCGATAGAGATGATCATTTACGGTTACTGCTTGGCCGATCTCATTTTCGAAAAAGTATGGCCTGATAATGCCGCCAGCCCATAGACCGCACCAAACAATCACTGTTTGTGCTTTTCAACAATCAATCGAAAACTCTCATTTGGCCAAATGCGGCAATTCTGCTTCTTAACGACTTTACTGAGGTAAAAGTGTGCCTCGTCGCTGAAGATGATTTTCTTTGTAAAGTCACTATTCACTTCTGTCTGTTACACCACATATATCATCTTGGTGAAGCCTGCCACCTTGATGGATTGCTGCTGGGGGAAAAGAGGGGCACGAGTTCCTGGCGCTGGTCAGGAGCCTGAAACTGGAAGAAGGTATGACTTCTATGTTCCACCAGTAGCGAGAGTGTAAACTGGTACCACGGAAACCAGTGGCCCCTGGAACTTCGGTTCCAGACTCGTTATTGGTGTGACTCCTTCGGGGGTGCACGTGGTGGCTGTGGTTTATACCCAAAGCGGGGAGGTTCACTGCAGAACCGATATGGCGTTGCATAGCAACGCAAGCTGTCAATGTTATTCATTGACAGCAGGAGATTAGGTACCTCCGAACCCCTCAGCAAGGGATGGGGCCGAGGGCCTGGCAACCTCTGTCCTAATTTGCAACCTATGGGATGTGCATAGGTGCTAGGGGCGCTGAACCATCGTGAGATTAAGCCAACGTTGGCAGGTGCTGACGCAAATCTAATCATATCTGTCTGTTCCACCAACCATTCCGCGTATTGGTGACGCTTTAAATGGTCAGTAGCTCTTGAGTAAAATTTCGCATCAGTAATAATCGCAATGTTTTGCGCAGAACGAACTTCACAAGCATGCACAGGTTTTTCACCTTTTCTACAGATCCGGTTTGATGACATTTGCGAACAAGTCTCCCGATTGAGAATTCGTCAATTATGCTGACCAAAACAATCACGAAGTGCACGAAATGCATTTTGGGTTGAACACCCATTTTCGCAAAAGGCTTCAGCAATCTTAACGCACTGCTCAATTGCGTACATCTTCATGGTTGAATTTGTCAAACACTGAAACAAAGAAATGCCAAATTAGGTTTGGCAAAAAACTTGCCGTTAAGGAATGACTCGCAATTAACATCTGGTTAGACCACCCACAGATCGCAATAAAAACGCTAGTGGACTGAAAATAGTATCGAGATCAGGTGCAGATTAAAAAAAAAATAATGAAAAAAGAACGAGTCAAATATTGTCCACTTTGCTTAATTTGATTAAGCACAAAAGCCGGATGTGAGCGGAAAAAAACTGCCTCTAGTTACGAATTCAGGGGCTTTGTAAAGATTAAGACTCATCATGCAACCCTACGCAATTTTAGGACTGTTGCCCAGTGTAAATAATTAGTAACAACTGTCACCTTCACTGAATTTTTTTTATATGTTAATGCAGAAATTTATTGGTCTTGAAAAGTTCATTTCCATTTAAAAGTCTCCACCATCATGTTGGCGGTGTTTTACTTGTCATCCTTTTAATTATTTTATGGGGTTGCAATTCGAATTTTAATATTAAACTGTTTTGTTGATGTTTATCTGTAAAAATACTTGTATGATTTCGTATGTTGGAATGCTTCTGTTTTCGTTTTCTTCTGCCGCAAACGTCTTAATTGATTTCGCATTGTATGCGCGCATTTTATTATTGGGCCAAAAATTGCGTCATTTTTACCATGTCATTGTTTCTTTTGAGAGTTTGTTTATTGTTGTTTGCAAAATGTCTTTCAATTGTCTCTCTCTCTCAATCTCTTATAATATATTTTGTGGTTACTGACTTAAAAATTTAGTCTTAATTGATTTAACATTCGTTGGCACAACAATGAACAACAACAGAACTTCTTATTTGTTATAATTTTGTTGTTGTTTGTTTTGTGTGTCATGTTGTTGTAATATTTTGGCATTTGTCAAAAGTTTAAATAGTTGCCCGTTAGAACATAAATTAATTAAGTTGTTATTTGAGTCGGGTAATAAATAATCATTTGTCGCTATTGCCTTCGTCTACCATGCGCTACGCACAGTGTTTTGTCGCATAGAAAAAATACAGAAAAAACAATTTTAATATTGTAATGAGAAATAAAAATTGTTCCATTGTCAAACTTTCAAAGGCCTGTTTAGGTTTAGTTCTCTTTGATACCAGTAGAGAGCAACAAGATCAGGGAAATTTAATTAGTGTTTGTTTCTATATTTATTTCTTTTTCCGAAGCTTAATATATTAGCGATGAAATAAAAATTCTTAGCAAATCAGTTTCTAATAATTACGATTATTGCTTTCAAAAGCAAAGTTTATTCCATTAAACTCCAATAATGTTTGTAGTTTTAAAGAATAGGGGACGAAACAATAGGATATACATAAATGTGAAAATAAGTTCGACTTCCTATCCAAAAATTTCTGGCGTAAAAAGTACTGAGATCAAAATGAGTTTCATTTTCCTCATATGTAAAATAAAACTTGGCCTATGAGGTTACCTGTACGTAGAGTCCTTATGGTTTAAGTTTCATTATTTTATGATTAAAGGAAGCAAAGTTATGAGGGGGTAAAAACTTAGACTACCGTTCGCCTTAATAGTTTGTATTGTCCTTTAGTGTACAAACAACACAACTTCCATGTTTGCCCCTTTGTTAAGTTCGACCAAAACACTGTGCAACGCGCTGATTTTACACAAATGAGGGAGGGAGAAGGAGAGACATGGATAGAAGTTTAATTTGTTACTGGCTTCTGGCTGTAAATTAAACGATAGTTTTTCCCAAGATGCATCCAATAAATCAAAGTAAATGTAGAAAATGCCATTAGACAGAATTATAAGACACTTAATATATGAAAAACACTTAAATTTAATACGAATGTGCTCATAAAACATGAGTGTTTAAAAGGTCATTAAAGCAATTATTAACTCATTGCTGTTTAAAAGCTTGAATGAAATAATAAAATATTTACCGAATTCACAAAGTGTCATAAAGTCGTATTTCTTTAAGTTTATTTAAAAGAAAACATAGGTTTTTTTTTTAATTTAGGACGTTTTTTGTGGAACCCAATAACAAAATTTTTTAACCACAGTGAAATACTTTATGACAATATGACATGATAGCTCAAGTTGTGAATTCGACACGTTAGTATTACAACAGTATTTTGATTTTCTTTAGAAAAAATTGTTACCACTACACAGTTTTCGGATATGTATGGAAACGGCAGCCAAAAATACTTCTAGTTAAGATATCAACGTGAAACTTTTGTCATGACATTATTAAAATATAAGAAGCAGTAATAAAAAAATTGCTGGGGTTGGAACATCCACACCCGTCTTATACCAGTCACGTTCGCCCCATGAAACCGAAAATGGCTCTAAAGTATTCGACAACCCTGTTAATTACACAGAGTAACTACCATAAATCATACATAAATAAAACACTACAACGTACAAAAATTCACAGTGGGATACAGGGTGTCCGCCAAGAAGGTATGCTACTTTGTTTTGCCGCCATTTTGGTAAACATAAGTCTTGACAGTTCATATTTGGCAGTCGTGAAGTAGAGACGTGGCGTATTTATTATGGAAAAATATTCGGTAAGCCAACTTCATTTAATCGTTAAAACATTTTATCAAAATCAATCATCGATTACTGTGACGATGAGAAAGTTACGTGAAATTTTTAGGAGAAACAACGTCCCCACAAGACGCACTATTTATCGTGTTGTGAATGATTTCGAAGAAAGAGGACTGTAGCTGATAGACCCAAGCATGGAGCACAACGTAGCTGTTCAAGAAAGTGTTCAAAACAATACATCAACCTCAATTCGACACTGTTCTCATGAGATTGGCTTCAAAGAACAACAACTTTGGCCACAATTTTGCACAAAGATTTGCATTTGTTTCCATTTAAGATTCAGTTGACACAAGACTTCTTCCAGAAGACCAATCACGCCGCCGTAGATATGCCAATAGGATGCTACAGCTCGCCCATGATAATCCCGATTTTCTTGACAAAATCATAATGAGTGACGAGGCACATTTTCATTTGAATGGATATGTGAATAAACAGAATAGTCGGTTCAGGGCAATGGAAAACCCTCAAATTATTCATCAGTCACCTTTGCATCCATTAAAAGTGACAGTCTGGTGTGCAGTTTGGTCAGGAGGAATCATTGGACCTTAATTCTTTGAAACTGAAAACGGCGTAACTGTCAATGGGGAGCGATATCGTGATATGATTGAAATCTTTTTAACGCCACAACTGAATGCTTTGAGCTTAACTAACATGTGGTTGCAACAAAACGGTGCCACATCGCATACAGCCAGGATTACAATGGAATTACTGCGAGACCTCTTTCCACCACAAGTTATTTCAAGGAATGGTGATGTTGATTGGCCTCCACGGTCGCCTGATTTGACTGCTCCGGACTTCTTTTTGTGGGGATATCTGAAAAGCAAGGTTTATGCAAACAAACCAGAAACGCTGGAGCAACTCAAACAAAATATTCGTGGTGAAATTAATGAAATACCGCGTGAAATGTAATAGAATGTAACAGAGGCGGACATTTATCTAATATTGTATTCCATGCATAATTGCCGACATTAAATAAAACATTTATCAACATACGATCCATTCTCTTTCATTTAATCAAAAATTATAAACAAACAAAGTAGTATACCTTCCTAGCAGCCACCCTGTATAAAAAATCTGTCATAAGAACAACGACATTTACTAATAATCAGAAACAAGTCCCGAAGAAGCGAGCGGGAGGGAACAACATTAAAACTTGAAGTGAAATTGAAATATATAGACGAAATATTTCTAAAAGGGCACTGGGAAAAAGGAATTGTTTTTATATGTTCACATTGGAATAAACACATACAAATTGTTGTAGAATATAGCGCACACCTTTGTTTGCAATTCTCAATTCAATTTATTTCAACACAGACCAATTTTATATAATTTTAATTTCTTTAAATTTCAGATATTTTCAGCTAGCTGACACATTAATAACCAACTCATTACTTACTCTATCTTTGGAAGGTATTCCTATAGGGCACGATGGGAAGAAAACAAAAAGAAACTACATCTTTTAAAAGCTTGCACACTGACTCCACATTTAGTGGAAAATTCTTACTTCGATTTTTGCTTTGTTTGACCTATGGCAGCGGCCACAGTGCACAATGAAAGAAGAGGCTTTCTTATAAAAAAAAATTATTTTTAAAAGTTCTTCTTTAGACACTTGTATTTTAAAAGAAACAATTTCTAATTTTCTTTAAAAAAGCATTTTGCATTTTTGAATTTTTTAATAAAAAAGTTTTTTTGTTCTTCTAAACGAACGGTTGACTAACTTATTTGCTGAGTGTAAAATATTACACAAAACACAAAATTTAATAAAAAATAACTAATGCCGACCTAACTCTAATTGCAATATCTAAATAGTTTATCGCATCTAAATAAATAATTGTGGAACAAAAAAATTATTTTTCAATCGTTGTATTGTTGAGTTAATTGTGTTGTTAAGTTAATGTGCGGTTTAAAGCTATCTGGAGTGTGACATCAGCGTTAAAATGACTCGCCCAGAATGCGGACTCATATTGCCGGCGCTTTATAGTTTAAATGTGTGAAAGGTTCGAACATTTGGAAGTCGCGTCATACACGATATTATTTTTAAGTGATTTTTTATAGCAGTATTTATTTATAAAAAAAAAAAATCCATATGAATTTTTAGTGTGTCAAATTTCAATTGTTTTTATTTTCAAGCCCGTAATTGAATTGCTGTTCAATACTAAAGTTTTGCTGCTGCTGCAGCTACCGCCGATAGCACATTGCAGTACGCCCACACTTGATGGCCAACCACAAAGTGAGTTACTGACACAATGACTGAACGACTGCTGGCTGACTAACTGAATCAATTGCCAGATTTTTCATAGATTTTGTTGGCTTGCCCAGCATGTTTGTTTTAAATAATAGGCGTGTTAATGTATGCGTGTGTGTGTTTAAGAAGTAAAGTGGCTTAAGTTGCTTTACACTACAATGGATCAATTGTTGGTAATTAGTTTTTTTTGTTTTTTAATTTTCACTAGCATTGTTAACAAATAATCACCACGTTCTCATTTAGATGAAACAATTTCCTTTTGTTTGATTAAACTTCGCTTGTTTTAGCGCAATGGTAGATGAATTGTATTATATTTGCATGTTGTAAAAGAAAAAAAATTAAATAAATATTTGAGAGCTGTAGTGTGTTTGTCCGTCTATCGTTAATTCACTATGTGAGTCAGTCTGTCAAGATGTTGATTTTTGATTAGAATAATTTTTACA
Source organism: Phania funesta (assembly GCA_963932375.1). Lineage (NCBI taxonomy): Eukaryota > Metazoa > Arthropoda > Insecta > Diptera > Tachinidae > Phania > Phania funesta. Next base: position 90,405,758 of record OZ010654.1, on the reverse strand, counting down.
TATTTATTAATTTTTGCAAACAATTTACATATTGAAATAAATTTGTATATTTTATTGATTTGTGAAGTATTTATGATGACGTTAGTGATGTTGAATTAAATTGATAACGATGGTGTTAACAACTGTTCTGTTGGCTGAGTCATGAGTTGCTTAGTAAGTATCAGAAAGGAAATTGTTGCATATACTTTTTATAAGACAGTGATATAACGAAAATAAAAGAACTTTTGTCTTAAGTTCTATCTTTGGAACAAATGTTTTAAGCAAAAAATTCAAAAAAGTATCGAGCAGCTTGATATTTTGCAAAACTAAAGCCCGATCTTCAACATTTGCTACACCCACAGAAAAGCAAAAGTCGAAAATGTTCAACCAACTGAAATATAAATATTTGATTAAAATTTACATACATAAAATACTTGAACGTGTTGTAACTTGTTCAAGACATTTGTCAAACCAATTTCCGGCTAAAACATTGATTTATGTCGTATATTTTCTTATTTTAGCCACTAAAAGGCACAAGCACAAGACATACAAATTTCTTTCATACCAGACTTATAAGAAATAATAATGACGTCAACATAAGGGTTGTGACAAAGATTTATGGACAGAAGTTCTTTGAAAATAATTAAATAAAATGTTTTGTTTTTAACAGGTAAATAAATATTTAGCCAATTCACAAAATCTTGTATAAGTTGTAAGTCGTAAATTGTTGTTGGTAAATTACATAAGTATAAACTTGTTTAGAAACAGATGTTTAGTACCAACAACAATTTTCGACTTACAACTCATACAAGATTTTGTGAATTCGCCAATTTCTGTAGTACCCTTTTAGTTTTCCAAATGGTCACTATTTTAACAGATATTTCGTTTGGATTTATTAGACCTTCCCAAAAAAATGTACAGTAAAAACCCTACCGAAGAAATGCTGAGGGCCCGGCAACATCGTCAAAAGTTCTCCCACTTTCTTTAAACCATTTGAAAAACTTAATCAAAACAGGATTTCTCCTACAGGAAAAACTTAGGTATTCCCAGCTATTGCCCTTTATCGGATTCTTGAAATGGCAGAGTAGTAGAAAGGCGGCTGTCTTACAAAGAATAGAATCAATTTTTAAAATGTACCGCGATATACAAATGCAGAGTGAAAGTCATACTATTGCCAACTTACTCATATGCTTTCGTAAAATTTCTCCTGAGGTTACTTTTTAGTGCCCTTACCAGCCGTGTTTTAGCCTCTTTTTCCAATTGATAATTTTAAAATCGTATGTTTAAAATGCAGCGTGAAAATTCAATTCAATTCTTGCGAAAGTGTATAAGAACGGAAACGATTTAAAATATCGGCAAGCAATAGCAATGTCTGCGCTAATCAGTTTTTGATGGGGGTTTAACATTTTTTTATACATATATGTTTGGATCTAACATAGCTGCCATTCATTATTAGCAAACTTAAAAATATGTTTTTGGAAAAATGAATGCAAATGTTTAAGTCTTATTGATTATTGCAATAGTCTACAAGAGAATAAATTATTTTAAGCGCCTGCATAAAAGTATCTTTTAAATAAAAACTGTGTAGCGGACTGAACCATCTTCAACATCAGTTCTTGGCATTGACAATGACAACCAACGAATTTGTTATTGAATTTAACTTAATTAACCCATTAAATCGAATTGATGAGACACTAGAAACCATTCTAGACTAATTAATTAATGAGTTTATTATTTATTATTTATTAACACATATGTACATACATATGTTTCAACATTTCTAAATATATTATAGTATGCACAACATTTTTGGGGAGTTAAGCCGCAATTAATAATAGAAAAGCTTAAGTTATTAACAACATTTTCATTTAAATTATGCAAATACAAGTTAGTGAATAACGTAGTTCTTATAAAGAGTATTTTTAGAGCTTAATTTTTTTAATTTAAGAAATTCTCCAAAAATAATTGGAACAAGTTTTTCGAACAGGGGGTCTTAAAACATGTTGTCAACACGTATTACATGGACATTGACATGGACATGGACATGGACATGGACATGGACATGGACATGGACATGGACATGGACATGGACATGGACATGGACATGGACATGGACATGGACATGGACATGGACATGGACATGGACATGGACATGGACATGGACATGGACATGGACATGGACATGGACATGGACATGGACATGGACATGGACATGGACATGGACATGGACATGGACATGGACATGGACATGGACATGGACATGGACATGGACATGGACATGGACATGGACATGGACATGGACATGGACATGGACATGGACATGGACATGGACATGGACATGGACATGGACATGGACATGGACATGGACATGGACATGGACATGGACATGGACATGGACATGGACATGGACATGGACATGGACATGGACATGGACATGGACATGGACATGGACATGGACATGGACATGGACATGGACATGGACATGGACATGGACATGGACATGGACATGGACATGGACATGGACATGGACATGGACATGGACATGGACATGGACATGGACATGGACATGGACATGGACATGGACATGGACATGGACATGGACATGGACATGGACATGGACATGGACATGGACATGGACATGGACATGGACATGGACATGGACATGGACATGGACATGGACATGGACATGGACATGGACATGGACATGGACATGGACATGGACATGGACATGGACATGGACATGGACATGGACATGGACATGGACATGGACATGGACATGGACATGGACATGGACATGGACATGGACATGGACATGGACATGGACATGGACATGGACATGGACATGGACATGGACATGGACATGGACATGGACATGGACATGGACATGGACATGGACATGGACATGGACATGGACATGGACATGGACATGGACATGGACATGGACATGGACATGGACATGGACATGGACATGGACATGGACATGGACATGGACATGGACATGGACATGGACATGGACATGGACATGGACATGGACATGGACATGGACATGGACATGGACATGGACATGGACATGGACATGGACATGGACATGGACATGGACATGGACATGGACATGGACATGGACATGGACATGGACATGGACATGGACATGGACATGGACATGGACATGGACATGGACATGGACATGGACATGGACATGGACATGGACATGGACATGGACATGGACATGGACATGGACATGGACATGGACATGGACATGGACATGGACATGGACATGGACATGGACATGGACATGGACATGGACATGGACATGGACATGGACATGGACATGGACATGGACATGGACATGGACATGGACATGGACATGGACATGGACATGGACATGGACATGGACATGGACATGGACATGGACATGGACATGGACATGGACATGGACATGGACATGGACATGGACATGGACATGGACATGGACATGGACATGGACATGGACATGGACATGGACATGGACATGGACATGGACATGGACATGGACATGGACATGGACATGGACATGGACATGGACATGGACATGGACATGGACATGGACATGGACATGGACATGGACATGGACATGGACATGGACATGGACATGGACATGGACATGGACATTATTCAAGGCTACAATTAACGCTGATTTATTGTCGTAACACAGGGCTTTCTACTCCTACAAACTGGAAGCCGTCCAGACTTGGCTCTTGAGTTTTGGGTAAAATATCCATTTGTCATTATAAACCCTACCTTTGGCTATAGAGCCGTTGACACCTAGAGACCAAGAGCTTCTGCAATCCGTTTATTAGTTATATTACATGTCATCTATGTACATCACTATTATCCAAGAGTGTCAAAAAGAACTCAGTAGAGTTACACTAAATTGAGTATTATGTCCTTGTATTTTTTTTTTGAGTTTATTTCTTTTCTAGAAGAAAGAAAACGAAAAAAATGAATTCTTGTAACATATTATTGTTGCCAGATTGTTGGTCATGCTGGCGTTCTACACCTGGGACTCGTCGTTTTTGGGGTGATTCTTGCCAACTAGTTAAATGTTACATTCATTTATTTCCTTTTTGCTGTCTTGTGCTAAACAAGAAACACAACAAAATTACCAGGGCAATCTGTCTCTGCTTAAATAACCCCGTTTTAGAAGAAGTTTTGTTCAATAACGCTTCCAACCCAACACACGTTGTGGACTTATTTCTTTTTCGACAACCATTGTATAACATATTAGAAAGGTTTAAAAAATATTACAGCTTAAAAAACCACATGTTGATGCTCTGAACGTCAAGTGAAGCCCTTTTTACTTTTAAGACACTAAACCCAATTTTCACATTCTACGCCTCAGGGCATACTGATACGAAGATTCGAAAAATCAAAGAACTCATGGTCCACGAAGGTCCAGTTTGAGAAACCGTATAAGATTCACCACTTATCACGACGTTACTCAGAAAATCACTTGTTGATACTCAGCTATCCATTCAACAAACCCAAGTGTTTTTCCATTCTATGCGCGAAGACACAGATCTTTAGTAAGTTTACACTGTGAGAGCTTCTTTAAATTGACAATTCTTGTCACCGATACTAAATGGATGTTTCTGAACTACTGCCAACACTCTTATGGGCAGCTTTTATATTATCATTTGAACAGCTTGTTATTGAATCGCCAATGGCTTAAGCATCCACCAAAGCCAAGTAAAACAGCGCAGCAGATGATTTTCATATGGAGTTTGATATCCGACAATGTTCCGAAAAGCTTGAATTTCGCCCGTGACTCTACCTGTTATCAATTTGCCTTGGCATCCACAATTGATTCAGTTTTCCCTTATTTCTATTTTCACAATGTTCAACGATAGTTCATACCATATTTTTTAGGCAACTGTAGTTGCCAAGCTTTCATTCATTAATTTCAAAATATTATTCCACAATACAACGCGTTTTTGTATAATGCTTGTTTACTAATTCTGAATTGGGACACCCTTTACGTTGTACTGGAACATATGTATGTATATAATTAATCTATTTTAATTTAAATTTTTTTATTGACATGTATTTGCATAAATTATATAATCAACAAATTAATGTATTTTAATTACAAAAACAAATTACTTTTATAATTTAAATAATTAATTACATTAATAACAAAACTAGACAAATAACTTTGTGCTCGATTAATATTTACGGATGGTCTTTTTGGACACATAAATATTATTCACAACATATATAATAATGCTGATATAAATCAAATCAATATAAATAATTAGTGCTACCCGAAACGAAAATAATTTATGTGTCGTGAATTTCTGAAATCGAAAGGTATTAATTTGCAAATTGTGTAAAAGACAACAACGACGAAAACATGAATGATAAATTTTTATTTTACAAAATTAAAGTTTGAAAATATAAATAAAGCGAAACAACTTGAAATGGCCTTATTTTACATTCATTAATCGGATTTTAAAGACGAAACGTTTAACGGAACTCTAAAACCTTTAGAAATATAATGAATAAGAGTGGAATCAGTTTTACTTTTTAGGAAAAAATCTTGGCGCATAATTTTATCTCTGATGCAATATCCTTATCGTTGGCTCGAGTGGTTTATTGGCCTAGTAATGCTATCAAGTTCTGTTACCTGTAGCAAAATTATAGATGTACATGCTTTGGAAAGCGTTTTTTACATTAATTTATTATTTATATAAGTTTGGTTTGGTCCATTTTTCAAAAAATAGCGATGGCACAGAGCTAAAACCGGTTTGTCACCAAAACAAACTTGACAAGGAATGACCTAGGTACATTAATATACTAAGTAGTGTTGATAACACAGCTAGTTTGTTTCTTAGAGTTTTTGTGTTACAAAAGGTTAAATATTTTTGTTTCACAAATACACTAGCTTCCATGACCAGAAATTTTTTGTGAGAAAAAATTGAGAAAACTTACCAAATGGGAAAACAAAATATAGATATTTTTCAATCAAAAAAATGTTCCGACCCTTTAGGTAAATATTTTTTTGTTAAGCAAAAACATGCATTTTATGCAGGAAACGACAATAGTAATTAATTTTGAAGCTAAAAGAAAATATCACGTGTGCGCAAATATCGGGAAACCAAGTAGTTTATAGCAATTCAATCCATGTGAACGATATTTCATAAAATACCTTTAAAATTATTGCGAATCTGAGTAGAAATTAATAAATAACTAATTTAAAAAAAACTCCAAACATTGTAAAACTTTCAATAGCAAACGATAAAGAATATGAAATTAATAATAATAAACCAAATTCGGTAACTCTAATAGAGTATCACTTCTTTTTCTTTGTTTTATATTAGCTCACTATATTTTGACATTTTGCACCACAAATTCAACAATAAAAAGCCCTGTTAATGTTGTATAATTGCTTCTACCTAGTATATTAATGTACCTTGGGGATGACAAACATTTTTTCCAAATATTTATATCAAATAATCCTGTCGGAAAATAAAATCCAGAATTTGTATTTAAATATATTTCTGGCATGTGAACCCCGTCAAGTTGTTATTCGCAGTTGCAAAACGTGAAATTTTGCTGCCACCAAACGTTTTCTTTAGTAAGAAATATTGTTTCAGAACCATATGCTCTAATAAAAAAACCCGACATTAAAAATTTTCTACAATCAAATCGTCAGGCAGGCGAGAAGATCGCCATTATAAAACCTAATCAACTCTATTGAAGTCCGAGGCAAAAAAAATTTTTGTTGACTCAACTAGAAGTGTGAATATTTGATTTGATTCAGTTAATCTGGATGATAATCACCTCCAATAACTTTGGTAAAAGTATCTTTCATTTTTGTAGTTAATCCTCGTAACTTTTTTTTAATTTAAAGCATGGAGATAACAACTTCTTTTTAGTTCAACGAAGGCATTTTAAACAGAAATTAAAATTGTTCTCGCTCATACGTTGTTTCCAAAATTCCTTTTTAATACAATAACAGCGATTTGTGTTTAAATAACTTCTGTACCAATCTGGCATTACTGTAATAAATTGTTTTTGTTTGTGTTCTTTATCATTGCTCTTGAGTAGTGTGCTGTGCTATTATTATAATGAACAGGGACGGAAAATTCGGTGCTATTGTATTCTCTCGGTTAAGAATGCAGAAAATATCACAGTACCAACGTAACATAATAAGTTTTCTTTTGCCATCAACTTTACTCAGAATATGTTCATACACGAGGAATTTTTTAAATATTTTATTGTCATGGTTAAGGTTATGTATGTTTACTAGTTAGTTAAATTAATTTTGATTGTTAATCTTAATTCCTCGTATATATTATTTTTTTGGCAAGCCTACAATTTTGATTAAATAGGCAGAAGTTTTTACATCTTGTCAATATTTATATCCCTTCTCATTATCGAATTCTAATGTAAAAAAAGTAATTTTGCTTGGTTTATATAAAAGTAAATATTAAGTTTTCCAGCCCTGTTGGAATGTGTTCTTGTGTGTGTTTATATTACTTTTCTTTTTTTTTATCAGTTGATGTATTCACCACTAGAGTTCAGGTAACAAAACAACGCAATAATTCTCATTCGCTTAAAAAAAAATTAATAATAAGACATTCTAGTTTGTCGCGTTCTATTTCAGGGAAGTGATGATTGTGGCTTTTAACTCGCACAATGCTTGACGATTGTCACCCAACCTAATAATGTTACGACTGCTGGACAATCTCGAAACCTTCTGATCCCTATTAATGTATTTAAATATGTATTTAATTTAAGCGTTATTTTACATATAAGTATGAGATATATTTTAAAACAAAATAACACAGGCCTCCGTTATGCGAACGTAGTGGTAAGAGAAAAACGTACGTAGTGTATGTGTGTGTAGTTATAGAAACTTTACAAACGTGTAACAGACCTCTAATAAAATAAACAAAAAGTATCCTGCAGAAACAAAACACACTTTTTTTCTGCCAACTTAAACCAGTGGAGTTTTTATTATACAAGCGTCGTTCATTTTTCCATACGCACACAAAATTAGTCCCATTTCTTTTTATTTAATAAATAAACTTTAATTTAAATTAGATAAAAAATAATAAATTAAACAATTGTAAATATTGTCAGCAGTCACAAACAGCTTTTCGGCTTAGAGATGATGGGATGATATGGGCAATGTTAAATTATTTTCTTACATGTGAAATTGGAAAAAGTACTAAATTGGCTTCGAGGGATATAAATTCTTTCACATTGTAATTTATACATTTTATTTATTATTTGTTATAATTACTTTATTTTTATTATTAATATTATTGCTATCGTTGTTGTTATTATTTTTATTACCATTATTATTGTTTGTTTTTGTTGTTATTATTTATTTCTATTATTAAAGTTATTGTTTTTTTATAATTATTATTATAATTTTTATTATTATTATAAGCAATATTTTTATTATTAAAACTATTATTATTTTAATTATTATTATTTGTTTTTGTTGTTCTTATTGTAACAATTTTTTGCTTATTATTATAATTATTATTGTTAAAATTATAGATTTTCTTGACCTCTTTAAATTAAATTTATTAAAATTCTTCAAGCTTGAAGGTCATTTGTATTTGTCGATATTTCGCTACTCCATTGTGTAGCATCATCAGGAAATAAAAATTTGACAAAACAACAAACAAATAATATGTTTATGAAAAATTATTGGCACAAAAATTCAAAAATGAGGTTTAAAAATAATTTAAAAAAAATTTAAATACAGTTAACGAAACTTAACATTAAAAATGTTGTTAAAATTATGTCACAATTGTATTAACATATGTACCAAACTTATTTAAATAATATAACATAATTATTATTGTTGTTATTATTATTTTCCTTATTATTAAAATTATTTTTATTATTAATCAATTATTATTATTTAATTTATTACAATTCGTACTTTTACGAATTGTGCCGTAATGGTATTTTATTCATATGAGTGCCATCACTGGCTTACGAATGTCACTTAACGGCGCCGTCAAAATCTATTTTATACAGGTTGATACGTTCCGGCAACGTGACAGTTAATTTCAGTAAAGGCCTATTTAGCCGACCGTTGAAATCGTAGATGTAACGTAAATGTAAATGCAACGTAAATGTAAATGTTAGAGCGCTTATAGAATGCGTATGTGTTTTTAACATAAGCAAAAAAATATAAATAAAATAAAATATTCAACAGATAAGAAAACAGTTTTTATTTCTTTCAAGGTGCTCTTACATTAAAAAAATACAATATAATGGAGATCGACGATTTGTTTGTAAATTTAAATTTCTTAGGCTTGTGCAAACTTTTTTTAAGCAATAAAACACGCAGGGTACGAAGGTGGGGTGTTCGACCTATAAACAGAGACTATATTGTCGCGGGATACACGCGTATGTCTCCCAGAACAATATTTATTATAAAGGCATTCATTTGCCTGAACTAATAATAATAATTTTTCGTCGTCCATTTCCCTTTTTTAAATGATCAAATAAAATGCACATCACCTGTTCGAAACATTGATGGGATATCAATTCGTTCACATAAATGATGATTATGCGGAAAAAGTACCAAAATGTTCTTATTGTACCAAGATATTGTTTTATACGTATAGGCATGTAGTATATTTTAAAATTAGTAAAATTTTAATTTTAGCTCTATGCAAACAGGTATGCATGCGCATGTACATTGCTGTATAATACTTTCTTAATTGTTTGTGTATTTCTTATTATATTAGTTTATTGCTATTATTTCAAAATAATTTTTTTTGCTGGAAACTATCATGCTACATTTGATAAAGAAACAATTCGTAAAAAGAAAATAAATTCCATGTATATATGCAAATTTAACAACAAAAACTGTTCAAATATCAGAACCAAAATAGTACCAATGAAGGGGTTAATGTGCCACACTCCTATACAACATACATACATCCCATCACTGTCTACATCTGACACGTAAGCTCGTACATAATTTTCTATTTTCTACAGGTTCAAACATTACGGCTACGTGACATCTTCGGTCAAGTAAGCATTTTCATGCAGTCGTATATAACAGAAACGATCAGCTGACACAGCTACATTTACATTTCTACATTTACGGTCGGCTAAATGGGCCTTAAGCGTTTGCATTGTTTTGGTATACTCAAAAACGAACGTACGTACGTTAGCTTAAGTTTACGTTCGCATAATTATACCTTAACTCGTTGGTGTTTTACTTCTTCATCTGATGTGTAAAATATTATTGTTTAGGATTTGTTTGTCGAAGTTTATGAATTGCCCTATTACAACGAATCTCTTGTGAAACGAAAAAATTGCTAAGCACTTCAGTTATTGGTGCGGTGCAGGATAATAAGTGTACACAACTCACTCGGTATAATTGAGAAATATTTCGTGTGGTTAATTTTGACTTAAAAACAAACGGTAATTTTTAAAAGGGATGTTTTGTGGATAAAAATAATAACTCATCATAATTAGTAGTAGTAGTGTGTGTGGGTGTGTTCTTTCATCTTAAAATTATTTTTATATTTTCAATAGGTCTAACGAATTTCTGAAGCGGGCAAAAAATATTTCTATTTAAATTTTTTTTGGAATTGGAATTTTAGGCTTTCTTTTTTCAATGTGTCCTCCATAAGGCGAGATTTACATGTGTAGTTTGCTTACACAAGTTCTAGAAATCTTTAAAGTGAAGTACAGAAATGTATTTTCCTTGACTTTAATAAATGGGAAAACATCTAGTTAACGTCACCAAATTCTTCAGGTTAGTCCAGCATTTTTTTATCACGAAATTATTTATCGGTACTAAATTTTAGGACCGCCTATTTTTATGTTTGTTTATTTTTTTTTTCGTCAGCGTACTTGTAGTGGTAGTAACTGGTAATAATTGAATAAAAGTACGGTGGCACGATTGTTGGCGGCGCTGACATGCTTGCGGTTGCTCCGGCTGTGGCTCGCCGTCTTGGGGTCGGGTTCTTGCCAACCAATCTGCTCTAAACTTACTACAAAAAAATTCATGTCAGCCTTGTAACGACAATATATAAGAAAATTTATGGAGCCCGAAAGAGAGAAAACGGAGACTACAATTACATCCACTGCATCCACTACCGTTCACACACACAGTTCACGCGGTTAAGCGATGGAATTTTAACCGGGGCCGCCCACCCTCTGGAAACCTAAAGGATTCCACCATGATAACCTTGGCCATCGTGTTTTCAATAGGTTATCCCAAACTCAACACTTACCTTCTTATCACCTTCCTATTTACCCTTAGTGTTTACTCACTCATAGCGAAACAAAATCTAAATTTTTTTTCAAAAATAAGTTAAATTCACATCGATTTTATTTAGGAATAGAATTGCTAACAAATAAAAAAATATTAATTTGAAATGAAACCAAGAGTAAATTTGAGATTTAATATTAAATATAAAAATTAAATGCCCAAGTTGAAAAAAAGGGGAATTTGTACCGATTATAAAATTATAAATAAAAAAAATGAAATGTACGAAACGTAGATTTATAAATCGATAAATAAAATCTTCAAAATATGTAAATTAAAATATAAAATTTTTAAACTGTTCAAACAGTATAAGTTTTGTTTTTATAAAATGGTGGATATCTTCTTCTGGTGACCATATTTCATGTTGCGTTTATTCGGCTTCTGTGCCCAGTTGGATTTTCCGGATCTGCCGTCCGTCCGTTACGTTCGCGTTATCCGAATGTCAGTAAATATGGCAAAATTTTGTCCCGAATTTATATATATTTTTACTTTCTTTTACTTTTAGTCACGAATCTATTTTACGCAACGATCGCTGATGAACTGGGCCCAACTCTAACGGCGCGCGCACTCTTGCCGCATTGACGCAAGAGGACTGGATTTTACGGGGTGACTTAACTTAGTTATGAATTTAAAAGTAAAAAAAAATGATAATAAAATAAATATAAAATTTTTCTAAAACGTCCGTAGGTCGTTCGTCGTGAAGTTTTATAGTCGGTCGGCAGAATACCTGGTGGATGGATAATCAAAATGGCTGCTGATCCCTCGGTGTCTGGTGCAGGCTTTTGGCATTCGGCGAATGGTGGTTGACGTGGCGAGTAGTGGATTGATTCAACTTTTGGTGGATTTGTTAATTTTTGTTTTATTTTAATTGTAGGCTTTCATTTAATATTTTGAATACTTTGGATATTATTTCGCTTGAATTGCGAATTTGTTTTAAGGTCACAAAAGAGACTTTTGCCTTGGCTGGCTTAAGAAATCCCATTTTCTTCTCTTTTTATTGAAATTATTTTTTGGGTGAAATTTTCAAATCTGTTTGTGCAACTTAATATTCCAGAGATGATCAACAGACAATAACAACCGAAAAAGTGTTTATGTATTTAGGTATTCATTTTTAATTGTAGATTCATGTTTCTATTTGTATATCTTCACCAAGTTGTTGGTGAAACGGTTTCGTATTCTAATCACTTTTTCGGTTTGAATTATTTTCTCGTAAAATTTTTATTTATTTAAATGTGGTAGCAGAATAATTTATTTCAATAATAAAACAATAAAACAAATCAATTTTTTGCAAAACAATTAAAGTGAAATCAAACGAAAGCCAAATGAAATTAAGTAAATAAAAAAATTTATTTATTTTATTTAATAATGTAGGGTGGATATCGAAGCAGAGCGCTTACTTTATGGGTTTTGATTTTGAATTTCATAACTGTTGTAAATTAAAAAGTTTAAAACTCTAGTGAATTAAAACAAAGTTATGATCCGCTTAACGTATTACATAATTTTTTTTCGTACGATCGGCGAAGCTTTCACGATTGCGGCGACTCGATTCTCGACCCCAACAAAGATTAACCTCTACACCTGGTGCGAGGCTTATATATTAAATATATGCACCCACACAGAGCTCCATATGCACGGGTAAGACTGTGTTGAAACTGGAGATCGACTGGTATCCTGAGTTTGCATACTTGATACATCTTGGCCATGTAGTCCTGGCATATGCTGTTCCACCGTGGATTAGGGATTTTATATACAAGAATGTTAACTTCTCTCCGCTCGACTTGTTTAGCCCAGACTTCTTCTAGACACATGTTACCGGCCGCCTCTAGGTGGAGGTACAAGTCAGAACTTCTGACAGTGCACTCAGTTACGGCCAGCCATATCTTTGTGCCTGCCAGCTGACGACTTCTCTTTCATGTTGCTCCGAGACCAGTAATTAGTTCTCTCTAGGTGTTGCATATTCCCATGAGTATTGCTGGGGTTGGGTTTGCCATTTTAGCTCCGTTTGTTGGGCTGTAGATGACGCTATTGAATTGGAAGTAGTTCTGTTGTAAAGTAGTTTTTAGGATATTTGTGAACTGTGTTTCGTTCACTTTGTTTGTAGCTTTCGCAATTGGTATCGATGGATATAAATCCTTAATATTGAATGACATTCGTTTCGTGGTTTCTGTGATCTTTAAGGCGTTTAGTACTTTAATTAATTCCCTGGTGTTGGTTACTGTGTACGTGTTTGATAGTTAGAAATTATTTTTCAATACATTTTTCAAATGTTTTGGTAGCTTGTATTGGTCTGATTGGAGTGTTTGGTTTGTGTACTTTTGGGAGGTGATCATTGGTGGATCTGAATAGCTTCACAGTAAAAATATCACCTTCTTAATGACAACTTCATTGACTATCGTAATCAATTATAAACATTTTGTTAAACGAAAACTGCAATAAAATTCAAAGCAACTGAAAACCTCTGCTCTCGTAGTTTGAAAAGGCAGGAGAAAATTGAAATATATTTATTATGAAATTAATTCATCATTTAAATAAAGGAAACCACAATTGGTCGTATTTAAAAGTTTGTTTATGTATTTTTGTTTATATCATCATTTAAATTATGTTTGATAAACAAATGCTAAAATGTTTAATTAAGAGAAATTTTTCTTAAGTTCAAATACACTTGCAGAGGCAAATGCAACGTTTTCAAATAATCATTAGATTTATTATGTTTCATTGCAAATGTGTGAGTGAAAATCTAAATTTAAATTTATTTGCAGTGAAAGTGTCATCGTAATGATGATGTTGATGAAGATGATTCGAACGAAGGCGAAGATGAGGATCTTGAGAAATCAACAACTTTTAGTTTTTCATTGTTTTCTTTTACAGATTTTGTTGCATTTTTATTTTAGTTATCGTTTTTACACATATTTATCGTCTGAAATGCACTTTAAGTGGCCTTTTTATTTGATAAATACAATAATTTACATTTTTAAGGTTTTCATCATGTTCCTTAATTAAGATTTTTTATTTTTATTTGTTGTTGTTGTATCGTGCAGCAAATAGAGAATTATTGCGCTGAGTGTAAAGTTGTCTGTTCACCACTGAAGAATGGGCATGACGAGTGCATTTTTGAATAACATAAATGTCTTGCATACGCGTCATAAAATCGATGAGATTAGAAATTGCATTTTTTATTCTATTTTTAGAAGAGTACGTCATGATTTCTGTAACTGATAAATTATTTCTTAAAGAACTGCTTTTCAAATCAGCGTATTGGTAAAATTAGTGAACGGGAGGTAAAAATCTTAGAAGCTTGCGTGTAAGCAGGGGAAGTATCCGACATATCAGAGGTCGAATCTACAGGGTGTCCGCCGGGAAGGTATACTACTTTGTTTGTTTATAATTTTTGATTAAATGAAAGAGAATGGATCGTATATTGATAAATGTTTTATTTAATGTCGGCAATTTTGCATGGAATACAATATCAGATAAATGTACATATTTTTAATTACATTCTCACACATTTCACGCGGTATTTCATTAATTTCATTAGGAATATTTTGTTTGACTTGCTCCAGCGTTTCTTGTTTGTTTGCATAAACCTTGCTTTTCAGATATCCCCACAAAAAGAAGTCCGGAGCAGTCAAATCAGGCGACCGTAGAGGCCAATTAACATCACCATTCTTTGAAATAACTTGTTGTGGAAAGAGATCTCGCAGTAATTCCATTGTAATCGTGGCTGTATGCGATGTGGCACCGTCTTGTTGAAACCACATGTCACGATATCGCTCCCCATTGACAGTTACCGGTACGCCGTTCACAGTTTCAAAAAAGTAAGCTCCAATGATTCCTCCTGACAAAATTGCACACCAGACTGTCACTTCTAATGGATGCAAAGTTGACTGGTGAATAATTTGAGAGGTTTCCATTGCCCAGAACCGACTATTCTCTTTATTCACATGTCCATTCAAATGAAAATGTGCCTCGTTACTCATGATTTTTTCATGAAAATCGGGGTTGTCATGGGCGAGCTGTAGCATTCTATTGGCATATGTACGGCGGCGTAAGTGGTCTCTACTTCACGACTGCCAAATATGAACTGTCAAGACTAATGTTAACCAAAATGGCGGCAAAACAAAGCAGTATACCTTCCCGGAGGACAATCTGTAGAATCTGCAATCCGATTGAAAAACCACCAAGAACGAAAGTGAAACTGTTATGAAATCATTAGCAACGATATGCTGTATGTTGTGATCTGGTTTAAAGTAGCGACACAATAAACAACGAACTAAATGGGCTGTATTTATAGGCGTGGCAAAAAGTATTAATAGGCATTTTAAAATCCTCATTGAAATATATTTTAACGTAGTGGGTGACTGGTGCAACTTTTCTTTTAATAGGTAGACCTCTGTAACCACTTGCTTCTTACAATTACAATTTATTAATTTAACTTCAAGCTGAAAAGCTTTTAATAGGAAGACATTTGGGTCACCCTAAAATTTGCTTTCGTTTGTTTAGTTTTTTAATTTTATTATTAAAATCTATAGAAAATCGATTTCATTGCATAACACGAGGCCAAAAATCAGTGTTTAAATGTTTATTTTCACCTTAAAATCTATGACTTGTATCTTTTATGCACAAAAGCGACCTACGAAATGTTCATTAAGCAGAGTGAATAGCTGCTGGAAATCAATAAATCTCTTCTGACGTCATCAACAAATGCAGAAATGTTTATAGACTTTTTCTTGTTTATATATTTTTTTTTAAATTTTATTTATTTTTTTTAAATTTATTGTTTGACGTAAATTTTACGAATTACAATTATAATCATTAAGTAATTAAAAATTTAGGCTTAAGTTCGTTTTCTTTATTCTTTCTGTTAAGAAAGAAAATTTATTTGATGTGATAACTTTAAATACAGTAAAAGTTAAAATTTTATTGGACAACTAACAGAATGGAATGAATTTCCTATGCCGCCACAAACGTCTTCTTCAACATTCTGTGTGTTTTTTTTCTACTAATTTTGTGTCAACTGTAAACCTTGTTCTCACCCAAGGAAAAAGCA
This sequence comes from Phania funesta, assembly GCA_963932375.1. NCBI lineage: Eukaryota > Metazoa > Arthropoda > Insecta > Diptera > Tachinidae > Phania > Phania funesta. Next base: position 90,389,436 of record OZ010654.1, on the reverse strand, counting down.
AGAACATAAAAATTGGAAAATAATCCTTCTCGTATTCTATTTGTATTCAGTGTTGGGTTACAGTTGGCACTAGAAGTATTCATCAGGTGACATATATAAAATTATTCTGTACCTTATGATCACGTTATTCAAACCCAGGAAAATAAGGGAATTCTGTAAAGTATGCGTTCCGCTGAAAGGCAATAAAAATCAAATATTTTTAATGGAATTTTCAATCGTTCTCGCTGCTAGTTTAATTTCGAAAGTACATGCACTTTCGATAAGTTAAACAAAATAAAAACTTAGAATTATTACCTGGGTTGACTAAAAGAGAAAAAATAAAATACTGAGGTTATACAAATGGGGCTTATAGGTAAAGTGTCTTAAGTCCATAAGCTAGTATTTAAGGGTACTATGGATCGTTGACTTTTAAGGATTCGATGGCTATTAGGCATGTGAGTTCCTAACCCAGCTGCTGCGACTCAATATATCACTAAATCGTCTGCGAAGTAAAACAATTAATAAATTGGCTACACTGGCTTTTATTAGTAATAAAAAAGTCATTAAATATAAAAATATTCCAATTTTTAAAAATCACCAAAAATACTAATTTCGCACAAATCGCCCAAATTCAAAAAAATGCTTAATTGCCTCAGCAAATTGCTCTAAATCTGGGTAACAATTGGTTTAGTTAAAAAAAATCGCTTTAATCAGAAAATTATTTAAAAAAAAACAAATAACATGGTTGAGGTAAACATAATCAAAGAGCTAGATTTTATTATTAAATTATATGGTTGTAAATAAATCATATTATTGTTGTAGATAATGATAATATGATCCTCTTAGAACGGTAGAGAAACAAAAATAAATTATTTATGCCAGCGGCTGAAGTTGGAACACAGGCGACTAATGGTTTTTCATATTATGTTTATTAAGAACATTTTATGCTTAGAGTTATTATATTAATTTTGTATAATTAATTTGCTTTGGTTGAGGGTAGAACGTAAGTAAAAATTGCATTGTTCAACTCAACCAAGTTGAAGTTTTTATGGATGCAAATCATTTGACGATTAAATGTCAACAATAACTTTGTTTATTGCAACTACAGTAATGTTTAAAATGTTTTTAAATAACCATTATATGATTGCCACAATATTATATCATGATAGAGAATAGTATATGGAGGCAGTGCCTATACCATCGCCATGGTTTTTGGTTACGTGTTGGTAAAAGGTAACCGCAAACGCTACAAAAAAAGAAATTAAGAGAGAAGAATATTTTGAAAAAAGACTTCAAAAGCAGCCCTAGAAAATAAAAAATTTAAATAGTTTGTCCTAAAGAAAGTCAGAAAAAATCTCAAAAAAACTGAACTTTTATAAAATAATTAAAATTATAAACAACATGAAATTGTAAGAAATCTTAAATATATGGGAAACCATTTTTAATCGAATAAAAAAAAATCGCTTCATTGTAAGAAAAATTTATGAAATCAGTAGCATTCGATTATTTAACTTGAAATCATCACTCAAACTGGGAAGAAATAACTATAATCTGATTACTTAATTATTACGAATTGTAACAAAAATTCTATATAGTTACATCTCAAAACAATTAATGCATTGGTCAATCCTACGCTATTGTTTTTATGGTTTTAAAGCAATTTTTAACAACATGATGTTCCGCTTTCGTTACACTTAGCAGCATCTTAATTATTTATTTCAGCTGCTGGCCATCGCGATCAGGTAAACTGCTGAAAGAGTAGGAAAATGGAAAATATGTGTTTGCATCCAATAAATTGAGAACAATTAACAATTCCTTTGTTAATTAATAAACACTTTCTATTCAACTTAAGAGTTTGCAACGGAAATAAATTCAAAAACATTATTTTCATTTCAATTATTTATTTGCCATATGGTTAAAGCAAACAGCAGCACGATAAGCTAAAAATTTATTTACAAAAAATATGAAAAATATTAAAATTTCATTAAAATTCAGAGAATTATTAACGGAAGCCTAAATCGTCTAAGAGTCTAAACAATTTGGTGCATTTAATGCGGTGACTGATATTCTTAAAAATAACTAAAGACTCATAATCGAAAGGAATAATAAAATGTGAATCATTTCAGCGAGAGTCTCGTAACTTTTTATATAAAAAATTACGCAATTCGCTGTCTTTGACTCTTTAGGAATAAAATTAAACAGCCAGTATTTTTTATAAATGTTGCTAAAATCCATGTTAGAAAAGCTTTAAAGCAAATAACAGTTAGTTGAGTCATTATATTTCAAATGTAAACAAATCTTAGTCTAATTTTATTTAGACCAAATAACAGTTTACACAATACACTCTAAATAGTTTCGTTTAGCGCCATCGAGTGTTAAACAAAAATTCAAATATTTACACAAAACAACTGATATTTACGTTTTCTAGTTTGTTAATGAATAAAGAAAAAAATATGCACAGCAGCAACTGCTATAGTCTCTAGTAGGTGAGAGATTTGAAATAAATAACAATAAATAAAAAAAATTATTCAAGCGACGTATAAATATTAAAAGAAATTTTTAATATATTGTGCGAACAACTACAGGGTAATCTAAGACCTTTTAATGCAAATAGTTGCCTCTAAAATGATTAAAATTCTTAATACATGGATGCTGTTACGTATTTGCTAAGGTAATTCCTATTGCCCTTTCGATTTTCGATATTAGATCGAGATAATAAATGTAAACCGCATTTTTCAAATGAAAAAGTTCTTTTTTTTAGGTCTTTTCTTGTTTATTTTAAGTGATTTGATGAGGTTGTGGAAGGTCGTTTATAACAGAACTTAGCTTAGAAGTACTTTTTCATAGGTACTTTTTTAAAGTTTTCTTGGTGCAATATACGTTGATCATTCCTTTGCTGGAAGGATAGTCGAAGAGACCTTTGTATTTGACCGATTTACTTCGTTTTGTATGGATATTAAATATTTTTGTTTTATTATTTTTTATGTCGACTTTGTTTAAATATCAAAAGTAAAGACAGACGATTATTTAAATCGAAGATTCAGGCAAAAGTTACTCAAATATAACCCTCGGCAGGAAGGCCAGCAAGGTGCTCGGGTATAATAGGGCTACTTTAAGCTGGATCACTGCGTTAGTAAAAGGACATGGAAACTTCAAGTACCATCTGGCTAAGATGAAAGTCGTAGAAGATGATACTTGCATTGTGTGTGAATGTCCAGCACTGGCTAGCATAAGGCTTAAGACCACTGGCAGACACTTGTTAGATGTGAATGCCATGGAGGAACTTAGGCTTAGACAAATGCTAGCAATTACAAAAGACTCCGTGATGAGGAAGAGTGTCGACAGTTACCAGTCGACAGTCTGAAATCACTTTAGTCAAGAGTAAAGGCTAGGGCTAGCACGAGGCTCAATTGAAAGGTGGTTGTGATTACGGATCGGTTCCCTGAAATCAATTTGAGGAGCGAAATGGGTGTCGAAAAGGGACCCAGAAAGTTAGTGGTCTGCTTCGATATCCCCCCATACATTAATAATAATAATACTCAAATATAAAATTATAGCATCTCAGCACGGAAAATTCTCCATCATTTGAAGTTAAATAATTTAGAACTTGTCGTGACCCCATTGAAAAATAGGTATAACCGAAATCGGGAAGATGGATAGAAAGAAGAAAACAAAAAACTCACCAAAGGCCAAAAGTATTGTATGTTAGAGAAAAGTTTTTAATTTGCGAAAAGATTGAAAATCGAAGGGACTTGTTCCAATGGCAAGAAAGTCTAAAATATTCATATTAAAAGACTGATTAACCTACAACAAAAAATAATTGTAAGAAAAATAAGATAAAATAGAATAAATCCTGGTGAATAAAATTTAAGAAAAAACACAAAAAATGAAAATTGATGGTGCAGTGGATTGAGTATTTACCACGTTGAGTACTGCGTCCCAGCCGCTGCCAACCAACAGTATAAATTATTCTGATATGTTTCATTCCCTTTTATTCCTACTAGTATATATCACAGCGACCCCCTTCGACGGAATCATTCACTCACTAAATCGCCCGTAAAGTAAAATATCGAATAAAATGGCTACACTAGCTTCGAATTTGGCGCCGATATAACACCAGAAGCACTGCAACACTGTTCTACAAAGAAATAAAGTGCAACTGTAGGGTTGTAAACACTGAGGCTTTTCTATCCCCTCTACTTAACAATCCGTCTTCTCTAGTCTATCGCTTTCCAAGGAAGTAGCACAATTATTCGAAAATAATGAGTAGTGATTAATCCTTTGCGCATTAGTTAAAAGCAGCAGTAAAAAGGGATTGAATGGAAAAATACTTGCAAGTTCGGGAAAAGAAAATTTTGAAAAAAAAATTTTAAAACAATTAAAGACTCTAACACCAAAAATAGGAAAGTAACAATTAAAATAACAATTTGTCTGTTGGATTTTGTTAAATCTTGAATCTTCTTGTTTGAACTTCGTTAAACATCCCACTTGGTTTAGTGAATTTCCAGTTATTCCAAAGTTTTGCGCAAAGAAGTCGCGATGAAATAAATTGTAATTTTATAACAAAATTGAGTGTCGGGATAAAATTAGCAAGATTTTTTTTGAAATAACTAGAAAGATCGATCTCTCATCAATTCTTGGTAAAATAGAAACGCGAGATATGAATTTGTGTTCAGTCTTCTTCTGTTACGTACTTATTTTTTTTTAATAGGCGCATGATTTAATATGACCCTCATTATTAGGGTGGTGTTACACTAGTTTATTTCATCGTTACCCGTGAATAAAATCAATATTCCATAACTTCAGATGAAGCCATATGATATATCGCACGAGTACTTGTAAGTGTACACAATTGGGTCTTACGATCATTAAGATCGGATCTTGTAGAGTTCACATACTTTTAGCATATACTATATTTGATATTGATGACAACAAATCTCTTATAACCCAACCCCTTTCAATATGTTACATATACATACGTACATATATGTCAAACGAAATCTTTAGACTTTTTATTTTTATTTTATGAGATCTACTCGCGAAACTCATTAAACACAAAAAAAAAAGTTGGTAAATTTTTTTTAATTTAAAAAATTCTGAAATAAATTGAAGAACAATTTTTTATTGGAAAAACATATCATGACCTTGACCATTTTACTGGAGCATCGAGAATTCCTTTCATTCATATATACTTGTACAATTAAAATTCTTTTAAATTGAAATTTTACGACCATGACAATAAATTCATCTGCCTTGAAAACAAAAACTCAATTGAATTTGGGCTGTTAATTGAAAAATTGTAAAAGGGTTTGTCTAACTAACGATCAATCCAAAAATTAGAGTTTATTTGAAGTTCAAATCGGTATATTGTTCTGGGCTAAAAAGGCCAATATAAATTGGGGGCATGGAAGCAAAAGTGGCAGTGGCCAATTGACATCGCTGTCTTTGGTTTTGATTGGCAGTTTTTGATAATAGATTTATATTCAACATAAGCGACGACGAGAAGGCACCTCTTAAGATTTCTTTACTTTAAAAGTTCTATCTTCGAAAATGTCTGAGTAGCTTGGTAACTCTGGTTACTTCAAAGCGATTTTCTTTAAAATTCATTCTAATTTTGATTGTACTGCAAAAACCAAGTACAAAAATCGAATAAATAAAACAAACTATTCAAACTGTTTACAAACGTTTGTAAATTCGTTTAACGTTTAACAGCATACACCCGTCCCACCGACCCACTCAATTAACACAATTAATCGATTAAGTCAGTCAGTCGCTTTCTAACAAAAGAATTTATTTTGTAAATTTTGTTAATTGCCGACTTTCAGGGTTTTTTCCTGAATTGATTCAAGTGCAAAATATAAAAAAAAAAAATACTGAAAATTAAAATTACCAATCAATTCGCGCACAATGATGGCGTGTAATAAAACAATAATAAAAAAAATTATAAAAAAGAAAACATGCCATTCGAAAATGCAATAAAAATATTCAAAATTCTTTCTTGAAACTTGTGACTGGGATTCTGTATTGAAACAATAAATTAAAAGAAAATAAACACGCGTTCATTTCAAACTGCAATTCACTCAAATTTAAATTTTATTGGATCAGCTAAAATATTTGTTTTTTTTTTTAAATGAATAATTATTTTTTTAAAGTCATCTTTCAATTCTTTATTCGGGAATAAAATTTGACATTTGAATTTGTGTTAAATGTTTGGAGAATTGTAAAAAAACTCGACCACCTACACTCTACGCCAGCTTTATTTGTCTCATATAACTTTGTGTTCTGTATGAAACAGTTTAACCATTTACGGGTTTTTAAAACGCCGGTCTGGTCAGGTGGGCGGTTGTTACATATCCGTCATCTAAAATGTCATTTATTTAGTGAAAGGTTCGCCATTTACGAATATGGATCGTTTGACAACCGAAGAACGCATAAAAATACTTAAAACCTAATACTAAAGAGGTGGCTCAAACGTGACCATTTTTCGAGCATTACTTACTTATTATGGTCGTTATCGACCTACTGTGGCCAGAATATAGAGAAATTTGAAGAAACTGAAAGCGCTATTGATTTGGTGGGGCTTGTGTGCAATGAACGCACTGCCGAAAATTATCGCTTTTGTTAGCGAAAGTGTGGCGGATAATCGAACCTATCTCACGGCTTATTATAGCGTATTTGGCATTTGGTTTTGCATCTCCAACCATATAAAGTCCAACTTACGCAACAATTAAAGCCAGCTGATCATTCACAGCGCCGTAGATATGCTAATGCTAGAGCAACAGGCTTTGAATGCTGATTTTCTTGTGCTCATTTCCCACTCGGTGAGGGACTCGGAGAATCCAGAAGTGATTGTGTAAAAGCCATTGGGTCAAGAAAAAGGGACTGTTTGGTGGGCATTATGGACTGTGTTTTTTTTTTAAATGATGCTGAACGAACCATTACCGTCAATTCAGACCCCCTTTGGCCGTATGATATCCGCCTCTTTTTGGACTGAAATTGAAGATTATGAACCGGACGCTAGGTGGCTTCAACAAGACGGTGCCAGGACCCGAATTTGACTTTATTGCATGAGAAACTTCCAGAACGCGGAATTTAACGTTTTGGCGACGTATATTGGCCACCAAACTTGTGCAAATTGACGCCGTTAAATTTATTTAAAGCTACGTCAAAGACCGTGTCCATGGAGATTATCCACTAGTATTGGAATTCAAAAGATGGACAAAATTTGGATGACATAGGAAGCGGGGAGCTATAAAGGGGATTTATGAGTAGCGGACAATAGTTTGCTTAAGTAAAAAAAAAAACACCTCTAATAGGTGTAAATTTTTCTTTTTTGTGTTTCCTTACGCTTATAGTATTTTGTCAAATATTCGCCTAATCGTCTGCGCCAGTTGGTATATAAGAAATGAAAATATCCATAGATATCTTAAAGATCCCAATAGCCAGGAAGAAATAAAAAATGCTCGTGATACTCGTGGTGCTTCCCAGCTCTCTTGTATGCAGTGTTGCCAAAATGGCGATTTCCCCGCTGGATCTAGAAGTTTTTCGTCATCAAAAGTGGTGAGTTTAACACAAAATTTGCTGAATATTTTTTAGTTGAGGGTTTCTAGCGTTTTTCATAACAAATCAAATAATTTAAATTTAGTAGAAGGAGACAGTGTTAAATACAATAATTCGAAAAAAAAAGTTTTCAGTCAACTAAATTAAACGAAATCAAAATTCAGAAACCGTTTGCGGCGGCCTGGCATGGTAAAGCTTTATTTACACAAGCTAAGTGTTCGTCTGATTTCAATGTCTATAGTGTGTTTTTAATTTTTATCGATCGATTTCATAACGTGCAGTAGTGCAAAACTAAAAATAGCCAAATACGTAGGCATAACGTAGTGGATTCAAAGATAAATTCAAATAAAATATTCTAAACGTCAAAATCTTTAAGATGCCATAAATTAGTCAGCTGCTCATTAAAGTTGTTTTTCGAAAACGATTGATTTCCATAACATACCCGACACTTTGCGTTTAGTTGGTTTTCTCAATGCATTCTCTATTATTTTAGACAAACGACTCCGTGGTCATGTTAAAGGCTGTTTCGATTACGTTTTTCCGAAAAAGTTTTTAAGTTGAATGGAAACCGCTGAAATTTTCAATAATTCTTAGAGCGCTACGGATATGTAAAATGAATTGCATTGAGCTGGTTTTTTATAATTTATGCATAAACAAATTTCTTAAATAATTAATTAACTGAATAACGCAATAAAATGTTCCATACAAGAACTTAGCGAATGAATTTGGCGACTGTTTTGCAGTTAGGGATTTTAAGCTGTTTTTAGAGTTCAATCTGGCGGGTATTTCCTTAAGTGTTTTGGCAACACTGCTTGTACGAGGTGGGGTGTATTGTAAATCTATGGTCTCAGGCTAAGAAACATCTGATCTGAGGCCAAGAAAAATAGAAACATTGTACCTGGCGAGACGGTTATCTCAAACCAATCAAAGATAGTATATTAAGGTTTGAGTACAATAAATTAGTTATTATATTGGAAATAATTAATAATGCAGAGCTAAGATTTTAATTCTTATTGTAAATTTGTTTCGCCATATACTCAAGCATATAATCTTCAAGAAAATAATTAGAACATTCATCACTTCATAACAAATAATATTTAATTAAATAAAATTTATTTGGACTCAACAAACACCAACTAGTTTATTTGTAAATTTTTAGAGTCAACATCAATAATTGTAACTAACACAGGTACCCTTAAATCGAGTTAAGGGTAAAACATGTAACATATTTTACACTTTTTCGTGCGGCATGTTTAGAAAAGAATATGGTGTTAATTCACATTCCGGCATTTTTTTTTTTGCGAAGACCAGTGTAAAATCCATGCAATTATTTGCTCAGAATAAAAAAAAAGAAAACGTCAGTGGAGTTGTACTGATTTCCTACCTCACGCGCGATATTAAATTGTTTAGTGGCTAGATATTTTATTTGCACTATAAAATATTTGTATTCTTCAGCAATTTAAGAGAAATTCACATTCCAAATTGTAGTTTAATTTAATTTAATTTACGCTATTAACACAATATGGTGCTAAACACTTAATTCGCATTTGCGTTGAGTCAAACTACCCAGTATTAAAATTTTGAATAAATTTCATAGTGAAGTTGAGTTGGTTGAACTTTCTTTTTTAAAGTCATTAACGTCATTAATATTTTTAGCGAACAAATAAAAAAGAAATAATACAAATTTGCAAGTTGATCTGGATTTCAAATAAACTTCAATTCTCAGCAACAATTTGGCGTTTGTGTTAATTATTTTTTTATGGAAACTTTAATTTAAATCAGCCAATATTTTTTTTATTTATTTAACAAAAATAATTCAGTCACTCCTTCAGTCAGTTACCAAGACTTTTGGTTTTTCATTTGTTTATTTATTGTCTGAAGACGCGTCATTTATTCGTAATTTTGAATTCTTTGCGCAATTTAAACACTCATGTTGTCGCCCATATTTCTTCAAGTAGTTCCTTCGTTTAAGAAGAATTTTGATCATGAAAAGAAAAAACATTTTCTGTAGTACCAGCAATAATAAAAAAAAAAAAATGAACATGTGAAACAATTAACGCACATTCCAATGTATTTCAATTCAATGAAAGAATTGAAAAAATTTCATCAATAATTTTGATCGTAAGAACACACACACACACACACACACACATCCAAGTGGACCGATCTTGAAATAAATATTTTCTTTAATTCAAAATTTATTATTGTACAAAACCAAATTGTTCATGTAATTTAATGGACATTTTCAAAGTAAACAGAAAAAATATATCACAACATTTGCCAATGTGCGATAAATGATGCCTTCCTTCAGTGCAAGACTTTTTCTCAAAACGTTTAATCGAAAATATAATAAAAATATTTTACAAACATTGCCTATGTAGGTGCTAAAGATGTTTCGTAATGGAATTTTCGCCTCTACCGATTGGCTATTGTAGAGAGTGTTGTACTTAGAGTAGAACGCTTTACCAGTGTCAGGTATGGCAAATGGGGCGATACAAAATTGGTTTTGGCGATACAAATTTTAGAATTGTGATTGGCGAGTTGCTTGACGGGATTTGAAGATCTTGGCAATATTTTGGCTGCACTTTGTATTATTTCCCCTGCGATAGAATTGCATAAAAAAAAGGTATGAGTATTTTTTTGCATGCTTATGATATTTATGGTTACGATTACCGTATTTCTGTTGAACTTTATAAAAATACTGTCTGTCTGGCAGCTTTATTACATTTGTTTAATAGCGGCTACACACGAAGGAACATTGGAGGAAAGATTGGCAGGTTCCATTTAATGTTGCATCGTCTGTAGCTTTGTTTTCTGTTAAAATTCCTTTTAGTTTCCAAAAATAAAAATTGTTTGATATGTTTTGTTTCTAAATACAATGTTTCTTCGTCTGTACCGATGTTTACTGTTTTGAAAGGCTAAATTCCTAGAAAGCATTTGTGCTATGATGATTATTTCCACAGTAGTACATGAGTAGTACATGTGATAGTTCCACAGAACTGATGTTTCGTTTATGGTTTCCTCTGTGGTTGCATCGTATGTATTAGAGAAATTATACAAAATTTCTTCCTCTTATGATGTTCCCTCTTGTGTATAACATTAGGTTGATTAGCAAGGTATGTACATCGGCGAATTAAAACTCCCATAATATAGAAGAGTATTAAAAATACAATGAAATTGGAAAAATTAAAAAAAAAAAACATGATCGGAAATCGACATCAACAACAGAGTAGATGAAAATGGATCACCACCATAAGACCGAGTTGAAAGAAGAACTCTGGGCAAAAGGTTAATCATTTTCAACATTCCAAAAGAATTTTAAAATAAAAATATTTTTGTTATAAATTAAACTACATAATTTTATATATTGGCGATATTTGGGGGATTATAGCGATATTCGACAAGTCATTCGGCGGACAAGCTTGTTCGAAGTTTTATGGGCGGTGTATAACTATGCCTTCTGAGGGAAATAGTGACGTGAGCGCATTTGAAAGGATATACCTTTATTCTTCACTTTTTTAGCCAGTCCTCTAGGTTATGAGTGTGGGGCAGAAATTGCTCAAATGCAACTTTCGGCAACGCTGCCCCCAAACAATATGAATATATATCATCGTACATTGAAAAGCCACAGTCAAAGTGGAGAAGTTAACAATAACCGAAGCCCCAACATAGAGCGCGTCATATCCGGTGTTGAATCAAGTCTCATAGAAATTTAATAAATATTCCGGTATCAAACCCCAACACTTTAATTCTCGATGTAGATTTTGCTTCTTATCCGAAAAGTTCCTTAGGCCTTCCAGATCGGAGTTTAAAGATACATGCGTACTCGTACATATGTATATTTCTCAATAATAAATTTACAGCTGGTTTGTAGGCCTTTCTGTGGCCAGTTTTGCCGAACTTTATTTTCATTTTTTCGTTTTTATTTAATAAATTATTGCTTTCGTATCCAATTAAATACTCGCTCATGCAACTTAAATTTATTAAATATTTCTCCTTTACAATTATTAAAGAATAACAATATGTCATTATTTATTTTTAGCACTTAAATGTCAGATTCAAAACAGTTTTTATAGCCGCCTTATTTGGCAGCGCTGACATTTCTTTACAGAATATTAAATTCGAAATGAAGAAAGAACAAATGTTTGAATTTCATCGAAATTAACGATCGTTTCTCTCCTTTCACAGCACATAATGGGTATTTTATTCATACCAGGTTTGTTTAAGTCATAAATTTGATTTCCTTAAAAATCAAAATGATTTTAATACTCGTGTACATGAGTATTTTTCTAGGTGTGTTTTATTTATTTTTGGTGTGATACTCCAGGCCGGGTCCATCATTAAAATCAATTAAGAAAGTAATTTAAATGAAATTAATTTATTGTTTCTTAAAGTAGCAGTGTTAGTTGCAAGTGTTGATAACAAAAGCTGGAGTTATATAGAAAAGAATTTGTAATTTTGTCAAGATTTAACTTGAGGTTTATATTTGAATTTAGAAGTTCTATTGTGAAACTTTTTTCTTGCATTTCCCTTTACTCAAGGTGAGGACTGCCCACAAATAACAAAACTTTTTTACTTTTTTAATTAAACTAACTTTTTTAATTAAACTATCACTTCTCCAAGTATGTTGCAGTTTATTTGCGAAACATTCACGATCCATTTATTCTGGTTAAACCTTTCAGGGAATGCAAACATTTTTCTTTAATTATTCTGTATGGAGCAACGTAGATTTTCAATACTTATGGCACGGGGAGACCGATTATCCCCCACATCACACACGCGTGATTACTCTTTGTAATCCATTTTATGCTAAATAGTTTACTTTTTGACTACTTTGACTGCCACTTAGTGATGGCAAAAGAAGTATTAATCGATTAATTAATCATACGATTGATCTAACCAAGAAAATATAAATCGATTGATTTAGATAATATTGAAACTTATCATAAGTATTATAAAAAATAATATACAGTATTGCAAAAAACATGAATTAGTAGCGGAAATCACTCTTCGTTGCATATCTGCAATTTTTGCACACTTAGTATGATTTTCTGCCACAAAGCGTGAGTGCCTTTTTTAAGCATTTAGCAAATTTATTACAGAGGTGCATAAAGTAACTTTGCCGCTTGGAATAAGCTAAGCCGCAGTCAGTATATAAACGCTAACGCCGTCTCGAAAATGTTTAAGCAAAGAAAGTATTTGGCGAGTGCATAAACCTTCTAAAAACTTTGATCAATTAATGGAGTTTTGTTTGATATTTTAATTCTTACTATTTTAGAAAAAAAAATTAAACAGTCTCAGCTTCAATTTTAAGTCTTCACAGCCAGTTGTTGAGACGGTTCCTACCGCCGTCAAACTTTGTAAGCGCAGGTATCGAGTTGCTTTGATTTTAAAAATAAAATGAAATACACAGCTGTTTCAGCATCGCAAATTACCAATCTGCAACGATTTTTGCCCTAGCATATTTGCTCAAGTATAGCAAATCTTAGTTTCATATATTTTGTTGTTATGTACTTGCAAAATGTAGCATATTTGCTAGACTTGCTACATTTGCAAGGCTTCTTTGCAACCAAGAGTGAGTTCCCCTAGTATATTTTAAACTAAGTTATTTAAAACAGAAGTAAAAATAAGACTTCAGAGCGACGCATTGTAGCCAATTTATTCCCTTTTTCCACAGTGTCTCCCTTTCGAAAAAGCACGCTCTGATGGTACGGGAGTTCCAATCAGAAAACTATATTTTTGTGCAAGTGTGTAAAGTTCAGGCTAAAACTGTTCTCCATGTATTAAACACATATCATTTTAATTCAATTACTGGAACGTTGAGAAAGAAGCTTAGCTCATCTTAAAGATTTGTAGGGCCATTGTGCTTTCTTTTTCTTAAGAGACTCTTCCTGAGACCATAAATCGCATTCAACATTAATAGTAGAGGAGTCGCTTCCAATTCCTGGACTGTCGTCTAATGATCGTTTTTAATCATATTACGTTATAATCACTGATGGTGCTAATTAATCTTGGAAATGGACTTTTTTTACATCAAAATTAATTGTTCCATATTCACACTGGCACAACGTGGTTTATTTTTAATTGATTTCCCACCAAATGTATTAGCATTAAATCAGAAATAAACATTTTAGAGGCATATTATAGTCGTTTAGTGTTTATGTTCGATACAATTTAATTTTTAATCGAAACAAAATAGTCATTAATATTGCCATCACTACTGCTACTTCTTACTTTTATTGAACGACTATCTCTGTTATTCTTCGACTACCGCAATGCTATTTAGCCATTAAAATAAAATTGCAACTACAGCAGCAGTTATAAAACAAAAACTTCAAAAAGAGCAACTGAACACTATTCTTCATTTAATTTTTTTGTTATTGCTGCTCCATTTTAACTATTAAATTATTGAGTCGTAATTTTAGCAGTAGTTAAGCAATTGCTAGTTAGCATATGTAGTTTAGTTAAACACTGCCTTACACACGGTAGGCTGGTCTGATGTCAAGTTCATAAAATAGTTTTAGCTGATGCTGGGGTGATGGATGGATGGTCTTATCATCATTTACTTTTCTATTTAATTTTAAACATGAAAGTTAACTTTTCGAAATTATGTTTTATATTATAATTAGTTACTGTGCCGCAGAATGTTATTAACTAACCTCCACACGAAAATTGCAAATTATTATTTATTCAAATAATTATGTCCTTTGGCGTATTTCATAATTTTTTATAATGAAAGCAAGAAATAACAAAATTCTCCCGAAATTCGAATTTAACTTAATGCCTGTGATATTGCTGTGATTTCCTTTTGCCTCAAACAGACACATGACAAAATTTCAACAATTACATTGAACTTCAAATTTACATTTTTCTACTCTTGTTTATGGTATGGCAACACGTAATTACAACTTAATCATCTGACAAATGTTTCTACTGACAATTTAGCCGTTGCGTGTAACAAACCAGCTTAAATGTATTTAATTAAATTTATGACATGACATAATCATGATGGAATTTATTAATTTTTATTTTGCAAATATTCGTATTAAAAGCGAAACGAAACGAAAAAAAAAGAATTCGTAAATTAAAGAATTCGTAATTTGATTGATTTTAATTATCGTTTGTTCTAACTCATCCATAAAACGTTTGTAGCAAATAAAACAACTTCCAGTTGTTCTTTTTTTTAGTTTTGCGACTACAATTGTATGTAAGGCATTTAATAAACCTGTTCACATATGCACTCTTTACTGCATTGATTCAGTCATATTAAACAATTTACAGTGCAACCTCGCTTAAAGCAACTAATAGATATTTGGGCAGTTGTGAAACTCGATTTCAACGAGTCACAAATTTGCTTCTGACAAGTGTATGCATTTGATATTTTTTCTTCGTCCAGATATTATCGATCTTATTCAAGGACTTATTTCAAATTAAGCTAGGGTTGTATATAAGGCAATTGTGGTCCTTCAAAATAAATAAGTTTATTTTATTCAATTTTTAATAATAAAAAAAAAACTAAATAAGCGGAAAAACTAATGAAGACGAAAAAGTTTTGGCATCCAAGTTACGAGTTTTTTTTAAAGATTCCCCAACAGAATCAATTTGTTTATTACAATAATCGAGAAAATGCGTTGTTTGAGTGTTGCCTTGAACGAGGTTGTACTGTATTTGTATAAAGCAATTAGGCTTAGAAGTGCAAAATGCAATGCGTATAATTGATTTAAGTTCTTTTATATTTTTACGATTTGTTTGGAATATTATCACGTCATTATATCTGTTATCCTGTCATTTATTAAGAGTCGCTTATCCTTCCTTTGATTTACTAAAACGATTATTTTAAGGCAAATTGTTTGCAAATGTTTAAATTTATGATCGCAATAAAAAACTTATATCTACAGTTCATTTTGTAAAATAGCTAAAAGTTTACCCTGTATTATTTTCGTTGATCTGCTCCCATTATTTTCCAATATTTTTACCAGCCTGTATGCCATAGTTTTAAGAACTTAGAAAATAAGGAAATAGAAACATAAAAATTGTTTTCCTTATATTTGGTTTACCACAAATATCTTGTACCTATTTCACAACTAAAATTTTACTAGAAGTTTATTAAATGTCTATTATTGACTAAATAATCTCTAAAGGCCCTTTCACACTATTCGATTGAGTAAAACGACTTGTGAAAAATTCAAACAAAATGAGAAAGTGTCATAGTGTGAAAACAATATCTGAAAAAAAAATCTGATAAAAAAATATACATAAAAATTAGATATCAGTGTGTGGGTCTAATTAGTTTTGGAAAATGTTCTATAAGTTTTTTTCAGGGCTGCACTTTTACAGAAGTGCGATAGTGTAGACAAATTATATAAAGAGAATATTTTACTTTTGAGTTTCTGATAGTCAGAACAATGATTAGTAAGTTTCTCTCTGCAAAAATCCAACGATCATCTAAAAATCCAAAAGGGACATAAACGATATTGACGATATTTTTTACAAAAACAATTTCTTTGCACTGAAGAACTTTCTCTGTAGTTGAACCGAATGCTGAAAAAGAAGCCAACTTACCAAAGAATCGACTTAGATTAGGGTGCAGCATTTTTAGCGAATGGCGGCGTGGATCTATGGGAAGGGATAATAGAATATTTTTCCATGTACAAATTTTTAACATTTTCTGTTTGTTGGCCAAAAGCTGAAGCTGGATTCGGACCTCAGTAAGGCACCAGTCACAGTTTGTGACCAGATCAGAAACACAAGCAGTTAGTTGGTTTAAAGAGTGAATTGGGCTACTTTATCAAAGCGTCATATCTAATCCGCTTGCCTGTTCAGAAAAAAAAATAAGATCAGTTTTTACAAAAGCATCCTTTTTTCACCAAATGTCTGGTTTTTGAATTTTTTACAAAACTTTAATTTGGTAGAATATGTCACTTCTTATTTGGTTCAAAATTTCCTTTTGCCATAAAAATTTTTCACATAAAAACTGATAATCTTCATATAAAGTGACTTATGGCACAACACATTTTTATTTCAGAAAAGAAAAATTCACTTCCTGCAAACCGACCTTCACTTTTTGCACAATCTCTCTTCCACAAAAAATATAATTTTTTCGCACAAAAATAATCTTTTTGCAGAGAAATTCAAGTTTAGAACAAAAAGTGACTTTAAACAAATTTCGAATTAAGACAAATTCAAAAAGCGCTTAAAAACTGAAATTTTTTACAAAATTTCATTCAGGAAAACAAATTTTTCAAAAGTTTTTGAAGTTGGTTTCAAATTTTCAAATAAAAATTCTTCAACTTTACTGGCTCTAAGCCACGATTAAATGCAGAGAAGTCTAAACAAAATGTAACGCATCATATGAAGGCAGCAAATTGATTATTGATTATTTCAATTATTAATTTCCAGAAAAAAAAAACAAAACCTTAAACAGAATTTGTGTAAAATATGATTAAATGCTTTTTAAGATTTTTTAAATTAAAACATGATCACATGTTCAGTTTCAGTTTTTGTTTTTTTTTCCTGTGAATTTAATTATTTGTCTTGCCATAACAAAGCCAGTGGACCAGTGGAATGCACTCAAGCCACCACCAGTCGAATGATAATGAAAGGGAGGAAACTTCTTCTTCTCAATCTGCATTTAATTTATTGAATGATTCAATGAGAACAGCAGCAGAAGCAGCTGCAGCAGCAGCAGCACAAGCAGAGTAAATAAATGCAAAAAAAAATTGCCTACAAGTGGAAAAAAATGTTAAATATTGAATACAATTCGCACTTGTACCAACGACAACAATGTGGAACGTTATCAATTAATTTGTAGTATTTACAACTAGATGACTACGAGTGCCAGAACGCATACAAGGAATTGAAATTGGGTTAATGAGTTTCCATTTTATTTTGATTAAAAAAAAAAAATAATATAATAAAATGCAAAAAGAACAATTATATTCTTTTCATGTTTCGCATATAAATGAGTTTAATAAAAATAAAAAATTTAATTGCCAACCAAATTGACAAACAAATATTTCAAGTCGACGTAAGCCTCCAGTATATGACTTCAGTTGCGATCCTTTTTGTTGTTGCTTTTTTTGGAAACAATTTTGACATTGAGGTTTATTAGTAATGAATCGTCAGCGTCACCAAATTGTGTGTTTTTAAGTTTAGGGCAGTGAAAAAAAACAACGATCATGTTCAACAGAAATAAACAATTACTTAATTGAAATATGCTGGAGAATTAATAAAAATCAAACAACTCTAAAATACCCACCCCTGTGTTCAATGGAATTTTAAACAACTATCAACGCGTAGTCTGTCAACTTCGACGTAGTCAGTGCCGTAAGCAGTTTGACGATTTTATTTTTGTTTATTAGTTTGCTGAAAAAAGTTTTTTTTTATAGACGCTTAGAGAGTATTAAAGCCAGAGTAAAATAATTCGTTATCGTCCATCACATTCTCGTTAAAAGGAATTGTGTAGAAAGATCACATTGCTTTTCTTAAAGGTCAGTCAATATTGTGCATTAAACCCTTTTCAAAAAAATAAATTTCTAAAGGTTCCCGCTCGGTTGAGTATCTAAACAGTTCCTGTTCGATTTAATCACGCGATAAATCCGCCACCAATCATATATTATTGATTTGCCAATAATAATCGAACCTCTTCGTCCCACAATCACATTGTAGAAAGTCATCTCAATGTGTGAACTAGACGAATTCTTAGGGGTGCATGCCATCGTAAGATAACGATTAATCGATTACTCTAATTGTCACGCTCTCTGCCTGATCAAGCACACCATTTACACCTTTTAATATTTTCGATTGATTTCAGCTTGCAGCATTTTTAATTGATTTAATTATTTATTTCATAGAAATAGTCACATATTATTTTTAAATTAAGTTCCTCCTATTATTATTATTAATGTATGGGGGGATATCGAAGCAGACCACTTACTTTCTGGGTCCCTTTTCGACCCCCATTTCGCTCCTCAAATTGATTTCAGGGAACCGATCCGTAATCGCAGCCACCTTACTTCCAACTGAGTCTCGTGCTAGCCCTAGCCTTTACTCTTGACTAAAGTGATTTCAGACTGTCGACTGGTAACTGTCGACACTCTTTTTCATCACGGAGTCTTTTGTAATTGCTAGCATTTGTCTAAGGCTTAGTTCCCCCATAGCATTCGTAACAAGTGTCTGCCCGTGGTCTTAAGCCTTATGCTAGCCAGTGCTGGACATTCACACACAATGTGCGCTACCGTCTCAGCCTCTTCCAGGCATAGTCTGCAAGTATCATCTTCTACGACTTTCATCTTAGCCAGATGGTACTTGAAGTTTCCATGTCCTGTCACTAACGCAGTGATCCAGCGTAAAGTAGCCCTATTATATCCGAGCACCTTGCTGGCCTTCCTGTCGAGGGACACTTTGAGCATCATTCTAGCCTGTCTACATGTTTTATTCTCCCTCCACCTATTCAGGTGTAATGAGTTTACCCATTGAAGAACTTTAACTCGCACTAGGCCATTAACCAGGACAACCCTGGGTTCAGGTCCACAGTAATCCACATCAGATCCCCTTTTTGCGAGTTCGTCTGATGATTCATTCCCAGCTGTGCCTCTTTCAACGAGGCACATCTGTTCAGTTTCAGAACACATTCCAGCACCAGTTTGGAATATACGTTCACTTGCCTCATGCGTTTTATAACTGACTGATTGTCAAGTGCAATGAGAACCCTTTTCCCATGCACTCGGTTTTCAAGCAAGTGATACAACGCATGCAGCAACTCAAGCAGTTCTGCCTGGTAAGCTGATACGTACCTCCCCAGTTCCTCCTAAATGATTAAATTATGTATTTAATCCAAAAAATATAATAACGTTGACCCTAAGATTTCTATACCTAGTAGTTACACAGTGTGCATGAGGAAGCCATACGCCGCCCACTTCCATATCGTTTAATTCGGAACGAAAGATATTGGTTTTCATTAATCTTTACTGCTTCCTGTATACCGTGATACCCTCACACGAAGCGACTCCAGCTTGAGCTTTTATATGGAACAACAATTTTTTTTAAGTTTTTGATGGGAGGAATTTCAGTTTTAATTGTTTTGAAAAAGGAAATACTTTATTTTCCCTACTACTGTATCCGCGCCTGCTTCATCAAAATTGTTTTATGAACTATGGTTCTTAGAAAGACAAAAGTGAGGTGAGGGACATTCTTAAAAAATATATGCTTTTGCAAAAGTTACTTCACTTTTATAACAGACTTTTGTATGTGAGTTGATGGCGTACCTTCATATAGTATTAGCAATGCCTTGATTACACGTAACGAGACGACAATATCTCGGCCAAATGCTCGGCTTACCTAAACAGTAAGGCCAGTTTTCGACAGAGTAGGAGGCCCACTATAGTAGCGATTGAGTCACTAGAACGCGGAGTAATACTTCCCTGATGTACTTTTTTTCTTCCCGCAACGATTCCTTGACTCGCTCTTCATGTCTGAACACGCACTTGATAGCCACTCTCCACTTTTATTATTTATGAGCGGTAAAGGCTGGTTAAAAACCTGTTTAAATTGTTGTTTTCCACGATTCATTTAAATTAATCACTGTAATAAAACTGAATCGACTCGCCACTTGACAAAATACTTTTTAAACACCTACTCGCTGCTATTCACCAACCCAACACTCTCGGCCTAGTACCATCTTACTATCTATCTCGCCACTCTACTCGTTACATGTAATCAAACCGAACTTAAAGAGCAAGAACTGCTAACATTTTCAAAGTCGATATTCACAAATAATAAAATGAGGACATGCCAATGATGAGTCCGCCTTGTTAAGGAGCATCAAATCAATTTTCGTCATCCCTTGTCAAGTTTGGTTTAGTGACAAGCCCGTTTCGGCTATATGCCATACTCAGTGTAATTTTTTGTTCTCAGAACGTTTCAAGTCACCCTGTGGAATAAAATATATCCTTGATACGGCAAAGTAAATTTAAATTACAAAATTACGGAACAAAAATAAATATTCAAGTTCATATGGCGAAAGTACTATCGCAATTAGTAACGTATAAAAATATATCTGATGAAAAAGAAGCGCGAAAATAATGCACAACTAAAGATATTTGCATAAACTCCCTAAGAAGCAACAAAGTTGTTTTCTGTAAAGTAGAGATAATATAGAAAATAATAAATAACAAATAATTGAATTTTATTTTGCAAACACTGGCCATGTGCGAAACCGCTTAACGTATCAACAATAACGGGGCATTTGAAACAAATTTGCTTCAAATACCAGACAAACAACAACAATAAAATGGGAGTAATGTAATTAACAAAATTGATTATGAAAAGTTTATCGCAATAATGTGAAAATGTACAAGAAGTGAACAAATAAACTTTTTGTTTAAAGAGCAAAACAAACGAGTGAAAAGAATTTTATCAGGAAATCAAAACATTTTTACTTGCGACTATTGTTGTTATTGTTGTAATCGATAACACCTACATTGTAAAGCAATTACGATAAAAATATTGCTGGCAACAGCTAGAATACAATCAGCCAGTGACGAGGAAAAAATCCCTTTACAATTTCTATTCGCGAGTTCTTGATTTCTTTTCCTTTTACCGTTCCTATATAAGGATTATTTAACAGGCTTGACACAGAATTCTTAATCATCTCCCGTTTTTTTTTTGGAGTTCGAAAGTGAACCATTCCTTGGTGAAAGAGCTCGATCGAAATTGTCATTTTCGGAAACTTTTTGAAAAGATATATTTCATTAATCGTTTCGAATGGAAAGTGAGTGGTTTAAAAAACCAACTGTTCGGGTATCTGTTGTCTTTCGTTTGCCTGAAATAACTTAAAACTTGTATAAGTAATCGCGGGATCCAATTATCGATTTTTCAGGCCGCCAAGACTCCCTCGCTTGGACGCTAAAAGTTGAATTTTTATATGCGCCGCAAGATTCCAAACGCAAAGTAACATCAAATGTAGGAAAGTTTATTTTTGGTTCAGTGGTCCTATTACAAAAATTCTAGTCACATAAAAAAAAATGCAGAAGGCAACTTTCAAAGTTTAAGTGTCAAAAAGTACCCACATACAAGTTCACCGGTACGTAATTGAAAAATATTTTATGTATCTAAGTTGACGCAAACTCTCGTTGCATTTATTTTTGCTATTTGATTAAATGAGTAACCAATTTTCTTGGAAATACTATCTAACTCACGCTTCGCGTCTTTAAATTGCTGGGTACCGCCAGTTTCGGCACTACCAATTTTGTAGTCAATTTCTCGGTTTGTTACGCCGAGAACACTGAAATTATTTTAAATTTTCTCTCTTTTCTCCATCATAATTTCCTTTTGGTTACTAACAAATATACACTACACAACCACTAATACAAAACGATGACGTTTGATGATGAGTATTAGACAGGGCTGCCAGATCCTTTTACTTCGATCGCCAAAAATGTTGAGCAGAATTCACCAAAATAAAATTTTGAGTGGTTTTTACAATAAAAAATTAAAACAAGTTAACAAAATTTTTGCTTTAAGTTTTCAACAACATATTTATTTTTTTTACCACTTTTATATCTTTCAATTGCTTCTAAATAAATTACATACTGGATCCTTGTCATTAGTAGATGGGATTGCTGCAGCGATTAGTTATCGGCTGGAGTGGCTAACGTGTTGACTACTAAACATGTGAGAGCTTTAAGCGCCAGGATTGAGTTCTTAGACACAGCTCATCAGTAATATCAATTTCCTTGAAATGTTTTCCTTTCACGGTGGTATATCGAATATGCCAATTTAAGTGCAATCGTGCTAAAGACTAGAACGCAGAGCTAACAACTATTGTTTTTCGAATTTTATTAAGTTAATTTTGAATAACCTTTAATATACGTAGAAAATAAAAATCAACAACTTATTTTTGATGAGGTGATCTACTAGAGTTACATATTTCTTTCTGTTATTTTTGATTGAGCATTTAAACGTCTTCTGCAAATTTCTTGGTAAGGCCTCATTATTCAATATCAGTGAAATTCTACTATTTTAATTTTTTACTCGTTTGCTGTTAGCTGATATTTTCACTTGTGTCATCGCTAGCGCAGCTAGCGCAGCTATTAGAATTATTTTACATAAATACTGAAATAAGACTTCAACTCAGAAACTTAAGAAAAAGGGAAGTGTCCAAAGAAAACGGTCAAACGAAGAACTACGTTTAAGCGCCGTGCTAGAATGAGTCCTTAGGCATGTAAAAGAAAATCCTGTCACAAAAAGTGAAACTAGCTAGGTCAGGTTATATTGTCTTCAACATGTGTTAAGCTTGATTTACCTGTAATATATACGTTGAAATTTCCGAACTCAATTTTAGTAGAAAACACAGGAATCTATTTGCTTATAAGATTTTTCGTAAATTTTAATTTTTTTTTTTTTAATTCTTATACTATAAAATTTTACGAGCTCTTGAACTGGAAGGAAGAGATCCTTTCTTCATTTGATATTCCGACACATGATGTATATTTTTAAACGAATTTCCATCATCCTTTGGTCTGGAGGCGAACCTTTTTCGGCTATGTGCCATTTTCAGTGTCAGAACGAAGAAGGGTTTGTCTCCAAAGCAAACTAGACAAAAATAAAGATGAAAATGTTGCTTCTTTGGTAAAATATTTTAAAGGTTCTTAAAAAATTACTATGGATTAATAATAATTTTCTTTAAAGATTTTTAAATAAAATTAACAGTTTTCTGGCAACGTTGGCTAGTTTCAGGAATGTTTCTTGCAGTTTGTAGAGCATGTCGTCATCGTTATTTGTTCTGTGTATGATTCAAAGTTCAACAACAATTATTCGGGAAATTACAAATGATTTTTGTCCGATACTTGTGTAATTTAGAGTGTGCCAAACTCTTCGTATAAAGATTTTGTATGCGAGTGTGTGTTAAACATATTGAAGGTGTAAAAGAGTTAATTTAATAAGTAAGAGAAATAAAACAGGATTTATCAAGTACGTTTTACAAGCGCTTTACTGTGGAAAATCGCTCACTCGTATTTATTCTCACTCTATGTAAAATGGCTATCAAACAAGGTTGCCAAGCCTGTAAAATCTGTTGAATGAAGGGCAAATTGAATATTATGTAACTCAAAATAAATATATATGTGTAAAAGCCTTTTATTTAAATTCTTTTAGAAGAATGTATATTTATATTCTTGTTTAAATATTGCAAAAGATTTTTTGTGTACCGTGATAATAAAAAATTTAAAAAGTATGGAGCACCATACTTCAAAAAATAAATAAATTAAAGCCCAAACGAACATTGTTCTGACCACTTTTAGCTTTAATTTATTTTATTCACTAATAAGAGTTAGAAATTTCGTAGGTGGAATCCTCGAATTAATTTATTGTATTAATCACGCTTCGGTAGAATCACTACAATGAAGATAAAATACATTTATGAGATAAAACAGAAAATTTTTTTGCACTTATTCCAAAATAATTAATAGAAATTTTATAGTCTTGCAAATGCCCAATTATACAAGTCATTGTTAATGTCATAAAACCTTTTTAACACAAACAAATATTAAAATTACATATATATGTATATGCAAATTTTTTTTAATTTTTCGTACAACCAGGGAGAAATTTAATACAACGGGCCCACAAACTTTGCAATTCCTGTCGACAACATTTTCAAGTTTGCTTTAAATTGTGATATATTTTTTTGACAATGCAATATGTTTAAAATTTTAAATATATAAAAAAATATGTTAAAGAACATTTTTTGGGTCAAAAATAGTAACTAAAATAAAAAGAAAATAAACCAGTACTCATGGGAGAACAAAATAACAAATTTCGGTTAAAAGTAGCCAAGAACGGCAACTCTGTTTATATTAGATTTTTTATCTAGCCGAGTGAGATCGACTTTGCTCTTGCAAAAATTCATAAAATTTTATTCTCTTTTGCTAATAAAATCTCTTTCCCTTTAAATATATGTGTTATTCTGTTATTTCACATTCTGCTTGTGTATAAATTTTTGTTATTAATTTGTTTTTAGTTATTTTTCATTCCTTCAAAACGATTGTGAATTACGCTGGCGTCGACGCTGACGGCGACTTCGTTCGTGTAATTTTTCAGTCTTCATTAGAGGAAGAAAGCAATGTCAGCAGGTTTTGTTGGCCTGCGAATTTGTTTGTGAATTCAGTTGACATCGAATCGCGATCGCGAAATATCATAATTTTTATAATTTCGCTAGTCGTCACACAAATTTAAGACAAACAAGGAACTGCTTAAATAAAATTAAGGATACAATTATTATAATTTAAAAAAAAAATATTTTTGTTCCGCAAAAGAGTCAAAACATTTCGACAAAACTTGTTTAACGGGCAATTGTTTTATTTTTTTTTTTTTTTGTAATTTGAAATGTAAATATTTTTAAAAATAATTTTTAATTACAAATTTATAACTTTATAAAATGTGTTTGGTTGGTTCGAAAATAAATTAAATAATTTTATTCAATTAACTGGTTGGTGGATAGAAGTGCTGGTATTACTGCAAATTTTTAATACTCTTGAATTTTTACGACTTTTCCTGCAGAAAGAAAAGACACTTAAAGAATTTCCTTATTTGAAAAATTCTGTTAAGTTTAAATTTTGAATTAAAAAGAATTGTGTTTTTAAACATTTGTTATAACAGAAGTTTTAAAAATCAAATTACAATAATTTTATATGAAAAGTGACAACAGATGGACGGAGTCAGTCAGAGCTGCCTTTAATTTCGTAGTCGAATGGGTTTTGAGTTATTAGTCGTTATTTGAAACCGCTATTTAAACAATTATTAAGTTAATGATTTCTGTTTAAAATTGTCACCTTTGGAGCCTAAATAAACAAATAATTAATTTATTAAAAAAAAAAAAATTATTAGTTCATGCCGTGTTCGATTTTTATCGATTTTTATTCGAAGAATTCTTTTCTTAAAATTCGAAATCTAACGGTCATATGCTAATTAATGGCCATGTTAGGCTTAACAAACCTTTGTTAAGTAAAACGTATTCAAAAAAATACTTTAACTTATGTATGCTTTAGTGAACTGATAACGCCATTCCGAAATGGAGCTAATGATGCACAAAATGGTCCCAAATTATTCGTGTAGTCGAACCTTTCATTGTTTTCAAATAAAGTAACTATTTCTTTTAATTAAAATTCGTACAAAACCAAAATAAAATTAATAAATACGGACTGGTAAAACTTACTTTTGGAAGGAAGAAAAATGTATTCAAATAACGTGCCTTTTTTATTCGTTGTGACTGTATGTTCATCACTAGAGTAATTTTAATTTTTACATTGATATTTTATGAAGATTTTGACAAACCAAGAAACAAAATTTTAATGTTGAATGAAAAGAAGGCAGATAGAAAATGTGGGACCTAGGAGATAGAGGGAATATTTGTACTGCGCAATTTTATTACTTTTGGAAAAAGTTTTGCTTCAAAAACAAATTTTCCCAAAAAATTAAAAATTACATTTTTAAAATGGGTTAACTGCTTACTTACCTGCTTTAGAATAATCGGATATTACTGGTTTTGGTACATAGTTTTGCTTAATAATGCTTCATAAAGCTCTGTTAAGTTTTTTTGCATACGGAAATGTGTGAAAATAAAAAATTTTTAATATTTAAATTACATTAAATATTTGGAAACTTGAACAAAATCTGTTATTGAATTTGAACTTAAATATTTCCTTAAATTGTCGAGCTTCGGTTAAAAAAATGTTGGACCCTTAAGGGTAGGAAATTCTTAATTATTGGATAAAACCTACTGCGGAAACAATTCTTCTTTGATATTAAGCTGCCGAGTATTTCCGAAACTACTTTTTTCTTTGAAATAAGAAGGTCTTAACAAAAATCGCCTTATTTTGATTGAAGACTTCGGCCTTCATTGCATTCATTTTCATCTCCAAGTCTTTTCTTCTCATTTATTGTTACTTCTTCATCATTGGAAATAACCAGGCATCATTAAGGCACGAAATCCTTGAAATGTATTTAAGGCCAGATGAGGTTGTTATTGTTTTAGCAATGTAAATTGCCTCTGTTTGATTTTGACGATTGGCTTAGCGTTTTCTACGTCCCACAAAATCGATCATTTATTCCTGTATCCCAGTAAAAGGTCAAAGGTTCATCACCTATTACCTCCCATTAAGCGTATTAGGTTTGCAAAGGAATATATTGAGCAAATCGAAGGCGAGCCTCTTTTTTAGCATCAATTAAAATACTATACAGCAATTTTTCTGCCTGTATCCCAGAAGATTCCTAAACATTCTTCATATAGCCACTACATTCCAACCCAGCTCCACAGCACAATATTTTTGGCGACAACATTGCTAGTCTCACGAAGAAAAATATATAGTGGGGCATTCCCGAATTTATTTTGGGATAACCGATTTTGCTACTATATTTCAGACTATTTCGAATTTAAATATTTCAAACGCCTTTAGATCACTTGCTATTATGGCAGTATTATTTCTAATGACTCTTTTACCTCTATGTCAATTACTTGTGGTAAAATTAGTAATGAAATCACAGCATTTAAGTATTATTTAAAATAATAAGCCACTTTTTTGTATTTCAAGAATTGGTCCATTTTTGTTTCGAATACTAAAGAAAAGATTTTAAAGTGACAAATTTTAATTTACAAAATAGTTAAATTTAAATTAAACAATTGAAACTTTTGTACTTAAATTCTTCTGTATAATTATTTAAAATATATTATTCGCTTTTTTGTTTTAAAAATAAAAACAAATAAATGCATTTAAATTCTAGAAATATTGTGAATTTTATATTATTTATTATTTATTAATGTATGGGGGGATGTCGAAGCAGAGCACTTACTTTCTGGGTCCCTTTCCGACCCCCATTTCGCTCCACAAATTGTTTTCAGGGAACCGATCCGTAATCACAACCACCTTACTTTCAATTGAGTCTCGTGCTAGCCCTAGCCTTTACTCTTGACTAAAGTGATTTCAGACTGTCGACTCTCTTCCTCATCACGGAGTCTTTTGTAATTGTTAGCATTTGTCTAAGGCTTAGTTCCCCCGTGGCATCCACATCTAAGAAGTGTCTGCCCGTGGTCTTAAGCCTTATGCTAGCCAGTGCTGGACATTCACACACAATGTGCGCTACCGTCTCAGCCTCTTCCAGGCATAGTCTGCAAGTATCATCTTCTACGACTTTCATCTTAGCCAGATGGTACTTGAAGTTTCCAACTCCTGTCATTAACGCAGTGATCCAGCTTGAAGTAGCCCTATTATACCCGAGCACCTTGCTGGCCTTCCTGCCGAGGGGCTCTTTGAGCATCATTCTAGCCTGTCTACATGTGGTATTCTCCCTCCACCTATTCAGGTGTAATGAGTTTACCCATTGAAGAACTTTAGCTCGCACTAGGCCATTCCCCAGGACAACCCTGGGTTCTGGTCCACAGAAATCCACATCAGATCCCCTTTTTGCTAGTTCGTCTGCTGCTTCATTCCCCGCTGTGCCTATGTGTCCCTTAACCCACATCAACGTTACCTCATTCAACGAGGCACATCTGTTTAGTTTCAGAACACTTTTTATAAATATATTTATTTTACAAAAATAATTTAGTTGTGTCATTCTCAAGCTATTTTGTCACTTTTCATTAACGAATTCTCTAGCCCTTTTAAACAATATTTTTTTTATTCATTGAAGTTTAATTATACATTTTGAGAAAGGTAAAATAAATAATTAAAATCTATATCTATTCTTTTGAAAAACATTTTTAAAATAAAGTCAAGAGTAAATATAAAATTTATATGCAGGCAAATGTGTTTGCCAATTGTTACAATTAATTTTATAATAAAAAAAATCATATTAATGTTTCCCATATTCATATTAAAACACCTTTCGCTTCTACAGTTCTTATTAAAATATTTTTAACTTGTGTTAAGAAGAGCACAGTGGGGTTACTTATTACAAACACCGGTCAATGTTTCAACCAAAAACTTGTTTGCACACAATTGGCAATTGTTTTGCCCACGAGTGACAATTTTCCATCTACAAAAGTTTAATACATTTCATAGAAAATATTTGTGATCTTAAATAGTTAATTTCGCGAAACTTAAATTTCACTTAAAATATTACAAGGTTTAACTAAACCAAACAAAGCATCGCGATCGCATAAAATTTCTTATAATCAATATTTTTGTGGACTTTCGAATTTTTTTCTGAAAAAGTAGTTTGGTTTTACAACTGTGTTTGTGTCTTTTACTTTAGGCCATGTCAAAGTTTAAACAGTTTTCTTTATGAAACCACAAAATTGTCGACCTTTTTATTGAATTACATGAACTTTTAACCCTTGAAAACTGTAGGTAAACAAATAAGTGGACTCTTAACGTTTGCGTTAAAAGAAAACATTTAAATTAAATTTAAAATTCTATTGTTCTAGACATTTAATTTCTGCCGGAGTCAAATAAAATGCCAATTTTATTTAGTTACTTTTTAAAAAAGTACTTTTTTTATATAGAAGTATTGCTTGAAAAGTACCCCTAAAATACTACCTTCTTCTTTATGAAAGATAGAATCTTTTACAAGACATTTTTTGAAAAATGAAGGACTTTATTTTATAAAACGCAAGGCAACGCTAGATTTTATATTGAACGCAGAACCCCATTTCAAAACCATTTTCATACCAATTTTTGTTGATTTTCTCTCCAAAAGCCCAACATTTTTTATGAAAATCAGTAACAAATTTTCAAAATGTTTGAAATTCTCGTTTGTTTTCCAGAGAAATTCTGAAGTTTTATAAAAAAAAGGCCTTAAATTTGTGTTTTAAAAGTACATTATTAACAATTCTTTTAATAATATAAATAAGTACTTTTTGAAGAAAATTGTTTTTCAAACATTTTCAAATTTTAATGTAGCGATTAAGTTTTTAATTAAAAAAAATTTTTTTTTAAAGTATCTTCTTTTAATTTCATGTAGGTTTGTTTCCTTTTTACAAGTTATTTTTTTAACAATGGGGCTTTTTAAAAATTTCTTTTTAAAAGTAGTATCTCTTTTTTATTGTGTCTTTCAAGTTTTCAAAGTACCTTTTTTAAAAAATAAAAGTAGCTTTTTAAAAGAGTACGTGTTAACAAAAATACCTAAGAAAAAAGTTGTTCTTCTCTTTATTAATACCTTTTTAAAAAAAGAACTTTTTGGAAAAATAATTCCTCTGGAGGAACGTACTTTCAAGGTTTTTTATCTGAAGAAACTTTTCATCGATTTCCAACGTGCGTTGAAAACTTTTCCTGCATTGAGAATTTTGATACCTGGTTAAATTTGGAATCACAAGCGTTCGTTCGAGAGAGAATAGAAACTCATGCCAATAAGGACAGAGTTATTCTAGCATCAATTGTTTCACTCATTAATAAATTAGATGCTAAACTAATTTATCTATTTCCTTCTGGTTTAGCTAAACTAAAGATCTAAGGAGAGGTTATCTTCTTACATTTTTAATTTGAAGACAAGAACTAGAGTATTGTTGTATTGATCACGAACTAGTTCGTTCAAATGAGAGGTTATTTCAGAAAGGTGGTAGCAATTAGAAAACAATTAGAAACAAATATATCATAAAGAAGAATTAAAAATGGCTAGTTGTTTTTGTAATTATTGTAAAGTTGCTACCATCAATGTGCAGGTGCAAAGTATCGCTGTCTTAATTTTAAAATCCCAAAAAAATGTTGTGTGTTTGGTTGTTGGATTCGATAAAAAAGAGCTGCTATATTTTACATATGAATTTTCGCAAGATCATTTGCACCAAACACTGAATACTGCCAATCTCTCAATTTACGAACTAGTTCGCGACTGACCCAACTCTAAACTATACGCACGTGAACTTAAAAATATAAAATTTTTGACTAAAATTTACTTTGTCAAATTTTATTAATTTAAACAAAAAATGCTTTCAAAGCCACAAGATTGTTTGTAAACTGCTCGTGAAAGATGTATCCGTTAATGTGCTTATTTTACAAATATTTCTTTTGTTTCTCTAAATATTTACATTTCTGGATCATTGTTTAAAAGACGATGTGATTTCATATGTATTTTATTTTTTGCCAAATAGTCCCAAGTCCCTACAACTGCCTGCAGTTGCCTTCGAATCTGGATGTTTCTTTCTTATTTTTAGAAGAAATGACTCTGTTTTTGTAATCTGCCTTAAAGAAGCCCCAGACTGAAAATAACACAAACCGAAATAAAGCAAGAAACATATTAAGAAGTCAACAAATATTTTTTATTAGTTGACCCCACAAACCACTCAAGGGTTAATGACTGGCTGGCTGGGCAACCATTGTTATTGTTTTGCCAATATTGTTTGCTAAAGTGTTTTCCTAAAAATTTGAATGAATGTGTTTTTTGTCGCTCTTACGATCAACAATTTAAGAAAGAAAATCGTTTTGATAAATTTTGTAGTTGTTTGTTTTTCATTGTTTTAAGTTTTTTTTTTTTTTTTTTTTTTTTTTGAGAATAGGAAAGTACAACCACCTGTGGATATGCCAAGAAAAATCAAGAGGAAAAATCGAAGCTACAAAAAATGTTGTGATCACCATCAACACAATGATCAAGATGATGAATGTCGATGTTTAACTTTGCATTTGTTTGCTTGCGGATGTGTGTGGCTGGCTGTATAATTTGCATGCGGGAGAGTGTTTGCTACCAACAACAAATGTACATACATATGTACATACATACATATCTATTGTAGGGTGAAAGTAAAAATAAATAAAAGTGATCCGAGAAATTAATTGTTGTTTGCTAAAAATACTTGTGCACAATTTACAAATTATGATTGACAAGGAATTTAAAGGTGTTTTAAGTGATTTTTGTTGTTCATGATTCTATGACAGTTTGAGGGCACAAGGAACTTGTTTTTTATACATTTTTTTTTAATATATCCAAATTACTTGGGATGGATGAGATATTGACTACTTAGTAAAGTTGCTTGCTTAAACACTGAAATAAATTAATTTTTTTACACTCACTTACAGGCCACGCATGCCAAATTCCCTAAGCCGATAGATAACAATTTTGATCATATTAATATTCAAAGACAATCAAAATGATCATGAAACTGTATCAACGTACTTGTCGCCATATGAAAAAGACACATGTGAACAGTGCTACGAATATTTACAATTATTTTGATCAAGTAACTCGCTGAACCCGTTACCTAAATAATAAATCACGTTAATCTCTACACAAAAGTGTATCAAAGAATAAGCTGTCTCAAGGCTTCTTCTGCTTCATAGCCACACAACACTTCCCAGTTGAGTCAAGTTGGTGACGCAAAAAACATTAGAACTGTTCACACGAATGGGTGTCACAAATGCCTGTGTTTATATGTGATAAAAATTCAAACAAAAATTCTACAAAAAGAAATCAAATCCATACAAATTTGATATGTGATGTTTTAAGCGTTTCGATTTTTATATAAACTAACGTGAAATATTTGATTTAATGCTTATTTTGTGTGTTGTCTTCTTCTTCTTCTTTACATACTACTGTGGGCAAAAAATTGTAAGACTTTTTAATTTAAACTTCGCGCGGAAATCTATGCCACGACATTTTTTTTTCTACGTTTGGGGGACTGTCAGTGACATCTATGCCAAATATCACATCAAATTAATCATTAGTATTTAGTATACGATTGCCTTTCTGAAGTACAACAGGCGCATTCGGCGATTTTTACAATGAGTGAAATTATTCAACAAATAAGTTCCATTAAATTTTGGGTGCGGAATGAAATTTCTGGTGCCGAAACGTTCAGAATGTTGCAAAAGGCCTTCGGTGATAATTGTTTGTCGCGAGCAAGTGTTTTTGATTGATACAAATTATTCAATGAGGGTCGAGAACGCGTTGACGTCGAACCACGTCCAGGACGGCCATCAACATCAACTGATGATCAACACGTTAATAAAATCAAGGAATTGGTGTTCAAGAATCGACGATTAACAATCAGAGAACTTACTGATATCGTTGGAATATCGAAGGGATCAGTAAAAACCATTTAAAAAGATCATTTGGGCCTAAGAAAAGTGAAATCACGATAGGTTCCGCATACCGCATTGATTCTTCGCCAAAAATTCAATCAATATCGTTCCACAACCACGCTATTCGCCTGATTTAGCTTCGTGTGTGAATAAATATTGAAATTTAAAATTATGAACAAAGTCTTACTATTTTTTGCCCACAGTAGTATATAATTGTTCTGTACGTGAGTATGAAAATGAAAGTCTTCAACTGGACCGATTTTGATGACATTTTGTGGTTGTGTTTGTGTGTGTGCTTAAGTCAATCCACGAATGATTTAGATTTATAATTGGGCCCAGTAGGTGGCGCTGCATACACGCTCAAAGATGGCGAATCAATTTGTTTTCAATGTATCGCAGTGATATGTTTATCAAATGAAAGGTTGTTGACAAAAATTCCGAAAATTAGTTGACCTCATTCTAAATTCAATATGGCGGATGCGCCAAGATTGCTGACCAATTTTTTAATGCAACCCCATGATATGGATATCAAACGAAAGGCGTTGTTAAGAAGAATAAAAAAAAATAAATTGACGTAATTCTAAATCCAATATGACGGATGTCTGAAAATGGCTGACCAATAATGTTTTAAACAACCTTGCGATATGGTATCAAAAGAAAGACGCGTATTGGGAAGAATCCTAAAACCATCAGCAAAACGGCAGTTTACAGAAAATGCGGTCTATGGCAGGACACTCTCCGCCCAGACCAATAGTTGTAGATAAACAATGACGAATCGATATTGTTTTTCAAGGTTGCCATTCATACTGACTTGTTGGCAGAGGTAAGATTTTTACGTCACCCCTCGAAAGGAGGGAATAAAGATTTATATATGTTACCCTGTCGTCGGAAACAATTCAAAAGAAAGTTTTTGGGAATTTAATAAATTGTTTAAAACCTTTTAATCGAGCCAATAATATCGAATCCATATTGTTGAAAAACAACTTTTGAAGTCGGTTGCTATCGTTCCGTATACGGTAATTTTACCGGTTCACACAAGCCATTCATGTAAAAATTCTTCTCGTCGCCATATATGATGTTTTGGCTAATATTGGGGTCCCCTTCCAGACACTTTTTGTTCAACGCGCACTCCTTGGATAATCCTTTATGAACGAAATTTTCACTCACGTATATCACAAATATACAGCGATTGGAGGTAGTGCTCTGCATCCGTTTTATCAATATTTTCTTGATTAAAGTGTCAAAGTTCGCAACTCTGTGGCAATTGGTGTCATTTTTGTCTCATGGGTTATGGGAAAAATTGCTGTTTGCCAGACAGCTCTGGCGGTTGCTGAAAATTATTTACTGCTTCTTCAATGCTTTGCTATTTAGGCACCATTGGCGCATATTATGAACATAATATATTTTATGGATTTTGGAAACAATTTTCCGTCATCCTTTATTCGTTCTGAGTGAACGAAAAATGGCCCTGAAGATGCCACCTAACTGAAACCGGGTTATATGCTACCTAATTTGACCAGGGATGACGGAAAGAATTATTTCTTTTGTTTTAGGCCAAACACAAAAAAAAATCACCCTATATTTATAAGAAGTTTCAGATATGATTTCTGTGGCTATTTTTAAACATTCATTATCATCTGTTAAAAGAAATTGTTTGATAAAGTGGTCAACTGGGCAGGGCGTGAATACTGACACTGACCACTGAACGGTGCTTTGTTCACCCAATACTTGCTATTCGAATTAGTTTTAACTTTAATTCGAAATAAAATAGACTATGGTAAAGCATTTGATTCTTTATGCCAAAAGCTTCAAAACAACTTCGGTTTTAGTGCCACTTCCTGTCGTTTGATTGGGTCATTCCTTACTAAAAGATTTCATTCAATATGTTGAAATGGGTGGCAAAAGATCGTCTCTAAGGAGAATTCGGTTTAGCAAATTTTATACATATGCGAACGATATTCAGTTGTTAGCAGATGATTCTGGGTTGGGGGATAAGTTCCTTGAAATTAACGTCAATGAGGATCTAAAATGTATAGAGGAGTGGTCTAAGCGCAATTATTTATATTTGAATCCTAACAATGTATTTTTCCCACAATTCTAATTCCCCAAATATATGTTTAATGAATGAACGGATTTCGTTCGTATCTCACCACAAAATGTTGGGGTTTTTAATAGACACGAAACTGGACTTTTTCACATTTCGCCTTAATTACGTTATATCCAGAATTTCATTTACCTTAAGAAAACTGTATTGTCTTGGATTATATCTTCCTATGGCTGTGAGGAAAAGGATGGCTTTATCATTATGTGTCTCCCTTTATTACTCTATGGGATAGAAATATTTTCAGCAACGTCACAACAGAATATGAATAAGCTAAGGACCTGTTTTAATCGGTTAGTGAGGTATATGTGTAGTCTAAAATCAAGGGAGCACATTTCTGGGAATGTAATTAGCGTATTAGGTTCTGATTTCGAGAGCTTTGTTAATCAACGATTGCTACTTTGTTTCTTCAAAATTATGAAATACGGTATGCCGCCATATCTCTTGGATAAATTCAACGTTGGAAGATCATCCATTGCCGACATTGTTGTTTGCCCAAAACACTCGTCTCTGTATATGACTAGATCATTTTGAGGGTGTCAAGATTATGGAATAACTACATCCCCAACGAAGAGCGTAAATTGAATAAATCCATAACAGATTTTAAGAAAATCACGAAACACTACTTGTGAAATAGACCCGCGTACTTGTGTGTATACTTGTTGTTACTTAATCAAGGATCATAATTGGAAACATGTTTTAATAATTTTATCGACTTCGAGACTAAGTGTAAAAGTGGGGGGGATCAAAAATTAAAAATTTATAAAATGTATAAAGTTATTTTACAAGAAAACAAAAACTTGACTGCTTTTAAGCCATATTGTTGTCTAGATGAAGTAGGCCTGTAGAGGCTTGAAATCTTATGAATTTGAAATAAATAAATAAATGATTCTTTCTTTGTAATTCATTTTAATTGAAATTATTTTTGTTCGCTTTTACATTCGAGTTTTCGCACCCAAATTAATTTTGTGGTAGAAGAAATTAAAATAAAGTTTGAAACATTTTGCATCATTTGCATTTTCCATACAAAATATTATTTAAACAAAAGCCGAAATGCGTCATAATTAATTAATTATTATAGAAATTAATTTCTGTTTGTGCTGCTGTTTTGCTTTTTTTTCCTCTAGAAATTTGTTTATATTATTTGTTTATTTTTTTTTTTTTAGTTCAATTTATCTATTCATGCAAAAGATATTTATTTAAATTATCGGCAAGTGGGTTGTCTCGACTGTGGTCGTATTAATAAAGAATTTCTGGTTAGGGTTTGCAAAGTAAGCAAACGATAATTAGGCTGCCAACTGTGACGTGTTTGGAGTTAAAAACAAAAATTAATTAAAAAAAAACGGCTGCAGCAACTGAAGGAGTATTTAATTTCCCCTTAGAGTTGGTACATTCTTGGCCTGTTATTTTTGTATTTGTTGTAATGTTTTCAAATCCCCTAGAATCCGTTACTAATTAATTTGCTTACAGGTAGAAACCCCTATCAACCTTAAGCCTGCAGTCTGCATTAAACCAGATATTTTGTGGTTAAAATTCTATAAGATAATGTTGCGGTTATTCATATAATTATTGCACAGAAATTATACAATTGTATTATGTTTTTGTTTTTGTTTCTGTTTGTGATTTTATTACAGTTAAATCGTTATGGCTGGGTATTAATATTTATTTATTTTTTGCTGATTTTCATTAAGAATTTCTAAGTTGTAATAAAAGGCGGAGACAGATTGGGTAGTTGTACGTACGTAGCTCAATAAATGACATAAAGGCTGAAAAAGTAAATAAGGGAAAAAGCTTATTTTGTATTAAAAAAAAACAAACAATTTAAATTTGTGTTAGCGTAAAATGAAATACATAGAGAACAAATGCAGTAGCAATTCAGTCATGGCTGTTAAATTGTGCTAAAAAGTTAATTAATTTACTACTCGAGTTTCTGTTTTTGAAAAATTTCGATTTGGTTTGCAATTTACTCGTAACTCATAAGAACAACCAGAACAATTTATATTGACTGTCTAAAGGCCTGCATAGATCCTACAGTCATTCGAAATTGAAAATATCACCTTCAAAATTTCCTCCATATGAAAGCAGCTTCCGTGTTTTTCTGAAAATGATTTTTTAATCCACAAATTTTTTTTCGAAATTATTATTATTACGAACTAATTCAAGGGAATGATTATTGAGCGAACACACCACATTTTAGAAACATCTTATAAAAACCCTCCACTGCTTGGCATCTCTTCCAAACTGCTGTGCTGAAACTGATTCACAATTGTCAGATATAGTGGTCTTGGTAGGTAAAATCTTTTTTCGTTATGGTCCTCTTTTGTTTAAGCGCTAATAGTGCTTCGCTGTGAAAAGCTTGACTCAGTTAGGCACTTCCGCTAGATCAACGAATACGAGGTGTGTTAAAAAATGTAAACCTTCTTTCATATTCAACATTATGAATTTTACCCCCTTCACAGTTACAGTCTCCCATTTGGCATCATTTCAGGAAATATACATATGAATTAAAGCTTCCTTAAAGATTCGGTTTTTATCTCGTTATTAGTAGCGAATTTTGAAATTCGCTTCAGCTTCGGAAACAAACGCCGTCGAAGGCAGTAATGTGAAGTGCGGCAACAAAATGCTACACGAAATAAGGTTTAATTTTAAAAATAACTCTGATTGTCATCGGATGTTCTCGTTAAAGCGGCGAAGATAAGGGAGTATACCTTCTCATGTCTGATAATAGCTGATGCAATTTGCCTGTAAACTATAATAATAACAGAGGTATGCCGACTTTTGGCCTGGAGTAATTGAAACATGTTCCTTATGTAATTTGGGGTGCTGAATAATTCTTGCTTCCGAGATATATCGTTATCTCCAAAATGAAGAAAGTGGCATAGCTTGACATAGGCTGAGTAAAAATTCGAAAATCCGGATCAAAATTATCTTAAAGTACCTGTAACCTGGTCCAGTAGTTTCAAAGGTTGTGGCAAAAAATTTCAAACACTTTTATTTAAAAAAAAAAACATACAAAGTCAAATTTTTATGGCACAAGTTCCACGATATCTCTGCAACTACTGACCAGATTAGTCAAATTTTAATTAATTAATCGAATAAAAGAACCGTTCTCTAGTTTGGTTAATATTTGTCGTGCAGCGCCTTTCTTTTTGCCATAATGAAGGAAAGTAAATTCAATGTGAAGCAACCGAATTCAGATACGAATGCAGTACCTTAAATAACATAAGAAATTTCTCCAGCCCAAAAGTTGGTCTGAATTCGTAAGCTTGTGTAATAGAAAACGAATTTGTTCCGATATTTTTCCCGAAGTGATTGCGACTTCACATACAATGAAATTTAACCAATCATTTCACATTATCATTTTACATATATGGATTTAAAAAAGAACATAAGATTTTTATTTCACAGCATTGCTATTCACCCCTACTATTCTATATATATGCAAAATTTTATCAATTCTTGATAAAAAACTAATAACGACAATTAAAAAAACAATGAAATAAGGTTTCTTTCTCTACAATTTAAAATTTGTAGCTGTTTCGAGCAACAAAGTCAGCCTACTTTTGAAGCAGTTAGCAAAAGTTTGGATTACAAATCAAAAATTTGCATAAACCTGACAAGAATTTTTGTCAAAACAATGAAGAAATTTGTAGCCAGCTCTAAATACTCGTAGATATTTTGTTCTTACTTTTCTTCGTTTGAGACATGGTAAAAGTTCTCAATTATGAAAATGTTAGTGTTTTTACACCATTTCCTTCAGTTTTTAAAAATTTGTCAAATTGAGTATTTATTATACTTGTCAATCCTTGTATAGTGTCTAAATTTGCAGCTGTAAAATGTTGTATATTATAGATCTGTATAGGGAGTTGTTGTGCACCGGTTCGTGCACAAATTCCATGTGTGTGCAATTAAAAATTTTGGAATTTCATAAAAAAGGATACCCCACCACACCACATTGCTTTTTTTTAACATGTCTTCCCTACATGGAATGCAAGTGCTTTTATAAGCCAAGAGAAATATGTCTAGGTCTTCTCACAAACTTGTTTAGACATTAATAGCCACATGTTCGTAAGAATATTCCCTGTAAAATGAAAAGTGCTGAAATAAGACAGAATTTAAAATGGTGTAGCCTACGTTTGTTTGTTAAGGAATTTTTCCTTTCGTATATTTCATAAATTCCAGCTATTTTAATTAATATAGGGGATATCGAAGCAGACTGCTTACTTTCTAAGTCCCTTTTCGACTATGATTTTAGCAAATTCGGTAGTAAAAATTGTCCGAAAAATAAATTTCACAAAACACAAATGGAAATGGTGTAGTTTAATTATTTTAAAGCAAATACTTCTGTTAGTGCTGCTCCCACTCGGATTTCCATTAGTCTCGTTTTTTTGTATTCTGGTGTAAGTTTTTCCTCGCTGTTGTTGTTGCTGTGGTTGTTGTTGCAGTTGCTGCAGATGCTGCTCGGTTGTTGTTAACAAACTACAAAGTTTTTAATTACATTCGCAAAAACACAACCACTGCAAAAACATTAGCGACGTTATTAAACTGTATTCAAATAAATTGTTTATTTATGTTTAAATACAAAACATGTATGTGTGCATGTGTGTGTGTATGTAAGTAGCCACCGATACTCACTCACACATCTAAAAAACAGGCATAGAATTTTGAAATTTAAAAACCGCTGACACGTCTTAAAAATGTTTCAGTTGTTTTTAGTATTTTTCCCCATTTTTTTATTAATTTTTGTTGTTGTTGTTGATGTTTTAAATGACAGCAATAAGAAAAACATAATATACTGACACTTATTTGCAATTTGCAATGGAATGTACTAACCCGGAATATGTGTTTTGGGGTTTTTTTATTTTGAGTTTTTATTAAATATAAAAAAATAAATTTAATTAAAATGGAAATATTTTGTGGGTTGTGGCAAGAAAAATCTGCGTTCGCGTTCTTTTCTTTTGTGACTTTAATATTTTCCAAAAATTATTTTTTTTTTTTTTTGTTAATTTTGACTAACAGAAATCCATTGAATTATTAAATAAAAACAAATAAATAAAGAGATGAATACATTTTTAAAAAGTTTAAAAGATAGTAAAACTATATTGTTTAATTTTTCAAGGAACAAATTTTAGGTACAGACTTATTTTATATAAATTCGCTTACTACAGGGTGTCCGCCGGGAAGGTACCTTGTGTTGCTATGGAAAAATATTCGGTAAACACTCGCGTTTTAATAGTTAAAACATTTTATCAAAATCAATAATCGATTACTGTGACGATGAGAAAGTTACGTGAAATTTTTAGGAGAAACAACGTGCCAACAAGACGCACTATTTATCGTGTCGTGAATGATTTCGAAGAAAGAGGGACTGTAGCTGATAGGCCTAAGCGTGGACCACACCGTACTGCATGATCGGCTGAAAACATTACTGCTGTTCAAGAAAGTGTTCAAAACAATCCATCAACCTCAATTCGACACCGTGCTCATGAGCTTGGTCTTCAAAGAACAACTTTGGCCACAATTTGCACAAAGATTTGCATTTGTTTCCATTTAAGATTCAGTCGACACAAGAGCTGCTTCTAGAAGACCATTTACGCCGCCGTACATATGCCAATAGGATGCTACAGCTCGCCCATGACAACCCCGATTTTCATGAAAAAATTATAATGAGTGACGAGGCACATTTTCATTTCAATAGATTTGTGAGTGAATAAACAGAATAGTCGGTTCTGGACAATGGAAACCCCTTAAATTATTCATCACTCACCTTTGCATCCATTCAAAGGGACAGTCTGGCAATACTTCATTTCCTATTCCCATTACAGTAGGATTGTTTACATGAGCAGGGTGTTGCTGTGACTTAAGTGGTTAGAGGTTTTAACCAGTTACCTAATTCGCTAGGCTAGACACTGTTCTAAAACCAAACAAGTTGTTTTCAGTGTTTAATTGTCTGTAAAAATCTTAGTTTAAATTTTTAGACTCTAGCAGTTCTGAATAACCGTTTACCGCAATCAGTTTGGTGAAAGATTTCTGTTACATAAAAGTTATTTTGCGTCGTAATGGTTTAATAAAAGGTGGGTGAATACTTGTGGTAAAAGCATCTTTCTTAAAACAAGTAACAGTTCACAAAAACAAATGTTGAACACAAACAGATGCAACATCTGCATTGAAGCTGTCATAATTCGGGTACAAATAAAAAACAAAATAAATCTTAATACTACAAAATTGATATGACAGTCAATATCTTATCGAGAAGCTGTTTGGCAAAAATAATTGTAACGAAACCAAGCTAAATGCGAGCTTCCAACAAATGGTTAAAAAAAAACAACCAAACCAACCAGCCACCAGCGTGAATCAACCTCTAAAATATCAATTTATCAAAATTGATCAATTATTGGATGTTTCAAACATTTAATGGCTTTTAGTTGCTTGTTCAAGAGCGCATTTATTCTTTACCAATAGATGCTGCTTTGAAACCATTTGCTTTATTTTTTCAGTTGCTTCGCCAACATTAATTGTTAGTGGAGTGCGTTTTCCATCTCTGCCAAAATGGTCAAAACACACCTGATGTTATTGGCTACATGCCTGCTGATGGGCTTCTTGGTCGTTGGCTATGCATTTGATCATACGCTAAAGTTTGATTATCCAGGACCCTATTGCCAGAGAAT
Organism: Phania funesta; assembly: GCA_963932375.1. Lineage (NCBI taxonomy): Eukaryota > Metazoa > Arthropoda > Insecta > Diptera > Tachinidae > Phania > Phania funesta. The sequence continues at coordinate 90,348,124 of OZ010654.1, read as the reverse complement.
TAATAGTTGTTGTGACAACAGACACGACGTTTGTTCGGTGCCCATTGCCAGTAAGTCAAGTCAATAATATTTTTTTATATTTTATTTTATTGTATGTTGCTGCCTTCAGGCACTCTTTGCTACTGCGATGAATTCTGTGATCGCAGTGTGGCCGGTGATTGTTGTCCTGACTATCGCTCTTTTTGCAAAAGTGAACCCGATCCAATTATAAGCTGCCTCCATAATGGCGTCTACTTTAACAAGTTCAATACTACCCGTGATAATTGTAACGAATGCCGTTGCTTAGATGGTGGCCGTGTTGAATGTAGTAACGACTTGTGCCTCACCGATGATGCTTTGATACGCAATGTCAATTCTATTCATAATTTGGGTTGGTCTGCTCGCAAGTATAATGAGTGGTGGGGCCGCAAGTATTCCGAGGGTTTGGTTAAACGTTTGGGCACCAAGGAACCCGCTTTCCGTGTCAAGGCTATGACTCGTTTACACAACAAGGCTGATGGTTTACCCAGAAACTTCAATTCCATTGACAAATGGTCGGAATATATTTCCGACGTACCCGATCAGGGTGAGTTTTCTAAAAATATTTTAATGTTTTTCTTTCCCAACTCATTCAAAACTTATTTGTTTAGGTTGGTGCGGTTCTTCTTGGGTTATTTCCACTACCTCGGTGGCTTCAGATCGTTACGCTATTCAGAGTCAAGGCAAAGAAGTCGTACAATTGTCACCGCAAAACATTTTGTCTTGTACCCGCAAGCAACAGGGTTGTGATGGTGGCCATTTGGATGCTGCTTGGCGTTATCTGCATAAACAGGGGTAAGTTATTTTTTTATCATGCAAAATGAATTTCCAAATAGGGCCACTTTTATCAGGAATAACAAAATGTTACGGAGAATGAGAAGGCGAAGGAAAAGTAAACAAGATTAAAGAAAAGTCAAAATTTGGAGAGGGTAGATTCGATTGCTACTGTGGGTTAGTGTGGAGCATAGGGAGTCACTACATTTGTGTCGCTGTAGAGTCATTACCAAGCCAGCTGGTGCTCCGTAGGAAATAATATAATTCCTGTATTCCCACCTTTGATATTTGGCATAGGCCTTCTAGCGCAGGACAGATGCATAGGAGGTGAACTACTATCGCTTCTTACTTCTTGTTGTGACAACTTCTACAGTGATGATTTACAGGCAACCTCATTCCCTTGGCATGCTCGCCAAATCAGCAATGCCCGGTAATTGTTGCTACGATATTTCCTAATTGAAACTACAACACATCTCTCGTTCGAGTCCTGTCTGAACTAGGCCAACTTTGCTTAGTGCTCTCGCATGTGGGTTCCTTCCACTATCTGGCCTTAGCCATTATATAAAACTTTATTCAGTGCCTTCTTACAGACTGAAGGGGAATGCCACCGAACTCACCAATATGTGGGTCCTGCAGCCTTACTCCTGTATGTGCTGGCTTATCCACCATTGCCTATATTAGTCCCATGTCCACGCACCCATTTTAAGTTGTTTCTTGAAAGTCTTGCCTCCCAGTAAGGATGTCCCGCGTTCCTGGACTAGTTTTCAAGTCGAAAAGGTAACGGTCAGGTACCTAATTATCGGCGAAGATTAAAATATTTCTGGTAAATATTCTATGTACCACAGCCAGTTCGCCGCCTTTAATATTTCAAACATTTAAGCCTGCTGGGCTATAATTCCGAAAGTCAATTCCCTCATGTACACAGCTTCACCTACTCCATTATCCCATTTGGATCCATCTGTGTATACGTCCAGATGGTCCGAATGGGGTTTAGTTTCCTCTGATAACCCTAGCTTTTCTAAGTTTAAAGCAAAAACCTCTCGAGCAGCATTATTTCGGAGTGGTTTAGTCTACGAGGCCAGATTGAATACAGTCTCAACAATGCTAAAATATCCCCAATAGTGTATGGTTCCCTTCATTGGTAGCGATTATTTAGTGTCAGCTTTCTGACCAGTAGATCCACCGGTAACCAGTTCAGCATGGTAAAGAGTGCCTTTGTTGAAGTTGAGTGCATGGCTCTCGTGTATAAGATCGCCTTACTGTGTAACACTTTCTCAGAGAGAAAGAGAGAGAGAGATCGGTTGGAAGCTTTCTTCCGTACCTAACACTAGACCAAAGCCCCATCACATAGAACCGGTTTATCTTGGCTGTGGTTAAATGCCGATTCGTGTTTGGGACCCCTGACAGTTTTTCAATTCAGATGAAAATTTAAAGAGAAGAAATCTTCGTCATATGAATAAAATACTAGAAGTAAATTGTTAACCCAACTACCAGTGCTTTCAGGCCATATTTAAAAGCATTTTGGTTTAGAGAGAACCTGGTGAATATTACGCCAACAAGAAGATTTCTTATTAAAAATTGGTTACAAAATATAATTTCAAATATAAGAAAACGATAAATTAATTCTGCAATAGAAAATTAAAAAAAAGTCAAATATATAACTTCCAAATATATTTTAATAATAAGAATTATGCAACTTTCCTAACCCCACTTTTTACTGATTGTACCGAAATTTGGTTGCTCTTGTATAGTGTTCTTGATGAAAACTGTTATCCTTATGTGGGTCGTCGTGAAACTTGCAAAGTTTCCCACAGAAGACGTTTATTATCGGACAACGGTTGCACACCAGCTCCTGGTATTGAGCGCGATGACCTGTATACAGTCGGTCCGGCATACTCCATTAAAAACGAAACTGACATAATGGCCGAAATTTATCACTCTGGTCCCGTACAAGCCACTATGCGTGTGCACAGAGATTTCTTCTCTTACTCGGGCGGTATCTATAGGCACACTGCTGCCAGTCGTGGTAGCCCCATAGGCTTCCATTCCGTTAAATTGTTAGGCTGGGGTGAGGAGCACGATGGCGTTAAATACTGGGTGAGTAAACTTTAATAAGTTCATTAATAAAACCAGACAGCAGTTAGGTATTTAAATTTTTTGCTTATTGTAGATTGCTGCCAACTCATGGGGTCCTTGGTGGGGTGAACATGGCTATTTCCGCATTTTGCGCGGCAGCAACGAATGTGATATTGAAGGCTACGTTTTGGCGGCCTGGCCCAATGTTTACAACTACTATGCGACTAAGAATTAAGTTTTACCTCCTTTTTTTACTTTAATAATTATTAATATTAAACAAAAACACCGATGACAAAGAGACCTCAACCAAAACAAAATAAATCTCGCTAAAATAAATAAAAATTACTTGAAGTAACTTGAATTTCCATAACTTTAATGCAGTTCTCTTGAAAAAAATGATTATTTTTTTAAATAAACACAAACGAAACTTAGTTTTAATTTAAATTATGTTTTAGTTAAGGATTTTTGAATTTAAAATTAGTTAAGAAAAATTTTGTCTTTTATATTTAACTTCTTCTAAATTTGTAATGAAACATTTACAGTGAAGTATTTTATAAGTCGATTTTCTTCTCCAACTTTATTTAATGACTCTTATTTATAGTTTTTGTTTAAGTTGCCAAATCGAAGTTAATTCTTAAGATTAAGTATTTTTTTTTTTAAATTAAATTTATTACCCCTGTAACTATTGTTCGCTAAACAAAAATTATTTTATTTTTAATATTCTTTCTTAATTTTTAAATAATTTATAAATATTTAAATCAATTTTTGTTTTTAATTTCAACACAGAAGCTGCCTTAAAAATTATTCAACTGCAATTTCCTCTGTTGTTAAATATTTATTAATTATAAACGCTCCTCTGCCATTTTAAATGTTTTTTTTTTTTTTTTTTAAATTACTTTTTGTACTGCCTGCCACCTTTTGGATAAACGTTTGAAATTAATTCTTGTGTGATTACATCCCTTAAAATATTTTCATTAATTGTTCTAAACTATATTTAAAAATTAAATGTGTACACGTCGTAAATACTTAAAATATTTACTATGATTAATTAAGTTAAAAAACTCTTTATGTAAAAAAAAAAAATTTAATAAAAAATAAATAAAAAATCATAAAAACAAATTTTGGTTTAAACTCGTTAGTGGTGGGCGGACTAACTAATCAACTTAACTCATTGACTTAATCACTGCTAGGCCTCAGACAGTTGCCAACTTCTTCTATTTGCAAAGATTGCGATCGCCGCAGGATCTTGAATCGCTCAGAGACCACCCGAACAATCCCGAAAGAAAGAGTCGAGTAACTGAAGAAGTTTGCATTGCGGAACTAGAGGTCATATCCCGATTTTTATTACCAGCCCATTCGGAATCATGGTAGGCATGATTACAAATCGAAAGTGAAGTGTTACTGTGTAATTCGATTTGCAAAACAAATTAACCGAATTTTTATGCGCAATACATTTTGTTTAAACCCCCTGGTCATAGGATAGCGAATATACGTAATTCCTTAAAACCTTTTTCGGGTTATGGATAAGGGGTAAGAAAAAAAAATAATAATTTTACTTAAATTCGATCGAGTGAGGGATATATTGCGGCATCGATAACTGCAGATTGTAAATTTGGCGATTATACGGGTAGAATTTATAACATGCTTCAAGCGATTGGCGTTTCGTTAATCTATTTTTGGTAGACTTATAAGAAGTTACTCACATATCAAGCCATAACTGCGAAAATAACGTAACTGACATATTTTTCGAATAACGTAAATGTCATACAAAATGTAGAATGTTACAGTTGTTAATCAGTTTTTTGATTTGGAGATTCAGGCGTAAATAAGTTTTCACTCACGATCATACATGCTCACGAAAAAATATTACGAATGCACAGCCTTGTTTTGGCTTGCTCACATGCATATAGACGTGAATAAAATGAAAAGTTAAGCACGATCACAAAAGCTCATAATCCGAAGATGCTAACCGTATTAATAAAATTAACGAAATCCTTTCTATAATTTCACTATTAAATTATCCAAGTAATTTGATACAAGCTTTGTATTTCAGAATCTTCCAATTGATTTTCATAAAATTAATAAAAATATGATCATACCAATAAAAACCATTCACAAAAGAAATTCTACCCATTTACGCTACCGCATGCGGCTGTTCTGTACCCTGCCTAATGCACTGTAGCGTGATTGGAGCGAAAAATTATTAACGATCAAACATGGTTATTCATGCATGATTCACGCTGATCACGTGAGAGGTGACATCTCTACTTTGATCCTCTTTTCAGTTAATTCGTTATACTTTTTGTTAGACGTATAAATTGGAGTTAGACTCCAGTGATAATTAGAACTACAATTGCTTTTGTTAATATTTTTATGTCTTAATTTCCCTAGAATATTAAAAACATAATGTAGGCTACAATTAAATTTTTATTTACTAAAACTCGTATAAAGAAATTAGAATAATTTCAGTAAAATTTCTTTTGGTTACGTTTTTATTCGCCAAAATTAACAAGAAGAGAATTAACGTAAAACTTATTTATAACATGCCTTCTTGACTGGCCCTAAATCTGTTATGGCATTTTATAGTAATATTCCTGTTTGCAAAGGAATTTGACACGTTAAGACTGTCGCTGTTAATGGTCTGTTCGTGTTCAAACAAAGCTGTTTGCAGAACGCTATTCTGCCATCACACAAACAAAATAAAACATCGTAAACATCCGTACATAAACTATGCTGACAACATGGCAGCAAGCTCGATGAGGGACAACAAAATTAGATCAAACTGAACGTTCTGCCAACGCTCTCTCCATGTGCGAACAAATGTGCGGTTAGTCAAGGCGTGGTGTAAGCGATAGTTAGCCATAGTTAATTTTCAATTTATTCACGTGGAAAAAAACTGACATCTATGGAAAAAAAAAAACATTATATAAGGGGAGAGCACGAAGAAGATTTGAACAAAAATACCAAATAAATTTATGCTACCTGAAACTTTTACGGTTAAAATTTTTCGTGTGTTTAGCTATTTTTTGCAAAAGGACAGTAAAAAAACATGTGAGGGTTTTTTCCACATGTGGCGTGTAATTACGTACATGTGTTTATGTACTTACGGCCTAGTTCATAAAAAATATTTCTGTTTTATAACGGTGCCCCTAAAAGATGCCACGAATTTCAGTTTGTGTCGAATAAATAAAACAAAAATATTTATTTAGTTCCCTCTAGTTAAGACAACTTAACGATAACGAATATTGCTTTAAAAAAAGTTTCTTTAATAGCAACACGATTTATGTACGTTTTGTAAATGGTATTCAACAAAAGAATTTATATATTATCCTTAAAATATGCTTTAAAATTAGTTTCAACTTACGGATTCAAAAACATTAGCCATGGTTCAGTATTAGGAATTACTATAGCATGAATTTAGGCTGAAAATGTTATATGAAGTTTTTCTACTTCATATAAATTTCAATTAAAATTTGTATAGCAACAATTCGTATGTCAGTGAATACAGTTCACAGTACAAGCAGATTATAGGCCTTAATTGTTTAAAGTTATGTTTCGTATATTCAAGTGCTAATGTGTTTAACACGTTTGTGTTTAAATTCGTTAAATATTTTGGTGAATCACTATTTATCTTCTTTTTTTTTTATAAAAGTAGAAATTAGTTATTAGTCATTATTCGCAACCGGATTTAAACAATTTAAATGCTGCTAAAAAAAAAAAACATTGAACAGTTAAAACGATTTAAGCAGAATTATACGAAGTCAAAGAGGCGACAACAATGAAAGTCTTAACTGCCCACCTTTGTAGGTCAATTTGAATCATAAAAAAGACAAAGAATGGCTTTGTGGTTTTTATTGGGCTGATTTTTTAGGCCTTTTGCTTTCTTTCTGTAGTTGGTAAGTTTTATGAGATTGTTTTTTTTTTTTCAAATGCAGACGAAATAAAAATTAAATATTAAAACCCAAGTACTTACTCCCTTCTCTCGGAAAGGTCTAGGTTTTTTTTTTAATTTTAATTATGGCAGACATATTTAAACATTTTTCTTGAAATAATCACTGTTTTCTAAAAGAAAAAACTAGCTGCACATTGGGACGATTTTTTTTTAATTTTCTAAAGCTGAAGAAAAAAAATATCTGCAGCTTACCAGTATTTATTTTACACGTTTAAAACTAACCCTACCATCATTTGTTTACCGTTTGATTATAAATTACAAAATTACTAAAAGTTTTTAAACTTTATCCTTTGAAGGACTAAATAATTTTTAACATTTATTATTTTTTATTGTGTAGAAATTACAGCTTTGTTTCAATTCTGATTCTGTTTACCGAAATAATTACTTGTTAACTTGAGTTTGCGCAAATCTAGTCGTATGAATTATATCGGACACATATGAAACATCTTGTTATACCTGTCGAGAGTGCAAATATAGTAAATTGCAATGCACGTGTGTGTTTATGTGTAAAACAATCAATAAATTACTTTTATTTAATTTTTCTTTTATTGTATTTGCTTTTGTATTTTGCATAACCGGTAACTGCGTTTATTGACATTTAATTATGAATTGTTTCACTGTCAATGTCAGTCTCATGCGCTAAAATGTCGAAACATACGACTACACCTCGAAAAAAAAGTTGATGTACTTGTTAAAGCAAACTGATAAAATTAACATGAGTAAAAACTATTAGTAGCTTTAATTTTAAAAGTTAAAAAGAATTTCAACAAATTAATAAAAAAAAAAAATAAACATCACTTCAAATAAAATTTTTAATTTATGAAAGAAATATCAGTGTCTATTTGCAATGAATGAGGGGTGACGCTTCATTCTTTAAGAGCTGCAACGTGCTGAAACCAATTCATTTCAATTATTTTGTGATAATTTATCAAGAATGCTTTTGTCTGTATGTACAGTGGTGGTCAAAACCCTTGTAACTGAATCCGTTCAGTTTATATTTTATCAATTGTAATTTAAATAGTCTTATAAAGCTTCAGAACATTTTTAGGAAATACGATTTCAATACGGCTTCTTTAATTTCACTAAAAGTCTCTTACCGATTTTGTGTTTTGAAAATCAACTTCAGTTCAGTTTCGAGTCAAGAGATAGAGGTGGCCTGGATGTTCTTTCTGTGCAAGAAATTTTATTTTAAAAATGCCGAACATAACTGAGGTGGGATAAACGGTGATACCACCCCTCAACCCCAAAGAAATTAAAAAAAATGTTTTCCCTTCAAATAAATTTTAAAAATTGTTTCACGAAAAACTGAGAGGAAAATGATCGAACATTTCATTTTGATCCCTACTGTATTTTAAATACTTATTTCTTTAACTGTAGAGTGATCTGCGTTAAGAATAGCAAAGAATTACATCATTTTCTATTATATTCAATCTAGTTTTTACAGTCTCTTGGTCTGACATTGTTGTTGTAGTTGACTTATTGACTTTAAAATTAAAAATCAGTCAGTTGGTAACAATGATTTTTTTTGGTCTCATAAGCGAAACTGAGTTAGTGGTTTCTAATCGAGCGTGCACAGCGAGTCCACAGATACCGATGTTTGGAGAATTTTTTTAGCTTTAGAATAGCTTTAGCTCAAAATCTTTTAAACTTTACACTCTACCCTCCTATTAACAAATCAAATAAAACTACGATCAATGAGAAATTAATGTCACATAAATTAAAATTATTCATCAAAATTCCCATTAGGTGCTTTACCAGTTTATTATTTATTTATTGTTCAGTTAAAGACTTAAACGAAAGAGAAACAATGATTTTTTTTCAAAATCAACAATCAGTCACCAACTGGCTGGTTGAGCAAACAGCGTTTAAGCGATTAGTCAGCGCTCAGTAGGGGAGAAAAGTCAGCTTTACACACGCACGATATTGCTGCAAGAAACTTTTCATTTGGTGTTTTATAGAGAGACCATTTAAATTAAAAACGACACAAAGAAAATTGGCTTCACTTTTATTAAAATTTTCGTTCTTAAGGATGGCGGTCGTGGTGGGCCCAGGTGTATAAATTTGTTGACAACTTGTAGCGTTTTAGGGTTAATGTAGCAAATGTTATGTGCAAACGTTTATCTTGTATGGCTTGTGCTATCGATTGCACACACTCTTAGAGAAAATGTCTTATCGGTTAAAGCAAAGAAATATGGGTTTGCCAAGTCCATCATTAATACAGCGTTCTTGGCGCCCACTTCAAAGCGACTTAACACCGGTAGCAAAGTCCATGTTCCATGAAACATAAGTCCAGAAAGAATTTTCATTTCGCGCAATCACTGATGACTTTCTTTCTGCGTCACGTTACACTGCTGTAATGGTTTCGCCAACCTGTTATCATTTCGACAGGATAAATTTACGATTCATAGCAAACACTAAATAAGTGGCCGCTATTAAATTAGAGAATCAATCCTACTGAGTGCTTATTAAACATGTCTTTACAATTTAGCGGTCATATAGTTAGACTTAGCTATTGATAGCAGAGTCTCCTCTTAGCAGAGAGTCAGGCAATGTAAAGGCAGCTTTAAACTTCACCCAAAAATCAACATTGTTCTTTATATTTTGAAAAACAAAAAAATCCTATAAAATATCTCAGTTTGATGAACGAATTCTCGAACTGAATCTACTAATTGAATGAATAATTTTTATGCCGGCTTCAGTTTGCTTAATTCTTTCGGTTGAGAAAGGATTATTTATTATTATTATTAATGTAATGTATGGGGGAATATCGAAGCAGACCACTTTTTCTGGGTCCCTTTTCGACCCCCATTTCGCTCCTCAAATTGATTTCAGGGAACCGATCTGTAATCACACCCACCTTACTTTCAATTAAGTTTCGTGCTAGCCCTAGCCTTTACTCTTGACTAAAGTGATTTCAGACTGTCGACTGGTAACTGTCGACACTCTTTCTCATCACGGAGTCTTTTGCAATTGCTAGCATTTGTCTAAGGCTTAGTTCCCCATGGCATTCACATCTAACAAGTGTCTGCCCGTGGTCTTAAGCCTTATGCTAGCCAGTGCTGGACATTCACACACAATGTGCGCTACCGTCTCAGCCTCTTCCAGGCATAGTCTGCAAGTATCATCTTCTACGACTTTCATCTTAGCCAGATGGTACTTGAAGTTTCCATGTCCTGTCACTAACGCAGTGATCCAGCTTAAAGTAGCCCTATTATACCCGAGCACCTTACTGGCCTTCCTGCCGAGGGGCTCTTTGAGCACCATTCTAGCCTATCTACATGTGATATTCTCCCTCCACCTATTCAGGTGTAATGAGTTTACCCATTAAGAAAGGATACTTTAATTTAATTTTTAAATACGCAATGCATTTACTGCCACCACGCATTTCATCAGCAATCTCTGTGGCTTTCTAATATGTAAGCGTGTAGTGAACACATCAGCCAACTAATAACGAAAATTAATTTCGAGAAGTCTTTTCGATATTATTCATATTTTCGATCATTTTTCTGTTGGTAGTAAAACAAAGTTAACGCCAGCTTTAACTGTATTGTTGTTGTATTGTATTCTCCTCTTAATTCGTTGCTTTAGCCTACTGTTTCTTATTAATGTTACTTCTTATTTTTATTTTCACTAATTCTCAATTGTCTTCCTAATTCACCTGGTGAACGAAAATTACATTTTTTTGTTTAAAGCTCTTGGCCAAAATAAATTAAGTCACCGACAGATCTTTCTATAAAAATCAAATTAACGCCTGTTGAAAATTTTTGTTCAAAATTGTCTTTCGAACATAAATAACTATGGGCACCCTAAATTTTTTGTTGTCTATTTTTTTTACTTCTTTTATTGCTTTGTTTTGATTTTTTTTTAACAATAAAAACAAAGAGTTATAAAAACGTTTTACTCGTAATTGTCAATTACTGTGTCAAGCAAATGATAACTGGGCTCCGTTAGTAGGGAATATAAAAGTGAACCGAATACAAATATTTGTTTTTTTTTTAACAGATGACTTCAGATGACTTTTGAGTACGTTGGAAAAAACCCCCCTTAGAGCTTCAAACTAGAAAGAAAGACATTAGGAGAACAATGTAAATTAAGAATAAAATTTTGTTTCCGAACAAATCTACACCATTTTCAATCGTAAATCAAAATTTGTTAAATGTAATTGAAAAAAGAACAATTAAAATTGAGATTTTCTGATTGCAATTGAAAGAAGCTCAAAGACAATTTAATTTCATTTAAATAATCCGTTTCTAAACCTAATCAAACTTGACAAGGGAGGACGGAAGTTTGTTTCAAAATTCTACACAGTTTATAAGTATTCACACAATCTATAAGACTATTTCCTGGCCACATCCGGTGCTGCTACTCTTTCTTTTATCAATTTTAATTAGAAAATCTCAATTTTTCTTTTCGCAATTACAATTAGAAAATCTAAATTTCAATTATTCTGTTTTCAATTACAATTAAAAAATCCCATTTTCAATTGTTTTTTCTTCAACTACAATTGGAAATGGTGTAGATAAAGACTTGCAGTTCTTTTCCTGTTGGCAGTTGCATTAATTTAAGAATTTGCTTTGATTTTCGTTTGAAAAGCTTTCGGAAAGACCGAAAAAATGTTGTGTTTATTTAAATAATAAAAAAGAGGTTTCCAACGGGTTAATGTTTTTTTTTCTCAGATGTGTAACGGGTTCAGTAATAATTTTGATCAAATACCGCGAGCTACATGTAAAAATTTTGGGGGTGCGTAACTCCGAAAATATCGGTTGCCGCCGGTTTTTCCACTTGATCCTTGTGTTTAGTGGCACTCTCCTCAATTCGTACCTCAATTTCTTACCGCAAGAAGTCCGTTATCATCACGCGGGTGTGACTCACAATTAACATCGTACATTATGGTTCGACCACCCTATATAAAGGTGAAAGAAAGAAGATAGCATATAGCCGAAATCAATTTTTCTGCAAAGCAAACTCGACAAGGGATGACGGAAATCTGTTCCAAATATCTGTATCACATCACGCTGTCGAAATATCAAATCAAGAATTATTTACATCCTGCTGCAAGGGCTGATAAAATCATGTACCTTCTATATCCTTTACGTTTTTCGATCTGACAAGGTAGTTCGACAATTCCTTTGTAAACTTGTCGGGTAGTTAGTATTAAGCGACGCCGATTAATTCAGGTTCTAGTGTCTATTCGAAAAAAGTTTCCATAGACAGCCGATGTCTTACGGACCTTTACTCTGGCACAATTATTTTGACGTACATGAAGAGCGCTTATTTCGCAAAATTGGACTAATTCACAAAATAAAAATGTTATATCACAAAATCTGTCTTAGTGGGCAATTTTGTAAAAATAACTCAAATAAGAAAATTTCGCCAAAATGCTTCTAAGCCGATGCGTGTTATTAAAAAAATGTTTTTGTGTTGTATATATAGAAAAAATCTGCCTCAATCGGCCACAACACACCCTATTGACAAGGGCTTCTTAGAAGGAAGTTTGCTATAATTTTTACCACATTAATCCTCTCATGATCGGCTAAATGAAGTCAATTTAATAGTTTTCGATCAGTTAAAATTTATTCCGTACGTGGAAATAAATTTCATGTTATATGAATTTATGCTGCCCCACTGTGTGGTGGATAAATACAACTGGGTCTTTGGTCTTACGAACTTGGTGTGAGTTTGAGTGCGACTTCGGTAAATACTTCGAGTTAATTAACGACATAAGCTTCGCTTAAAAAACGCTAAGTATGCATTTCCTCAACTTTTCCTAGTTTTTGTAATTAAAATAATTATAAAAATAATAAAATGCCCCTTTTAACAAAAAAAAAGGTTGCGTACAAGTTAAACTTTTGTTCATTTAAAAACCGGTTTCATATAATTGAAATCGAGGGGTTAAATAATCTTTAGCATTTTAACAGAATTTCCATTAATGAACAAAACGACGTCCCACTGACGTCTGTCAGAATATGAATGTGTATGTGTAAATACTCCCATTTGGAAACATAATTCAATACCTGCTGTTCTTGGGCGATTGTTGTTGCGATCTGTTTCAAGCCAACAATTTTATAATTATTTCAGCAGTTTGACAAACATTCATTCGGCTGCAGCTTATTAAGGCTGTTTAGCTTAACTCGGTTCACTGTGTTGGCAATTCTTCTCATTACACAATTGCTTGTGTACGAGAGTGTGTTTGTAGTACTTGTTCTACTGCTGGCTGTTTTGGCCGTCTGCATGATCAGTAGCGTAAACAATCTTGAACTTGACAGTTTGTTTAATGTGTTTAGCGGGCACATAACATTTTGCTTGAACGCCGGCATTTTAACGACGAGAAATTACAAAAATTATTCAAATAAAATTAATTTTTCGATTGTCTTGTGCATTTCTAAGTTGTAAAATAAAAATAGTTTCTTGCATAAAGAAAAATTTTAAAATACACAACAAAAACAAACAACATTTCAAAGTGTCTAAAAATATATTTTTTTGAAATCTCTTGCAACGAATAAAAGGAAAAACGCATTAAAAAAATAAAACATTTTTTAAAAAGATTAAAAATAAAAAAAAAATTAAAATAAAATTCCAAACAAAATGTGTTATATGATCAAGAATAATCCTGCTAAATCCATGTGGCTTATAATGTCAGGTGAGTTAAATAAAATGAATTTATTGTTTAAGTCTTAAATAATTACGAAGTGAACTTCAGTATCATTTTCAACAGGCCATTGTGCGATAATTTTCCCATCTCCATTCCATATCTGCCTTAACTCTTTGTGAAACGTTGTGATTGTTTTGATTTAAGCACTTTTACCATAAAATCACTCTCTGTCCAGTCTATTTTTAAACACCAGATTACTAGAATTTTTTATATCGATTGACTTTGTTGTTGCCAAAGTGAATTATGAATTTTTGCTTGTTAAATTAAACGTTCTAATTACCTTCGAATGCGAAGGTATTTTTTCTATTTTTTTATTTTTTATTTATTTAATAAAAGCAAAAAAATAGAAACTTGTTTGTTAAGAACGCTGGTAATTAAATAAATACGGATTTTAAAATGTTTTCGAAAGCAGCGGTTTACTTCATAGAAAAATATACTATGGTCAATGGAATAAGAAACGGGTGTCCTTTTTATTGAGTTTAGAAAATTGATGTTGGACACTTTCAAACAAGTTCAAGAGAGACACTCAGTGTCAATGAAATTTCAACTTCGGAAACTTTACGTTGGCCAATTTTCGAAAAATAATTCAAAAAGGTAACGATTTCAGAAATTTTTCTTACAAACTAAAATTATAATTTGGAGTTTGGGCCGCCTCAAAAGTATTTTTTCTCTTGAGTGTCAAAATTAAGTCTGAATTTTACATTTTAGTTAATTTAAAATTATTATCCCACTAAGGGTAACGACTCGATTTCATATTACATTTATGTATATCGAGTAGAGAAATAAGATATCAGTTGCATTGTCATTGCCCCCACCATTGATATGAAATTTGCCAATAATCGATCCAAATGGACTACGGCTCTCACATAAAGCTCACCTTTGCTGATCGCCCTAACTGCTACAAATCTCTTGTTAAATAGAGGACGAAAAAAGAGCGATCGAGGTTAAATTAAGTTGGAATTACTCCACAGTAAAATTTTTGTTTGAACTGGAATAAATTAGTTCTTTTAAAAAGAAGTCGATATAAAATTTGGCTTTCTAACTTCGTAAAGAAGTTAGATCAGTTCAAAATTAATCAGAGACCTATTGTCCTGCAAACGCAAAGAAAAAAATATGGTCGGGGTAACCATAATCAAGGAGTTACATACATACTATGATTGAATTATATGGTTTTAAACAAATCATATTATTCTATATAACAATAATATGGTTGTCTTGAAATTACAAAAAAATAAAAAATTCGTGTTACTGATTGGCATCGAATGAGGTACGAAGAGAGGCGACTAAAGCTATCGAATACTTAATAGTTAACGCGCTAACCATTTAAGCCACATCACCCTCATACTCGTAGTACTTTGATTATACACCAAAAGAATGTTACATATTATGTATATATTAAGATTATTTTATCGTTAGAATTATTATATTATTTTTGTACGATTAAAATACTTTGTTTGTGTCTGGAATTTTAGTGAGAAGTTTTGTCCAACTCAATCATTTTAAACTTTTTACGAATGGAGCTTATTTAATGATTAAATGTAAACAATATCTTCTTTATTACAACTAAAATATTGTTTAAAATGTTTTCAAATAACTATTATATGTTTGTCGCAACAATATATACTTGCAGAGAACATGATATGGTTGTCGTGACCATGTCACAACCGTATTTCTTCTTTGCGTTCACATTTTCGAATATTTGTTTTATCTCAAACAAATTTCATGTTACCAAACAAAGATGCCAAAATAAAAGTCATAACGAGTACAGACTGCCATGTCGTTTATGGTTTGATGAAGATATCGCTTGCATAGATTAAATAAAGGATCCTCGGGCATTTTCTGATCTTTTAATACATATATTTTCCACAAAGACAAAAAATGTCCACACTTATTGCATTCGGTTAATCGGTAGTTGATTGAAAGTTCTCTACATCACAATTTTTTAGTAATTCCTCGACTATTTTATGAATTGCTATTAGGGCTAGCTAGAGCACCAGTCTCTTCTGGGGCTTTAATTTGGAAGAAAAGGACTTCCTAAGTTCGAACAGCAACTAACCAAGCTGGTACCATGGAATCTAATAATCCTAGGGTCAACATGTAACTAAACCGTTTATGGAAAGGCTCTTCGGAAGATGAAAGTAGTGAGCAGAAGTCTTGATAGAAGTTAAGGAAGGAGACGCTCACTAACTGCTGTGCAGAAGCTAAGTCTATGATCCAGATAGGCGTCTGCATAAAACTGCCACCTAATCGCTAAGTTGAGTTTATGGGCAGTGATGGCCAAACCGAACTAATGCCTACGCAAATCGTGACCATATTTCATCGTAATTGATACAGACAGTCGGAATAAGTTACACTGTACAACAAAATCAAACTGTTTCCAAAACAACTAAGTTCCGACAACGGTTTCTTATAGAGATGAACATAAATAAAATACTCTAGATTAAATTAGTTAAAAGTTTGTAAGCCACCATTTATATTGCACCTAACATTTTAAGGCGTTTTGAAACTTAATTGCTGTCTCTTTTTTGTTGTTTGCATTAAAGTCACTTTTGCGGATTCGAGTCATTTTCTGAGTTTCGAAGATTTTTTTTCCAATCAGCGCTTTTTTGTTTCTAACCTATTTGTTCAGTTCTTTTGTTTAGCTTAGGCTATTTTTAATTATTTAATAAAATTTTAATTTTGTTTTGTTTATTGTAGTAGAATTTTATATTTAAATTTGTGGGATTTAAGCGATTTTTTGTTAGTCTAGCGTTTTTTTCGATTTTCGAATTTTTTTTTTTTTTTTGATAAAGTGATTTTTTCGACATTGACCATATTTCCGTTTCAAACTAATATATTTATACTAGAATATATTGTGTTAATTTTGCAGCACGCTGCTTTAGTATTAATTTGTTTTATTCGTAAGTTCAGAGTTGAGAGTTGCAGTAATGCAGATCGTAATAACGATGAACTTGAGTTTAAGCCGGCAACAAAAGTCAACTCGACTCTCTTATTCCCCATAAATTCAACTCACATATGGTTTTTGTTAAAGCCGGCCAATTAATCTTCTGGCCTCAGAGCGAACTAACAACAATCCAATTTCCAATTATGACGAAATTATTTCAACTTCCATCCGCATTTCTTTCCAAACGTGTATCCAACTGCCGCATGTCACTGACTTTATTCGTCAGTATCATGATTTTTATATTTATTTCTTTATTCTGTTTGTCTACATTTGCAATCTCAATGACCGCTTTCAAGTGTGTTTCTTGATTTCTATTTCTCGTTTTAAAATTTGCAAAATCTTAAACTGGTCGAAATTAATTAATAATTAAATGTTGAACAATAAAAGTAGTTTGTTGTTAAAAAAAAAAGAAAAAATTCTGGTGACAATAATTTACGCGGCAGTCTTTTTAACACTTTTAAATAGAATATATTATAATAGGGAGACCTGTAAATGGCTTAAGTTTTTATTTAGGTTTTTAACCGGTTAAAGCCAAGGTTATTTGAAGCACGAGTTATAGTGTTTTTTTTTCTCTATAAGAATCGCTAACAAGCTGCCTACATTGGTGTTTTTGCAAATGTGAGAGATTTAAAGGAGTGATTTCACATTATGAAAAGCCACACAAAACAGTAGTTAGGGCATGTGTTCTCCATTTAATGAACGGGCCCAATTTAGGTGACTAGCGCGTGATTTTAGCATTAGACATGTTCTATGGATATTTTCATGTTTTACATACCAGGGGGCGCCTACGTTAAGTCGTAAAATCCTAAACTGTCTTCTTTGTAACTTCTGAATATTTGATGCGCAAGCAGCACCCCACAGCTGAATGCCATATGACCATATTGGCTTCATAATGAATTTGTATAAAAGGACTTTTGTATGGCAAAGTTAAGGTATATGCTGCCTATAAATGTAATACTGCCATAGTTTTAAGGAATGCAGAACCAAACTCAAATTGCACTACACTAAGGCATTGATCACAAAATTATACATTTCACGATGTGTTATGAACAGAACAAATATCCTGTCATGTGTAAGTAGGTTCGTGTGAAATGCCAACTCGATATTTGGCTTACCAGGCTACTGATGGCGAAACAGTAGTTTTTGGAGGGTCTTCATAAAATAAACTCGGGTATAATAAGTGCTCAACGATATGTGATACTCCAAACCGAACTTGACAAGAGATGACGGAAATTCATTCCAAAAATCTACATCAAAACACCCTATCGGAATATCAAATCAAGAATATAATGAGTGCCTCATCCTCATCAAATTTCTGTTAAACGAAATTCCATGCTGCCATTTAAATATTAGGAAGGAAATAAGAATGAATAGTTTTTAAGGTCTGTTTTTTTTTTAATAAATTTCAAATGCTATATTAATTGAAGCTTAGGAAGATTCGAAATTCTGAATCAAAAATCTGTTAAAAAAAAAGAAACTTTTTTGGCCATTATTTATTGTAGATCTGTAATGGGATTTCAAACCGGAACAATCAAAGCTTGTCTTACCTGCTGAATTAATAACAAATCCAACTGATAGGGAAAATCTTTTAAACGCATAAAATTCTGCGACTTCATCAACAAGGGTAGAGCTAAATAGTCCAAGTTTTGTGCGACCGCAAAAATAACGTTACGTGGAGATGGAACCGTTAATAAGTTTTCACTCACGATCGTGCATGCTTGCGATGAAAATATTACTAGCGCACCGCCTTGTTTTCTTTCGCACACGCAGTTAAGATCATGTGAAAGTTAACCACGATCGCAAAAACTTATGATCACGAGATACTGACAAAGAAAAATGAAATTAAAGAACTTATTTCAAATTTTTACTGTCTTATCTTTTTTTATTTGTATCCGTTACTCCTCTTGGGAGTATAGGGCTTGCACAAATCATCTCCTTTATCTTACACACGGGGTTTGCCGCTGTCATTTTTTCTTTCTTTCCATGTTCCATTTTTTTTCGTCTTAAATTCCTGTCCATTGTATGTTGCTTTTCTTTCAATTTTTTTTTTCAAAACTTTCAAATGAAAAGTCAGAACATTTCAATCATGCAAAGATTATGCCCAAGCACGGTCACGAGTGCCAAATTTTATACCCACATTCAGGCAAAATAGCGAGGTTTGAGCGAGAAATTACCCACAACCGAACGTGGTCCTACGTAATCATGGTTCACGCAAATCACCTGAGCGGTGCTCGTCGCTTCTTTGGTTTTCATTTGTGTCATTTGCTCGTTATAAAATCTAAGCTTGTTTAGACATGTCAACTGGAGTTTGAACCCAGTGAAATTGAAAATGTTAAACTATAATTGCCTTTTGGTTATAATTTCTATTACTAAATAACAAAGGCATTTTGAGGCTACAATTAAATTCTCCTAAAAAAATTAGAAGAAAATTTAAAAAAAAAACTTCTCCTGTATAATTTGTTGTCTGGGAGTTACGTTATTTTAGCGATTAGGCCTTGATAAGTGCAACGAAATTTTATTTGGGGTCATCCACACGAAATGTTTACATCCTTAAGCCTCGCTCTCTTAAAATTTGATTAACTTTTCAAAGAAAATAATTTAATATTCTAACGAAATTATTGGTTAACAACTACCGCATTGTTATCGTGAAGTTTATTAAACTTTTTTTTTTAACATTTATTAACACTAATTCCATAATTTGCCATAAATTTTTAAATTATTTTGTTTACACTTCATTCAGAAAACTAGAAACAACAATATCAACTAAATATTTGATATGAAATCTTTCCAATTTAAACTTGAAAAATCTAACTCAAGTTATTTTAATTCATTTCACAAGCCTTTTCTCATATTTGCATTAAAGTTTCACACCTGATATTCGTATCTGAGATCTCTATAGCTGCTTGTTATTGCTTCAAGTATTTGTTGCATATAATTAGAGCTGCTGTTGATCGCATCATTTGCATGACCATGTATATCAAACTTTTTATTATTGTTGATTTTAATCAAGTTTAAGGCGAATTTTCTCATAGTACGATCACTAATCTGTTCCTGCAGTACGTCTCACTATTGCGTGTTTGAAATAGAGACTTTGTAGAAAATTTAAACTGGATAATAAAACTTATAAACATTCATAAATTAATTCTTTATTGTCTTGTTATATTTGTTATTGAATATTTTTATAGTAATCCCGTAATCAAGTTTTTCAAAATTAATTAAATATTCAAGCGCTGGCGCTATTTCGTGGTGAGAAAAGCGGAAAGTCAATATTTTAAAATGAAGTTGTTCAAAAATATTATACAGAGTATCGATTTCAATTTTTAAGGGTTTCAAGTCAAAAAGGGGACATCAATACCCACCCCCAACCTTTGAACGTCTTACGGGAATGATTGCCGAAAGAAACGGCGCGCAGGTGGTCTACGATAACAACTTGCGGATTCTCCAAAATTCTTTGGTCCTCAATCGATAAGAAAAACACGAAGGCACTACTGGCCCTCTGGAAAAATCGATATCGCTACTAGTTGGCAGCATAACGGGGAACTATATGATTGGTTGAATGTTGGAATCTACAGTGGCGTACGCTGCAGAAGCTGTCTGGATAACGAAGTAGAGTCAGTTCAATACCTTCTCTACGACTGCCCGGATCTGCAGGAACGCAGACTCAAATTTTTCGACCAAAGATTCTTTCAGGACCTGGAGTGTCTTAGAGATGCGTGATTGACGAGCCTGACAAGTTTTGCTCCAGGCGGTTCTTACAGACTGGAGATCCTGCAGGTCTATAGGGAACTTGGGGAGTAGATAAATGGTCGCCGGTGTATCACAATGGGTCTAGAAAGCATACAAAAGCGCAAGGTTACAGGTAGTAAGCCGATACTCAAACTTTTGGAGAAGGACCCATATATTATTCTACTTGATCCTTTAAAACCGACTCCTGTATGGCAAATAAACTATACAATCCTCATTCCTAACAGGGTGGAACCAATTTGGGTGATACATAGAAACCGATCCAGTATGGTTCACTGACGGGAAAATCGCGCGACTGGTTCAGAAGTAGATGGACCAAACATGTGGAGAGGGCAATTCCAATGCAAAAATACCCCACAATTTTTTAAGTAGAAACTTTCATTATACCCATCTGTACTAGGAAATGCTTGAGGAGACGAATATGGTGTATCTTCCTAATATCGTAGAGACAGGCAGACTTAAGACCTTATTAACGCAAAAAGATGTTAGGGGTTCCCACGGAATCTACTAAGTACCTATATGCTCTTATTATCTGAAATAAAATGGCATTAAGCTGAGTATGTTGCTACGAGGGCTATGCTTAGTAAACGGAGGAACAGTCGTTTCAGGGTGGAGCCGAAATTTACTTAACATTGGAGAGCTATAGTTGTACTCAAGCAATCATGCCGCGGATGGATCATATATTTTCGTAATTATTTGCTCAACATAGAATTTTTTCGATTCCTAGACGAATTTTAAAGTTTTTGGTGATTCTGTTTTCGAAATCTTAAACAACCTGTTTCCATTTTAGGTCCATAAGTTGTCTGTGCTGATATTTAGAACATGGAAGCATTCAAAATAAATATAATTTTTTTTTTGGAAAAACAAATGATAAATTCGAAAATTAATTTATAGATTCAATGCGTTAACCTCTTAAGCTACTTAATCCTTTTATGGTTAGAATTATTATATTATTTTTGTGCAGTTAAAATACTTTGTTGGCAACCATGTGGCAGTTTTTAGGGACGGAAAGCATTAATTGATTATATGTAAAAGCTTTACCTTGTTTGTCGCAACTAAAAAAAAAAGTGTTTTCAAATAACCATTATATGTTTGCCACAACAAGATATTGTTAAAGAGAAGATATTATATGTGTCTAGATCATGCCACAACCAATACTTTTCTTTGCGCGAAAAGAAAGAGTGAAAGTGTTTTTCGCAATATTTGGACGCTTTCCACGTATCCACTGCCTGGCTCTGATTTCCATAACACAAAATAAATTTCTCTTGGTGCCAAATGATTTCATTGATTTAAAGGTTATTCAAGGGGGCTTTTTGGACTCAATTAATAATTGATAAAATTAAACACTTGAACAATTCTAACGACTTGTTGATAAGTGAATAAAAATTGTCGTCTTTCCTTTATTTTACATTTAATTGGCAACACAAGTCTGCAGTTAGTCTCACAGTTTCATTACAGGGGCTGGGAACTCGATATGTAACTTATAAGAAACTCTGAAAAATACACATATGCACACACATACATCTCTACCTCTACATGCTTACACACATAGTTGAGCGCAAAATATTCTTAAACTTAAGACATTTCGTGCCAAAAATCGAGGATCGATCACATAAAAAGCAACAACGCGAAAAGAGTCACACGCTGTTTACTTAAAAGTTAAATATTCATGCCATAAACACCTGATTTTGTTATCGTTAAAAAAGGAAACAATTTTCGTCACTTTTTTTTTGCTGTTGAAGCAAAAACGTACAAATTAAATAAATTTAAACCGTGAAAAAATATTGCTGAAATAAATGTTTTTGTTTTGGTAACACACGGCTCATAGCAAAAAAAAAAAAATATTTATAAATAAATCAAAATAACAGATATTATTCATTTGAAGTTGGTAAATAGAAATTAAATTGATAAGAACGTTGGTCAGATACCAGGGAAATATCAAACAACGAACACTGATACTCGTATAAAATTAATTTTTACTTACTGTCATTTAATACGTAGTTGTCATTATTTATCATAATTTCATAGCACTTTTTTCTTTATTGTTTTGCAACAAAGTAATTTTAACATTTGTCTCTCTATCTTCATTTCAGTAGTCACTGTTTTGCTGCCATTAACACATGGACAGGCCTATCATTTCATAATCGGTCATCACCAACGAAACTTCAATCAATTAAACCGGGAGCCAAGTACAAGAACCTACACAGCAGATACAAATTATACGGATACGACAGCAGTCGATTTGGAAAATAGTAATTCTACAATTATTGTAGCCAGTAAGTATGAGGAAAAAAAAACACGGGGAATGCAGTGAAAGAAAAAGTGTTGGAAGAGATTTTAAAAAAATTAAAATAAAATTTTATTTATTTGTTGATTAAATAACTTAAAAGAAATAAGTGAAAATCCTTTCAGAGTCAAAAAAAATTTAAAGAAACGAGAGCAATTAGAGCAAACTAATTTTGTTTTTTAAAACAGCTGACGGCAATTTAAAATAAAAATATATCCATGAGACAAAGAAAAATATAAAATTTGGGAAAAAAAAGTGTCCTGTTCCCTGTTAAACTTTAGATTGCCACGTAATTCAAAAACAAGAAATTTTTTAATAGAGCGATGCCACAGTTTTTTTTTTGTTTATTTTTAACTATTAAGTTCTCAAATATTCCAAAAAAAATATATACAAATTTTAAAGGTGAATGTAAATGTGAATTATAAATCCGCACAAGAACATAAATGTGAAAATAAGGCCAAGCTTCCATCCGAAAATTTCGGCCGTGAAATGTACGATCAAAATGAGGAACAAGTTCTTCATATCGCACCCTAAATACAAAAGGGTCAGAACTCAAAATATTAAAATTTTCAGGAGAGACAAGAAACTGTTTATGTAAAAATGATTGTAATATTTTAAAAAAATATTGTTCCATTACGAAAATAAAATAAAATTTTGATTTATGACTCAAAATAATTCTCTTTAGTTCATCGTGCAGAAGCAACACACTTAACATAAAAATAGACATAACTGTATTTTTCCAGTTAAAGAAGATAGTGATGTGAAAGAAATTTTTGCAGTAGTTAGAGATGTGTACTCTGTGCACTCTGAATTAATTTATGGAAAAAAGTCAATTTTGGAAAATTTTGAGTTGTGACCCTTTTGTATTTAGGGTGCGATATGTTCCCCGAACTCTGTGCTCATATTACAAAGTTATTTTGCCAAGCTAGCAAGTTGCCCATTTCGCCCATTACTCATTCTCCAAGGCATACAAAATTTCAGCTCCTTTAGCTCTAGTGGAAGTGTCCCATACAAATAAGGGGTAACCCTAGGCTCCCAAAATAAAAAGTGTTCGTTTTCAGATTTTTCTCTTTGATTGTAACCTTCTAGCACAGTGGAAGTGCTTCATAATATTGATGAGTAAGTGAGTCAGTGAATATGTACTAAAATATGCACTTTTTACATCATAATATCTCGGGAAGGTTTTTCGGGTAAAACTTTCGAACTTGTCTTATCAGGCTACCTAAATGTAGAGTCCTTATGTTTCAAGTTTCATTATTTTATGATTAAAGGAAGCAACGTTATGAGAGTGGTAAAAACAGCGCGAATGGTTTCGTGTTATATACACACTGTGTGTCGTTGGCTTGAACTTGGCCTACTGCACTACCGTGCGCCTTAATCTAGACTTTTCGAAACGACTGCACTTTTATGACCTTCAGAAGATTTCAGTGAAACTGAAGATATTCTCACCGTTGTGCAGAACTTTCGATTCACGGTTGGTGCAAACAATTGTTAAGCTCAAAATTTGTTCATATGAAAAAGTACCCTGCAGTAAACGAAACTTACACAGAACTTGCCACGTGACAGAACCTTAGGGACAGGGATGGGTTCAAGTTCTAAAACTTTGCATACAAGGTAGCTGTCACTTTAACAATGCGTTGTCGTAGGAAGAAAAAGTTAATATATTTTAGATACTGTGTAACAGGCCACTGAATAGACATCAAGAATCTGGTCTAGTGTCGGTTACTATAGCACTGGTCTCAGGTATGACGGAAATTCGTGCCAAAACTCTACATTTTAAAATTTACTCGTATATAAAAAAGTTTAGTTGTCTAAGTTTAAGTAGTTAAGTGATTTGTGCTGCGTTCACCGGTCACGAAACGTTACTTTCTGCGCGAGAGCCATTTTCACAAGTCACGGAATATGTTCGTCTAACATAATTTCCCACAGGGTAGTGAACGAAACAGTGAGCTTATACTAAAAGGTTGCCGAACACACCATCCAACATTTTTTAAAATTAAAATTAGGTTCTAGAGAAGCTTTTAGGGGCCTACAAATTATCCCAACTCAATTAAGATGGACGGTTTTTTTTATACTTTATGCATGGGCATAGACGAGTGCGTACATGACCATTGAGGGTGAGGGCGACATTATTAGAAAATAATTCAGAACCTTCTAAGCGGGCAAAAATGTTTAGAAAAAAACCTAGATTGCATTTGTTTATTGAAGGGAAAAAATATTTTAAATTTATTTACAACAACAAAATATTTTTGTACAAGTAATTTTTTTTAATTTTAATTTTTCAAGTTTCATAAAATTTTACCGTTGCCAAATGCACTGTAGTTCATAAAATCTTGCGCAAATAGGACCATGTCCCTTCCAAAAACAACTAAAAATATATGTCCTCGCCAACGATAATAACGAAGATTTTTAGTTTCTTATAAATTTTCCTCCCTGACACAGGCGCTTCAGCTCTTGCCTGGGGGAAGTTGCCAAATTTTCTCATTATTCGTTTGAGATTACGTTCTTTTGTATCGTTTTGGTGTGGAAATAAACCCTTTTCCCTCCCACTGAATCCGCGCCTATCAAACTTTATAGCTTAATAAACACATATCCCAAATAGAAGCTGAGGCTATGGCACAAAGAAAATACTAATTATCACGTTGAGTACCACGCGGTTTTATAGCGACTTCTCAGTCAGGCCGCGCGAGTTTCAGCAGTGCGAAAATATTGCAAATCGTGCTATGAAGAAAATGCGGCACAGAGTGACAGAAAAACTGCACGAAATTTTACCAAACAGGTTATAACATTTTGTGACACTTGCGAGGGACAACCATTTGTATGTTTACCTTGTTTCAATAAAATCCATTAGTTTTCTGAAAAAATGTTCAATTTTTACCTTTATTATCATATTTTATACAGTCAGTCGCCGGTGACTGACGCGGCCTAAACGGAAAGGTCGGTGTCAGTCACCGGCGAGTGACGTGGTATTCAACATTTTAACTTTTTTAACAAGATTATGATAAAAATGGGCAGTCAAGAGAGGGAGAGTTGTTATTATGTATGGATGGTAATAAAATTAAAGTGCTTAAGTCAAGTGTGTTTAAATAAGTCGATACGTAAGCAAATAAAATTAATTTCCGTATAATAGAGCTTTTATTAATTATATAAATATTATAATTGTTAATTGCTTATAATTAATTTTGGTATTTAGAGCGTTTACTTCTTAGTGAAGTATACCAATGTAATCTGACAACTACTGCATCTTTAAATGGCTACGAGTAGAACAATATTTCCTTAAAAAAGTAGTAACTTTGTTTGCCACAATGCACTTTTTACAATAATTTAAACAAGTTTAAGGATGAGAAAAATTTAAACCCAAGTTTCAAATAAATTTCTTAAGGCTTTGGCAGGAGCTATCCTACCTATACAGCAGACGAAATATTGACTAGAGAGCATCAACTACCCAGTGTTAGAATATTTTCTAATTACTCAATACTAAAATAAAGTTTCTCTACATAACTCCCTTTGTTTTGTTCACACATGTAAATCAAATTGAAGATAAAAACGCAGATACTATTAATAACAGAAAAAAGAAAAAGCTTAAGGAAGAAGTGCCCTTTGTAGAGCTTTTAAATTAAAAAAAAATCGTTAAAAATGTCTAGGCATTCTTTTGAAGAGTATTATACCATGTTCTGCCATGCTCCTTAATTGAGGCAATTAAATTTTAAATTGAGCTATGGACTTTGGTGTTTATTAGTTTGAAATTAAGCTTACTAAATTAGCATTTCACAGCTGAAAATTAGTTGTGTTTGTGGACTTAGCAAAACGGAGAGAAATTCGGCTTAACCAGAAATTTTTTTAAATATATTTTCGTTAAAATTTGCACAAAACTTACCGTAAATTTTTGCTGCCATTTCATTTCTTTATTTTGTTTAACAATTGCCATGAAAGATAAAATGTTCATTAATTTTGCCATTGTACAGAGTCTTTCTTTTACTGTACAGACTTCACCAGACTTGCATGGTGCAATTAACTGCTAATTGCTGAATTTATTAATAAGGTTCTTGTATGGTAAATTGAGCTCAATTAAGGCCTTAATTACATAAATTTCCTAATTGCGCAAATAAGTTGCACATTTGAATATAGTATTATGTTGTATTGACTATTCAAAAATTATTTATCAGGAATGTGAAAGAAATCAATCGATTTCAAAATGATCGTTTGGATATAATCTAGTAAAATCTGATTTTGACAATCAGATTTTACCCATCCTCTCACTGGAACTTAAAATGCACACAATTTAGTTAAGAAAACAAATTGTTTCATATCGATTTGAAATATATTTATTTTTAGTTTCATTTATATGTCGCTCTTGACCACTGTGCTCTGCATTAGCACTTGTGATAAGTGTCACTATTTTTTCTTTTAAACACCTGTTAAAACAACATTAGGGAAACTAAAAATAAACAATAAATTAATAAAAATCAAAAGATAATAAATGCAAAAAACAAAACAAAATTATATTAAAAAAAATACGATTGTTTCATTATTTTTGAACTCACTTCAAAGAAATTGCATCATAAAAGTGACGTCCAAAATGAAAAATCTGATGAAATTCTCATAGTGCAACTGAAGGGAGGCGTGTACAATAAATGAATAATTCACATAAAATTAATTAACCAGCTCCACGTTTAATAAATAATTTTAATTGTTTTATTTCTATTTCATTGCAGCTGTACGTGAAGCGAACGATTTATCACAAACTGCCATGGACATTATAACGATTGTGTGGTATGTGGCCACATTTTTAGCTTTGGCTGCCTTCTTCTTACTCATGGCTTGCTCGGATAGACGTTGCAGTGATACCCAACGCAATGCCAATATCAATACAAATGAAGCCCCTGTACCACCGCCCACGCCCTCACCATCATACAGTGAATTTGCCCCGCCCAGCTATGACAGTGTTATGAAAGTGCATCATGCCAACAAAACTAGCATATTTGTGGTACCATTTGCGGTGGATCCGAATTCTGCAAAAGAGACAAACAACAGCACCAACCCTAATATAAACAGTACCACACCCAGTATTCACTTTTATTCCATCAACGAATTGCAAAAGTTAGCAAGTTAATGACACAAAGAATTTCTGCCATGTGCATTCACTTTTTCATTTCTTTGGTCCAAAAGAAACGAAGATGGAAATATTGGAACTGCTTTTTGACACAAAAGTCTCAAACTTTGCCACCAAAAAATCTGTGATATATTCGGGTCATGTTTATTTAAGTTTAATTTTGAAAAGGTTGCTTTGAGCTGTGTGAGTTTTCTGCGCAACGACTAATGATTTCTAGAGGGCCAGCTCAAGTATTACTAGTTTGCTTTGTTACGCGAATAGCCATAAGTTTACTCGTATTTGTACAATGATAAGACTGATTGAGGCATATTTTTAGTTTAGCAGCTGTCGTTTTATCTATCAAGTGTTCGAAATTAATTTTGTTTTAAGTATTAAACTATTGTTAAGGAAGTAAAAAAATATAAAATTAATAAATAAAAAAATGGGTACCAAATAAAATTGTCTTTTTTGTCGGTAAGGTGTCTGGTGATACACTCGTAAACTAAAAATTTGATATCAGTTGTATTTTCGAAGCATTTAAATTTGTTTTCTTGTCTTTATCAGAGATATAAAAAATTATCGTAATGTTTTTTTAATACCAGTATTATATACTGTTATCAATACCTTAACGTCGAAACAGTTTTTTGTAATTAAATATACATAAAGCAGGAAGTCATATGTAGCTAGAGCATTCGTTTGAGAAATGTTTGCTGGGTTGAATTGAGCCACCAGTAACAGTGGTGCACTAAAAAGAATATTTTAATACATTTATTATGCAATATTATGCAACCTATAGACGTGGCGAGCGTTGGTACAATTCGGTTAGTTATCAAGTTGGGTGTTTTGCCCACAAACAATACAACTTTGTTGTACAACTTCATTTTGCAAACAAGTCGTGTTGATTAAAATTTGCAAATAACACTACATCTTGACACTAGCCATAAATATGTTCGCACATGAAGAGAGCCACTTTAAAGAAATCGTATAGATGTTCAAGTTCAGTTTCAGCATAATTTTTTTTATCTCTCATCGAGATTGTATGGATGCTTTTAGCTTATGAGACGGGTGTTTACAGACGAGCACATACATTTTATTTTCTCTGTGTATATTGTTTGTATAATGGCAATGTAATGACAGTGTTATGCGAACTATTGTTCGGACAACTCTGTTTGAACATGAAGCGACCATGACTAGCAATTTTTCTGCGCGAGCAGCAAAATGTGTGATGGCTGAACAGATGTATGGCTAGTCAAGACGCCATGTAAAATACGCACAACATGTTTTTTACATTGTAGCGGAGTTGGAAAATTCAGTGCTATTGTACTTTCAGTACTTTTTTGATTTGCAAATTACTGTAGTACCACCACGACATTAAAAGTACTTTTTCCCAATCTGAAACCTGAAATCGGTTTAGATTTTCTAACTCATGTAATTAAAAAAAACTTTAAAATACTATACTGGCAGGCCAAATTAGTTGTCCCTTTTTTTAATTGTACTTTTTACTTTTAAATAGTACTTTTAATGTGGAAAAAATACTTTTTAAGTTAAGTTCATTTCAATGTGGCATTAAGCATAAAACATAATGTGGTTATACAACACGCCTATTAACTTTGCACCGAGTTGTAAAACTTGCAAAAAAAAATTTTTTTTATTTTTTTTACTATTGAGACAACTTCATACACGACGGCACAAACATTGCAATCCTGTGTACAACATTCTCAAAGTTGTACTGACCAACAGTCGCAACGTATTTCGAAGCGTTTAAATATATAATATGGCAACATTTTTAGTTATTTTATTTTCAATGAAAGCTTTTTATGTACTTCGCACTGGTGAAATCAGGGATGATAAAACAGCATTCGAAAAGTTGAGTGTAAAATAGTACTTTTTCTGCATAATTGTACTAAAAATAGATTAAAAATATTTAATCAAATATTTTGCAGAATGTGTATCGATAATAAAAGGGGTACAAGAAATATTTCTTAAAAAAAATTAGTTAAAATGTTTGACAAAACGACACATTAATAAAACAGTATGTGGTGGCCATGCTGGTTTGATAGCGCATATCAAGTCTGTTGTTTCTTATTCAGCTAATGCTGTCAAATCACCATAGCAAGTTACACGATTGAGAAGAACGTTAGTACAAACGCTGCCAACGCTGAGATATTTTCGATGTATATGCGGCAGTTCTTTTTAAGCGGCAGGTCAACACACACAAGTCAAAGGAGCACACCAGAGCGGTCGAGAAACCCGCCTCTGTTCGGAAAAATTGTGCGTGAGAACCCGATAAAGTCGTCGACGTAAATGAGAAAGAACTCAGATTTTTATAGACTTGAACTTGGCAAAATTCGCGGCGAGACTTGAGAAGAGAACCTTAATTTTAACCGTAAAATCATTTTTAGCAACAAGCAAATTGTATACCATATATGGTACAACCCCAACCCCCACCCCCACGGAGTGCACAACGTATCGGGCTTCCAAATACATTAATCCGAAAAATAATTTTTAAAAAATTTTTAGCAAATTTATAGAAGTACATTTGTAAAACAACAAAATTTCTGAAAATGATTTCTGTATTGCTTATAGAAATGTTTTTGACGATTTTGTTTAGAAATTTGATCTGGCAACTATAGTGTCGCAAGCCACTTTTTTAACGGCAAGTTATTTTTTGGTATGTTGTATACAGCTACACAGCTTAATTAACAGAAACTTTAAATTGATAAATATAGAAAGCTTAACTTTGGCTAAAAGCTCTAAAAGCTTTTTAACATTTTTTTAAACCTGCCTCTCTTTCATCGGCTGCCTGGGTGCTATTTACCCATTTAGTGTTTAGAGTGGAATTCATGAAAATAAAAAAATACTCAATAAATATTAAGCTTTTTAATAAAGTTTTTATTCTTTAAATTAAGAAAGCGAAACATTCATTATTAACTTTTTCGTGGTCCTGGTAAATATTAAATTGATTCGTAGTCTTGGTCGCAGTTCATCGCATTTCTCGGTATACATTCAATTTAAAAATGCGTTTTTTTTGAAAAGAACAGAGAATTGAATTGGTTTATAAGTCTTAACCTAAGTACAAAGTCCATTAAAAAATATTTATGTTGTTTATCGCTTTTTTCGTTTAGCCTATTTAGCGCTTCATTTATGGCTGAAAAATTATCCACACACATTTTTTACATTTTTCGGGCAAACTCCGTTTGTAGCAGAAAATCGTTTTGGACTAAAAGAGTGAAAAGCCAGTCTTTGGTTCAACAAATTCCAATATTTTTACTAAATTATGACTTCTAAAATATCTAGTTGATTCCATTCCAATTCCTCACACCGCAATTTTAATTTTCGATCTAGATTTGGTATCAGCCATTACAGATGAGGTGCAGATTAACTTCAACATCTACCTTGGGGGCTTTTTGCACTTTTAACACTGATATTTTAAAGTTTTTTTGTTTTGAAGGTCTCTTGACTAAAAATGTGAGGAGCTAAAAAGGCTTAATTCCAACTACAGGTATATAAAATTCATATGGATCGAAATTCTGAAAGCGGCTTCTATAAAAATATTTGTTTATAAAATTTATCTCCACAATATCTACAACACAGACACTTATTTTAAATCCCTGTCAAGGGTAAGAAAGTTTTTATATTTGTTTAATTATTCTGCACACTGAGGCACAAAATTGTGATAACGTCCAAATGGTTTCTTTAATACTGAAGAAAAATAGAAGTGAATTGTTTGGAATAATATAATTTTTTTTTTAAATTAACTTTTTCTAATTACCGTCATTTATTAAATTAAAAAAGTTTCAATTTATTTACGTGGGATAATCAAGTCTCTATTTCGCAGGAAAGTTGTACTCTTAATATTTTTTAAACCAAATGAGAAGTTTTAAAATGTTTAAAAGCGAGTAGGAAAAATTAAAACCACACAGTTGTATCTTGCGTTTTATAAGATTCCAAACAAGTAGAAAGTATTTTTTTATTGCACCAAGCGTCTGAGTCCAGTCTAAGTTGATATAGGAAGATTTTTAAATAAAACATATTTTCTTTAATTTTGGTGAGGTTTTTCGGTTTCTAGCGGATGGTATGGACTTACTTTGGGCTCCATCCGTGTTTCTAGTTTCGATCTGTTTTTTTTTTTATTTCGCCAGCTGGTATGATTTTTTGTGGCTGCTGAGGTGTTGACAAGAATAATTCAACACTCCGTAGGCAGAGCTATGCGACAGTATTCCAGGGCGGATTTCAATCTGATAACTTGTTCCACATTGTGAATAAACATTGTTGTTTTTTTTCCTTACCAAAGCAACTGACTTATTGAAATGGAGGTGTGAAATATCCAATTTTCCTTTCCTTGAATCCTCACCTGTTATAAAGAACACGCCCAAAGATTTCATACCTATTTTTTCCCGAGAATGCGGTAATTGAATCTGAACGTCAAGTATTTTCCACACACCAGTGTTGCATTTTTCTCCCTGTAGTTTTTTTCCATGGTCGTAATTGAAGTTACTCAACTATTTTGATACTCAGCGTAATTTGCATCCTTGGAAAACAATATATTACTTACGAGTATTATTATTATCTTTCGAAATCTTATCTCCAGATCGAAACACCTATGATCGCTCTTGATCAACATTTACACGAAATTGTCATTCAAACTTATCTTCTGTATCTTCTCACAAATCCCAAAACACAACTATTGTAAAATAACACTAGATATTAATTATTTGTAGATTATTTAAAACTTTACAGTCCAGTATTATGGTTGGGCAGACAAAAACTTCAATAGAACTTAAATTTAACTGAAATAAATTATAACACATGTGTCTGCTCTTCAGTTTAATTTGTTGTTGGAATACTGGTCTGGTGGTTAAAACTTTCGATATGCAACGCCAAATGCGCCTCAAACCGGTAACCGGTATGAATTTTATTTTTAACACCAAAGACATTATAATTATTTATTAGACTTAAAAGTAACGCTAAATGCCTAAAACAAGATCTGAGAAAGAGCGCAAGTTAAATTGAACCAAAACAAGGCTTATTTTGTACGCTCTTTGAATTGAGTGCAACGTTTTGTTAATGCGATGATCATGAGAGAGAGATTTATTGAAATGGTACTTTCCATTTTATTAGTTAAAAGCACTTTATTCTGGATACGCTCTGCAGGGTTAAGTCACAGAAGACGAATTTGCTGATAACATTTTCAGTAATAAACAGAAAATGTTATAAATTTTTGCTTCATTTAGCTTTTTTTTTTAAATTCGAAATTAGAGTCGAAGTTAGAGTTCAAATAAGAGTTTAGTTTTCGGCGATCAGTTCTTCTGAGGACTCTAGATAAGCTTAAATGGTCGTCAAATACATTTGCAACTCTGCTTTTTGAAAAATATATTTTTAAATTCGTTTTTTTATATGCTCTGAATTTGTTTTTATTTAAACTTACGACTGACAACAGAAGTCGCTCAGGCGAGAATATTGACAAAGTACGTGAAAGTGTGGCCACCGAAAGAGGCCCATCAGTTCGCCGTCGATCGCAGCAACTGGTATTCCATTACGCAACGAATTTTGACAAAGGGTTTTTCATTTACACGAATACATTACATACTTTCCCCCATAAAACTCAATAGGAGAAAAACGCTAAACGCTACAAAAAATCGCTAATTTTATAGGAATCGGAAATAGTTAAACAAATAGGAAATAGTTAAACAAATATTCGTATTGATTTGTTAAGGCACTAATTAATTCTACTTGAATGTAATCACCACAGCTAACTCTTACCGTCGAAATGACAATTAAATTCGCATCGAGAATTATTCCAGTAGTACACAATGGTCCAAGTTATTCGATACAAATAGAAAACTATTATTTCTTCAGCGTTGTAAAAAATAATTAGGGAAACCCAAAATACTGCGCCGAAACTGATGACGCCGGTAGAGTTGCAGCAAACCAAGACGTTTAAGTCCATCACGTAGTTAGCACGCCATGGCCATGTACATCGTGATTTTTGACCTACTTGCCGGTAAAATGCTGCAAAATTTAGGAACATTTATATCTACTCGTAATTAGTTTGGAAGGCTAATGCTTTAATGTTTGTTTAGTGTTATATATAACAAAGATATCGTCGAATTTAAGCCAAGGTCTTCTTATTTCAACAAGTAAATATTTCCTTTTATAAGGTGAGTGATAAAACAGCTTTATGACTTAAACACTATAAATGAAAATAAAAATATTAAAAAAAAGTAGAGCTAAAAAACAAATAATTAATTAATTTAAATTATCAAGAAGAGATTACAAATACGCTTTGCTAATTGGGAAGAAACACCTTCTGGTTATAATTAAGTTTCAGGATGTTTGACTTAAAAATATTTTTTTTTATGAAATATTTTTTTAATTTTTCTTCACTTGTTCGATAAAAAAAACAACATGGGGCCTTATATTACAAAACGCAAAGCAAGACCTTTAAAATTAAAAACAAATTTTAAAATTTGGTTTTTGTTTTCAATACAAGTCCTGGCGTTGCGTTGTTTTTTGCTTTATAAAATAAGGCCCATTATAACCTTAAATTTCCAGCTTGGGAGTAAAAACAACTCGTCAGATTGCTTTTGAGGGATCTTCCATTGTTGTAGGCCATTCATCATTCACAAGCCACCCGAAGACGAAATAGAGTTTCTTATTTTTATCACAATGTCCAGGACATTAATAACAAGATAACTATCATACATTAATTACACCCAATAAGCCTACAAATTTGTATTTAGTTAATAAAGAATTATTCAAATAAACAATTTGGTGTGCTCTCGCTCTCTTCAAAATAGATACGCTAATCAGGGTTGGAGAGTTGTGTACTATTATGCTTTGGAAAGAACAATAATATTTAACATAAGCAACAGCAGCAATAAAATAATTTTTGCTTTATAAAAAACATTTAAAAGAACCCTGCTTATTAATTTCCTTATTTAGCCCTCAACTTAATATCTATATGAAAAATATTTACAATAATTATTACTGCTTAAATTTTAATATTGACATAAAATGTCTCCATCTATCGAATGAATGAAATTTTGATTTGACCAAAGCAATTACTACTAAATGCCATTTTATTTAAGCCCATGAAAGTCAATTTATCGTAAAGTGATTTGAAATCATTGAATAAGTCTCGCGATTTGAGATCGGCAAGCAGTTAGCTAACCGGTGACATGGGTTTATTAAAAGTATTTTGCTTTGAACCCGTGACTTAGAGCAATGACAATCCAATCTAAAAACCAACAATCTCTGATTTTTAGAACACCTAAAAATCAATTGTGTGATTATAAAAACTTCCCACCGTGACTTCAGAACGTGCCTGATTAATTTGTCATTATATTACTAAGATTTGTAATTGAAGCTGAAACTGAATATAAAAACTACGCTGTGGTAAGCATTTGCATATGTACGAAAGTTATCATGGTGCAAGCGAAGAGAGGTGGATAGGAACATTGCGCAAGTTATCAGCTGGGAACAGATCTGTACCGGTTATCAAAACGAATCACTTGCTATCTTTCAAAGTTGTTTTGTATTTGATTTTTATTGCTACCTACTTTTTGCATTTAACAATAAGGAAAGTAAATAATTGATTGCAGTTATTTCTGCATAACAGGCATTTTGGTATCAACATTATTTATTACAATCAATACCAGTTGAATATTTGTACCTCATATAAACAAGCAATCTTCAGCTGAAAAGGACACAGACATTCCTTTCATAGATCTAGAACCCCTATGTGGCGTAAACAATAACTTCACAAATTACCTTACTCGCGAAAAGAAAAAAAAAACACCCATGCAGCGGTCAAACAAAGCTATTGAGCCGGAAAGTATTAGGGTAGAGGTAGTGGTAGATAAGGTAGAGGTAGAGTGTTCTGTTATCGGTTCTCAACTGAATCGATAACAGAACACTATAGACTTAACCATCATATGAAAAATATTGGCGTAGTAGAACGTGATGCCTGATGACTCTGCGAAGATGGGCGAGAAATATCAAAACATGTTGTATGCGATTGCCTAGCGGCAGTACGACGCAGATTTAAAAACATAGACAGCCGGATATTAGTTCCAGATAACTTAGTTAAAATAAAGCCCAGAATATTTAGATGCCTTTATAGCTTATAACCAATACTAATAAAAAAAACAATCCATAGAAGAATCTATTTTATTTCTAATTATACACTCCCGCTGGCTGGCACACAACGTTAACAAGTCGTCTCTCTGCAGGTTCGATTCTATTCTATTTGCCACCTTAAAATAGAATTATTTGGAAGAAAATTCTATACAGATTTTCGGAATGAATTTCCGTCATTCCTTGTCAAGTTTGGTTTGGAGATAAATCCGTTTCGGCTATGTGCCACTTCGAGTATTATTTTGCGTTCTAAAGAATATCATATAAATTATAATATTAAGTTCGATCTGATTTACAAATTCAGAAATTCAGTTTTCCATGCCTGATACAAATATCAACAACAACAAGAGAATCAAACTACAAAATATTGTCTCTTTTATGATTTCCATGAGTTCAATACAGTTTCTCCAGCCAACTAACTGGCTGATCCCAATAGTTGATCAGAAAATAGAAAATATTTCTGTTGACAGTGGTGCGCAACATTTCACGCAGTTAAATACGAAATAAGAAAAATCGCAATCAATTATCACAATAAATTCAGAAATTGAAAACAAGCAAATTCAATCAAACTTGATACAAAATAAAAATTTGAATAAGAAAAATAAACAAAAAAAACCAGCAAATAACACAAGTGTAGGAAAAAAATATTGTGAATTTGATTTTATTCCTGGTGCTGATATGTGGGGCTTATATTTTCGTGTTGTTCAAAAAAATATTTGTTGTTTATAAAAGAATCAACGAACAATTTAGAACATTCAGTTGAAAACAGACCGTGGCGATCAAAACAAGTGGTAACAAAATTCCAAAAAAAACAACAAGTTTTAAATTAAAATTAATAAAAAAAAAAAAATCTTAAAAAAGAGGAGAAAAATAAAAAAAAACGAACAAATTAAAGGAAAATGTCTTATAAATCAATTTTGCACATTTACGGTTTAATTGCCATTACACTAATATCGATCACATGCATCACAGCGACGATCAGTGATAATGAAGTCAACGATATTCCCGAAACTTATAGTACGTATTTTACAAAAATGTTTTCCATCCTTCAATTTCTCGCTTTATTTTTTTCGCCTTAATTTGGCTAAAATAATCTCGATTAGTTTTTGAACTTTTGATCTGTTTTTATTAAATTCATAATAAGACAAACAAATGACTGACTACATTTTAATATTGATCGCACTTGTTGTTGTTATTATTATTCATTTAAAGTTGTTTGTGTTCTTTTTTTTTTTTTTGCACAGTAAAATTACTTGATTTATTTATAATCTATTGCGCAATTTATTTTTGTAAAAAAAATATGTGAAAGCGCAGTAATTTCACTGAATCTTAAAGAGCAGAAAAATTGAAAAAAATTTGATTTTTCTATTTGAACGATTCAAGCCGTGACATTGACAATTGGCTTTGCGATAAGTAGGTTAAAGTAAAGATGCTGATTAAGTCTGCGAATGTTTAGAAAGGATCCAAAGTTCTTTAGTGATTTTTTTCATGGAAAAGGAAAGTAACACACACACACAGGCTTTTTATTGTCTACTAATTAACGGGGGATTTCCTTTGGAAAGAGTGAGAATACAGATGGCAGGCAGGTGGTAAAGTAGAGCGATAAGAAAAGCTTTACTTTATGCCAATTCTGTAACTGTGCCGAAACTGATGTTACTGATTGAGAGAGGTCGAGTTGCAACAAACCCAGACACTTAAGTCCCTCAGGTAGTTAGTACGCTACATCGCCCTCGTGATTTTTAACATACTTGTCATTAAAGTGCAGCAAAATTTTTGAACATTTTTATCTACTCGTAATTAGTTTGGAAGGCTGCACGTAATAATGGGGGTTGAGTACCACGCGGTTTTATAGCGACTTCTCCGTCAGGCCGCGCGAGTTTTAGCAGTGCGAAAATATTGCATATCGACCTATGAAGAAAATGCGGCACAGAGTGGCTGATAAATAGCATGAAATTTGACCAAACAGGTTATAACATTTTGCGACACTTGCGAGGGACAACCATTTTTATGTTTACCTTGTTTCAATAAAATCCATTCAAGTTTTATAAAAAAATTTAAAATTTTTACCTTTATTATCATATTTTATACTGTCAGTCACCGGTGACTGACGCGGCCTAAACGGAAAGATCGGTGTCAGTCACCGGTGACTGACGTGGCACTCAAAGTTTGTTTCAATTTTATATATAACAAAGATATCGTCGAATTGAAGCCAAGGTCTTCATTTTCAAACAAATAAATGTTTCCTCTTATGAGGTGAGTGATAAAACAGCTTTATGACTTAAAAACTATAATTGAAAGTAAAAACTTTAAGTAAACGTGCTATTTTTTTAGCAAAAATATAAGAAAAATTTTCTAAAGATAATTTGTTTCACATGAAATAAGAATATGGATTTTACTGATAGCAAGCACATGGCTGGCTGCAGGGATTAATTCGAAACATCTCGCTCATATGTTCGTATGTGTTTTAGAATAGTGTGCAGAATCGTGCCTTGTCAGAAGGTGTGTGTGTACGTACCACCGCAAATGAGAACAATACAAAATCTGAAGATCTATTTCGGAACTTAGGAGCTAAAGAGATGGAGATTTTTTTAATGGATTTGTATTTTGAATTAATTTGAAAAATGGTTGCTAAGTTCCTTGAAACAGACACGATTGAATTGCATCACCAGCATCATTTAATATTTCATGCAGTAATTGATAACACAGCGGAACTGCGGTTCGGATGCATACGATTTACTAGTCAATTTCGCTAATACAGATTACGAAAATTTTATTACGAAAATTATAATATGATTCGATTCCACTGACACCCCACATTTTTGAAAGTGAAAACAAAAAGACGTTTCCGAAGCGTTAATTCAAAATGTAGCAATTGATCTTTAATAAAAAAAATTCTATAAACGATGAAGAGGGTAACTATGAAATTAAATAAAATAAACCTATTAATAAAAACGTTTCTAGTGGGACTGGCCGTCGAATTTAACGTCACGGCAAGTTTTGGCGTTTCACACTATCCTTCAAGTGTTTATATATTCGTTGGATTTTTGCAGAGAGAAAGAAATCTAATGAAAATCGTTATGACTTTTAAAAACAAAATGGAAATTCAAATGATCCCATTACACTACAATATCCCTTTTGAAATTAAAGGAAAATGGCGTGTGGTTGTTTACTTCGAGTATGAAGCACAGAAAGCAGCCGCGACGATACTTTCGCCGGCGTTGGCTGAGCAATTTCCAGTAGGTAGCGGCGGCTGTGACTCTTGAACATTTCAGCGACTCAAGACGTTAATAATTTTTTTAAAAATTTTGCAAAATAAAGTGGGCAAAAAGTACAGAAATGTTCAGCACTGGAGTGAACAAAATCAGGAACCGAAAATAATCATTATTTTTGAATTATCAAAGATAAAAGGCAGCCACGACAAATTATTGGAGTACCATATTACGCTCACAATTTTCATGGCAAATCATTTGCTTTTGAAATTTCAAAATTTTAAATTTAATTTTTAATCTAAAAATCGAAAGTTTCAGTTCAATAAATAAATAATTTTTATTTTTTGAGTAAAATAAAAACAAAAATATAAAAATCAATAAAATAATATGATAAGATAACAATTATATTTTAAATTTTATGCTAGTGAAAGCTGAAAAAAATATCTGCGGCAGCGCGCTATCGGCGGCGAACCAGTCGATTTGTTTATTTGTTAAACATCTGCTTTTATAAAAATGCAACCCTGAAGAAATTGAAAAGTCCCAGCTTTTAGAAAATTTTCAAAACATGGTGAGAGCCATACGCCTATCAAACATGCATCCGAATTTTTCCCAGACTCTTAACAAAGTGTTTCATAACTATGAGACTTTCTCATTTTATTTGACAACTCGTTTTACTTAATCGATTAAAGTGAAACACCCTTAATGTGACCCGGTGATGGTTATGCTTCTATTTTATTTTCGACTCAAGCTTCTGAAACTAACCTACAGTCTAATTACCAAGGTATACATGGTTTCGAACTGGAGCAACTAAGAATTGTTTCTTATGTAATTTGAGATGCTGAATGCAAATCTGCACTCCATTTTGTTCAAATTGGAGCTGGCTTCCAAGACACACTGTTGGAGCGGAACACAAGACATAATCATGTATACGAGGGGTGCTATAGAATCTTATGTATGTATATAAATTCTACCTGTTCTCTTTTGAGTGATAGACTGACAGTGTCTTAGAACGCAAGAGACAATAAGAGACCTTAAGCGAGCCACGAGTCCCATTTTTATCAGCTTATTTAGCAGGTGTTTTCTGTAGACTTTTAAATCGCTAATTTCATGCAAAGATGCTTGATTCTGCTCTCAGAGTATCTGCTTATGTCAGAGTAGACGCAAATAGAAAAGTTACATACAATTTTACGTCTCAACTTAACGGATAAAAAAAAGTAAAAAGAAAGGTACCGCAAAGGTTACAACTTTACTCGAATGACAAAAAAGTACCAATAACGTATCTTGAACTAAAGCAGTTTAAATGCATCAAACTAACATTCTGTCTACCTTTCATTATCCTAACGCGTAAATTTGCGAACGATACCAAGCAGATATCTGCTGTTTAATCGATAACAAAAATTTTTCCTAACTAGTTAAAAAATTAAAGGGATATTACAGAATCCACTTTTAATCCGAATTTCTGGAAATCTTAGATTGTGAATATAATTGCATGGACAGAATCGCACAGTCCGATTTCATTGCGTGCGCCGTTATGGTGAAGTAAACAAGTACGTTCGTTACTCCTCTAAATATGGCATCATACAACACGGATGAATAAATATAGTATCTGTTCCCTGTTCCACGGTTTTCAGTATGATATTACTTAAGCACTTATTATAGAATTAGTCGGCTGTCAGATGGCAGGCACAAAGATATGGCTTGCCGTAACTGTCAGAAGTATTGACTCCACGTGGTGGCAGCAGTAACAAGTTCCTGTCTCTGCAAGGAGTCTGGCTGAATAAGGCGGGCCGAGAGAAGTTCCACCCTAGAGGGTGCTTGGTCCCAAGTTTGCGAACTCCGGATACCACTCGATCGTCAATTTTAATACAGACTTACCGGTGAATATGGAGCTCTGCGTGGATGGACATATTTTTCACCCTTAGAGCGATGAATCAGGACGCCTTGCAAGAGGCGGAGATATGGATAAGAATGGCTCGCGACGGTGAACGGGTCAATTTTTAAAGGTACTTCTAAGGCGTTGCATCATGAGATTCCGACAGGGATGGACAATATAGCCTGTACGAGTTCCGGTGTTTACAGGGCAATGGAGGAATTCTGATGAGTTGGACCAGAAAGCCTTGAAAGGGATGGACGGTACAGCTTCCAAAAATACTCCTGAGGAAGGGACTAAGACGATAGCACACATTGTGTGTGAAGGTCCAGCACTGGCTAGGACAGTATGAAATCAGTCTGAAAGTAAACTCTAGTGATAGCATGAGACTTGAATGAGAGTAAGGTGGTCGTAAAATACAAATCGGTTGTCTGAAATCAATTCGTTCAAAGAAAAGTGTCGAAAAGGGTTCCATAACGCTATGGGAGTGCTTCGATATAAATAAAATATAGAATGGTCACTGCGATTAATAAATTCTTCGTTCTTGCATCGACGACCCTTAATGTGGAAGAGCTGAGACTTCACAACATTTCGCACGGGGCGCGCCAAAATTAATTTATGAAAGAAACCGATTAGTGAGCGCTAAATTTACATTTGATCGGTGAATTGGCATCGAATACTCTGAATAAATGCGGTGAAATATTGCGATATAGCAAATAAAATAAAAGAACGACGATTAATGGCAACATTCGATAAATTATTACCGATACCATATATTATCGCAACTTGATAAACGAATACTCTTCTACATATTTGGTTCGAAGAAATTCAGATTTGTTTTATTTTAAATTTCAATTATTTAAAATCTAAAGAAAAGACCCTGCCTTGACACCTTGTAAAAAGGGAAAGTTGTACCTTGGAAAACACCGCTATTAAAAATATTTATGCAATATATTTCTTCAGTTCCATTTTCTTAAAATAATTTAGGTTTTCACGGCGAAAACTTGTGGCATAAAAGTTTCTCACTGATATTTGTATTGAAGTCAGTGTAAATCATTTGGAAACTATTTTGGCATCTTGACGACTTTTTGTTTACATCACCCCAATGAAAGCTCCAACCAAACATGATTTCGCAAGTAACAAATTATAAATTTGTATTAATAAAATTTTCAAAACAAATAAACTAAACAGCAGTCAATGAACCTCGCAAAAACATAAGTTTTACAACCTGATTTTTACGCTTGTACGTGTTGAATAGTGATTTAATGGGCGCATTAAATGACCTTGTTAAAAGAAAAAAACGAATAAATTATAGTTTATTGGTTCGCTTGTTAAACGATTAATCGTTTTAAGAAGTTGCTAATTTCCAAAGCTTTTTTTTTTTGGTGAATTACTATAAAATAATTTTCGAAATTTCAAAAATAAATTAAAAACTTATAGGACTTTATTGAAGGAAGAATGGGTATAAAATTATAGAGGAAAGAAAATGTAATTAAGTCTGAGTTAGTACCGGTCTTGTGATTTATCCGAATCTGATGGTCTTACCATTAGATCATGAGAATGCGTCAACCACAGCCCCTCAATCTTCTTGTTAATTTTGATGCGGACTTGTGGATTTTTATACTCTCCCAAGTGTCATGCCACTTTCTTCATTTTGAATGTAACGTTATATATCGAGAACCAGAATCAATTAAAAAAATGGAGTTTAGATTTGAGTTCTGCACCCAAAATTACAAAAGAATCAATTGTAGCTGTTCCAGTTCAAAACCTCGTATACCAGTGTTATTACAAGTTGAGACTTGGTTCCATTCGGAGTTTTTGAGCGGATCTCCAAGACTCCATTTACCTTGATAACACTTCTATACTTCTTCCAGAAGAACCTTTTTCAATGCTCGTGCTTTACAGCTACCGATTGTTTAAAGGAAACTATTAGAGGTGAGTCCAGACAATCAAATCTAAGACCTCTATTACAATTGAAAGCTTTCCTTGACTTGAAGTTAATAGAGTTACCGTTGTTGCGGCAGGGAAACCATTGATTTATTTTCATCACGATTAGTGGACTCCGTTCTTGGACCAGTCTATTTTGTAAACTTAATATCCAGGCCGCCAGCTAGTTAATCAGATAGAGCGATATATGCCAAATACTGATAGATCGACTAGTCGGTAAATGATTCTGAAGCGATTGTTGTACAAAATAGTACAAGTAGAAAATATACAGTTATGCTAAAAATTTGAATTTGGTAATTTAGGACAGAAGTGGTCTATTTATTATTTATCTGGGGAAACAATGGATTTGAAATATGAATTTAGCGGCATCGTTAGGGCCTTAATGGGACAATGAGTTACAAATGATTTCATGTATGAAATCGTAATAAAGTATTTGTATCTTTAACAATCTTATTAAGGAAAATATTAAAAATAAAAAAATCGGTTATTCAAATACACTAAACAAATGCTGTGTATTATGAAAATAAATCGAATATTCGAGTAAGTATATGCGCGTCTAAATAAAGAGTTCAATTTAAATAAATTCAATAAACGTTCGTTTTGAATTTGTTTCTATATTTAAATGCTAATCGCTAGCAAGCAGAGCAATCAAATAATGGATTCATAAATGTGAAACAAATTTAATGGAACTACAAGTGAAGTGTAAACGCAAAATATGGTAGCATTGTTATGAAATCCAACAGCAAAGTACACAACCATCTGGTGAATTTCATCAAAACGCTATCGTATTGGGTGTTTACACTTTTGCAATACCGTTTGCCCTAAACATTGAATATCGTCATAAAAAATATGGTTGCCAAAATTCCAAGAAAAAAAATTTAAGCCAGTTTGTTCACTCTTATTGAAGGCTACTATAATATGATTGTGGCAAATCCTTAAAGTACTTTTTCACATCTGTTAATGCTACGTAATTTTGCACCCTTTTTTGAATTTTGCTGTTTGTAAGAATTGAAAATTGTGAGAACAGAAATAAGTTTGAGATTACAAATATTTAAATTAATCTCTATGGCTGCGAATCTGCAAGTCTAGCGGACACATGGAGTCCGGTTTGTAGACGAAAACTTCTGTCCTAATGATTTAATTCCTTTAGATGTTGTTGGATTAACTAAATTTTATAGTTTCTGCTGAAATATTCAACGAAAAACCTCCACATTTTGTTACTTGAAGTACGAGTATATTTTAGAAATATTTATGTGTTTTGGCATTGTTTTGGGATTTGTCCATTAACGTGGAATTCATTTTGAAATGTTTTGTTTTCAAGTTTTTAATTTTGTTGGTTTTTTTTTTAATTTCGCTAGAAATTATATAATTTACTCGCAAACAATTGAGATGAATTTTCACATAACAGCAAGTTAAACAGAAACAAAGTCACAGCCATCTGTCACATGTGACAGTTTATTGACTTTTTACTTACACAACAAACTCGTGACTAAATCAGCCATCTGTTTTGTTACATTTCTGTTTAACATAAAAATTAAAATGAAATTAAAATCTCAAGTGTATAAAATGAAATTGGGTCACCACTTAAAAAAAAAAAATCAAAACAAAAAAGATAAAAAAAATTAAAAGAGGCGTTCTTAAAGAACAAGACGTTTTTTCCAGTTTCAGCAATTAATGCTAAATTTGAAATTGGTTCCACGCGTAAACAAACAGCTGCCAAATGTTTGTTGTTTTGTGTAGACATTATCAAGTGGACTTATTTGGGAAGTCTGTTTAAACGGCAGAAAGAAAGTGTAATTCCTAGTGCATGAGTAGAGGTGAAAGCGGTCACGATTAACCCATTAACTCTCACGATCCCCAATTGGGGATTTTCGAATTTGACCACCATGTACAATGTGTGAATGAATTTTATACAACCGGCTATAATTTTCAAATGGAACTTTTCCAGCCAGTTATA
This sequence comes from Phania funesta, assembly GCA_963932375.1. Lineage (NCBI taxonomy): Eukaryota > Metazoa > Arthropoda > Insecta > Diptera > Tachinidae > Phania > Phania funesta. The sequence continues at coordinate 90,303,463 of OZ010654.1, read as the reverse complement.
CTCTTAGAAAACTTTTTGAATATCCACATACATTTGTAAGGTTTCTAGCCAGAACTTAAAAAAATAATGATTCGCAGTTAATGGGTTAATCTGGCATATATCAAGACAGGAAGAAAATACTTTGTAACACCTTGTAACATGCTGTCTTAAATTTGTGTAACTTGGGACTGCTGCTTAATGTAGGATTAAATTTAGATCGATACTCTTTTATTCACACAAAAAAAGCGAACGGCCAGAGATAAGAGAGCTGCAATCTCCCCAGCCAGAGGAAAGTCCCAGGTTTAGGTATACATAGGGCCTAAATTCCTACCATTGTACGAAAATGGGCCTAGAGACGGGATCGTAGATGTGCATGAAAACAATTTCTTACCTGGTAAATCGGCCTTTAAAAATTGTTTAAAACGTTAACTAAATTGTATATTTGGTTTGTAGCTCCTTACACCGCTAGGCATTGTGAACCAAGTAGAAATATGAAAAACATGTGTAAAAATGTGTTCGCCATTAGCAAACAACAACTTTTTCTGAGAGCTGCTTAGGTCCAGAAGAAGTGTGGGTCAGTTAGTAGGGCTTCCATTGAACCTTAGTGCCTGTGTCTGCCCCACTTTAAAATCTTATTCGTTTTCCGATTATTTTCCAAAAACATTTTCTGCAATTAACCCTCTTCAAATTGTCCAATAGAGTTCGCCAAGATATATTAAGTGATTACTGTGGCATACTGCACATAAACTTGACCATTCTGGTTAATATGCGTAGATCATTATTCAAATATATTTGAAATTTTATACCACTGCTTTTTGGAACACACGGGATTATTGGCTGCAGAAACTTGTTTAATGAGTGCTGCAATCATCATTCTAAGGTCTAAGAGGGTTAACCATTAAATCTGCGGACTGTAGGCACCTGCCTGTGTTTTCCAATGAGATCCCCTCGGCAGCTCTCATAGTGAAAGCGAGTCACAATACGACTCTAAGCTACACAGCAAGTTGTGAAATAGTTTATACAAGCAATAATATGGTTGCGGCCTAGTCACGACAACCATATTATGTTCGCTCTAAAACAATATATTGTTGTCGCAAACATATAATGGTTATTTGGAAATATTTTAAATATTTTTCCACCCTCTAATATAGGAAAGAATTTGGGGTAATCATACTAGCAGTTATTAAAATCTTGCTCATCACACTTATAACGGCCGAAGTTATTGGTTAGGAATTTGATTTTTATTTTTTTGTGCGAATAGTGCTTAATTCTAAGAACACACTGTTTTTTATTTTTCAGTGGTCCAAGGCGTCAAGGTATATGAAGGAGACCGCGAGTGCGTTTTAGTCGGAGGCTTGTGCGTACACAGCAGTGATTGTAATGAACCCACCAGCAATAGAGGCTTGTGTCCCTCGAACACCCATCGGGGCGTTGAATGTTGTTATGAACGTAAGTTGCATTAGAGCAAAAAAACAAATTCAGTTGATCTTTGTTTTAAACTAATTACACATTTTATCACAAACTTGTATTTTTAATATCCACATGAATAAAACGATAGTAAAATTCCAAACAAAATGAGACAAAAAACACACTTATCCCACGAAAAGACTCGAAATTTTTACACTATTCCTTAAAAACAAAAAAATAAATCTAATTGGTATTATTTGCATTCTATTCCTTTCCTTCTTTAATCCCTTTTAATTTCATATTCCAAACCAACTACAACAACAACAACGTGTGTATGAATTACAACAACTACACTAGTACCTGTAAGGCCAGCTCCCTGTAGAGAACATTTGGGCGAATGCATTGATCGTTGCCACAAGACTCTGATGAGACCTGGTACTGATTGTGAAAATGGGCAAATTTGCTGTGTTTTAATTTAAGTCGAAATCAAATAAATCGAAGCAGAGTTGTGTTTGCGGCTCCACACTATTTTTTACCCGAGAGCTTAAAGCCAAAGCTTCAAAGCAAAAGCTATAAATATACGTCTAACCCTATTTGTAAAAGAATTTTGTTAATATATGTATGTATGAAATTTTTAATTAACTTTAAGGTTTTAAGGAAAAAAGATTCACAAGAAGTGAATTTTACTTATAGAATTCACATGATTATTTTTTTAGTTTAATTAAAATCTTTCTCAAAATAAAATTAATGCATTTTATAAATTCTACTCTCAAGATAAAGTAACCTCTTTCATTTTTATGAAATTCAATTTTAAAGAAAATATAAGTATTTTTGTCGGTTTTGTTTTGATTTGTGAATTCTATAATTTCTCTTTGTATAATACGCGCATAATTTTTTTTATGAATTTTTATTTGATTAATTTTACTTTGACAGCTGATTTTTGTTAGATTTTATAATTGCTTAAAAATTATTTTATTATTTTCTATTTATAGTTTTTAAAAATATTTATATTGAAAATAAAATATTAAGTTTTATAAAAATAAAAACAAATTAATCGGTTTATTTAAGTAAAGCTACTCTAATTCTATCAGGTTGGTATATATTATTTTTAATTTTTCCCTAGCAAAACAGAACATGCCTCCCCTCTACCAAGTGGAAAAAAATTCGACAAATTTGTCCTTCAAGAACTTAAACTGACGCCGCGCATGTAGGCAATAATGTCGTTTTCTTTTGTGAAAAAATGTTGCCGAGTACGTTTTTGAGATGGCCCAAAACCTCAAAAAGAATTGGTGCACACTTTATGATTACAAGAAAACAAAAGTAAATTAATTAATTATCAGCAATAACTGCATAACAATTGCAAAAAAGTGTAGTATTTCACCCTGAACTTTAAGTTGAGTGCAAAAAATGTTCCATGTTCGCTAGTTTTTTGTGCAACATATTTAAAAATTCCGTAAAAGGTGCCTTTTTTTGTTTAGAAAGGAACACAATAATGCAAACATTTTCAAAAAGGCAGAAGCAATAAAAATATAATAAATAGACCTACGTAGTTTTGATAATAGTTTAATTTTTAACTTAGGTTTTTTTTAATCCAAATAGAAATCTATCGAGTTTAGATGGTAATAATTGAATGTTTCAAAAAGCAAAATATTTACCTGCATATCAAAAAGTTGTTCACAAATATCCGCTACATTATGCCGGCTAGACAAGAAGGAAACAAATATTAGAAGACACACCTAGCACAGAGGAGACCAGAGGCATTAACTTTGACGTTATAAGATTTTTGCCGCGGTCAGTCCCTAAAGAAAGAGACAAATATAGCATTTAAAAATAATGCGAATAATAATCAAAACAAAAGCAAAAAACCAGAAAAATTAAATAATGAAAATCAAACTTATCTTTTAATATTTACAGCATAACTTATCATTTAAGTTTATTTAAAATAAAGAAGAAAAATGTAGCAAAAAAGAATAGGAGCGGTCAATCATTTAAGAAAGAGACAGATGGAGAAAGAAATCACTATAATCTCGTGTCGTCTCCGTTTACTTTGTGTACCTAGTTTTATGTTTTGATACAGACGTTGCAACCACAAATTATCAACATCGATACAGGCGATGCTACATTGTATTAAGGAACTTAAAACTATCCACAAATTTTGATATTTTGGAAACAAAAAATGAAACATGAATTTTATTAGGAACAGAGCTACCATTTAATGGAACATACCCAAGTTTCGTCTAATGTTCCTTCGTGTGCAGCCGGAATTTAACTACATGAAATGCTTTTACATATTTTTTGTTTCGTATAAAAATCAGCCGGAACATCGTACGGCTGCAGGCCGAAGGTAGTCTCAACGCTAAGGTTGCCAAGTTGGGGTCCAAGTGACTGTGAATGGATTTCTTCCTGCGATCTTCTCGGCCCATCTAGCATTCCTTTGATTTTGGGATGTTGCCGGATTTTTTAACGTTGGCAAGGCGAAGGGTCGTTTCCCACATCTGATAAAATGAACACACAACTCTATTAACGTTCGTTCTAAGGAACATTCATTTTGGTCATAATGTTTTATCACTTTCCCGTCTTGCTCAATGATGTGATGAGGAATAGTAATCTGGCATAATAAAGAAGAGATTTGATAGATGTTGCCAAAGCAACTTGGCTGCCACAAACTATCAACCTCAAACCAGCCCTAATTGAAGGAAAAATATAATTCTCACCCTTGTCACAGAATTCAATTCCGTTCAGAACGAAAAATGACAATTTTCTTTGGTATTAAAAAGCTTTGAATTTATTTCATTCGTGCTAATTTTCCAATTAGTTAATTTACAATTCATACTCAAAACCATTTTTAGGGTATAAGCATTTCGCCGGATCATTAGGAAACCTCTGGCAACATTTTTAGAAGAACTAGAAATATCGTAACTTATACTTATAAATTCCTAAACAAAATGAGAGTTGCTTATGGAACAGCACACGATAGTAAAACATTAACAAAAACGTAGCCACAATTCTTTACTACTTGGGTTATTAGCACTATTGAATTATATTAAAAACTTTTTAATTCAGAAGAAAATGTTTGTTTTTCGTTTCGGTGGGAATTGAATTCTGTGGCAGGGTTGAGAATTAGAAATTGGAATTATTTTTAATTTTATTTTCATATGCGCGATAAAATCCTATATAGATTGCCATATAAAATCCTATATAGAGGATATTTCTAAATTTTGGGAATTAACAATATCGATCGCAACCTGAAGAAACAAGAGCAAATTTGATTGGAATTCAACTACGAAATCAAAACCAGTACGAGCGGAATGTGTGACAGATGTGAACGTTTACATTACAATAGTGTTTCATTCCTTGAATTAAAAACCCTCAAAAACTTCTCCAACATTAATGTCAATTCAAATACATGAGTTCGGCCCAAATGCGCTTGCGTTTGGACTTCTCCAAATTAGAATTTTTTAAAGAAATTTTAATACGTTTCCCTCCAAATTCAACAAATTAGTGCATTGAACTTTTGTAACACATATATGTTAATTAGAGCCCCTCCTCCTCCACCTGTGTTACACATGCATATGTTCATATAAATGCCTGTGTGTGCATTTCACTACCCACTTCTGAAAAAAATAAATAAAATGTAAACAAAATAAATTTTCCAGAAATAAATGGCCTTGTGAATTCGAAAGCATTCAGACAGATACTCACTCGCTCGTATTTATGAAATAGAATTTTCTACACACTTTTGAAAAATATTATTCTCACTGTATTCGCCGCATATCTGTGTACGAACTTTTTTCTTAAAGATGTGACAGCCATCTGCTCTTTTATTTATTTATTTTCATTTCTTAGAAAAATCTATTTTTGAAGAAAACAAAAAAAAAAAATGAATAAAATTTTAACTACGTTGCCTAAATTTTAAAATTGGGAACGTAAATTAAACAAATGTGCGTTGCATTTGAATATCTTTCAACACAGGTGGTGGGTGGGTGGATGAGCCAAATCGATCCCTTGTATTAAGGCGCATTGTTGTCTGCCCGCTTATTTGCATGGTGTACTAGAAAGCAGAAATTTGGTACAACCAAACCTTCTGCAAACTTTAAGTCAAAAAAAGTCTTATAAATACAAACAAATATATAAATTTACAAAATAATAACTTGGAAAAAAGAAGTCAGATCCGCACAAAACCATATATGTGAAAATCAGGGCAAGTTCCCATTCAAAAATTTTCACCGGTAGAAGTACTGAGACCGAAATGAGGACCAAGATCGTCATATGTACAATACCATCCCATTTCTAGGCAACTTGCTAGCAAAGCTTGTCAATATTTTTTTAACTTTCTAATATGGGAATGAATTGTGCGAATTTGTTTAAACATGGGTCGCGGAATTTCCTGATTACCCCTTGGAGAATTTCCTTTCTTGTTTTATTGAACTCATGTTTGTTAAAAACATCTCTAATTGTCATCATACAATGAGTGATGAGTTCAAAGACGACAGCGCTGTACAAACGTTATTTTCGTGTCTACCACTGCGCCGTGTGCTTTCCATGGGTGACCGTATCAGTTGACTCAACTTCCGCTCACTCCTGATACCAAAGAACCAGCTGCCATTCTTCAGGCTAGATTTTTGACAACCTCGGGTTTTTTATTTCCCCCAGTAAATCGGCTATAATATTAATAATTCCATAGGCCACTGTTTTTTTTTGTCTGAAAACAGCGTCTCAAGTATAAAATATTCAGCTCAACTCAAACAAACATTAAAAGTTTCCAAAACCTACTTGAAATTCAATTTAAAACACATTAATTAATTCTCTGAATTCATGGATCAAGTTCAAAGAGTTTCTAATTTAAAGTAGAAAAAAAAATTCTTATTTTGTTTTTCAAATTTAATTTACAAAACGAACGAAATAATAAAACCAACAATTGTGTAATAAACGATACGAGTAGTTGCGATGAAGCTTGTGGCGCATTAGGAAATTCTAAGGAGAGATTATTTCACTGCAAAGTGTGAAAATGAAACTTTTGTATTAAATTGGTTTTATTATGGAAAGTGAATCAAAATAAATTTATGATTTACATAACAAGGGACGTAAGCGCAGTTCTATATTGTTTAGATTTTATTTATTGTTTGGCATTGAATTGAATTACACTAGCCTACACACAATTTGAGGGCTTAGAGTTTTGCGCCTGATTTAATATTGAATAATAAGGCGATTTTAAAAATGTGGCGGATTTTCGGAATCCATCGGAAAGCTTGTAGCTACTTGGAACACGTGGCACCAGTCCCCAACTATTTGTAACCAATATTCCACCAGTCTCTCACACATATCTGTCGGAGCCTGGGCAGAACAGTATCACGTTTCACTTTATCCACAAGTTCTTCTTACTTTCTTGTCTTGCGCCGCCAAATAATTAAAAGGAAATCCAAAGTTTAATCAGAGCGATATGCCAGGCTTGACCAAGCTAATTTGATCATGGTTATTCGCTTATCCCATATGGTTGCAATGAATCGGGGTCTTAAGTAGACTTAAGAAGCAAATCTATGCTTTCCTGACAGTATGTATTATTCAATCCAATGTTCAAATTTATAGCCAGGCCCACGATGCCAAACGTTAACGTTTGCTTGAATTCTCATAGCAAATAAACTGCCTTGCCTCCTTCTAATAGCCCTCTTCGTGAATTTATTTACGGGTTAAATAGAAAAAAATTCATTAATCAGTTCATTAGAAGAACGCAAATAAATTTTTTTCTATTAAAATTCAAGCGAACGTAACGTTGGATATTGTGGGCCAGGCAGTTAAACTGATCTATTCGCCAGAGTAAAAAAATACCGTGTTGACTATTTACAATTTTACATTCGATTAATTCTTGTCTCTACTAGAAAGGCTCATGGATGTCAGTGTCTTTAGAATATTGGAAACACTTCAGTTTGCACACCAACAGAACCGCACCATTTTTTGTTATTTTCTGTAGGCCAGTGTTCAAGATTTTATTTTCGAAATTCATTAACAAGGTCATTTAAATTAATAGAATATGCAATTTTTCTTTTTTAAATTTGCGTCACGTAACCAAGTTTACAACACATAGATCGAGGACAGTAAAAATTGAAATCGTTTAGTGCAAAATAAACAATTTGATAGGCCCGTCACTTTCTTCTAAGAGAGTGATGCAATAGATTTTTATTTTAGGAACAGCGCTAAAATTTAATTGATTTAACAAAGATATTTTTCTGCTCTCCAATGTCTAATAGAGACTTTTATTGTTGTTTTTTGCTTCAGCAACCCATCGCTGCAGCTAAATTTTAATCAAGAATTTTGCAAAGAATTTATGTGCCACAAAATTAACAAAAACAAAAAAAAGGAAAACCAGAGAAATATCTTTTAAATACAAACTGAATGAATGTATGAAATATTCAGTGGTAATTATGGTGCAATCTTTTGTGAGGCAAACAAAAAAAAAACATGCATTTGGTAGATTCGAATTTACAAATGAATGTGTCTGTGGCAGCCGAATTTGTGGTCATAATGCGATGTTGAAGCCATGCCATTGTCCGCTTAACACTTACTGGCATTGCAGTTTTAATCTCAACAACGTTTTTAATGGTCATTTATGTTGGCTTGTGGTTGGCTTTCTTTTTTTTCTTTTTAATATTTTTTTGGCCATAATTATGAGTACGATTAAACTACAATTGCTATTGCAATTGCCACATTCTGTGGTAGAATACTCAAATATATTTGGTGAAATGCATCAAAATATATACAGTTATGCAGTTTACTGTGTACCCCTGGCAACCAGAGAAGTGTCTATGAGACTACGAGGTTGCAGTGTTAAGTTAAAGAGCAATATTTTCCCTTCAATTGCTAAATATACCGAAATGAACAAAAACAAATAATTTGCGTCCACCTCAAAATTGTGTTACGATTCGGAATCGACGCACGAGGCGGATGTTTGAAGTGATGTTGAAAGTCTCGTCGGGTTTGTATTCCACACCTTGAATGAAACTGAAACTTCCTACTACCCTCTACACAATAAGATCTTCCCAACTGCCATCCCCTCACTACTTGCCGTGTCCCCCCAGGGTCATATATCATCTTGGAGAACCCTGCCACCTTGATGGATTGCCACTGGGGAAAAACAGGGGCACCAGTTCCTGGGGCTTGTCAGGAGCCTGAAACTGGAAGAAGGTATGACTTCTAAGTTCGACCAGTAGCGAGAAAAATAAACTGGTACCACGGGAACTAGTAGCCCCTGGAACTTCGGTTCAAGACTGGTTGTTGGTAAGGCTCTTTCGGGGGTGCACGTGGTGGCTGTGGTTTATAACCAAAGCGGGGAGTTTCACTACAGGACCGATGTGACGTTGTATTGCAACGCAAGCTGTCAATGTCATTCGTTGACGGCAGGAGATTAGATAGCCCCAAACCCCTCAGCAAGGGTGAGACCGGGGGCTTGACAGCCTCTGTCCTAATTTGCTGCCTATGGGATGTGCATGAGTGCTATTCCGGTGGTGCTTATGCGATCGCATAGGGGCGCTGGTCTGACCGCTTAATGTCACACCCGTGGTTGGACCACCGTAAGATAGAGCCATCAGGTGCTTACGTAAATCATAATATTGATTCACTGACAGAAACCAATAGCTAAATCGACTTCTAATTAAGTTTTGTTCACAGATTGAAAGAGGAAATGTATGGTACTATTGTTGTTTGGATCTTGAGTGCGAGGAAGGCTAGGGCAACAAAGGCAATATTAACCGAACTTGCCAAAGCTGCAACGAAAGAAGTAACTTATAGATATTCGGAGCATGCTTGAGGATTTCGTTTCTGCTTCACACCAGCAAACTAAAACCGGCGAAGACTCTTACATAATGTTTTGAGGGACGATGTGGGCTCATATACCATTTTTAATAGATAATATTGAGAGTAAAGAAAGCAGCTTTTGCGAGAGAAATGAAGAGACCTCTGAAGAAGTCCTGTATTGCTCTTACTTTATTGTGAATTGTTGCAGGTCAGAGAATTTGTCACAATTAAAATAAAATTATGTAAAATTTCTGTGACAAATTCCAAAACTTAAAATATTAATAAGCAGTAATATTTAACGATTCATAATTATTTTTCATTTTGCATATGCCAAAGTCGATCTGTCAAACACGGTTTCGAGAAATATGCGACGTTGAATATAAGAGCAGGAGAGAACTCTGTTACTTGTTAGCCACCAAATGGTTGGTACGCTTCGTAGATTTTATTAGCTAATAATTACTAGTATAACCCGGTGTGCTGCGCTAGCGCTATCGGCAATTAAGGCTATTTCCTTTGTATGGAGGGTAACCCTCTACGCGCTTCTATAACATCACACTAAATTTTAAAACTTATACTATAGTTTAGTTCTTGAGATAAAGGGAAACTATCAAATACTTTGTATGGGGCCATTCCTATGCCCATTCTTATTCCTTTAGACATTTTTTCAGGAACGCGCTGGGTTTTGATAATAACCCACATACATTTTGAACGCTCTCACTTGTGAAGTTATTGAGGTAGAAAACAGTCAATATTTACTCTACTGCTGCCTGGTCCTTATTCTTTAATATTGTTTTCTGAAAAGGTTCTCTGTTTTAAATATAGCCCATAGCGAAATTAATATTTCCTCTGTATGGCGGGTAACCCTTTACCCGATCGGATACCTTCAAAACTTTTTGGACTTAGAATATCCCACACCATATTTTAAGTCTCTCATTGTTGTAGTTCTTTAGGTATAAGGAAATTAATATGTACTCTGTATGGGGGAGAGCTATTTTCCGGTTCCAAAATCTAAAAATTATGAGTTCAGGCGTTTGGAGATAAATCGATTTCAGCTACGTGCATGCCATCTTCACTGCAATTTTTCGTACGAAAAGTTTTTTGGTATGACGGAAATTCGTTCCAAATATCTATATCAAATCACCCTATCGGAATATTTTATTACAGCAGATAATCAAGAATTTAAGATTTCAAAAATACCAAATACTTTGTTGACGGTCCTCGTGTAATTATGTGTAACTGTGTGAAGAACTCCTTTATTGCAATAGAAAACCCAAAATATTAAATTTTTTTGTTGTTTGGATAATTTTCCTACCAAAGTATGAACGAACAGATAGACTGGACTTACATAGACCAGCTATCATGGTCATCTTTTATGGCCATAAAACTAGAGAGAGACAATTAAGCAAAGAAAAAACATCGGGCAGCACCAGTTATCAACTAATTTCTTTTTTTTACACTTTTGGGTTGCAAATTAAAGATGCTTTTAGACATTTTGTGTGTGTTACACTAAATTCTCCATGGAATTTTTATAAGAGACGGTTATTAATTCCAATGGGTTACTTTTTTTTTTTTAAATAAAAATGTCATAAAAATAAATAAATTTTCCCAGATATCTGCAGCTTACAATTTTACCCGAATCGCAGGCAAAACAGAGGGTAGCGTGCAATTGTTTGAAACACGTTGTAGGAAAATAATTATTTAATGAAGGGATAAGTAAAGAGTTGTTGATTTGACAGCAATTCATTCACTCCTTTATTAATTTATTCCTGGCTGCTTTTTATGGTTGATTCTTAAAAATATGAAAATGAAAAACATAACTACGAAATATTTGCACTGCTGGTTTTGTATACAAGTATCTAAGTGTCAATATGTCTGTCAGACTGTCATCAACATCTACGTTATTTCTTACGACTAGTACTTAATTGCGGTTTCATACACACAGCAAAAACCTTTTTAATTATAAAATAGAAAATTAAAAAGACAGCCAACGAAAGAAACGAGAAAGTTACAAACTTTTAGACAGCATAAAGAAAAGCAGCGAGAAAAAATATATATTTATTTGTTTAGATGCTAATTTCGAGGCAAAAAATACTTGTATATGAAAAAATTTTTAATTACGAAAAGCGTGTGGTGCCACGGTGTTTATTGTGCCTTAAAAGAAGTGTCCTTCATTTACACCCTTTCCGTTTGATCCCTCTTAAAGTGCCACTGTATTCATTATCCTCATTCGTTATCCTTAATAATTTAATATATATAACGGAAATCCTTAAGGCTATTGACAAAGGACACTTGAACTAATCGTTAGTAAGGATTTGGAAAAGCAGAAGCTTTTTTAATTTTTTTTTGATGTTTTTATTCCAATTTTTTATGATTTTTAATTGGAAATGAAAGTCTTTTGCAGAAATTTTATTTCCCGATAAACGGCAAGAGCTTATAGGGATAAAAAAACACCATTTTAAGATCTACGCAAGCAAAAATAGTTGACCCAAAATAGTTACTAAACGCAGGTCAAAGGTCTTATACCGCCGTTATTCCCTCTGCGGTCAACCCTGGACAAAGTTCAAGCAAGTTGCTTTTGCTTGTATTTTGGTGAAGGAAAACCCGCCATAGAACATTAACTTTTGAAGCAAGATTTAAAGAGTAAACTTTTTCGAAAATACAACAAAATATTATTTGTATAACCAACCCCTATTAAAGGGCTTCACGAGAGGCCCAGGGTAATACAAAGTGCAAAAGTATTAAATTTTCTATGGCTATAATCTTTGTCAAGGTGTCACTTCCTACCGATTGCACCCAAATTTTAAGAGGATTGAAAGAAATCATCATTAATGATAACAAGTGTGTCGTATAACATATGGGTAGCGTAGCCCTTTACAGGCCTTGCTTGCACTGTGGAACCGATAATCAGAAGGAGTTCTTTAATGAAGCAAAAATGGTTCAATTATTCATGCAAATTACACCGCATTGCAAGCAATACATAAATTCCAAAGTTTTCTTCACACACACGCAAAGAAAAAATATGATTATGGCGGGTCCATGACAACCATATTATGTTCCCGAGAACAATTTATAGTTGTGGCAAACATAAAGTGGTTATTTGAAGAGGTGTTCAACATTACTTTAGTTACGTTAAAGAAGAAGTTATCTCTTACATTTAATTATTAAAATATTTCCCTCAATAAAAACGGCAACATGGTTGAGTTGAACAATAACAAATTTTACTAAAATTTTAACCACAAACAAAGTATTTTAATTATACAAAAATAATATAAAAACTTGTTCAAATGACAAAATAAGTACGATACTTTTTTGTTTAATCAAAGAATATGAGGTTGCGGTGGCTTAAGTGGTTAGCGGGGTGACTCTTAACCATTCGATGACTTTATTCGGCTCTATTTGTACCTCAGCCACTGTCAAGCAGTAACATAAAGTTTTAGGTTTCATACTGATGAAGAAAAAGAACATTTGTTAGTATACCATTTGAAGTCAGCTTGAAGTCTGTATATATATTTCTTCCTCCAGTGAGGCCACAAATGGTTTATCATGCGTTCAACAAGTTTCCAACGACTTAGACGATCAATATTTATCAGAAAGCAGATCAACGTTCGGAACACAAGTGGTAGCTTCTTCTATCAAAAAATAAGCTGGCGTGAGTGCTTGTGTTTGTCTATTGGATTCAATGATATTGGGCATAGTGGAGGTGAATTTAAATAGTTCTCTATCTGAGCCAATAGGCTGCTGAGCTCCTCATAAGTAAAATGACGATCTTTCATTATTTTACGCAGCTGGTGGATGGTCGATTTTACCCCAGCCTTCCAGAGTCCTCCAAGTATTGTATCTTCATAACACTAGAGGCGCTACAACACTGTTCTAAGAAAAATAAATATGTAATTTCAGGGTTGTAATCACTGCATCCTTTCTCTCCCTTCTACTGCACTACCCATCTGCACTAATCTATTCCTTTCCCAATAAAGTTATCAAGTGTTGTCGTTGCGTGTATAAAACACTTTCAATAGGTCTTCTTGATACGAATTTTCCTTTATTGCGTTAATTGTTTAAAAACGTTTTGCCCGCCGTATTGACTTAAGTTTTGGAACCAAGAAAAACTGACAAGTGGGTGACAAGGCGAATAAGTAGAAATTGGGAAAGTGAGTATTGGTTTACGTCAAATAGACGCGTACAAGAGAAAAGGTCTGAGCTGGTTGTCTTGGAACAAGAACTACGACTTATTTATATTTTGCGTCAAGCGGCCACTTAATAGTGTTAATAGTGTTGCTGTAGTGCCAGAGAAAGTCTGAAGTTATCCCCAGCGTAACAAAATTTTGGTTACGAATTGTAAAATAAAATAAAAATGACCGTCGAGAAAAATTGCTGATTGTTGGTTTTTCGAAATTTTTTTTTAGTGATGAGGCACAGTTTCATCTCATCAACGGATTTGTAAAAATCCAAGAGATAGGAAATGGATGATCAAAAATCGTTTGATGCCTTTTGGTATGAAATCGTAATTGCCACATACCTCTTTTAAGCTTGAACTTGCAATATGTTCTTACAGTCAGGGGTGTGTGCTATCGTAATATGACATTGGATGAGGTGGATATCAGGACGTATGGCATCAATAAGTCGTTGACACCTGGCTCGCATTAGCAGAAACAATCGCTCTACTACTGCTCACCAACTTTCCAAGCCTCCTCATTTCAAGGCAAGGCGATTTCTTCTTTTGTGGCTAGTTGAAGAGGATAATCAAGGAGACCAAACCGAAATCGATTGCCGACCTAAAACAGGAGATACACAGAAGACGCAAGGTAATCACTATCGAACCTGCGCTCTGCAGTTATGTCACTGGAAATTATGGCCATCGTATTATTTTATGCTACATGAGTCGGGGTGGGCAATCGCCCGATATAATCTTCCTTACATAATTACAATAAATTGAAAAGAAAACTTTTAATAGGAGATTAACAAGTCTGGTAAAAATCATGTTTTTTAATAGAAATTATTAGTATTTTCAGAATCGACAACTATGGCAAATTCCCCAGAGAATGCCCGTCTTAAAGCTTTTCAAATTTCTGACGTGGACTCGGCCCCGATTTCCTTGATATTTGATATCAGGTATGATCTTCGATTATTTTACCAAAATGTCTGGAAATTGGCGCTCAAATAAATGCTGAAGCTGCAGACATATCGACAATATCCCCAGCGCGAGGGAGCAAAAAATTTCCTAGAATTTTAATGCCTTATTACACTATTTATCCGCGTATATTGCATGCAATAGAAAAATGTTGTTCTTTGTAATAAACTTTCCTTAAACCAGTCATTAATCACTTTCTTTAACACGTAGATAAACTAAGGTTGGAATCTATTTTCTATTCGCAACTTAAGACAACAAATTATCTTGGCTATTGCATGCTAATTATATGCATTTTTTACAGTCAAAAAAACTTGTTTGAGTAGCCAGAAAATACTAACGAAGGCAACAGCACAACTTGCCATAAATAAGTTTTTTTTTTCGCTTTGGCAATAAATTACACATCGCAAAATAGCACCATAGTAAGGAAAGTATGAAACGAATTTGAAGTACCTTTGATTTGCTCTCCCACTCTCTTTCTCTCTCTCTCTCTCTCTCTATCGCTCTCTTTGTCTATATATTTAAGTGAAATAACTGTTTATGAAAAATATTTCGAATATGAATTTAATACAAATCGAAATAGTTTCTAATAATCGTAAACTATAAGAATTCGGATAGTGTTGCTTGGGGGGCACCTTGGACATTACTCTATGGCGTTCTCGTATTTTTTACTCTGTTCTGTTATATTTTAGTGTGTATTTCACAAGTGATGGAGTTTGAAAATTTGGATTTCGTGCCGTGTTTGTATCAAAAGAGTACGAAAATAACTTAATTTTAATGTAGGGGGATATCGCAGCAGACCACTTACCTTTTGGGTCCCATTTCGAACGCCAAAATACCGTACACAGTATCAAAACTCTTTAATATTAATACCTATGTATATCAAAAAATTTTCCAAAAGAAAAGTGATAGAGCCACAGTGTTATACAACACAAAATTGCATCACTGTTTCACACCGTAAAAAATGAGTACTTACAACCAGGGTACACCAAACAGGTAAACTCACCAGCATAGCTGAGTACTTTTTTTAAACTAATTGGATGTTAAATTCCATATAAAAAAATGTTTCCCCTTTTCCAGTACATTTTTTATGAATGCATTTCTATATCCTCAAAGAATTGTCCGTGAGCGTTGAGAATAGCGAAGAAAACAGTACAATTACGCACGGAGTTACGTAGCAGCTTTAAAAACAAAACTCCGAAAACACGCAAAGAAAAAACCCCCTGTATAAATTGCCACTAAGCAACTTAGCAAAAAACTTAAATACTCTGATTGAATGTTGTAGCGCACCTTCTGTCATACTTAAGGTCCATTGTGAAAAGAGTAAAAATTAGCATATTGCAGAGCAAAACTTATAATTTACACTTTTTCCATGAAGTCCAATATGTAAATGATGAACAGAAAAATAGAAAAAGAAAGAATTATGCTGTTTGTATTTTTTTTTTATTCGACTTGAGATGCACATTTTTTCATTAGGATGCGATAGATAATGTTGCAAAGTTTTCCAACTACTTTACTTTTCAAATTCAGGTGAAATTTTTAAATGTAAAAAATGAGACACAATTAAATGCAGGTGTAAAACTTAAAGGAAAAATGTAACATTTTTTGCCCTTTTGTTATACTTCAAATATGTTTAGGGGTGTTTTTAGATTTAACCCCTAACAATGCTGATAGACATTGCCGTTTATGCTCTCTATAACATTCCAAATAATAAGGGCCTCTTAAGCATGTACAGGGCAACATTTAATTGAAGAAACGAAAACGCCATTAGTGAAGTAGTTTTACACTTTCACAGGCAAATAATGAATGCAGGGGAGGAATTTCGTATATATTTCTTTGGCAAAAATTTCTGGTGGGTTTGTAGGGCTCTGTAAGATCCATATGTTAGAAAATTAAGGGCATTATTTTATAAAATAGCACGCAAAGCAACACCAGTATGTGTGTATACTGAAAACAAAGACAAGAAAGGCCGTAAATAAAATTGTTTGCTTTAGAGTTGATATGTTTCGGAGTTTCTGTAGTTCGAAGAACTAATTTTGTAATTTGAATTTACAGCGGTAGATTGCGCAGCATGTTTTGTAGGTGACACGTATGAACAGTTCAACGTAGACACAGCAACTGAATTGTAAACTGAGATTTTTTTCGAATATTTTTTCTTTTCTGTAAGATAGCAAAGCAAATAAGAATGTCTGTGGTAGAACTCATATTCTCTAAAATGGGTCTATGGAGACCCTTTTTAAATCATGGATTAATTTAAACCTTATTCGCTTATTAAATCTTTTAGAGCAAAAAAAAAAAAAAATACAAGTAACTAAAATAAGCGAACTGACAAAAACTTCACAAGTTTCATTTGTGTTGCTGTTTCCTGAAAATAATGCTGTTGCAACAAACTCCTGCTACTACTCGCTCAAGCTGCAATTAGCCAAACTTAATAACCCCTTTTTTGCGCTACAACTTTTGGGGAACAAACATAAAAAAGGCACCGACTAAATAAAACTCACATACGCACTTTTCAGCTCATTAAAAAGTTTTTACGATTTTTTGGTGTTTATTATTATTTCTTTTTTTATTTTATTTTAATGTTTAATATCAAATGAAAAAGTTCTTAAAATTTCTTTTTTTTAATATTTTTTTGTTGTTCTTCCTTTCATTTCATAAGCAACAGGGGTGAAATTAAAATAAAAAAATTAAGAACAAAATGCTGTTGTTTACACCAACCAAAATAAAATATGAAATGAAAAAAAAGCAACAAAAAAGAAAACTGTAAAGATAGAGAATTAAGGATGACGATATGTGTGTGTGTTGGTAATGATGTTCAGAATCAACACTTCCGGCTGGCTCCATGAAGAAACGAATAAAGTAAAAATTAAAATTAAAAGAGTACGAAACATAAAATTAAACAAACTTTTTACTGCTTAAAATTATTTACTATTAACATGATATGATGTCGACATCTCATTGAGATGTTTTTAATTAGATAGAAAACTTTTTTTTTTGGCTAAGTGATGTGAAGGGTGGAAGGGAGGGGGTACTAGTGATGGATGGAAATGTCGTTTTTTCGGGGTAGGAAAGTTAAGATAAACACAAAGTTTACTGCAGCTAAAGGATTTTGTTTATTATCTTTTGCTATTGAAGGGTAGAATGTTGAAAAGTCTTTAGATACAAAGTCGTATGACGTATACATTTCTTGCATAATTAGTTGAAAATTGATTCGATTTGGTTTAAATCAGCCTTAAAAATACCGTGTCATTATTAGCGCTAGGTTTGTTGTAAATTAAATTAATTAAATGATTGTTGGGAAATAAAGTGGATTTTTCGTGCTCCCACAAACATTTTTTTGTAAGGTGAAGGCTTTAAAAACACCTGCATATCTTGGCAATGACTGCTGTTTTCCACTCAAAATCTTGACCAGTAGCAGGCCCTTGACGCTTGGAAGAAATTAGGAAATATTTCAGATTTACCTTTAAATTTGTGTAGCTCCAGTAAAAGGCTTGCCTCCGATTTATGCAAACAACTAGAACGCTAAGATTGCTAGTGCTAATAGCATTTACCACTGCAAACCACTGACTTGCCCTTGGTCTTAGCAATTTATTATTTCATGCACTAAATTGCTGAGAATCAACGATTAAAAATATAAACCACTTAAAGGTTGTCATGACCGAGCAATGCCAGGCAAACGATCATAGACTTCGTAAAGATCTAGGCTAAGAAAATTTTCCACTGATTGTAATAACACCACGTCCTATGCAGTGAGTGAATGGTTTTAAATCGATCAAAATCTTGAGCTTACCACGTAAGCCACAGCACCCTCCAAGTTTAATTAAACACCAAAAGAATTTTTAATATTTAATAATTTCTATTAAGAACATTTTATTGTTAGAGAGACCATATTATTTTTGTTTATTTAAAATACTTTGTTCAACTCGACCATATGGTATTTTTTTTGCATCGAAACCATTTAATGATTAAATGAAAACAATAACTTGTTTATCGCTACTAAAGTTATGTTCAAAATGTTTTCAAATAGCCCTTATGGCAGATACACCCCAGGGAGCATTAGAGGCAACGTGTATTAGAAACCTAGTTTCATTTCTTGGCACAGACGATGCAACCACAGAAGAAATCATAAAGCAAACAAAGATCAGTTCTGTTTAAATTTTACACATACTATTTTCGAAATATACGCGAAGTCGTCATCAGAGCACGACTGCGTTGAACGAACCTGTCCGTTGGAAAACAGGAAACATAGCTACAGACGATGGAACCTTAAATGAAACATGCCAATGTTTTCTATAATGGTCTCTCGTGTCTAGCCGGTATTATATGTTTGTAACAAGAACATATTGTTATAGAAACCATTATATGTTTGTCGTGGCCATGCCACAATCATATTATTCTTGGGGTGTCAAATCGCATTTTGTCTCATCCCTAAGGTTTTGTGAATTTTGTGTATTTTAGCTCTTGACTAGCACGAAATAATAATTAATAAACAACTCGGATTCTTAGTTAAAAGTTGTAAATATTTAGTTTTTCGTAACGTGTACAGGGTAACATATGTTATTCAACACCAGGTGAGTGGCCTGCACAATTTGATTAAATGTCCATAACGACTTGGCTTGTATTTAGCTCAATATCGCTGGTGAATTTGTGCATTCAAGCCGCTAGTAATCGTGGCCTTAAACCAAAGCCCAAAGGAAGATGTCACTTCTTATCACGAAAATAGGTTGTGACCTTATGTTACACCTTTTGCGCCCATATTGCGCCTCGAAAATCGGCCTCCACTTTCATTTATTCCATAAACCTTTTAATAAATAAACTTCATTGGCGAAGTTCTTCAATTTGTTGAAGTGCGACTATCACAGAATTTACTTTAACTGACTGATCCTGCCTTCAAACATTCGTGTCAACTTCCTCTCAAGTTTTTAATATTTTTGAAATTTTGTTTGACTATTAAAACTCATTGTTCCTTCGGTGTAGCACATTATTTTTAATAAATCTCAAAACAGGCTGCTATTACACTGTCCTTTAATTTTCTTTGACGATAATACCTTAACGCAACCATCGGGTGACACTTTGTTTAGACGGAACTCAAGGTAAAATTGATTTGAACACAAAAAAATCGATCTTCATAAAAATTAAAATAAAACAATATCACGGGAAAAGACTTTTTAAATCTGGATTAGAATGCCACCAAAACCAAGCGAACTATTTAAAGTTCTTAAAGAAAAAATATAATTAGTTCTGCTTTAAATGTCATCTTGAGATAAAACGTCTACTGTTTTCGATGACACACATGAAAACAAATACATTCTGCCTCCTATTTCACATATCTAATGTTTCATACGTTAGATACAGCGTCATCATCCACATCATTCCAGCAACATTGCAATAGAAATTCAAGAAATGTTGAAAAAGAAAAAAATATTAAGAAAAAAAAAACTTGAAACCACCACACAACCACAAATTGGAATAAAAGGCCCAAAGCATTAAGGACACAGTACAGTGTACGGTGCAAGCCCGTTGATGAGGTTGATGACGATGGCGATGAGATGAATTGACGAGGACGTAGACTAAAACGGAAATAACAAAAGAGGCAACAAACATGTAAAGTACTCCTAGAAATCATCATAATTTTTCTTGTGTTGCTGTTGTTGTTGCTGCTGCTAAACTTATGAGAGGATGTGAATTCAAACCGTCCTTATTAAGGTTGTGGTAGTGTAACACACAAACACACACACACACACACACACACATATGCCCACAAATTCACGGACTATGTGCTCTTATGCACAAGTAATTGTTGAGAAACCAACCAAGTATTTCCCTACGGTTATAAGAGAAAAAGTAGCCGCCGGTCATAAATAATAAGAAGAAGAAAAAGGTAGCAAGTAGATGGATGGATGCATGACTGGCTGAACGAATGAACAAATTCACCAACATACTTTGTGTGGAAAATAAAACACAATACACCTTCCAAGTATGAGCAGATGGATGGATGGATGGATGGATGAGTATTCAGGCATAAAGCAAAGTGTCTTGCAACCAATGTCTCATGTATATTTACACCCACACAAACACACAGTTGAACTTATATATATATGAACTGTTATTTTTTGCCAACAGCCAACAAAATGTGGAAACGGAATTCAAGTTGACAGGATATAGACATAATTTAGCTTGAATATGTTGGAAAATATTAAAAACAAAGTTAAGTATTTAAATCCTGGATAAAAATGTGTTTTAATTTATTTAGGAGACGTTTAACTTTCGGTAAGATATAGTGATCGTTAGGGGAATAGTTAGGGATTTACTGGTTCTGCTAAGTCAAATGGTGTTTTTTACATCCTGTAATAC
Source organism: Phania funesta (assembly GCA_963932375.1). Lineage (NCBI taxonomy): Eukaryota > Metazoa > Arthropoda > Insecta > Diptera > Tachinidae > Phania > Phania funesta. The sequence continues at coordinate 90,282,810 of OZ010654.1, read as the reverse complement.
CTTTTTAATACTTAATATTTTAACGATATAATAAGAGATCATTTTTCCACTTAATTAAGCTTTTCGAGAAGATATATTTTCAAAAAACTCTTTACATAGTATTTGTTTGTCTATGACAATGCGTAGCGATCGGCACTGAGCGAGTATAATCCGTGACAGCTATTATAAAAAAGTACTGTTCGGAAATATCGAACATTGGTGAACAATTGATTAATTGACGGTAATGAGCCGCACTGTGCCATTCTAGTGATTCCAAAGATCATTTATTTTCAATAAAAATTTTGTGTTTAAGTTGTATCTTTGTTCCGGTAGGACTCATGTCATACTCATCTCAGAAGTTCCATTTCCACAATTGTTATCCGCCCTCGGAAGATCTGTAAACGACAGATAAGCAGTCACAGTGGTAACAAAGTTACGTAAAGTGAGTTGGTACTTTGCGTGCAAGCATGAGATTAACAAACCTTTTTGTGGCCTTTATATGGGCATTAAGCTTTGCGGTCTTTGATAGTGAGGATTACAGAAATGATACACCAAGAGGTTTTCTTTTCTAATACTTGGTTTTTACTTACTGCGTTTGCCACCTCTAGTAATACAAGTCTGCAAAAGATCCTTCGCACCATTTTCTAAAAGTCGAATAACGAGTTCTAGTATTTTGAAATGGCCTCCATCTTGATTTGCAGCAACTTTGCTTACGCTCTCCTCGTAACGTCAGTTGTCAGCTCATGCCGTACAAAAAGGGCTCCTTATAATTCAAACCAAACAAGTTTTCTTATCTGTATCCTCAGCTCTTTGTTTTGGTTCTCTTGGCTGGTGGTTAATGTGTACTTTGCCTAAGGGTGGCGAGTGTATCAAAGCCCTTGGGCGATTACCTGCTATCTTGCCATTAATTTAACTTTGTTTCCTCTCTTCGTTGCTTCGTTGACATTCGCCGTAGTTATTATCTTGCTTTTTTTATGGTTGACTGTGTCTGGTTGTGTGTTCAACACAAATATGAAAGCAAGAGTATTTATAAAGAAATGAAAACCCAAAAAGGGGCTTCTCTACGAGTTTACTTTAGAAAAGAGTTGTGTATAATTCGAAAGAATTTAATATTGGCAACATTTTACTGGATTTATTAATAAAATAGTTTTTGGTCAACTTTTTCGCTTCACGCTTTAGTTTATTTTCACAACATTTCAAATCGTTACACGATGTTTATTGTAGGAACAAAAACTGCTTAAGCCCATTTCCCACTATTCTACAAATGTTTAGATACATGTTGGACTTTAGCAGAGAGAAATAGTTTCGACTGTAAAAAAAAATTTAAAGTACAATATTGTCATTGCATTGTTTGTCTATACTACGAGTATCACACTAGCAGAGATAGAAACCGAAACAATACTCATGGTGGTGATGGCTGAGCAATTTCGGATAGGTAGCGGCTGCGGTTTATTTGTTCAAGAGCTGTTTTTTTTCGTTTTCTTCTTATAACCCTGATTAAATGAAAGGTCTCACCGCTTAGAAATGTTCCTAAAAATAGTGAGAGCCATACGATTGCATAATTTCCATTCATATATAATTTCACAGTATGATAACTTATTGCTTTCACACTATAATATATTATCTCGATCTCGATCTAATACAGTGACGGCACATTGCCTCTTCCTGCAATTTAAAAAAAAAAGTTAATAACAGGTTTTCCAACATGGGCGGCGGCCTTTCGAAGTAATAAGTATCGCTCTTCTATGTTTGGTGGCCAAATTCTTGACCAATGCTTAGGTAAATATTTAGTCCAAGTCAATACATCAACGCAACTCTTTATTGGCCTTGAATGTCGGTGGTTCGCCAGACTATCCGAGAACGGACTTTGAAGTCGACTTTTCAAAACTTGATGGTGAAATTCTCGACCATACAAAAGGAACGACTGCTTTCGTGAACAAACGGTCAATATGCGTGCGACAACGAAACTTCAGATTGGCCAAGAATCTCTCCTCTTCAGGCTCTTTATTATAAAGGGTGTCTAAAGTTACACGACTATAGCAGTACGCCGAAATGTGCCAGCGGCTGAAAGTTAACGTAGTCCAAGCCAACGCTGAAATTTATAGAAATATAGAGCTCCCAGGACACCACTTGTTTTAATGCATTTCAATATTGAACCGCCCTGCTAAAACTGCAGCAATTATAAATTATTCCACTTCGACAATTATTTCAAAGTTACAGAGTGAATTACCGAAGAAGAACTGTGTGATTTACAGGGGGCTGTTCAATAAAACTACTTATAGGCTTAACAATGAAATAAAGCAAAAACGAATTTATGAAGTGAAACTCCTGAAGTTAAATAAAAAAAAAAAAATAAAATTCTCCGAGCTGATAAAAAGTTTTCATTTTAAAATAAGTTTCACTATTAATCGCCAAAAAAAAAGGTTTGGACAGTTTGTGAAATGTTCGTTTGTTCATGTTACGACATCAAAATTTAACTGACCTGTGATAAATTGTTGTCTCTAGACAGTGTCCAAATGTGTTGGATATCAGTTTATTTTTACGTTTGCTACAAAAACAACAACAATATCGACAACAACACAATGTACAATTTTCATATTATTGCAATTGACAGCTGAGTTTATGTTAAATTAGTGCATGAATTTACTTTACAAAATATATAAATTGGTTTTCATAACGTCTCATTTAACCCGAATGGAAAAAACAAACATTCTACCATGTAGACGAATTCATACAACACCCTGCACCCCACCCCACACACACAGGCATACACAGGTACAGTGATTCATGGAACTAACACACATACAAAATAAAACCAAGTTGTTGCAACTGGCTGGCTGTGCATTACCATGCAGTTATGCATGTGTAGTTGTTTTTGTTTGTACTTTTCAAATGCACAAACACCAGCCAATAGTCAGTGCAAGGTATCACTTTGACCATTCAGGTGTGTGATAGCAAGCAATTTTACTCTTTTACACACTTACTGCACTTTGGCATCAAGTGCATTTGACCAAAATTCGAGCTTGCTTCCCTCAGCCTGTGAATATACTTTGTGCACTTTTACAATTGCATTGATCAATTAGAGGTGCAACTGTAGATGAATTGTGAATTAAATAACAAAAATCATTCCAACAACTACGTTTGTGCAAAAATGTGCCCTGTAGTTCAAGAAGGAATAATGGACTAGTTACGCGACTAGTTACTTAGGGATGTAAGCCACTACCTTAGTGGTGATGATGTAGCTGTGGTTATCTCGAGAACACGGGTATAGCCCTTTTGGGGGCGGCCTTAAATAATTAGCAATCGTTTTACGCTGCAATAGACCGATAATCAAATTAACGCAAACTATATTGGCAACCATCAATCACGTACTTTTCGTACTCTAATGCTTTGACCAGCGGAGTGCATGGTATTCACGAAATAAATTGATTTGCATTTGAGAGGCCCATGTGTTTCATTCTTTATGCACAGTGACTTTGCCGCACAGATCCGGTGAAATATAAGCGATAACCTGAGTTATGCTGAATTTATTTACAGTCCTAGATCGCTACTTCAGAAGACCCTGAAGGAGAAAGTGTAGCGGGATAAAATTTCACGTTCTTGGGGATCGTTTAACTCGGCTCAAAAGAAATGAATTATCAGTGATCTACAGCGATATCCGTTGACGGCGATGGCTACATCAACATTGTTTTCGATAAAGTACGGACCAATGATGCCACCGGTACCCAATTCGCATCAACAGTAATTTTTGTCGAACCGTTGCCACCTATTGAAGCCAGTGAGGATTGACATGATAAAAAAATAAAAGATTTTACAATTTAACATTGTATGAAGTAAAAAAGCAATGACAACTTGTACAGCCCTTTCAAATGACGGCAGGAGATTAGATAGCTCCGAACCCTTCAGCAAGGGGTGGGACCGGGGGCCTGACAGTCTCTGCCCTAATTTTCTACCTATAGGATGTGCATGAGTGCTATTCCGGTGGTGCTTATGCGATCGCATAGGGGAGATGGACTGACTGCTTAATGTCACACCCGTGGTTGGACCACTGTGAGATAGAGCCATCACTGGCAGATGCTTACGTAAATCTAATCACATCTGTCACAACATGCACTAATGGGTAGTCGGTTAAGTGCTTTGTAGTGCTAATTTTTCCTTTCATTTTTAAGTTTGTGGTGGTTTAAATAACGCATCTTGTTGCTTTGTTTTAATCCAGTGACTTCTTTCAAGTGTCATTGGTTTTAATTGCTGTCCTGGGGGGATAAATTTGAAATGCAAGTCAATATAGTGGAACAACATGGAATGCAAACATTTGTCTAGGCGAAGTGACAGCGTCTGGTGTTGGCAAATAATTCGTTATATTTTCATATTTTTATACTTAATTGAACAAACTAAGAACTTTGTGTGTTGCCAAAAAAAAAAATCTTTAAGGAAGAATTTGCCAAATAAATCTTGAACTCTCAACTGAATTAAAAAATGTTAAGACTTACAAGGTAACCGGAGGAGCTTTATGACAATTCAAAGTGGTCGCGAAAGCCCTAATTAATTTTCTTCAAACGCAACACTAGCAGGAGTTGCATATAATAAAAGTGGGTATGGGTAATTTGGGTTAACGTTTCACCCCAGCCTGAGGTAGCGCAGTAGTAGCCAGGGGACGACTTAGAGGCGCACAGTTCTTAAGTTAAACTCAATCAATTTAACCACTTGGATTGAAAATAATGATGGTTTTAATTTAAATTCTTGGGTGGGGAGGAAGGATATTGGCGGATTTTCTTATATTCAACAATAATTTCCTTAGTGTGTAGTCATATACTTAAGCCACCTTAACTGACCAAAATCATCATCCCGTATCCGTTGTGCCAAGACATTCAGCCAGAGTGAAGCCGCCTAGGCCAAAGTGTATCAACAGTACTACTGCGTAATTCGCGGTTCGCATAGAAAATTGTTCGTATTTGTATACCCGATATATATTAATGTTTCAAAAGTGTTTTCTTTTGAACCGAAATACAGAGTAGGATCCCTGAATTGAATAAATATTGCCCCAAAATAATTCAACCCAATCTGGCAAACAAAATTTGCCGCTTATACTAAACTACTACAGGGTGTCCGCCGGGAAGGTATACTACTTTGTTCATTTATAATTTTTGATTAAATGAAAGAGAATGGATCGTATATTGATAAATGTTTTATTTAATGTCGGCAAATGTGCATGGAATACTACATCAAATAAATGTCCCCCTCTGTTAGCCTCAGAAATGCGAGCCCATTCTTCATTACATTCTCACACATTTCACGCGGTATTTCATTAATTTCATCACGAATATTTTATTTGAGTTGGTCCAGCGTTTCTGGTTTGTTTGCATAAACCTTGCTTTTCAGATATCCCCACAAAAAGAAGTCTGGAGCAGTCAAATCAGGAGACCGTGGAGGCCAACCAACATCACCATTCCTTGAAATAACTTGTTGTGGAAAGAGGTCTCGCAGTAATTCCATTGTAATCCTGGCTGTATGCGATGTGGCACCGTTTTGTTGCAACCACATGTTAGTTAAGCTCAAAGCATGCAGTTGTGGAGTTAAAAAGTTTTCACTCATATCACGATATCGCTCCCCATTGACAGATACCGATACGCCTTTTTCAGTTTCAAAGAAGTAAGGTCCAATGATTCCTCGTGACCAAATTACAAACCAGACTGTCACTTTTAATGGATGCAAAGGCGACTGATATATAATTTAAGGGTTTGCCATTTCCCAGAACCGACATTTCTGTTTATTCACTCATCCATTCAAATGAAAATGTGCCTCGTCACTCATTATGATTTTTTCATGAAAATCGGGGTTGTCATGGGCGAGCTGCAGCATCCTATTGGCATATCTACGGCGGCGTAAATGGTCTTCTGAAAGAAACTCTTGTGTCAACTGAATCTTAAATGGAAACAAATGCAAATCTTTGTGCAAAATTGTGGCCAAAGTTGTTAGTTGAAGACCAAGCTCCTGAGCACGATGTCGAATTGAGGTTGATGGATTGTTTTGAACACTGTCTTGAACAGTAGTAATGTTTGCAGCCGATTTTGCAGTACGTTGTGCTCCATGCTTGGGCCTATCAGCTACAGTCCCTCTTTCTTCGAAATCATTCACTACACGATAAATAGTGCGTCTGGTTGGCACGTTGTTTCTCCCAAAAATTTCACGTAACTTTCTCATCGTCACAGTAACCGATGATTGTTTTTGATAAAATGTTTTAATGATTAAAACGCGTGGGTTTATGGAATATTTTTTCATAATAAATTCACCACGTCTCTATTTCACGACTGCCAAATATGAACTGTCAAGACTAATGTTTACCAAAATGGCGGCAAAACAAAGTACCGACCGGTGGACACCCATATACACATATATACGATAAGTATGCGAGCAGGTGTCAAAGAAGCATTAAGGCTTAATAGACAGACGATATATATGTGAAATACGTTGCAAATGGAAAAATTACTTATGAATTCTTAGTTCAAGTAAATTTAAGTGATATTTTATCACTTACACATATTTAACGAAATTACCATAACATTAAAATATCTCTATTAATTCTCATATGATTCCTTTAACACTTCAAGTGTATAAGAGCTTTAATTAATTTATTTTGTACTTTAAAACCAAAATATAAACTTACATCAAATGAAACTAATTTACTAACTATTGCTTTAAGTCCATTAACCATGAGTATCTTGACGTTTAGTCGGGTATTTATTTAAATTTTAATAACTTTTTTTGTAATATTCACACAGAAATTTCCATATTGTCTTAATCTGCATAATTCGAATATAAAAATGAACAAAATAAATGCATACAAGAAATGAAAAATATTTAATTAACACCTTTTGTTTGTTTTTAATCCTTTGATGGCTAAATCACATTAAGCTTGTTATGCTAAACATGCCCCACACACGGACAAAGCCACAGAGACTTAGTCATTCAACCCACCAACCAACCAACTCAGCTGCTACAGGTTGTCATTTTACTTTTATTTTATGCTGGAACAAAATGTTCTCACTGTGTGTTGTGATGCAAGTGAACAATTTTATTCCTACAAACTCTCACAGGCAGCCAATCTTTAAAACTTACAATGGCTGTGACTGTAACTCTGTGACTGTGTCAGAGTTAAAGGTTCGTTTGATATAAAAGTAAAAATATATAGAATATAAAAGGGATTCATAGAAAATGTCAATTAAAATAATAATTTGCATACAGATGAGTACACACACACATTCACACCTATAAAACACCTCACACTTGCCATACGTGTACAAAATTCATATACACACATACATACATATATATATATATATATATATATATATATATTCTTTTATATAAAATATAAATACTCATCCATCCATTGAACAAAAACAGTGTAAGTGAATTTAAATAGACTGAAATTGAAAATGTTTGCACAAATGTTTGGTGTTGAAGAAATATGAGAACAAAATGCAAAAATTAAATCCACAGCATACTTTTCGGATGAGTAAAAACAAAACCAAGGTAATTACATACACTATGGGACTATGTTAGGGTAAGCGATAATTCTAATAACCAGTGTAGAATAATTGGAAGTTTTTGAAATTGAAAAACCGGTTGCGCTTTTGAACCGGGTTAACCGGTTTTTTTAGCAAATGGTTCTTTTTACTTCAAAATAAACTATTAATGCATTAAAAACAGTGTAAACAATATTTGGAATTCAATAAAATTAAAGTTTTAATATAAAGAAAAACAAGTTTCATAATTCATTGTCATAGTTTTGGTTACGACTTATACTTTGAGTTTGAATCACCCGCGATCAGTCACAGCAATTATTTAAAACCGTCAAATTAGCAAACAAATCCTGGGGCAATTTATAAAATTGTTAATCATATTTAGTGAACTTGCATGAAGCACAACACAGAACGGATTTTTGTGTATGTTTGATTGGGCCCGCGGATGGCTTATGGCGTTTTCGTCCTTAAATTAAATGTTGCCCTATTAAAGGGTACATGCTTAGCACACCCATATTATTTTATGCAGATCATAGCGGGCAAGGGCTTTCAGCATTATTAAGGGTAAAATCTAGGGAAAAAAATACCATCGTTACTAGACGCAAACTTATTTCGAGTACAGCAAAAGGGGAAATGTCTAGACCGACCTTGATTAAATTATGTGAGTGGGTCTCTGGTTGTTTTAGATTCGTAACTAGATGCAGTGGGCAACGTTGTTACTGGGTTTTAACAATTGCAGCCTACATACAATGCAGCCGGGATGCGTTAAGACAGCGTTTTCTATAAGTTTTTAAAATTTATTGAGGAGTTAAATGTTTTCTTATGTTATCATACTATTATTGTATGTAGGTTTAAGCACAAAAACCCGGTTTTAACCCAGTTGTAAAACCAAGTTTATTACCAAAAAGCACGCTTAAAGTAAGCCTACATTAACAATATTTTAAGAACTCCTCACCTAACTCAACAGCTTTGAAGAAGTAATATTCCAATTCACAAATACATCTAAACATTAAGTGCATCAAAATTGAGTAACCAAATTAGTGATCGCTATAAAGGGAAATGTTTTCACTTTTGTCCGCATTCTTAATACATTGGAGCTTATATTAAAAACTATTTCAGTATTTTGTGCTATGCCGACGTTCTCCAGATGATGTGAAATATTTTTTTAATGCATTTAAAAATCTACCAGTTCTATCTACCAAACGTGATAAGGGGTTACCCTACCCAGTATAGGCAACCAAAAGAGAGCTTAGAATGTATCTAGATTGTGGACACTATTCAGCCACTACCATGAGTCGGACAATGTTCGTCATATTTGGGACTACTTGCCACTTGGCCTTTATTCTGAAGATTTAGAAAATACAATTATAATTCATGGATGATGGTCAGGCCGACGAATACGGGCAAAGTTAAGCTGAGCCCTTTTTTTAGCAAGAAGTTAATACATGTTCCTTCAGAATTTCTCTAAGGAATTTCTTATCGAACTCTTGGATTTTTCTTTCTCTTTTCCTTTATTCTTAACTGTGCAACATGTTTCTTGTTCTGAGAAATTTGTTACAAAAAATGTAAAAATTTTTTGATTAACGCTACAATTGCACTTGTTTGCTGTTCTGAGGAACATAATCAGTCAAACAATTTTATTGAGAAATATTTACTTTTTACCTTTCAGTCACACGCAGATAAATAGAAAGGTCTTAGAGTTTTGCCATTTCTGATAATTAGCTCTTGTTTCTTAGCATATCTAGAATTTTCCTAATATTTGCCAACATCTAATTATTACAGAGGTAACTCGGTTTAGTGAGTTTCATTTTAATTCAAGCCAAAGCTCTTCCTTAAAAATATTATCACACATCACTTTAATGAATATTAACATCACAGTTAACAGTTGCTTAGTGAGACGTTGCAAAATTACTTAGCCATTCAAATCATGAGTTGAAAATTTGTGCATAAGTGCGCTTCTGCTCTTTAAGCCGAATGTGTTTGTTAAATATTAAACATCAAATAGCTGAAATAACCTTAAGGAAAGACTCAAAACTAACATCTTCATTTTATGGCTTAAGCAGCAAGTGCACGCCAACATAAATTCATCAAAGTTTATGAAACCGCGCATGTAAATGCAGGAAAAATATCACAGACTTAAAAGTTGCAAGTGAGTGTAGAAAACCATTTTTCATCAGCACTTTGTTTTAATAACCTCAAGAATTATATAAATGATATGGCTGGCAAGGAGGTTGTTAATGTCATGTACATATGTGTTGGTATTTATTTTTAATATGATCGTATGAATGAATGTCTCTTAAAGTATCTGTCCCCTTCAACTTTATCGCCATTTTGCCACAACAGCAAGAACCTGTTTTTTTTCTGAGTTCACGAAAGGAAACCTTATGTGTGTTCGAATATAAACGTAAGATGTTTGAATGTGGTTGTTTAAAGCAGAAAAGGCTGTTGTTAACTGTGCAACTTCCTGAACGTATTTCCTTTCTGTCGTCTTATAAATATTTTCTCTTGGCTGCCAACTGACGAAGAGTGGGTAACTGATAATGATGACTGCCATGACGACAATACTTGGCTGTTGTTATCTCTCCAAGTAAGTAACCAACCCCAAGCAAACAATCAACTATTCAATCATCCATCCATCCATCCAGCCAGCCATCTATCTATCCATCCTTTAAAACAACTACACAACCAGAGAAACAAGAAACCCACACATGTGTATGACACAGATAGACATACACATGGATGTACGAGTGTAATCAGTCAACCATTTATATTTACAAGCATTGCTTGCAGGTGTGTAAGGCTTCATCTCAACTGAACCTCAACTCAACTCAGCTCAGCTCAACTCATCTTTAACTTACACCCATACACACACGCTCCCACACTGGCGTATTGGAGGTTTTTTTTTTAAACCAATACCCCTACAGTACACTGCAATGCAGTCGTCAGTCAGCCGTTTATAGTTATATCTGACTATGTGTCTTTCTTTCTGTCCGTCTAGCCAGCAATCATTTGTTTCATTATCCTGCCAGTGAATCCCTGGCTTTTGTTGCCTTGTCATACTTTACCTTTGCTCTTACAACCAGGCATTTTTCCGTTCACTCTCCCTAGTTTTATTTGTGTTTCATTTTTCTTTCTTTTTTGTTGTCGATTCTCATCTTCATCTTTCACAACATTTATTCGTTCATATGGGTTTCGTGGAAGTCAGCAGCATTATGTCAAATGTGAATGAAAGCGTAACTCTATAAGAAACAACATTGAAAGTAAGTTTATGTTTTGTTGTTGCAGATGGAATATACACATATGTGTGTGCATTTGTGCGTGTGTGTATGTGAACTTTAATGCAACTAATTTGGTTGCATTTCTGCCTGGAGACTCATTTCAACGTGAAGGTGCCGTGAAAATCGAATACGTTGGTGGTTTCTTCCTGTTCTACTAGAACATACACATCAACACATCCAAACACACACAGCCATGTATGATACTATTCATAAGAGCAGTTTCTTACTGAACTTAACCACATATTCCACCTACATAAATTTATCTATGTCTGCATGTATCCCTGCTCTCTGTATTTTCAACTAAATATATTAAAGTATGATCCTGTGTTACTGGTAGAGCTAAAAAAATTGTGTGGGAGCAAAAAGTAAGTTTGCGAACTTTTTATACAAATTTTTTTCTACAAAATATGAATTTATTTGTTGAGGGATAAGCCAGGCCCTGTGGTTGTTGTCTAATCTAGCTTATCAGGAAACCTGTTATAAAAAATTTTTAGAAAAACTAGAAATTCTGAATTTCTTCAAACTAAATGAGAAGTCTAAACAAGTCAAACCAAAATATTCCAGAATTAACAAAAACGCCATCAAACGAACTGTTACTTTACTTTTCTTGCTTTCGATTCTGCATTTCGGTCATTATTTGCGATTTCCTTCGAGTCATCGAACTTATCATCATGTCGTAATCTTTGTATAAAGAAACACAAACTTTCAAAAGTCGTAGCAACTGTTGAATTCTTTCTAACTCCATGAAAAGCTGATGCAAACAGGTTGGACCCAATAAAATAGTCTAGAAAAATTTAATTCCCATAGTGTTTGGTATCCATGATCTATGGGGACGGTTAGGCAGGATTGTTTGCCAGCAAACCTTTAATGTTCCAGATTCATCCGATCTAACACGGAATAAACAAAAATTATTTTATTTTTTGTTAAGTTTATTTTGGAAACAATCCGGCTGCGGCTATGCGCCAAAAATGACATTGAAGATGACAGACAGCCGAAACCGGTTTGTGTCTAAACTTAAATTGACAAGGAATGACGACATTCGACGAAAATTAACTCGAGAATCAAGAAGATTTTTTTTAGTTTTTGTAAAATTCTTAAATCGTCATAGAATTTTGTCTAATTTGTTCATCTCCTGGATCCGGAAAAAAAATATTTGTCTATATTTTTTTTTTAGTACAAAGTAGTTATCAACACTTTTCGGTAGTTTTCGTCATTAACAACAATTTCACGCGGAGACCTAAAAGTAATAAATTAATTCCGAAGAAATTCTTTGTTTTTTGTTTTCTGAAGAAGAATTTATCACTTTCGATCGAAATTGAATTCTATGACAGGGCTGTAACTATTGGTATCACCATTCGCTTTTATTTTAGCTTGGAAAGTTTTGGGACCACCCTCGTTCGCACACATTTTAGCTGGAATTTTATTTATTTGTTATCGAATGCAATTTAAAAAAATGCGCTGGTCATTTTCTAGAGTTTGTTTTATTAAAAATTATTTGTTTAAGAGAACACACACACCCACCGAATGAGAATTTAGAGAGAACAATTTGTGTTGATAACGATGACTGGCAAAAATACTACTTACAATTAAGATAACTATATTCGGCAGTTTCGAATCTTACAAACCCTTCACAAAAATATGAACTATAAAATATGTACTGCAGAATTTTTTTTTTGGTAAAACTGCAAAATTTTTTGAAATTAAATGGTTATTTTCGGAAATTTAAATTATGGTGAATTTTGGTTTTTCTTGTATTTTTGCAATTTTTTTGTTTTATTCCAAGTGTTTAATTTTATTGCGAATTTTCGAACTTTTGATCAATTTAATTTTCCAAGTTTTAGATTTTTCGTAAAAACTTTACCTCTTTTGAAAATTTAAATTTTTAAAATGTTTGGAAACTCATAAATTATGTTGAAATTCCAGTTTTTTTTGGAATTATTGGTACAGATTTTTGTTAAAATATTTAATTTTTATAATTTTTAAATTTCGCGAACTACAGTTTGATTTTGTGGTGAATTTTTGAATTTTGGCGAATCCCCAAATTATTGTGGGTTTTCGATTTCTGTTGGTGAAAAAGTTAAAATTTTGGTGATTTTTTTTAATGCGCGTTTGTGGTAAAATTTAATATTTTTATGAATATAATTCTTTAACATCAATCTCGTAAAATAATAACTTTGTTGGGACTTTTCGACGTTTTGGTGAAATTATAAAATTTGCTGAAATTAAAATTTTTTTGTGACTTCACAATTTGTGGAAAAATTAAATTATGTTTAAATTATAACGTTTTTCATCTCATTTTTTGTTGTTGTAATTTTTCGACTTTTGGTGATATAACAAAATTTTGGTGAAATTTAAATTGGTGAATTTTGTTTTTTTTCCGTAAGATTTCAGGTTTTCATTGAATTTAGATTTTTGACGAAACAAATTTTTTTATTCCAGTTTTTCGAATTTACTGTAAATTTTTTATTTGTGGTGAATTTAAATTTTGAAAAATTTATTATATTTTGAAATTTTACTTATTTGAGGAATTTGGATTCTTGTGTTAATTTTTGATATTTTGAGTTTTTTTTTAATTTTTTTAATTAGGTCCAATATTTAAATCCGCAAGTTATATGGGGGCGTCGAGATAATAATTTTTCTAGCAAATTTGACAATAATTCAGAACATGCAAATTTTATGGACGTTTGTATTAGCTATTACCGGGGGAAAAATGGATGAATATGGGGAATTTCAAATTTCGAAAATTCTTCAAACTCCGTGATCAAGTTTTCCAAGATCCTACGTTATCTAGTGTCCGTCAGAAAGTTGATTTTTACATCAGACAGACGGAAGGACAAACGTACTTCGTTACAAACTTCCGTATGTGTAAAAATTGTTGAGTCGGAAATTAATATTGTGAAAACTACAAACGGAATGTCAAACCTTTATACCTATATCCTATTCATTTTTGTGAAGGGTATAAAAACAATTACAGATTATAATAAATAACAACAACAGTTTGATGATGAACGTGCTCATCAACACGTGTATTTAAGGACAAACACTTGAAATTGATGAGACTCTGAGAGTGAAATTGCTGCTGAAACAAATTAAATATTAAAAATAAAAATTAGTTTGCCTGCAATTCTAGAGGCGCCAAGTTGGAAATAAAAGTTTATTAAATAAATAAAATTTATACGAAATGTTTTCACGCAACTCTACATTGCAAACGGCAGTGGGATTGAAAAAGCAAATATTTTCAGTAAAAAGTTTCTCAAGTTCACAAAGCGCGGTAGACAACATTGTTTGTATCAAGAATAATTGTTGTTGCGTTCTTGGTAAAACACATTTTTGTTTGTTTGTTTGTTTGTTTTAGTTCGCTACTGATTATGCAGCAGCTTTGGATTACAAGTCAATACCAAGGCCAAGCATTTTAAGTTTTCTACGGGATTTTATGCCGGGTGGTGAATTTCACAATGCCTCTTTTTACGATTTCGCTTTGGGCTTCCGCAAGCGTCTGGGGGATCTTTATGTATTGCCCGGTGTATTTGGCAGACCGGACATGATTATGGCATTCAACCCCAAGGATATTGAAACTGTTTATCGCAATGAGGGTCAATGGCCTCAAAGGCAGATCTTCGATTCGGTCAAACATTTCAGGGAAGAAATCAAAGGAGATTTCTTTAAGGAAACTATTGGCTTGCCAGTATCGTAAGTATCAAAGGTGGTTGTGAGTAAAAGGATTGCGTTCACAAATTTCCTTTTATTCAAAGGCAAGGGGAACAGTGGGGTAAGATGCGTTCTGCAGTTAATCCCGTCCTTATGAAATCCCGAAATTTGTCCATGTATATAAAGCCTCTGCAGGAAATCATTGATGAATTTATTATGCAGTAAGTAGAGTGAGTATTTTAGCCTTACATTCACTTAACGCTTTTTGTGTTAAAGCATTAAGGATATTCGTGATCCTTCGACATTAGAAGTACCTGGTAATTTCGACAATGAACTGAATCGTTTGACCTTTGAGGCAGTTTCCTTGGTGGCTCTGAATCACAAGCTAGGACTTATAAGTCAGGCTCGTAATAATCCTAACGCTGAACGCTTAATTGAGTGCATTCGTTTAAATTTCATTTATGCTTATAAGCTGGACATAGAACCTTCAATATGGAAGTATATACGTACCCCTACTTATTACCAAAGCTTAAAGGTGCAAGGAGATATCTTCGATATAACACAAAAATATGTGAACGACACATTGAGGGAAATTAAGGAAAAACGAAAGAGGGGCTTAAGCAATGAAGAAATGTACAGCGTTTTGGAAAAGTTGCTGATAATAGATGAAAAATTGGCTGTAGTCACTGCAATGGATATTTTGATTGCGGGTGTTGATGCGGTTAGTAGAACAGTTTCAGCTGCTGCTAGTTATATGTAGTCTTATGTATTGAGATCGCCTCGTCTTTTTTATTCCAAATGTTTACACATTCTTTTTTAAAACTCTTTTGCAGACCAGTGTAACGCTTCTCGCCATACTCTTATGTTTGGCCAAAAACCCGGAAAAGCAACGTAAATTACGAGAGGAGGTTTTAAAAGTAATGCCGACCAAAGACAGCAACTTGAACGAAATTAATATGAAAAATTTGCCTTACTTAAGGGCTGTTATTAAAGAGGGCATACGCTATTATCCCAATGGCACTGGAACTCTACGTAATCCTGAACACAACGTTATACTGTCCGGTTACCAAATACCCAAAGGTTCATGTGTTTTTCTAAATTCTAATTGTTTGCTGAAAGATGATGCTTTCTTTCCGCAACCTGATACATTTTTACCTGAACGTTGGCTGCGTGATGCAAGAAATAAGAAAGAAATACTAAATCCCTTTAGCTATTTGCCTTTCGGAATGGGTTCACGTAGTTGTGTAGGAAAACGTTTGGCTGAATTGGAACTGGAAGTGGTCCTGCTGAAGTTATTAAGAAATTTTGACATCGAATTTAATTATGATGCCTCGAAACCGTTTAAGGGAAGTTTTATCAATTTTCCCGATATACCAATGCGTTTTACATTTAAGGATTTAAATTACTAAACAGAAACTTATTAAAATTAAGTGAAGTGTGTAAATATTGTTTTATTATTGTGTTGCGGCTGTAAATTGCAACGCTTACTTTCGCTGAACATATCAACAATTGTTAAATAAAGGGCATGACTAGATGGTCGAATCCTTGAACGTATAACGCTGAAAGCAACTTGTGAATTACTCTTGCACCTACACAATATTACCTGTAGGAGCGAGCATTTTACCATAAAACATATAAGTTATAGTGGTATGTGTGCACTCATGTTTACCTTGTTGTTATTCATATTTTCTCAGTTGTCTGTTTATTGTATTTCGCTCTTAGCTCCAACCATGCCTCCTACACTACGAACACCACAGTCTTCCATACATGAAGATTTTGCATGTTTGGCCTCGTATGGAGGTATCAGTACATGTATTAAATGTGTCTGTGTGTGTGGATGTGTTTATGTTGCCTTATTCTTATTTTTTGATTTCCTCTACCGTTGCTCTTAACGGCCCTTAGGGATTTATTAAGTTTTCTGTGGACTTAAAATACAAGTGTATTCATATTCTTTTCATGCTGTAGAGGATGAGTTATTTGATCAGAATCGAAAAAGTACGAAGGAAGAAGAGCAACGCAAAAACGTCGGTTTCCTCATATGTTTTAGCCCAAAGGTCAGTGGTGAAAGTAATGAATATATAACTCCTTTTAGTTTACGTTACTTAACTTTTTCCTCGTTTCTTTTTTTGTTGTTGTTTATTTTTTTAAGTTATTTATAAATTTTGTTGTACTGCTCTGCAAAAGTAAATGTAACACATTTTGACATGACTTATATGACAAAGCTGCACAAGAATATTTATTTAATACTGCAAGTACAAGTTGGACGGATGACTTTGAGTGATATATATAAAATACTCAAATATACTGACTCGAAAATCTTGTTTTAAGGGACTAACGGCCGTAGTCATAAAAACTTACAACAGGCATATAAACCATTAATAAGAAAAACTGTATTCAACGATTATTATGGGAGTATTTTATTGCAGGTTTAAAGTGCCCCTGGAGGCATGTCTTCTTAATGATCACGCCCCCTTCATGTATTGCTGCCAGGGAAGATAGGGGAACCAGTCCCCGAAGTTTCTCTGGGGCCTTACACTGCAAGAAGGTAGGAATTTCTAAGATCAACCAGTAGCGACATAAAGACTGATACCTCGGGAACCAGTAGTCCCTGGGACGCAAGTCCCAGACTGGTTGTTGCTGAGGCTCCTTCAGGAGTGCACGTGGAGGCGGGCAGATCTTGGTGAGGACTAAAGTCACCTACTTTAGTTAGTACTTTGAGAAGAAAAAGCTTGCTAGAGTAGGTACTCATGGGTACGCAAGTCAGTTTAAAAGAAGATGAAGAGCAGCTAGAATATAAACATAAATATCAGTAGGCTAATTAGCAACTGATATCTCAACTAGATGACCAAAAGCTAAATTAATTACGATGATCAACGGCAATTCCCTTGGTTTGTGTGAGAGCCAAATGGGCACTCGGTAGTTCAACATAAATAATTTTCCACAGCTGTAAACATGTGGAACATTTTTATTATTAATTGCCAACATTATGAGATTTGCTTTCCTTACTGAACTTTCTGATAAAGCTGGCACTAATTTGGAACATAATGTGAGCTCGGGTGAGATTGAAAAAAATGTCCTTAACATCACAAAGATATAACATGGTTGTGGCAGGCACACATCTACTATGTTATGTTCTCTACAACAATATATTGTTGTGGCGATCATATAATGGTTAGGTGAAAATATTCTAAACATTACTTTAGTTGCGATAAGCAAGTTATTGTTGACATTTAATCAGTAAATTATTTCTATCGGAGAAATTTGCAATATGGTTGAGTTGAATAATATAATTTTTACTAAAACTCTAACGACCAACAAAGTATTTTCACTATACAAAAATAGTATAGTAACACATAAAATGTTCTCAATAGAAATAATTGGTAAAATGCTTTTGGTTTTTGATAAAAGTATGAGAGAATACTGTGGCTTAAGTGAGTAGTGCGTTGCCTATTAAGCATTCCATGTCTTTAGTCTGCCGTGCCAGTTTCTTAGTCACTGCTAATCACCAACATAAATTTTCTGTTTTTCTGTACTTCTAATAATAATACTAGTATCATTTGTTTACAACCATATATTAGAAGTAGTAGATTATGATTGTATCAACAATGTTTGTTTCTTTTTCCATGTGTTTCTATTTTTCTTCAAATGTCACTTTTAGGACAACTAACCTCAAAATTATGTTTTATCAACATTTGGCTTGGAAAATTGTTGCCAGTTTTTCACATTTAAGTAAAGAATTATCAAGTGCTAACTTTTCTATAAAAACAATAAATTGAATTAAATTAAATATTAAAACCTAAATTTCTTCATTTAGTTTTCAGGTTGAAATGAAAAAAAAAATTGCAACATGAACATTAAACAATTTATGTTCAAACAAAATGACTTTTGATATGGAGTATTACAAAAAAGACATTCATTATTTTCCATTATTCATTATTAATTGTTCATCAATTTAGTGATTTTAAACAAAACACCAGATTTATATTAAATTTTTGTTTATGAATCCCTTTAGGGTATTTAAAATTATAGTATGTCAAATGTTTTTTATGTTTATTTTTTTGGTTTTATTTAAATAAAACGCAACGCGACACAAATGTTTTATGAGAATATTGTGTGTTCTTTTCTTTTTTAATGGAAATTAAACAACTTTTTGGGGAAAAAACCCAGAACAGAATATAGCAGCATAAATATCAAGTGATTGTATTGTGTAATAAAAGGTTACATTTAAATATAGACAAAAGACAGTGGAAGCTTAATAAAATGGATAAGGTATTTTTTTCGTCCCTAAACACCCAGATTTATTTCATTTCAATAATTTATTTTGGGTTTAATACAGTTCTTGCATACGGGTGCCTCAAGTGAATGGTAGTGAATGTGTTAATGCAGATCACGTTGCAATAAATTAGGACCACGAGCATACTTAGTTCTTATAGTAATGTTCTGTGAATATAGAGTCAAATAAGTTTTAAATTGAGTTATAAAATTTGATGTTCACACATATGCAATTTAGCTTACTCAATTAGCATTTGATAGCTGAAATTGTTTTATGACCCGACAATAATGTTGGAAAAAGCGTTTAGTCATGCGTTTTGCTCTTTTACGTACAAAATGCCTAATAACCACCATAGAACGAACGATATAATAAAATTGGTGGCAATAATTTGTTATAACAACGTTGTTGGAAGTTGCGGGGTCTAGCTAGAAGCTTATTACATTTAATGTGTTCATTTTACAGATTTCTCTACTCACTAAACACACTTCATCAGGGTTGCATGGACATTTTCACGCAATTTATGGTTCAATTAAGTATTAATTGCGCAATTTATTAATTGAGTTGTAGTTCGTAATTGCGCAATTGAGGTGCGTATCAGAACATATTATTACAGAGTGTTCAACGGTTAATTGAAGTGAGATATATTTGGAAACTCTTATCAAATGCAAATTTTACGTAAATACCGCTCTTCGGCAGGACTTTTCACACGCATTTACAGCCGGTTTCTCAAATACATAGGGCTAACGTCATAAAACATTTTTATTAAAAATTGTCTAATAATGAGAGTGTTAATAAGTTACTCGTATGTGAGGAATATTGTTGATTGACCAGGGCTTTTCTATCACTTTGTTGGTAAATGTATGACTTAAATTGTAATAAAATATATATCAAACACTTGTACAGTTTTTAACACGGATAATAATGATTTGTGCCTTCCATACATAAACTCCTTGCCTACGTGTGCTTCATTGAAATCAGAAGCACTTTACATGACTCGTATATATTCTCAATACAAAACTTTATGATTTCAAGTTATTACTGTAACACATATTTTTTAATCCTCAAATATATGATGCCGGTAGACAATTGTGCCATTGCGAAGAAGTCATCATATCAACTACTGACTTTTATCACTTTTTCAGAGGTCTACCAAGCAAAAAAATGCAAATGAACTTTTTATATAAATAAAATATTTATTACACACGAATTACTACATACTGGAGTAATAAAAGTATTATTTACTTTTTTTTATTTTTGTATATAAACACACACAGAGAAACACACACACATAACATATATATAGAAAAATATATAATTTCGATTTTTTCCTTTAAAACAAAAGTCGTAAATGTCACAATAAACATAAATATAATGTCACTCATGAAATGGAACATCCAATAACAACAACATCATCGTCATCAACACTGCCACCACCGCTAGAGAATGCACAATGTAGAGTGGTTTTTGCACGTCACACAAATAAATGACAACATAAGCGAATAAGTGAGTGAATGAAAGGTACGTCATAATGTACCCCATTTATATGAAGACGGACATCCTTGCTGTATTGAAAATAGCTACGATCGCATCGGCAGGAGTGCACTTCGCAAATATCTGGTAATTTGTCTTATTATTTCTCAGTTTATTGTTTGGATCCCTAAGATTTGGTAAAGAGTATTATTATTATTTGTAAACTATAAAGTGAGTATCAAACGACTGCGTTCGGTATTATACCAGAAAGCTCAAGTGTCTATAAATGCGTTGATTATTTGATTTCACTAACTATTACCTGTTGACTTGCAACGTAATCAATTGACTACTTTCGATCGTCTACTAACTAAAACTTGTGTAACCCGTGAAGAATATATTGAAAGCTTCTTAAGATTTTGAGAAAACAAAAATCGGCGAATCAGAAGAATTCTAGGACTGTGTTCGCTGTGTTGCAATATCAAGGTTGCCACGTGATTATAAGAATGTTTTTGTGGGCTAAGTGGTATTGATGGAATTTTGAAGCAAAAGCAAAATAACAAACAATGTTTGCTATAGTACAACGAAAAGTGACACTTCTTACCTTTTCATTAAAAAAGTGAAATTTAGTGTTCTTTTCTAAAATATGTCTACCCCTCAAAAAGTAGTTGAGTTCTTTTCTTAGGGAAATGTGGTTGTCCTATCGCACGATGTTAATTTAAAAAAAAAAACGAAAAGTTTTCAGCGAATTATCTTAATATTTGTTATCATAGAAGGATCTGAGTGACACAAAATATCGGTCAAACGCTCGCCATGGCTTCGGTGGTATACCTCTTTAGCTCATGAATTGTTCTTGGCTTATTGACGTAAACTTTTTCTTTTAAATATCGCCAAAGAAAGAAGTCCAACGGTGTGAAAACACATGACGGCCAATTAACACCACCACCACGTGGGTTAACACTGCCATTGAATATCTCACTCAAAAGAGCCACTATTTCGTTGGCTGCGTGGCAAGTGGAACCCTCCTGTTAGAACCACATATCGTCCAGTTTCATATCCTCGATAGTGACTCACAATTAATTTCGTGCATTATGGTTGGACTACCCTATATATGCACCATCTTATATAACAGGGTAGGTTATGTCCCTACATTTTGTTTTATAATAATATTTTTTTAATATTAAATATTTTAATATTTAGCAGTGAAACATTAGGCTCATGATCGCTATTGTATTTTTGATAGGCCATAATATCACAAGACTGAATATTTCTAACAATGTATTGGGAATAAAGAAATTTAAAACAAAAGTTTCTTTAAGACACATTTTTGAAAAATAAAATTAACTTGCTCTTCAAGTGGAAGTGACACTAATAACTGTTTTAAGGCTCTTGGCGCACTTTTTGCGAAAAATATTTAGCGACAAACGAATTCGTTAACGCTTCACTATTTGCTTAGATTTCTGGTTATATTCTCCATTAAGTCTGCATATGCAAAAGGATAAATACAACATTATTAATGTTGAGATGTAAAAGGATAAATACAACATAAAATAGAATAAAAACGGTTTGAATATCATGCACATTTTTATTTACACATACGACGATCATTTCATATTATTCTATAAAAATTCTTTTGTTTTTTAATTTTATGACTAAAACCCAGTATCATGTGTTGCATACTTTTAGGTGGAGGTAGAATATTGGAATTTTGTTTTTATTTTAAATCTTGCATGCATGACAACTGCATTGCAGCAGATTAATAAAAACAAGACAAAACAGAATAAGTTGCACAATATTAAATATTGTTTTGTGGCTGGCATTTTCTTTTTTTTATATTTTTACTTAAAACTAAAAGTAAAAAATGTTGAAATTATGTTTGCATTACACAAACATACATATATCTCTGGAGGATCTGTAACAATTATACATCAATATTTATGTTCAATATGAATATCTGCTTAAAGGGAAATATATGCACACATACCAAAAGAAGGGTTTTTAAAAGTTCCCTTTATCTAAAATAAAGCCAATGAGTTTTTAAGGGTGAGAGCAATTAAGTGTTAAACATAATTAAAATAATTGTCTAAATAATTATGCAATTAAAAACAAGTTTGGCTGAGCTGAATATTAGATATCTCTTAGCCTGTGGGAAAATAATTATTTCACTACTTTCTTAAAGTAGTGAATACAGTCTTGCAACATATTTTTTTATAATTTTATTTAAAAGAGATGGGTGAAGGTAATCGAATTTCTTGCAAAAGAGCAGAAGCAGTGATTAGTTAGAACGTTTAGCAAGCCAGGTGTTACCTCCTGAATAGTATCTGCGAAATATCTTGATTATAAAACTGTTTTCGCCTAGAGAAAAGAAAGATGTTAAAGATGTAAAATTATGTACAAATACTAAGGTGTGCGAGAAAAAAGGCACTGATCTACCAAATCACGTTTAATCTTTTCGACTTTTAATAACAAACTAAACATTTTTAACTTAAAGACACTCGCTTGTTTTTCCTTTACGTCTTGCTAGACTTCGTTTGCTTCAATTCAAAATCCTTCTACAATTACTTGTTTTTTTATAACGTCTATTACTTTGGTTTCTTGATATCAAGGTTTGGTTACTTTCACTGGCCCTCATGCTATAAAGTTGTGGATAATTATTTCAATAATTCATTTTTGTTAAACAACTATGTCAACGAAGCGAACAAAGGAACTGTAATTTAATTAAGCAAAACTAAGTAACTTTTAAAAACTGTCGATAAAGGATAATTGAAATACAGCATAAATGTATTATAACTACGAAATAATTACGAGTTAATGTAAAAATGAGTTGATGTAAAAATGTTTAAACATTACAAAACATTTACATAACAAAAGCAAGCAATTTTGTGGTAATAAAAAATAATAAAAATTATGATAATAAAACAATTTCTCTTAGCTTTTTAAATGACATTGTTATTATTTAATACTTTTTTCCAATATGTGCACTTTTTGTCGTTATTAATTTTTTAGCCCTTTGGCGATTTCTATATGAAAAAATAGCGACCGCAATAAAAAAAAACATTATTAACTATTAAAAAATACAATTTTGTATTTGTTATTTTTTAATTTTATGCATTTTAATCATTAATAATAATAACATTTGCATACGCAAATGAAAACGAATAAAAAACATGATTAATTATTGTACAAAACAATATTCATTTAAATATTCGAGAACAAGAGTTTGTGCGTGAGTGAGTGCATGAGAAAAACACAATAAACAAATTAAAACAACAAAGTCATTTTTAATTACAATTATAATTTGTCCCATGGCAAAGAAATGGCAACACTGAGCTCTCTCTCTCTTTTACTCACTCAACTCAACACTCAGTCAAGCTTAACCCCTTCTACACACATTCATACATGTGTGAATAATGCCGTATTAAAATGATGGCCCTACTTTTGTGTTAGTGGGAAAGGGATGGCATGAGTGATGTAACTATGATGTTTTTAAATAGTTTAAGCTTGGGGCAAATTTATTATTTTTTGTTCTTTTTAATTGTATTTCTTTTTTTTTTAATAATAAATTTATAATTAACTTTTTATTTACTTTACACTATATTTGAATAAATATGTGTGTGTAAGTGATTGCGTGAACGTGCGTTTTTTTTTCAATAGGTATTTATATTATTTATAAGCTTTGAAATGTTTTCGTATTTATTTAATAGGAGTCCCTTATTTAAGATTTATTTGGAATAAATAAATACACAAAATGTTCTATTTGTACGCATCAATAAGTTGTTTATTAAAAAGTTTAAAATTACAACATAATTTTTGTATTTATTGTATTTTTTATTTACATATATATGTGTGTATATGTATTTATTTTTTGATTATGTTATTCACATGCATTAGCACATGTACATACGTATGTATGTACTTGCAAATTATTTCAAATATTCATGCACAGTAGACGGGATGTAAAAAATGTTTTACAAAAGTTTGTGAGCAATATTTTTGCTTCTCATAAAAGTGATTATGAAAAAACCAAGTTTTAATAACCAGGATAATGTCACCCTTAGCTGTTTAATAAAACTAACAACAGTCGCATAACCACATTTAGGGTCTTAGTATGTATTCAATATTCAAGTAAAATTAATTCTGTGTTTATTTCTCTTAATCTCAAACAATGAATTGCAATAAAATTAAAAATTATATTCATCGCCATTTTTCAGCAAAAAATACTATTTTATAATTTTGTGTTGGAATTCCCTGCCCACTGTGCGTCACTTCAAATTAAATTTCATATTTACAAGGAAACATGTAAGAGTTCTTTTCAATTACTAAGGATTTGTTCATTCAAACAAATAATAAAATATTTCATAAATATCAATCCAATTGGCTCTATTTTTTGTGGGCAGCTACACTCAGTGAAACTAATAATAGGAACACTGTGTAAAGAACTGCTGTCTGAAGCTATATTTCACATCGCATTATAATTGAAGCAGCAACAACACAACAAAACTTAAAGAAAGATGATACTTATAAAAGTAAAAAATAAGGCTGTAAAATTATTTTGTTTATACTTTAAGAATATTTTTTTAGGGGCCAGTGACGGCAATGATCCGATAGAATTTTAAAATATGGAAAATATTGGTTGCCGTCATTTGCCTCAGTATTTTTATTTACAAGTTTTTAAATAAAATACTGGGTAGTGGAATTCAAAAGAGGCTTTGTAAGCTAATCATATCTAGTCTTTAAATAATTAAGCTGGTCAGGGCAAAAATGCTGAAGAAACTTCACAAAAACCTTTTGCGTGATCAGAGACTAAAAGTGATCGCAATATAGCACATAATTAAAAACGTACGTTCCTCACATAACAACTTAAAAATTAGACTTGGGAAGTTAGTGCCACGTTTGCTTTCAATGTGTTTCACAAATCCTTTATAGCGTCGCACACTGGGTTCGATCGCCTCCAAAGTGGTGCTAACTTGATTGTTGAAAATTAAGTTTTTCTAGTGCAACTAGGTATAGGATAACATTAGGTAATATTGGACATCATTAAGAAGCTAAACTTTTATAGTGAAACCTTCAACATCAGGTGTTTTAGTCCAGGGTTGAACATTTATTAATTTAATTTTGTTGATAGAAATTGCTGTTTTTTTGTATTTAGTGATAAGTGCATATTGCAACATGTTAGCCCGACATTAGGCCCGACTAACGAGCTTTACCTGCTAAATAACATTGAAGGTGGCGCATAGCCGAAGCCGTTTTTTCTCCAAACCAAACTTGGCAAATGGTGATGACGGAAATTCGCTTCAATTATATAAATTCTTTTTATTCTTAGTTTTTTTGTTGTCGCTCTTATTTAAATTGTTTTCAAATTCAAGAGTTAAGTTACACGGCATTTGAAAGATGATTGAACCCAGCATGCGTCGGCCTATAAACTGAAGGCTTAACAGAATATATTGCTGCATGCATTGGGTAGTCTGATACAATTCATTACAAAAAATACCTATTTCAATTTTTCCGAAAGCTGATTTATTGATTTAAAATGTTGTGATTTGTGAGGTGGTTGTGATTTGTCTGCAAGCTATAGTTTATATGATTTTGCATCAACAGACTTCGGTCAAAGCTTTCAGTTTGTCTAGTAACACAACTGAACCGATCGGTTACGAATGGATAAATTATGGTCCTCATCTATAATTGTGTCCCTAGGAAAGTTACTCTTTCTAAGCATGCGCTTAGGTGGAATGGTAATCAGTGGCAGTAATTCTTCACAGTGTTTTTATTACGGTTGGAATTCACTGCTTAGTATTTTTCATTGTATTTCAATAGTTTCGTGGAGACATGAATCCACCACTGCATAGAGGAGCGAAGGATATATTTGCGTACAAGAAAGGTGAAAATAGCTCCGCTATACAGTGCAAGATTTTCATGCAGAATGAAGGTTTCTTATTAAAGACACGCTTACTTACTTAGGAGCCTTTAAACTAAAGAAGACAAATTATTGGAAGCAGTAATATTTTTTATACTTTTAGAATTCACCAGCACTGTGATGAATTTTGTAAAAAAAATAATCCTGTTTATTGTACAAGGAAATTGTGCGTAAATTTATGGATTTCAATGATTTTTTCGTTTTTCAAAATATATTTGATTTTGACACACATTTATATATTTCTATCTTTGTTGTTGCTTTATTATGTTCATGAAAATAATTCATATTTGTGCAACATTTTAAAAAGTAAATTAAAACAAGCTTTGAACTTATAAACTGACCAATGAGATTGATATAATAAATATGCATATTTGTATGAGTAAAAGTACACATTTGCACACTCACTCACACGAATGCAAGGCTAAAAAAGAATTTGACAGAAGTAACTTTTAATTGAAATTTATGTATTTTGTTCAAGAACAAACTCATTGATGTTTTCATTAAAATTCAATGAAGAGTAAAAATGGAATGTAATTTTAAATAGAAGAAGAAAAAGGAGCAAAATTTGGATTAATTTTTTTATCCCAAATAAAATATGTACATGAATTCATTTGTACGCATATTCGTGTGCAAGTGTAGGTATCTGGATATCAATACATCCCTACAAAGGAATTCATACAGATGATTGTTTTAATTTGCATTTGGTTGCATGTGCATCGTTCCGCAAGCAGCAACAACAATAACAAAAAACTCTTTATGTATCCTGATTAAGAAACAATTTTCCTGATGAATTCTGTAGAAGAATTGCAATATTAAAACACAACTAAATTAGACTTCAGAATACCCTACATTATTAAAATATATTGATAATAAGAATTTTTTTTAACCAAGTTCTGGGGAACTTGTACATTAAATTCTATGAAGTTCTAGTCAGTGCAACATATAGTCTTGCCTGTTTATGCGTCTTACCTCTCAGAGAGTGTGTCAGTTTTTTTTATTAATATCGTTTATATAATTCGTATAAAATCAGCCAGTAACAGTAAAAATTTTTGTTTTATTTGGAACAATTTATTTGTTTTAACTTTTCCAAAAAATACTGATATTTCATGAGCATGACTCAAACACACATACATATGCCGTAGCTGAACACATACTATACAGTCGCACCAGAAAGTGTGCCTACATTTTATGAAACAATGTTTTCTGCCACTAAGCAGTATTTTGAATGGTAAATTTAGTTACATTGTATTCAGCAAGGTGGAGATGTAGTCTTCAGATGGTAATGATAGCTTTTAAAATTGTTATATTTCGGAACCTGTCAAAGATACCATTGCCAACCAGCTGTCAAAGTAATCAATAATCCAGCAAAAAATAATTCAGTTTTTTTGTGGAAGACAAGCGTAAAGCACTTGTATTTTGCCTTAGTAAATATAATACCGTATGATAGGAAGTTTAAGTTCTTTTACATTTGTTGGTATATTTTTTAGCAAAGCAAAAGAACTAATAAAATGCGTAACTTGCTTACAGTCGTGCATCCCAGAAGGCACTACTGTAAGGTAATGGATACAAAATTATACATGTCACGATAAAGTACGAACAGAACACAACAAAATGATAGTAATCATTCACTGAACCTCCAAATGCCTATTAAACGCTGAAATAAGGACTTGAAAACAAAAGCTTCAAAGTGGGACATTGCGAACAAATTTTATGTCATACGTAAGCAGGTTTGTATGCAATCTTATCTTGATATTTCCATACAAAACTACTGACGGCCAAGCATTAGTTTTGCTGGGAAATTTTGCGTTTCAATCGTTTGGAAACTGATAAAAAATATTATCCAAGTTCCGCCCAGTAGTAAATAAGCAATGTGAGTTTCATCTTAAGGTTGAATGTGGGCACACTATTTTAGATCTTAAGCCATCAACGATACAGTGATTATTGCAAACTGAAGGAAGTATTGGGCACGATCACAGTGCTAACGCGGTCACTATTTTATTTTTCCAATCAGCGAAATTATCTTCCTTATGCAGTTTTGATCTCAGAATTGAATTTATAAGTGCTAGTTTTTAATTTAAGACTAGAACGATATATTGTTTTACAGTGTCGGTCTGGCAGACCGATTTAAGTTTTAAACGTTTTTTATTTTAGTATTTCTTATTTTTAATAATTGGAATTGTATTATTTTCATTATGATTTAATTTTGTCGAATTGTATGTAAACTTTTTTTGCCCACTGTACTATTATTACTCGTTTTTGTTAAAAAAAAAATACTTATGGTAAAAGTTAATTTATTTTCTGTTTGTTGAAATATGATTGCATATTTCTCATATACAATTGGTAGCCGAGAAAAGTGCCGAAATGAAAATCGAAAATGAGTATTTTTTTTATTAACAGAATAAATTTGTACAAATAAAAGGAAACATTTAAATAGTCAACCTATTTGATTGAACATCAAATCAGTGATATAGGGTGGCCAAACCATAATACACGATGTTAACTGTGAGTCTCACCCGCGAGATGATAACAAACTTCTTGTGGCCAGATATTGAGGATATGGACCTGGACGATATAAGGATAAAATAAATAAAACACAGCACGAGTTCCACTTCTTTTAGTTTAAAACAATTTTTCAATTCCCTTTCCATTTTGTCACTGGCTGTATAAATTAATATTTTATATTTATTTTTTCTTTCGGTATCCTTTTATTTCTTTGGCCTGTATTTTAAACATTAAATAATGGAAATCATTTATATCCTGGATGCGAGTTTCATCAAAACGAGAGCACACAAAATGGTAATTGAACAGGCCCAATTCATACAAAACCAAGAAAAAAACAACAACTCCTTTTAAAACAACATGAATTTGAGTATTAAGTTGAGGTCTGCTGGCTGTGTATGAGTTTTTACTCTTTGTTGTTGCAAAGTTTTTGCTTACATCCTTAACTGTACCTGAGAGCTAGAGGCAGCCAGTATCGAATATTACAATTGCAAGTTAAATACAATTTTAAGGTTTTCTTTTCATCATTTT
This sequence comes from Phania funesta, assembly GCA_963932375.1. Lineage (NCBI taxonomy): Eukaryota > Metazoa > Arthropoda > Insecta > Diptera > Tachinidae > Phania > Phania funesta. Next base: position 90,253,698 of record OZ010654.1, on the reverse strand, counting down.
TATAATATGCAATCTTTTGACTTATTGTTTAAATAAAATAACTCGAAGATAAATATAAAAACGTATGAAGGCAGAGGTGGTTGCATGTACTGTGAGAGTTGTAACAGGGAGGAGGGGATAATGATTGCAGAAAATGTTGGATTATTTTATAACAATTATTTTTCAACTATCAACGGGGGGGGGGGGGGGGGATTGTTATAGGTATTTGTGTGGAGTTTTAAATGCTCCAACAGCACTTTCTCTAAAGCCACTCTGCTACTCTGGATGGAACGAGGTCTGTGTGCTTCGCTGGGCGTCTGATTGTCTATTCGCAGGAACTTGATTGTTTTGTGTCTACAAAAGTCAATCCCCCAAATATTCTGGGATATATTCTTGCCTCTTAAGTTTCTTAATATCACTCTACTAAAAGTGTTGGTCTCGACTCACTTTCACAAAAATGGAAATAACAAAGCTACTTTGAGAGTGATTCCTTATTGCTAGGTCCCGCAGCTCATACATGAACATCAACCCAGAAAACGCATTTAATTCGAAACATTGGATTGAAACGATAATCAGGATATAAAAGGGTACAACCACAACGCAGTACTGGTCGTTCCTTAGATAATAAGGGACTGATAAAGGTTTTTCTAATATAGGCTGCTTCCTGTTGGAACTTTACGGCGGTCATGTTATTATAGCGGCCTCTCTTATATTCCTCAGTCATTGACGCAAAGTCTACATGACAAGTAATGCAATATAGCAGCATGTCTAAATGAGCGTTCGGTCCTTTATCCTAGAATTGAAGAAGTAAATTTTGAATAAAAGCTCCTCAGGTGGCAATTAATTCACAAAAAATTACCGTTCGGTAGGGGTTTTAGGCCGGCAGTATCATTGGGTTTTCCTTCGAGGTAAATGCCGGTGGTGAGATAATCACCATCAAAGGTGAGCGCTACAAAATCAATGACAACGAATTTCTTTTGGCCCGAACCGCACGCTATTGCATTGGTGATCTAAGCTGATCATCAAGAGGGTGTGATTTATCACTGTTGGATTTCAGTAGAGGTTTTTCAAGAAGCTGCAATCAATCGATGTCCTCTAAGGCAACATAACCCTTAACGCTCAATTTCGGCGAAATCACGGCAACTATGGAACGATTTCATGTTCCCTACATAATGGAGTACATGGGCGTTTCAAATAGGAAAGCTTGTCAGAATCCATATCAACATCGATGCGCATTTATTGGAAACCCATTTATAATTCAGTATAATTATTTCGCCCATCTACAATTTGGAATTATAACTACAGGCCGTTTTAATTATGACAACTTTAATGCAATTTAAATTATTTAAATTACTTCTTAAAAGCGACCGGCGAATCGCAGCATTCCGTATCGATCCAAATTTTCATGGGGCGGAAAAACCATTAAAAACTTTGTGTGTATGGAATTATTTACCTCCTAAACGGATACGAATGGTTGAGATTTTTAATTGGTCCCCGTATGTAGGGCTGCAATAAAAATCGAAGATGGCGGACCAATAATTTTTCACTCACACTTCATGGTATGGATGTCAAAGGCGGTCTGTGGCAGGACAATGTCCGCCGGGACCACTAGTAGTAATAATTTGTCTGAAACTCTATTGAATTAAAGATGGTGCTGGTTATGAACGACCAAGCACGTGAGCTCACGATCGTGTACAGGAATTGTCTATTTTACACGCTTTATTAATGCGAATTTCGCATAAAGACCTGTGAATTATAAAGTTAAAAGTTTAATCGACACAGGCCACAAAATATGTATCCGTTTATTTAATAAATATGTTGTCCTAAATAAACCATGAAATTTCCCCGGAACGCACAGCTGGCACCTATTTTTTCATTCTTTTTTAATTGCCATAATAGCACATAACAATTGTTTATCTTAATCTTTTTTTTGCAATTCAGGCAATTATAATAAATCAAATCGAAAGGGGTCTACAATTCACGATTTTCCAAAAAGCCTTTAACTTCTCTCACAACCCTATACAACGCTTAAGTCAACATGTACATATATACGAATATCTTGGAAGGTTTGTATGTGTTTCTTAAAATATATTTAAACGACTTTAACTACAAAATTACTTGTTCTTATAGTCATTCATTTCAACTGAAATCAATTCACTACTACTCCATCACCAGTCGAAATAAAGGATACAAGCTACAGAACGAACTTGTACTTGAACAGCTTTCGAAAAGGAAACTGAAAATTCGAATTTAAGAGAAAATTAATAAAATTGTACAACAGCTCTTAAGCATTTCAAATATTTTCAAATAACTTCAGTAAGACTAAAGAAAACACACCAAACTAATTTTATTACTGAAACATAGCAACCACTTTGACAGGCGCCAGATATTAACGAAAATTATGGGCGCCTTAAATTTAAATTACACACTTCATTGTGGCAGCGGTAATACGTTCACTAGCACTACTGTTTACCAATAAAAAAAACTTCATTATTGTGCACAACATCATCATCAACATCATCATAATTCTTGTGGGCAACATCACCATCATTATTCGCATTAGTTCTAAAGCGTTTAACTCTTTTTTCCATAAGTTCTTCTACTGTTTTATGTTGCAATTGAATTGTTGCTGTTCCAGCCACTACTGCTTGCCGTTCGAAATTTTAGCTGCGAGTGTATTTTGTTAGTGGCTGCTTAAACTAGAACAACATGTTGCAAGCGATTTAATATCACAATTTTAGTAAATTCTGCTCATATAAAAATCATATTTTCATTGCTGGCAGCCGCTTTTGCATTGGAAAAGTAATTATGATTTATTTTGCTGCAGGTGTGTGTGAGAAAATCTTTCAGTTTAACTATAATTTTCTTTTGCTGCTAATTTTTTTTTTTTTTTGTCTAGGCAGCACGCAAAGTGTTAGGGTGAGCTAAGTGGCATCTGTTAGTAAATATATTTCTTTAAAGGCAGCTAAATATTTCTAATTTGTTTTGCTTAAAGCGATGTAATGGGAATGGGGATCCGTATCCAAGAAAGCCTTTGGATCAGTTTCATTTAAGAGTTTTTCATAATTGTTTTACACGCTTTGAAGGATTACGGACAACTTTATTTGACAGCTTTAGCATTCTTAAGAAAAGTCGACGACCATTCCTTAATTATACTAAGTTCATGCAATGAAAAAAACATGGTTACGGCATGGTCACGACAACTATGTTACGTTAGTTGAAAACATCTTAAACATTACTTGAGTTACGATAAACAAGCTATTGTTTACATTTAATCATTAATGATTTCCATCCGCTGCTTATCATTAATATCAATATTCGGTTTTTCTATCATTGTAATAATAATAAAGATTTGTTACAACCATATTATTAAATTATAATATGCTGCCCTTAGATTGTGGTTAATTTAGACATGTTTTTGCACAGGTGTTAATCTTCATTCCATAGTTCTCTGTCTATAATATAAACCACAATCGCCAACTGTCTGTCACTTTGCATTAAAGACTACAAGCTCAAAGATCTCAATTGGATTGGTTTGGACTTAAGCATAACAGGGAGAATGATGAGAAATATTTATGTACTGATTTGACACAAATATGTGAATGCAGAGCTATGTTTGCGGTAAAAATTAAAAAAGCTGCCATTGTGATACGAGTGCCCTGGCCATAAGCTCCTTTTTCATGTCTCATTGCTTGGAATTAGAAACCGCTGAGGAGAAAGTTGATTATGATCAGAACACGAAAGAAGGAATTCCACGAAATTCCTTATCTGCAATAAGCTGCAACACGTAGTGTGCTCGCATTCCTAATACGGGAGGTCTGCAGTACCTAGAACAGGTTTTGTTTTGAAATGTCAGTTTAATATAGTCCCCGGGGTCGTCGTCAACGACAATCAAAATACATTTACAAAGTGCAACGAGCGAAAGAAGGCGACGTGCATTTGGAGCGTTAATCTTAGTTCTCACTACTACTATTTCGCCTCGACTTTTGAGGAACCCAACCCTTCAGATATAAATTCGTGTAATAGGTGATATCTGTGTCACCTATAAGTATATTCCTACTTAGGGACTGTTACTCTTCTACTAATTACTATTGCAAAACTAGTTACTATTGCATTGGGGCCTATTTCTCAAAAGTACAAGTCACAAATTTCGAAATAATTTAAAAACGTATGTAGAATTGATGTTTTTCGTATTTTAGTTGTAAATTTGTAACTTATATTTTTGAGAATTGAGCCCCTGGTAGTGTGTATAAGTCTTCTTGCCTCCTAATAAGCCATAGGATTACTGCTCATAGCGTGTAAGTCCTCCCAATTCGACATCTGTGGGTATTTCAATAACATTTTGGGTATTTTTTCAGGCAACTTTTTCTTACGATGGGGTCGAACCACTTTGTTCATTATTCTTGGTGCCAGTGATGGAAGGAAGAGAAGAGAAATAGATTTGGTAAATATCTGACCGTTTTTGCTATAACATTTTGTTGCCCCCATATAAATAACAACCTTATCGGAATATATTAAGCTGCCTAAGGGCATCATGTGCTCTAATTTGGGGAATTTGCAAACAGGTTGCATTTCTATTCGATTTTAGCCAATTGCTTGATATAATTACATGATTTATTCCAAAACAATTGAGTTATGTTTGATATCTAATTGCGAATACTTTCCGTTTTTCAATGCAATAAATGTTGAAATAGTTTTTAGATATATTTTTGATGCAAAACTTTATGCAAATCGCCCTTTTCTTTTCAATAGATAATTTTAGGAGTTTATAAAAGCTGAAGCCTTTGCGATTGCTCCGAATAAAATGCACTATCGTCCATCAAAAGCGTCTAAATCTGGCAGTCGATAAAATGTACCTGTGGCTTTAGATTCTCGTTCGAATCCACTTTTTAATGCCAGTCATAATTAATTTATGGGTTTCCAAACTGAGTACTCTTCATTTAATTTTTTTTAATGGATTTTCCCAAATAAATCGATGTCTTGACTTTTATACTCACGCCCTGCTTTACATGATCTACTACAAATATTATTCCAAAGAACCCCCAATAAGTCCAGGTAAGAATGCCTTCCAAAAACCCTTAAGTAGTAAAAGAGTACAAATGGAATATGTTGTAAAGAATGTTTTAAAAATTTTTGACTCATTCTATCTGCCTGAAGCTACTGTTGGTATTAAATTTAAAACTCACACACATTCAACGATTAGAACTGACACAATAAACTGTGATGAATGAGTCATATAGACAAATAACAACGGATAAATAACTAACTATCCGCAATTGTTTGTCCTGTCCATTCATTTTGCAGAAAAAATTAACATTTCACTTTGTAAAACAAACGAAAAACGACAGCTAAAATTTTATATCTTATATGCATGAAGTCTATTATTTACAGTGGTGTTAAGGAATAAAATTTAGAAACAAATTTCAAAAAGTTATGAAGAAATACGATTTTTTTTAACTACAAGTGGCCACATTTTTCAACAGTGATATTTAACAATTTCATAAATTTAAGTGTTGAACGACAACTAAAGAAATGACAGAAAACATTAAAACTAATATATTCGTTTTTTTAGTCACCACTGTAAATTAGTGTGGCAATGACGTTGGTAAGTTGAAAAGCTGCGATTTGAGACAAACATGAGCAATAAACTATTTAACGTACAATGCATTAGAGATGAGTATGACAACCATAAAACAACAGTTTGAATAACAGTTTCATATCAAAAATGAAAAACGTTGAGAAATTACAACACACACACACATACACATTCAAGCATATAAAAGTATTTCATGTAACTGTGTCCATTAACAACAATACAATTACAAGTATATTACAAGCCAATTTGCTCCAAATTCCCTAAGGATTCGCAATAATATGGAAAAAAATACAGATACACAATTGCACAATCACGCACACTCACACATAAAAACGAACAATCAAACATATAGCGATTTGTACAACCACAATTACACTTAAATACGCCAAAAACACAACCACCAGCAGATACATTCACACATGTGAACACATACAAAGGCAATAAGCAGGCGAAGAGAATTCTGTTTAAAACCAACAACACAGATAGATTTGGATGTTTAATAGCAATGAAAAGTTATGTGGAGGCTTCTGCCGTTGCTGTTGCTGTTGCTGATGACGATGTTGCTCTGAATGCTGTGATGAGCAAAGAAAAAAAAATAATAAAAACACCAGCCCATAAAATGCGTTCATATTGGACATTTTTATGATTCTTTATAACTTTTTTTTTTTGTTTATAAATAATTTTGTTGTTGTTGCTGCTATAAAATGAAACGTCGCGTTTTAGCATCATTCTGCCAATGTCATCATTGTTAAGATATTAAAAATAATATGGTTTCAGGCTTGAACATTTATATTTTACATTGTTGTATTTGCACTTAATATGCGCTTGGTTGTAGCTCCTCTTCTCCTATTTCCCCCCCGCCGTGCTGTTACCACAAGCATTTACAGTAATAAGCACACACATGAGTTAATATTCTTGATTGTATGCGAGCGAGTGATTTTTTATTTGTTATCGCATGTCTATTCTCTCATACTCATAAACAATTGTTATTGCACTATAAGGATGTAAATAAAAGATATATTTGTTTGTTTGCTTGTAAGATTTTAATCCTTAGGCCACTTTTTGTACGCAAAACTTTTTTTAAGTCCTGGTAGTTAAATCGTGCGGCTTGGGGTTTTCGCCAAAATGGTTTGCTGAAAAGTGATTCAATAAATGCCGATCTTTGGTAAGAAAAATATTTCTGTGTCTGTGTAGGCGCAGTTGACATCAAAATAAAATTGAATGCGGTCTCCAACAAAGCAATACTTCTCCAAAAGGTGATAACTTGGTATTGATTTTCGCTATAGTATTTTAGATATGTTTCCAACAGAACCTAATACCACACACGTGCTTAATATTATGAAGGGATTCTGATCTACTATATTATCAATTCTTTATTCACTGAACTTGAACATTCATCTTGTGTTATTTGTAGTTCTCTCTATTAGTTAGCCTCCAGAGTTGTTTGTTGTCAATTGAGTTTGGCCAGAATTGGTCATCAGCCCGGTTATACTTCCGTATAGCTTTCAATCTTAGTTATCGTGGTTTTTTTCCGTAGTGTATTTAAGTATTTGATAAACTAACTGAAATACAATAACATAAATTACACTACGTGGCAAAATCATAAAATATTGTTTGTACTTTTAAAGAGACTTCGTTTATACTGTAGGCCTACTTGAGTAGATAATTTTGTCATATTTAAAAATTCGACTACACCCTCAAAATCGAAAGTTATCGATGGAAACAAACAGCATTTTTTGCGATTTCATGCTCAAAAAATCTTAAACCAAGTTACTTTTGCACCATGGTCAGCATAGTTGCCTTTCAAATGCCGGTCGTCAGCTGGCAGGCAGAAAGTTATAACTTGATGTAACTGAATGCACAGTCAGAAGTTTCGACTTATACTTTCTCGTGGTGGCGGCCGGTAACACGTTCCTGTTTCTGCAAGGAGGCTGACTAAATATGTCGAGCGGAGATAAGTTAATACACTCTTATAAAAATCCCTAATCCACGTTGTAACAATATACGCCAGAGATGCGTGGCACAGACGTAGCTGGGTCTCTAGTATGAGAACTCTGGACACTAGTCGATCTCCAGTTTTAATATAGACTTACCCGTGCATATGGAGCTCTATGTGGGTGGACATATTTTTCTATATTGCTCGAGAAAATTATATAAATTCTCTAAAAGTACTCCGGTTTTTAATTGTCAGGGACAAAGCCGGAAGAGATGGTCATGAATACTTCGCTAGGGTTTGACGGGACAATTTCTAAGGCGATGGAAAGATTCCGATAGGGATGGACAATAAGTGCCTCGCAAGAGGTGTAGAGATTAATCCCTGTAAGAACTTCGGTGCTTATTGGCCAATGGATGAATTCTGAAAAGTTGGACAAGAGTACATTGCAAGGGGTGGACGTGTTAGTCTCCAAACAAACTACTGAAGTAGCGTACATTGTACGTTAATGTCCAGACTTGGCTAGGATAAAGCTTAGGACCACGAGTAGACACTTGTTAAATATGGATGCAATGAAGGACTTAAGCCTTAGACAAATGCCAGCATTAACAAGGGAAAAGTTATGCTCTTTGCTACGTTTAAACAATTTTGAAGCGACCAATATTTTGAGGAAATATGGCTGTAAAAAAAGGTTTTCTTTACTAATCTGGAAACATTGATAATTTTTCAACACTTTGTTTAAAATCCCCTCCCTGTTTTAATTTTTTTAAAGCGCATTTAGCAGCGAGTACCTTTTTTTCTTCAAAAAACTCAGAACCCAACAAGAAAAAAAGCGAGAAATATGTAATTTTGCGAACGAAAAAATGGCACTGAAGATGGTACATAGCCGTAACCGGGTTGTCTTCAAAACAAACTTGACAAGGGATCACGGAAATTCGTTCCAAAAATCTACTTTCAAGAGTTATTTTTGTCGCTCGTACTGCGTTAAGAGTTGCTATGAACCTGAATTTTAAGTAGCGGTTGCTCTAGAGAATATAAACAAAGGAAACCTGAATCTGTCCTTTTCAAGTCCAATTGTATGACATCGTCAAGAGTACCATAAAAAGGAAAAAGTTAGAAATGTTTATCACTCCCTACCCTATATAAGACTTGAAGCAGTGTTGTTACACAATAAGTAACATTTGCCATGAGTTGCAATATCTAAAGTATTATTAGAAATAAACCTTTTGTAAAACATATATTTTAACAAATCTGGTATTATGTTACTCAGTACTAAATACGCTTTTCAAGAAAGTTAAAAAAGATATAGGATTTTAAACAATGTGTTGCACAAAAATCCGCTAAAAACAAAAAAATTCTTTTGTTAGTTTTTAACAACTTTTTTGTACAAAATATACTTGAAATAATTTCACAATGTTCTATCCACGAAGACGCAAAAAAACCTTTCCTTTTGTTATCGATAACTGTCGATTTTGCGGGTGTAATTGGATTTTTTACAACTGACCAAAATAATTACTCAAGTTGGCCTACAACTCTTGCTAGGCCGCTTTAAAAGTGCATTTTATCTTACACCGTCCATCAAGGGCAAATAGAAGTCTCCCAACTGCAGATCTTTCAAAATAATTTAAGTGATTTGTGAAGTTAAAAAAGAAATAAAAGATCTGCTGTTTAAAGCATTTTTCCAAAACTGATTTCATATTAAGACAATGACCCCAAACTACATAAAAATGCAAACACTTTTATGATTTTCTTTCTCTTTATTGCACCAATTGCTTTTTATTATTTTTTTTTGTTCTTTGCAACAAAATGTAACATCATAATTTCGAAAAAAAAGAAATAAACCTTTAAACCAGAAATAAATAAATATTCCAACGCCTCCTTAAAGACCAACATTGGCATAAATACAAAAGCTGGCAGGCCACATAAACAACATGTGTGTAAGCAGGTATGTGGCATACAAAAATTCCCTAAACATAAACTACTCAAACAGCGCACACATTCCCAATAGCCATGCAACCAAATAGAAGCATTTGCATTTTGTAACCCACCCGCATATGGATGAAAACAATAAATCAAAACAGTTTAAAAATGAGCACAAAATATGAAACAAATAAATAACCAGGCAAATTACTTCTACACAAGTGTTGCAGCATATTTTGCAATAAAAAAGAAATAAAAGCAAATGAATGCACAAAAAAAAATAACACAACAACGCCAAATGGGCAACATTTGACTGTGTGTTTAGTTTCATAGTCGTACTTGTTGTATGGAATCTCTTAGCAGCGATAAGTGTGGCAACAACTACAAGCTCTCGGTTCTTTGTTGTTTTTGTTTAATGCTTTAGGATGACCATGTTATTTGCTTGGGTTACAATTTGGGCCATAAAGGCGAATGGTGGGCAGCAGGAGTGGTTGGTTGCATTAGCAGGAGCAGTTTAACACAAAGCCAAAGTAGCTGCAATAGCAAGTTATTTGTTGTGCTAAAATACCAGCTTATCACATGCTAAAAACCTGCATTTACCTTGCAGCTTTTTCACAAATACTCGTTCAGACTCGTACACACACACACACACACACATACACATGTAGCTCGTATTACAATCGTATAGAAAACTTGCAATGGAGAGTAGAATTATTTGTTTGTGTTGTTGTTTTTTAATCTTTAAACGGGTAGCAGTTTCACCAGAGTAGTTTAAAGACTTGAAAGTGATGAATTTCTCATTGTAGATTTTCGGAACGAATTTCCGTCATCCCTTGTCAAAAGAACAAAAAAATGACACTGAAGATGGCACATAGCCGAAACCGGTTTGGGTCCAAACCAAACTTGACAAGGGAAGACGGAAGATCGTTCCAAAAATCTACATCAAAACACCCTGTCGGAATATCAAATCAAGGATTTCTCATTATTGTTTGAAAAAATTTATTTTTTATTAAATTCCTTAATATGGGCAAATGGAGGAGGCTGGTATGAAGGTTTGCTGTTTATAATCGGTTTCAGGCAATATTGGGCGGGCAGTGCCGGCTCAAGTAAATGCTTAAAGCTGTAAAATAAAAATGATGTGTTTTGGATTTACAAGGAATTTAAAATTTTTGCTTGTATATGAGAATCATTAGCATCAGTATGTTTTTCAAAATTATCGATACTCCAAGTAAAATATATATTTGATGGCTACTGGTTGCGCCAGCTCTGCCTTAAGACCAGTGTCGGCATATTTATATAGAATTGTGAGTATTTGCAATTAAGTTAGTCAAGTTTAGTAGTTATAGCAAAAAGCTGACAAATTAGTAGCACTTCTACAAAGCATTTTTGCTACAGAGCAATTTCGATCAATTGAGCATCCAAGCATTTGCCTATTATTTGCCTATAAGTGTAATAGAACGAAAGTTTTCATACTTTAGGTAATATTGTGTAAAATTCTCGTCATTTCATGGAATTTTCTGCATAGCCCTCAAAACAGGTTTGTATCCCAGTCAAATATTTATAAGCACAAGACTTCAGCTGTAATTATAATGAAAATTATAATTAAAGTTATAATGAAAAAATGAAAAACTCAGAAAACTCAAAATTAAAAAAGGAAATTATATCCAAATATTTTTCTTGACAATATAAAAAATTAATGCTTTCCATATAAAATATTTATAAATCTAATTTAAAAGACGCACATGAATATTGTTTCTGTTGTGTCAATATTGTGCTACCCTTATGTAACGTCGCCAATTGCACACAACGGGGTACGGTACAGGACAAATCCGTTTGAGCAAAATGGCATTATTGAACTGCTTAAGGCCGCCATATTGTTTGGAAGCTGAGTATATTTTGCCTGAAAGTATTTTCCATATATTCTCGACGGGATTGAGATATGGACTTAAGGCAGGCTACTCTAGCACTTGCCTTCTTCGCCAAGTGCATCGGTTCATTGACCTGCTCGTAAATCGATTCATCGAATCAAGCAAATATATGTGGATGCGATTGATTCATTTTGCCTGGCATAAAGCATATTTTGGATTTGTTTTTCATGAAAATGTTGGCCACATCATAAGTAATCCTCCACAATAAACGAGGTTATGGAATACTACCCGTGGCGTCTTCAATACTTGTGATAAACATCCGGCCCGTCTAAATTACATTTTTTACGTTGCTGAATATCGCAGATTCGACTTTTTCCCCATAATTTATACTTAAAAAAATGATCTACGCGTATTTTTATGCTATTTAAGGCCTAAATATTATTTGATGCACACGTTGACTGGGCACACTTAGACCAAGTTTCGCTTTTACTTGCCTACAACACATATGGTTTCTGGTTGCTATCGCCGTTTGCTCCGATCATCAGTGGTGCTTCCGGCCGTTAGGTTTATTAATGTCACCGTATTTCAGTGTCTCTTTACAGAAACTATAATGTGGTCAGCTTTCATGGCGGAATGGCTCATTGCCTTGATCAAACTTCCCTCTTCATTGGCTTATTCAGTTCTGAATTGCCTTGAAAGACGCACATTGCACTTGTACTGTCATACGGGTCGAATCAATTGCGGGTCCCGGGGGAGAAAAATTTACCAAAGCCATTTTTTATATTTGTCAAAACATGGATCAAAGGGATACCCCATGCCGAGTGCAAAGTGTTGAAACAAATAAAGAAAAGTCATTGCAGCCAAATATGTGTACTATTCCTCTCCTGTACTCCTGTTAAGTAACCTTAAATGGGAGCAGTGTGAACTACTTACAAAAAGAGCACAACAAACTGAGTGATCAATCAGAACAAGCGCATAACCTATTTTACCTTGCAATTTGACATCTAAAAATCCTTAAGCTTTCATTTCGAGGGATTTTGTTCTTATGCTCTCATTTTGAGAAACTTACTCTCGCAACAATGTTGCCAATTATGGCTTAAAATCCATTTTCGAACAAACCCTAAACATTAAAATAAAATGGCACCACTTTCGGTTATGGTTATGAGCTCCCTCTCTCTCTCTCTCTCTCTCACACAGTGACTGGTAGTTGACGTTGTCGTCCTATTCTGTTTCATCCTCCAAACTTCTCAAGCCATTAGTTTTTGCAACATACAATTTTCTTAAACTACAACTTTGCAACTCATCCCAATTTTGTGGCATGTGCTGTTAGGCGGCGCAAATGTTAGTGCACATTCATAAGCGTTCTTATATGAAAAGTATTTGCATATGCCGCCCCATATTATGAACGTGCCCCCAACAATAAAACTAAAATCAAACGTTGTTAAACAATAAAATAAAAAAAACATATTTGTAGTAACGATACGAAACCTGAAAATCTTTCAAGAGAAAAAAAAACGTTGGAAAATTTATATTTTAAGTAACAATTGCGCTGTGAGCTTTTTAATACTGATGATTATTTGGAATGTTTCCAGGCATAAGCCTTCCAACGATTTAGCTTTAAATTTTATTTCTTTGCTTCAGTTCATACACAAAAGCGAGATAGGAACATTAAAAATATTGCTTTATGCGCTTATGACCAAAAAAAGTCCCTTAAAGCAAATTTGTTTTTTTTTCTTGGTTTTATTTTAAAATTTATATTCATGATATTTTATGAACTTTTTATTTGTCTCAAGGTGTTTTTAAATTTGTTTCATCTTTAAGTCTGCAGAACACGCCTGAAAAGTCTATTCGCAATTCGCAATATGGCAAAACTTGCAGGAAAACTCTTAGTTATGCTGGAAAATAAATATTATTATTTTATTTACGGCAATATTGAAATATTTAAGAGCTTTTACGTTTGTGAAACAGTGTAAGAGATGACAACTTTAGGCGACATGCTGGCAAAATGGCTGTAATACATTTGTTTGAGAACATCAACACAGGAGTTTCCTTAATGCAGCATGTGTGTGTGTGTGTGTTCGTGTGTGTTTATGATTGTGATCAGTAAAGAGAATCTTTTTTTTATTGATTATTTAATTTATAAGTCCATTAGCTATGTCTACTTTGCGTTTGCGATTTTCTCAAACTCATTTTTTTCTAGGTTGCTTCAGCTTTACAATCCACTTTTTTTACATTTCTTCTTTTCTTTCCTCCTCTGATTCATATAACGCGAACCAAAAGGATTTGCGAACCCACATGGGCTTGTATTGTAAACGGCCCACAGAGGCTTGAAATTTAATAAAAGTGAGGATTAATTCAAAAGCTGAACTTCATCCTTCACAATCATATTTGGTATCCTGCGTCGTTCTCCTGACATCAAGACCCAAATGAACTTAAGCATTAAACTGAGAAGGAAATACGCCTTTGCTATAGAGATATATTTAAAAATGTGGGTCTGGTGGAAAGCCGTACGGTACCTAAAATATCCTATTGCCTACGAATCCCCACTAAAAAGTAAATAAAAAGGTAAATGATGTCGCAAGTCACCTAGAAAAGGTTTTCACACCACATGACATAATTAGTTTCACTATTCCAAATATCAGTAACACTGACATTAATCCTATGAAATGTCGGCTATCTTCATTAAAGTCGACAAATAAAAATATAAATACAGGGTGTCCGCCGGGAAGGTATACTACTTTGCTTGTTTATAATTTTGGATTAAATGAAAGAGAATGGATCGTATATTGATAAATGTTTTATTTAATGTCGGCAATTATGTATGGAATACATCATCAGATAAATATCCGCCTCTGTTAGCCTCAGAAATGCGAGCCCTTTTGAACACATTTTTCATTACATTCTCACACATTTCACGCGGTATTTCATTAATTTCATCACGAATATTTTGTTTGAGTTGCTCCAGTGTTTCTGGTTTGTTTGCATAAACTTTGCTTTTCAGAAATGCCCACAACAACATCACCATTCCTTGAAATAACTTGTTTTGGAAAGAAGTCTCGCAGTATTTCCATTATAATCCTAACTGCAGGCGACGTGGCACCGTCTTGTTGAAACCATTTTTAGTCAAGCCCAAAGCATGCAGTTGTGTCGTTAAAAAGTTTTCAATCTTATCCTGAGCACGGTGTGGAATTGAGGTCATTGGATTGTTTTGAACACTTTCTTGAACAGCAGTAATGGTTTCAGCCGATCTTGCAGTACGTTGTGGTCCACACTTGGGCCTATCAGCTACAGTCCCTCTTTCTTCGAAATCATTCACTACACGATAAATAGTGCGTCTTGTTGGCACGTTCTTTCTCCCAAAAATTTCACATAACTTTCTCATCGTCACATTAATCGATGATTGATTTTGATAAAATGTTTTAACGATTAAAACACGTTGGTTTACCGTTCCCATGCAGAGATATCCACTTTTCGGTTAAACAAAACTTAAATAAAATACGCATTAAGCTATATGCAAGTGCAGCATTGCAAGTGCATCAATAAAAACAAAATACTATCCTTAGGCCAATTTATACTCTTCTCCCTGGCATAAAAATATTATCTTAATTAATTTGACCGCAAGTTTGTAGACAAAAGTTTTATGATAAAACTAGTGTGCAGTGAGAACCTTCGCTAAGTAAAAATAGAAATTGAATAAATCTATTTTTATATTAAGGCTGCATAGCGCCCCCTTAAAAAATTTCTGTACTCGATACAAAAACACTGCAAGTAAATTTTTATTAAAAACATTAAATTATTCATATTCATCGGACGGCTGTTTGAAGGAGGACAAACCAATTTGTTTGCAGGCCAGTGTAATTTGCCTATGGGAATAAGCATCTTCTTTATGGTAGGTGTTACACATACAATTTCTATTGCTACCAACTCCTCAGGCTGTTTAAACTAAAGCAAAGAACCGGACACAAGCACCGGACTAATAAAACTTCCCCACCTCATTATTGTTATTATCATTTTAGAGATAATGAAAAGTTTTATTTGCAAAAGTTATTTTCATATTTAGTCTTGCAAATAAGCCTGACAAGTTTTTTAATTTGTCTACCTTTGTGCAATCAAGTCTGTTTTATTTGTTGTATTTTCAAATTTCAAAAATTATTTCTATGATTGTTTATGAATAGAGAATGTTGCAGCACGAATTTGTTTAATTTTTTTTTTTCAGTGGTACATATTCGAATTTAACACACTGCAATCTCTTGCTAAAACTTTCGTGAAAACTAAATACAAGCGAATTTTTTTGAAATAATAGCGAAACAACAAATATTTCCTTGACTATAAAAAGCCTTCGATTTCTTCATGTTTTGATTCTGGTTTGCGTGAATCGAAATTGGGTTTTGAATTTTTATTCAATACTTGGAGGTGCAGAGATGCTTTTCACAACTTAAGTATTCAGTGTAAGAACTTGTACTTTTGCTTCCCAAAGGGTTAAACATCACAAATTACTTAAACCTTTGTATTTCGTTGAAAAGTATTCTATCCCACGCTGAATTTTATAAAATAAAATAATTAAACTAAACAGTATCTATTTAAATTCCAATCGCCTAATTTCAAATATGCTGCTGCTATGCTAGTTAAACTTTCTACGGGCGACGTACCCAAACTTTATTGCCCGGTTTGCAACAAAGCTTTGGTATCACTAGCTGGTTATGTTAAGCATGTCAAAAAACATGAACCTCCTGGTGGTTTTACATGTCGCTATTGCGAAGCCCGTTTTTGTTCTGATGCTGAACGAAGAAAACATCGTGAATCTGATCATACCACCATAGCCTGTCGTCTATGCAAAGATGTCACGTTTACCAATGAAGTTAATTATAAAGAACATATACGTAATATTCATAAAGGCGTGGACAGAGAAATATTTACTTGCGACAAATGCGGTGCTACATACAAAACTATCGATCCCTACCGACAACATATGGAAACGGAATGTGGTCGTATTAAGCCATACAAATGTGAGAATTGCCCCATGGCATTTGTAAAGAAATATTATTTGAAACAACATTTGGATAATCATTTTTGTGAATTCAAGTGTTGTTGCAGTTATTGCGAACGTAAAAGTGAAGGACCTGCGCCACAACACCCAAAAAAGAAAGTTATTAACTTTGCTGTAGAAGATGATGTCTTTAAAACGGAAGAATTTATTGACGAAAAAGAAGAGGATAATTTTTTCCTCACACCCGAACAAAATCAAAATAGTACTGAATGGTCCAGTGATAGTGAAGATGAATATGTAGCAGATTTTGAACCAGTCGATTCCGAGTCGGATAAGGAAGAGAGCAAATCTCTTCGGCATTTTAAAATGTCAATGCCAGTTGCTTCTATCAAGCAAAATAATTGTGATGAGAATGATAACAGTGTTCGAATTACTACAAATATACAAATGGAACCTTTGGATACTTATAGTGCTCAGGTGAAATACGAAGCTGAAGAAGATCATTCATTTGTTGAAAAAGACCGCATACTAGAAACCATTGATACCTACCTGAAATTTGAAGCTGAAGAATATAATTTATGTAATGGAAAAGATCGCTTATTAGAGCCTCTATTGAATGAAAATTATAATAGCGAATTGGCCGAAGCTAGATCGGACAAATCAAATAAAAAAAGTAAGCTAGGAGAGCCTGAGATTTTGAAAGAGTCTGAAATAGTTTTTATAAAACAAGAGGAAAGTGATGGTCGTGATGTTGACACAGAAGATATTTTGGAAGAAATGCACAAGGTAAGGTAGATTTTTATAACTAGCCTAATTTGTTATTTGTTTTATTAATTTCTAAGGCCACCGAAGTTACTAAGGATGACATTAGGGATTCTTATGTTTTACTAGAAGATGTTACGTGCTAAAAACGGAAAGCTGTGTTGGTACTTAAAATTTATTTTGCTTTCTGTTGCCAATAAAACAAAACCGAAAATAGGATTTCTGGTGCTAAAATGTATGTGTATAATTTATTTATAATACGGAAAGTGGTAAAAAAATATTTATTTTATTTACAAAATAATATTCGCCACGAAACGGCCACTGTCACTGCTTCCCTTCTATTACAACCCATTTGAAAATACATATGTGTTTGTGTAATTGTTTAAACAGGAAATTTAAATGCAAAAATAACTGAAATGAAACGTTTTATCCCCTTGATAAATAAAACAATAGACATACAAAAGGTGTTAAAAAATACAGCTAAAACAAAAATAAAACCTTAATGAATAAATGCAAATAAATATTTGGCATACACACCCTGTAGTTCAGTAGACGCAAGGTATTTCAACAGGCTGTCTAGACCTCTAGAGTTCCTCTAGAATACAAACAAATTCCATAGTTAGCGAATGCCACCTGAGACTGGTAATTGGCAGTTTTGAAATTGAGACATTTCATGACCCTTGTAGTCACTCAACGGGTTAATAATTATAGATTTTTTAAAGGGCAGATAACAATTCCGTATGAATATGAATGAGTGCGGGATGGAACATTTCTTATAATCTGTCAACCTCTCGACCTGCCGCAAAATCAGTAACGTAGTTACGATTCGTAGTTCAAAGGCGGCTCTGGCACTGAGAGAAATTCAAAGTGATCCAAAACAGTCGTTCACAATAAATTGAAATCACCTGAGAACTTAAAGGCGCTAGAATTTCGCTCTGCTTAAAGTTCTTAAAGCTGTCTTTACACTATCTGAGTTCTCGTCTGATTTCAATATCAAAAGAGTGCAAGTGTGTCGAATATATATTTTTTTAATTTTTCATCTGAGCATAATTTAAAATAGAACCTATTTTATTTTCATATAATATATAATATGGATTTTGGCCGTCATGTAGCTGTTAAATTCAGCCGAAAACTCAGGAAACTATATGACTCATATGTTTGTTTAAAACAGCTGATCTTTGTGGAAATTTCCTTCTGGCTGTCGCAATATAAAATAATTTTGTTTGCATCCCAGATATTAAATAGACAAAGCTAGTTAAAAGCATGTATTGCTCTTGTGAAATATTACCTTCAGCCCGCTAATTCCTCCACCAATAGTCCGCCTTTATAACCGCCACTATAACACTCTCTAATTGAATTTTTCTCAGATGAATTTTACAGAACACATGTTTTAAAAGTAACACACGACATGTACATACCTACGTATTTTGTAGCAGGGGATTTGACAAGTCAGATAATAAAAACATAATTAGATGTTTAAATAAAATTCAAAATATCACGCCATAATGAAAAAAAACTTATTCGCCAGAGACCGCAAGCTTTTCCGACTTCTTGAATAGTCGAATCATACGGCCAATATATGTTAACACCTTCACTGTTACCAATTGACTATCAAAGCAATAAAAATTGAATGAATAAATAAATCGGGGATTTTGGATTGCAAAAGTGCGATGATTTCTAAAACCCGGGCAAAGATGGCACGTATTCACTTTGTAATTAAGAAACGGTACGAAAAATTACAAAAAAAAAACTCTGTTCTAAAGCTAAACAAGTCCGTAATTAGCATTCCAATGAAGTTTTCAATCTTACAACAACATCTGTATTGAATATGAGCAGGACGTAGCGAATAAAGAAACGGCATAAAGTACGTCAAACGCTTAAGAAGCTACTAAAGTGGCAAATAATTTAGATCAGTAGAACAGCGACATCAAGAAAAAATACAAACAATTATTTAAAATAAACGCTTTTGTACGACAAAGTGACTTTAAAATACTCGAATTACAGCTTTTAATTAAAATAACGTGAGAAATAATATCAGGGCATTACAACCGAATGAACCAGCGGGCTGAGAGACACACACAAACACTTTAAATTGTCCTAATGCATTGATGAAAATGAAATAGTTTTTGTGTAATATAATATTTTATGTAGAATATTTAAACCAAAGTCGTTGCGAATATTCCAACAATTATTAAAAATGCATTAGCATTAGAAATTCTAGCAATATTTTAGGCAGTTTTATTTTACAATATTTTTATATAAATAATAAATATTTTCGCTATTCCGTCTCTCTACAAATATTTTCATTTTAAATATTTTTAGTTATTTGAAAAAAAAAAATATATTTATTTAGTTGCAAGTGAAAATAAATTTAGTAACCTGTTTTTGTACTGAATAGTTTGTTTAATGACTGTGTTTACACATACAAACATATGGGTTGAAATTATAACGGTTTTAATGGGTAAAAAATTCAAACTGAATTCATTCCATCACGTAAATATAATTCCATAACATACAGACGTCTGCACAAATGCTCTGGTTTATTGTTGCATAGAAGAAAGTATAATTATATAAGCCTTAATATATACTATAGATTTAGGTTAATTAAACTTTATTTATGCCTAAATGTATGCATCTAAATGTAGACGTAAGCTCATCCATTTAGGTATGTTGTGTTTAAATAGCTGCATTCGCCCTAAGCTTTTCATATTTATTAAACAATACTCATTCAGTAATCACAGTGGCGGGCAATAAAGTTGCATCTTGGAAAGATATTCTAGTGTCCTGTTGGATATATTTAGACATATAAATTACTCTTCGAACGATTTGAGATCAGCTATTAATTTTTATAATGTAGGAGGATATTGAAGCAGACCGCTAAGTTTATGGGTCGCTTTATGACCGAACCGATAAACCGATTTGTAATTTTCGATTACCTTACTCTCAGTCAAGTCTCGTGCTACCATTAGCATTTACTATCGGCTATAGTCATTTCAGACTCGCGACCTTCTTCCTCATCATTGAGTCTCTTGTTAATTGCTAGCATTTATCTAAGGCTTACGTTCACATTGGCATTACATTTAACAAGCCTTATGTCAGCCAGTGCTAGATATTCCCACATAAGCCTCTTATCGAACAGTATCTTTGCACACTGATCCGTCCATCGAAGTGTCTTCCCGTGGACTTAAGTCTTATACCAGCCAGTGCTTGACATCCCCCCCAATGTGCGCTATCGTCTAAGCCTCTTAGGCAAGAGGCTGACCCGTCCACCCCTTGCGAGGTTTTCTTGTCCATTTTTCAAAATTCCTCCATTGATCAATAAACACCAGAGTTCCTACAGAAATCAACCTCTCCAGGTCCAACGCCTTAGAATTACTTTTAAAGATTGATCGTTCAACTCTCGCGGGGTAGTCTTGCCCAACTCTTCCGGATTCCACCGGTAGTTTCTTCAGAGATTAACCTCCGCCTCTTGCGAGGCTTCATAAGTCATCCATGTAATCGAGAAAATAATGGACGTACACAGAGCTCCATATGCACGGGTAAGTCTGTAATTAAACTAAAAATCGACTAGTATTTAGAGTTGGCATACTAGAAACCAAGCACACTCTTGACCACGCATCCCTGGTGTATGCTGTTCCACCGTGGATTCTGGGATTTTTCATAAGAGAGTGTTCTTTGCGCTCGACTTATTTAGCCGGACTCTTTGCAGAGGCAGGTACCTGTTACCGGTCGCCACCACGGAGAGGTATAAGCCAGAACTTCTGGCAGTGCACCTAGTTACGGCAAGCCATATATTTGTGCCTGCCAGGTGACGGCCGATCAGCTATTTAAGTAGCATATAGATATTTGTCACAACTGCTATTCTCACCATATAAATTAATTATTATGTTCGACCATTTTCATATAAAAATTCCCCCGAAAATATAAATTTATGTATAAATAAATATTCTATTAAACATGCAAAACTTTACCATGCCGATGTTTCTTATGCGAGACACTATTTGCATATAAATATTCGTCTAATATAAATAGCAAAAATTTGGCCTAATTGCTTTTTTCTAGCTTTATTTTTGTTTAGTTTGGTTCGGCATTTCATGCTGCTCTGACAAATAATTTACCGAAAAATAATTATATTTTGTTTCCCGCAGCTTTTTAAATACTGCCAGTCAACTGTATTAAGGTGGTTCCAGTTTTTTTTCTCCAGCGGTCAAAAATTATTTATTTGAATTTGAAATATGCCTGCCAGCTCTGGTGGATATTTGCAGAGTTACTTACCGGAAAGTCTTTTGAACCAGTAGAGTGTTATTGAAACTCGTGTTAAGAAGTGCGCTGAGAATTAAAGTTGAGTCAGCAACCACCGTTAACATATACTCTGGCAGCCAACACTCTCAATGCAGCATTCGAACCCTCAGTGCTTAGCATAAGAGTAGTCGCTAATTTTCTAGAATAAATAAGGCTGGTACTGCCAGGGAGCCTAGGTAGATCACCGATTTCAAGTTGTCATGTTTAACTGGATAGAAAACGAAGAGATTAGGGAAGAGAACGAAAGCCATGGTTGGGCTGATGAGAACATTGAAAATTAATCTTACCGGCACCCTAGTGGACCCCTCTAATTAACCTACCTCCATTAGTATACAACTATAATTGAAGCTCCTACACGAAGGCCTACACACACATACACACACATGTAAATGTCAGTATTTAGAAATAAAATATTAATTTTCAAAATTTTCTCCTCTGTCACACTCTAATCGAATGTGCAATCAGGTTGAAATGTAAAGAGAGAAAACCATCAAAATATGTTGAAAAAATAATAAATACTAATAATAAATGTGTAAATAGGTGGAAAAAAGCTATTAAAAAGCCATTTTCGCTTAACTCAAATTATGCTGTATATGCTGCTAGGTGGCACGAGGTGTGAGGCACGGCTAAAGGAAACCTAAAAAATGGGATGCAGTTGCTTATGTATTTGTGTTTAATAACTCTCATCAATTGCGAGAACCTACGACAATATTTTTTAAGGAAACAAGAATTATAATGAAATAGAAAAATAAATTATAATTTTATACGCTTCCATATGATATGGTATCCTTAAGTAGGTGATAGGAAACATGTGTATATTTTATAGGTTGCTGTTAAAGATTGAGTTCACCAGCGAAACGACCAACAGAAATGAGGTATACTTGAGAACTATATAAATTTGGTAGAATAAATCCAGTTTAATAAACTTTTAAAGACAGATGATGTGACCTACAGCCAACAATTGGACTACTGAAATATTATTTCTTATCAGGCGTGATCCATTTCGAGGTTCCCTACTTGTTTAAAGAAAAAAAAAAAAACAGAAAATTCATATTTAATGGCGAATGTCATTTGAAAGAACATTCTTTGGCATTTATTTTTTGAAGATTATGTCTATCAAATGTTGGCCGTTGCTGCGTCGCAGATTGTCCATCAGTTAAGTCCAATTTTCGATGACTCATTCGAGCATTTCGACTGGTAACTGGCCAACGACAACCGTGACTTTTCCTCCAAGGCCTGAACTGAAGCGGGTTTGTCCGCATAAACTTTAGACCGGCCCAAAACGTGAAATTATGTGCTCACCTTAATGTTCTCTCAATAAATCTATTGATTGATGCGATGTGTGGGAACTGGCGCTGTCTTGCCGAAACCAAATGTCGCCGAGATCACGAGCTTCAATTTCAGGCATCAAATAGTCGGTTATCATGGCACGATAACGGTCGCCATTGACGGTTACGTTCGCATCGGCATCATTTTTAAAGAAATGATTCCACCGGCCAACAAACCACACCAAACCGTTGTTTTTTCTGGATGAAGTGGCAGCTCTTGAATCTCTTCAGGTTGCTCTTCGGCCCAAATGCGGCAATTTGGTTTGTTTACATACCCATTGAGCCAGAAATGGGCCTCATCGCTAAACAAAATTTACCTCGAAAACGTCCCTATATTTTCTTCACAGCATGCTGGACGTGGTCTATTCGATCGAATATTATCCAATAATGAATGCTGGGTCTCAAAATAGGTGATGGTGTTGCGAATAGTACGCTCAGTAGGCCGATTATGTTGACCATAAGTTGAGCGAAGTGCACGAAACACATTCCTCTTAGAACGTGAATTTTCGTAATAAAGTTGAACGATTTGTAAACGTTGTTCAGGCGTAAGTCTTTCCATTATGAAGTGCCAAATAATACTAAACAAAAATAAGATGACAGCATGATACGACTCACACGTGATCTGTCAAAAAAAGGCTATTGAAAAAAGTATCTCTACTTGAATCACTTATTATAAAGTCGCGTCAGTAATGAGTGCCACCACGACATTTTCATTGAACACTGATAAAAACTCTTTTAACTAGAAAATCACTCTTTCACAGTTTTAGAGTTGCATACTACAATGAATAGTCTTCAATGCACAATAAGCTAATTTAGTAGCAAAATTAACACCATTTTGAAAATAAACTTTCTACCTTTTATTGTATTTTAGGAAGCAATATATCGTAGTCAACTTTTCGCGGTTAAGAAGACGTTTGGGTCCTCGAAAGAAATATTTGTTCCACGGTTCTCTCATATTTAGGCTGACCAAAAATTGCCAATATGTTTCAGTTTCTGACGAAAATCGTCAAATAGACACCCACCCCTCCCAGCATCCCTACACTTAAGATATAAATTGCTAAGATGTCACTATCTACTTTTATTAATTTATATATTTTTTTTAAATTTATTTTTGACCGAAATATCACACGATATTTTTTACAATATGGATGGATAGTTTCACATCACTACCCATGGTGTCTCTACATCGTCGTAATGTATGTCTGAACACTACTGTATTTACAAACCTTTTAATATTCCTCATTAATTATTATGGCCTTTCACTCTCTTTTACCCTGTTGTCTACCTCAACTGCCCAGTGTGTCAGTTGAGGGGCTGCACATTGCAAACGGGTTAAAAATACAATTGGACATTTATTTATGTAGTAGAAATAAATAATACCTCATTGTTGTTATTGTTGTTATTATTACTTTAGCTGCTGCTGCTGGCGCTGCTGAAAAAGTTGTTGTTACTATTTTGTTGTTCCTACATTTCATTTTCATTTCCATTTTATTTTGAATTTTGTTTTTATAATAATAATTAGCCCAAAGTCATTTTTGGCAAAACCTAGCTGGGGGGCTTATATAGAACAGACCCTAGTTTCTTTGTGACTAAATGTCTGTCAGTCGGCCTGTTTGTCTGTCCGTCCACCCTGAAAGATTGCCTGGTTGCATGTGAGGCGGATATGAGTAGGAGAATGTATGTGTATTGGTAGGGGTGTGTGAGTGTGTGTGTTACTCTTAGAGTGTATGTATGAATATATATGTGTGTGCACGGTATATTATTTTCAAAAGTTGAAATCCATCACTGGTGCAGTGCCGGCAGCTGTGTTTTGTATGAAATATTATAATTATGAGCGATGAGGCCCTGAGGCCATTTATGGCATGGACCAAGCAAGCGATAGTCAGTCGTTATGTAGTAGAAGATGTGTTTTTTCTGCTTTTTTTTTGCTCCACAACGTTTTGTTTTGTGTTACTTTTATTTTTGCTAGCATTGCAGTAACAACAACAACATCAAAAACTAAGTTTAACTCTAAGCAAAATAAAGTTGTTTCACAAATTGTTGTTGCTCTTGTTGTTAGCAAATAGTTGTGGGGCTGAGGTAGTAATAGTGATGGTGGCATATTAAAATAAAATCTGCAGAAAATGGATACAAAATGCATAAAGGTATGTAAAGGGGTTCCAATAAGGGTAGGTCGATGTTGTAGCGGCCACGTTGTTTTTACATATCTTTTTATTAATGCCATCATGTTACACGATTGAGCCGCACGTCTAAATTATGAAAATGTGTTTTCAGAATGACTTTTGCTTAGAGCACACGTTACGCGCTTTGCGCGTACTTTACGGCAGATGGAGTAGCGCGCCAATCGCTAACTGACCACCTAGTTTAAAGTAATTGATCATATAACACGGATTATTTTGGCCCAGCTTTGTATGGGGGAATTCAAGAACGCCTGTTTATCCAATATTGGTCTAGCGGAATCATTGATCCGTCCGTACTTCTTTGAAAATCATATTTTTAGCCTAGGGCACCGGTCGGCCTTCCAGTTAAATCTATGCGGCAACTTTTTTGTAGATTATTTGTATTCTGTACAAATGGCGGAAAGAGGCATTTAAAATTTCATACGAATCGGCAATACCTTACCAGCTCTTATAATGAAACCTTTTCTTTTTTTCAAACACCAAAATCAAGACAGATATCCCTACTTTGATATACATATATACAACTGAGGATACAAATCGTAGCCTCTACCAGTTACGATAGTGGAGGCTCAAGTTTTCAATGAACAATTAAGGAACGTTTCGAGAGTCAGTGTAGCCCGGCAACGTTTCTTTTATTTGGGTGTGTCACTGGAGGCGACATAACTATAGGAATCTCTTCCTATAGGCTGCAACGTATGAAGCAAATTGTGTTTAAACCAAATTTAAAAATTCTCAATCGGTATATATAATTATAAGGGTTACTATGGCTCCAGTATAATCTCACCTTAAACTGTAAAAGAACACTTTTATCATGAAAGTCGTTCAAATTTCTTTGGCAGTCCTCTTAAACAGTCGAAGGAGTTAAAATAAAAAATTAAAAAAAGAAACACTGTCGACTTTGTAGGGAAAACTGTTACTCGCTACACACAATATCATCTCATATCACAACCACATGCAACACAATCTGCACATTAAGCCAATTCATTCATAGTCTAGAGCTTAAGTTATTGTTGTTGCCTTTTATTCCTGCATTTGTGTTAGTGTACGTGAATTAAACAAAGCATGATTCGGTTGGCTTTACAATTGTTTCACCTGAAACCTGCTTGTCTATGATTATTTCTAATGCTTTTTTGTTTTTGTTTTAAGATCCATTATATTTTTTTGTTCAATTCGCTTGAGTTATGAAAGCTTTTTTTTTTTGCTGCTGCTGTTACCTTTTCTCCTTTGTTTTATTTATTTATTTTATTTTTATTTGTTTGCCGTTCATCTTTTGTTTGCATTTTACCCTCTCAACAAATTTCAGTAGCCTGGGGCTATTGGCGGTTATATTGGTATTGCTGCTGTTGTTGTTGTTGGTAATGTTAGAATTGGTGATAATTTAGATGTTGGCTTCTTGATAAGAATTATACAACACGCAAACCCCAATCACCAGCCAGCAAGCAAACCAGCCAACAATTTGCATGCAACGGCAAATGTAACAGCAACAATATCTGCCCAACTGACAACATCATTCATTTGCTTTTTAAATTTTCATTCAGTCCATCTCTTTAGCTATGGAACTTCTCGACTTGAGCTCGACTCAAACATGATTACTTGAGACATGTTGCATTAACTCACACATTGACGAGCAACATACAACAAGCGAGTGGTTGTATTGCACGCCATCGTAAAGTTGTAATTCAGTTGATGTTAAACTTTCCTATGCTAATGCAGTGCGATGGTAAGTGTGTTTATAGGATGTGTGTTACGTATAGGATCATTCGTCAACAAGTTATTTTGTTATGAGACAATACTTCTAAACAATGTTAAATGATTTGTTAAATTTTATCAACAATTAACGCTATTCACGCTCAAAGATATTTTTTTCAATTGTAATTCATAATACTTGCGCATAGAAAAACGATTTTTTGTTCAGCTAAAGCCAAATGATTGAAGGGGTTTTTACAAAACATATATACACATATAGAAAAGGACTTTTTAAAAAAACTCACAACTAGAGTACTTATTTGTTACAACAAATCCACAAGTACTTTCGTCTAGAAGAGCATTTTTTTACCTTTTCAATATATGTATCCAAAATATTTTATAGCAAAAAATACTTTTTCATAAATTTGCATCTTTTACATCTCAAAAATGAAAACAATTTTGAATAAATCTTTGTCGAACTGAAGTTACATTGAAGTGAATAATATTAATCTTTTCACAAAATAATGTAATCGATTAAAAAAGTCATCTACAAGTTTAAACAACAAAACTAAGTTTTTAAAAAAGTACCTTTATACACAAGTAAGTTTTTTTCATTACAAACTAACTAAACACGGTTTGAAAAATAAGAACTTTTTATTATAAAAGATATTATTCGTTACAGACTTTGACATTCAGGTATGTCAAAAAGGTACCTTTTAAAAAGTACGTTTCAAAAAATAAATAAATATTCTTTTCAATAAAAAAGTACATTTTCACAAAAAGTACCTTCTAAGAGAAAGTATTCTTTTTTAGAAATTCGTGTTAACAAGAAATGCCTTCTATGAAAAATCATGTTGGAACACTGGAATCTTTTAACAAAAGTCGCCTATTACCAAAAGGTATCCCTTAACAAAGATGTACTCTTTAACAATAAAGTATCTTTTAACAAAAGTACTTTTTATTTCAAAATTACCTTAAAAAAGTTTCTTGTAAGAAAAATTACCTTGTAACAGTTGTAATTTTTAAGAAAAGGTACCTTTTAAGAAAAAGTACCTCTTAACAAAAAGTACTTTTTAACAATTGTGTACGATTTAACAACAAAGCGCCTTTCAGCAAACAGTACTTTTAAGATATATGGTGTTTAACAACAAATTTTCTTTTTTCATAAAGTACGCACTTGAGCAATGCATCTTAAAAGAATCAAGATTTGATGAATAAATTCTTTTCTCAAGAAAAACTAAGTTAAAAGAACTAAATTTTTAAATAAATTCGTTTTAAAAAAATATTAACTACAGCTGACACTTGTTACAGTTACTAATAAATACAAAACACAGCCATACGATACTTACATACATATGTTTTCAGCTCTATTTACATGAGTTCCAAAATACTCTTACATACTGCCTTTACTTATATATTTTTAAAAATTAACATTTGTTGCCATCCCTATCATTATGTCCTTTAGGACTTAAGAACTTTTATATTCCAATTAACGTTTGAAATAAACAACAATTGTTTAGGGATCAAACATCAAAAAAACTTTAAGTTTCTTGACTGTTGACTTCTATGAAGAAGCATTGCAAAAGTTTAGACAGTTATTTTTGAATTAACTTAGAAACAATTTCTTTTGGTTCTATGATGAAGCCTAAAATAAAGTCCTGGAAGTGAAATATTTACTAAAAATATTTTGAATTTGAAAGGTCAAAAGTTCGCAATTAATGAAGAGTTCGTCATCAAGCGACAAGCAACATGTTGTTTAGAATTTTTATTGCTGTAATATCGCTGCATATGTAAGTTTGTATATTTTATTTTTAATCCTCAATTATTTGTTTTCACAATATAAAAGATCAAGAAATAAAATGGCAACTTAAAAGAACAAACTATATTTAAATGATTATTTTAAAGTTTTGTTTCCCCCACGGCTATGCTATCGATCGTCTTTAAATTCCACATTCAAAGAAGGAGTATAAAATGTTATTGTGTTCTCTTGGGGCCACATGCACAAACTTTAATAAAGACAAAATACCTCAAGTGTTAAATATCCAATATTCGATAGCGATTGGCCACAACTAATTTATTTATATTCATTTCCAAGACCAACACAAAAACCTTCAGGTGAAGATGAGGAAATAAATGTAAGATTTACAAACACAGTGGGGGAAAAGAGAAATAGGTTGGGGTAAATCTAACGAAATAAAATTTTTAAATTAACTACGTCTACATGTTTCGTTAGAATTAAAACTGTTTTTTAAATTTTTAATATTTCTTGAAATTGTGGTTGATGGTGGAGTTGTGGGTGTGGGTGGCAGTGGGTGAAGGGTTTTAAATGTAGTTGATTGTTTGTATTTATAAATCGTTTTATTTTACTGTATTTTTTGGTATTTAAAATTGTGGTTGTGGCAATAATACTTTTGTTTTTGTTGTTTTATTTATTTTATTTAAAGACTTAAAATTTACCCCTTGGCCCTGTGTCTTATGCCAAAGAATTCAAAAAAGCATTTCCGAGGACAATCGAATGTGTTTGCGTGTATGTATCTGTATCTGTTTAAAAGGCATAAGGTTGGGGAACAAGAATATTCAAAAGTTTGTTTATATTTTGTTGCAACCTTTTTTTGATGGCAAAGTTTTATTGACTGTGCAAGGAAACATATCCTATTATGCATGTGTGCGTGTGTGATAAAGAAAACTTTTAGTTTCTTACTTCAATGGAAGAGCATAAACAACAACAGCCATACGACCAAATCGTCGTAGATGCATATGTGCGTGCATGCTCGACTATTTGGCTCTATATGTGTGCATAGTATACGTGCATTTGTAACTAAGTAAAGACTCAGCCGGCTATTCATATGCAGCAATTTTTAATTCTTAACAAAGGCCAAGTAACGAAGAGACAGTGAGAGTGAGAGAGAAAAGTAGGAGAAACCAAACAAAACAAAAATTAAACAACAACATCAAAAATATTGCCTGGGGAAAAATTGATAATCATATTTTGTTTAAGTCACGAAGGTTTACATTTTGTTGCTTTGACGTTTTCTACATATACAATAAATACTTCCACCGAGTCAGACGTACACAAGTAAAAAGGGCCGTGTAAAATGTACTAATAATTTTTGGAAAAATTAGCTTTTCAAGAAAAAGTACCTTTTTGAGAAAAAGTACCATTGATATGTACTCTGAAAGGTACCTTTTTAATACCATTTAGCTTTTTAGGAACAAGTGATTTCTAATAACAGACAGAGAAATTTACTTTTCTTTTTCTCTTTAAAAAGTACTTTTTTAATTTTTGTTATTTAGAGTACCTTTTAAAGAAAAAGAACCCTTTTGAGAATAGTTGGCTTTTTTTTTTAGCAAAATATCTTTCTAAAGAAACTGAATAATTACTTCTTTCCGAAAAACTACCTTTAAAAAAAGGGTCGTTTAAAGGTAGAAATTGTACTTTTTTTTATCAAAATAAACTTTTTTAAATGTTTTTTTGATGAAGAATTTTCTTTTGAAAAAATGTACCTTTTTGAGGATAATTATTGTAGCTTTAAAAGAACAAGACAATTTTAGACAAAGCGTTTAAAAAAAAAGTAACATAAAAAAAATATTTAAAAAAATCCCTATTAAACAGGTAATATCCCTATAACAGGGCGTACTTTCTCGAAAAATATACCTCTTAAAGAAAAAATACATATTTAGGAGAAGGTACTTTTTTAACAAAAAGTGTCTTTTAAAGATACTACCTTTATACACCTTTATAAATTAAATGTTTAGAAAATCTATTCTTTCTACCCTGAGTTCGAGGACCTTTCACCTTTGCCGGTCGGGATACAGGGATTATATTCGTTCAGAAGGAGTATCAGTGATTCCACAACGCCACAAATATAGTGACCACTTAACCTCTACTGTCTACTCTAACCACTAGCTTTCGAATATTTTCTTTATTTACTTTAGTTTAATCTCTTTTACATTCCCTTTTCCTTCTCGTACTCATTCAGGTGACATAAAGGAACCGGATCAGTTAACACACGTGGGCCTGCATTGCACCTGGTCTGCTAATCTAATCTAACCTGAACGTTGAGGAAGTAGTAGCAATCTGCCACTGTAAGGAAGGGTGTATTTTTATTGTATCTTTTCCAGAAACTTTTACGAAAGAGTACGCTTTTAAGTAAAAGTACCTTTTTAAGAAAATTGTTTATTTTAAGAAAAAGTACGTTTTCAAGAAGAAGACTAATTGATCTCTATTACAAAAAACATCTCTTTAAAAATTAATAAAAGGAAGGTAAAAACTTTTGTTTGCCAAAAAGTAACTTGCAGCGAAAGGTACCTTTTATAAGCCTGAAATACATTTTTAGAAAAAGAATCAGCAAAAAACAAAAATTTTATAAGAAAACTCCAGTTTAAAATTAAAGAGAGTTGCTCACTTTTGGAAAACTTCAAGAGACCTTATCAAATAGTCCTCGTATAATATTTATGTAGAAGAGTACACACATACGTACATATATGTATGTGTTTCGTCAAGTATTAAGGTAAAAAAGCCAATTGTATGTGTGAATATTTATTGTTGTTGTCATCATCGTCATCTTGTTGCTGTTGTTTTAGCTGTTGCACGTACTGAGTTCTTAATGTCGTTTTGAGTAGAACGTTGTTGTCTCTTAAGGATTTTTTTTATTTCTGTTGCTGTTTTCCTTCCTCTTCACTGTTTGTTGTAGTTTGTTTGAGGTCAAACATATTTTTAAATACATTCCAGAAACCTGTCAATGCATGACATTTTACATTTACTTCATAATTTCATATGCAAGTTTTTTTTTTCTGTGTTCAGTTTAGTTTGTTGTATTTTTTGTGAGAATTAATTTTTAATGGGGTTTTTTGTCGAATGCCCGCCAGGTAAAACTTTTTTAAGTATATTGTTGTTGTTTTATTTTTGAAAAACTGACAGTTGATATTTTTTATTTAAGTAAATGTTGCCCTAAGTGAGACCAGTTTTTTTATTGTTGTAAGCATTTTGTGTATGTAGTGTGTGTAGGTACGTGTGCGTGTGTGTGTATTTATTAATATTGTATTTTCTTATTTGTACAGATTCTTTTGTTGCTGCATTTAATACTGAATAATCGCAACAACGACAACAACAAACACTGCAAATCTTTGCCAGAATTCTGTAAAAAAGCAATTTCTTATATTCACATGTATGTGTATGTGCATGTGTAAGTATGTGTATATTGTAAGTAATTTTGATTTTTTGGGAAAAGAACAACAAATTCTTGGAATGAAAGTTGTCGGGTTTCGTAAATTTTATAAACGCCTGAGGGTGTTTTTTTTTTTTTAAATATGACAAACTCTAACAGAAATAAAAAACTTTGCAAATAAACAAATAAAATAATATTCTAAACACTCAAAAATAAGTTGGTATGGAATAGTAATTAGGAGTTCAAATATTTAAAATAATTTAAGCTCAACTTTCTAATAAATAACAAGTTTGATTTTGGATATGGCCAATAACTTTTTTCAATTTAGAATAGGGCTACTCTGCGACCATACTAGGGAATATGGATTCTTTCCATAATCCTCCCATGGTACTGGGTCAAAATTTAAATCCTATCTATTCTCCTATCCTATTTATCTGTCCAAGTGAACGTCCGTGTCAAACATTCATTTGAATTTATTAAAAATTAGAGAAAGTCTTTAGGAACTTGATACCATTAAGCAAAGTAATCGTCTGGTAATATTTCACGAAACGGGTCTTGCTCATAAGCCCCAAAATTTTGCTTTCACACAGACGTATAACGAGTCATATGGATACTATTGATATTCTTGACACGAAAATTCAGTGAGATATCCGAAGATTAAAAGAAGTATTAAAATGTCGGGGTTTATTAGTTACTTTTTACACCGACCAGGCAAGCCGCCAGGCTTTGAACAATATGAGAAAAAATTGATTCCTAAAATTTGTTGTGGCATTTATTCCATATCTTCCTCTAAAATCTGGGACTGATGATTACACTTAAGAGAAAATTGAATCCAAATCGCTTGTGTTAGAGTATATTTTGATACTACTCAAGGGCGTGCAAAAAAGGGCGAAGATGCACTTATACTCTGCTCTGACTGCAGGGTATAAAAATCTATAGCCTGAGTGGAGCATATATACAATGTTGGTTGTGCTACGCTGTTATGTTGTTGCTACAGAAAAACTCTTCCCTGACGACCGAACGTTTATGCATATGACACGTTCTGCATTAAGAGACCATCCATTTGAAGTCGACTAGTCCATGATTTTCATAATATACTTTCAGGCAGGCGTGTATCCAAAAGAAGACTAAACAATTTGAAAAAAATATTTAGAGCTCCAAAATTTCGAAAGCAATTTTTTATTATAAAAATATTTCAAATAAATTTCTACGCTTGCTCTACAATTAGCTTATGATGAATCCTCGAATGTAGAAAAAACCCCTAGGGGTAGGTGGATATGTTTAGAATGTAAAAGTTAAGTAACCAAGACCGTTTTTGCTGTGAAAATTACACGCTACTTGATACCGCTCTTTTAGTTTTTTGTACATTGCGTCGGCACGATTTTTAATCGGACGTAAAATTCCAGATACGACCCCTGCTGATCCAAATCTCTCCCCCAACTTATTGCATACCATCGGAAAGCTCTCATAAAACTATTTCATTTTGAAATTGCGACGCAGTGTACAAAAACTTAAAGACAGTATTCAGGGGCGTAGCAAAAAACAAATTTTTTGGATTCGTCTTCAATTATTTGTTAATTCTAGCGGAAGAGTTTCCAAACAAAATTCGGACGGGTATTGTAATTTATGGCATTCGTTTTTTGCGTTTCCATTTTAGCAATATCACAGCATCTAAATATGCAAAATGCTATTTTAGCATAAATCGGCTAAAGAAAATTTTTTTTGTAATATCTTCAAAAATGACAAATTGCTTATCTTTAAGAGTTTTATTTGGTAAAAGATTCACTTCAAAAAAATATCTATTGAAGATGAAAAAAAAGTAATTTATATCGGTTCTTTTCAAGCATTAAATCCATAGTAATGAACATCGTTCGATATGCTCACTTATGGATCTTTTTCGTCTCAGGTCAATGAAGGTTATTATTGATGTCGGAGAAGTTCGTGTCATACAATCCGAACACAAAAACTCAGCGGTAAAAACACGTCTTCTACCACTTATTTAAACAATACACACTTGGAGAAGGTGTATCGCTATTTCATCCTGCTCAGGGCAGAAAATCTATTCAGATTTCCCCTCCACAACGAGTAGTACAGTCAAAACTGAACGAACAGAAGACAATTCAAAAGTCAAAGATCATTTCTATTCAGATCTAGGTTTTGATTGTGTACAAACGGTTTAATCAATGATTTATTCTGTCTTATACCCGGAGAAAACTTTCATCAACGGTATCAAAAACCATCTGAAAACTTTTTAGTTCTGAAAAGTAGTTTTCACACTTTCTCAAGGCTCCTGATATTGATAACTTTACCTCAAAATGTATCATCTGTGAAAAGAGGGTTTGTACTTTTATAAGTTCCAGCAACATCCAAAGATCTTAGTTACCAATAATTTTAATTAATATTTGCTTTTGTTGATGAAACCACAAAACCCATGTCATGAGTAGCAGCAATCATGTTATAAAAAAAAAACAAAGCTTCTTATGGTACCACATTATCACCTGAGGCCACAAATTTTCTTTCACAAAAACCAAAAATTAAAAAATTAAGTCTTTCAGGTGTTGCCGTTCTTTCATTACAATTAACATCCGCTCCATAAAAAGCCACCAGAACGCCAACTAAGAACAAACAACAACAACAAGAAAAAAAGGAGAACAACAAGGAGAACAAGAAACAAGAAATCTACATTTAATTATTAAACGTTAATATTAGTAATTGTAAGTAATTTATATAAAACAATTTTAAATGCTGTGAGTACATCACATGTTCTCATCAACGCTCGCGTGCAAACACAAGCACACACACACACCCATGCACACACCTAAATAAGCACAAACATATGAGCACACTGTCTCAGCACGGCATAGAAATGCTGTTATAACACCGGAGGCCTTAATATTACTTGTGCTGTTGTTAGCGATGCTGCTGCTGTTGCTGCTACTACGATTTGCTGACGATGACGATAATGTTGCTTGCTTCTGTAAAACTCATTTCTGTTTTGCTGGTAACCACAAGCAATTTTTATTTGCCTCAGTTTAGATTTCTTTCGTGAAAAAGCTGCATTTATTGTTGTTCTTGTATAAGTATTAGTTGTAGCACCAGTAGTACTAAGCAGTAGAGATAATGTTAATGAAAATGATAATGAAGCTGATGTTTGTAATGGTGTTAGTGTAGTCGGTTCGTTGGTTAATGGCGGTGGTGGCGTTGTTGCTGCTATAATTGCTGTTGTCGTCCCCATGATCATCATCATCATTCACAACAATAATAACATTGCTCTCGTTGTACTGTTAATTTCCATGCAGACTTTATACTACTACTATAGCCAGGCAACCAACAATCGACTGGTACTGCCAGTCAACCGGCAGCTACTGTTGTTCGTAATCACAATGATTATGAAGAAGAAAATACCAAAATGCCCATCAGCCATCTGCATACAAAATAGAAATGAAATAATAAATATAAAATGATTTTTTTAAGTTCAGTTTCTTTATACCCGCCACCTTTGACGAGCAGATATTTCATAATATTGGAAGTGATGGAGTTGCTGAAGTTGTTGGAGTTGTTCAAGTTGTTTGGAATTGTACACAGACTGAAACAAAAGGCTGTTCTTTCACTCATTGCTACTGTTGCATTGACTTTCATTAACTTAATTACGAGTACTTCCTTTTTAGTTTGTTGCTGTGTGAAGCCGCTGTAATTTAATGATACGAAGCAAATTGTTGGGATAAAATATGAATATTTACTCATTTTTGAGCTTCACTGTACCCTGTATAAGTGAAGTGCGCGAGTTAAAGAAAACTTCACACATGATTACAGCGATTGCACGATAAATAAATCAAACATATATTTGTTGGCAACGAATTGAAAAAAAGAAATTCAATTGCGAACCTTTCTTTACATGCAGGGGGAAGAAATTAGGGGTCAGGATAATCCAAATTCAAGTGGCCTTCTGCAAACAAACTGAATAAAAGATCGAACTGAATTATAATACTAAGAATAGAATTAATTTGCATTCAATTGCACTGTAAAACTGATGCAATGTTTTTAAAATTTCCAAGATTAGTAGGGTGTCTATGTTGTCAGTCTACCTAGGCTGTCAATTGGGAATTCTAATTCTTTCCATTAAATAAATTTCCATTGAAAAGTTACAATCAAAGTTCTCGAAATAAAAACCTAAAAAATGTTGATTGGTATTCCAAAGTGTTACCAGAAATACGTTAAAACTTAAAATGTGTTTAAGGGTTAATTTTGAGCTTATTCACACTTGGTCCTAAAATATCTTACGAAACCGGTTCTTATGAGGTTACTTTGTATTGAAAGAATCTGTTATCGTTCAAGAGAAAGCTGTAGCTTTAATATTTAAGTATTTAAGATAAAAATTACTTCTTCCACTTTATAATTTACAACGCTATTCAAAATTCCGAAATAAATGAGTGCCGTGTGTATAACAAATATGCTTTAGTTTTCGGAAGTTTAGGTTGGATGTACACGGTGCGGTACCGCACATCCGGTCACTTGTTGTGACCTGAATGATATGTAAAAGAAAATCTTAAGTGGAAATTTGAAGAGACTAGGAAAATTAGGGAATAGAGAAGAAAAAGAGAAGAGAGATGTGAAGTTGCTCCTGAACCTATTGCTACTCCTGCTACAGGTGTTGGTCCTACAAGGCAGAATATAGACACAGGTCTCCTCTTTGTCCTCATTATGAGTGCTATTGCCATAGTCCTTTAGCGGCAATTCCATTCTCTTGGCGTCGTTGTAAAATTTAGTATAAGTACGAACAAACAATGTTCTTTAAGTATTTGCCCCGTCTGACCATACCCCAATATAATGTAGCATATTCCCATACATTTTCTTCTTTTATGGATAAAAAAATTTCAATAAATAATTTCTTTATGAAGCGAAACAACGAGTGTGTCAAATGAACTAAAAGGATTTAAAAATTATAGCCCACTTCTTTGAAAACATCAATATTGTTTATAAAAAATTTATATTTTCTCTTTGCCATAACCATATTCTCTTGCAACCTCTTTTGTCTCTTTACTCCGTGTCTTTCATTTTCCACCGTTTTGAAAACAGCAACATATTTTAACCGCCGGCTAAGCAAAAACGAACTTGTGATAACTTGGCCGCAGGCTAAATTTCAAACAAATTTAGCTTCAGGCAAACAGTTGTAATTATATAACTCAGAATGTATACAGCGCTCTATATTTGTATATATATTTGTGCGGCTGTGTGTTATAAAAATATATTTATATAGACATTTAATTCCATTCAACCGTCTAAATGACGCAACACTACGCACAAACTGCTACTATAGAACTACTACTTCAGTTCTACCTTTGCTTTTAAACAGCAACATCAGAGAAGATACAGCTAGCTCTCAATATGCCACATAATATTTATTCGCTACTGTGACACAGGGAGGAGCGGGCAAAATACCTACGAACATGCACATCGATATACAAACACGCATATGTATGTACTTTGTCTATAATGAAAACAATAATAGCAACAAAAAGATTATTGTAGCTGCTACTGAAAATGTCTCTGCCAACAAAAATGATGAACAAAAACAAAATATGCCCCGGGGCTATAATTTCATTCACATTTAAAACTATCTCTATCACTATACTATACTTGTACTCGCATGTGTGTATAAAAGTAGTTTATTTTAAAGTAAATTGGTAGCAAGCAAAGCAACTATAGCACATTCAAAAACGAGAGCTTGAAATATTTTTTCCTCAATAAATATCAAATAAATAAAAATTCTAATTCAGACGACGCAATGCTTACTTCATTTATGAAGTACTTATAAAGTTAGTTTGGTTTGACACCCCATATGCTGGATGTTGCCTCCTCTAATGGAAAGGAATGAATCAAAATAAACATATTGTGTCGATAAAATTAGTGCATTTTATTTTGTAGGGGGAATATCGAAGCAGAATGCCAACTTTATGGATCCCTTTTTGCTTAGGTTCACCATGGCATTTACATTTAACATGTATCTGCTCCTAGGTCTTATGCTAGCCAATGCTGGACATTCACACACAATGTGTGCTACCGTCTCAGCCTCTTCCTCCGGAGTATCTCTCGAAGCTGTCCCCACCACCCCTTGCGAGGTTTTCTTGTCCAACTCTTGAGAATTTCTCCATTGGCCAATAAACACCGGAATTCCTACAGAGATTAAATCTCTACCTCGCGCGAGGCTTTATTGTCCACCCCTGTTGGAATATCACAGCCTAACGCCTTCGAAGTACCCGTCCACCCCTCGCAAGGAATTCTTATCCATCATTTCCGGATTCCTACTTTGGCCAATTAAAACCGTAGTTTCTTCTAAGATAAACTTCTGTGCCTCTTGCGATTCTTCTTGATGCATCCCTGTACTGAAGAAAAATGTGTCCACCCACACAGAGCTCCATATGCACGGTTAAGTCTGTATTAAAACTAGAGATCGACTGGTATCCAGAGTTGGCATACTTGAGACCAAGCATCCTCTTGGCCACGCATCCCGTCCGTATGCTGATTTTTTTACGATAAACAGAGACCTGTTACCGGCCGCTCCCATGAGGAGGTATAAATCTGAATTTCAGACAGTGCACTCAGGTTCGAAAAGCCATATCTGCCATATTGTGCCTGCTAGCTGGCGACCGAGGCCAAGTTTAAATTATGTATTTTTAATATTTGCCTCAAAATAAATAATAAAATCAATTCCCGCTCTTCTCCCGATTGGAAGCAAAGTTGTGATAACGGGTGAAACAACGTGAACGATTTTGGAGTGCAATAATCGTGATTGAGTGTTGCGTTGAACGAGGTTGTACTGTATGTGCAAAAAACTCATAAAAAATCTTTCTATAGAATTCGTTTTTAGTAACTAGTGGAGTACTATGGTGGCCCGGTGCTGCTTCTACTATTTGGATGTTTATCTTTGCGGTCCGAGTCCTAGTATAGGAAAGAACAGGAATTGAGCCCATATAATCAGTTTTTACTTTTGAGGGACTCGTAGAAATGCGTTGTACAATTAAATGAGAGGCTACTTTATAATTTCAGCAACAAAATTTATAAAAAAAACTTTCTACTGAAAAAATCTTAACAGAAATGTTGACATAAAACGATCGTTAATATTTTCTTTGAAATGTTAAAAAAACAAACTTCTAAAGGGACAGAGTTTGTTCCACAAATTGTTAGTTGGTTGGTTTTAAAATTGTGGCTGCTTCTCCCTCTAATCCGGCATTTAATAAATTTTAAAATTCTTCTTTCAGGCAATACATGGATTTATCCAAATAGCTTAAGGTGTTAGTGAAATTGCTAAAAAGAAATTTCTATAAAAAACATTCATGTTGGGCTTAAGGGGTTTAAGTTTCAATAAATTAAAATGATATTAAATTTATATCAAATTGTGCTTTTTCTCTTCTTGAATGTCAGGCAAAAACGAAATAAAAAACGGCAAAGGCAATTTAACAGAAAATATTATGCCAGCAACATAAAAAGAAATAACAACATAAAACGAATAATCAAACGCCCAGACACTTAACACTTAAACTTAACAAAACACACCCATTCATTGAGTGCAGAATTAGTGGGTGAAAAAGAACAACAGAACAACAAGTCAATTGGTGGACTATTTTTATTGTGGCTCAATTAGTGGCCACACTTAAACCGGAAATAGATTATTACAAATAATAACCAGCCAACAACAATAACATGCAACATTAAAACACGGACAAAAGAACTAAACGCCAAACACACAAATGTTTACAAGAAAAAAGGCTGGGAGAATAAATTGCCTAAAACACACTCACACACACACACAGAAATAAGAACATAACAACAAACCCCAAAATACGCGCGCCAAAAAATGGCCAACAACACCACCAACACTACTACAAACGAACACTTAGAGGTGAGGGAGATGATAATGTGCCAAGGTCGTTGTGGTGAGAGTAACAGGAGAAAGACACAACAATAAAATATTTATCAAAGCAGCAAAAAAACAAACGGCTGTAAGAAAAACCGACAGAAGTAGTGAAAAGCAGACAAGTTGCAAAACAACTTCAACAAATCTTAAAGCGCACACTCTCATATGTCAGACACGAACACACACACAAACAAAAACAAGTTTGAAATCATTGTTGATGTTGGATACAACGATAAAGCAAACCACAGAACGAAGCGAGACTTTGTTGGATTGTTAACATTCAGTTCGAAACGGACATTCAACGCGAATGCAAGTCAGGTAAATTCCCTTTAACGGTACTTTTTAACACAACTTTTGCTCTTGCTCTGCTCCTGCTTGAAACCATAAGAATTTTTAATAGTGTCTTGCTGGCCATAAAACGAAATAATAAAAACTTTAAAAAGACTGTTAATAACAACAGAAGACTGACTGGCTGGCTGGCTGCCATAAAACGGAAACGGAAGTGAATAATTTGTTATTGTGTATTATATTTATTTTGTTTCTGTGTGTGTGTGTGTGCGTATATTTTTCATACCAAAAGTGTTGCAATTGCAAGAAAAAGTATAGACAACGTGTTAAAAATAAAACGTTACACTTTGTAACCGATTTAAAACAATTCGAATTTTTTGCTTTCCCTACAACACAACTCACCTTTAACTACGCTTCATATAAAAACAAGTGTTGAGAGTATTAAACCTGTTAGTTGTTACACGCCACTTGAACCGATCATAAAACTTGAGAACAACAATTAAACTAATAACTATTAAATAAAAATAATTTAAAAGAAATAAGAAAAATTAAAAATAAAATATTTTCAAAAAAAAATCCAAAATTTTTCAATCGTATAATATTGGCCGCGTTAGCGAAAAATCATCTAAAGTGCATTTATTAAATCTTTTGTGAGTTGAACTGAAAAAAAACAAAATTAAAAAAAATTATACTTTAACAATCTAATAAATTGCAATAGAATTCCTTTGAAACAAAGCACATGCTGACATGTTTACTCTTTTGAATCAAAAATTCTTTTATGAAAACTTTTGTTATTTAAATTAAAGGCCCAAAGCAATTTAACAAAAAATAATTATAATACAACTACTCCCCAAAAACCTTGGCCATATACTCGTTTCTTCATTAAAAAAGAAGAAATATATATTTTAATATTGTCCAGCGGCCATGCTACAGGGCGAAAATGCTAAACCACCTGTAGGCATTCTAAATTAAAATTTTTTTTGAAACCTCTCTAGGCCATGATTTCTTTTTTTTATTTATTCATTATTATTCTGCTGCTCATACCAACATGGTTTTACCCCGAACACTCACTAATCACATTTAGACAAGCAATGTCAATAGCTGTTTCATTTTAACCCTTGTAGGGCACACAAAAAACCGGTAGTTGGATTTTTTCTAATGATAAAGTTTTGTTTGCTGGAAATGTAACAAAAGTATATTAAAGCCTGTTTTCAGTTGATTAAAAATACAACATTTTTAAGGTCTGAACGGGCTTTTGTAGTTAGGAGAGTGTCTTTGAAAGGCTTAAAGTAAAATCAAGGCAGAATTTTTATTTTATAATTTAAGTTTCATGTATTTAAGCCTATTTTTCTCCTTTTTGCCGTGGCTTGTTTAAATTTAAGGAAATATAGTTTCAGAACTGGGTTCAAAACGCAAGCTTGGCACCAGTACTTACGCCTAATTAATCTCATATCCAGCTCAAAGAAGGGGGTCAAATTATTGCCTAAATAAAAACTTAGAGCGCCCTCTTCAAAGACGAATGACGTTGTAAAGTAATTCCTTTAATGCATAACCTACTCTTTTCGTTGTGCTATAATTTTTATAGCGTTAAGTAAAGTAGAGAATGAAAGAACAACTCGTAGAACAATTTATTTTTTGTTCTTACTTCAAAAGAAAATTTAAAACTGTTCCCCTTAGCAGCTGGGCCTGGTAAAAGATTTAAAGCTTTAACTTTTGTTTTAGAAACGTTGTTACCAAATTAATAAAAATTTTTCGGAATATTTTGATTTTACCTTTTTTTAGTTGCAAATGACTTTTCCGTCAAATGGACTCCTCTGTTTTAAGATTTACTTAAAGTCGAATTTTTGCTATTAAAGAGATAATTATATTTTAAAGCATAAGTGGCATGAAAATGTTCATATTTTTGTGTGAATAAGCTAAAATATGTATTTTTAAGCCATATTCGAAAATTCGAAATTAAGTTCGAATTTTCGAATTTAAGAAAAGTATTAATTTTTAATAAAATATAAATGTTATAATAAAACCTTTATTTTTAATGCAAAATTTTAAAGTATTGCAACTTAATTTAAATGTAAAAAAAAATAATTTCG
Source organism: Phania funesta (assembly GCA_963932375.1). Taxonomy (NCBI): domain Eukaryota; kingdom Metazoa; phylum Arthropoda; class Insecta; order Diptera; family Tachinidae; genus Phania; species Phania funesta. The sequence continues at coordinate 90,211,696 of OZ010654.1, read as the reverse complement.
GCAATGATGAAAGGTTTCAAAATTTTTAAGTTATTTCCAAGTTTTACAAAATATGTCAATTTGACCATGGAGTATTGATTTGCCTTTTCTAAATTCATACCTATGACTTTCATACAAATGTGTAAATGTGTATTTCAAATACTGGAGTTGCCGAAAATTCGGACTTAATTTAGAAGTAAAAAATAATAATAATTTCAGTAATGAATGATGAGAGGTTTCAAAATAAAATAATTTTTAATATCTTTCGTACTTTTTAAAAAAATATGTCAAACTGTCCATGGTTTGTCTTTTCGAAATTTATACCCGACTTATGATTTTTTTCTGCTAAGTCTTCTGTTTCTTATTTTTAAGTTTAATTTTGTGTTTTCGAAGACTTAGTTCGAAATAATTTTCGCCTTCTAAAACAATGTTTTTAGTCATTGCGCTTCTTCGATTTGGCTTTTTATCACAGCTTTAAACAATAAAATATATTGTCGCTGCTAGTATTTCTACTTAATCAAATCAATTAACTTTTGCTATCTTAAGCCAACAGAAAGACGCCAACTTTGCCAAATTAACAAATAGATAAATAATGGAAGCTTAATTCAATAATTATTTGATTAAAATTTATTTTATATGTTTTTTTCAAATTAAATAAATAATTCAATCAATTAGGAAAAAACTCGAAGAATCAATTAAAAGCTTAGCTATATTCCAATCCGAAGCCAAACATAACTTGTTCGTGTGAATATTTTGTCTGTGTACAAGTGAAATATTCCTTCAATAACCGGAGGTCGTTGGTTTAGAAGTAGCTGGAAAAACTTACAAGTGTTCCAAATGCTAGTTGTGAAATAGCAATAGCACAAACATATACTATACTAAGCTATAAATTCTACATGGTTTATTAACAATGATTTTGCCTCTTCTGTCCTGTTGAAAATAAATGCAGTTCGGCAAAAGCAAAAATTCAAAACGTTAGTGTCACAAAGCAGCGCTTCCTTCTCGTTAATTTATTTATGCTATTGCTAAGCTGGTATGCACTATAATTCTTATAGGAGCTATTGAAACATAGTAATAATAATAATAATAATAGGCAACGAAAACAGCACCAGCAGAAATGCGACAGCAACCACTTTGACCACATTGTGAAATGAGGTAGCAAAAGGACTTGGCACTAACAGGGGATTTTTAAAGAAATACATATATTTATATTTATTATTTTTTAACTACCGGCACTTCCATTGAAATTTTTATTTAACCATTTGTTATTTTGTCTAAGTACTTAAATAGGTAGAAAATCAACCCTTGTCTTATAAAAATCCATGACTAGAGCATATACACGTAATGGTATACTGGAATTGTTTAAGAATTTCATTTATAGCCTTTGAAAGTGAACAAATAGCAAGCGCCAAACATGTTATAGCAGCAATTTGGTATTACTATGCTGGTTTGTTTTTCAACAGCACAAAGGCACAAATGCACTATCGTAAATTTGTTGACTTTTGCTGCTAGTGTTTAGAATTAAATTTTTATATTTTTTTATTTGCTATAAGAGTGCTGTGAAAAAATTATTGCAGCATTGTACAGCACAGCTTCTGCTGTCATATTTAAACTGTTGCTCTTGCTGTTGTGTTTTAAATACAATCTTCATAGCAACAGTAATAGCAATTTGGATGTAGCATTTTTTTTAAATCCTGGAAAAAGCATTTATGTAAAATTAAATACCCTCAACGGAGCCTATTTTTGCCTTAAAAGTTTATTCCGAAATTTTGAATTACGACACATTTGTATGATATTTTTATATGGAGAGTGAATTAAGGAATTTAAAAGGAAATTTTCCAATTTCTCTATGTCCATCAAAGTTATGACACACAAAATATAAAAGAATACATGACGTTTCTCTTATTGTCCAATGCCCAAAGGAATCGGTGTTCGCTTTCCTCCAAACCACCATTTGGCATAAAAATATCAACCAGTAATTTTTAAAATGTCATAACACTATAACATTTTCAGGTGCCACACTACGTTCCTCACTCTCTATACTGTCGTGATTACTTGAATGCTACAAAAGTACTTTTCTTCTTTTTTGTTTGTTATTAAATTTAAAACCTTTTCATATTTATTTTACTTATAGAACGTCATTTGTGGCATTGGATCAAAGATCACCTTTGACGGTGGACTCCTCTTGTCCAAAAAGGTAAGCTGTTTTTGTTTTGTTTTTAAACATAAAAACTTAGGCTGACAACAATTTTACAAACAAAGTACTTTTGAAGTAACAAATAGTACATGACTTGACAAACTCAAGCTGAAAAAGCAATTGCAGTAAATTATAATTATCAGCCAACTACCGGTCATCAGCGAAAACCGGCCTAATAAACCAACATTCCTTTTTTCCATCATGCCAGTTTTAATAACAGATCATTAACGTTTTCCCCCTGTTTTGCATAAATCTCAGGCGAATTATACAAAAGTGATTGTTTGGTTCATAATGACATCAAAACGTTGACGTTGCCGTATGTGGCCGTTCATTAAAACCGTTAAACAGTCATCAAGAAGATGAGATATTTGCAGCAGGAACAACATTATTTATACAAACAACGAGTATTTGCATGTGTGTGTGAATGTGTGACTAAATTCATACACTCACACACTCACACACACTGCTGTAAACATTTAGTAGTCAAAGTCTAAAATTGTTTAAATCTTCTGTGTAAACGACATGAATTGTTTGTTGTTGGATGGTTGTATGGCTGCTTGTTTATTTGCGTGTTTGTGTTCGGTTGCTGTTGGCCAACGGATATGTCCACAAAACACGTTGACAGTAAACATCATCTTACGGCAAAGTCACGTCGCGAAAATACAAAATAAACGCTTTAAGCTTAAGCATTTATACAAAATTCAACTTCAGCCGCAACAATAACAATGGCAACAGTATCAGCAATAGGAACGGAATGTTTTATATCACATATTCACACACATACACACAGTGATAAGCTGATAAGTTCATGCCTCAGCATGTAATGCAGCTAAAGCAAACTTACAGAGATGCATGCATGTGTTTGCCGTGTATTTACGTGTGCATTAGGAATGTCCCATTAATTTTCTGGGAAAGAATCAGAACAACTTCAAAGATGGGTTCAGTTCACGAAGTAATAACAGTATGAAAAATTGGTGGCAAATGGTGACAAAAGTTTCTTCTGAGTTCTCTACTTTCACTCAAGGCCAACTAAAACCGGTAAACTCACCAGCACCAGGTGATGACTCTTTTTAAATGATTGGCTATCAAACTCCATGTACAAAATTTTTCCCTCCTTCCGCCACTTTTTTTTTTATATCGACTTTGATATCAGACACTGCGCCGGAAATGCCTGTGAGTTGTTATCAATTTGATTTGCTTGCATCCTCCAATTGTCTAATATTATATTAAGAGGAATAAGTATGAGGAATAGTTAAGGAACCTGTACCGTTTTGAGGCCAGTGGTACTTTTTTCTTACAATATACAAAGTAATACTTTTTCTGATTAATCGTGCTTTTTGACGAAACTCGATCTTTTTAAATAAAATAATTGTGAAAATAAAGAATTTTCTTTGAAAGAAATGTAAACGGGGTTAGCCGTCAAACTCATCTGATATTGTTTTGCTACAAGTTGATATTCAGATTGAGAATTTTGCTATAAGATATAAGCCCGCCCAACCCCAGCTCTATTTAAGTCCATTTCGTCTGTTGCTAAAAGATTTTAGCGATAAGTTTAAGCATTCTTATTAAATATTCTCCGTTAGATTTTCCAGAGTACGAGGAGTATGTGCAGGGACCAGAGACTTGAAAAAATCCTTAAAGAAAGAAGACTAAGACGAACAAATCCGATGATCTTGCCGCATAATGAATAATGATCCTGAAATGAGTCCTTAAGTTCGTATGTGTAAAAGCTCTCGAAGCTTCTCTAATCGTGGAATGCTATCTTACCAAATGTATCGATCGATAGCATCTTTGGTGATATTGGAGCAGGCTTTTTGTGAATTTTTACTCTTCACCAATGCGTCAATTTCATTACCCGACGTATTATTTTAAGTTTACCAGAGAGTAAGCGTAGGTAAGATGCCATTAAGGTTTCATTCAATACCTCATGGACTAGCTCCATCGCGTAAGGTTACATTTTTAAGCCGCTGGAGCAGATGTGTGGCAGTTGTAAGCAGTTTCTTTGTTGAACATATTTTTACAGATTCAGTCTCTTTGAAACCAACAGCATTAGGATTTCACCGTAATTCACGTTGCGTCAAAATCTCTGACAAATTATCACCTAAAAAACTTAACCAATTCTATTGCTCTTCCCGGAAAGCCAGCATGCTATGACATGCCGAGGTATATAGTTTTGTTTTACAGATACAGCCCCAGAGATAAGTTGCAACATCTCCCGATGCATTTCAAGTCACCCTTTGTAAATTGATGACTTTATTTTGAAGCCTCGAAAGACAAACGTTTTGCTGGATTAAACACCCTTTCCACTCCTTTGCCTTTTATAATTTATAAAACCTTTTACTTAGAATGCAGCGATTAACACATTTTTATGTTTTTGTAAAACAGGGCCAACACGAACTCAATAACATGTCTCCCACGTTTAAGGGATTTTTATGAATATCTTCGAGTTTTAATACTCGCAGGCTTTTTTTCAAAAATCTATTGCGCTAAACGAGAGTATGGGAATTTTTGAATTTATTTTCACACACACACATTCGCATTTCCCCTTCACATTAAATGCCTAATGGCCACATAACATTTACAACTGCAACAAATGCAACAAACACACACATGGCAGACTGAAAAACTCCAACTATTGAAGACAAAATTGTTCAGGAAACGTGACCATTGCAAAGGGGCATGATGTGACGATATAAGCCGCGCGCATTTTGCCTAAGGGGCGATAGTATTGTGGCCTTTTTAGATTTCTTTTTTTTTCTTCTACTTTTGCATTTTTGTGGTTGTGATTTTTTTCTTTTTTTGGCGAAAAAAAATTCACAAACTTGCAAACTCGTACATGTGTTTATTTATTTAAAAAAGATTCTAAAGTTTTGGCGGCGCATATATTCGCATGTTTAAGAGAGTGTGAGTGTCTGTATGTGTGTTTGTGTGAGTGCAAAAATGTGTGAAATTTGGAAAATACTGAAAACTTAAGGCAAGAGATGGCGAAACATTTTGGGTCGGTCAAGATGTATTCAAGCGAAAAAAAAACACAATCCACACATACATATGGGCATGTACATGATCATGAAATGTGCAAGTGTTTGTGCATTTATTATAGTATTAAACCACTCGGTCATCAATTCTATGCATCTGTCAGTCAGTTGAGTTTCTTGTTATTCTTCATTTCTGCAGTTTGTCAGTTTATTGGGCCAGAGATTTTGTTAATTTCAAAAAATTGAGCCTTTATTGTGTTTGTATGTGCAGTTTTTATTTGTATTTGTAGATGTCAGTCTGTGACTTGGCTGCCTCTCTGTCTGTCCATCTGTTTATTTATTGTCTTTTTGCTTGTATTTAATATTTAAGCCCACAGCTAAATCGCGAGATTTTCACACGAAATTCACATTGTGACTTTGGCAATACAATTTTAATACGTACGACTCTATACTTATTGTTGATGTTATTAATGATATTTTTTTTAGTTATTGTTGTTGTTGCTGTATAAATACTGCATGATACCTTAAGATGACAGTATTAAACGTGTGTAAGATTAAGATGAATTGATGGAATTTCTATAGATGGCTGTATGAGAAAAAACATTATTCACATTTAGGCGTTTTTCATTTTTGTTCTCTTTTGTCATGAACTTTAAAATTATTCCGATGAGATGATGCTTTTTATGAAATGAACGTATGAGTAATCGATTATTTTTAGCTCATTATTATTAAAAGTATATTCTTTGAACGACGTTAATACGAAATTAGTTTTTTAATGTCATAGAAATTCATATAAAATATTCAAGCAAAAATTGCATAAGGATGAGATCCGAATAATGAAATCAGACTGCCATGGATATTGAAAGTCGGTTTGTATAATATAAAACAACTTATGTCAATACAGATATCTTTTGTTAACTAGAATTCATACAAACCACTAATTCAGACACAAATTAAAAAATTACCCTCAAAATAAAAAAATTAATTAATGTCTCTAAATGAAAAGAAATAGATTAGAACAATGTTAGCAAAATAGAAAAATTGTATGTAGATATGACATTTTGGCAACGTTCCACACTGGGTTCCATCGCGTTCAAAGGGGCCGTAATTTAATTTTTTATACTCAAGTTTTTTTTTTGTAGTAAAACTGGGTAATGAGGTAAACGGAGACAAAATAAAACACTACTATCACTTACACTCGCTGTTGTAGGTTGCACATTGGTGAATTTTTCATAGCCACGCAATAAGTGAAAAAACAGAATTTTTTTTTATAATTAAGAACAAATAAATGTTTCCTCAAAGGTTAAATATTATTCTAATTTTATTATTGACTCGTCAAGTTCAGGTAATTTAGTCCAGGGTTGAAAAAATGCCAACATTATTCCCTGAGTTAACTGCCATTTTGATGACGATTCAACCCAGTGTGCGTTGTGTGTTTACACGCAGCTGCACCAAAGATCATGAGGCTTAAGTTGTAGTATAGTTATGGGTATTAGGTTTTTGCGGCCAATAGACATTGTTGTCAAAAAAATTCAGTGAGATATTTGTTACACTAACGAAAAAGCAAGTGATTATTCAAATGTCTTACCTTTTCGAAGGCATTTAAGAGATTCAGCTCATTGGTGACAGCAGGCTGTCGAACTCTTTTAACCCACTGTAAGATAGACGAAATGTTACTACACAGAAATGCGTTTAAATGAAATTAGGGAACTAGTTCCTGGCACGCAATTGACACAGCATATAACACCATGTGTTGGATTAGTGTGGCCAGTGGAGGATACAACACTTTCAAGCTCGAATTCGAATGCGCTAATTTTCCCAACTAGTAAATTAACAAGAAATTCACAAAATTTATCGTAAGGGAATAAGGAATGGCTATGTACGCAAGCTGCTTAAGCAAGGTCATCAGAAAACCTTTACCTTCATTTTTGGAATAACTAGAAATATCATATCTTATCCTTGTGGTTTCATATACAAAACGAGAATTGCTTAAGGATCTAGCACACAATATTAATTAAAGTCTTAACAAAAACCTAACCATAAATTATTTCAACAAAAAAATATGGTTGCATTTGTTTTTCCCGAACACATCTGCTAATGGCTGCTATGTGAGCAAAAAAGTTTCATATTGTTAAAGTATGTTCACACATGAGTCTTAATTGAGGCAATTAAATTTCAAAGTTGTAAGACACATTTCAACAGATCTGTATTTTGAATTTCATTCGATTTATGGTGTCATTAAGTAGTAATTGTGAGCTCAATTAAGGCCTTAGTTGTGTATATTTCCCAATTGCGCAAATTAGGGGCATCTTGTTATATTCCAAGGTATAAAAATCTGTAGCGTTAGGGCCAAACTTCAGATTTGATTTTTTTATTTAATCAAATCGCAGTTGAAATTTCTTTTCTGTGTTTTATTTTAATAAAAACGCCGGAAAATACATTCTTATTTTCAAAAGACAATTAAGACTTGTAGTTTAGAAAATGTCTAAGTTTGATTGATTAAAAATGTTGAGCGCGAAACACCATTTGAAATGTTCATTCAGAAATTATAAAGAAAAACAGGGAAAGTATGTTGAAACCATTCTTATTCTATTCTATTTTTTCCCTTAAACGAAAGACGTTTGGACCTCATAAATCGTATTAAATTATGCTTGAGTTGTGCAAATTAATTTCAATTTGGAGAAATTATATTCAAGCTACTGTATTTTGTTTATTTTGCAAGATGGGCTTCAAATGTTGTTGTTGTTGCTAGTGTCTTTATTGTTGTTGTTGTTACAATAAACTGACAGCTGTTGCTACTGTTGATGTTACTTTTGCAGCTTTTAATGTGTTGAGAATTTAACAATCTACCAACACTTGAAATGTAGTAGCCAAAACAACAACAACAACAGCAACTACCACAAAAATAACAGCAAGAAAAACAACATAAATTGTACATGAACGCCTGCTAAATACTCTGGCATTGAAATATTTTTATGTTTTACTTGTCTGCTATAAAGTACAATACCAATATACCACATTACACTGTAAATATTGTCTATTTGTGTATGTGTGTATGTGTGTATGTGTTTAATGCTATAGAGCTGTATTCGGAGTAAATATCAGTGCACTAAAAACTATAGAACATGCAACAGTACAGTGATCACTAGAAGGAACCATTTGGTAAAAGACTACTAAAGTAGTTGTGGTAAGTTTCATATAATAGAGAGTGTTCTGACGTGGACATCGTATAGCTGGAGGCATAATTCTCACATAGAATGTTTGTACATTTATAAGAATCTACAAGTACAACAAAATACAGACACTATGGCATAGAAAAAAGTGAATAAATAAAAATGCCTCAAAAGTATTGACTAAATTCACATAGAATTGTTGTGTAAAAAGTCAGAGTTGAAGGTATGAATAACAAGAACAACAACAACAACAAGGTGGTTGAACAGAACGCTTACAGTGGTTAAGATGTAATTAAGTTTCGACTCGAAACATGTTTGAGTCATGGAAAGAAGGCCTCATAACTCATACGTCTTATCAGTCCACAAAGTTATGACTTTCAAGCATTTTGCATTCTAATAACAATTTCGTTATTAAAATCAATTTTACACATTTTAAATGAAAAGAATTCTTGGTTCCCATATTCGTATTTAAGAAATTCATATTGTATTTTTATTCTAATTGCATTTCTTTTTTGGGGGATATGCCAGTCTCTATTATCAGGAAAACTTTACACAAATTTTTAGACCAACTAAAGATGTCTTACATGTCTTGACTAGACATAAATCTGTTCTGATATCGAACAGATTTCTGATTGGCACGTGAAGACCGACGCTGTTGAACAAACGTTGTGCGAACAACTGTAAAATAAAAAAATATGTATATACGGGCTTGACTGTAAAAACCCGTACATAAGCTTTGCTGAGAACAAGGCCAAACAAAAAATTATGCTCAAACTGAACACGAACATCAACACGTATTCTCCACACAGAAGAACACGAACAAATTTCTTTTCGTTACTCCATGTGCGAACAGATTTCTGGCTAATCACGGCGGTATGTTATGCTTGAATTTCTATAAACCCAATGAGAGGGTTAACATTTTTGTTTTACTGACAGAGCAGAGATAAAAATTATTGATTCAAAATGAAGGTTATAAAGAAATGAAGAGAAAAATATTCGCCTGCACAGAATCATCTACAACCTTTGCCTAAATAAGAAGTAGTTAATATTGTAATAATTATTTTTCTTGCTGTTCTAAAAATCAAATTATTTTCCATGTTCTTGACACTGGTACTTTTTTGAAAAGTTAGTGATGTTTTCTTTAAAGTAAGTTTCATGAATTCGGCTTTTTACTTATTAAATTTTTTTATTTGGCTCCTAAACGATTTGTTTTTATAAATTTGGCTCCAACAGTGTTTTTTTTAAGTTGCCCGGCTTTACTGATTTTTCATGTTTATTTATTTTTTGTTGATGTTTTTTAAGACATTTTTGCATCTTTAGAATTTTTCAAATTTATTTTTTTTTTTTCAATAAATTTATGCGTTTTTTGTACCACGGTAAGTTGTTTTCAGTGATATTTGTGATTCTGACGTTTACTTTTTCATAATGTAGCCAATGTAGCAGTTTCTTCACCCCCAATTTTAGATTGTTGTTTTACCTCCTTTTATGATTTCAGTGAATTTTTCCATTTTGAATCTTACTTACGATTTTATGTCTTCTAAGCTTTTTTTTTTAAATTTCAAGTTTTTAACTTTAGCATCTCCTGCCTTTTTAAAGGGTTTTTCTTTTCCTTTTCGTGTTCCTTTTGTGTTTTTCAATTCGGCTCTTTTTGTGATTTCAGCGATATTTTCTTCTAATATAAGTTTATAATTTTTTCAATTCAAGCGAATTATTTTAGCGCCTTTTTTTAAAACATTTTTCTATAGTTCGTTTCGTTTTGCCCGGGAGCTTTTAAGTGTTGCAGCGATGAAAAAAAATGTTTTCCCCCCAATTTCTATAAATTTTTCTCATTTTCCACGATACATTTTTAGAGCATCTATGGTTTCTTTTTTAACAATTAAATAGTGTTTTATTTAATTTAATTTCTTCTATTGTGACGTATGCTGCCCTAGCACTAAGTATTTGCTTGCACCCCAAATTTCGGAATTATTTTTAAATCTCAACATCAGGTTTCTTCATTTAATAAAATCTATGAAAATCGTCTCCTTAACCACGGTCCCCCCGTTAATACCAATTACATACTTACGTGCATATAATCCCTACGAAGTTTTAATTTAACTTACCATGAAGTACTATGCTTGTCTGATTTTAGTAAAATAATAAACATGAAAATTATTACCTTCGCATTAAACGCCTTTTAGTACCTGCAGGCAACTTCACCTTAAATGAGAGAAAATGCAAAAAAAAAAAACATAATAAACTTTACTTAACTATAAAAATTAAACACAAATTGCAATTGTATTAAAATACAAAAATAAACAAAATAAAATGACTCAACAAGACAAATAAACACTGCAAGAATTTGCAAAAAGTAACCTGTTTATTACGTTTGTCATTTTAAATAAACAATTAAATAGCCATGATTTGGCTACAACAACTCACACATACTTATAACTCACATTTTATTTACACAAGACAACAACAAGAACGATCAGAAAGTCGGAAAAAACGAGTTTGCTTTTAAAATGTTTAAAGCCTTCGGCTATATTTCTGGTAATTACGATTTGATTAACTTTAACTACATGAACTCACTTAGAAAATTGCATGAGTGCAAATGTTTGTTCGAGGCTGTATGTGTGTGTGTGTATGTGTGTCTATATGTACATGTTTAAATAGGAGTACATAGTTGTGCGAATGAGACTTTAAGAGAGTTGAAAGAGTTTTAACAAAAACAACAAGCCAAACAAAAAGAATTTAAACAATATTATTTTATTTAGATGCAGAGGTAGAACAAAAATTACACCCGCAAAAAAATGTTCATGAAATTATAATAATTGGGAGAATTTTGTGTGAATCTGATTGTTGTTTGCTTGCTATCAGATAATTAATTTGACAGCTGACAGAAAGAGATGAATATATCAATATTTGTTATTTTAAATTTTTATATAGAAATCAAAACATTTTCCTAAAAATCTTGGCATCAGTTGCTATAATAATGTTATAAACATTTTTTTTATTAATAATTAAATAATTTGTTATAAAATCTTTAGAAATATGATTTATTTGTTAAGGGGCAATAAGATAGTCACCCCATCAGGAACTCTTTGGAAAACTAAAAATTGTTACTTTATTTTTCTTACTGGATTTACGCCTTTGCGTGCTTGTTTGCCAAATCTAAACATAGCTGCTGTAAGGGGTAAAAAATGAAAACAATAGAGCTATAATTAGCTTCATGTAGAAAGCAAGAACTAACTCGATTTATTATAAAAAAAAAATTTTTAATTTTTGAAAAAGAGTGATAATAATGACAGACTTAAATATTAATAAACAGATATTATCGTGCACAATATTTTAAGCCCTGAGCATGAAATTTCTTAAAAAAGTTATTGCATCTAGAATGAAATTTTAATATTTAAAACTCTTTTATTAAATCATTTTCACAATAATAACTAAGAGAAAATAGAGAATAAAATCAGACAAAAATTATGTAAAATCAATTAAATTTATTAGCAATAAATCTTGCATAACCTACATTTAATCATAATTTTACGTCGGCACCTGTCTGTTACTTATGCGTTATATACCGCTCCTATACCGTCCATCGCATAGCTAGCTATTTCAACATCAGGATTGCCTGCAACTTGAACTTACTAGAAGTTTGCTGGAATGAGATCACACCGTTTTATTTCAAAAAACACTATGTAGGCGGTAGTTAAAATGGCGCTTTCGCTTGCCTTATTCTTGAGAACATCAATATTATCTTAGAGCTTTTTGTGTACAGCGAAATTTTCTACCGACTAAATGTAGCAATAATGAAATATATTCGGCAAACCAACGTGTTTTAATCGTTAAAATATTTTATCAAAATCAAGTATCGATTACTGTTACGACGAGAAAGTTACGTGAAATTTTGGGTAAACAACGTGCCAACAAGACGCGCTATTTATCGTGTAGTGAATGATTTCGAAGAAAGAGGGACTGTAGCTGATAGGCCCAAGTGTGGACCACAACGTACTGCAAGATCGGCTGAAACCATTACTGCTGTTCAAAACCATCCAACAACCTCATTTCGACACCGTGCTCAACAAGACGGTGCCACATCGCGTACATCCAGGATTACAATGGAATTACTGCGAGACCTCTTTCCACAACAAGTTATTTCAAGGAATGGTGATGTGGATTGGCCTCCACGGTCGTCTGATTTCACTGCTCCGGACTTCTTTTTGTGGGGATATCTGAAAAGCAAAGTTTATGCAAACAAACCAGAAACGCTGGAGTAACTCAAACAAAATATTCGTGATGAAATTAATGAAATGCCACGGGAAATGTGTGAGAATGTAATGAAAAGTGTATTCAAAAGGCTAACAGTCGCGTACATTTATCTGATATTGTATTCCACACATAATTGCAGATATTAAATAAAACATTTATCCAGTCTCTTTCATTTAATCAAAAATTATAAACAAACAAAATAGTATATATAGAAATGTGTACCTTTTTAAAACTTGACCACATCATATTACTTGCAGTAAATTGTCACTTATTCGACACAAGTTTTTTAAATATTTTTCGTAAGTACTTCAACATAATACAAGTAGAGAAAAATACAGTTTAAAAATTGTTTAGTTAAATATTAAAATTTTTATTTAATTCGATGAAGTAACAAATAACACTAATATTTTCTTGTGAGAGTAACAAGAGATACAAAATATATGCCATCTTATTTTAAATGCAATTACAACAACAATAAGAAAACAAAACTATATTACACAGGTAAAAATGGATGAATGAATAAAATTTAAGGAACAAACATTTAAATACAAACAACTTAACAGACAGACAGAGCCCTACAAATAATAAACTTTACGCACACATCAATACACATCAATACATGTGTGCACTCGTATATATGTGTGTGTTAAATGTAAAATTGCCTCCAGCTATTTCTCATGGAATTTAATGTATTACTTACTTATACTTACTCATACACAAACAAACTCACACACACCAGCAGGCATTATTATATTAACTCACACACATGTTACTTTTCCTTAAAAAATTTGTTTATGAAAAGGGGTTTCTTCGTGTTTCGTGCGCACGTGTGTGCGAGTGTAAAATTGTATGGATTTGTATTGAAAAGTAAATAACATTTCGTTTTCTTTTTCTTAGTTTACAAATTTCTAAACTTTATAGTTGCTTGCGACATTTTTCGCCTTATTCCTAATGAACGGTATGTATGGCTACCGGGCCTAGCGCCAAAACAGTTTTTTTTATTGAAGGAAATATTTTATGAGCGCATATTAATACGATTTGAACTTGCACATTAGCCGAGGTGGTATTGCTTCTGCCTGTGGGAGTGTGTGACGTCATTAAGCCAGACGATTGGTGTGTTGCAGGACAACAGTTGCCAATTTATAACCAAATGCTGCAAACACTAATTCCTTCTTATTGGGTTACAACCAAGCCACCTACAAGGGCCATCGGCTAGAAAATTATCTTAAAATTTGTTGTCAATTTCGCTGTAATTAATTTGTTTTTATTGCTATTTAGAATTTTTGCACGCCTCACGAAACACCCTTTAAGTTTTGTAGCTTAACTTTTTTACCGGTTTTACATTTTTGTATAAATATGTGTACCAGTCAGTATGCGCACATTTATAAGTCAGATCAGTATAATTATTTCGATATTAATGTAATAAAGGACGTAGGCTATCAAAAGCCACCTCATCATAATCATCATTATTTCTTAATAAAGTCCATTCAAGGTTTTTTTTATATAAAATTTTTTGACCATAAAGAAACTCATGCAGCTGAGCATTAATTCTGAACATGAATGTGGGAAACAATGGCAAGCGTTTTTCAAATTCAATTAAGTCATTTGTCATGGTAAAGAGCTGTAGTTGAAATATGGCAGTTTTTTCGAGTATAAATTTCCTTTTGCAAACGCCCATTCATTTTTTTTTTTTTTTTGTAGAAGTAAGAGCCACATAAGAAACTCCTTATAATCATGCACTCTGCACAATGGGAGCCAAAAGTATAAATTGTAAAAAAAAATTAACAAAAAACTTTTCGATCATTTGCAAGCATTTTTCATAATTTCTGTTGTCATAAAGATTATGGTCGTTATTTTGAACAGATTGGAAGATTCCATTTCCCGAAAAATAACAAAATAATCTTTCTTAGGCTATTTAAGGCGGCGCATGGTGCTTTGTTCCATAAGCAAAATGTATGTCTTTTATTGTAATAAAAGTTATACAATAGATAACAAATTAATTTAAATTAAATTTCAAAGAACTTTATACATTCACCGCTGTTCAGCTTCACCAGAGGTCGCCAAATTCAGAGAATTTTAAGTAATAATTGCTAAACAACAACTTTCAATGTTTCAAGAAAATGCCTTTAAAAAATTCATTGTTTGGACTAGTAGATTGAATTTTGGGCTACTAATAGCTGGACTAATAGCTATTTGCAATTAAAAGTGCAATGAGTTTAAAGTGATTTTGTCTCCGGTAATTAAATTATTAAAGTTTGATGAATTATTAAAAAAAAAAACAATTTTGTGTATGGGCTTATTGTTGGACATACTATGTGCACAGCAGTGCCGATAAGTTTTAATGTTGCTCCAAATTTTACTTTTGGCAATTGGAAGTTATTAACAGAGTGTGGATAATAACTACATGGCAATGCACAGGCTTCCATGACCACAATTCGGTAAAAATGTGTCATAAATTCTGCCATTTGTAGATATTTTTAGCCCTAAAAATTTGATTATTATGTCTGCGATAGGCTCAGATGTATCGAATAGCAGCACGATACAAATTACGATACAGTTCATACGATATCGTATATCAAAATGTCAAAATACAAAATTTGGATACATTTTGCTCAATATTGTATGCGGCGATAAGACCCCAGACTTTTGAAACTTGCTCATTTCTTCACTAGCCTGCAAGTATTTCTTTTTTTAAGTTTAAATTAAAAATATAGAATTTATTTTAAAAAAACGACTAACTCACTTTTTACCAATATCGGACATTAAAACGGATAGTTTTAAGCAAAAATTTATTTTGCTATTTTTTTTTGTAAACAAGAAACAGTTGCGTGTCTTTATGAACTTTTAATAAGACCTAAATTACAAAAAATATAGATATATATGTATATATTGTAGGGTGCTTTTCCGAAGAAGTTATAGAGGCCATTCACAAAAATAAAGCAAGAATACTGCTGTCTTTAGAGCAGCTGTTATATTTAAAGAGGCACATAACGATTATGTAAATTATATTATATTTAAAAATATTCTTTTGTATATAAAAATTATTAATTTCCAAAAGGAATGTGACTTTATTTCAAACCCATACTGCAAACTCTTAGAGGTCACGTCCCAGTTATTCTTTTGAAACCATTTGATTGAAATACAACATTTTTCTGCAGACATTGTAACCTCGTATTATTTTAAATTTGTGCAGCTACTTAAAAACTTTAACAATAAAAACTTCTATACTTAAAGGATTTTCAGAAACTTAATTTGTTTTATTTTCTTCATTAATGATTCGATCGATGGCTGTATAGTTGTCTGTTTACTACAGAACAACTGAATTTAATTTTTTACCTGCAAAAGTTCTCTATTCTGGACCAGGGTATTCTTCCGCGAATATTATACGTGACTAAAGTTTTAGTGCTTAATAATTGGCGCCTTAATTATCCTGTAGGAAACTTTTAACTATTTTCAGTCCTGCTTAAAACTTAGTTCTTTGAACCAAATTCAGTATGCACCGAGTTTTCCGGCCCACCCACCAATTTTTACTTGGACGATTAGTCATACAGCCATTTACACGAAGTTATATGTGGAGATAATTGAACTTGCTTCATTTTTTGTTATAGAATCGTTCACTTTAAACGGATGATTTTTTCTTTCTTTGATAAACACTTTGATAGCCCACTGTTATCGCTGCATATATTACCATATAAAGAAGCAACAAGAACATACAACAGAATGACACAAAAGAAACGTCTTGTAAAAAATCATCTCCAAAAGTTTAACTCCAGGCAATGCGAACAACTTTTAACTGGCATAGAAATGATACTGCTCGAGGTATTAAAAACGACCAGAATAGACGAAAAGACAGACAAATGCAAACTCATGCAAAGACGTAGAAATGACAAGAGCGAGAGAACTTAATACATAGTATTGACAATGTGCATAAGGATATGTTTATGTCATTGGATGAGGGGTATTTTAAAGGCGGTTAGAAACTATTTTTCATACTAAATGCACATCTTCTTAGAAACATGTGGGTATCCTTGCATTTGACTGATATGGACAGGGTATTTTGAAATACAAAAAAGGGTTTTACAGGAATTTCACGATAAATTTCGTAAAGGTCTCTTATAAGGCCAGACAGGTATTTAATTGATTGGGAGCTTCTTACACTACGGAGCTTCTTCACTTCGAAATACTTGCACAGACGTTTTATCGATACTTTTAAAGCGAAAGTAAGACCTGATCACTTTGTCATTCAAAATTTGTTTTCTGTAGTTTAAACATGTAGCGAATTATTCTCGAAAAGTTTTCGAAATGGAGAAATCCAAATTTATACGAATTTTAATTCGAAAGACAGCTCTGGCGAAAAATTGAGGGTCACTTTATAAGCGGATCAGAGCAGAATTTCGATAGGCAATCGCTAATCGCAGCTTTTTAAAACAAAAGCTCTAGGATTGACTTAAAAGTTAATTTGCTCACAACCACATGACGAAATAACTCTCGAAAACCAACATGTCGCTCGATTCGAGGATATGAGGGACCATCTGCGGAGGATTATATTTTTTAAACACTTCTTACTTAAATACCCTGTCTCTTGTTAGTGTCGCCTTAGAGAGTTTCTAACATGCCAGGCTGCATGTGTTACACACAAGATTGAAGATACATTTTTTCTATTGTTGTTCCCATTTTTCAGATGATTTTTGTTGTCTTGGCCACGAAATTAAACAGGACAGGAAAAAGTGAGCAGAAAAGCAACAAAAGAAAACAAACTGTAGTAGTATTCGAATTAGAAAAAAAAGAAGAAAAAACACACACACAAATTTTAATGAAGATGCCATCACATGTTCCTTGTTGCGTTGGATAATGCATGCACGAGCATGTATGTATGTTTGGCTATAAGCAACTCATACAGTTCAGAGAGGGTACTAGATGAAAGCAAATAATCAATTGTGCTGTGATGTTGTGGGCTTCACATAATGATGAAGTCGTTCCTTTCATACAAGCTGCATTAATAGACTTGAATGATGTTGGCTGTTTCTCTGCTTCGTTCATTCTTTTTGCTGAAGTTGAGATGTCTGTGTGAAAAAAAGTTTTCTTTTTTTGTCCATTTTTCACCCAGCTACTGTTGTTTGTAGATGGATGTGAAAACAATTAGAAAAATAAAACATTTGTTTGTTTTTGTTCTTGTTGTTGTTTTATTTGTCGAACAGCTTGATCTGGCGTTGTTTTCCTATTTTGTTCTTGTGGTTTCTTGGTATTGAAAACTTAGTGTCAGTTGCTTTTGGTTCAAGTTTCTTCATGTTCTTTTTTGTCTTACTGGTGCTTGTTTGTTTATTTTTTTTTAATGGCTGCCTGCTTGAATGAACACTATTTAGTAGACCTACTCAGTATGCATTTACGTACACACATGCATGCATATGTATGTGTCCGTTATTATTGACGTTTACCTTTCATGTGCACATCAGAAGCTTTAATGTTGTTTGATATTGGTTGTCTATTCCTTTTGTTTACTCGATTTCGCAAGTTTGAATGAAACTTAATGATTGAATGAGTGACATATTTGGCCAAGAATCAATTTCAATTATCATTTTAATTCAGGCATTTTGAAAATGATATAAAGCCGAAAAAGAGCAATGAGTTATCTTAAAAAAAATCTCTGTTTAAGGATTGTCTGTTTAAAGCCACTCAAATATTTAACGTCTAGTTCAATCGCATGATTATGGAGAACATCTCACAACAATAAATTGGGAAACTAAGTATTCACCAAACATTAACCATAACAATGGGACTTAATTCAGAAAGTTATCGACACGGAAGACATGTCTCGTAACAGTCTATCTATGTGAGATTATTGTTCTGTGTTAGAAGGACAATATTTCTGACTCAAGTGGTGTTTGAGATGATCTAAACGTTTGAGATCAATAAACTAATTGACATTGAAATTTTAGACTAAAGCAACGGAAAGTCGTTTCTTATATGATTTGGGATGCTGAGTGATCTGTACTCGGCTTCATTAAATTAATTCTAGTTTTCGAGATATACCGTTATGTCGAAAATAAAGCAGTAGCCCGACAAATATTAACTTAACTGGAGAAAAGCTTTTCGTATTCAGGCAAATCAAAAATGGAAAATTCATTAACAATATTATCTTTGAGACATGCCAAACATTATTTTTTAGTCCCCTCATTAGCTTCAGGGTGCGAACAGAGTGGACGCTTGTTGCCGAGCCGAGCGACTGACCCTTATTGCGAGAACCAATGCTAGAAAACTGGTACTATACAAATTATTACAAATAAGCACGAACAGGTCATAGTGGGCGCCGAGCTGTTCAGAGCGCAAAGGTGATTGAATGCGAGAAAACAGTTTCAAAGCGTATTTCAGCGCCGAAAACATTGTTTATGTTATGTTGTTATGATTTCAACTTGTTGGGAAAACATTTAAAAAATTAAAAACAAAAATTTAAGAAAAAGTAAATAAAACATGCAATCAAAAAATTACAAAAAAAAATAAAAATTAAAAAGAAAATAAAAATTTAAAAATAAAATAAAACTAAAAAAAATACAAATTCAAATAAATAATAAAAATTAAATAAAATTATAACAATTATAAAAAAATTTAAAAAAAAATTAAAAAACGTAGACGCTCCTAAATTAGAACCACTTTGTTCCTGGGGTAGTTCTAATTTTCGAAAATTACTAATTTCCAAAGGGTTGTTTTAATAAAAAGTATCATTAAAGTGCATTTTCGTTTAGAAAATACACAAAAAAAAACACTCATACAAACGACTTTCCATTTTTGGTTATAATTTCCGAAGTACTCGAATTAGCAAGAGTTCTAATTTTCGAGCGTCTACTTTAATTTTTAAAACAGTAGCCGAAGCTAAATACTTATCATCTGACGAATTCATATCTTTTTTCACTTCAATTTCACAAACATAAATGAACAACAAAGCAAAATGCATACAATAAAACACAAATAATAGATAAAATATCAGCCCTGATTCTCGCATGAACAAGTTCTCGCAATAAGCGTCAGTCTACTCGGCTCGGCAACAAGCGGCCAATACAGGAAGGAGAACAAAATCTGCATTTATAATTCATCATATATTTGATATTTACCAGTCACAGATCTGGCTTAAAGTTTTGCGAAGAGAACATTTCAAATGAAACGAAAAATTTTAATTATTTGTTTTTTGCCCTCCTCCCGCATTCGCGTCTGACATCAAACCATTTAAGTTTTTCAATTTTATTAAATTTTAATTTATTTACAAAGGAAAAAGTAATTTTAATGTCATCAGGTCAGGTCTATAAGTAAATTTATTTATTTTCGCGTTCATAATCTATAAATACATTCACATATACATGTGTATATATAAATGTGTTAAAATGCATGTGTGCATATGTAAGCGAATGTACAGATGTGTGCAGAAAATAAAAGCAAAGATTCATTAAAGTAATTAAAAGATAATTAACACATTTTCCAACCATTTTCGCACGTAAGGTGTTGAAGTCAGTTAAACAAGCCAAACACTTAATGATATAAACACACAAACTCTACCACCTGCCACTACAGGCACACAGAATTTTCCATACACATACACACATACACACACTTAAATACATACGCGTATTTAAGCTTGAATCCTTAAAATTACATTCACTACTGCCGTCGTGTATAAATATGAACACAAATAATGAAACACACTCACACATTCACGCATGATTTGAATATACAAATGAACAGTTTAACTTTACTTAATTCCTGTCTGTCCCTGTATGCGTTTGGAGTAAGTGAATGCCACAGTATTTGCGTAAGTGGAAGAATGTGTATTTATGAAAGTAAATTTATATTTTTAAATCGCCTGATGTAACCAATTAAACTCTGTAGAAATATGTATAATGGCCATTAACAAACGCGCCATCATACCATGTGTGTGGATGCGTACATGTGAATATGCATAACAAACACATACATACATACTATATCTGTAGGTATATTTGTAAGTATGTTTACAAATAAATACGCGTGTGCTGAGTGAGCATTAAAAAAGAAAACAAAATTATTAACTGCGGATATTTTATCCTCTCATTACCAATTATACATTTAATTGTGGCAAATAATACGAAAAAGTGCCGTCCTTAATATCCAGGCAAGAATTGCGAAACATTCACTAAACAGACTTTTGGAACGCCTGCTTAGATAATTTATTAGAATCGATACTTAGTCAAACCGGCTTCCAAGCAAAGGACTTTAAAAGGCCTGAGCACTCCATTTGAAAAGACCCAATAACTTTTTTATCACCCTTTTTTTACATAAGAGAGAGAGAGAGAAGTTGTTGCTTTAATATTTTGTGTTCGTAGCGCCAGATGCTAAGCCATTAAAAATCCTCACGAAAAAGTCAGAAACCTTAATGTGCCTATTTTCTGCAAAGAAATTGAAATCGAATAAAAATTTACATTATGTTCTCACAAATTGTATAAAAATATTTCTCTAATAGAAGCGATGAAAAAAGGAAGTTTTGTGCTCCTCTTCATTTCTTTTTAGGGTTTCTAACAGATGTAGATTTTTGAAACGAATTCAGTGTCACTGAAGATGGCACCTAGCAGAAACCGGGTTGTCTCCAAACTTGACAAGGGTGACGGAAATTCGTTCCAAAAATCTAGATCAAAACACCCTGTCGGAATATCAAATCAAGTTTCTAACAGATTTTTCTTTCGATCATTTCTGCTGAAGTGGGCATCAGGAAGGCGTTTAAATGTAAGCCATGAATCGGCAGTGTAATCTGTAATACAAAGTATATGAGTGTGGAATATGAGTAGTTGAACTTATGTATGTTAAATAAGGCTTGACAGAAGATTTTTTTACCGCAACGTAGAAAAGAAACATAAAATCCTGCTGGAAAAGTGGCTTGGTTTTTATATGGCGAATTTCAACTTTGTAGCATTGTTTATTTTTGGTATTGCCGATTTAATGGACCTTGCAAAAAAATCCTTCTTCTTTTTGTAGGAAGAGTGACAAGAGTAACAGTTAAACTTTTTGGCTTTAAAGAACAATTTGCTTCCAGGGTCTTCACATGTTATTTTGCTTTGCAATAAGACGTAGGGGTAGTAAGCGTTCTCGTTCTATTCTATTAATTTTGCAGCCTAGTGGCCAATAAGTTAACTAACTCCCTTCTCAGATTGGCCTAACTACTTTAAAAAAATTATAGCTGTAGTTTTGATCACTACTGATTCGGCGTTCACCAGCTGGATGGGGCATCGCCAAAGACCCAGTTTATTTTGCAGTTGAATTACATGCGTATAAGATTGTATTGACACAATAATTGAAGTCGGACGATGTAAGACTACCCCGTGAGTTGGCTAATCGGGCGGTGGAAATGTTAGACGGAGATACGAATTTTGGTTAAAATTTCATCTTTAAGCGCTGCCATTTCATACAAAATTGCATAAAATTAACTTCAAAACAAAGCCAGAATCACTTGATATCTGATGTTCACTGTTTTGTATGAATTTTTTGTCAAAATTATTTGGGCCGTATTGAATAATAAGGACATGAATGATATGTTGTTCCAGCGGGACAGCCCTACGTGCCCCACAATCGATGCTCGGTACGAACGATTTGAATCACCCGAGAAGGTCACGTAAACTGGCACAGGTTTTATTTTTATTGGCAAATACGAGACTGTAAGATCATTTTTTTATCTTGAGAATAGACTAAAAAGAGAAATTATTAATGGAAAAATTCGAAAGTTAAAATTAATAATTAAGCGAAACGCTTTTTAATCCATTCTTGATAATAAATAAACTTATAAACCGAAAACTAAAAACAATTCTCTTCAAAAAGTGAAATGATTAAGTTAAACATCTTTAAAAGCTCATTTCACATTTTGAATTGCTTTAAGTTCAATATCCAAATCAAAGCTATAAAAGTTTCTGTATTAGAACAAAACCTTTTTTATCACAATAAATATTAAGCAAACTTTGGCTAAAATTCTTAAAGTTCTTTCATATGGAGTTTTATGACTTGAGGCAGTTTTATTCATACTACTCGCTATATCGACACAGGCCTTTACACACTTACAGGGAATCTAACACACACACACACACACAATAAACCCCCAACATATTCGAACACACAGGCGAACAAGAAAAACTTCCTATAAGACCTCCGGGTTGGTCTGATGTGAACATAAACTAAATTCTATAAAGAACACGATAATAAGAATAGCAGCAAAACAAAGAAAGAGAAGAAAAAACGTTTTATAGTTGAACCGAGCAGAATTCGTGTACGAGTTGTTGTAAGTCAAGTCAAAACGAAAGAATGAATGAATCGAAGCTGTGGCATTTGTCATATTGTAACCCCCCTCTACTAGCCAAAATCATCTCTTTCCACTACTGCAATACATGTACGTATGTATGGGTACGTAAGCATTTTGTGTGTGGGTGCATGTAGGTGAGTGTGTTGCATGCATTTGATTCCTTTGAGCATGAATTGATGTTTTGCCATTTTTTCTTGTTTATGGTTTTGGGCTAAAAATAAGTAATTTTGTTGAATGCCCTAAAATCAGAGCTCAACCAAAATTCAATTGGTTAAGGATGAAAAAGAAACTAGAGCAAAAAAACAAAATACAAAAAAAAAAGTGAGTAGAGGAAATATTACCAAAGAAATACGGTTTTGTTTTCTTTGGTTACCTTTACTTCGTTTATAAGAAGAAATTTAATAAAATTTTGATTTGAAAATGGCAAATGAACTGTTGTTCATTAGACAGGGATGGCACTCGTCACAAGTGCATGTCTGTTTAAGGAGGTTGGATCTACAGGGTTTAAGTTTGGAATTTGTTGCTAAATAATCAGTTGGCTTTATAATATTCACAGATAAGCGGATATGGCTATATAAGAATTTCCCAGTAAGAGCTGGTATGTGTGGAATACGAAACATTCTATATGTCCTCTTCAATGATTTTGCCAAATTCAATGATTTTGCCCCATAGATTCGACTGAATTTGAACAATGGCCTGACCCTGCAAGAATATATCTAGCGTGATCAAATTCAATGATCCTGGTGGCCAATTCAAAGCACATTTTCGAGAAAGAACCATCCCCTGAATTATAGCGGATTGGGATTTTCTATGTTGCATGTAGCGCCGTTCTTCTGGAACCACTTACCATCTACGCTCGTGTGGTCCCCTCCACACGGTCATTTTAATATGAAAATACTCTTTAGTAAAGGCCAGCCTCGAGGCCAGCGTCAACACCTGTTACGTTAATTCCCTTCGCCCTAACGATCGGTATTTCGGTAGAAAGTTTGGAATTCTAGCACATTGGCATCTGGGCTGACAATTTAATCTCTCTAGCAGAGTTGGAAAACTTTACCAATCCTGCCGTGTTCTAGGTCTATATCCACACTAGACTGAATCTAATTGCCTCTAAGCTCTAAGGAAGCCATCCTTAGTACCAGCTGATTTTGCGGCTTATCGTGCAGAAAAGGTCTGTTTGTTACACTTTAAATCCAAAACCGAAACCAAGAGAAAGGTGCTTCTTATATTCGCAGCAACCTAACTCACAACTCGAAATTTTTTCCTGTAATCTGAGAGCTTATTAAGTTGGTAGTTTTCCTTCACCAAATGGAAACCTACCAAGGAGGGAGATTTCACAAAGACTTCATAAGTTGTTGACATTAATATTGGAAAAGGAATATAACCATTTGTTTTCTGCTATAATCGCTTATCAAAGTGTACAGAAGAGTTTCTTAAAATAAACAAATGTGTAAAATATCGCATTTTAACGTTGAAAAAGTATTTTGTTGGCTTTGTTTTGCACAACACTGCATATACATTTTTTAATTTATTATAAAAATGCATTTGATATGCCTTAAGTAGAGGGTGTTTTGTTGTTGTTGTGTTTTTTATGTTTGCTGCTCCTGCTGCCTTTGGCTTTCAACATGGTTTATAACATGCCAGCATACAGTTGGGCATATCTTTTTATACACCTCATTTCGATATGAGTTGGGTGGTTATTGGTAAATTGGGCATTGGGTGGTGATGCTGATGGTAACTAAAGCCCCAGGCGAGGAAGTGAGTCAAAGGAGAGCTATATACATTTTTTAAATGTTCATGCATACAGACGTATAAAATATACCTGTGGCTACGTATGTACATATGTCTGTGTTTCTTTATAACAAATAAAAAAAAAACCAAAACTTCAAATTCATTTATTACATTATTTTCTCTATAGTTTTTTCTTTGTTTAGCACCAGATTGTTGAAATATATTTAATATACCTGCGGTAAAATAAAAGGTTTAATAATGTTTAATTGAAGGAAAAGTTAATGTTACTTCTTTAATGAATTTAAGTATTTACGCACATACACATGTTACATATGTATGTATGCATGTAGGAGTAGGAGGCTTAGGGCAAACAGGAATGAATTAATTCTGTTGTTTTTAATTTTAATATTAAAAAATATTCTAAAAAGTATTTTTTTTTTAATATATTTTTTCTTTTTGAAAAAAGGTTCTGAAATTGGATTTCTATCTAAAGTTGTTTAAAGAAATTTAAGAAATACGTTCTACTTAAAACCTGGCACTAACCTGACTTGGCATTTTAATCGTTTATTAAAAATCAAAAAAATTTATAATAAAAATAATTTGAAGACGTGAACAGATTCGATAATGTAAACACAATTCAAAAAATACGAAAATATTTTATAGAAGCTGCCAAAGGCTTCTGAGGTTAATAAATAGTATGTTCAGACATGCACTTTAATTGCCCAATTAGTACTTAACTACACTATTAATTCAGTAAAATTCCTCATGTAACTCTGGTGTATTCTGTTCAGTGAGAAGGAAACACTTTGCACTATGGCAAAATTAAGTCACAGTTAAGTAAGCTAAATTGCATATGTGTGAACACCAAAGTCTATAACTCAATTTATTAGTGGAATGTGTCAATGAATATGCATGTATAAACATACTGGAAGCTTGTCTATCAAAATGAAATTTAACTTTCAGAAAGCACCTTTTCCATGACGGGTACTTTATTTTTGGCCTTACATCTTTCTGCTTGGCTAAAGGTAATAGTTACAGCTAAAATATCATAACCTATTTATTTTTAAAATATTGGTCTTCTATACCCTCGTTATTCACCTCTTAGCCTTAAGCCAATATTCAAATAAAGTTTTTTTCTTTAAGAAAAAAAATTAAAAGGGAAACCCATTTTACTCCAATATTCATATTGACTGTTTTTCATTTGGTGGCTATCGTCTCATCAAGAGAATGATTTAATTTCTTTGAGCATGAGACGACACATTGGTTACTTTTCCTTGGGTGCTGGCAAGACAAATCATTTCTGACTGAGCGTAGGAATCTATGTGTGTGTCGGTGTTCGTGTTGTGTGTGGGAGGAGATTAAAGAGCTAAAAGTCAGTCTTAAAAACAATACTCTGAACCATGAATAACGAACAACAACAATACTGACAACGATGCAAATATAGATAATGATGATTATGATGATGCAGAGGGCACAACAATGATTGCGAGAGAGGCAATGATGATGATGATGTTGAACTAAACCAAACAAAATGAAATAAGAACCCATCCAATTTGCTGGCAGCTATAAATTTTTCTCAACTTTTCCTACGGCCATTTTTTGATTTGTGTTTAGTTTATTTCTTTTCCTTTACAATTTCATTCTGTTGTGTTTTCATATTTTTCAGATGATGCGAAAGGCATTTTTGTTGTTTTTATCTTTTAACTTTTATTATTATTATTTTGCCTTTATCTCCTGTTGAATATGAGTGTTCCCCTACTGCTGCTTAGATGCGAGTAGAACCTGAAGATGATAATGAAGATGCGGTAAAGCAACAACATGTCTTTGTTTGAGGCATCATGTATCCTTTTAGACCAACCAGCATGTGAGGGGTTTTAGAAGTTTGGATGAATAATATTTTCGACTTCTTCCTACTGGCTAAAGCCCAGCAGAAATTGATTCCGATAGCTGATATGTATATGAAATGTGGTATTTGAAGAATGTTTATAAACGCCACAAAATTTGAGACGACAGACATTGTTTGGCATCACAAGCAGAACGGAAAGGAATTACTGATATTGCAACTCTCAGACTTGTAAATACATTGACACTGTATCTTATAATGCTGTATTTATGAGCCTGCAAATAAACTGTATTCGGCAGTGGAAGTCTTAATTGTGAATAAATTGTAGCAAAATTCTAACTAGTGCTTGCCTACTGATCGATATTCGACTACTCCACATTCGCCTAATATGTGAAGCAGAATTAACTCTACAAATAAAAAACATTTACCCTATTTGTGCCAAACTTAGTTACGCCAACAACCATTCGTGTAATATATGCAAACATGCATGTTTCTTTTATTTTTAACTAATCTCCTAAAATACTAAACACTTTTTGATTAAATCGGCTGTATAATGTGAAGCGTAAATGGAAACTCAAAACCAATTTGATAGTAAATGTTTTGCTGCAAAGTTTTCAAAGGTATAAGGAATACGAATCTTTCTTGCACACAGGCTCATAGAAAGTGCGCTGAATTACTTCTGTTATCTGGCATACGATATCTTAAACAAAATGGAAAAGAACTGATAATTTTCTCTAACACTGACTGTTTATATGAAACTTTGTGTTTGATTGTATCACCTACAAGATCATTTTAGTTGTAGCAGTGGCTGTCGCGTACTGAGTAGCGCTTCTACTACAGGAAGAGAAAACAACCATGGTATTGGCTTGGTCTCAACAACTATATTAGGTTCTCTATAACAATATATACAAGGTGTCTAAAAACAGTATCAGGGTAAATGTGCGGGGCACATCACGCTTTTTGTGCACGAGCCTAGTACGGTAACAGAAATTCTCGTGATCTATTAATCGACTAGGAAAACAATCGAACCATTATAAATTCGAAAAAGAAGACAATATCATACTTCATTTGATATTCCGATAGGGTGGTGTTGTGATGTAGATTTGTGTCATCTCTTTTCAAGTTTGGTTTGGAGACAAACCGGTTTCGGCTATGTTCTTCTCGAAAACGAAAAATGACACTGAAGATGGCACATAGCCGAAACCGGTTTGTCTCCAAACCAAACTTGACAAGGGATGACGGAAATTCATCCCAAAACTCTACACAATATCATACCTTTCTTTTGTATTTCTTTATTTTATGCGTTTTATACCCTTCTAAAAATATAGATTAGGCATATTTCAAAACCACTTAAGATCGAAAAGATTGACTGTTCTTTCGCTTCCATAATGCCGGATAAAGAATAAGGGACATTTCACGGACAACCCAAAACTCCTTCACATTTGGCATAACTGCACTTCTGGTAATTATAAACTTTTTTCGTTTGCAAAAACCAGCAGGGACTAATTCAAATGTAAATTTTTCTAACTGCGACAGCATTTTTTAAAATAACATTTTTCCGAAATTCAACTACGGTGTCCTCATTCTGCTGTAAAAGATTTGAAATGGTAGATGCATCATCTTAAATGATAGTAAATGCATTTGTGTGTATACTTCTCTTTAAAGCACCATTCAGGTCACAAATAGATTGAATCTTGTTTCAAGATTTGATACAAAATTGATTGGATAAAATATGACTGAGTTACAGTGGATCGGATTTAAATTTTCATGCAATTTTTACAATAAATAATAAGAAAAACTATGGTTTGATTACTAAATACTCTTATCTGTTTAATAAATTATTAAGCCACTATGGACCGAAATCGGTTAAAAAAATAAAAATCGGTTGCCCGCTTTACGTAAAATGCCCCAAATTTGTGATTTAGGTTATACATCAGAGCCAACAATAAAACTCATTTGGGGACCTTAATGTAATTTTACCTGTTGGGAGAGATTGATACTTCCAAAAACTCTTTTAATAGCTCTACAAGACTGATAGCAGCGAAACCACGATCCAGTTTGGTAAGAAAATTAGCCAAAACCCGAACGTCACAGAAATATCAGATCGGACAGCAACATCGCCGATGTCCGTGGAAGTGCGCGATGCAGTCGATACTTGGTCATGCACATTGGGCCACTAAGCCGCATTCGGCCGATTGCAGCAAAGAAAAAAAGCACTTCGTCTTTGGTTGACTTTGTTGCAACATTAACCCGCCCTTATTGAAAAAAAAATTATGCAACGAAATTTTTAACAAAATCTCGTGCCGCAGATTTAATGTGGACCTGCCTTATTTAGACAAAAAGTCGTTCTTTAATTCCCATATCGGTTTTTATTTTCAATATTGAAAGTTCATAAACAAAGGTGTGTGTGTGTGTGCTTGTGTGCGTAAATGTCATGGAAAAAACAAAAGATAAATGCTGAAATATTTTAATAAATTATCTTATCGTTGGTTTCTGGATTTTTTTTTCATACTATACAAACATGTGCATCCTTACAACCCAGGAGGAATCTTGGAGTATTTAAAAAATGTTACTTTAGTGAAGTTGGAAAACCAAACAAATGAACACATAACAAGAGGTTACTCTAAGGTTGAGGGTTATGATATCGATGTATTTGTTGTATGCATGCTGGAGTATACGAATGTCTGTATGTGTTTATATTTTGCTTTCGTTTTGTAGAAACAGTAACAGAAATTTCTTAAGGCGTTTTAAAATTGAGATAAGGTCTTTTGCCTGCAAAACTTTTTCACTTTTCTCCAATGTGTGTTTTATATTTGTTACTGCAAACCACACACACACACCCACAAACACACCCGTAAAGTCACTTATACAAAACAAGTAGCGGTGTTTTAAAGCTAGAGTTTTATGTATTGAGAAACGAACACAAGTATGCAAAGGACCATAAAGGGATTTATCAATATGTGTTTGTATTTGTGGTATGTATGCAAGTGGTATGTGTGTAAGTGCTATGTGTGTGTTACTAACATATGATATCAGCCAACAAATAGAATCTACAATACACTTGCTATCCCTAAGAAACCAAAGGAAACTTTTGTATTGTAACTGCTTTGTGTGTGTGTGAAGACATGTTGTAGTAGGTATTTTTTAGAATTTCTGTGCGTGAGTGTGTGTGTGCAGCAGGAACACATTTTCAATTTTTATTCCCCAAGTGAGAGCATATTGTAAATCACAACGAAATGAAACGCTGAATTTTTAGTTGGTTATTCTAGAGTTCGTCTGTTGTAGGTGGCCTTCTTGCTTCGTTGTCGTCTTCTCCAAACCTGACTGAATGGCTGCCAGGCAAGCTGGCTTGGCTGCATGGTTGGTTATATGGCCAGATCTTTAGTCGTAGTTAATTGCTTAAGGGTTTGCAATGCTTTTGCATTTTTTCTTTTCAGTTTCATAGGGTTCTATGCTTGTTGTGTTTGAAAAGAAATATAGAAGAGTGTGTTTTGTAAAGTTAGCATAAAAGTTGTTGTAATGTATAGTGGCTTTTCCCCATCAAGTAGCAAAACAAAAAACTCAGAGGAAAAAATAAAAACACACAGGACATAGGGAAATAGGAAACAATCTCGAAGTCCCAACTACCCAGTAGATTGGAGTTTATGATAAAACACGATTTCCAAGTTAAGAAGTGGAACAATTGAAAATCATTTGAAATTTTTGAAAGAAAAATAATTGACATTTTTTTGCCTTTAAAGGACTTGAATTTAAGTTTAAAAATTTTATAAGCTTTCGTCTACAGTTCTGGCATATGGCTTCAATAACTGAGAAGAATGTAGTTCAGTTTAGAGCTTCTTAATATTTTACTGTAGTTGAGCAACGGCAATAACGTCTAGAATTTGGTTGTGCAATTTGTCAATAATCTTTGGCTTATTGATGTCACGTACACCCCATTAAGGCGATCGAGTTTTGAAACAATCATTAGGTACACGGTAGAAGAAACAGTCACTTTTCTAGACGCAAGTGATCTTGGGTTTTTTGCCGGTCATTAAAACTAACATTTTCCTGCAAAAATTAGATTGAGTAGCAGTCTTACTTTGACTCCAGCCTCGAAGGCCTCAGGCTAAGAATTATATTCATATAAGAAATTGCACACAATTATCAGACAAATGAAATAACTAAATGTAGAGAAGTTATGGGGCCTTTTTGATAAAACTTAATTGTTTCTGTTTTGAGGCTGTTTAAGCTTTCTTAATAGATTTGAAGAACTTTGGGCATGAGACCTTTAAGTTACTCTAAACAGTTGGGTACATTTTTCTTAATGAGCTGACTGAAGCAACCAGCGAAATAGAGTTGGTATCGAATTAGCAAGAAAATATATTTGACACAAAAAGAATAAGATCCTAAAACTTTTAACCATTCATTATTTACGAAAAGCTACAAATATCTGATCTTTAAACTTTTTCAAACTCAATGAGAGTTCTAAGAAGTTTAATACAAAATCATATGCAAAGATTTAAACCACTTTTCTACTACAAGTTTTCATGTTGAACAAAAGTGTCCCTTAATAGAAATCGGAGTACTCCCTCTCACTTTCACCGGTTGCCAAGAATTAAACGAAATTATCAGTTACTCTACGTTATTAAACAACTGTATGGGTGCAGAAAATATAAATAAAAATGAATATGATTTATTAAGGTTTATATTTTTGCTTCGATTCACTTTGATTTGGTTGACTTGACTAGAGTTAAATAGAATAGAGTTAGTTTGGAGAATATTGCTGGCTGCTGCTCTTGTTTTACTTACTTGTATTAGTTGGGTTATTGTTACTGTAGTTGTTGTAACTCTTAGTTATTCCAACTAAATGCCAGGAGCAATATATCTTCGTCTTCTCGTATCTCATCAACGTCATTATCAACATCCTCATCATTATCATCATGCTCTGCATTATGGCAGCGAAGACTTTTTCTCCATTATCATCATTATGGTTGATGCAGCCAGCCAGCAGCCACACTAACTCCATCTATACCCACATAGTGTATGAATGTTTTAAGTAAATATGAGAACAGGGGGTGTTTTCTTTGCTCATAGGCATTTGGGGTTGTACGTATGTATGTACGAGTGAGTAAGAATATTCTTCTTTTGTTCTTATAGCCAACACAGTTTATAATGTTGTTGTTGTTGTTGGCTTTCTGCCGTTTATTTTAAAAGTGGCATAAGTCACTTTATTTTTAAATTAAAATATTTGACGGTTTGTGTTTTAACATGTTTAATATTATTGATGATACTATCCGAGAAGGATGCAGTAAACATCGTTAAAAAATAAAAAATCTGCAATATATAATTTACAAAAAAGCTTTTCAAATAGGCTGAAAATAATTTAAAACAATACTTCGCACACACAGTCCCGAAATTAATTTCATTAGTACATAGACGTATGCCCCTTTTAAACTAACTGGTTTGTTATACCGTTAAAGCCCTTAAGCAAGCTATAGAAGTTACGACCCTTTGTGCTACTTAACGAGGTTGTACACGAGATTGCGTTTGCGGGCTCGCTGTTTTGATTAAGTTGTTTCCGAATTGTATGAGAAATCAAAATATTTGGATTTTTTGTGCAAATTGTACAACTCGTTCACTACAACAATGAGCCTGTCGTACAACCTCATTCCAATTTCTGCTTATTATCATAGTGACCATATAGCAGTGGTGGAACATCAAGATTTTAAAATGAAAAAGGACTATTACAAAAATTCACAGAAAAAACTTTTCTTATCGATATAAGAGGCTTTTTGAATTTTATCTTTTAATTCCAAGTTAATGATTTTACTATAAATTTGTGCAGTATATTATTTAACGTTACAAATGGGAAAATGTTGTGGGGTACTACGATAATTCGTTAAATAAAAAAGTACAGTAGCACCAAATTTTCCAACACTGCACAAAGCAAAAATCTTGTTGTGCGTGTCTTATTTACCAACTTTATTCAAAACGGCTTGTTGAAGTTGTACAACTAAGTTGTATTGTTTGTGGGCAAAACACCCAAGTTGATTATCAATCGAGTTGTACCAACGATCATAACGTACCGTAGTTTTGGCTTATCTTAACCAAAGATTGAAAGAGTGAAATAGGTACCTACCAGCTTTTACTGGTAGAATTCAGTAAAATGAAACTTTTGCAGACCAAAAATAACTAATGCACTTTAGAATTTTAGGTCCTTTGAATAGAAATACAAAATTAAATTAGAGAAATTTAAAAGATTTCGGCGCCAAAAATGTATTTGCTTACATTTCATAGCAATCAGCCGCTTTTTTATAAAATTTTGGTGAAAATATATTTTCTGAGTGTATTTTGTTGAAATATTAAATATTTACTTGAAAAGTAAACGAACGGACTAGTTTTTACTTGCCATGTTGCCTGTTATTGTTCTGTAACAAAACTTAAGTAGCAAAACTTTTCCTTCAATAGTTCTCAATATATTGTGTGATATATTTTTTTTTAATGAGAAGATACCAGCAAATTGTATTTAACGTAATCCATGAAATATATATTTTTATTTTTAAAGTAACTTATGCCACTTTGAAAATAAACGGCACCATATATATTTTTGCCAAAGGCTACAACCGTTAGGTTTTTGTCTATGCTGAACTTTGTGCTAAATATTTGTTTAATACTGGGCTAATATGTTATGCTTTTCTAAGGCTTTGGTGTTTTTTTAGTTCACATTTTTTCCACCTTTTCCCTTTTTATACAGTTTTGTTGTTTGCCTGCTACCAGCCTACTAGGATTCCTTTTGTTTCAATCGAAAAATCTCGTTACTGCGACATAGACATGTAACACCAACAACAGTAACATTTTACCTCATTTTGTTTTTAGAGCCTTTAAGGCTTTAAAGCTTAAAATGTCGTGTATTTATTCTGCTGCTATTCTTACTGAATGCAATGCTACCCAGACTCAACTTTGCTATTCTATTCCATGTGTTATATATACGAGTATTATCTGCATGCTGATTACCTAAGGGATTTTCCTTTTCATTTTTGTTTTCTAATGTTTTTTTCGTTTTTGGGAATTAAACTCTTCTAATTTGTATTTTGGTAAAATTTTCATTTGACAAAGGCTTACAGCAAGAATTTGTATAAATAATTCAGTGCATGTGTGTGAGTGTGTTGTATTAATATATTAATGAGATTTAAAGTAAATATTTGTCTTTTGTATATTTTTAAAAAATCTTGAAAATTTCACAACTTTTGCCTCCCCCGCCAGCATTTTCTTGGTACTCAAGCCAATCAATAGTCGTCTCATTATTTGTTGTTGCTCGTTTGTAAGTCTTAAGTGTTCGTCATTACAACCGTGTAACTAATTCTCCACACTCACAAAGGAAAAAAGGTTCTGCTTAAAACTGCAAATGCCTTAAGGTGGTCACAATGCATACAAGAAACAAAAATAAATCGCATGTGAATGTCAGACCAAAAAACAAAAAACTTGCTCAAGTTTTGAGGCCACAAAACTCATCTTTGCACATAACTAAAGAAAAGTTTGTGTGTAAAATATAGTTTCGGGGATATTTAAAATTACTTTTAAATCCATAAAAAAAAAACCTTAATAAATTTGATTTCAGTTAAATTCGAAACAATAAAATGCAACAACTTATAATCAGTGGTTAACACAAACCACTACAGATTTCGAATGAGAAGCAAAGAGTTTCAAGAGTTTCTAGAACTTATTCACCCTTGTGTGTCGTGCGTTAGTCTTAAGGCAGTCAAACTTAATCACTTTTTTAAAGAATATCACCAAAGGCTTCTTTCACGATCACATCATCCTGCCGCATATCCAAAGGAATTCATTAATTCAAAATGCACATCTGCCGAACAAACTGATCACCAGTGATCACGGCTTTTATATCAACCGAATAAAAACTTCATTAAGCCAAAAAACCCTTCAAGCTTGTATACCCAATGGACGATTTAATTTGTGTTGAAATACTGCTCTTGAATATATATATGATCAACTCCTAGACGAAGAGAGGATTGATTTCATACAATTAAACAGGACTTTGATAACTAGTTTAGAGACCGTTTCGCCTCACAAGATCTCACCGCCATCTCTCACGGGCCGGAATTTTGCGTAACTTTATAGTTTGAAATAAAGTTGTTTTTGTCGCGAACTAGTTCGTTCAAGTGGGAGATTATTTCAGGAAGATGGTAGCAATTATACAACAATTACAAAAGCAAGGAGCCATTTTCAATTATTGTAAATGACACCACAAAATAAATTGTATGTTGCTTTTTCAGTTGTTGTAAAATTGCTACCATCTTCCTGAAATAATCTCTCACTTAAATGGACTAGTTCGTGACCGAAACAATTCTGAAAGATAATCACGAGTTTCAGCGTAGAATATACAAGCAAAGAAAAAGCATGGTTGAGATAACCATAATCTAAAGCTGGATTTATCGGAGAAAATTTTATGTTTGCCATTATATATTTACCACAACAATATATTGTTGTAGAGAACATAATCTGGTTGCCGTGACCATTGAACTTAAGAACCCAGGCATTATAATTAAAGGAATTATTTCATCCGCAACAACAAATATTAAAATTCTCTTCAAATTGTTACTATATTTACGAAAACTCCTTTTTATTTCAGAAAAAAATGCGATATGGATCGAGAGCGAGAAAGAGAGAACAAATCGTTGGAACCTAGGGACTTGTCAGCTACCGGCAGAATATACGCCCGCAATGACATAAAAATAAGGTGAGTGTTTTTTAAATTTATATCAATGTTCTAACAAATGAATTAAGCGTTTTCAATTTCTCTAAAAGCGCTTCTCCCACAGTCTCACCAACGATTTCAAATTCCAGCTCTCCTACACCCACGCCCCCGGCCAGTTCAGCAGTGACACCCTTGGGCCTACCGCCCGGCACGTTAGGTGGCACTTCGGGTTCTGCCAGTACTGCAGGCTCAGCTGGTAGCGCTGCTTCCTATTTACATGCAAATCATAAGCCCATAACAGGCATACCCTGCGTAGCAGCCGCCTCCCGTTACACAGCTCCCGTGCACATTGATGTGGGCGGCACTATATACACCAGCTCCCTGGAAACTTTGACCAAATATCCAGACTCCAAGTTAGCCAAACTATTTAATGGTTCCATACCCATTGTTTTGGATTCGTTGAAGCAGCATTATTTCATAGATCGCGATGGCGGCATGTTTAGACATATTTTGAATTTTATGAGAAATTCAAGACTGTTAATAGCGGAAGATTTCCCCGACTTGGAATTGTTGTTGGAGGAGGCACGTTACTTTGAAGTGGAACGTGAGTTGCTAAAGATGCCAGATTAATTTTATATATTTTTGAATATCATTTCTCTATTTCTTTCAGCCATGATTAAACAATTAGAAAGCATGCGTAAGGATCGTGTACGTAATGGCAACTATTTAGTGGCGCCACCTACACCGCCAGCACGCATTAAAACCAGTCCCCGTGCTGCAACTAATACAGAATACAATTATGAAGTTGTGGCTCTGCACATTTCACCCGATTTGGGTGAGCGAATAATGCTTTCAGCCGAACGTACTCTCCTAGACGAAGTCTTTCCCGAAGTCAATCAAGCCACTCAAACAAGTCGCAGTGGTGTATCCTGGAATCAAGGCGACTGGCGCCAAATCATACGTTTCCCGCTCAATGGTTATTGTAAACTGAACTCTGTCCAGGTGCTAACACGACTCCTTAATGCCGGCTTCACCATCGAGGCCAGCACAGGTGGCGGTGTAGAAGGTCAACAGTTTTCCGAATATTTACTTGTAAGACGTATACCAATGTGATAAACTGGAAGAGATGATGTGGACGCTGTGTCCCTGCAGGCATTTAATGTAATTTATGTTAGAAATAAAACTAATTAAATTTTAATGTTTTTAAGAATTTGTTTAGAGAAAACTCTGCATAACACTATAAAATATTAACGTGGTTTGTAAAATAAGTTGCTAAAAGCAAATTACATATACGATACTCTACTAAAATAATCAACAATAGCCAAGTTTAACGAGTTTTTATTTCACACAGGAAGATGCCAATGTCTCCTTCCATTCATTGTCCTTTATTATTTTATTAAACATAAAAGAACTGATTTCTTAGTAAAATTTGTTACTTAAAACCCAACCGATGATAAATTTTAGAATATTTTTTTTTCCTTTTGTAACATATTCAAATTTTTTAGCTATAATTACGATTTTGTATTTATTTAGTTTTAAATTTAAGTTGCTAAAGTAAATTTTGTATAAGATTTTTTAGTTACAATGCTTACAAAATAATCACCCTTTCTAATTCACTTCTAGCATAACCGGCAGCAACTTAAACTTAGTAAAATATTTGATAAAATAAAAAGAAAAGATTTTTAAATGATCCAAGAAACTTAAAGACAAACAGTATACAAGCAACTAGAAACTCTATGTAATTTTTCTAAGTGTAGTTCCATCTTAAACATAAAAAATGCAGTTTTATTCGTGTAAGCAATTTTAATGTTCTGTTTGAACATGAGTAATAAAGAAATTTAAATATAGTAAATATATGTGTTTTTCTTTAAGTGCAACACGTCTACGTTAGGTGAGATCCAGGGAAAATCCCGCCCTTGTCATTAGGCATGCAGTTAGGCCAATACTTTTGCCCATTGTGTGCTCTCCATTAGAAAAGTCTCCACTTTGCATAGGAACTCTGTTCCTTGAACAAACCTCCTCGAGGGTGTTCAGGTAAAGTGTCGTGATATGCGAAAGCCACCCCGTGGCACAGGTAGGATTCGATCGACTCGACGTGCTCTTACCACTATCCGCACATCCTATGTACATATGCCTATACGCCCGAGTAAACCGTCAGTACACTCCACATCTTACTAACTTGCTCAGTCTCACCAACTTGTTGTATCCCTATTCAGGTCTCCTCAAAGAATCCTTTTTATTTTCCTCAACGTAGTTTCATTCCCCAGTGTTCTATGGGTCCTCTTTGCCCAACTTGTTGTGCCACTTATGACCATAGCCTTAAGCTTCCAGGCCTTAATTACCTTACCCTTGACCCATACATTTCTAGCTACTCCATAGTACCCGGCCACCTATCGCCATTTTGCAATTTAAAATCGTCCTGTAGCTAACCCTATCGGATTCTAATGCCTGTGAAGATAATAAGCTCCATGGGACTATCAGTTACACTGAGCCCGTTCAGGCACTCCGTGATCGGTTGGTGAGCCATTTTTTATGATTCAGAAGTCGGCAGCATATTTCGGCCACTGGTTCAGCCATAAAAATGTCAAAGCCCTTCCTATCCTTTAGCTTGGAGCCGTCTGCAAAACACCAAATTCCCTTTGGCACATATGCTAGGGCTACGTTTGACAAGAGGTGTTTGCCAAAATCATAAAACTTTGTTATCAAATAAGGTGTTTATTAGTGCGTAGCGTGTGCTGCGGTAGCCTTTCCAAATTTGATGACCAAAGACATTTGGTTCGGTAAAAACGCCAGAACCCGTACATCAAGAGATCTTGTGATCGGCCGAGAATAATATCCAAAAGTGTCGATTCCTTGCCGCAACTAAGGACTCAGATTTTTGCATACCTAAACTTTGAGAATTTGCTACAGGAACTTTGGCCTCCAACCGCACAAGGTCCAACTTAAAGTAATCTTAACAGCAACGTTAACAAGCAAAGTTGCGCTATATGGACATGAAGTTGCTATATTGTAGGGACTTTGGGCCAGCGGCATCATTGGTCCGTACTAACTAGAAAACCGACTTGAAAGATATAGTATCTTCAGGACGGCACATCAAGACACAAAGTGATGGTAGAAATATGTCAGTTAATTCTTCATATGAACCCAAAATTATTAATTTCGTCCCATCATCTTGAAGATTTGTAAAGTCCTTTCTTTTTCGCTTGTAAGCCAAGGACTTGTGGTGAGACTATAAATCGAATTCTACATCAAACTTACAGCTGAACGATCATTTTCTACCATTTCGCTACGCATCTCATAATTACAGATGGCGCTAATGGATCTTTGAAATGTATTGTGTTTAAATCTGGGGCATAGTGGAGTTTATATTGTCTGGCTCAAAATTGATTTGCCTCGTCGAAGGTTTCCGTATATTAGATACAACGAATAATATTTTTTTATATTTATTTAATTAACATTTATTTAAGGATCAAAAAGGATAATATCCTGTATTTTAATAAAGCTTTAGATTTAATATTTTAAAGTTGACTTCTAAATTAACTCTGATTTGTCTTTCTATCCAAAAATAAATATTATATTCAGCAAACCTGAATGTTGGTGATCATGATTGTGTTTATCTTACTCTCATTATCAAACCATTTGTCTAGGCGATTCAAGGGAGTTAAATTCATCAGCACAGCTGATGATTTTTTTAAACTGATTGGATATCAAATTCCATATAAAAAAGAAGCAGAAAATGCTTTAGTTCACCCGTGTACCTACCTGCTATCAGTTTGTTTGCCTTGCCATTTAAAATTTAATAATAATATAGAGTTTGATATGCACAATCATGATTTCTACACACGTAAGTATACAAAGAGTACTAAGATTTCTATTACAGCAAAGACAAAACCATATCACTTATCTTACGTACTCTTTGCGTGTATGTATGAAAACAAACATGATTATGCATGTTTTTACTGAGGCAAAAGCTGGTAATAATACTAATAATATTGTAAAACAAAAAGCAAGTCAGTGATCTTAACAAATAATAAGGATCTTCATTACAATTTATAATGGACACAAGTACATCGATATTTATTCCAAGAGACATCTTGATAAAATTTAATTGTTAATCGCTACAAACTAATCAATTATTAAATGTTTCTCGATTGTTTTCACTAGGCCCAATAGACCTTCAGCATTAAGGATCTGTAATCTCTTGAGTGCCGTAAACCCCAGCAAACGTTGTCATACTTTGATAGATTTTATTGAAATGATCTTGCATAACAAGTAACTCTGGTTGATGTTACTGTTTGCTTATTAAGAACTTTAAATAATTAACAGTCTCCTTGACTGTGACATTCCCTAACTCCTGGAAATCAAATTTCATACATTGTCAAAAGTTTGGTTTTGTTTAACATAAATTTTTGTGCTTATGAAAAACACATCAACGGCATAAAATATAAAGCTTTGATTTCCCTTCCAAATCCCAAAAAAATTTAAAAAATCTTTGAAAATGTTTTTCGATAGAGATTTCGGGTTGTATTGCGTTTAATAAAATTCTCTAATAATATGACACTGAAGAACTTGACAAGGGATGACAGAAATTCGTTCCAAAAATCTACATCAAAACAGCCTGTCAGAATATCGAATCAAGGTCCCTTTATTTTGTTCGTTTTTAATTGCATTTTTTCGCAGTGCTTGGCAACACCTTGTGTGTTCGTTTCATTATTACTGTGAATTGGTTTGTAGATTTGCTAGAACGCTAAGATTACAAACGAGTAAAATAAACGATGAAAAGCTTATTAGAAGCTGTTGCATTATTCTCTAACGACACCATTATAAAAGATTTAGTACAGACATCGACCCCAGGTGTGGTGAATTGGAGGTTACCATTGGAAAGGGTTGGACTGGAAATGTATTCCCCACAGCTTAAGTACGTTATACAAAACAACAAATAAAAATTCAAAACAAACTTTTGACGACTTGACGTTTTTTGCCAAACTAATTTTCCCATATATCCTGCAGAACTGTGTACAATTTCAGTATTGAACTGTTATTTACGGCCAAACACGAATACGCCTTTCTGCAATTACTCTTTCTTTGCTTACATTTGGTTTAAGGAGCTGCCAAATAGTTTCCAAAATAACAAAATTTTTATATTGTCATGTTTTTATTTTGATCCTTCCATTGGAATGGTCTGCCTAATTCCATTTGCTTATATAAACTAGATATTTTACTTGATTAAACAAGTTATAAATATCGCAACAAAATTTTTAACACTTGTCATTGACAAGTCTACAAAAAATTCAACTTCTTTCTAATTAAGGAGACGAAGGAAGTTGATAGTTAGGGCAAAAATATGTATGAAGAAATGTTTCGTTTTAATTTGTAATTTTGTAAGTCTTGTAGTAAAGTTATTTTATCTCTAGGGCCAAAAGTTACAGTTACGATACAGTTTCTGCACTCACGTTATTTTGTGTGTCCCGACTACTGGAAAGTGCCAGTGGAGTGGGTAAAAAATATGGATATTTTTGGAACGAATTTTCGTCATCCCTTGTCAAGTATTTCGGTGGTCTAAGTTTAAAAAAAAATTATATAAGAAAATGAAAACACTTTATCATTTATTAAATCAAGCTAAGTGTGCTGAAACCTTCTTCTACCTCTTCACAAGACATCAACAAATACTTATACGAGAACTCTGAATCTTGTAATATTTTGTTTTACATCTAATACTCACGTGTACACAGCCAAACTCACTGTAACCTCAAACTAAGACACTGAAATTACAATTTATATGATAAAAGAGGGGGACAAAATTCACATTGGTTTGCTATCGCCCCTTTCCTGCTACGAATTCACCAACATCACTGTAGTATCCGCCATCCGCTATCCACCACCATACATCACTAT
Organism: Phania funesta; assembly: GCA_963932375.1. NCBI lineage: Eukaryota > Metazoa > Arthropoda > Insecta > Diptera > Tachinidae > Phania > Phania funesta. The sequence goes on along the minus strand of OZ010654.1, from coordinate 90,170,657 downwards.
CAGTCAATCGTATTAATATTATGCGCCGAAATAGTAAAGTGATTGAATGAAAGTGCTACAAAGGGGTCATATACTCCTACACAGGCACGCACTCACTTTTTTACTGTGACTCATGACTTTTTTTTTTTTTTTTAAAGAACAACAACAGCCATCGTTACTCAAGAGCCTAATTCAATTACGTTGCCTTGCCGCGCTGTAAATATGCTTTACAAAGAAAAGTTTGCATGTGTGACTTTATTCGAACACGTTCATTTAAGTATAGGCCAATAGGTATCACGATAACATGCGTGTGCGTTTGCTTGTGGCCACTTAAAGTTGTACGGCTAAAGGTCATAAAAATGCGGAATTACAACTATGTGACGAAAGCTAGGTAATAAAGTGTGAAGATGGAATAGCGATGCGAAGTGTTATTTGAATTTATTTATATTAACGCAATATTAAAAGATCTCATACGTTACTGCAGATTATCTTCGAATCGCTTATTCTGTTACCATTCACTCGCTGGTAGCTTCGAAATTGGTCAACCAATCCTTTACTGCTGGTGGGTGATTTTTAAAATTCCATGCAAAATACATGGAAAACTTTACAATGAAAGCTTTCAAGTTTAACTAAAGGCAGCAATTTATTAGGGCTTTAGGGATTTTCTCGAACAAGATATCGATTATTGATTAATTGACTTGTTATTGATTGCAATATCATCGCTATTTGTTTTCCGTTGGCCGGTCAGTGCAACAGATATTACTTTTCCTATAAAGAAGTAGTTACAATCTCAGCGAAAACCGCAGTTTATAGAATAATAAAGGGTTTTACAATAAGACCTGGCATATTTTTTGGCATTGTCGATGCCAAAATTCGAAACAACCAGTTCGGAAACACCAGATCAGCCAAGAACATCTCCAGTGTCCGTGAAAGTACGCTAGACAACCCGATACAGTCGATTCCACGTCGTTTACAAAAACTCGTAGTTTCGCGTCGTGACTTGGCCTGCATCCACGCAACCACTATCTGACTCAGGAGTTCAATATGGACAATCATAGATAATACCATTTGTTCGCTAAGTGGTCTCTCAAGCTTTTGAAATAAGAACACAATTCTTTCAAAAATAGCCTCTTTAGCGACGAAGTGGCAGCTATGCAATATTGTCGGATATGGAACGTCGCCAACTCACACGGCGTTACCAAATACATAGTTACTGTTTGGTGCAGACCTTGCAGCCACATCATCATTGACCCATACTGCTTAATAACCGTAAATAAAGAGCTCCACAGATAAATGGTAACCAATTTCTTTTGGCCCGAGAGGCATGTGCAGTGTAGACAGGCTACAATGGACATTCTGCATGTTTATATTTCGTAAAGATGACTTGAGTTAGCCTTCAAGTTCGGGCGATTTGACTCGAAAGACTTTTTCTTGTGCGGCTTCTCTATTACGCAAACAACGCGACACTGTCGCGTTCAGAGTGAAGGCAATTCACAAGCCACTATATCCAGAAACGTCACTGTTTGGCTTCCTTTATGGGCCGAAAAAATCATTGGTTAGTATTTCTTCAAAAACGATGCCGATCAGAACGTTACAGTTAATAGTGACCGCTCTACAAGTTGAATGGCCTTCCTGTAGAGGAGCCTTCCTGGAGAGGAGGTTTCACACAACGCGTCCCACCATCGACTTACTAAAAGCAACGTTTGATCAACTATCAATTTCGCGTAATGGACCCATAAATTGTCGTTCAAGGTCATGCGATTTAACATCGCTCGACTGTTTTACTGCAAAAAGTGGTCGAGAATTGGAGTTCCATATTCATCTTACTCTGAGCGAGCCCAAGGTATTCATATTTTTCCTTGAATGTCGGCACATTTAAGGAAAAATGTCCACGATTTATCTTTCGATACAATTTAGACTACCGTTTGAATGAATATTTTATTTAATCGTGAAATACTTTCAGTCGAATCCGCAAACATTTTTGAATGCCCCTAATAAAGATAATATGTATGTGAATGTATCGTATGTCTGCCCAATCAAACCCACAAGAGTCAATAGCTACGATAATGTCGCAAAAACCAAATTGCATTTACAAATTAACATTAAACCCCAATAATATCCTGAGAACAATACACATACAATAAAAGATTTACTATGAATTGATTTAAAGGGAATAATATTTTCGGGTGAAAATGCATAGGAAACCATCTTTGCAACTACAAACAAATCTAGGTGTAAGAGAAACAAGTGCAAGTAGGCTTGCATCAATAAAATAGGTGCGCAACAGGTGCATTCGAATGCCTTTTCTTGTTTCCTACATAAGCAATTGTTGTATGTGTTAGCGGTCAGTAGTCTTTATCATATGAAAGAAATATGGAGCTATAAAATTTAAGCAGTTTCTGAAAAAGTTCCTATTTGTGGAAATTTTATTTTTAATTTATATAAAACTAGTATCATGAATTACCTAAAACACTTTTCAGAGTTTTAAGGACGAAATGCGTTCTTAATCCAATAGAAATGTTAAGACAATAACAACAACGATGTCCTGAAATAAACCAAGGATTCATTTAACTGCCAGATTAATATTGGAAATGTTTATGTGTGCATTTTAGTAGGTTTTTTAGGAGAGATCTTTAGGCGACGTGTTTTGGGATAGGCGTCGTGCATGTCGTATTTAACGTCGTTGACGTATGTGAGCCAACGTGATGAAACCAAAAACTAAATTGAACACAGGTTTTTAAATTATTCACAAAGAGAAGTTGGTTAATATATAAGGTGGTCCAACCATAAAGTAGGATGTTAATTATGAGTCACACCTGCGAGATGTTTGTAGAGGGTGGTGACCAGGATTGATATGTGGTTCTAACAGGAGGTTTCCACTTGCCACACAGCCAACGAAACAATGACTCTTTTACGCGAGAAATTCAATGGCCGTGTTATCTGACGTCCTGACGATGTTAATTGGCCGTCACGATCATGTGATTTGACGTTGGACGTCTTTATTTCGGAATATTTAAAAGCAAAAGTATACGTCATTAAGCCAAGAACAATTCAAGAGCTAAAGGATGAGGTAATTTGGCACATTAACGACATTGAACCTCAATTATGTCTCAGAGTCATTGATAATATCGATCATCGGATAGAGGTATGCCACCGAAGTCGTGGCTAGCATTTTACCGATAATTTGTTTCACACATAATTGTCATAGATCCTTCTATCATAATAAAAGATATTAACGCGATTCTCTGAATACTTTTTGTTTTACTTACAAATAACATCGTGCTTTTTTTTGGACCACCCTATATAAATAAGAATGATTAATTTACAATAAGGATAACGATCTGCTATGAACCCTTATCTATATAAGTTTTAGCAGAAAGATCTTATAGGTAGTGATTTTCAATTTTATATTTTAATACTAGACAATATTTGAGTGTTTATTAGTCCACGTCCTGCATGGTTTGAAAGTTTAATATTTGAAAACTTTATTTCCCAAGGAAAGTTCCGCATTTTGAAAATCAATAAAATCTCGATTTATTATAAGAACAATAGAAAGCATTTTCGTTAAAGAGGCTTCTCAGCACTTTAATTAAATGCTACCAATTAATCGAATTTTCTATAGCTTTGTACGTTACGTAACGTAACGTAAAATTAATGCAGATCTTTGGAGGAACTACAGAGAAATTCTGAAAACTAGCCACTGACAATGAGCTAAAGATTAAATGGGAACGTAAAGTTGCTTTGATCGTTATTTAATGTGGCTTTCTTTAGTTGATAGCTGTAGAAGTTTTTTAATAGAGACTTGATCATAATTTAATGAATAATTTCAACGTTACTGCCCTAAGAGGTTTAATGCTTTGCCATTTAAGGTTACAAGTCACGCCTATCGTCATTTAGAAGTGTAATTTCTGTTCCCATGAAATTTTTATGCTCCTCTAAATGAAAATTGTTCGCACGAATTTCCCGCGAAATTTTCATTTCCTTTGTTCTCCCATTAAACAGCTGTTCATAATCAGCTGTATCATTGTCACTGCACATTTAATGTAAATAAGAAGAACAAACGCTATAAAAAACTTAAATTCAAGTTTAAAAATAAATAAATAAAAGAACAAAAACAGGGTGATTGGAAGGTATTTCATCTCTGATAATGAAAAATGGCATATAGCCGCAACCGATTTGTCTCTACATCAAACATGACAAGGGGTGTCGAAAATTCGTTATAAACTCTATAACAATATTGGTCTGCGAGTCGTATCTAATCCCTTAGAGGATAAATCTGCGTTTCTCTGCCGTCCTGAATAACATCATTCGGTATTTCGACAATCGTAAAACTTAGTCGTTGTTGGATATCAGAAATGGGTAGCAAGAGATTATGAAGCCGCAATTGCACAATCCACATTCGCCGAGAAGCTGTCATAATTTTGATTACAACAAAGTGTTTAGGGTAAGCGGATAACTTAGCCGTCAGAGGAAGCTGGTAGAGTTACAGCTAAAGAGTTCTACTGGAAATATTCACAAACACACAGCCAATGGATCTAAGGTTTTTCATCAAAACCATGCAGGATAAGGGGAATTTTTGACGTGAAAACTTTTCGATAAATTTTTTCACGATTGGAGCTTGAGGAAAGGGAAAAATTGTTTTCGGTGGGATGAATGTTTCCCTTTGTTTTCTACGTTTATCATTCATTATTTATTTTTCATGAATGTTCTTTGTTTAACAACAAGATTTTCACGTTAGCTTTGTAAGATAGAAAGGATGGTCAGCTGTTAAGTTATAGGATATATTATCATGATCTTCCAGCTACACTTGGTAGGGACTAAATTTTTTGGATTTGAAATTCCATCAGGGGTCTTTGAGTCGTTTATTTTATTTTTGTCTTTCACTTTCTTCAAAAAGCCAAAACAAATACATATTGACAGCCAATATAGCTGGAAGACGAGCATAGATAGTACTGCCGGTATTAAATTAAAAAGGTGACCCGAAGTTATAGTTAACTTGTTTGTAGTGCTCTTCTGCTCAAGAACATTTTAAATTAATTTTGAATATTTATTTTATATTAAACTTTTTTACTATAATTTGCATGAATTGGTTTTGAAGTACCTTAAATAAAACACATTCACACGTTTTTAGTGTTACGACTCTGCTCTGCTGGGCTCTTCTGAATGAAGCTATGCTATCTACCTACCCCTCTATGGACTGTAATATTTATTACTCATCACATGATATTTATTATACTTTAATACTTCATACATTTTCAGCTGGTTTAATACTTTTATAAATATTTGTCAACGTTATAAATTATTGACATTATAAAATCTCCTTCTAACATCTGAAAACCTAAACTAAAATTAAAAACAAACAAACAAACAAGAACTCTTGCTCCACAAAATAGCATTGACAGAGAGAAGAGGAGTTACAAATATTAGCCAACTCCACATAGCCGTAAATAAATAATGCACACATAAACTTGACTGCATACATCTACAATAATATTGAATAGTCTGTGTCAATGTGTGAGAGAACACATACGTATGTATATAATGAATGAATGAGTTTAGGAGCAAGTGTTTGTGTGCTGGCATATTGGTAGGCACGGGTAAGTGTAACGGAGATTCGTTAAGTATAATGTGGGTTTTAGCATAATTTCCTGATAAAGGATTTTATCTTAATTGTTTGATGGTTAAAATCAACCGAAATGAAATTTTGTTTATCAATATGTCTGATATTCTCTCATGATCCTAACGCCTATTAGTAGAAAATTAAGTATGAGTATAAAGCTCAATCGTTTGATGCTGGCACTGTACACATTACTACATATGTACATACGTAACTCTTAAAAATGTTGCCATGAGATGTCATGATTACAAGATTTTACAAACTGTATTAGGAGTAGGGTGTGTTGGTATGTTCTTAACTTCTACTCGTATAAATAATATTTTGCTCTTGTAAACAAATTTTAATTGCATCATCAAATAAATTAACCTCTTTACTAAGTACACCCTTCGCTTGTTGGGTTCTCTGTCTACTCGTTTGTTAGTTTAGGCCTGTCAGTGACCTTTCATATGGCCATATTAACAGCATCTTCCATGACTCTCATATGGTGTTGATCGCCCTCCTTCATCATCTCGCCAACCATCTTAATAAAATAATTTAAACTACAATAAGCAGTAATTATCAATTTGTAAATGAGCAATTTAAGTTCAAACGTACAAATATGTTTGTATGGGTGTGTGTGTGCGTGTGTGTGTGTGTATGTGTGTGTAGTTATGCAAGACCATGTGCTTAAACTGGTTTTTAGTTGTCTGGCATGAGCGCTATAATTATAAAACATACCAACCAGCATCTTTAAATAATAATCCATTTTACCATATTTATTGATTTTTTGTCCAGTCATTAGGAAGGGAATGTTCTATTACGACTACATACATAAATGCTTTAAGCAGACGTGTGTGTTTAAGATTTAATGTATGACTATTTCTCAAAAATAAACGAAGGGGCCAAAGGACAGTGGAGCAGGAGCAGAAACTTTTATTAAGTTTTTAATGTACTTATTTTTCCCCTTATAGTGAACAAAATTTTGCAGCAATTTAGCATTAAAATATTATGTTCGGTTCCTCGGTTACATAGCGCGCGATACCATTATCTCGTTTCAAAATTAGTTTCCTAATGCAAAAGCGGTTATGTATTAGATTGTAACGTGATTTCACCTTTCCTTAGCCTGGCACCCTTCGCTAAGTGGAGTCAAAGGTGGACTTATAGGTCTACAAACCTGAAGGTATAGATATTCCTACTCTGAGATCAAAATAATTGTAGTTTTATTTACGTTTATAAATAATATATATGGATGTCAGCTACATGGATTCAGTTAAGAGCCTTCGAGTTTCTGTGAACTGGCTTTCTACGAAACGTGAGAAATGCAGAATTCGGGTATAAGGGAAATCTCGGGATATTGGCGAATTTGCAAATAATTAACAAAAATATCGTTTCACACTTAACATAATTTAACTGGCCAAAACAGTCAGCCGAAACGGCAGTGTCAAAATGAAAATTCAGTCAGAGCTAATTAACTATAAGGAAATAATTTCAGAAACCTACGAACAGAATTTTCATCGGATATGAACCGCCCCGACTGGAACGAAACTTAAAATAATTATTAAGCCCACACTATAAACTATTTGAGAATTATAACCAGTAATTAAGTGGTATTAGCAATTCTATGATAAGTAGGCATGCTACTAGCCTAAAATAAACAAAAAAACGGATGTTCATAATTTAAAAACCCACAATACAAGTTACAAGATACATCCTCCAATGAGGTCAGGTAATTTACATCAGACCGGCACATTAAGCATTTCAAAATGTAAGTACTACCAATGAAACTGCTCTACCTAATTAGTAGCCTTAGGCATTGAGCACATTAACCACAGCAGACTACATGACTACTAATGCGGGATCCACAATAGCAGAAGTCGTATCTAAAATTTAACGTCCGATTGAGAAATCATCACAGACGAGATTGAAGCCGTTTTTAAACCATTAATAATGCTATATTTAATGGTCGGTCATAAAATGGCCACAGAATACACAAAGACCCAAAAGCACTAGAATAGGGGAGTGTCAAAATATCGCAACAGACGTTTCGGAATCGTCATTATGCAACTTTTTGTTTCGACCCACTTTGGTGATTAATGAGTAAAATTAATCTGAGGTATCTATCCCCTCCCCGACCTTTGCAATGATTTAATGTACTCTTTCGACTCGACTACAATACCTTCCATGTGAATGCATATACAAAATTTAAACTAAAATTGTTCGCTGAATCATTGTTATCATGTCTAATTTGGAAGCAAAATACTTCTCAGTAAAGATTTTTATTTTTCAGCATTTTATCTATCGGAGCCCACTGTTATGATAATTATAATTGTGACCAGCATTAAACTCTTGTTTTCTTCTTTTTTTTCTTTTTAAATTTTTCCCTATATTATTTAATACATAAAAGTCGTTTAAGAGTTGCACACAAGAGTTTAATTTGTAAAAAAAAATTAATTAATTAAATTATTATTGTTCAAAGTTGATTAAAATCGAAAATAACATCACTACCACAATCAAATATTCGTACAATGTTTCATAGCCGGCCGACTAATCATGACAAAGATGAAAATTCTTTAATGATCTAAATGATATTTAGTTGATTGAATTTAATACACGTTGCATGTCTGCTTTAATTTCATTAAAAAAAGAAAGAAGGGTCAATGAGGGGCTTTATGATTCGTATTACTGATGCATCAAATATTTATGTTTATAATTTGAATAATTTTTTTTTTATTATTTAACCTCTCAATTGACGTTTGAAAGTAAGTTTTACCCGTTTACAGCAGTTTTTCTGACCTTCAATACAGTTTGTTTGCACTTTAATAAAATTATGAATGAATTTGATGCCAGTAGTCATTTCAATGTTGATGAATGTCGTCACATATGAGTCACTCTCTCGTTCATTCATTAAAAATTAAATAGTTTGTGAACATTGTAGTTTTACGAATATATTCCGCAAGTAACGAACGATCTTAAACTAAATTACGAAAATTTTATTCTATTATTTTTTCATCTTCTTTTTGGTTTTGAATGCAAATAATAAAATGAAGAATGTTTGATTAAAAATACGTTGCATATGATTGTTGAAAATTAGGTCAGTGAATTTTTCCATTTTTATTTCACTTCTGTCCTTCATTCACATTGTGTAAATAGTGCAAAAAGACAATCAGAAACAATGTTTACGTGACTGTACAGTGAATGTAAAAAGTATGAGTGGTTAATATAAAGCTGACAAGATAGATACATTTTTCTAGAATTCGAGTGACTTAAACCTTATTTTGCAAGGCCTTCATTAACAGCTTGCTCGGACTTTAGCAAAGAGAAATGAAAAGTTTTTTCCAACGTCTGAGCGACACAACTTCGAAAAAAACGTTCTTGTCAATGGGATTTTAGAATTCTGGTTTACAATTTTTGAAAACCTTTTACTTGAAAATCTTTTACTTGAATCTCCCGCTACCTCTGCTAAGTTGGTGTAGGAAAATGTTTGGCAAACCAATACAAATCATTTTGAAGCGACAACAATTTTAAATTCCCTTTATGACCGTTACGAAGATTTGAGATTGGATGGTAATACTGGTTTGATTAACAAATCAATTCATTAACCTTTCAAGCTTGCTTGCCGCGCAAAAGGCATTTTCGTTTATTTTTTCTTTAATAAAATATAAACGATCATTCTCTGATTGTAAATTCAGAAATGTTATTTCCTCAAAAAAAAAAAAAAAACATTTTGAATCGTTTATTCGGACAAGTTTAAGTGTCTAAGCGTTTTTTTATTAAGTATTTCTATATTACTATTTGTGTTTATTCGATTGAAATTCAAAAATGTATTCGACTATTCGATTATTTGCCAGATATTAAAATAACAATATTTCACTCTAAATTTTCTTTTATAAAATTTGTGATTATTCGATTATAAGGTTATCCTAAAAATTTATTCGATTATTCGTATAGTTTAAATTCAAAAATGTTATTTCCTTAAAAAAGAAAGAAACATTTCTCACCATTTATATGCCCAAGTTTAAATATCCAAAACTTTTTTAAAGTAATTATTTTTTATTAATATTTATGTTTAGTCGATTCAATTAAAAAAATGTAATCGATTATTCGCCAGATAAAAATTAAGAATATTTTAATCTATATTTTCTGTAATAAAATTTTTGCAGATTCGATTAAAAGTTTAGCCTAAAAATTTATTCGACTAATCGCCTATTCTAAATTCTCAAAAAAAAAACATTTGAATCGTTTATTCAAATAAGTTTTAGTGTCTAAAAACTTCTATTTATATTTTTATATTAAAATTTTTATTTATTCGATTAATATCTTAGTTAAAAATATTTCCAACATATTAAACTGGCATATTTCACTTCACATTCTGACATTTAAATGTTTTTCTTAGTCGTTTATATGTGACTAAAAGTTTAAAAGTATTAAAAATTTATTCAAGTATTCGCCTGTTCAAAATTCTCAAAAAAGAAAGATTTTTAATCATACAAGCAAGATCTAGTGTCTGAAATTTTTTCTTAACTTTATTTATCAGTATTCTCAATATTAAGATTAATAAATAAAGAAATTTGACCCCAAGCTTTTTTTATTTGTATTTGGGTTGAATAAAAAAGATCGAATTAAATGATTTGTTATTATAATACGTTTTTATTAAAATTTGTGTTCATTCGATTAGGAATTTAGCTTCAAATATATTTATATTGGATTATTTAGCTTAGAAATTTGTTGTAACAATTAAAAGTACCGGTTTGAATCGGTTTTTCTAACCTATTTGTGTTTAAGCGATTAAGAAGTAGCTTTAAATTTACACGAGTATTCGATTATTCGCCAGATATTTCACTCTAAGTTCAGACATTTTATTTTATCTTTAATAAATTTTTTTTATATTCGAATAAAAATTTAGCATAAAAATTTCAACGAATACCCGTTTTTTCTAAATTCACAATTGTTATTTCCTCAAAAAGGAAACGTTTTCTTATAATTGTTTTTATATTAAAATCTGTGTTTATTCAGGTAAGAATAATATAATAATATAATATTTTTAATAATTTTATTCGAATAATATTTATTCGAATAAAACTGCTTATAGCGACTAACAATCGAATTGTAAGAAAAGTGTTTCCATTAGATTCTAACTGCCATTTTGTGAAAAAATCGTTTGTGTCAATTTGTTTCTTGTTTCATTTTTCAATTTAAAATAACAAACAATTTTTGTCACTCTGAGCTTGAAATTTTCTCCCTCACTATTTGATATGAAGCAAAATATGCTGTAATTGTAACATTTTATGAATATAACTAAAGCTAAGAGAAATATGAAAATTCTTGTTTGCTGTGGTTGGTCAACAACTGAGGTGCATATTTCTTCAACAAATTTTATAAAAATGCAAAAACCAAAATAGAAAAAAAAACAAATAAAATAAGAAAAAAAATATTAAATCACATGACAACTGGAGAATGTCAGTATGAAAGTTTGTTAGAAGGATGTTACTTGTTGTTTACTGCATCCTGAGATTTGGACATTTCAGTATGACAGAAATTCTAACAAGTACCAGAACATTAAAACGAAAGTAAGAAAAATATATTTGAAAAAAAAAGAAAATCATGTTGACATATTTTGTAATAGAGATACCTGCAAGCTAAGCAGCTTACAATAATTGTGCTGCCATAAAGTACAAGTAAAAGAAAAATTATAATGAAAGAGTTGGCCAAGGAAATTTTGCAAAAATTTTCAAATGTTTTAAGGTGTTTTTTTCACTTTTTCTAAAACAAAAATTTAATATTTAAGACTTATTTGACTAAAGTGCTGAACTGGCAAAAAGTTGTCTTCCTGTTGTCATTGTAAACATTTTCATCTTTATTATTGTGTAGTTAAAATTATAACTTTAAATGAAGTACAAACTTATTAGACACAAATACTTGTGAGAAAACTTTTAGAGTTTATCACGAACTCATCGTACATGTTAAGGTACTTAAGATGAACATTAAAAATAATAATGAAATAATCACATTTAAAACAGGGCCTTCACATAACGACTGAGAAATGTCCTACAAGGAAATCTAGGGAAAAATCTAACAGAAAAATTGTTGTTTCCATTTGTAGCTCTACATGCTCTTAAAGAAGAAGGAAATAGAAAAGTAACACAAAATATCAGAACAAATAGAAAGAACGAGCTGAAATGACACACTTGCTCTTGTAGTCATACTTCAAAACTTCAAAACAAACTCACTCCTTTACTTACATGTCACACAAACGATTTCTGAAAAAAGTGATAAAGTTGTCTATTTAAATGCACTTCAAATGTCATCACAAGTGTAGAGGTGCAAACAACATAAATGATAACAAAAAAAGCATTTACTTCATTTTATTCTTTCTTGAGATTTATCTTTGAAGTAGCACTTAAGAGACATTATGTCTGAACACAAACAAACAATGAGAAGGAACTTAATGCTGGCAGAAAAGGGGTGAATACGAATTTTGTGTTAGCTACTATAAGAGAGGCAAACTTTAATTCTTTTTTTTTTTAACTAAACACGTGATTTGACATCAGATCCAGCATGTGCTTTTTGAGAGTGATGAGAATTTGAAGTCGTCATTTTTATAGTAAGCAATGGCGCATAACACAACAGAGCTTTGTAGGAAAGTCCACGCGAAGTATTATTGACGCCACTGTTCGGTAGAAAGTTTTCTTGAAAATGTTAGTTATTTCCCCACCTTTCGTAGTTGGTATTATAGAGATAATTTCATAAAACTTCAAGCTATATGAACATACTCGTATTCCTCCAATATTTACCAGATGTACTCACAAACTTAGAAATTAATCGTGAAAATAACGTAACTGACGTATTTTTTAGAATTATCGACACAGAATGGTTCTACAGCCTCCAATACTAAAATACTATTTCGAAAGTAATAGTAGTGGCAGAAATACAAGCCTTTCAATTCGAACGTCAATGACATCACTCTTTTTGTGAGACTGCAAAAATAACGTAAGTGTTATAAAAAAAATGTGAGTGTCACCGAAGAATTAGTGAAATCGAATAATTTTAAAGGATAATTAAAATTTACATATGTAACAGTTGTATATCACTTACTTTGATCACGAAATGGAACCGTGACTAACTTTACACTCACGATAGTTCACGAGAAATATATTACTAATGCACGCATATACGCTAATGTGAATATAATGAAATTATATACGATCACACAAACTCACGGTCACGAGATACCCACGGAAAAAATCAAATCCCAACAACGAAACAATCACGCAACAATTCGATCCATGAACGTTCACGCATGCGGTTTTTTTATATTCACGTTCATGCACGATAGCGCGATTGGAGGGCAAAATTACTTAAGATTAAAAGTGATCATGCGTGATCATGCATGCTTCATGCAAATCACGTGATCGTTACCCATATCTTCTTTGATCTTTTGTGTTCCTCAAGAAATCTATGCTTCGTTCAACCCCAATGACATTCAGAGTTATAATTGCTTTTGTTATTGATTTTTGTTAGTGAACTTACGACGAATATTGGTTGGGTGAATTAAAGCAAGTGATAAGTGTGACTCAGTAAAATGTTTTCTGCCCCCTGTTTTTTATTATAAATTTGTTTTATTTGATTATGGCTTTACGAAATGGCACTTGCTCTCTACAGTGGTACTGACAGTGAATCAAATATTGCTAATGATGCTGTCGATGAAGGCGGTTGACCGTGTAAGAGAAGGTATAAAAAGACATTAATTTATGTTCCATATTTTCTTCAATAGAATCCTTGTCGTAACAGAAAATGTAGAAATGACTGTGACTTACGTTATTTTGGCGGTCTCAGTTCAGTCCATCCTGTTAAAAATGTAGACAACAAGATTAACATAACTGCCAAATAAATTTGCTATTCGGATAATTAACGTAAAACTTATTGCATGAGGTCAGTAGTAGGATTTAATTAAATTTTTAATAAAAAACAAACAAATAATTAACAAATTAAAAAAAATTTTTATAAAATTTGTTTTTTGTTGGTAGCGTTCCTTTAACGTTACTCAGCTCGCAAGGTTTGCATAAGTGCTTTTTTAATAATAAAACCGAAACAAAGAACTTGCGATTAATTACAAAGTTTAACTCGAAATTTGCAAAAGCTTCTTTATTTAAAACTAAACCGATTTGCTGATTTTGCACAGCAAAATTGACATCAATAAATACAGGATTAGATTACAATAACCTATTCCTATTAAAAGGCCTAAGAGTAAAATATTACGCCAACTAATATTCTAAATCCTTATTTGTTCAATTAAACCCCCTTTTTAATAAAATTTCTGAGCCGTGCAATTTGCACTGTTCAGCGAATGCATGTTTTACTCCTTGTTTCCTTACTTTTCCTGCGGAAGGACATTTTAGGGTTGCAATATGAATTTTCAGTTATACGAATTAATTACTCCCTCTACTTTAATACAAACCATTAAAATAAGTTGTGGGTCATTTTTGGGAAATGTAGAATGCAAAAATTGCAACTACAACAACAACAACATCAGCAACACAACATGACATGTGGTCATTACGTTATGGGTGGTAAAAACATGACAAAAAAATGCAGCCGAATTAAAATGTGCACGAAATAAAAACACTGAATAAACAAAAAAATCTGCAGCAGCAGGAAGGTGGCAAATACAAGTGTAACGAAAATTTATGGAATAAAGTTCACTTTTCTTAGGACAGATGTGGTGGACAGAAGCAAAGCCCTACAATTTTTTTAATGAATTTTTTTTTTGTAAATTAAAGTAAGTTTTCGCCATTTCGTATCAGCACTAAGAAAATAGAGGGAAAGGGCTTTTGAACGTAAATATGGGTGACAGATTTTTTGATATGTCTCTTTTTGCTTTGCTAATGCTTTCAAAAATTACGAAAAATTTATTAGTTTTGATTTATTTTGAAGTGGGACATAATTCTAACTGGGGTTTTCCGAATATTTCATGCGGCTAGGTAGGCTAGCACAGACACATTAAACTGGTAGATGTTTTCAGCATATGTGACACTGGAAGGTTTGAAATTAATCAATCAATAATATCTTTATATTCTACCTCCACCTAATGTAGCACAACACATTGTTAAATTTACCACACTGAGGGTTTCAACCCACTGCACACCAGTTTCTTTTTTTTTTTTTGCACTCAAAACAATTTGCAGCCGAAAAATTAACAAACAAACCGAGAAAAATTTGCCAACAAAATTTGTGGTTGATACAAAATTATAAATATGCAACTACTTAAAAGAACTGTTCGGATAATTTCCTATAGACACATGTACATATGTGCAAAAATTTAATTACACAAACGGCCGAACAAAGGGAATAAATTGCCCAGAATAAATTGAATGCAAAACACAACCTCCCACTGAAGATAAGAGCAGTGAATAGATATGAAACTTGTGAAAATTATAAAAAAAAAATTTATTAACCATTAAAACTTGTTTTAAAATTCTAAAAACGCCAAAGAAAAACACACAAAATAACAAAGGCACGACGCTGTTCAAGCCCCGTAATAACAGCTGTCTGTTTTTGTAAAATGCATTAAATTTTACTTGCAACAACCAAGTGACCATGGCCTAATGACACCCTCACATTTTTATTTACATACATTCATGCGCTGGGACGTTCTTTCTTTCTATCTTTCTTTTTGGTTTTACGTTAAGCTGGTTACATATAAAACACAAACACTAAAACGCATCCTTGTTTGGCATACATACGGTGATAGTCCACACGCACACACACACACACACACCAATACACTCACCAAAAATAACCAGCAGTGCAAGTCAACACATGCGACAAATGATTATTGTTTTGTTAACAACAAAATAAGTTGCAAAAATATTTGGTACTAAAAAAAAAGTACCAACATAAAGTTAAAAAAAAGAATCCTTGATCGGAATTTCCCTGACTCTCTAGATATATCAATCAATGCGATAAAGATTGGACTAGAAGAATGGTGCTACAGACAAGCCTGCTTACCTGTATCTTCTGTGGTGCAATTATAACAAGGATAATGCTGACTTGACCGGTCGCTTGACTTGATACAGAGTGTTAACAAACTTTTCTGTTACTCAACATATTACAAATCGTCCTGAAGTTGATGGTTTTAACACTGAAGGCAATATATGGATATGACGAATGGAATGTATGTACTCTAGTTTTTCTTAATAATATTCCAGAACTAGGACTTTTTGCTCAAAGCCAGTAGAAGGAGTGTCACACGGAAAGTATAAATTCGGCTTTAAGACGCTGGTTTAATAAACGTTAAAATAAATTCATAATTTGTTCTTTTAAAAGAGCAAACTAAAATATACTGAAATCTCTCATACCGGGTTCAGTCTGTCTAAAAATACCATTAAAGCTTAAAGCAACATATTTTAAAATTTTCATTTCGTAAACCTTCTACTACAAACTCACACGTTAACACTTTTGTGTTAAATATTAAAATATTCGAAGTAGTGGTCAGTTTTCTACTCGATACACCCGCTGCTTCAAGTACGAGTATTTGTGAATAAGTAAATGAACGAGTAAACGTGCGAATGAGCAAACGAATCATTTTCTTAGGCAGACTTTTGGCAACAGCTACTTCAGAAATAGAGAGTCATGGTCACATTTTACGATAGAAATGCAAAGTTATACAAAAATACACATTGCAACTTGGATTATCCAAACTGACGCAAAATAAAATTTTATAATTCAAGGTTATATTCTAAAATATAAATTGTGCTCCCAGTTATGACATGTTTATTAATCTCGAATAAAATATTAAATAAAATATTAAATCATTTTTAGACGTTTTCTTTTATTTGATATGAAAACTTTGAATACAATAAAAGTTAAAGTTTTATTTGACAACTAGCAGGCGAATGGAATGCATTTTTATGCCGCTACACACGTTTTCAACATTCTTCGTGTTTTTTCTACTAATTTTGTGTCAACTGTAAACATCATCTGTTTAAACCAAAACTAAAGGCAAATGGAATACGAGAATGAATATTTTTCTATTTTCATGTTCTTGCTATTTCCTTGATTGAGAAGGAAGTTTACAACACTCTAACTTTCTTGTTATTGAATTCTTTGTTATACAACCCAATAAGAATATTAATAAAAGAAGTTCCACAAAGTTACGTCAAACAATAAATTTTAAAATAAATTTGTTTAAATTATTTTAATACTAAAAATACACATTTTCAAACCTCTCGAGTCGAACCCTCACCGATAAAGTAACATTGCCAACAAGAAACAAGTTTTACAGCAGAAGATTTTTTCCAACCTTTTTTGCAATTAGTTCAGAATTTTTTAACGAAAATTTAATTAAAGCCTACTAATTTTCTCATGCAAGTGAAAATTGTTTGGCAGTGACGTTAATTTTACACAGTTTTTTCGAAATTTTCTCTTACGACAAGGATTCTAGTGATGAAAATTTGGAACTAAGACTTATGGCTTCTTAACTCTTCTCTTTCGGGCGCATCTTCCTTCTTCAACAGCATCATTAGCAACATTTGACTCCAGCCAGCAAGGTGCTCGGATATAATAGGGCTACTTTAAGCTGGATCACTGCGTTAGTGACAGGACATGGAAACTTCAAGTACAATCTGGCTAAGATGAAAGTCGTAGAAGATGATACTTGCACACTATGCCTGGAAAAGGCTGAGACGGTAGCGCACATTGTGTGTGAATGTCCAGCACTGGCTAGCATAAGGCTTAAGACCACAGGCAGACACTTGTTAGATGTGAATGCCATGGGGGAACTAAGCCTTAGACAAATGCTAGCAATTACAAAAGACTCCGTGATGAGGAAGAGTGTCGACAGTTACCAGTCGACAGTCTGAAATCACTTTAGTCAAGAGTAAAGGCTAGGGCTAACACGAGACTCAATTAAAAGTAAGGTGGTTGTGATTACGGATCGGTTCCCTGAAATCAATTTGAGGAGCGAAATGGGGGTCGAAAAGGGTCTGCTTCGATATCCCCCCATACATTAATAATAATAACATTTGACTCACCGTCAGTTGCAGTGTAGAAAAGAAGTGCATTTCGTAAGTCTAGAACGAAATATTAACAGCTCCTAATCATAACAAATTTAAAATAAAAACACTGAACGGAAAACATTTCATTAAGTCACACTTAACACATATTTTTATCACAGAACTGCCCATGTGATTTGCCTGAATCATGCCTGAACAAGCGTGATCAAGTTTGGCCGTTAGTAATTTTACGCTCCTAACTCGTTATAGTTTATTAACATGAGGGCACAAACTCCGCATGCGTGAACATGCATGTGTAGAATTTTTGTGCGATTGTTTCGTGATCGGGAATGTTTCAATTTTTCAAATGAAATCACTGAAAAACGATTAGAAAATAATGAAATATAAATAGAAAGAGTGAAATCTCAAAACGCTTGTTATAATATATTTTTTTCGTGACTATTCCGTGAGCGTACATGAGTAATAGCAGAAAAAAAAATAACAGAAAAAGCTATTGACGGTTCCACTCCGAGATTAAAATAACTAATAGACATCTGGAAAAACGGACTGCCCTTTGCAAATCATTATTCTTTTACTAATTCTTCGGTAAATCTTATATTTTTTTACGTCGGTTGCGTTAGTTGTTCTGTTTCAAAAAAAGGTGGATGTCGTTTACGTGACTGTTAATACTTTCAATTCAATACTTTACCACGCGGTTGGAAACTGTAAAACAATTCTGCAATTGCGAATAATATATACGTTACGTTATTTTAGCGGTGGTTTTGGTCTCCGTGTAGGCTATCCAGAGGGAGATCATGCACGTTACGCTATACAATATATGCGCCTTTTGAAGAGCTCATTTAAATTGCCTTCGCCGCTTAACAGATAATTAGACCATATAATTGCTGCCTGTGTCTAGGCAACTTTCTGATCTTAATGCGTAGCTGCCTTCAGCTCAAGTAGTATCCAAAATTCATATAAAGTTTTATTTACAAATTCAAGCTCTTTACGAAATATGTTTGGGGTGCTTTTACACTACTTTAACTGATCCTGTTTCTTGCATGTAAAGATTCCATTGCAAATATTTTACACTAGAAAATACTTCCACCCGTAAATGCACACACACACACATATGTAGATTTTTAAAGTATTTGTCTTTGTTGTTCTTGTTTCTACATCAGCCACTAAACTAAAAAGGCTTTAAACTGGGCTATCACCATCTAACAAACAGCCTGACAGGGCGGCTCGCTACGACCTGGCTTGTGTGCTGCAATAACTCGTTAGACTTAAACATGCATGAAAAAATGTTAAAGTGTAAAAACGTATCTAAAAACGAATTAAAGATGAAAAGCAAGATAATATTTGTGTTCACAAAAAAGAAACGTAAAATAATTGGTATTTTATGCCTTAAGGGTCTAATAATACAATCAGGTTTAATGCCAAAAAATAAAAGATAATAAAATAATGTCACAGGAATGAAAGAAGCGTGAAGACCTCAAAATACTCGTCTGTTAAGGAAAGTAACAGTTTTGCCATGCAAAACATACCGAATAATTATTAAGGCTACTTAGGGGAGAAATAATTATCTGTCGGTCATTAGATATAAAATTTTCTGGAAATTTAAATATTTTTCTTCACCCTTTTACGGCGCTGAATTGAAATAGTAAAAAATTTCTTTTTGTGTAAAAATACTCGTAACATATTTGTGAATTATTAGGTTGTAACGACGTATTTTCACAGTTAGCTGGAGTAGAGCTCGCGGCTCCCAGGCTTCGTTACAAGAAATTATAATGTTTTCAACAACGTTATAAACTTTATTCATCAACTTAAATTAATAAGCACAGCGCGACGCGAAATACGATGGGCCTTCGGTGACCATTGGCACATTCGATGGTACTCTAAGCAGCTCCTCACACCATCCGACGCTTACAGAAGATACCACCACTATACATTGCGAGTGCACCAGAGCCGATTCTCTCTTATTCTGGCCTCTCTTGTCAGGACGAATAATATTCTGGCCTGTGTCGACAATACCAGAAGCTCTGTGCCTCTCACCCAGATGGACAATCTTCGTCTGGCTACTGCTCTAGGTGATTGGACAAGGATTGACTCTCTTGTCTGGTTGAATAAAATTCTGGCCCGAAGCTAAGAGATGTTTCCTCTGCTCACTCAACTCCGAACGCACTCGGTGGGGGCGAATAAAATTCTGGCCCGACCGTTTACCGCCCGAGGAGTGTCTATCCACTATTCGCCTATACCAATTTGGGGCGAATGAGATTCTGGCCCAAGTGGTAGAGCGTCACCTTACTCATTGGCTTCTCTTGTCAGCGTGAATAAAATTCTGGTCTGACACGAAAACACCAGTAGTTTCGCTACCAGTTGGTGGTGCGAGAGACTAGCTTAATTAAATTGAGTAAAACTCTAAAATAATTACGCTACAAGTCGTTGAGTCGAAGAGCAGAAGACATAATTATATGTGACTCAAAAACGAGTGGAAGGACTTTTGGTCGTCACAAGTTTTCAATCATACAATGGTTATTTGGAAACATTTCAAACACTACATTGTCTACATTTTACCATTAAATGATTTTATTTTTCATTTCAAGATGGTTTAGTTGACCGATACAATTTTTACTGAAATGCTCATTTCAAGCAACTCATTGCGCTCTCCGTTCATCTTTCGATTGCTTGAATGGATCTGTCAATAAGCGAAACTGACACATTTGAAGTGAAGATCATTCACAAGCTATTACCGAAATCCGATTACATCCAGAGAAAGTAACTGTCTGATTTGCTTTAGGGGCTGAAGGAATCATTCGTCAGTAATTCTACAAAAGCAATACCGGCCAGCACGTTACAGTTAATAGTGACCACTGCAGCGCCATGATCATTGACTTTTTGTTGGCCACAATGAAATGTTCTTGAGGTGGAGGATGATGTAACAAGCCACACTGTACCTGCAACACTTGATTTCTTGAAAGAAACGTGCAGTAAAAGGATAATTTCGCGTAATGGACTATTTTTGTGGAGCTATGTGAAGTCTGTGGTCTACGCCGACACAGACACCTGACGCCTGAGAAGCCAACATTCGTTACATTATCACTGACATACGTTTTCTTTAGTTGCAATAAGTGATCGAAAATTTTACTTTCGGATTAGATTTCCTTGAAGCCAGCCGAGATGGCCATATGCCGGAAATCATATTCGAATAAAAATGGCAGAGAATTCATTTTTGAATAAAGCCAAATTAATGGCAAAATACACAAGATATCTGTGTTTTACTACAATTTCATACTAAAAAAAAAAAAGCCAACCCTCCCGCTGACCAAACCGCATAACTTGGTGTTGCAATCCATACGTTATGCGACGTTTAGGAAAAGTAGTTTTCAGCTCCGGACAGATGCAAATCGGCGAATTGGCTCTGCTTCTATAAGGATCCAATTATTAATTGAATTGATTCTTGATTTGGTTTTCCGATAGGGTGATTTGATAGAGATATGTGGAATGAATTTCTGTCATCTCTTGTCAAGTGTGGTTTGGCCACAAAACAGTTCGATCTTACGTGTAATGTTCGTTCTATTGCTGTAGTTGTTGCTAATTTAGCGATTATAAAAATACTTGTAAAAAGGTGTAACATTTCTTTAAAAAAACAAACACAATTTCACTAAATTTGTTATCAACCCATAACGTTACGATTTAATTAAAATAATTTTTTAAATAATATTCAATGCAAAATTAAGGTTGTGGTTAAAGGACTACTTAGGAGGCAACTAGAACACAATACCTATTGTTGTTAACACAACTTAGGCAACTATTTACCAGTACTATCTTCCTTTCAAAGACCATAAAGTTAAACTATTTTATAACAAAAACAGCATAACGAGTCCAAAAAAAAATATAAAACAATTTGGAAAAGCAGAAAAACAAAAAAACACCAAATGGGTTGGCATTACAATGCTGCCAACCAAAAACAATGTGTTTAGAGAACAACTGTGAATTGACTACATTAAATGTCGCTTTCTCGCAAAATTATTTTCAGTGGTTAAAAAAATACTGAACAACAACAACAACTACAACGCACTAAAACACAGCGACTAAGTAGTCAATTGAAGAAAATATTTAAATGGCAACAAAATGAGGTTTACAATAAACAGTTTATGTTTGTGTAAAAAACTAAACGAAAGAGGACAAAACAAAACAAAGAAGGTAATTTTAGCACTAGTTGTAGTTATTGGGATCATGTACGGTTGTGTGTGTAAGTGAATATATATTTATTTAAAAGCACACATTCACACTCTTATGGCTAAACTTGGCAAGTTGCTAGTGCTAGCAGCGTTGGCAAAATGAGCTTTCAACTTCAGCGGCGCTCGCATTACCATCATCGTCGTCGTCATCATCAACATCGCCCGTGTAGACTGCAATTGGAATATGTAAATTTAATTAGCATCTAATTTTCCAAACTAGCGTAAAATTGAAAATTTACCACAATATTGTATGCATTTGGATGTGGGTATGTATATGTGTGTATTAGGGTGGTAACGAATGTTTAGTTTTTCACTTGCGTTTGGAAAAAAAATCGAATGCTCTTGGACTTATGCTTTCGCAAGAATAACTTTTAATGAAAACATGAGTATATTAAAATTTAAATTTTTTCTAAGACTGCAACAAAGGCACTCCTTACCCTGTTGAACTGTTTACCGGTGGAGCTACTTGCCAGCGGTTCGAATATTTTCCCCGTTTAAATTAAATCGTAGACTATTGCGGCATCCTTAAATCGAATAGCGAAATATTCAGGATTTTTCTTAAAATGGATGCGTGGAATTGTGGCCGATATGGGACATTTGTTTGGCCGATAACCTGGCAAAGAGAGCAAGGCTGCAGGACTCATATATTGATGAATTCTGTGGCAATTAACAAAACTTTATATAATATGGCCCAGGCCAGATAGCGGGAAGAACCGACATGTAGGAATCCTAAATAAATATGGCTCAGTTTAGATATCGCTCGTACTAAAATTCTGTTAAGTTTTCAGAAGAATAATTAAGGGATATCGTGGACATTGCAGATTTTGCCATCACACCAAGAGTATGGGGTTGCCATAACGAGGAGTGAGACAAGCCAGTAGTAAACCTGTTATACCTTTTTTCTGCTTTATACAGGGAATACTGGGATTATATTCCTTTATATGGATCACCAACTGGCTTGGTAATGACTTCACAGCGCCATAAATATAGTGACCACTCAACTGCTACTCTCTACACAAAGTCTTCCAATTATTCACTTTCCATTAATCTACTTTACGTTCCTTTCTTGTTTTTATACTTAACCAGATAACGCAAAGGACTGGGGTTAACGGATGCGTGTCTATTCACAGAGATCAGAAATAAGTCGTCGAAAAGAAGACAACTTTTTATACCCCTGAAGGTATCTGTGGATGCATTATATTGATTGTTATGATTCCGAGGCGGAACAAGGGGTCGAAACAATCAGTGTTACGCCAGGTCATTCCGATAGATTTCGCTTCTTTTTCTATTTATCTTATTCAGGTATTGGCAGACTTGCCACTTCGACTGTCTACAGGGATCCACTCAGTAGCCATCTTAGCTACATCTCTGTTTGCTCTTCTCAGATGTACTGAATCTAGCTCCACTATTGTTTGGCTATTTTACGTAGATTGGCATCTCATTCGTTCACTCCTATAGGTCCTTTGGCCAAAATATTTTGAGTAGTTTCCGTAAGCAGCGGTGAGTGCATTTTTCCAGATACTGTACACCGTTAGTTGAGGTGTTCTGCGACTCGCTTTAGAATAGGAAGGCGAAGTGCGTTTTATGTGGATTTGTGGTGATTTTCTCGCCTTTTGCTCAAAAGGTCTGGGTTAGTTTTTTTAATGCGATTTGCGATCGCGAGTCACCGGTAAAGGATGCGATGCTGCCCAAGTAGAAAGACCTTTGTTTACTGTATATTTATTGTAGGTGAATGATCCTCTTTTGCGATCAAGAGAAAAATTAATTGAACATTTTTTTTAAATTTCGAATGCTTCTTCATCGCCTTTACCAACTTTCAATCGAATTCTGGTACTAGACAAAACTTAAGTAGCGTTTTCCTAAAACATACTTTTTACTATTCGTTGGATAGAATCTTTATCTTTGCTTCCCTTTGAAATGGGGGCAACTTATTGTTTATACCAGCTTTACGTTCATGTTCATTTGTGTTTTTTGTTATACTCGAATTCGCGGCTAAAGATTCACATGTGTAATGGAATCCAATATGTGTAAGTATGTATGCATGTGTTCGTACAAACATAAAACAAAAAGAACCTTCCAAAACCTAAACCATACTTTAACACATTTATGCAGAGCACTGTGGAGCCAGCGGCTTAAGTTACTGCTAAAGGAAGCAATCTTTAGCAGTAATTTAACCCAGGTCGGTCAGGATTTATAGATAAAAGTTAATTTATTTTTCTTCGATAACTTATTTTAAGTCTTCAGAAATTCTAGTAAATGTGGTTCACTGATGGCTTCAAACAGCAAAATGGCGGGAGTAGTTGGACCAAGTTTTTCTGTAGTGAGGACTGGGATTGCTTGGATGGCCTTAATTCTCCAAAAGTACTTTGTTCACAATGTTGGCTATCTGCTCATGAGGATCGTGGGGACCAAGCGGGACAACTGATTCGCAACTGGTGCCGAAACGAACTTTCAGAGGATCCGATATTTTGTTTGAAATAAATTGTTGATATACTACTGATAGAACTACGTTTTGGGTTCAGTTGGAATTTGCTCGGCACCGGAGAGTTAAAATACCTGGACTCATGCTAGCAAAGCGATTCGTTACGCTGTCAAAAGAATGATGCTAGAATAGAATGGGCTCAATATAATTACATGGTGGCTTACCGGACACTATAGTCTAAAGTTTAAGATAGGGAGTTTAGAGTCTATCAAATGTAGATTCTGCGACGTGAATAATAAGACATCTGAGGACGTGCTTTGGGATTACTCAGCTTTCGAATATAGTAGAGTAAAGTTATTTAGCACGGCCTAGATAATAATAGTAAGGTATACCATATCAGTCATTATATGTTACTGAAGTAAATGCTGCAAATTCATTTCCTAGGGTCTTTCTTATAACCGTAGAAATATGCGGACGTTAAGCTTCATTTTAAAACATGAGCCAAGCGGTGGGGTTTATTTGTAAATCAAATGTTTATTTGTCCTCTAAGGCCACTTTATATATTTAGCAATGAATAGAACATTAAAGCATTTAGAGATCTAATTGCTTCACCGTATATGTAATTTCGCCCTTCACAATAAAGGGTATATGTAGGTTTGTCATCCCGTTTGTAATTTTAATTAATCTGTCGAAAACCATTTTGGGGTTTTTTTTTGGTATTTTCAGCCTTGCCGGGAAATTCTTATAAAATTTGCTATAAAATCCCTCTACAGTAATTATCATCCCGAGGCACCCAGATACGGAGCAAAATGTTGGATCAAATTAAAAATATTTTAAAATGTTTTAAAAATTTTAAAATTTAAATTTTCTTAAAATTTTACAATCTGCATAAGTTCGAATTCACCACAAAATCGAAAACTGGTTTAAAATTTTTATTAAAAAAATCGAAATTCATTGTAAAATCGAAATTTCACGAAAGAAAAAAAACAAAGTCCACCAAAATTAGAATATTCACCACAATTAATTTAAATTTAAACCACAATTTTGTAATTTCGCCGAAACATCACGAAAAATCTATATTTTATGGACGTCGAAATTTTAACAAAATCGATCATACGCAAGTTCCAAAAGATCTAACCAAAACAAATTTCAACATAATTTGAAAATTAACGAAAAACGAGAAAATTTACCCAAAGGCTGAAATTGCACAGAAGACTCTAAATTTTATCAACTAATAAAAAATTTACTAAGAACTCAATTCCGGTTTAATGTAGATTTATGGAACGAATTTCCGTCATCCCTTGTCAAGTTTGGTTTGGAGTCAAACCGGTTTCGGCTATGTGCCGCCTTTAGTGTCATTTTTTGTTCCCAACGAAATGTAACTTGACAAAGGAAATACGTTCCAAAAATCTACATCAAAACACCCTGTCGGAATATCAAATCAAGAATCAATTCGGCTTTATCTACAATTCACCAAAAATTCGAGAGTTTATCACAAACAGATCGAAAATGCTTGTATTAAAAGAAGAGCTTGAATGTAAAATAAGACGACTGAATCCGGAGGCCAAAATTAAATATCCCAACAACCAATCCCATGCACCGAGAAAAATCTGTGCTACATTTTTATTAGTTCAAACTTAAGCGAAGGGTATATAAGATTCGGTATAGTCGAATATACATACCTCTGTTACTTGTTCTCAATGTAGTTGTTTTGGTTAGTAGTAGTAGTTTTATTCTAGTTGTGGCAATTGTTATTGTAATCCTATTGTTACATGTAAGCAAACTCATACGCGGATTCAATAGCAACTAAATTAAAAAAAAAAAAGGAAAATAAAACTGTTATCATCATCATCAACAGCATTAGGAGCCCATTTAAATGCATGTGTGAGAGTAACTAATTGATACATGTGCTTGCATACATGCAAACATTAATACAAACAAGCATTTTGATTATTTATGACTTGTTTTTGGTGATAATTTGGTGTAGTCGTTTTTGGTCTATGGCCAATTCAACAGAGAAAAACACACAACAACAACAACAACAAATACTCGTACACCAATAGAGGAAATGCATAAAACCACCGTAACAATTTTTACTTTTACTCTAAAAACCAACCAACCAACCGACCAACCTACCGACCGACCGACCAATTGACTAAGTGAATTGATAGTTTGGCTAAAAGTACAACAACAAAAACATCATACAAACATGTATTAAAGAGCGAGTTGTAGAGTTGGTAGGGTTAAGGACTCAACAGCACCAACAACAAAAAAACAAGCAATCAAACAATACATATATGAACGCTCAATATTCTTACATATGTATGTATGTATGTATGTACGTAGTTTCAGTAATTCATTATAAACTTGTAAATTGTTCTGGTGTAAATACCAAATGATTGATTTATTTTTAAAACTTTGACAATTTGTTTGAGTTTGTTTAAATTGAATTTTAGAATTTAGCTAATTTCTAACTAAGACCAAACAAAGGGCACTATGCCATAAAGGTTAGAATGCTGCACCATACAACTAGTGGGAGTTTCAAAAATATTTATTGTACATTAAAGTTGGCAAAATGTCTTTAATTTTTTGTTTTCTCCAGTTATTTTCAGCAGAATTTGATTCCTTTGTTAGAGCATTACTAGAATTATGCTAATATAAAATACTAGTGCGAGTATTTTTCAAGATGAACTACATCTTGATACTATGAACAGCTTAACAACTTTTACTTACACAAACACACACACACACACACGCGCGCGCGCACACATACTAAAGGATATACTAAGTACACGATTTATTTGGTTTTAGCAAGTACGAACACGGTACTGGAGCATATTTGCCATCTTTAGTTGCTGCCATTAAATATTACAAAATAGAAAGGAGGAAAGGAAAAACACCAAAGAAACACATAACAAGCATTAAGCTCTAAAGGAATAAATAACAAACAAAAAATGTTGTTAAATGTTGTTGTAACAGTGTTGTTAATGCGTAACATTTCAGGGGAAGTATGGCCACTATTAATGATTCAATCGCTGCTGGAACATCTCAATATATTTTTAGAATAAGTCATAACTAATTTGAAAACTAAGTGAGGCAAAAGCTTTCCCATCACACGACCTAGGATTACTGAAAGCTCTTATTAGGATTTCCATAGACAGTCAATTCAATAAGTTTTCTTTCAACAAAGCAAAAAGAAAAAAAAATCATATGTCTTATTTTTATTTTGTGGCATTTTAACGTGTCAGTGATAACTCTGAAATTTTAAAAGCTGTCGCCTATGAAGACCCCGATCAATAAAAATGGAGCGCTATACAAAACCCATTGATCCATTCCAACAGAGCGATATTTTTCGTCGAGCACGCCCGTACACTTTGCGGAATTTTCGGTAGACAAAGTGCAACGAACGTGGCAACCATTCAAGGAGTGATCAAAATATCTAAATGAAATGAGTCTCCTTTGCGTCGATATGTCGGTCGGTCTATTGAAAATATTGTTGCCAAAAACCCGATATGAATATCTTTCGCAACAACTTAAAATTTCACCTAGCGCTATGCAGCGATTTTTGACGAATGGCTTCCACCTCCACCCGTACAAGAGTCAGTTTGCACAGGAGCTTAAACTAGCAGACCATGGAAAGCGCCAGTCATTTGTTCAATGGGTAATGCAGGAGAGAGAAGCGAATAACGATATTTCGGTAAAAAATCACCATCTTCACAGATAAATTTCATTTTCATCTGAATACCTTCGTGAATAAGCAAAGTGGTCGAATTTGGGCGCATGAACTGCATTCGCAATGAGCAACTGTCTGGTACGAATTTTTTTTACGAAAATGAGGCCTCAATTGCAGTGACTCTAAACGACATTTGTTACAGAAACATGATAACGAAATTTTTGTGGCCTCAACTAGACGACATGATTCAGGATAACGTGTGGTGTCAGCATACACTAAAAGGAAATAAATGATTTACTGCAGCGATTTTCAAGCCAAGTCACCTCACGAACTTCTGATGTGAACTGACCGCCATGGTCATGCGATTTAACGCCGTGCGATTTTTATCTTTGGGATTTGGGGGAAATCTGGGCGTCTATGCGAATAAATCAGAAGCAATTCAAGACCGAGGTCTAACGCGTCATCTGAAAGTCAGCGAAAATTTTATCAGAAGAAGAATGGTCCGTCATCTATGTATCGTGGTAGCCAATTGGCAGGCATTTTATTCCATACCCTACAATGCAATAAAAAATATCACAAATTGCTCACAATATACGCACAATATACAAAACGTCAATTTATCAAAATTTATTTCTATCTTGTGCTTGACAATTTCTGTCGTTCATAGCAGCCTTTACAGTCAGCAATAGAGGAGTAATTGCTGATTTCTCTAATTCCTTTGAACTCCTATGCAAGTTTCAGCTTCAATTCATAATTGAGTCATTAGCACTCAATTAATTAAGCTAATATTATATATGTTTTAAACTACAAATTTTTCATCACAACTCTTCTTAAATAAAGCTTTCATAGCATTGAAATTTTGTACATTATTTTATTGACAATCCTTCCCCCAAAATATTTTCTTGCAAATACACAAGAAAATGTTGTACGAGTAAGAAAAAAATATGAAGCAGTATAAAAATCCAAACAACAACTAAAAGAAATTTATGAAAAAGGAATGTTTAAAATGTTACTTTCAAAGCAGACATTTGGCTTAGGGCCTAAACAGAAAGCATACTTTTACTACACAACTATTCTTTGGTTTGCTGCAAAACTATGACTGCTAACAAACACCATGAAGGAGAGTACACGAACATGGCGAAACTTACTAGTGAACCATGTTCTTCCTTTTTTAGTGTTTTTTTTTTGTTTTCAGGGTTTGTTTGTGCAGTTGTATCCTAAGAGCGATTTAAAAAAAATATTTTATTTAACAAACTATTTCTTCGCTTTGGCATATAGAAATTTTTGTGTATGTTTTCTAAGAATAAACAAATTATTGTATTTTTACTTTAAGCTATTTTTGATCTACAAAAGTCGTCAAACAAATTTTATAAAAATTATCGGAATTGGTGACGAAAAAGAGGTTTGAGTTACTTAAAAAATGAAAAAAATATCAGAATAATGCCACCATGTGTACAGAATTAGAAGCAAAATCTCGTATGTCAATAAACTTTAACTATAAGAAAAATAATATAATAAAGTCAAAATAAAATTCATAAAGATCTGTTTATCCATAACTCTTGCAGTGTTTATTTAATCAAAGTATGACTACGATGCAATCATAGAATGTATGTTTTCAAAAAGCGCTCTTTTCGAACTTGTTTGAAAGCTTTTATTGTCTTTCGAAAAAGGATCTACAATAATAATATAATTCGATTACAAACATAATACATCAATCATAATACGTTGCTCATAGATTGTGGATTGTGGTGCTGTGGCTTAAGGAGTTAGCGAGTTTTAAGCATTCGATGGCTTTCTATACCTGTAGTGCGATTCACTAGTCTCTATTTCAACTATAGTCGTATTGTTAAAAAAAATTATTTAAACGATTATAGAGAAAATTAAAGGACCAAGAATTTTGGTGCTGTTTGTTGTCCGGGAAGGTATACTACTTTGTTTTACCGGCATTTTGGTAAACATTAGTCTTGACAGTTCATATTTGGCAGTCGTGAAGTAGAGACAGGGTAAATGTATAATGGAAAAATATTCGGTAAGCCAACGCGTTTTAATTGTTAAAATATTTTATCAAAATCAATCATCGATTACTGTGACGATGAGAAAGTTACGTGAAATTTTTGGGAGAAACAACGTGCCAACAAGACGCACTATTTATCGTGTGGTGAATGATTTCGAAGAAAGAGGGACTGCAGCTGATAGGCCCAAGCATGGACCACAACGTACTGCAAGATCGGCTGACAAAATTACTGCCGTTCAAGAAAGTGTTCAAAACAATCCATCAACCTCAATTCGACACCGTGCTCAGGAGCTTGGTCTTCAAAGAACAACTTTGGCCATAATTTTGCACAAAGATTTGCTTTTGTTTCCATTTTAGATTCAGTTGATACAAGAGTTTCTTCCAGAAGACCATTTACGCCGCCGTAGGATTCTACAGCTCGCCCATGGCAACCTCGATCTTCATAAAAAAATCAAAATGAGTGACGAGGCACATTTTCATTTGAATGGATATGTGAATAAACAGAATAGTCGGCTCTGGGCAATGAAAAACCCTCAAGTTATTCATCAGTCACCTTTGCATCCATTAAAAGGGACAGTCAGATGTGCAATTTGATTAGGAGGAATCATTGGACCTTATTTCTTTGAAACTGAAAATGGCGTCACGGTAACTGTCAATAGGGAGCGATATCGTGATATGATTGAAAACTTCTTAACGCCACAACTGCATGCTTTGGGCTTGACTAATATGTGGTTTTAACAAGACACATCGCATACAGCCAGGATTACAATGGAATTACTGCGAGACCTCTTTCCACAACAAGTTATTTCAAGGAATGGTGATGTTGAGTGGCCTCCACGGTCGCCTGATTTGACTGCTCCGGACCTCTTTTTGTGGGAATATCTGAAAAGCAAGGTTTATGCAAACAAACCAGAAACGCTGGAGCAACTCAAACAAAATATTCGTGATGAAATTAATTAAATACCGCGTGAAATGTGTGAGAATGTAATGAAAAATGTGTTCAAAAGGGCTCGCAGTTGTGAGGCTAACAGAGGCGGACATTTATCTGATATTGTATTCCATACATAATTGCCGACATATTTTTGACTGTCATGTTTTCAAAATTAATAACTAAAAAGATTTCGAATTTACTGGCGTGAATTTCAAAAATCTCTTATTACAACTTTAAGGCCTGGTTACACGGTGAGAACTAGCAATCAAGCTGGCCTTGTCGTACCGTGTGACCGCATCAAACGAGTAGATATCGTGTGCGAGTTACCTGTTTTTATTTTGACTATCACGCGGGTACACAGGCGCAGCAGCCGTCAGTTATTAGCTCATCAACTCGCACCGTGTAAGCAGGTCTGTACTTCATGAGCTCAAGTTTTTCTGCAAAACTTCTGTAGTTTTTCCGGCGTTCACCGATTTTATAAAATTGTTTTTTTATACAAATTTTGGCAAATTTTTAAAGTTTTTGAAGTTCGGGTCTTTCTTTAATTTAATATATTTTCATAACTTAAAATTTGGCTTCTCCCTTGTTTGATTTTGCGCGATTTTGTTGATTTCTATGGAAAATTATGGTCTTTACAGCTTTTTGCGTTGAGGCGATTGCTTAAGATATCAATTAATGTCAATATATTTTATTAGAAGCGACTTAAATCCCATGAAATTTGATGGCAATTAATTTGGGGTTTCATTTTCATTCACTATCAGTCAGCAGTACTTTTTGTTTAATAATTATTGGTTCTTAAAAAAATTAATAGAAATTCTAATACCAACTTTTCAATCGCTATTAAATATTTCTGTGAGCACGACAAAGAAAAGCTGTCGCTTTTTAAATAAAATTTTGCTTTTAATTTGAGTTGAGTCTCTCACTGAAAAAAGTTTGGACGTCTTCTTTTGACATTAATTAACTCTCTATGCAAAATCTGACAGTTTACTAAGATCACAAGCGGTTCAATCCGAATCCTTTGGTGGGGGAATTTTATGTTTGGAAAAAGTTTATTTTTAATGGTTTTCTCATGAAAATATAGCAGATTCCCTTCTCCTGGAACCGTGCCTGATTAGAATGATATTAAAACCCCTTATAGCTGCTATGTCGTCGCGACGTGCTTGAAGAATCACTTAATTGGTTTAGTTAAATGTAAATCTTGCACATTTTTAATGCAGCAATGGAGTACAAAAAAGTCTTGCTACAGTTTACAATATTAAGCCAATTTATCCATACAGCAAGAATTAATATAAAAACTGTCTTCGTGAAAGTTAAAAAAGAATGTTTAAAGTAAAATATGCAAAAGGGAGTCAGTCACATTTGCTGTCCGACAAAAAAGAAAACCTTTTTTAAATCCAATTTATATATTTATATGATTTTACTGAGCGAGAAATATGATGCGTATTACAAGAAGTTGCTTGTTTTAACACTAATTTCCCCTCCTCCTTCCTACTGAACTCAACAATCTCCTGCTAACACGTATTCATCCTGCCACACTGTCAAACAAACACACACACACAAACATATTTTACACTGTCCGTAGTCCTCATCTTTCATGGAAATTTCATACTTTTCTTACAATGACAAAGACGAAAAAAAAGGAAAAACAAAGACTCCAGTGACAGCTCAATGTAATAATGAAAAACTTTTTCTTTGTCAACTTGATGAGTGTAAAATAGTTCTTTTATTTTTCATTTACATTCATCCATTTTTTATCTTGCATCCCTCTGTATCACAAGATTACGCAGTAGATCGAAAAAATAAAAAATCATTACTTCTTGCAAAAAAAGTAGAAGGAAGGCCTTTGCTTGTTTCAGATGTCTAACATGATAAAAAAAATTAAATCAGAAATTGTTAGAACAGAAGTAAAACCACAAAATGGTCAACACTAATGTAACATGGTAACATCGTCACTTGGTAAAAGAAAAGAAACAAGAAATATTGGGAAAAAAAGATAATAAAATACACGATTTCTACAGCAAAATATCAACTAGACCGTCCGTCTTCAGTCAGTCATTCGTTCATTTACATACCGACTGAGGTGCTTTCACGGAGTAAATCATAAATATTAAATGACATTTATATGTACGATGCAAAGTCTAAATGATTAACAAAGATTTTTGAGAGAAGGTAATTTTAGAAAATATTCAGTTAAAGTTCCCTAAGCGCCACGAAAGAACATGGTTGTGACATGGGGTCACGGCAATTATATTATGTTCTCTGCAACAATAGTTGTGGTGGTTATTATAAACATTACTTTAGTTGCAATAAACAAGCTACTGTTGACATTTCATCATTAAATGGTTTCTTTTCATTCATATTTAAACATGGTTGGATTATAACCATATAATTTTCAGAAAGAATTTCCACAATAATATAATAATTCTAACAACAAAATGTTATCAATAAAGTTAATATACAAAATTGTTTTGTTTGTTTTTGAAGACAAACTCGGTTGAGTGGTTTTCTATTTGTCTAAAATGGGTCAAATATTATTATTTACAAAAATCATATGATTGCTTACCACTATATATTTAATTAAATCATTATATGTTACCCTTGGATTTCTTTGTATGCAAAGTTGCATTAAAGGGAATATTAAGGAAAGTCTAGTTTTCATTTGGATGTTAGTGAATAGAAAAATGCAGAACAATCAAGACACAACCCCCTGGTATTGTTGTATCGATTGTATTGATGATGGCAATTCTCATTGATTTATTTTTTCACATGCTATCAATCTGATATGAGTATCTATTTTTTGACAACAACAATAATGAATTAATTTTTGTTATTGTGAGCAATAAATTTTAAGACGTTTTGCAAGGCGAAAATACAAGCGAAACCAATATCTCGTTCTGCTACATGATACAACTTTACAAGGGCTAATTGATTTTTTTTTATCAACCTCGTAGCTCATGATAATTTTTGTTGAGTAATAATCCACATAGTCGTTTGGTAGCAAATGTTGCGTCACCTGCATTTTGGTTGCAAACATTTTTAAGTTAAATTTCCAAATTCGGTTCTCTTCGTGGCGTTAAGGTCGAATTGTTTACATTTACCGCTCTTTCTTGCAGGTTCTTATTGCCCCACCCTGTATTATAACAGTCGATACTTGAAATAAAAGAAAAGTCACTATCTTCTTACCGAACTTTATCATATAATTATATGACTCAAAATTAACTTCAGGAACTATGCCGAATCTTATCTTCAAGTAAAGACTTTTTTGTAAAAGAGCATCATATTGGAATATGGTTTTGATCAGTGTTTAAAATGCTACCTGCGCAAGAGCAATAGCAACAACAAGTTTGAATAATAGTGAATTTTCTGTTATTGCTAATTTATTTATGCTTTTGCTATGCTCGTGCTGTTAAAAATATAACAGCAATAAAAACAGCCCCAGCACAAATATGACAGCAATCACATTGACAGCACTGTGAAATGGTACAGCAACCGCTCTTTGCTCCAATTGGGAATTTTTACATACACATAATTTGATTTGTTAACTTTGAAGCACTGGGAATTCCATTCAAGTAGGTATAAAAAATCCTTAGCTTGTAAGAATGTATAACAGCGTAAGATGATTGTAAAAATGAACAAATAGTAGACATTTGGTGTTGCTCTGCTCAAAAGCAGCCAAAGCACTAGCGTAATTTTTTGGCTTTTGCTGCTGATGTTTATAAATAAATTTGTATGTTTTTTAATTTGAGTTAAGCATGCCATTAAAAAATGTTTGCGGCATAGCACAGCACAATGTTTGCTGTCATATTAGTAATGTTGCTATTGCTGTACTACAAGTTTCAGAGCAACTGTGATATAGATTTTATATCTAGCATTTTTTAAACCCTGATTTTGATTTTAAAACTGACCAATAACTGTATATCAGCATTTTTTATTATTTTTAACATTACTGCTTTCAATTAGTTTTGGCAGATTAAAAAATGTTAACTCATATTTTTCATTTTTATTAGTGTTGCACTTTTTTATAGCAATCGGAGCTGTGCAATTTTCATTTTGCGGAATATCACTAAAATCGGTTATGAAAAAAAAAACAACTCTATCAATTTATTCACAATTGTTTCTAACGCATAATTAACCATTATACCTGTTGGACATATTCCATCATTTATGCCAACTTCAAACAGTGAATTTCCTAGCATCTCTTTGCATAAACGATTTGCAACAAACCTTATGGATATGCTATCGAATAGAGCACCACTCCGCCTTCGCAATGTGCAATTGAGAGCAGAACAACAACTTAAATATGGTGAAATCATTTACTGTCATTTTAAATGGCAATCATGTCGGCCAAACAGATACATGGCAGTGCGGATGGTTACTTTATCGTCTGGCCAGTATAACACGCAATCAGGTTAGTTTGGTATGCGATAAGTGTCCTTTGTTACTTTAGTCAGTTCATTAAGTATGGACGTACGTATGAGGTGAAAAATATGTAGGAGTGTTGTAGTGTAAACGTGTGCGTGAATTTCATTTTGAGCAAACCAATAAAAACCACAGCTCCAATAGACGAGCACAATGAGGAAAGGCCAGGGTTCATACACTTTTTTCCATTAGGCAATAGCTATGTTTGCATAGAAGGAACTTACCACAGTGTCGGCTGGTTCGTACCTGGTTCAAGGTGTTATGTAGGAATAGTTAAGTTATGCACTCAATATGCTTGAGACCAATTGTTTGGTTAAACACAAAATCCTCCTTTTAAAGAGTTTTGTTAAGAAATACCAAATATTGCCTTGACTTTGCCACTTGCAGTAGGTTATGGTTTCGTTTATTTCAGAAATGATTGTTTGTAATAATAGACTTACTCACTTGGTAGTTTGCTTCAATAATCTTAAAGTTGTTTTTTCTACTGTACAATTTCTATTTTTATTAAATACCCATCAACAACAAGTTTTTCTTTAGATTTCTCTGATATTTTATACTTATTTGACATTAAAGGCAACAACAAATAAATAAATGGAAAAAAACGAAAATAACAAAAAGAAGGAAGAGAAAGAAAAAGTGTTGATAGCTCAAGACATGACAAATTCTTAAATAGAAATTCCTTTCACAAAGATTCCAATTTACAATGTTCTCCATTTTGTTCCTTTCCCCTCTGCCACTTTGTACTTACTCCCTTACTCAGGCCCTCTCGTACAAGTCATGCTCCTCGAACATGGCCACCATCATTATCATCATGGCGCACCCCATTCATTTGAAAACTTAACACTTTCTTGTTTTCGAAATTGACTTTATATTTCGAGTTATGTGCTGAAGTATTTCTTCGCCATGTTCTTGTTGTAGTTGTCGTTGTCGTTGGCGTTGTGCTGGCAAAACCAACAAACTAAAACATGCGAAATCGTTGGTGAAAAAAAAGTTAAAGAATTTAAATTAAAAGGACATTTGACAGCATTGTCAATTTTGTCAATTGTTTGGTGTTTCGAAAATACGAAGACGAAGGAGCAAAAATAAAATAGAGGACAAAAACATGTCGGCAGTATGTAATTGCAATTCACTAACGTATTCTTGCTTTATTCTATTAAATCTCTACTTTCTTTTCCATTTTTTGTTGACTACAAACTTGTTGGATTTCAATTTCTAAGCGAGAAAATATATAAAGAAAAAAGTTTTTCAATTAAAAAACTCTCAATGAGTTAAATAGTGTTTTATTGTTCTTTAGACGAGTGTATTTATTTAAATGTTGAAACGTGCAATTTTAGTTGGAAATAAGGCATTTAAAAAAAGTGTATTTTATAAAAATATTTTGGACTATGATCAAATTCAGCCTGGGGTCTAATGACAAAATATAATAGAAATTCAATAGAAGATAAAAGAAATACCGATCGATATCGAATGCCTTCAATTGCCACCAGGCTTTTAAGCTTGTAAGAATTATAAGCACAATTTTTTTGTTCAAATTGGACCAGCACTCAATGAATGACGCCCGCTGATTCATTGCGTTGTGTTCGAATTACAAAAATAGATTATGAATAGCAGGGCAGCTAGAGCAGAGTCTGTAAACTTTCGATCTAAGCTCTGTCACATTGAAAGTGGCTGGAAAGCAATCGGCAGGATGTTTGGTCCACATTCGAGGGGTATGGCTAGGGAACGAGTTTTCCCTGTAGTTTATTGTGCGGTCCACTGGCCAATCAACCACGAGCGGATAAGCCATTAATGAAAACTTCTTATGCATACAACTCGAGCTATAATCGCTTAAATAACGTAACCCGCACAAAACAAATTTTACGGGAGAAGGGGTTTTTTTTAATTTGTTTCCAATTTGTTCAATAAAATTTTAAATATAGTCTACGTATGACCTTATGCAAGTTATAGGTAAATTTTACGTTACTTTTACGTCTTGAGATTTTGTTTGTCAGTTACTTTAATTTTGTCGTTAGCTTATCTAACACGTTTGATTGTAATTAAACCGCGAAAGTAACGTAACCCACAGAAAACTAATTTACCAAACAAAGGTTTTTTTGAATTTATTTTTAAATCTTCAGCATTTTTTTATTGAAAATTTCATTATAACTCACCAGTGACCTAATATATCCATTACCTTGATCAATTTTGGAAATAAAAATTATTAACAAAAGCAATTATAATTTAATGTCCACATTTCGAATGCCACTGCGCTCAAACTCTCATTAACACTTTTAACCAAACCTAAATTTTATCAAGAACAAAGAACATCAGAGAAGACTAAATTAGAAATGAGTACTGCTCACATGATTAGCGTGAATCATGCATGATCACGCGTGCTCACGTTTGATCGTTAGTAATTTTTCGCTGCAACAACGCTATAGTGCATTAACATGAGTATGAGAACACAGCATGCGTGCATGCATGCATTTTCGCGGAGAGGGCTTGATATGTTCGGTTATCGGGAAGAAGCTGATTCCGTTGTAGTTGCGATAAAACAGTGGCACCAACTCATATGGCGTCGTTGTTTCAGTGTGTCAATAGAGTTGGATACACTACTGTCACCGGAAGACGCAAAACCAGCACGGCGGGGTGAAATGGGGCAAATTTATCCCTCCAAATTCATTAAAAATGTACTCTTTTTCCTACAAAAAGTTTCGAAAAATTAAATAATTGTTCATTTTCGTTGATACTTTCGAACATTCGAAAATTTTAAACAAACTTTTTTCGTTGTTAGCGTTTTGCATAACCTCTCAACTTAAGTTGGTTACCGTATGTAGCTTTTCTTAATCGTTCAATAAAATACAATTTGAAAAGATAATAAAAATATTTTGAACATGTTAGGCTTTGTCACATAAACCTTTGTGTGTTTCCAAACATCTACGGGTTCCGCGTTTGTACGTATTTACATTAGCCAAACTACTTGGCCATCAAAGCTATCAAAGTACTTAGAGCGTAGACTGCCGAATTACTAATAAAAACAAATAGAACTTCTTAACATTGGCCGTAATAAAATCTTTTCTGTTATTGTTTCCAAAATACTCCGAAACAAATTAATGCAGCAGAAGTCGATTAAAAATAGTACTAACCATTTTATATAGCGTGGAAGGAATTATTTTCCCCATATTTTCATGAAACCGAGAAAAGAGTAGAAATTGCTACTAAAATAAGTGAACAAATTTAAGCCAGCTGTGTTTAATCGTACATGTACACCAATGTATGGGAATTTGTTTAATGGATTCAATTATTTATTTTATTTGAAAAGCATTTTTTTTTTTCTTTTATTTTTAGCATTTTGTAAAACAAATTCCGTTAATGGTTTTTTTAAATAAATTGTAAATTTTTTCGAGCTAAAATCATTTAAAAATTTTTCTATTTCTGGTTTTTGATTTTCTTACGACCAATTTATGTAAACGTTTCCTGTGGGCTGGCTTAAGCAACGACCAAAACGCGCTGAATGACTACCTACAAAAATACCGCAAATAAAAATCTTTATATCGGGTGATTTTTTGGGCTATTTGATTTTTCAGTGTGAAAAAAAATTCTTGACATGTGGATATGCCGAAAATCCTTATTAAATTTTGCCGACAACGCTTGCAAGCACATTTTTAACTCAATGGTTACGTCAACAAAGTTGTCGAATTTGGTTTGCAGAGCAGCCAGAGGTAGTTGAAGAGATGCGAATGCACCCTGAAAGATGCCCAGTTTTGCGTCGTTTGTGTACCGACGACATCATTAGACCGTACATCTTCAAAGAACGATGAAAATCGATGCGTTATAATCAATGGAGCAAGGTACCGTGTGATTATTACCGACCTTTTCGGCCTAAAATGGAAAAATTGGACTTGGTTGACATGCCTAGACTATTTTTTACGTAAAGTATCTCGTGTAGAGCCATAATTCCAGGCTTCCAGAAATGCTCGAAAAAGTATGCAAAATTGCAGCTCACGAATAAACTACCTACGAAAAAGTAAATGGCAGGCATTCCTTTGTCGGTATAAATAAATATTTTATTTACCTTTGCAAATGTTCCGTGTTTTTTTTTCACTTTCAAAACCCAGACGGTTCAAAAATCACGCGTTCGTAGTTCTATTGTGATTCAATAAGTAAGTGCAGGAAGTCAAATCGTAACTGATTAAAAAAGATCTTTTAACAATAATGTTCGAACAAAAATATTGTGCAACAATAACCAGAAATTGTGTAGCAATTAATTACAGCAAAGAACGCTACTTTGCATCAACTTGGCTAACAAAATCACTCTATAAATGCTACAAATAAATATTATTTAGTTTGTTTAATTTGCTGTATTCCGTAAACTATATTTTGAATTTAAATGCATTTTCATTCACATAAATTCTTATTTAAATTTTACAATATTTGAGATTTGGCTAATTTTCACTTAATACAGGTACGAAATTAAATAACACATGTCAGTAAAGAAAACACGGATAGATGCTTTTTAATTCATTTAACGTTGCTAGTTTTTTTTTTTTGGTCTTGATAACATTAATCAAAAGCTTTTCCTCCATTTTCATTCATACTTCCATGTTTATGAATTGTTTTTTATTCATTCAGTTGTTGTTGTCGTTGTGTTTTTACCATTTTTAAAATTGAGCACAACAATGACGTCATTGATAACGAAAATTTACGGTACCGGGCCGGTTGATGATGTTCGAACAGCACAAGAGTGCCAGTGATTTTATCAACTGTTATACTGAAAAGAGATTTAAAGAGAGTGATTCAAGGAGAGTAGTGATAAAAAGAGCCAAGAACTCTTAAAACTGCTGGAACACTTTAATGTTAATGACTTAATGTGTTTCAAGTTTACGCCACATTTCCGAGTATCCTTGCAGTGGCACTTTTCGTAAATTCGAAAATTGCTTTAATCAGAAGAAGAGAATTGCGAGATGTTGTGTTTGTGTTTTAATTTCATTGTTGCTGCTGGAGACGTAGGAAAATGGCACTTTAAAAGGATACTTTGCGGCAATGTTTATTACAACAAACATACGAAATAGCTGTGTTAAGAGCATTAAGGCATAAAATGAAAAGTTATTGAATAAAATAAAACAGAAAGAAATACCACATAACCAGGAACCAGTCTTTATTATCAGTAACATAAACATAAAATGCAATATGGCCCTACAACTGTAGTACTGGCATAAAATCAGCAAATAAAAAATCATTTATATTTAAAGGCAAATAGTATACGAACATTATTATCACTGAAATGATGACTATCAGGACGGAAGGTTGCCACAGCACGATAACAACTGAAAAACTATAGAAACGAGTCAACGTTCGAGAGCGTCGGGTCATTGAGCCGCTTTATGTACGTAAAAGGCAACAACAAATAAAATCCACAAAACAAAACTACTACCCGCAATCGACGTAGTTTATTTTTATTAAGTTAAATTTTAAAAACGAATTAAAGAATTTACAGTAAAGAAGACAAATTACTACGTGCTTCTATTCAAACATTTAAAAGCAAAGTCTTTTTGCTGTAGTGTGTGTGAATGTGAATGGTATATGCGATAATTGTAGTGAAAATTTCTTCTTTTCGTTTCTACAGTGATGTGAGTGAAACAAGGATAGAAATTTATTAATGTGCCAAAAAGTATGCTTTAAAATTTTTATGTGCGTTAGTCATTTTTGTTGTTGGCGTAAGACACTTTTTGTGAAACAAACACAGACAAGTCTGGCATTAAATAAAAACCATTATTCTTATATTGACGACACACGTACATACAACGAGTATATACATATGTATGTACATGTGCTTGAGAGAGAAATTGCTCCTGTAGTTCTTGGTTTCATTGCTGTCATTTCCGGCTGCTACTATGTACCACCATTATAATCAACAACAACAACAACAACAACTAGCTGGTCCATATTTTGGGATTAAAAACATCGTTTAAAATCGTGTTTTCAAA
The DNA here is from genome assembly GCA_963932375.1 of Phania funesta. Taxonomy (NCBI): domain Eukaryota; kingdom Metazoa; phylum Arthropoda; class Insecta; order Diptera; family Tachinidae; genus Phania; species Phania funesta. The sequence continues at coordinate 90,129,423 of OZ010654.1, read as the reverse complement.
CAAACATCATTCAACGCGAGAAAGTAAGAACTACTAGGTTCGTATAACAAGTGTTGCCGGCATTTTTTATGAAGCATGGCTGTTGTGAGCTACCCACCACCAACCTCAGCAGCACAGCAATGAAAAATGCTTGCATGTTTTCTACTTTTGCACATGTATGCACAATAGTTTATTAGTTTTTATAACGCACACATGCACATGCAATACACCAACTCAAAGAGAGCTGTTGTTTACAACGGTAGTTTGAAAGAGGAAATTATTGTGCAAGAGAGCATTTCAAATAAAATAAGAGCGCTTTCGAACATAAGTTGAATGTGGCAGTATTTTAGTGAAACTCAAGTATCATCGATTGTACTATCAAATTGCGGTAGTACGAGTACTCGTCGTACAAACAATTAATGCAGCAATAACAAAGAGCAAATCTCGGTACATACGTACATATATTTTTGCGAATATTTCATATTGCGTTCTGACTAGATACATACTATTTTGTGTATCCCCATTGTATGAGAATTAATTTGTATATATTTTATGTTGGCCGGATGTATGTACGAGTATATGTGTGTCTGTGCGCCACCATTACACAAAATTCATTGAGGAAGGGACTTTTTTTTTTTGGATATTGTTAGAAGTTCAAGCAAGAGTGCCGCTGCTTTTCGTATAATATGATTTTTACTGCTGTGACTATAAATGCTGATGCTGTCGCTGGTTACAGAGGCTTGCGCTGAGGGGGATCAGTTTCTGTATGTATCCTTGAACTTGGCTTGAGCGTATTAGGAACGCAACAATTAGTTAGAAAATCATTTAAACAATTATACGATAAATCGAACCTTAAAATTAAAATTATTAATTGCAATTACTCGGAAAAAATAAGCGATTAATCGATTATAATTATAAATAATATAAAAAATTATAAATAAGTTTATTGGAATTGTTTATTTGGTGCAGAGTTCCGGAGATTTTTTAAATTGGCTTACTTAAAGCCGAATATACAAATAAGAGTCCGAAAAGCCGCTTTGTAGTAAATATAATTCTTTTATCCGTAGCGGTCACCTTCTAATGGTACATAAGTTCCAATCAGAAAACGATATATTTTTGTGCAGGTGTGTAAATGTTAGGTTAACACCACATTTCATTTAAATTTAAAAACTGGAGCGTTGCCAAAGACGCTTATGTCATCTGAAAGATTTGTAGAATTACGCTTATGAGCCAAAGGCTTGTGGTGCGGTCAAAAATTGAATTCAACATCAACAGAAGATGTGTCGCTTCTACTTCTAATTCTATCGTCTGCACGAGCATTTTCAAGCATTTCACTTCTTACGTCTCTCACACATCCTGATAGGGCTAACGTATCATGGAAATGAATATTTTTTAATCGGCAGTCTAGTAGAGTTTATGTTAACAGTAAAAACGGCCGTTAATTCCGGCTCAGAATGGTATTTCTAATTCAGAAAAAAATTTTATCTGAATATTATAGGACTTTATTATTAATATATTATTTTTCGGTTAAATTGGACACAATCTTAGTTTAGCGTACAGATGATTTGCTACCATAATTCTCTGAAGCAAGCCAGATGCATGTTGCGATGGTTGGTAGAACTTTACGAGTTTCCAAAGTATGTGGGCTGTTTGTGTACGAAATATAAAAAAACGTTTGGTTTTTGAAGTTGTACAACTTGGTTGCAACGTATAAGGACTATTTTGTGCCTATTTTTGTAGTGGCCACACAGCCAAAAATTATTTTTACTCAAATTTACCTACAGACATTAAAGTTGTGCAAGAAGATTGTACATAAAGTTCTATTGTTTGTGGGTTAAACGCACCTGACAACTACCAACTGAGTTGTACCAACGGTAGCAACATGTATGGCTTGCATAAACGTTATTTTTAAATATTGTATGCAAACAGTCTAATAGAGTTTCTGATGTTGTCTTGGTAAACTTCACAGTAACGGATCCTAAAACTAAATTTTAAATGAGCGTCTTAAAAGCTTTAAGCAATATTATAATTTAATTGCATGCCCTACATCGATTTGAAACTCCGAACTAGATATAATGTTGACTATTTCAAAGGCTCTTTAACATGGTGTCGTAACCGACAGAAAACTTAGCCTCAAAATAACTTATTCTAGACTTAAATTTTTTAAGAACTTTTTAAGAATACTAACAACGCGAGAATGCCTTTACTAACGACGCTGGTAATGCGTTATCGATGCAACTACGATTGTTGGAAGCTGCTGAAATGCTGATCTCTCAAGTTTGCGTCTTCAATTTCAGATCCCAAGGATTCTGTAAGGTGAATTATAATATCATGCGAAATAATTGAGGTATCATATTAGAGTTGGCAACCCTGCATTTAAAATCACTGCCGGAAATTATTAGGCAATAGAATCTCAGCTCGCATGACGTAATCTTTATTTGTATTAATGTTGAATGCGGTAATCCTGAATCGCAAAAGATCATTAATTGCCAAGCTAAGGGCCACAGCATCTGAATGCTTGCCATTACGTCAACATGTGACAGCGGAAGTTGCCCACAGTTACTTAGTTGCGAAGAGCTTTAATTTATTTTAAAAAGTGATTAGGCTATTGCATGCTACAAGGTTTATGCTTAAAACTCCATTTACTCCAGCAAGAAATAGGTATTTTGTAGAATTTAAGAATGACAACTGAAAAAAATCATTAAATGCGACACCTCATATGCACGAAGTTTTGAGCTTTCATTTATTAAGGAATCAGCCCCAATTTAAGTTGGTCAATATGTACAACGCTGTTTTTGAAATTGATGTTTTCAAATAGTAACTATGCATATATGTATGTATGTACATTCACACACACTGCAACAACTACATGCATATGCATGTATTTGTGTTTGTAAAAGACTCGCATGCAGACGTGTACGTGTGTGTACGCGTATGTTGAGTTTATTTCTTTATATTCACGTTGTTTTCCCTTCTTTTTCTCTATTTTCCATTTTGTTATTTTCAAATGATTGTATTTTATACTTGCTGTCATATTTGTTGTTGCTGTTGCTTTTAACCTCCCACCACCCAATTTGTTCATGTGGTGATTTTATATATAAATCTACACATCTGCATACGCACTATATATGCCGGTCATATTGTTGTTGTTGTTGTTGTGACTATCATTAAAATTCCATTTCGTCTCGTGTAGACGACGTTGAAGCTTAATATTTTGTTGTTGCTGCTGTTGTAATTGTTGTTGGTATGAATTGTTAAGTATTGTTGTTCTTATGATTTCTCTTGTTGTTGCAGTAGTTGTGCTTATGGTTGTTAAATGTTGATGCTGTTGTTCATGCGGTGCGGTGCCATTTTTGCTTTGTTTGCTCGTGAGCTTGTTGGTGTTTGCTCTGAATGCTGCCGGTCTGGTCTATTGCTCTTCTTGTTGCCAACTACTTTTACTACTGTCTAAAAGTACAACTACGTGTAGATATGCTTCTATCTCTGTTTGCTTGTCTGTTGATGCATTTATACTTCTTTTTTGATGTTTTTTTTTTGTTATGGGATTTTTCTGTTGTATTTTGTTTTTTGTTTTTTTTAATTTTGTTCGTTTAATATTTTTGTTGTTTATGTTTCTGTTGTTGTAGTTCACGTTTTCAGCTCTTTTACACTGCTAGACAGCGTGGAATTGTGTTTTGTTGTGTCTCACAGTCGTCGTATAAAGGTTTCATTTTTGAACTGCCAGTAGCATGATTCTCTTGTTGTTTGTGTTTTAATATATTTTTTCAGTTGTATCCTTCCATTTAGCCTGTCTACTGTTAATATCAAAGAGATACAATAAATGTGTATTGTTGTTGCTGTTGTTTTTATAAGGTAACTACTATTACGAGGTTAAATTTAAAAGTTTCGTAGATCTCTGGACTTAAGGATCCTGTTGAAGTGGTTTTACCAAGCTACAAATCGCTCTTATTTTCCCTTTCTTCAATGTTTGGATGCATTCACACAATAGCTCGATTCCTCGTTGTAAAGTAGGGATGATTAACGCTTTTTAACGACCGAATTTTCTGCAATGATGGGTCTTTGAGTGTTGCATGACCCGGGTTTTTTTTCTTTGAAAAAAACCCGGGTCATGCTTTCAATTGTTTTGACTTTTCTTCAATTGAATAACATTTATAGTATAGGGTGTCTCATAGTTAATACCCGATTTAAATTTGTTGGAAGTGGCAACTCTGATATTTAACAGCTGTCACCTATGATTGTCCCGATTAATAAAAATAAAGCGCTATACAAAAGGAGAATGAATACGTTATCTGTTTGAAAACCCCGTACGTTGAGACCGCTCATAAACTTAGCGGATTTCTCGGTAAAAAAAGTGCACCCCATGTGTCGTTTCGTAGAGTGGTCAAACAAGATAAAAAAAGCGGATAAATTATGGGTAGTCAGACCCTCGGCGTCAGTCTCTTGAAAACATTGTTGCTGAAAACCCGAAATCATCAATTTGTGCAGGGACAGTGAACAGTATTCGTTAGAGGAACGTTATAATAGAATTCCTGTGACCTCAACTGGACGACGCCACCCGCCACATCGCGCGTGATACAATCGATTTGTTGTAGGAATGATTTCTATATTCACCCTATACAAGTTCTATTCTCCCAGTGTAAAGGCAAAAATGCTTAACTTTCTGCTCATAGCGCTTAGTATTTTAGAGAAAAGTAAATTGTTTTTATGGAGTGAAAGTCCATCAACGTGCTATCGATTTGAATAGGGATGATAAATTTGTTTTTCAAAATTTTACTTTTTAGATATATTTGTACTAAATGGCGCAACATACTTGCCAGCAGCAATACCTATAAATTAACAAATGTTCAAGTTTCTTAACCGGTTAATGGGTTTTATCCTGATTATTAAAACCGAAAGCGGATTTTTAAAAATTCCAATCTTCGGACTATTTGAGAATTGGTTTTTTGGAAAATGTCGAATAATCGAATGTATACTGGTCAAATCTCCGATGCCTATGTTTTCCTATGTTAAGCTACCAAATAAAAGATTCGTGGCTCATCCCTCCACTAATTCTTGGATATAACAGCTTGTTCCAGATTATGTTGCCACATTTGAGAATTTATTTTCAATTGTCAACCACTTTCTGTAGGCTTTTCAAGACACTTATCAAGTTACCCTTTAACAAATATGACAAATAGTTATGTTGCATGCGCTTCGTCGTATGTTTCAACTATTCTGTTTCGATGTTGATATTTTTGCGGGTAAACTTTGATGGGGCATTCTTTTTGTTATTTCTTGTTCCTGCTACTGCTGCTGTTGCAATTACTTTTAGAGTTTCTGTCGAAGTCTAGAAATACTATCAATAGGGTTATTTCGATTACAACAAACACGACAATATACACAATCTGTAACGTTGCTGTTCATGTAGTTGTATTTGTTGGTAACTTTGTTTTTCATTTCTCTATTGTAGTGCATCTTTATATTATTGAAGCGTTGCAGGTTGTTGTTTGTAGCAAAAGAACCACGTGTATTTTGTTACATACTATACATGTGTGTGTACGCAATTATGTATGCTTGTGTTTGTCTACAAGTATGATGATGTATTGAGCATTATCTTTTCCTTTTCTTTTTGAGTTTATTTTACTTTTCTTGCCAGTGTTTACAACCAACAGCTGTAAATTTATTCTGTTAGATACATGTACTTAATATTTTTGGGGAGTTTATAAATATCTGTACAGTGCGTATAAAAATATGTGCAGCCAGTACACTATAGCAAATTACTGATTTAATTATGCACTCAAAGAAAAAACAAGGATGGAGACACCATAATCAAGGAGCAGCATGTTATGATTGATTTATATGGATGTTATCAAAGAAAAATTTCTTTCCCGAAAACAAGCATAGTGTAATTGCATCATAAGGCATCATAAGGTTTTGCCCCTGACAAGAATGTTATTGCAATTTTTGCATGCTTTTGTGTTCCTTTCTAAAAATTATGCAACACTTACGTAAAAGAACACGTTCCTTTGTAAGTATTTTGAAAAAAGTGAATATGTAGAATTTTTTGCACTAGCCTAAAAACAACTGTATTTATTGCAAGTGTTTATTTTGGTGTTGAAATTTAATTATTTTTGATTTAGAGGGAGAAACCCCATTAGTCACTTTAAATTAACTATGTGTGGTGCAACTCAACCACGTTGCAATTTTTATGGAAGGACATCACCTAATAAATAAATGTAAGCTTCTTACAGCAACTGAATTAATGCTTAAACTATTTTCAAAGAACCATTATACGTTTGCCACAACAATATATTGTTGTCAAGAACAAAGTATGAGTGTCGTGATTGCCAGTGGAGGAATTCTAAAGAGTTAGACAAGAAAACCTCTAAAGGGGTGGCTGGGACAGCTTCAAAAATTATTCCTGAGCAAGAGGCTGAGACGGTAGCACACATGTTCAGCACTGACTTAGGACCGAGGGCACACACTTGTTAAGTGTAAATCCTTTGGTGGACCTAAGCCTTAAGCAAATGCCATCAATTACAAGAGACTCCGTGATGAGGAAGACTGTCGACAGTTACCAGTCGTCAGTCTGAAATCAGGCTAGTGGTAGCACGAGACTTGATTAAGAGTAAGATAATCGAAAATTACAAATCGGTTGCCTGAAATCTAATCGAGGAAAGAAGGACGCCGAAAAGGAGTCCATAAAGTTAGCGATCTGCTTCAATATACCCCCCTATGACCAGAGTTAGATTCAAATTGCTATTACTGTAGCTATAAAGCATATGCTATAATTACAACATCAATAGCATATACGATAGCAAATACTCAAAGCAAATGCAAAAATAGACAAAATTTTTGCGTTATTGATTCGGCTGTTTTTCAACAGCACAGCACTACAAAAATATTTGCTATCACCTTTTTTGCTCTTGCTATTTGTTCGTTTTAAAAGGCTTTAATTTTAACTCTTAAATAAATCCAGTTATGAATTTTTCTTGGCCTAAATTCTTGCAATATAAAGGTGGATTTTTCACTTGTTGTATGCTTAGAAAAGAAAAATAAATGAAAAACAAAATTACAGTCGAATCGAATTATACTTACGTATGTATTTAAAAACTCCCTATCAGTGCAAAGTATAATTGCTATACTGTTTCACAACGCGGATAATATTATTACTGTCGCGTTTGTGCTGGTGCTGTTTTAGTTGCTAATAATCAAATGGAAAATTAATGAGAAAGCGGGACAGTTTAGCAATTGTTTTGAGTTTGGCTTTTGCCAGCACTGGTCGGTATTTATTTTCAGTAGCAGAATAAGATTTAAATATTTGCTAATAAAACTGGTGTATTTTCTTGTGCTATTACTATTTCGTACATAGCATTTCCAGCATTAATTATAACTTCAACTTGTATAAAACGGTCTTTCTTTAAAAGATTCTGTAAAAACAATATTGTGTGTACAACCGCCGTTTTTTAATAGAAAAAATTACCGAAATTTTTAAAAATAAAATGCCAGTTTAGCAGAAAAATGTTGACCACCTGATGCCTAATCAAATGGCTTTCTGATACTCAACAAAAAATTTCAAAGAATAGAAGTGAAACAAAATTGGGTCTCCTTTATATTAGAACATGGTCAATTTAAACATGGTTAATTTCGAAGCTCAATCGAAAGGATAATGAATGCCGCTATTAAAAGTGTTGCAGCACTAAAACGTAACTAGATTCTTTAATCCTTGCCGTTAGCTTTAAGCCAATTGCTATAATACGAGTAACCATATGTCATCTATTTGGAAAATTAAAAACAAAAACAATTTTATTCCGCAACTTACATATTTAAAGCGTTCCCTTTTCAAACACATTAACGAGTTTTAGCTGGTCTTTAAACTAATTTAGCCGCAATTTAAAATATCCTTAACAAAAACCATTAAATTCAAAACTTTAGTTAGAACGATGCGTTTCTTAATGTCAAAGCTGCTGCAAATAATAAAAATTTCATATAATCAAATGATAATAATAAGGATAATGATAGTTAGGATGGCACAACTAAAATGACAAATATACAGTAAAAGCAAAGAGCAACAGCATCTACTTTATCTAACTAAGCTGAAAGCAGCAGAGTAGGAATAGAAAAAATGTGTGGTATCTACGTTAAAGAGAAAAAGAACTGTCATAACAATATTAAAAATATTGGCGACAAACAAGTATTAACTGTAGCTTATACAAAAGGGAGAAATAGTAAAAGTAGAGAAGAAGAAAGAACATACTGATATAAAAAAAATGTTTTATTGGAAAAAAAACAATTACACGACTGCGACTATATTTATGTGCCGGACAAACATACCACTCCCAACCCAACATATTTATGTGCCATGAATTCACTTATTCATATATGTGTGTATGTATGTGTATGTTTAAATATTTTTATGTGTTTTTGTAAAAATCGCCATTTAATATTGTTACTAATAAAAAAGAAATTATTACGTTCATGAATAATAATGAAAACTAAAGGTTGGTATACCAGAGCTCTTATGATAGGCTGGGTGCTAGTGTAAGTTTATCAATCTGGAGTTCGCGACTCGGTTTTCGGCCTATTGCACTACATGGTTATACTCTCCAGTCAAAAGAGAAACTATTAATTAAATGTATTATAGAGATTAAATTAACCTATCCTTGGAATAGTTGAAGTTTATTGTGAAATACAACAAATAAGGGTCTCTTTTTGCTCTAAAGAAACCACTGTCTTTTATAAAAAGCTTTAAGGGTAATTTTTGACTTCCAACGTAATAATCAATAGGAGTGTGTGATCTTGAATATTCCTATTAGGATGGTATGAACGTAACCATAAATAGTTCTGGATGTAATTGAATGACTGATATTTTGTTCAAAATTTAAATCCATTCTTTATTTATTTTGGTTTAAAGTGTTCAAGATCTGCTTTTCTTAATCGTCACAGGCCTTATGCCGGTGAACTAATTTCTACTAATCTTTTTTTTTTAATTTTACACTAATAATTTATCAAAGTTCTGGAAAAGCAGATCAGAACTGGGAGGTTTAAATAACAAATCTATTACAATTGTATTTAATGTGTATTTGAGACATTCCCAATTACAATAAAGGAAAGAAAATGTATTTGTAATTATAAAATATAAATTATTATTTGCTTTCTGAATAAGTAATAACCCTATTGCTTTGTACAAGTAATTTTAATTAAATAATAATTGTAAATTACAAGTAATTGTAATTTAATACAATTAAGTTTCCCTATGATTTAATTTATTATACATATTTATTTCTTAATTAATTAATGCATTCAATATTTTTTCAATTATAATTGCAAGTAATTATGATTTGTTATATTTTTGTTGAAATTTGTTCAATTACAATTAAAATTGTTTGTAATTTAATTTTAAAAAAAATCTAAATTCACTTACCGGTACTTGTAACAGGTTTTAATTTGCCATTAAAAAATTGCCTATCTGCACGTCTAATTAATTATAATTAACTAATAATATTTAGTTTAAATCCTCGAATTCAAAACCAGGTTAAGAATGTTATTTACAATCGAACTTCAAAATCTTATTAATCTTTGCATAAAGTGCTCATCAGACTGCTTCAAAAATGCATTTGTAGGTGGCATGCAAGTGTTGAAACGCATTCCGAACAGATAGTTGTAATGAATCTCCGTCATCCCTGTCGGAAATAAAATCCTATCAATAATCGATCGATTTTCTGATGCATAATTACCAAAATTAAACATATTCACCAAAAAGTTTCAAAATCATAAAAACTATTATATTAAATATTACTGAAAATGAAAACTAAAGAGAGAACTAAATAAATAATTTTCACCAAAATTTGCCAATTCACCAAAAATTAAAAATACATGACAAAGCCAGAAAAAAGAATAAAATTTTCTAAAAACACAAAATTCACAAAAAAAATTATATTTGAAATTTCACAAAAAATTAAAATTTCACAAAAAATAAAAATTTCACCAAAACTGAAAACGTCAATCAAAAACTCAAAATTTCCATGTATCGAACTTTAAAAAAAGATAAAATTTTACTTGAAAAAACTACCAAAAATTTAAATTTCCCCGAAAATGAAGAATTCTCCTAGAATTAAAAAAAAAAACTATAAAAATCAGGAATTCAACAAAAACTTTAATATATACAAAATAATTTAAAATTAAATCGCCGACATGAGTACAAACTTCAACAAAAAGTCGAAATTCTACAAAAATTTTATAGGTCGCCACAAAAATCCAATTCAACAGAAAATTTAAAACCATCGAAAATAGTTCAAAATCAAATTGCTGGTTGGAACCCGGTATATGGGTTCTTGCCACCATCTAGCCTGAGCCATATCATTAATGCATTATTAATTTGCCTTTTGCGAGTTCTGCAGAATTTCCCTCCTCTGCAATTGCAATTGGCCATATTGGTTGCATGTCCACGTACCCGTTTTGGAGTGATTCTTGACTGTCTCGCCATCCGATTTAAGGATGCCCGGTATTTTTGAAATAGACACATATCAGAAACTTAATCACCACGCGGCAGCCGTTGACGATCCGAATATTTCTATCTATGTAGTACCACAGACGGTTGGCTGTCTTTAGAGAGATTACAAAGTTAAAAAAAAAATGTTCCACAACCTCGTATCGAAGGTTTTGAAACAATTGTAAAAACAGTAGCTTAACTATTGAAATGATTTAACTGTTTTCTACATCAGAAATGGGTACTCACCTAATTTAATTGTGAAAGTAATTACGTCCCCACATAACTATGTATGCCGGCATTAAAAAATGTTCGCGTATTTCAATGTTCGGCTGTTAAACAAGTGTGTGTACTTTAAACGACTTTTCCCCCTCAGGCGGAATATACGAGAACAAAACATCAGGTTAAAATTGTTAAAATCACATCAAATACGAATCACTAAAGGTAAATAAATGCATGAATGAATGAACGAACAGAGGGAGAAATAGATGGGTATAGTATAAAACGGTTGAGGTAGGTGGTTGAGGTTATGTTGTTCTTAGCTACTTCCAACAACAACAACAACAATCACAACAACTAACTAATAATTTAAAATGTGTGCAGCATACAGGTATGCCAACATATGTTTACAAGTTATATTAGCGTAAAAATGTGCATGTGTCTGTAATTATTACACATATGGACATACATAGATATAATGGCTTTGCTTGCCACGTTTTAAACAAATGCTTTAACTTGTATCACATCTACACCTTCTATCAACTTCCATCACTTGTATTGCTATGTAAAACTAATCAAACCATAGAGGTCTTTTAGTTAATTGCATAAAATGTTAAGTGATTTAGCTACAAATGTCAGATATACATACGTGTATGTGTTTGCAATAAGTCCAGACACGTACATACATAATAACTCTCACCAAACAGACACAAATACAATGACATTTTAAACTACAGCGTTTGAATCAAGCCACAATATACTACATAGTTTTGGGTTTACTAACACAACAACGATCAAGAATTAAGGAACAACAAACCGAAGCAAAGCAGAGTGTAAGTCAACATTTTAGTAGCTGGCTGCAGTTATTTTTAATTATAATACATTTCCATTATCTCTTAAGCAAACCTTGTACATATGTATATGCACATAGTATATTTCATTTATGTACGAGAGCAGTTGCAAAAGTCTTTTAAAAAAACTTAATTCAAAATGAGGTTAACTTCTCTGTTTCGAAAACAAGGCTTTTTAATCTTAATTGGGCTTAGGAAACTTTATTTGAAATCTTCTAGCACGTAAAACCATTACAAGAGGGATTGGTAGTGATAACCAGGAAGCCAGAAATACGCTCTAAAAAATATTTTGTGCGCATGCAATAGTATTATTTAATTTAAAATAAAAATTTAATTTTTTAGATGGATGGTTAGATGAAGAATCAACGTTTTCTTTTTAGCTTTGGCTTTGTGGTAACTGAATGCAAGTTGCCCTTTCGAAATGTCGCCCTGTATCGAAGAATTTGTCCCTGTCGTTTTCAAAACTTCCAAAGGAAAAAAATGGCAAAAGCGACAGGCAATTAAAGTCGCTGCCTCCCGAAATAATGCCTTTACCGAAAATATCTCGTAACAGACCCACTGTTTAGCTTGTTATCTGCTGTAGCCTCCATGCTGCGGTATAGAGCAGCACCGATGGTAACTGCTTTGCTGACTTCATTGTCAAAAAACATGGTTCCACACGTCGAATATTTTCTTCATTTTGAGCCGCTTGTGGTCTTCCAATACGAGGAACGCAAAAGACATAACCTTGTTGTCGAAAACTTGCAACCAAATGATTTAACATTGATCTACCGCTCTAGATCTTATACTGAAAAAAAGACGATTTGCTAATTGCATTTAAACAATTGATCTCCTTTCTATTTTCAATTTCCCAAGTCTTCTTTACAATAATCTGAAAAATAAAAGAAAATCATATTACAGTAATGAAATTATAGACTATTCAAATACGTTCGGTTCTCTTGGACCACCACCACTGTATATAAAATGCCATCTGTCAAAAAAAGAGAAAGATATTTACTCTTGAACAGGCCGGCAGCTAGTGGCCAAGAGGATGTTTAGTCTTTAGTATGTGAACTCTGGATACCAGTCGATCTCCAGTTTTAATACAGACTTACCTGAATATATAGAGATCCGTTTGGATGGACATCTTTTTCTCCATTCCGGCAGGGATGGCTGGTTGCAATGTATTTTAGTAAAAAATATGACAGACCAAGTCACTCAAATCGATAATGAACTTGAACCGGACAAAATGTAGAAAAACCGAGAAGGTCTATAAAAACAAAATATTATTTAAAAATATTAAAACATGATCACGAAATTTAGCAGATGCCTTTAGTGAGCAAAAATTTGGACCACGTACAAATATTTTGTCCGCGGGGGTCTAAAATTCGCACAGAAAACTACACGTCATTCCATATATCTGGCTTCGGCGTGCCAACTTATGCTTGATAGATGACATATATCTAAAGTTTTTAAATTACTTTTCAGACCGCCTCCGTATATAGTGGCCAATGCTATTAGTAATGGATTACCTTACATACAAGATTTATATATTTCCATTTGTTTTGCTGGTAAAAAGATTATGCGATTAAGATGGTGATTTAAAATTTATTCATTTTCGTTCATTCCCATTGCATAAATGTCAATTTGAGTGAATTATTTTTCAAGTATAAATTAAAAAAGAAAATTTATCATACATTAAAATATGTATTTCTGCTTTTTAATTGCTTTTATAACAATGCATTAAATTTGATTACATGGCAATGGATTTCCATACATTTGTATATTTTTCGCATTTTATGCGAAACCTAATGAATTGTTCAAATTGCTGTCCATTCCTGGAGTATTGTGGTCATTTACTGCGTAAAATCCCTCAATCAATTTAATCATACACTTCAATACTTGTGTATGGTGGGCAATTTAAATATATTTATCATTTCATTTTTCTTTTATTCTCAGTTGTCGAGTCGATATCATTTCGTTTTGCGTAATTGGAATTCGTACGTAATCAATTCCTGCAATCGAGCAAACATTAATCTGTGATGTTTTTTTTTAATATTTAATAATAAAATAAAAAGTATGCAAAATAACAATTTGCCACGTGAGCTTTCAAACCTGTTAAAGGCTTAAGTAGCTAGTTGATATTTTTGTAGACATTCGAAGCTTTGAACGTTAACTTTTTCCAAACTTTGTCTTTGGCGGTGTTAAAGTATTATATATATGTCAACCTTATTCCTCACTGTGCTATTCACACTGGATACTGGAGTACCCAATAGTACTGTATTTTTAGAAATAAAAAGGCCTTATTGTAAGGCCTGCTTGTAATTAGCTCTGGAGCGACGATGTTGATGCGAACATTTTCCCTTAAAAATATTTACAAGTAGTAAAAGAAACAAAATGGGATTGGATTTTATCCCGTTTGATTCTAGTTAAAAGGTCTGTTCCAGTTGCATAACAAAATAGCCTGGACTGTTGAGAATAAAAAGAAAATTACTATCTGAATGTGACAAAGTTGTCCGAAATTGCTGGAAGGCAAAAAACCACAATTCTATTTTAGACGCTTAAAAGGCGTAATATTTTTAAAGCGAAACATATGCATCATTGGCAACAGCTGTAAAAAGTGAATGAAAGTAACCCGAAAACAGTAAAACTCAGTTAAATTATTTAAAAAGTTATTTATAATTTTTTGCTAAATAGAAAGACAAGTAACTATTCCATTTTGCTTGTTAATAAATTTTAAATAAAAAATTTTTTTCCTTTATATAAAAATGTTGGAATTGTTAAATGCAAACAAAAAACTGCTGCTAAATTAATTCTAGTCCGAACTGAACAATTTTGCTCTCTAATTTTCTCAATATTGCATAAAACTTGTTATCTGGAACGCTTTTGGATTAATTTGTGCGAGTTCAAACTGTTTTGTTGTAAAAACTTACGTTGGACTCTGGTTCAAAACAATTTTAAATGAGAAAGAGAAAGAGAGAGAGAGAGAGAATGAGACAAAAGCGACTCAGTATAAACTTAAATAGCTTATGCCGTTGTGCCCAAAGTTAGACGAAATGATCAATACTAAATGTGAATATATTGCCAACATTTCTTTAAGGTATAGAACATTAAGTTGGCAGCACTTCATAACATGTGCGCCTCTTTTATCGCTGTTACATGTTTTCTATTTAGTTTTTCACGAATAGACTGACACCTAAACAACGCCTGCAAATTGTGCAGATTTTTTACAAAAACATGTGTCTGCTCGAAAAACTCATCCCGAAATTCACAATAAAATTTTGTTCAGGGGGGGTGAAATTCTTTTTTCGTTGAATGGATACCTCGGTAGAGAAAACCAAAAACCCATTACAGCCAGAGAAAGTCACTGTTTGGTATCTTTAAAGGTCGGTGAAAAACGATGCCGGCCTGAAGATTACAGTTATTGATGACTTTTTTTTTATACAACACTCGAATTCCTTTAACGCGGGGAAGCTTTGGTTTCACACAGCGCATGCCACAACTGATTTATTCAGAGAAACGTTAGGTGAACGAAAAATTTCGCGTAATGGACCAGTAAGTAGCCTCCAAGACCTTGCGATTTAACACCGCTGGACTATTTTTTTTGGAGCTACGTGAAGCCGCCAGTCTGTGCCGATAAACTACAGACGATAGATGGCTCCGGCTGATATGCTACAACAAATAATAAAAAATTGGATTTCCCGATTGGACTTCCTCCGAGCCAGCCGGGTTGGCCATATGCCGGAAAAAGTAATCAACTAAATATTGAAAAAGAATTAAATTCCGAATAAAGTCACATTCGTGATAATTACAGTTGTGTCGATCACGAACTAGTTCGTTCGATTGGGAGATTATTTAAGAAAGGTAGTGGCAACTCTGCAATGCAATTTTCACACCGAAATAAATTGTGTGTTGTTTTTTCAATTGGTATAAAATTGCTACCACCTTTCTGAAATAACCTTTCAAACTGCACGAACTAGTTCTTGGCCGATACAACTCTAATGACAATTAACACCCTTATCTGTGTTTTACTTATATTTTTATTCAATTTTTATAATTAACCATTTTAATTTTCATACAATCTATATCTTGTTATTTTGGTTGTTATAAAAAATATTTTATTTCTTAAAGAGGGGTCACGAAAATCCATGATTTGACCACTAATAAGTAACTTAATAAAAATAAAACCTAACCCCCATAAATGGCTTGAAATCCTAGACAAGACTGTATAAGCAATTAAGTTCTTTAAATGACTAAACCTGTTACTTGCTTCTCTAAGTATTTACCCAACTCAATACGTTCATTCATAATGCCTCTATTTTTGGGCCTATGTCATTGCCTTCTCATTCTTTTTAACTTACTTTTACTAATAATTCATGGCAATTTATACAATGGCATTCTTATCCTTGCGACGTTGTTCTCCTATACGTGTGTCCCCTGTCGCTTACACAGCATTTCATCGGATTTAACGAAAGCATTTTCGCGTTCATTAAGCTTAACTGCTATAAATATACTTAAATATCTCGAAAATATCCAATACAAATAAGTCCTAACCAGAGACAACCCCAATACGGCCGTAGTTATTTAGAGGGAATGCAGGCAGCTGCCATATTCAAGTTAGGAATTAAAATGATTTAAATACTCGCTACTTTTTAAAAACTGGCCATTAAGTAGCTGGGTTATTTGTATTTTATATCAAATTAATATTTAATATGAATCTTAAATTTCAATGGCTTGTCTTTTTATCGCGCTATCCCCTTCCTTTTTTGTGCCTCTGTGCCAGCACGTTAACTATTTATCTGGCATTTTTATGCGCTTATAAATATTGCATTGTATTGTATAGCACTTTTCCTCCCTATGCTGCCATTTTAAATAGAATAAAAAAAAAAATGACCGTTAAGCTTCTTTTCCACTATATGAGTTTGGTTGTGTTTGTGTGCGTGTAAGGATAAATTAATAAAGGAATCTGCTTGAGTTGGCTGGCTATTCCCACACTGTCTGTCCCGATAGTGTCTGTTGCACAAATGCAAACAATTATTTATTTATTAAATACTGCATTAATTGAAATTATCACCAATATACACAAACAATAAAAAGCTCTGAAATATTCGATATTTAAGTGAATATTTGTAACGATTTTTCAAGCATATTTTTTCTTAGTGCTTTCGAAAGATTTTTTTCTAGCGAATATTAAATCTTTAAAACTTGATTCTGAAAGTTGCTACCAACCGTCTCTCCGTTTACGAAACACAATTAACATTCCAGGCTTAGCAAACGTGATGAGTCATAGTTCTAAAGATCCTATAATTTTTATATTTAATACCAAGTTTGTAGAATGATTCATCCAGCTCATAATCGAATTAACATAAACAAATTCCTTTCTTATCCTTTGCCCACTTGCTCTAGAATATTAAACAATTATGCGTGACCAAATTACATTATTGAAAAAAATATTTTCTTATTAAGCTGCCATCAATTGTTCAGCGAACTTTATATGGTGAAAACATTTAAATAGCCGCCATAAAATTATTGAAGTATAATTGTCAATACGAATAAATATGAACAATCAATATTGATAGTGAACAGAAGAGAAGACCAGAAAATACTTAATAAGTTATTTATGTTTTTGCAATTAAAACAATATATTGTCATTATGGAAGTCCATGTTAATAATAAATATTATTCTTGCAACTACTCTGAAGAGAGGCAACTATGAGTTGCAGGATATCACTGGTTGATTATTTTAATCAATTTATAATCGTGGCGAAATTTCGTTATAGTAAATTAGTCGTGAAAATATAATGATTTTCCTTAAATTAATTACTTGAGACTTAACTGAATTTGTAACCTTTATAATTTTCTTTAGGAGTTTTGCACTGGTTTATTCAGTTCAATGAAGTTTCGTGGCCCCTTGTCAATTTATGTTTGGCGACAAATTGACTCTTGTCAAACAATAACACACCAACACCCACGCATTAACACGACCTACTCAGAACGAAACCATACTTGACAAGATATGATGGAAATTCGTTTCAAATGTCTATAACAAAGCAAGCTGTCAACGAATCAAATCAAAGAAAATAAAAGCTACCGATGATAATAAAGGCGTAATATTTGATTTCAACAATCTTCCTTTCTTTCGATTTAATTTTTGTTCATCGTGTTCTAGGCACTAGTAAAATATTAGTGAAACTTCTTTGATAACTCCTGATCAAACTCTATTATAAATTTGTAATTTAACGTACCTCATCATTAAACTAGTTATACGACAAAAAGTTGCCAACTCCGCTGTAATGCGTTGATTACACGTAACGAGTAGAGTGGCGAAACACTTGGCGACGTGCCCGTTTCATGTAAACACATGTAAAGAGTAAGGCGAGTTGTTGAGAGAGACAGTACAATCACATTTTGTTTACTACTTCCCGCTATACCCTTTTTCTTCCCACAACGATTCACTTACTCGCTCGTGATATGGACTCGGCAGCCATTCTTTATTATGTTGAGAGCTTTATTATATATGAGCGGTAAAGGCTGATTTTAATATGTTGTTTTCCGCGATTTATTTAAAATTATCACTGCAATAAAAACAAATTTACTCGCCATGTGATAAAATACGTTTGAACACCTAATCGCTTATACTCACCCATCCAACTCTATCGACATATCAATGTCTGAATGTCTCGTCACGACTATACTTTAAATGATGGACTGTGCATCATTTGGGGGCCAGATAGTATTTGGTAATGAACAACAGGTCACTGGACATTACAGATTTGACGCCACGCCAAGAGTAGAGTTGCCAGCAGAATATGATAGTAGCTACCACAATGAAGAGGAAGAGAGAACATTATTTCAACTCCAATCCCTTCACTCGAGCTTAGGTCATCCGTCATCCGAATTATCAAAGTTTTGAATACAGTGAATATTTTCCATCATCAGGAGCAAAAACTGATCAGGAAATGACTCCACATCGGCGTAGTTACAGTGACCATTCAACCTGTCCTCTCTATACGCTGCTGGTAATCTTCTTCATTTCCAACCTTCGACTTTATTTTCCCTATTTTTGGGTTGCAGACATAACCTAACCTGTCCAGAAGATAATCTTTGTCACATCCTTCAAGAGAAAAGAAGAATCCTAACATACCGAAACAAGAGTTTGAAACAAGTTATATTAACTATTTGCTCTTAAACTATATTTAGTACATATTATCAACAAATAATAAATTATACTATGCTCGGATATACACATTCATTATTTAATAAATTGACCACTTAGTACTTAATTGTAGCACTAATTGAGTCAAATTTTCAATGCAGTTGTCAAATTCTATATAAAGAAAATTAGGAATTGGTTAATTTTAATTAATTTATTATATAAATAATTAATTTCTTAAAACAAAATTGTTAAGGCCTAATTTTCCTCAAAAATGAAGAGATTTTCAGCTGTCTACTAACTCAGTAAACTAAATTGTATATGTGTCTATATTATTATAATGTAGGGGGAATATCGAAGCAAACCTCTCATCGCTTTTCGGCCACCTTCATTCCGCGAATTGATTTTAGGCAACCGATTTGTAATTTACGACTATCTTACTCTCATTCAAGTCTCGTGTTACCACTACCCTTTACTCTCGACTCTAGTGATTTCAGACTGTCGACTGGTGACTGTCGACCTTCTTCCTCATCACGGAGTCTATTGTTAATTGCTAGCATTTATCGAAGGCTTCGGTCCACCATGGCAAACACTTTTAACAAGTGCATGGCCGTAGACCTAAGTCTTATGCTAGCCAGTGCTGAACATTTCCGCGCAATGTGTGCTACCGTCTAAGTCTATTTTGCAGGAGTACGAGTATCTTTGGAGTACGAGTGTCTTGTCTATTTCTTCAGAATTCCTTCGTTGGCCAATAAACACCGAAGTTCCTACAGAGATTAACCTCATCACCTCTTGCGAGGCTTCCTTGTCCATCCCTGTCGGATCCTCATGGTCTAACGCCTTAGATCTACTTTTAAAGCTTGCCCTGTCCACCCCTCGTGGGGCAGTCCTGTCATACTCTTTCGGATTCCTCCCTTCGCCAATTAAAACTGTAGTTCCTTCAGAGATTAACCAATCCCCCTCTACCGAGGCTTCATAAGTCATCCCTGTAATGGTGAAATTAATATCAGTACACCCACACAGAGTTTCATATGTACGGGTAAGTCTGTATTAAAACTGGAGATCGACTGGTATCCAGAGTTCGCATACTAAAAACCAAGCACCCTCTTGGCCACGCGTCCCTGGTGTAGGCTGTGAATTCGGGAGGCCGTGAGTTAGGGATTTTTTATGAGAGAGTGTTAACTTCTCTTCGCTCGCCTCCTTGGAACCAGCCAGATTCGTTGGCACTTGTTACCGGCCGCCACCAAATGGAGGTACAAGCCAGTACTTCTGGCAGTGCATCTAGTTACGGCAAGCCATATATTTGTGCCTGCCAGCTGATGGCCACCAAAGTCTATAACTCAGTTTAAAACTAAATTGCCTCAATTAAGTTGCATGTCTGAACACAGCTTTACAGCAAAAGCGACTAATTCCATAAAATTTGCAACACCTCTACTGTGTTTATACTCGTATTTTACAAAATTTAAATTTCAACTTTTAAAGCAATTTTATAAACAAATGCTTTATTTACTGTGCAAGGATGTCTGGTACTAATACAAGTAAATAATATTGTCACAAGTCAGCTTTTTTTCTCTTTTTGCTGAATTTAAATACTAAACCAGAAACGAAAAGCGACCAAAAATAGAAAAAAAAGAAAACAAATTGCAAATAAAAGCCAGCCGAAAGCTTAATCATTCGAAAAATTCTATAATTGTGGTATTTTGTTTGGTGTATTAACCAGGGGATTTATTGAATATTTCATTTGGTTTTTTCCCCGCCCAAATGCAATTGAGTTGCAAGTGTAAGAGAGCGAGGGCTGGAGCATGTGCCACATGTTCATTTACACAATTATATTGTACGGACAAGTTTACACGCATATTTTCATAGAGATTAAATGAAATGATTCGCATAAATACTCATACTTACAAACATGTTGCAAGTGTTTACACAACTGTGTGATTGAAAATGTGTTCAATGTGCTGTGTGTTTGTATGAGTGTTAAGGTAACATTTTTATAATTAACAATACATTGGATAATTTCATAAATTTTATATAATGATTTTTCATTAAATTTCATTAATTTCCAATAAATCCTACAGTTTAAATACATGCAAAGTAAAGTAGTGGTGGTGGCGGCTTTTGTGTGTTTGACTGCATTGAATGTGTCGGTGCGTAAAATGTCACCAATTCTAGCCGCACTTATGCTCACGAAAAACATCTACTCACTTAGTCACACATGGGCCAGCGTAAGAGGACAGGCTGAGCAAGTCTTCGAAAAGTCCTCCCTTACTTCACCAGGAGATCAATTTATACAATACAGCGTCTGAACCCCCACGAAATCAGGGTCTACGTTGTAGTGAGACTGTAATGGAAACTACATCTCTCTACTGGCTAGTTTACAGCCAGCAGGAAATACTAAAAGTATTTCGTTTGCGATATTCTTGTCTAGATATGAGTAACATTTTGACCTGAGTACTAGACAAACTTTATTTAAAAAAAATCTTATTTATTTACGCCAAGAAAGCCACATGACTGAGATAGCCAGCAACATATTTATTATTCAGTTACATGATTGTAAAGATATCATATTATGATTGTCGATAATAATATGCTCCTCTTAGAACGAAAGCAAAGCGACTAAGGTAAGAACTCAGGCTATTAAAGCCATCGAATGCTTAATTGTCACACTATTAAACGTCAATAGTTATTATGTTATGATTGTATAGTTATAAAATTTGTTTGTGCTTAGAATTTTAATAGAAATTGCATTGATCAACTCGACCCTGTTGGAGTTTTTGAGAATATACTTTTCAAACTGCCTTCTCTTCCGCAATATTAAATAAACTAACAAAATTACATTAAATAACATTTATGACAAATTCTACAATTAATAACACAACGAATATTAGAAAATAAATTAATTGAATTAGAAAATTTTATAATAAATATTTCAGTTCACTTGACCAGTAATTTTAAATGCGTTCGTTCCTAATTAGCAGTTGTGGTTGTAATGAAAACCATTCAAAAATTTTGTGAAATTTAATTAATACTATGTTTTTTCTAAATCATACCATTCATTTGCAAATTCCTCTACCTCAAGTTGTTTAAATTTAAGCAATTTTAGAGCACAAATCATAATAAATCAAATTTTTTTTAATTTTGTTCATGTTGGTTTCTTTTCAGGCTCTTAAATTAAATTGTATTTGTTGTTTAATTTACAGTATGTGCCATCAAAATTGGGAAAGTGCTTTAATTTCATGTTGTTTTTCTTTTTTTCTTGAAAGGTTGACATTACTTTTTCGGTTATAAATTTGTTCACGTGCCTTGAAAGTGCAGCCCAATTTGTTGCTGTTTTTAATTCAGTTTTCCCCTGTTTTCTCTTTTCATTGTTAGTGCCTGTATTATTATGTTTATATTAATTATATGCGGTACATGTGTCCAAAAGTCTTTTACATAAAATAACACACATAATTATGTGAATCTGTATTATCTGTAAAAGTGCTTTATATACAGTCGAGCACAAAAGTGACAACAAAACAACATACAGAATCAGAGACCTTGTTGCTCATTTCGTTAACATAACATATCGCTGCAATCGCTTGACTTGAATGATGGTTGAGATTTTGAGTGAAGACAATAATATGTGATTTAATAAACACCTGCTAATGGAACCCCCTCTAACTTTTACTAAATTAATTAGTTTTTTATAAAGCAAAGTAACCTTCAGGCAACTAATGCCTACTAATTAATTGAATTAATTATGTTACTTTCTTTGGAAAGGGCTAAACTAAAGAAGACTGATAGTGAAGTATCATGGATAGAAAAGTATTTAAGTATGGTAGACTAAGGAGGGCGCTCTGATATATATTAGTATACTAGAGCATATCAGAAAAATGTATGTTATTGATTAGCCGTGGCTGGGGTACGAACCCGGCCGTCTAAAATCATCGAATGATTAATAGATTTATTTCTTCAAATAGGTTTTACCTTGCCCTTATTCACCCAATTTGCCCATGTTGGGTTCTTTGCACTTATTAATTGGTGCACTTAATTTGTATTGCAATAACTTTACTTTGATGAGGAGGAAGGCTTATCGTTAATACCAAAAGTGCCTCCCTATAATTCTCACTCTCAGATCACTTTTCCTTTAGTAGAAATTTTAATGATAATCAAATTCTTTGATATAATTATACGTATTGTACGAAAGAGAAAATCACTGAAGCCATTTGTTAACAAGATTTGATATCTAAGCCAAAGATGTTCACATGCGCTATACTGACATTTGATTATCACGTACGCTTTCATTAGGTCCCCATTCAAAACAGTCACGTTTTGTCAGTCGAACTATTTATAACTTTTCAAACATCTGGATTGAAAGAAAATCTCCCGAAATATCTAAAATTTCGCTTTTAACATTTATGATTTCAATAGGATTAACATTCAAATAACTAATGCCGTTTTCGTTTCTTAAATAAAATGTTACCTTGTTAAAGGATACATGCCAAACGCACCCTCATTATTTGGAATTTTATACAGATTATAAAGAGCAATGCATTTCGACATCATTAAGGGTAAGATCTAAAATAGACAGTACCTTTCGTGATAGTAAACATATTTCGAGTATAGGAAAAGTGCAAAAAATGCAGCATTTTCCGGAAAAGAAAACACTATAAATGATAGTTTCGTTGGAAACTGTGAAAAATGTTTACGAGAAGGACATTTAGTACTATTCCTCTAATTCTGTACTAAATTTTAATGTCCTTGTATGACGGGTATTAAATTTTGTGAATTAGTTGAAGATATTTATCGGCACAAGTCCTTCTATTGCATCTAGCCTACAAAACTTAGAAAACAACGCAGAAATTGGTCAGCCAAGGCGCAGTATGTATGTAAATCATTGTTCTGCTCTTACTACAAAGGAGTGTGCTCCAATAAAATTATGGATGTACGTATAACACGTTCTTCATTAAGGACTCGTCTGTACGTGGTAGACTGGCCAGTGCACTGTACAACACCCTACAGGGAAATATCGTTATCCGTACTCTTCGTATGTGGAATAATGAATAAGTATTTCTTGCCACTTTTAATAGGTAAATTTTAATCGAATGACCACAAACACTACTCCCGCTATTCCTAGTTCCAGCAGAATGCATTGCATGAGCAGGAGTCATCCGCTGAGCGCTGGTCAAACAAACAAAAAACCCCAAGACAAGTTTACAGAAAGAAAAGGTCAAAATAAGTGGTTGTGGCGTGCCCACGTTAACTATATTATGTTCTCGACAACAATTTATTGTTGTAGCACGCACATAATTGAAGTTATTACAAAGTATTGCTTACATCTTACCATTATATGATTTCCATTCATAAAAATTGCAATATGATTGGGTTGAACAATACAATTTTTACTAAAATTCTAACCACAAACAAAGTATTTTAAATATTCAGAAATAATATAATAACTTTACCCATAAAATGTTCTGAATAGAAATAATGCATGACGGTGCTCGTTCCTCATGCTATTTGTGCTCGTACCTCAGCCGCTGCCAATCAGTAACAGGAATTTTCTATCGTTCTAAGGGGACAATATTGATACTATCTTCAATAGTAATATGAATTTTGACAACAATATAATTGAATCATAATATGTTAATATTTATCACATGCCATCCTCATGTTTTCAGCTACAAGAATCTTCAAGATGTTCTGTTCGAGTCTCCCAATAAAATAAAATTTTAAATCTGTAATACTCGCACATAATGTTGTTCTTTTGTCGATAGAACCAATTTTTGCCCTACACTTTCTTGCATCCTATTAATCACAGACACAGACGCATACATAAATATAGATTCAGGATATTCGGTGTTTGTATATAATTTGTTGCGACTTGCGGCTATAAAATATGCCAGAAAATTATTTGTTTTTACAAATTAAATTTACGTTTTTTATTTTAATTTTTTACATTGTGCACAAGACAAAGTATTAAATTTTCAATATTGTTTGTTGTAAAAGCTTTCAACAAAATTAAATAAAAACATGAACATTTTAAATACCAAAACAACAAATAAAAATTAAAAGCATATTTGTAATTTACGATTATAATTGTTCTCCATAAATATAGAACAAATTTATGGATTTCTAAAATATACAAGTTTTTTTGTAATTGCATTATAGCATTGCATATTATGATGTTAAGTAATTTAATTTTTATTTTTTCTATTAAGAACGAATATTTATTTGATATGATAACTTTGAATACAGTAAAAGTTATAATTTTATTAGGCAACTAGCAGACGAATGGAATGCATTTTCTATGAGGCTACACATACGTTTTCAACATTCTTTGTGTCCTCTTAACTAATTTTGTGTCAACTGTAAACATCAATGGAATACGAGAATGAATATTTTTTTAATTTTCATCTGCTTGCTTTTTTCTTAGATTAGATCATATGCATTTTACTTTCTTAATAGAAAAAATAAAGGAAACGAACTTAAGCCTACAAACTAAAGTACTTAATATTAATACCTGTAGATCTACAAAGGTACATCAAACAATAAATTCCATATTATAAAGGGTGTCTAGTGGCAAATTTATATTTTTAATACGATTATATCAAAAAGTATTAAACGGTGCGGAGGGAGGGTGGTGCCGTTTTCATTTTCGATTGGGCGGATTTGTCAGTCACGATATCGCAGTGGTCCGGTATTCGGCGAATACGTGATGGAACGGGTATAAATTTAATTCGTTCGTGGGTGCAGAGATTTCGCGCAACTGCTTCGGCTGTGAATGTCCCACGGCCAGAGTCCAGTAGATCTTCAAGGACTCCCGAAGACATGGAACTGGTTGAAAGCAGTTTACTTGAAAATACGCGACTTTCAATACGGAAAAGAGCTGCCTCACTCGGACTTCCAAGAGCGATTATTCATGAAAATTCAAAAAAGCATCTGAAGTTCCATCGTTTTAAAATTCAAATCGTTCAAGAACTGAAAGATAGTGACTCTCATTTACGCAAAAACTTTGGTGAAATGAAGTTGGAGCGTTTTCGCACTATAAATACCATTTTTTGGAGCGACGAGGCTCGTTTTCACTTAAAAGGCCACGTCAATAAGCAAAACTGCCGTTACTGGTCTCCAAGAACCCGCAACCCTCGGTTGAAACATCAAAACCCATTGCATTGCCACAGGGTAACTGTTTGGTGTGCCTTATCCACGCATGAGATTGTATCATTTTTTTCGAAAATTCCCGAGGCCAGACAACGAATGTCAACGGTGAAAATTATTGACGCATTACGGAATTCTTATTGCCAAACCTGCGAGCTCATCTATCGTACTCTTCGCACACGTGGTTTCAACAGGATGGGGCTGTGAGCCAAATTTCCCTCAGAAACTGACCATTCGCTTTGGGGACATTCCATGGCCACTGAGGTCGCCCGATCTAACTCCCATGGATTTTTTTATGGGGCTACCTCAAGGAGACGGTTTATAATGGCAACCTTAATCAAGTTATTATTGTAGGTAATAATATGGTCCTCCTAGAATGATAGAAAGCCGAAAAATTGGTGTTCGAACAAAGCAATTTACTAAGAACATTTTAGGGTTAGAGTTATTGTAATATGTTTGTAAAGGACTTTGTTTGTTGTTAGAATTTGAGTAAAAATTGTATTGTTCAACTCAACCATGTTGAAACTTTTTTGGTCAATAATCATTACGGATAAAATTTATCGCAACTAAAGTAATGTTTAAAATGTTTTCAAATAACCATTAAATGTTTGCCGTGACCATTCCACAACCAACTCTTATTTTTTCAAAAGCACTGAAAACTCAGTCGTTTATAAGCTTGTTGTTGTATTAAACAGGAAGTGAACAAAAGATGATATCAAAGCAGACCGCTTACTCTATGGGTCCCTTTTCGATATCCTTCTTTCCACGATTTGATTTCAGGCAACCGATTGTAATATATTTGCATTCGTGCTATCAGTAGCTTTTACTCTTGAGTGCAGTAATTTTAGACTGGCGACTGTCGGCCTTCTTCCTAAGTCTCTTGTCATTGCTAGTACTTATCTAAGGTTTAGGTCCCCCATGGCATTAACATTGAAGTAGTGTCTGCCTGCGGTCCAAAGCCTTATGCTAGCCACAGCTGGGCAGTCACACATAATGGGCGCTAACATCTTAGCTTCTTTCTCAGAACTATATTTGGAGACTGATCCGTCCACTCCTTGCGAGATTTTCTTGTCCGTCTTTTCAGAATTACCCCATTGACTAATAAACACCGGAGTTCCTACAAAAACTAACCTCAGAGAGGCATACTTGTCCATCTCCCCCGGAATCCACCCTTGAAAAATTAAAATGTTTATAAGAGAGTGTTAACAGCTATCCGCGTGACTTATTTAGCCAGACTCCTAGCAGAGACAAGAACCTGTAATAGTAATCCTAATATGATTCTTAAAGGTTATTAAAGAGTATTTTTAATCTACTTATTAAAAATGAACCCTATCAGCATTTAATTTGCAAGCTAGTACTTGGTTATTGTCCGATAGAAAAAAAGATTAAAAGGATTAAAGGGAACCTTTATATACTCACGTCTAAACACCTAAGTACGAGTATATCGCGTTGCCATTTACATATATAGTATACTAATGCATGTATGTACTCGTATGTATGTAGGATAATCATGTCCTGTTAGTAATTTGGACACTGGTTGCTACATTTCTGTAGTAAATAGTCGTGATGGTGGTAGTAGCAGTGGATTTGCCACGTCAGCGAAAATTTTATTGTACTTAACGTGTGATTTTCTTTTTTACAATGAAATAAAAGTTATTAACATTCTGCAGCGTATCCTGGGCGAAAGCGAAACATAACTAAAGAAACAAAAAATAAAAATAAAACAAGATATAATGTATGCAACTACAACAATAAAATATCGCACGTTTTTTACACAAACACAGCCTGCTCTACGTATTAGTGTGTGTGTGTGTGTGTATGATTAGTTTCTAAAAGCGTGAGTAAAATGTAAAAATAGAGACAAGTTTTATTTTGCTGAAAATGTACTGGTGGTATTAACAGACGTATTCAATAGTACAAGGACTTCTTAGGTACACAGAAAAAATCATGTTGCCTAGAATATTGGTATGTTCATATACAAAGCGGCCATAAGGCCTGAGTGTTGCCCTCAATTATTTTTTATACTTAAATTTTCATAATAATATCTGAAGAGGTTTTTCGTATTAACTACTTCGCCCATTCCAAATTCTGGTATTTGTGATCTCTCTTCTGTCTTTCCCCACTTCTGGCTACAACGACAAATTTATGAAGGCAATGTAGGGGCCTACAATTTTAAGGCCTTTCGATTTAAACCGCTAGATATGAACGTAAACGAATTAGTAGTGTTGGGCATGGACGTATGTATGTACTCGTATGTATGTATATGTTTGCATCATAACTTTATGGTCCTCAGGATATATTAATAATATTGTGTAGGCTCAAATAAATTACACATATGAGTTATGAGCTTTTGCGGATTGAAGCTAGATACGTATAATGATTTATATAATATTTTCACAAAATTTATTCATCACATTTCTTAATTATTTTTCATTTTAACTAAACATAAATTTTATGTGACATTTAATCTGTCATGTTCTTGTCTATAAAGTTTTAAGCGATTAACAAACATCTTATGAAGCAATGAATTAATTTATTGTGAAATTTATGATTTGTGACAATCACCGAAAGTATAATAAAAAGGGACAGGATAAACACATCAATAAATTTAAGAGGATTTAAAGTATTTTAAGGTTAAGGAGGAATCGCTTTGCGCCATTTCTACTTCATTGATAAATGCAATGAATTTTATTTCCAGAGAACAGGCGTATCTCTCCCAATATGGGACGCGTTTTGTAACTGTCCGTTGAAAACCAAATATCAGGTCACCGAGCGATAGAACGATAGGATTATAGATTTAGAAAAAGCAACAATAGTGGTTGGTATCAAATTGATTCTGGCTTTATTTTGATGATATATTTATGACATTGCATATGAAATAGGCTCTCATTCAAAAAGCCGGATCGCCTTCGCTGCTACTATTTCAGAATGAGTTTGTGTTAAAATTTGGATCTCCGAACAATATTTCCAGCGCTTAGTTAGCAAACTCATGACAGTATGTGGTCGTCATGCTTAAGTGCTTGATTCAGCACAGTCTTATGCGAACATACCAACCAACCTTAACCGGGTTTACTCTCTGGTCGGCGTCAAATTTACATACCACTTCGAACCAATTACTATGTGGTTCTTAAGGTTCTAAGGAATACACTCATGTTCAAACTTGTTCACGGTGGATCGAATTGCCTGCGCACTGAAGCCATGCTGACGACCAACCTCATGATGAAATTTACCTTGCGTATTTAGCTAGTCAGCCTTACTGAGTGATGGCATGGGTGATTTTCACAGCTTCCGAAATATAATAGTTGGAAAAACTATCAATACTATCTGGCCACCCTATAACTTTAGAGTGAAATTCGCTGTTGGCATCCTACAGCTGTTAAGGCATTTTTCTGTACTTAAAGATACGAACTCATTTTAGCAATATCAATTAAAACTAAACGTGTTAGCTTTTCTACGATTACCTTACAGGACCGTCACTGATAAGTATATTCCATGTAGGTAAATATGGCCAAATAAGGCATAAAAACAATTGCCAATGAAGAACGATGAACACAATCACTGCTGTCGCAGCGTATTGGTTTTCCTCTCGGTCAGATAATAATTTAAGTTAAGATACCCTGTCACCATTGCTTTTTGCTTACACTAATAAGAGCTTCTTAAGAAAAACTTTTATTTGGTTTACTAGTAGCTGATGATGGCTTCTTGTTTTCTTCATAGGAACATATATCAGTCCCTAACCTCTCGATCACTTGCAATGATTTTTTGTACTTCATGTTCGGTTCTCTTCAGAGCAATGAAGCAGAAATCTGTTCAGAGCTGCCAATTTCACAAGTAAGTGGGATGATATTCATAGTCTGCTAGCGGCCAGTCCATGTTAAGTCATTTCTGCTACAAAAATCATGCCATATTAGGCAGACTTGTACACGACAGTTTACAAACTTATCAACCTTTAAACTGCCAGTGGTACTAGAAATACTTATAAAGTTCATGAACCTTATGCGCCTCATCCAATTTGTTATTAATAAAACTTCATATGGACGACTAAACCAGTAAGAAAACACATTTTCCTTTTTGTTCAATATCCGTCATTGGTGTCTATTAGTTGAAAGACTTCTATATTTTCTATATCACGTCTGTTGGTAGCTGCTATTGAATCATTACGACGAGGTAACAAGTACTTACATATGTTTAAGACAATTAAATGTAGTAAGTACATATTTCTGCCAGTGTATCCCTCCCTACAAGTCGTGAGAAATAAAATTTAGTACCTAAAGCCCGAGCAGAAACCGCAAAACGATGCCGCTTTTGTTTAAGCAACAATTTGCACGTACAACAAAAATTAAGCAGGGATGGAAGTTTTAGTGCTGTTGCACTTTTGGAAAATTAACAAACAATTATGAAGTAACTCCAAATCGTATTTGCTATTTGAACATAAACCAAATACAGACTAACGTCCATGTTCTATATTCCGAGTGGAATGGTAAAAACACTCGGATTTGAATAATAAAAAATTCGATAGTCTGCATTTCACAAATGTTTTTAAAATTAATTTGAAAATGTTTATGAAAACACATGTTGTCGCTTACGTTAAGGAACAATAGTACTCAAACAAGTCTGTTCACGGGACATATGCATTTTAAAATATGTTGTTGAAAACGTACATTTATAATACAAAATTATTGTTTTACCTTATAAAAATTTTAATTGAAGGAAACCTGTTTCCAATTCAGTCTTATCTATATATATATAAAAGAGAGTGATGTTAGTTACTACGCTTATAACTCAAGAACGCCTGGACCGATTTCGATGATGAGTACCAATTCAGTTAGGTCTCCAACAAAAAAAAGGATAATACCCAAGAAAATTCCGCAAATTTTCCCAAAAAAAAACAAATAAAATGTGAAGAAAATTAATTTCCCCATACATTTTCTATGGAGCGATTCTACAACGCCATCTTAACTCAAGAACCCATAAAAACGAACATTATTTCAAATGCTGGTTCCGGTATTGCCAGTAGATGGCGGTGTGTGCATCAACTTCTGACAAACAGAACAGTTTTTCAAATTTTTATCACCTTAAGACAGTTATTGTAAATAAATTTGATTAAATAAATTTATTGTTTTGAAGCGATTTTTTGTGAATTTCCAGAAGATATGTATAGTACTGACGGAGACAGATTTCAAATTATATCTGCATTTTTCATTTCAGTTTCATTGGTGGAGGGATATGATCAATGTATGTATGTATGTTTTAGTCCTAAATACATACATATACGTACATCTATAGTACAGATCATGGGTTATTTTTAGGCAAAAAAACGTTTGCCGGGTCAGCTAGTTCTAAATAAAACGGAAGAAATAATTCGAACGTGAATAACTGAACAGGTAACACATTCTAAAATTTCCACTTTTTAATAGAATATTGCAATTCGGAATAAAAAACCGCGCTGTAAATTTTAACTTTTTAACTCACGAGTGATTGAAACTTGAGTTTTTGGGACTTCTCTTTTATTGAGCAAAATATTATAAATGACGCTTGAAAATGCGAAATATGGTGAAGTCTTTCGCGGATATAATTTCGTCTATTACATTTAAGCGTGCATTAAAAAATTTGTCAAAATCTCTTAACACCCCCCATTTCTTGATTTAAATCACATATCTTTGTAGTTATTGTACTATTGTACTATTTATACACAACACAATTATTAATTAGTATGAAAGTGTTTAGCACTCAAGAGAAGTTCCAAAAAATTGTGAATGTAGACTTCAAAATAATTATTAATATTGTGCGCTACTATGTTATCGCACGCAATCTATTGTAAGTTTTCTTTAAATAATATGGAAGTAATAAATTTATAAAAAAAAAAGAAAAATACGAGAAGCGTACTTTTGTTTGGCTTCAATGCCATTTAAAAACTCCATTTACCATCTCTGCAGTAATCAAACAACAACAACAGCAAGGAAAATCAACATAAAGTGAATATCACTTGTTCAATTTAATATTGTAACGATTTTTTTTCTATTTCCTTTTTATGTTTGGCTACTTCTTCTTGTGCCTTCTCATCTCTTATTCTTCCATTCTCCCACTACTCCGTTTATGGGGACAGGAAAATAATGTTTATTACGTTTTTGTTGTTACTAGTTTAGGCTTTTAGACCATCATTACCACTCATAGACTTCTATCAACATGCATAAGATTTGTGCTTTTTTTATATTTATTTTGCAAAAATTATTGTCGTTTTTAGCTGAGATTCATTGCGTTTGTACGCTCTTCGTAAGCAGACTTTTGCGAGTAACATAGATGGACATTTTGAATATGAAAACACTATTACGAGTCGTATATCTTTAATGATAAGTGCGTTTTCGCATAATAATGATTATCGTAGGTCGTTTTACTTGTAGGGATAGTTCAAGCATTATGGTTTAAATAGTTACATAAACAATTGCACAGTGGTTCGTTTGTACAAAAACTGTTGATATAAGTGAAAAAGTTGTGAACAGGTTTTATTAAAAAATAATAATAATAGAAATAATTTACGTAGGGCTACAACAGTGGACAAATAGAAAACAACGACAAGAGGTATGCAATTATTTCTGGTTTTATTTTGAAGCTGGGATGACTCTCTGGCGATGCCTGATTCAGTTGATCGACGCCGAACCGATGTATCTGTGTCGTCTTCGATACTGATCGCTATGGCGACTATGTTGTCTTCACTGATTCAGTTGGTCGACGCCGAACCGATGTATCTGTGTCTTCTTCGATACTGGCCGCTATGGCGACTATGTTGTCTTCACTGCGCACCAATCTTTTTCTAGTTGGGGGCTTAATGTCAAAAACCGGTTACACGGTGGGACGAGTTGCCTGCGTGCTAACGCCATGATGATGACCTATCTCACGGCGACAATCACATTCCGATATTTTTTTAATACGTTTAGTAGACGCCAAACCATAGGTTGTGAAATGGCAAACCTTAAGGGATATTTTTACCGCTGGATGACATTAGTAACTTTCTGAAATAAATCAATTGGAAAAACTACTTTCAGTACTATTTAATTACTCTATGTTTTGACAAACAATGGAAAGCACGTGTTTAAATTCACATATCTATCATGCTTAGAAAGGCCTTGACATCATACTTATGCTTGCTCTACTAGGTTTTTTTTATTCTTAATTCAATTTTCCTAGGCCTAGTTTTTTTTAACGGTAGGACCAGCACTCAGGGATAACCCCTATTCATGCAATGCATTGTGCTAGAACTAGGAAAAGAGGTTATAGGAGGATAGAGGGAGTAGTGTTTATTAATATTTGATTTGAACCTTTCCACAGAGAAAGTGGGAGGAAAGACCTCTGCTGGAAGCTTATTCCACATACGAATGATCCGGCTAAAGAACGAATTCTGTGTGTAGTGCGTTGTGCGATCGACTGGCCATTCAATCACAAATGGATGTGCTCTTGATAAAGTACATGTAGTGTAGTTAAATCAAAACAAAAGGTTAAATAGTTGTGGAAGAAATATTTTAAAATTATCATTTGAAGTGCTAAAGAAAATAAGAAACTTAATAATTATTTTTCAATTTCTAGTCTTCTATAATTTCTCCTATGCTCTTATTTGGCTTGTGGGATACAGAAACGTGAAAGTAACTCTGTTCCTCAATTTTCATAAAATCGCTCTTAAGCTCCTATTTCGATTCTTAGGTACAGAAACATGAAGCTACCTGCAGCACTCGATCGTCGTACAACAGCAAATAATAAATGCACCATTGTGTATGCCACTTTTTCCGATCTGTTCGCTCTATCCATAGCTCCAGAATTGATCTAGAAAAAATATGTGCCAATATTAGATTTTTGTCCACAAAACCACGTAACTTCATATTTAGTGATCACAAAAAAAATTATTAATCGATTAGTCAATCATATGATTAGCCGAACTGAGAAATTCTTAATTGGATTAATCGGAAAAATAATGGATTAATCGTTTAATTTAGCTAAAGTTCAAAATTATCATAATTATTTGCTTAGAACAGTTTTTAAGAAGAAGTTAAAATGCGTTTTGTAGTATGCAGTTGCGTCTGCTAAGGACAAAAAGAAGTACACTCTTTTCATTTCATCTTATGCTTTAACCAAATATCGATAACTGGCTCGTGGAGAAAGAAGCTTACGGCAATTCTTGCAACGTACTTGACTTACGTAATTTGTATGCGCTTGTGCTACATTTTAACCTCTATTGATTAGTTATTGGAGTTGATGCACGTTTCCGACCCGCATTTGGTATATTGTATGCAGTGTGATGTGCTGACTGAACTCATATTGCACATATGTTGCCTTGCATCGCCTTGTTTACAAGTAGAGTTGAGTTAAATTGGTTTTTAGGCATATATTTTCTACTTGTTTTAACCATAAAACTTGCAAACACACCATATTAATTACAAGAGGCAACAGTAACGAACCAACAAAAAAAAAACAACAACAGCAAGATGAATGTCAGTATGTTAACACGTAAGTTAATAATTTGACTTGACTCAAGGCATTAGGGATGGTTCACACACATTTTAAACCACCGAACGGAGAGCAATCAGTCGACCGATCGATCGATCGACTAAAAATGCAGGTCGTCTGTCTGCCCATGCAACTAGTGTCTCTGTTAGTTTTAGAGAGCCAACATCAACTACCAGCAACAATGCTTGTTTTAGTATCTTTCAGTGGTGTCTCTGATTGTAAGAGCTGTGTGGGTTTTATGAACTATTACTTAAATACTGCTGCCACCTCACTAAAGTAAATACATATTTGTGACTTCTTCTTGTACGCCGTCGCCCAAAATAATATTGAGAGGTTTCCGTTGTGTCATTATTTTAATACACAGCAACGCGACACGCATCTATACATTCACACATACTTTTATACAATATAACTTACAAACGTGGTGGTACGTCCGTCTGTACATACGTAATTCTTTTTTATTTAATTTTCTTTTTTATTTGTATATTGCACGCATTGATTGACTATTTATCATGCATCAAAGGTGCTAAGGTAAATGCATCAAAATGTTTGTTCCTCCTCTTGCACACATGGCACGTTGCGTTAAACGAACGCGTATGCACAAGTAGATTTCTAGCCGTTTTTGGCTAATGTTAATATGGTTAATAATATTTTTGCTTATGACCAAAAATACTTTATGATTTCCTTAATGGTTGCACAACACATGAAATCGACGAAAAGACTGAAAAATTACACTGTATCCCAGTGTAATTAACGAATTATTCAAATCCTTTCTTGTTTTAATTTTAAATTGAGGTCGGACCTATTACTTGAACTCAGTTCTCAAAGTTTCAGAGTGAATTAACTGGAGTTATAATTTATCGTATTTAAAAAATCTATAAATATTTATCCGTAAAAAAGTGCCTTTCAAAAAGGGTTGTCCAACAAAAATGAGTCTTTAAAATAGAATTTAGGATAGAACTAGCTAGAAACATTTTTTTTAAATCAAAAGAATGAGATTTCAAAAATGATTTTTATTATTAAATATGCAAACGTTGGCAACATTTGCAATTTTTGGCTTTGCTACTTAAAGCAAATCAGAGCTGTGTTGTGTTTTATTTTTTTTTAATGCGTGCAGCCACACCGTTGGAGTTGGCAAATGAAGAAAGGCAAGAAATATAAAATAAATATTTGTTTGTTGTGGGGGCTTTTTTTAAAACTTTAATGGTTTTGTTTTGAGGTTCTTTAAGCTTTCTCATTAGGTTCGAAGACTTTTCGTTTAAGTTTTTCTAAAAAGTTCAAGCAGCCAGCGAAATGCGCATAGACCTTGGCGCCCAATTCACTTCAATTACACAAATAGTCCAAGTTGGCGTTCGCTGTGGTATGTAGCGCTATTTAATTGAAACAATGTTATGCCCGATTCGGAAGGTATTTAACCTCACATTGCTATAGATTGTTTTTCGATCCAATTTGGAATCATCTTTCAAACTCCAGCACACTCACTCATAAAAGGCGTTGTCTATGATCATTTGTCAGTATGATTTTGAGATTGGGCAGTCCTAGGTCCTAACGTTAAATTCGCTAGGCTAAAGTTTACCAAAGTCTGTGTGCTTGTATATGCCTAGATATGTCTTCGGTTGTTAATGAACCATTTATCGAAAATTTGGCCACCAAACGATTAATAGTCACCTTTGGAGGTACATTGCGTCTGCCCTAAAAAGGGCGCAGCTCGCTCATTAATCATTTGACAGTTCTGCTCAGTCGAGTAGATTGGCATGGTAAATAATAAAATATCAGCCCTGGGAACTGAGTTCATTGGCAATTAATTTTTCCCAATATAAATATTCTATTATTATAAACACATTTTAAGAAAATGATCAGGAAGAGAGATTTTTGAAGTCATTTGTTTTGCCATTTTTATGAAAATCAACCATAAAACATGAATTCTATAACAAACTAAAAAAATTAATTGAAACTTAATACAGTAAAACATCAAATAACCGTCACCGTCGGAGCAAGGCACGTGACGGTTAAGCGAATAGACGGATAACAAAAATACTGCCAGAAAACTGTATGTCATGTAAATTTGTCTACTATTCGTTTAACTTTCTTCGAAAAATCACATCGAAAGTTTAGACAAAATTATTGTTTTAGTTCTACTGAAGTGACTGTTAACAGAAACTCACCGAGTGACGGTTAATCACCGTTTTACTGTAAAACCATGTGCCACTACAAACACGTGTAATACAGGTAGAGCGTTCTCTTCAGCTTGCTTTGTGGTAGACAATAGAAGAACCTCATCCGAACGTGTTGGTCATATCTACAACAGACAACTTCATACCAGTGAAATAGTATATTGCCTCTTCATTTGCACAAAATTTATGCTCTTTTTTGGGGCCTCCTCCAGTTCCTTTAGTGAATTCAAAGGTTTAGGGAGCCTTCTGCCTTATATACATGTTTTGGTCTACTCATATTTGAAAAGTCTTTTACACTTTTAACATTTGTGAATATTGTCTAGTACGAACTTTTTCATTATTACGTTCTGGTATTCGGCAACACTTTTGATGGCGGCCATTCTGAGTTCATTTTAATACAACAAAAAAAAAAACAGGGAATATGTTTTAAAAATTTACTTGGAACAAGTACTGCTTTGTACTTTTTGCAGAAAATTGGTTTTAAAGAATTTTTTTAGCTCTGCTCTCTTCCATTTCCAATTGGAAATGGTGTAG
This sequence comes from Phania funesta, assembly GCA_963932375.1. Lineage (NCBI taxonomy): Eukaryota > Metazoa > Arthropoda > Insecta > Diptera > Tachinidae > Phania > Phania funesta. The sequence goes on along the minus strand of OZ010654.1, from coordinate 90,092,433 downwards.
CGGCGACTTCATTTAAAATGCATTACTTGGGCTATGTTGTCGTCAATAAATTATTAATTATCGCCTTGATTAATAATAAAATCTCAAAATACATTCAGGCATTTTCCAAAATATGCACATTCATGCACACTCCGCTTTTAAATCTAATTTCTATTGTTCTTCCCCGTTACTAAAAAGTTCACGACTATTTCGGGTATTTAAATATATTTTTTTATTTTTTATAAATATAATTATTACTTCTGAAATTTGTTTTTCATTTTACTACTTCTCATTTTATTGCTAATGCAACTGGTCGCCACTGCCACCGTCAACATCGTCATTATCGCCATAACTATTGTGAAAATTGTTAGCACTCTATTAGGTAACTATGGTGGGGTGTGTGTTGATGGAGCACTGGAGTACACACTGTGCGGAGACTAAGTCATAGTTGTTGTCGTACTAAAATCTGAAGTGTGTTTTGCTCATTAAACAATTTTTCTACGCTTGAGTTTAAACGCCTCAATTTATTTTACATTTGATGAAAAATTTAAATTTTTAATTATAAAAAATCATAAAACAACGAAAAAAAAATACAACAAATAACTTAACGAAAAAAAATGTCGTAGACAAATTAGCAAAAAAAAAAAAAAAAACAAATTAATATTCTCTGTTTCCTTTGGAAAATAACTCTATAAAAATGAATGACATAATTTTATAAATTCCTTCGAATATAAGTCATGCTTTGCCAGTTGACCAAGATTAATATCTTTCGGTTTTATTTTCTATTCAGAAGATTAAAAGATTATTGTGCCAAGAAAACTGTATAATAAAGTAATCTGCTAAATCTTTAATGCGATAATGGGCAGAGATTTGAGCAAATCATGTTTTATATCTTTTCGTTTGTGGATGAATTCAATTACAGGGAACGAAAGGCAATTATTTTTAAAATAAGTAGGTAAACTCTATTTTACTGGGGGCTTGCTGATACGAATAAATATATTACCAAAATTAAGTCCTCACAAGTGACGCGTTCATCGTATGTGTGACACCGGCAAGGTCAGGAGGAATAACAAGAACAACGATATGCGCAGCCCCCTCATGGATGAAGGGAGTTTACGCAAAGTGAAGCCGTTACGGACATCCCGAACTTGCACAACACACAAAAAAGACAATGAACAACAAATAACAAAATCAACAGCGACAACATCCAACGATCACGCCAACAGGCATTAATATCAGGCAGATAAAGGCAGTAGAAGGGCAATAAATATGCTGGTACCTGCACGAAGGGTCTATCTTCACTAACCAAATCCCAATATTTCCAAATCAAAAACCCCAAGCAAAAATCTTCCAACCTCCTCAAACGTCCTCTAGGACACATATGTCATGATTTATGTCAGCATCAGTTTACGCGACCATCACGTGTCTTTGCACCAGTTGCATTCATATGCGACCACCAACGGCCTTATGTATACTTGTATACGAAGCAATTGAAGATCATGGCTGCCTGGATGGTTCTGACCACACATTCACCTGCTGTCAATAGTTATTCTATTGACAGCCTACCGGCGTATAAACTATAGCACTCATGATGGATGCGCACCAAAACCAGCCCGGGACTTATGTACCTAGAAAGACCTACCTTCTTCCAGTTTCAGGCCTGAAGAGTTTTGCAGAATGTTTACCAAATTCAAGCCCTGCTTTTTAAATTTCATCCAATTTTTTTTTATCTTCCAAACTGATTCTCGATAAACCTTTTAACTCATTTTTATACCACGAGTTGTGCTGTATCGAAGAAAATGCTTTAAACCAGCAAAATTTTGCGCCATAATTTTTTGCATTGTGGAAAATTAAACACAGAAGTGTAAAAATCCTACCCAGACTAAATTTGATTTCAATCAAATAAACGTTGAAGTTAATGGGTTTGCTGGGTCTAGTAGACACAAATAGAACAGCTACACAGTTTAATTTCTTTTATGACAAAAAATTATTTCAAGTTAAATTCAAATTTAATAATTTTAATTAAATTTATATATAGTACAACTACGATATCAAATTATGGCATGTATTTTCAGTTTCATACGCAAAATGTAATTAAGAAATGATGATTCATTTGGTCCCAGTGAGATCATGCCAATTAATATCACAAATTATTTAATAACTTATGGAATGTCTTTAACCCTTCCGCAATCTTTGGGACAAATTGGTCCAATTTTATTTTTTACCTTAGTTTTTTTCATCACATAAAACTTTTTAACAAAAAATACATTTTTTTTTTCTTTCTATGGACTTGAAAAAGTTAGTTTGTGATTTCTTGTTTGGACAGTTTAATACAAAACAACTTTTTTGATCCTCCATTTCAAAAAATTTTATTTATTATATATGTTGATGTGGCAGCCCAAAATGAACCTTTATTGATGTACATTAAAAATTTGGAATCAATCCCCTTTTATCAACACGAAACTTATTTTGTGACATTTGAATATTTTCTGACAATGTTTTGATTTTAGTTCCGACTATTCTAGGTATTTCCAAGTTTACTAAAGTTTTTCATATATTTAACCCAATGGCGCAATGAAGAGCAAAAGCAAGTCGTGTGAAGATTAATTTTAAAGCTTACTTGTGTTTATAGTAGTACTCTGTTAGAATCTAACTAAGGTTCTTTAAAAAATTGACAACACTGGTAAATCTTCCGCTCACAGCAAAATGCATTACGAGTAGTAAAGAGAAAACAAAGAGAAGCAACAAAAAGTAAACAAAACATTTGCCTTAGTTTTATAACGGAACAATATGGAATTTAACGAAGTTTATGCCGCTATAAAGAGTACGTACTTAAATGAGACACAGTGATGCCAACTCCACATTTGTCCTAGCAGAAGATATGAGATGAAAAGAAGATAGTTTCTAAGAAATCTTAATTTGAAAAATAGTAGACAGGTATATCACCAACTCAACTGTGTACTTTTATTATATTTATTTGATGTCAAATTCAAGTTAAAAAAATTTTGTTGTCATTTTCGGTACATTTTTTATACATGTAGTTTGACATCCGCAAAGAAGCCGGAAACTCTTAGAATCCATGCAACACCCTACGTTTCTGAGCTGTAACTATAAGATGACGTCTTGTTGTGCAGGAAGTGATATATAACAAATAAATTAAATTAAAGTTTAGAAAGAGAATTTTATACTCTTAGATGATTTTTCGTTTGGATAAGAAATATTTTATAAGGAAAACCAAAAATGGCACTGAAGATGGCACATAGCCGAAACCAGTTTGTATGCAAACCAAATATGACATGAGATGATAGAAATTCGTTTCAAATATCTATACCTACAATAATTTTAGGCGCACGGTAGTGCGTCAGGCCAAGTTCCGACCAAGTTCAGGTCTAAAGCACACAGTGTGTATATTATCTTAATTACAGATTGTTAATGCTAAAAATTGTATTAACAAAAATAAACAACTATTAATTTAAGAATTCAATTATGATATCGTCATTTAATTTTTATTAATCCAGTGGGGAAAATATTAGATGAAGAAACACATACATGCATATAGTAGTTCACAAGCCAAAATGATAACTCGCGGGCATATTTCCGCTCAGTTGCGGTTGTTAATCTTTGTTGTTAATTCAAGGCGAATTAAAACAGGTAAATTCACCAGCGCAGCTGATGACTTATTTTAAACTTATTGGATGTCAAATTCTGTATAAAAAATGTTTCGCAATGTCCGTCATTTTTTTATATAAGCTGGAAGTGCCTTGAATTCGCCATTGAGTCTAACTTTTATCAATTTTTCTTGCTCCATATAATAAAAGTTACGGAAACGACGAAAATTTGCTTACGTGGAACAATCACTTTAAAAGGGCCATCAGCTGCGCTCGCGAGCTTACCCGTTTTAAGTCGCCTTGTTAGTTGAATTAACTTAAAAAAAAAACTTCTTAATTAAAATTAATTTAATCACAAAAAATATGCACGAGAAGCGCAAATTTGGAATCGCTGTTTACCACTACAAAGAGGAATAAAAACCTGGAACAAAAAACATCAGAAAACTCTTGGCCAGTATTGGTTTGTTTCCCCGGCCAGCTCAGCACTAGTGTAGTTCTTTTTGTGTTCATCAATGTAGTTCCAACACAGTCCAGCAACCATAAACAGTTAATGAATCGCCAAACGTCTCTAGCTCTGTCAAATAACAGTGTATAAAAGTTTAACAGCAACTCTTGCTCAGTACGTTTGTTTTACTTTTAAAGAGAGCTCGTATAGTGTGTGTGTGTGTGCGTACATGAGTGGAACGTTGTGGAATAAATATTGTACTTTGGATTTTCTAGTTAAATGATGTTTTTAACCATCTCATTCTCGTAGCGCATTTACCGCATTTAGTCTTGTTTATGCCGGCTAACATGCAAGATACTTTTAAACGTCAAACGTTATTTCAACCTCGTTTTTGAAGCGCATTTTTTTTTTGATTTTGTTACTTCTAATTATAACTGGAAAAAAGTTTCCACCATACACAATTTTTCGTATAAGAAAACAAGAAGCAAAACTATAAACCCGTTTTATTATTAAAGTAACTGAGAGCCAGCAAGGTACGACAAAACAACTTGAACATGTGTTTTGTGTGTTTATTGCGTGCGTGTGTGTGTGTGATTTAAGGGATTTTTCTTTATTTTATGGAACTTAACAATTGACAAGATAAATAAATAATAAACATTCCTCCTAGGCTGGATGAAAATTATTATTTAGGGTGCCTACAGATTGTGACGTAGTAAAAAATTTTACAAGCAAAATATTGTTGCCCGTGTTCGCCGTCATTTGTGTCGTTTTCGTGGACGTGGTCGTGGTCGCTGTTATTGCCGTAGTAGTCAACAACAACGTCGTCGTTTAGTATAAGTTGTTGTATTAAATGGCAACTTCGTCATAATCGTTAGACATCAGACTTGAGTTAATTCATCTATTTTTTTTTTTGCCTGTGTATTTTTGTGATGATGCGGGGTAAAACGTTTTAACGCTTAAATTTATTTCGGCCAACAACTATTTGTGAAGCAATTAAACAGGAGAACCGAGATAAATAAATGAAATTAACAACAATCAGTTTGTAAATTTAAACTAAAAATCGTTTAAGAGCGCCAGCATTGGATGATTTAATTTTTACTTGGAAATTTTCTAATTTTAAACAAATGATAAACAAAAATCCAACTCAATAAGTTCAAAATACAATAAAAGCTACAGCGAGACACAGTAGTGGAATTTTGTATTCAGAGAATGTATTCCGTTTTTGCCAAGCAAAGGAAATAAATTAATTTATTTTTCTCTTTAAATGGGTATCTATAGATTTATAAATATGTAGGTACATATTTTGTTTGTTTTAAAAAAATTAATTCAAATAAATCAAAACAACCATCTGTTTTTTGTGTTCGTTCCATTTTGTATTTTTTTTGTTTCTCTTACCAAGAGTATTTTTGCATTTTCTCCATTTAATAAAAATTAACAACAAAAAAAAAAAAAAAATGTTCTTCAATAAAAAATACTAAAGAAAAAAGAAAATGAAATTATTAAAAAATTTTCATATAAGTTTTCTGCAATAAAGTGTTGTTGCTCACACAATATTTCAATCAAAAAGAAATACGACTAAAAAAGTGTGAAGAGATAAAACAAAAAAAAATTATCAGAAAAAATTAATAAATAAAAATACTGGCGCGTTTGAAGGAAGAAAAAATTTGCAAAAGCAAAAAAAAAAAAGATTGTGCAAAAATACTTTATCAAAGTAACAAAATAAGCGTTTGATAAAGAAACTTAAAAAAAATCATTTAACTAAAAGTATTAAAAATATCAAGGTAATCTAAAAAAAATATTGAGTGAAATTATTCAAAAATATTTTAAAAATAAATAAATAATTTTTATACTAAAACTAAAATCGAAAAATTATGCATAATAATAATTGCAGTGTCTAACAAATATTTAACAAAAATAACCAAACAAAAAAATAACTGCTAAAAGAGCAAAACTTAAAGGAATATTTTGTTAAAAACTTAAAACTTTAACAAGAATTTCAAAAAAAAAAAAGGTAAAGAGAGAGAATTTTAAGGTTTCAGATTTTTTAAAATTATTTTTTACGTTTTCAACAAATCTGCAAAATGTTGATTTTTTTAAATGCAATCAGCTGCTCAGAAGAAAAATATTATTTGCATACTGTGCAGGGGCCTCTAATTAGATTTCGAATAGTTTTGAATTATTATGAGTCCCATAACACTGATGTTCTTAATTGAAAAAAAAATACAAATTTGTCTACTGCTACTGACAGCTAAAGAATTTAAATATTAATCTAAACTTGTTTTTTTTTTTTAATAAAATTTAATTCAGGGTTACAAACAGCTGTTGATATTAATCAGGGTCCGCCGCAAATAATTGTTGTTCTTCAAATTTCAACCAAATAAATCACATTGAAAGAAAAATTCTCCATGGTTAAGAGAAGTACACCAACATAATCCTTGTTAGACGGACTTACCAATGGGTGCTTCATTTTAGATTTGTTTGAGTTTTATTACAAAACTGTGAACCTTGGTAATTTCGCTTTATATATTGCTTGTTAAATTAAAGTACGAGTACTTTCGCCTAGTTTTATTTAATATTTGTCTGTTAACAAGTCACTGTTGTAGAGAGATCATTTTCTGCTCTAAAACTGAGATTAAATAATTTACGGTCAATATTATCTGCAGGTCATTATTTTCCAAGCAAAAATTAAACTTGAAAAGCTTATAGTCCAAAAATAATTATTAAAAGCTATTTTTTTTAATAAAACTTATAACCATTACAGTCCCTGCTATCAATGGAAAGGTTATGATAAGAATACAATGATTAAGTTACAGTGGGACGGACTTCTTTCTAATCGAACTGAAGAAATGTTCGAACACGTGAAATATTGAAACATTAGTTGGGTTAAATAGATGAAGTTTACAACAGACTTGAACTTAGTAGAAAGACACAAAGAATACTGTTGAATTGCAGATCATAGCGGGTATCGTATCAATAATAACAAACAAGTGTTCTTTTTCAATCGACAGAATAAAGGAATTTTTTTAAATTTTCAGTTCGATTAATTCGTTTAAGTATTCAGGGAATTTTAATTTAAGAGCCATGGTGGGTTTTTTGTAGAGTTATCGTGTTAAATATGGCCTAAAGCTTTGATGAGTTTGTTATTTGCAATGAAAATGAATGTTCTATAATTATTTTTTCAACCATATTGTTGCCATATGGGCCAATAAAGCTGGTCCGAAATATATCTTTGTGAAAGCACAATTTTGCGTTTTCGACCCGTGAAATGGCCTTCAAGTTCGCACGATTTAAAGCTATATACATAGAAAATATTTTTTATTTACATATTAATAAAATTTCTATACAAAAATGTTTGATAAACCTTTTAAGAATTAAAAATAGTTTTGCGAATACCAAATCATAAAGGACTTTACGATTGCTCTACCTGCGAGCCAACTGAGGGGCCAGGATATGTAAATAAATATGACAGAAATTCGTCTTTTAGGTAAACTAACTGCCTGACACACCATTTCGAACGTTAACGTTCGGTTGAATTCCAATAGAACAAAATATTGATTTGCATCCCTTTAATGAACTGTTTTATCGATTGATTATTTTCTTTAACCCGTAAATAAATGAATAAATTCATAAAGAGGTCTATCAGAAAATTTAAGTTCATTTCTAGTTATTTAATGCCAAACGTAAATTTAATAAAATCATTGAAACTAATGGCTCGGCTTTAAAGCATTCTACATTCTTTGAGAAACTCAGCTCTGGCCACAAATAAATACATATATGTTTATATTTTTTAATTATTCAAAATAAATTTTTGGCGGCGAAGAAATGTGTATATTTTTTGGGTAGAAAATCGCTTGTGTATTAAACACTGTAAAGAAACCGCTTAGAACTGGTTCTTTCACTAACGGCTTTGAGCGTACTGCTATGGAACAGTAGTTAAACAAATATTAACTCCTTATCTTTTGTATAAATTTGAAATAATCTTTAAACAGTTTTATATTTCTGCAAAAAAAAAAACTTTCGAAAAAAGTGTTATCGTAAAAGAAAGAATCACAATTTCGATCAAATTTTGTTTGGTTTAAATATTTTCTGTATCCCGAAAAAAAGCTGGCTAAAATTTTACGTTTTTAAGCTTTCACCTTTAAATCACCTCTCAGCTGTTGGTTTAGGAAGTAATAAGCACCAATTTATAATTACAAATCCCGGCTTGAGTAGAGTTTCCAAATAAATTAATTAGGCAATTTTTTTTTTCATTTTATTTGAAATTAATATTCTTTTAAAGCGATTCCTTATCACTTCCTGCCATCCTTATACAATTTCATTATCCTGTTTTCACTTTAAATTTTGAAACAAAATTTTGGGTATTTTGTTTTTTTTTCTTTAAATATCATTTTGAAAACATCCCTTGTCAAAATTGTGACTTAAGGCACACACAGTAGTGTCATTAGTCATTTGTGTAGTGAAAACATAGACGCCGCCACCAGCAGTCAGTACATCATTGTGAGACTTTTGTAATCGTATTTCATTCCCTGGCATTGTTTTAAAATGAAATGGAAAAGAATATAATAAACAAAAAAATGAAAATAGTAATTTGATGCACTTGAATATTTCACTACACACACATGCACTCGTGTGCAGTTAACGGCGCTTATAATTTTATTTTTATTTTTCTTCTTATTCCACGTCTCCAAAATGTTTGTTGCACATAAAGAGTAAAAATTTAATAAAAACATTTTGTAGAAAATATAAAAAGCACTTGCGAAATATGAATGAACGACTGACTGAATGACTCATTTCATCATGCAGTGGAGCAAACTCAGTGCGAGTGTTAATAAATTCCGTTTTTAGTCAATGTGAATTCGTAGAATTTGCAATGACATTGTAGTGAATCTTATTAAATTAAATCAAACGAAATGAGCAATAATAACAAGAACAAACGACAGTAACGAATATATTGAAAATAAAAAATCAATTAAGTGAAAACACATTTTTCGCTTCAGTTTTTTTTTCTCTTTCTTGTGCAATAAACAGAATTTCCGTTGGAATAAACACAAAGCTACTCACATGATTTTTTTCCTCAACTTGTATGTCTGGTTATTGATCAACTCAAACTTAATCGGCATAAAGTGTTCTTATGTGGGGATGGGTTTGTGAGAGCGCACAGCTGTGTCATGAAAATCGCAAGTTTTGGATTATCAACGAAAAACTATGGCTCCAGTTTGGCGTTGCGAGCTACTATTTCATAAGAAATTCCCCCCTGAGGAATAACATAGGTTCATCTTATAATTTCCAAAACAATCGTTAAGGTATTTAAATTCTTCTGAAAACAGCTTTATTATAAGTCTCCTTGTCGTAGTCACAGTTGATTGAAAAGACTTAATGGTATTGACAATAAAAAAAACATATGAACCAGTGACGTATTTCTGTAGTTTTCGGTAAATATAATCCGCTCAAAAACAATAATGTGAAACTAAGCCCAAGTTCCTATCCAAAAATTTCGCTCGCCATTTTGCTTGGAAATAAGGTTGTATTGTACATATGAAGAACTTGGTCCTCATTTTGATCTCAGTACTTCTTACGCCCGAAATTTTTGAATAGGAACTTGGCCTTATTTTCATATTTATGTTATAATTCAAGTGCATGATTGTCTTAGAACCAGCTAATAGAAGAATTTGTAAATCATAATACTCGTATTGTCCATTAGAACTAATGGGTTACAGATAATACTATTTGCGTTTTGGAACTAGCTGTATCGATACGTCTTTTTGCCGATACGATACCGATATGCTAGGCAATTAAAACTCAAAGTAAATTAAATAAAATTTATAGTGTGTGACTTACATATCGCACATTAAATCAAAAACCGTAACCGTTCCGAATATTTTTAATTTAATTGCTTCACTTACCTGCGCAGAGATACGCAAACAAAATGAATCCAAAAAAATGTAGTTGCACACAAGGTATTATAAATGTAACGTATTGTAAAAGTAACTATACAATGTATCAACGCCGTATTAATACTGTATTTGTATCCTCTAATGTATAAATAAATGTATAAATAACTGTCGAAACTCCATTAAAGTATTAATAATTTTCTTATTGAAAAGAAATCAGATAAAACCTTTGACCGTTCCTCTGCGATTCTGGGATTATAAAGAGGCAATGCCTTTCCGCATTATTAAGAGTAAAATATAAAAACCACCACCTTTTGTAGGTGCAAATACATTTCGAGTATAACAAAAAGGCAGAAAATTTTATATTTCTTTTAGAAACGAAAACACCATAAGAACATAATATGAAAATGCCCATGTCACCTAAATATTAACCTACGGTGTACGTTAATTTTTGTTTTGTTAGACCTGCATTCAGGGAATGACCCCTACTCATGCAATGCATTGTGCTGGAACTAGGGAAAATGTGTTATAGAAATGAGTATAGCGGAAATAGTGTTTGTGGACATTCAAGTTAAACCTTACCACATTGAAAGTGGGAGTAAAAAATACGAACAGTACGTCTAAAGAACCAGTTGTGTGATCTACTGACCAATATACTTCAAGTGGATGAGGAACATTTTATACGTTCATATGTTCTGGTATCAGAAAACAGTTTCTTAACTTCATTGGAGCACATTCCCATACCCCTCTTCTTTGACTGCTATGCGGTCGAGAAACTTCAAAATAGACTTTGAAGAATCGTTTAGTCCAACTCACTTTATACTAGATTTTCATGCCCGCAAATTATCAAGAGAAATTATCAATAAAGTCAATCCTCTTTGCACGACCCCATTTAGAGATTATCGCAAGATATAACAACTCGTATATTGCGATTCCATCTTTCCATCTTACAATGCAATAACTTCCAGTATGGCTTACTCTTTACGACGTAATCTACGTACCAGTGTTGCTTTCAGAAAACGATAGACGTTTGAGTTACAGCGTCAGATTAGCGGTCCCACCGCTTCCACAACTGTTTAGAGGTTGGTCCAACTTATCTGCTAATGTGAGGTGCCTAACAAGCAATGAGGTGCTAACAAGCAATGAAATATTTTTAGGCCGTACGTAATAGCTTCATTGAAATTCAATTATATGTTATGGTATCAAATAATATTCAATGAAATTTGGAATTGCTTTTTTTATAAATCAGATTTCATTTACAATTTCCTTGCAACTTAATTTAACAATTCGTTCAGTTTAATGTTTAAATTAAGAAAAACCTATTTTCTATTTCTAAATCCATTAATATCCAACGAAACTGTCTTTCAATAAAAACCGAAGAACACAAAAATTGTAAAGAACATTTCTGGCTTTTAACACTACTCAATTTTAATTACATTTATTTTGTTTATTTTATGTAGTTGTATTTATTTTGCCGTTGTTGTTTTTGTTGCTGTTGTTGTTGTTGCTGTTGTTGTTGCTGCTGCTGCTGTTGAACTTAATCGAACCACGTGCATGCCTGCATGCCTGCTTGACTGGCGTATGATTGAAGTTCAATTTGATGTAATTTAAAATTTACAAATGACGACGTTAAGCCCAATGAGGAGGATGATGGCGATGATGTTGTTGATATCGATGGGAATTGAAAGGAGTAAGAGTTTATTGCAGTTGCACTTTAGTTTGCTGTGTGCGTTTGTTTGCATGTTCAATACTCAAGTTCAGGGTTTAATAAAAAAAAACTTTATTTTGTTCACATTTTCCAATTTATTTACTTCAACTACTGTGTAACTAAGTGTGTGCTGGCGAGTTTTGTTTTTCATTTCACAGGGCCAAAGAATGAATCAACATCAACTCACAAACTGCAGTTCAATGCATTTTAGTTTTTTTTTTTTGTTTGTTACAACAGTTTCAAAGTACTTTTCATTCTTTTATATCAAATACAACAGGCATGTTGCGTTATTCACACTCTTCTGTCGGTCTCCCTACTCTGCTTGCTGCATGCTGGTCGGCTTTTTGTTGTGGGATTTGAACAATACTCGGGCATATTTTTGGAATCAAAATCAAATTAAATTTTCAACACATTTGATATTGTGTTGCTGCATTTACTGCTTGTTGTATATTTTATTCCTGCAGCATGGAACTTATGCTGGTAGCTTGGAAACAATGCAGCCTATTAGAGGTGTTGCCTTAGCTGATTGTGATGGTGCTTTGTTTGCTTTCTAATTTACTCGTTTCATAAACAATAAAAGTGATAGTTTTTCTTTAGAAGGGAGCTGCAAAGACAAATTGATTTGTAAAAACTTTACAAAATACAAATCTTTCATCAAGCGTCTCTTAGAAGCAGCTAGTGCTCCTCTTTTTAATGGAAGACAATTTTGTATTAATGGCTTGGATCAGTTTATATTTCTTAAAATTTCCGGGCATTATTTTGATTATCAGAATTCTGACTGAAATTGCTTTAGAAATCTAAATCCGCACGTATTCAAGCACATTGCAGCGATCTATCAGCTACAAAATTGCCAATTGAAAACGTCAGGATGGATAAATAAAAACTATATCGACAAAAGATCTTGTGTTAGCTTTTGTTGCCAAAGATAACTTCCGAGCTCTTCAACAGATGCTTTAAGGCCCAGTAACGGAGCAATGTTATTCCCTGTTCTAGGGAATAGGTTTTGTTTGTATCCCAGCCCACTGCCAACAAAAAATATAAATTTTACTGCAATAAATCGTCGGTGGAGTAAAAATATTCAATATAAAGGATGGCTGTTCGCCACATCTTCAAGGCCTCCTCGAAGACGCGTGAAACACCAATAGGAAATCCTGGACAAAATATTGCAAACAGTTAAAGCCAATTACTAACGACATTTTTAAACTAGGCCCATGCGTTGACGATTCTATGGTCGACAATGTCGTTAATAGTGTCATGGACGAATATATAGTAGCAAATAAATGCTCTAACAATCACCGGAATATTATTATTTTTTAAAGTACGATGTTGTGTGCCATTTACCTCAAATCAAACATTTGGCCCAATAATGCCAAAATCTTAATCCCAACTTTCATTGGCTTGGTCGAGATGAAAATATAAACTTCAGATAAAACGAGTTTTATGTCAAACTCCAGTAATGACAGCTCCCTCCAATCAAAGACAAATCTCAACAGCAACGGGATTTTCTAACCAAATTTTCATGTGCAAGTTTGAACTCCGCTAAAATGTCAAAATCGATCATCTTTTTGAGATGATACTTCACATGTTAAGTTGTTTATTGGCATAAAAATTAAATCAATATGATTTTATTTTTAGTAAAAATAGGCTGATTGTTTACGAGATTGACATTTCGTTCCCCCAGATTTAATGGGAGAAAAAGTCAATCATATTTAAAACTGAATATTAAGCCATTACGGGGACCGACAAATAAAGTGATCATGAAACTTTGTGAAAAAATTCCCATCATATTGAAGAATAAAATAATGAATTGTCGAGGATCCAGAAGTTTGGTTTTATTCAGAAATATTTTATAAAAATTTCTAAAACTGTCAAGCCGCACTGAATGTGTCTATCAATTTAACGATCTCTATTTTTGAAAAACCTAAGAATTCTTTCCCTAATATCCACCCATTTGTCAAATAGATTGATTACAAATGTACGTATTTTTTATGGTGGCGGCAATATAATCAAACTTGCTGGACCATGGCAGCACTTTTTGAAAAATGCTGGTAGCTTTTGTCTGAAAAGGCAACACATATCGCTCCTTTGTAAGTGCAATTATTGTTATTGGATGGATGGATGATGATGGCTTGAGTGATTAAGAAGGCAAACAATAGAAAATAGATTTTCTATGACTTTAAAACTTTTTACGATAAAAGATTAAAAACTATTGAAAGGCCACAGAAAGCCATTAAAAGATTTTTTTCTTTTCCTTTAAAAAAAAAGAAAGATAACGAATCTTTTTGTTTAAAAATTCTGTAACTGGAGAAAAGTCATATTTAAATCCATTGATGAGTTTTATATGGGAAAATCAATTCATAAATAATAGTAAAGGAAACAAAGACCTGAGACATTAATAAATATTCCTTATTGACCTTGTTCGCATTCTTTTGCTGCTGTAATTTTTTCTTTCCACTCTTCTGTTGATGCCTGGTTTAGCAGGCCGAAATGTTTTTCATGTTACTGCAACATATCACCAGCCCCAACAAAACTAAAAACACAACCGAAAAATTGTAAACAAACCATTCTTTCAAACACGCAACAAACACTTTAAAAGATCGAACAACTTGAAAAAACCAGCACAAGGGGAAAGCAATGTCAAAACATAAAAAAAAAAAACTCCAAAAATAACTGACGTTTTAAAAAAGTTGTTGACATTTTGCCGTAAGCATACAAACTGTACGTACCGTGTCGTATGTTAAAGTTGTGCCGAATTGTTATGCGGCATCGTCAACATTATCTCGTCATTATTGTAAATTCATGCGGATACAAATCATGTGCGTAATAATTTGATCTCAAAAAACGACTTTACCCCTCTCGACTTCTTGTTAATATTAAACTGTTGTTGTTGTTTCGCTTAATCTTTCCCAGCAAACACAGGCGTTTAATCTTGAATAGATGAAAGAATTTGAAACTTAAGCTTTATACTCTATTAGAAAAAAAACAATAGTCGTATTCAGTGTTACGTGAAAGTGGTCTTGCAATTTAACAACAATTTAACAACAAAAAGCAGAAAATGTCTGTCAAATTTCATTTCACTTGCACTTTTGCATGTTCATTTGCTCCAAAAACACTGAATACGGTTGATGTTCCACATGTGAAATGTACAAAATTTTTTATTTTATTGCAATTTAATATTATGTGTGTCTGTAGACTCTCGGGAGCTGCACAAGGTGGTCTAAAATAAATTGCCGCATATTCTATATTTTTCTACATTTTTTCAATAAATTTAATAACATTTTCTATGGTTGTTTGCGACGCTCTGTTGATAACTTCTGGGTTTCTTGACAAATTATATCTTTAAGGGCTTCAAGAGTTTGAGGATTAAGCATATAAATTCGTGGATTCTAAAAACCTGACAGAAAGCATTACCAGGAGTTAAATATGGTGATGTGGCCGGCTAGTAAATGTTGGTATCAAACTGCCTAGCAATAGCTGACTGACCATAACGACTTTGTAAGGGTAGAACTTAAAATCTATATTTAAAATGCGCTAAAAATACGACCATGAAAATGCTAACTAAGTTGGACGCCGCATGGTTGAATACAAGCGATATTTTAAGCAATGTTTTAGCCAGACCAAGCGGTTCGATGTCTTTCACTATGCAAAAAGTCTGCTGCGGAGCCAATGTCTGGAAGTAGACTGGCTAAACACCAAAGTGGTAGAGCAGTAGACGGTAAACAACTAGAAAGCGACGACCAAATTCAAGCTGGGCTAAAAACGCTGACAAATTATTTCGTAATGAAACAATAATTTTCCGCGCTCTTAAGAAGTGCTACGTTTTATGGCTTATTCACACAAATTCTAATTATGAATTTTTACTTTTTTCATGGTTTTTACTTCTTATTATAATTTTAATTAATTAATTTATAATTATAGTAATTAGAGCTTGGGTCATAGGATGATGATACTACACAAAAGTGTAGTGAAATATGGAATACAAGTAATACAATTATTTCATAAAATTTTTTTATTGAACACTTGAGTTTGAAAAAAGTCCCAATGCAGCTTATATTTTCAAAAGATATGCTATATTCGAATAAAGCAATTTATTCAGGGCCACTATACGAGTGTATATGAGTTTTCAGACTCCACCCATTATTTTTCGATAAAGACTACCTTTGTAGTAGGTACGCTTAATATTCTCCGAGCATTTTGAAGACATTAATGACAAATTGTTGACACCATAGTTCTTTCATACCCAATATAACGCAATGAATTGCCCTTTTTGAAAGACGCCTATGTTTGCTAGATCACACACTTCGGCAACGGTACTTATGGAGCATTACAATTCTGGTTTATTTTTATTATTAGCTGTGGGCAATAATATCACCGCGACCTAATGGATCTATTGTGCAGCAATTCTGTTTTAAAATAGCTACGCATTGCACTACGTGTTTTCATGTTGAAAATTTTCAAAACATAAATTCATAAAATTTTCCATCAATATGTATTAAAGTGCTACCTGGCACGAATGAAATTTATCTACATTTCCAGTGTCAAAATATGCCCTAAAAATGCATTTGGTGTAATTTTTATGACCTCGCTTGCTTCGCTACATCACCTGTTAAAATTAATTACTTTCATGTAAAAATTTATACATGACAAGAAAGATGCATATGGATGGCTTGCTGGGTTAGCACGAGTGTTATGAATATAACTTTGTTCTCCTTTTTTGTGTGTTTGTTTGTTTTGTTTTGATTTGCTCTACGCTACGTACTCTTTCTTAGTTTCGTTTCTTTTCATTTCTTGTTTTGGTAAGACTTTTGTTTTGATATCCAAATTTGGTTTACGAGTTATTCTGTTTTAATTTCTGTTTAATGTCTCGCATGTACGGCTGCCATAAACTTTTATATAATCAAAACAAATACCTTACAACAACAACAATAACAACAACTCCCTTTTAGAAGGGAATTAATGTAAAAACATGTTTTTGTTTCGCTTTTAAATGGTTTGTTTGTTGTTATATTTAATATTGAGTATGTGGAAAATCAAGGGATTAAAAAAAATCATTTTTATAAAGTATTTTCTTTAGTTCCCTTCTTGCTTACTTTCGCAACATGTGTTGGAGGATTTGTTATGCTATAACATCACTTTATCTTTCGCTCATTTGCCCTTCAGAATTCCTTAGGTCGGTAGATAAGAGTGCCACACATTTGTGTGTTGGACAAACCTTACTGCCAGTGTAATGCCTTTGTCTGTTTGCGCCTGAACACACATTTTATACAAAAATGAAATCTATGTTACCTATTACAACAGTTCTCCGGTATATCGTAGAAGGGACATTATTGGTAAAATTGGTAAGGAGGTTAGATAATATAAAATCTTGTATAAACTAAATGACGTCGTGTATATTTAGCTGCGTTACGGGTTTCATAAAAAAGCTAAATAAACTATGAGCGCTGTTTTAATTTAGTGCCAACAGGGTATTTTAGATTTCTGGGATGTCCACTGCCAAGCTCCATAAAAAATTAATGTTCAGTGAAGTTATATGCCCTCCCAAAAACTTATGATTCGTCCGTTACATCATGTATGATGAGATTGTCCTGCTTTAAATCCGAGGAAACGAATATTTTAGTCGTCTAAAATTTCTGCTGTTTATAATTTAAGTGTATCAGCTGATATCTGGAGTTTACTTTCATTCGACTTGTCAGTGCCAAATTAATACAAATTTGCATGGTGTAAAATATCTGTTTATTACTTGAGGATCCTTTAAACAAAAATACTACTGATCTGAGTTATTTGTTTTGGAAACTCATTAACTCATTGACAGATTTCCATATCCTTATATACTCATTTCTATATGTTCTAGTAGATAATAAAACGATGTCAATTTAGGAAAATCTATATAGAATTCAGTATTTCATACAGCAAGTGAAACCATCACGTTTCTTAAGCTCCTTACGCTCTATTCTAAAATTGTTTAAATTTTTGTTGAATTTTTGCAGAGAGAAATATAATTGTATTTTTCGTGGCTGTCAAAAAAATCTGAAATACTTTATTCTCATTACATGGTGTGTCTACACTACTACACTTGAAATAAAATGAAAAACACATCCTTGTTTACTTCGAACTAGTAGCAGAGAAAGTACTCGTAGCAGAAACGATACCTTCGGTGGCGATGGCTGAGCTATTTCGGGTGCTTGACAATTTTGGGCGTCTTAAGTCTAAAAGTCTCTTAATTAGCAAACTGAAGCCTTTAAAAAGCCAGCACTAGAGTGAAGAAAATTCATTGATAACCGATAGCCACAGCATACACGTCTACTGTAGCTCGCTGTCGGCGACGACCCACTCGGCTTTTTTATTTGTTCCACACTTGCTTTTAGAATTTGCGTCGTTTGCATTTTTCAAAATACACCCCTGATAAAGGGAAAAAGTCTCAGCGTTTTAATGAAAGTCATACCACTGTCAAATTTCCATTCTTATTTTGCTTTCACACTGCAATACTTTTTCATTGTAATTGCAGTTTTGACAAGTCGTTTTACTCTTTCCAATAGTGTGAAAAGAGCATTAATGCTAAAGGAATTTAAGGCAACTACAGTCTCTCTAATTGGTTCTGAATTGTCTCTGTTAAGGTCTACGATTTATATTTACATACAGTTTTGCAATATTGTCATTGATGTCCCTTTTTTTTTGAATATTGGTGTGTTTACACTTTAAAACATTTTCCCTAAACGTCAATAAACTCTTCTCAAGTGAATACAAATAAAAATTAACCAACAAAAAAGAATACAACTGTACTCTACACATTTGTTAGTTTGGTTTAAACAGAAAATAATAACAACAACAAAATAGAATTCTGAATAATGCAGCATGGAGTTAGTGAGTGAGTGGTCGTTTAAACAACCATGTGGCAACATACACACAATATTAATGCGGCATTAGTGTGCTGTCTGTCCACTTGGCCGGCTGGCAGTAGTCCTAATAAGTAAATAGTAACAAACAAATATCGTTAACACACACACACACACACACAGCCACACAAACATTCACATATATTCGAAGAGGTTTTTTTTTATTTATTTTGGAAAACAACACATATTTAAAATGGAAAAGAGAAAGGGGAAAAATAATATTTAAATAGAAAAATGTAGAAAAATAATACAGAATTTTAATTGAACCAAACTAACATTTACTGGAACCAATGTTTAAGGTCACTGAACCGAAGCCAACTCTAAAGGTAGTTAATTTTTTTGGAATTTTTTTTCATTTTGTCAAATTTTTATAGTTTTTGGAAATAGTCGTTAATGAAATGTAGAAGGAATGATAAAAAGTAATCTAGCAAATATTTTTATTACGGAATAAAATTATTAAAATGAAAAAAATTATAAAAAAAAGAAATAAATTAGACAGCAAGTGCTGAACTTGGCATACGTAATTAACTCTCAGAGAAACCTGTTGTATGAGCAAGATTTTTTATTTTAATTAACAATACTAATGTTTAATTATTTTAATTCTTTTTTCTTTTATTTACAGGTTTTGACTAAAAAATTGTCAACGCCACCTACCAACTGCGGCCTGAAAGAATACACAAAAATCCGTTTTTGTAAAAAAAGTTTTCAATAACTTAATTAAGTTAGGGCAAAGAATTAAAAAAAATTATAATAATTGTAATAGTGAAAGTGTTTAGAATCCACCAGGGCCTTAAAAAAGTTGATAGTCTTGGCCGCTCTTTATTCAAAAAAAAAAAGAAGTTAATAAAGTGTTGATTTCAAAAAAGTAAAGAAAAAAATTCAACACGGAGTTCTGGGATTTACATAGTATGGACGTCAATATGGATATATTACCAAGTGGAAATATTTTCAGCGAATTAGAACGCATTTGCACAACTGGTTATTTTTCATCACAACCCTCGATCGAGGATCAATGGCAACAGGTAAGTGATTGGAAAAAAAATCGAAATTTAAATTGAATAACTTGTACAGTATATTTTCGATTAAGTATTTCTTTAGAAAATATTTATTTAAAAGGTACTTTTTTAAAGGTACTTTTTGGAAGGTACTTTTTAATAGGTACTTCTTTACAAGTAACTTTCCTCAAGAAGCAAGTTCATTTCAAAAACAATTTAAAAAAATTTTACTTTTTTAAAGTGTGTTTTATAAATGTACTTTTATTAAGGTACTTGTTGAATTTTATAACATTTATAAAGTTTTTCCCCAAAAGTTTATAAAAATCTTATTTCATTAAATATTTATTTTCAAGGTCAATTACTTCAAGGAAATGGAAGTTTTTCCAAAAAAAAGAGTACTTTTGTAACGTACAAACACAAGTATGTACGTTTGCTAAAAAGAATTTGTTTTAATCAAACTGCTGTTTTAAAAATTATCCTTTTTATAAGTTTATTCTGTAACAATTATGGTGCGTTTTAAAAAATCCGATACTTTTTTACAAAATGAAAAGCCTAGTTGGGCTGCGTACTAAATCAATGCCAAAGCCAATTAGTGTTTTCCATTATGAGTTGAATTGATAAAAAAAAGTTGTTCACAAATTCCTAAGTGTTAATCCGCACGATAAACATTCAGAGCCATATTGTAGCATATGTATGCTGGCATAAAATATTACTACCGCACTTTCTTTTTTTATAGCAAATAGTTTATTGTTTGTTTATAAATTTTATGCCAGGGAAAAAAAATTAAATCAAAACGAACTGAATCATTTTCCAACACTAGTCTTAATGCAAAGTAATTACTTCAAGTGCAAAAGCACAACAGACAGACGGCCGGACGAAAAATCAATACAAATTGTTTTTTGATTTGAGTGAACACATTCTAAAAATAAACTTTTATACAAACTATTATGTGAAACATTTAAGAGATCAAACAAACAAACAAACCAACAAAAACCCGAAATACAATAGAATCAACTAAAATTTAAATATTTTTATTCATGAGCTCAACAGGCCAACATGTAGTTGTAACAATTCAGATGGGCAACTAACACGTAAAGTGTTTTTCTGGTTTTTTGTTAATAATTTCTTGAATTTGTGGTAAGAAAATCTTATACGAGGTGTGTTTAGAAAATAAATGTAATTTTTAATTTAAATTTCATCTGTAAAAATCTTTATTCATTAATATGAATTTTATGCCCCTCAGAAATTTAAAGCAAGCACCAGAATTCACAGTTTAGGTAAAGCAGCCATTCACCTGCAGCGAAAGTGGGGAAAGGTTTAGCGTGCGACAAAAAATTCGCGGAAAATGATGTGTTTTTTTTTTGCAAAAATCTTACGAACAAATATTCAGATTTAGTGAGCAACAAAAATTGTTCCGATTCACATTTTCAACTGTCGAGAAAAACCGACCATTCGAAGCAACTAGATATTTGATTAAAAGTTGTTATCACCATTTGTACACACCTCGTTTCCTATATAGAACGTTTAGAAGCAATTTAGCTATATTATTTATTATTGAATGCAAAAAATGTGATGAAAATAGTTTCATTTTATGAAAAAAAAATCTTGAAATTTTTTTAACAAATTATGCTTCAACTCATATTAAATTCAAATGAATTAGGGAATTTAAACGAGTACTTTCCTTGAAAAAATAAACAATTAATAATGGATTTATTACAATTACCGTCTTTGGAAAAATGTATAAATAAATTATGGAAATTCCTTGGAATAATTATGAAATAATAAATATGTAATTGGAATAAACAATAATAATATATTAATGAAAATAGAAGATTACTTGAGTAAAGAAAAATATAACAAAACAATTAAAATTACAAGAAGAGGGGGTTTCAAGTTCGTCACTCTCCTTCGTACTGCGAAGCCGTAGTGCACGTTTGTGAATCAAATTACTATATGGTGTTGTATGTTACGAGATTAGCAAGGGAAAGGCTGAGATTCACTATCATAGAAAGTCGTACGATTCAACTACCCTTAAAACTTCTGTCTCACTAAACAAAAAAACAAAATTCCAACAAAATATTTTTTCAATTCCTCAATATCACTTTAAAACTATGCGGGAACAATATGCAACCTTGTCCCTTAAAAAATTACTAAATTCAATCTTTTTAAACATTAGCAAATCATACATACCTGTTAATACACATTTAGTTTTAATCTCCACTATCATAATTTCTGAGCACGATGTTTGACAGATCTAAGGATTTAATTCATTATCAAGAATCATGGCGTTAATTGGATATCTTTCGTTACACCTACTTCACTCGTATTATGTTATGTTCAGACATGCACCGTAATTGAGCCAAAATATGTTAAATGAAGTCATAGACTTTGGCGTTCACACATATGCAATTTATCTAACTCATTCAGCATTTGAGAGCTAAAAATGTGTCCATTTTGTTCGTAAAAACTTGTCTTTGTGAATTTGGAAAAATGCTAGAGAATTTCGGCTTTAAAAGGGATCTTTTAAAGGAAATAAATTATCTAAGACATATTTTCTTTTAATTTTTGTTTTAATTTTTAATATACTTACATAGTTTGACAACTGTCATGAAGAATGAAATTTAATTGTATTGGCAGTAACCTTTTTAAATCTGGCTGGAATTTAGTCATTGAACAGAGTTGTTTTGTTGAGTTGTTGCTTACTAAACACACTTCACCAGCGTAGTATTAAGAAGAACTTGCGCAATTAAGGTGCATGTCTTCACCTAGTATTTTTGTACAGCAGAAAACGTCGGCGAAGTAAAATAATTATGATATTTACATATTAGCAGAGTGGCGTAATACAGCTCTGACAATAAACACAACCCGCTACTGCAGAGTTGTTACCAATTACGCTAATGTATCCCCTTTATTTTGGCCACCATACTTTGTCCGTCTTTTAATCTTTTGAAGCGTTCCATGAATCAGCCTAATTTTTTTATTTAGTACTGGTCAGTTATTTCAAAATTATTGCATGACATCTACAGTGTATTTATTTCAAGAGCCCTACTAATCGCTGAAGCCACACCAAAGTCGTAAAAATGTCTATCATGTTGGTATCTGTGTTTGTTTTATTTTTATCGGGTCCCTACTATGATCGTGGAATTATATCCGAACTGTCCTAAAACTCCTTAGAAATGTTTTTTTTATTTCACATTCCAACAAAAAAAAGAGCCGTCCATGACAGGGACGATATATAATTTTGTTTGAAATATTTCAACAAAATATTACTGGCTGTGGGCCTGGCCTGCCAATATTGTTTTTACCTTCCGGGAAAATATGATATTAGTTTGCCGCATTGTTCGAGGTTTATCAACATTTGCCGGTGGAATTTCAAAATAAAAATGCGTTTCCCCAAAACAACTCAACCCCAATAGCACCTACTGAAACCCAATATGCCATCGTGTTTTGAATTATTTATAATTTTAGTGTTTCGGGAAGTTTGAATTTGTTTGGGTAGCTTTTTAAATCCTTCTTTCCATAAGAGCCTTCTTTGGGGATATTAAAAAAAAAGTAGCCACATCAGTCCGGCCATTCTCAAGTTTTAACGTTGCTAATGAACATTTTTATTTATATAGAAGATTACGAAGAGTAGCAAAATATAAATGTATTTCTTATACCTTCAATGGGGAAAAGAAAAGAGTATCATAATTAATGAGCGTAACGGATGTTGTTCCTATTTCCTTTGACTTCCGTTTGTTTATTTATTTGTCGTTTGTTGTAATTTGCTGTATTCTTTAAGCTGCTGGCTGGCTTTTGTCTTTGTTTCCCCCTTATCTTCTTCCCCAGCCTTTTGGTGTTTATTTTTTTTCTCCATTCCCACATGCGTTAAAACAACCTTAAGAAAATTTGTTTTTAGAAGAAAAGAAAAACAACAACAAAACTGTTTCCCATCCTACGAACGTTAGTAAATCTGAATAAATTTTTAATCTCACTCTATGAAAATCTTCATCTTTTCCCACTTTTTAAAACACTAAATTAGAAATGCATTCATTTAAATTCTTACAGCAAAACAGTTTTGATACTTTTTCTCATCTGGTCTCCTAATTTTGTATGAAATTTGTTCATAATTATTGACTTCCAATTTGCTTGTGCGTGAGTATATGAATGCATGTTGGTACCCTGTAGTTCGCGGAACGTGAAGTGAGTTTATTGGACATTGACATGACCCATCTTGCTTACAGCGGATATTCAAATAAAGTTTTACTTCTTCGTTGCTAACTTGGAATTGTTACTTCTAGCCCTAGTAAGAATCAGTTGGGTATAAATTTTTACCACATAGCAAATGAGATTTTGGGGCAATTACCCCTAACAAAGATAATAAAAGGGATAGTATAAAGTGAGTGCCCAGTACAATATTGTTCATCCAATCAATCTGTTGTCTTCAAACGTACTACGGGGTGCGATGTACGTGTACACAACGACGTGTGTTTCATCGCAAAAGAAAAACGTAAACAAAACATCAACAGAAAACCAGAAAATCTCGTATTTAAGAAATTTCTATGGACTTAAAAAATGGATTTCATAAATAAAAAAAGCAATTCAAACACACATTTTCATAAATTCTTATTTCTTGGAATATTTGTTTATACATTTTCTTAATTTCCTTCAAACGCACGCAGAGCTAAAACTCAAAATGGTTTTTCTTTGTGCAATATTTTTTGAAGAAATTTAAAATGAGGATCTTTATATTTTTTAGAAAGTTGCTAAGAAAAAAAGTAAATGTAAAAGTATTAAATGCATAATAATACGACTTCAAGAATTTGAGGGCAAAGTATCGACTACAATCGTTATCAATATCGTAGCAGTTCCTTGCACAATTCATGGATTTTTGCTAATAGTAACGTACGCACCCGTGTATTGTCTTGATGGAACAGCACTTTTTTCTTCGCTAGATGATGTCATTTCGGCCTCAAATCAATAATAAAATCCTTGAATAATAGTTGGCGGTAGTCGACGTGAGTAACACCGCATGCATCCCAAAACCAGCAGGCCCACCTTAGCCTGCTTTGGGACATGTTCCCATGAAGAAACCCACTGTTGATTGTTCTTTGTTCTCTGATGAGTTGTGAGGTGAATCCATGCTTCGTCCACGCTTACAAAATGGCATAAAACTCGTTCAGATTATGCCTGAGCATCGGCAAACAATCCTTTGAAGTGCCCACACGGTTGCGCTTATGATTTAGTGTTAGGAATCGCGTCATCCATAGCGCATATATCTTTCTCATATCGAAGTGTTTAAGCAAAATGCAATGTACCTGGTCTGTTGAGATGCCTACAGCCTAAGACACCTTAAGTACTTTCGTTATTCGATCGTAAAATCTATTTTATTGACTACGGCGCGGTTGCACGGAACTCAGTAAACTACTTTTTAATAATTGCACTTGATAGTTCATAGTCCCCATATTAATGGTTTTCGTAATGTAAGAAATATAATTAATCACCAACGAAATTCATTTAATTTTATTTTCGTTCAAATTTTTTAGTGGCTGTAAAAACAATATTGTAGACCCGGCCTGCTCAAAATTGACGGTAGTCTAGTAATGGATAACAATTAACAGCCCAAGAGCTGAATTTAAATTTTCCGCACTAAAATACAAAAACTTAACAAATTGCCCTCGTACATTAAAACAGAGTGTGTATTTATGGAATATGGCAAGAAGCTTTATATATCCGTAACTTTCTGCATGTAGCACGTTCTTCATTAGTTTTGTGGTCGATTGACTAGTGCATCGCACAACACACTACAGGGTGAATGCGTTCCTTGAACGTACCGTTCGTATGACGTAGGAACTTTCTAACTGCCACTTTCAAATATCTACAAACCCTACTCCTGCTCTCGTTTTTTCCACAACCTTTTGTCATAGTTGCAATGCAATGCATTACTTGACTAGCGGGCATATATTGATTGCTGTTCAAAACAAAAAAGTTCGAAAAATGGATGTGAAGATCAGCCAAAAATATTTTAAACACTTGAGATTTTTTCAAAAAACTTTAATATGTCTTGTCACTTTTAGCTATTTTTTATTTGCACTCGTATTTTATCGACAAATTTTTATATTTCTCGAATAGTTTAAGAACTAAACACGATATTAAGAACTCTACAAATAGCTGACATTGTTGGTTGGTCCTTCGAGCTCCCTTTGCACTAATTTTCTTGCGGCTGCTTTTGTTATTATTGTTGTTGTTGTCTGTGAAAATCATTCAAATTAGTAGAACAAATCAGTAACTAAATTTTTATTCCACAAACTAAACTTTGTTTATGTTAAAATTTTAACTTGATCTGCTCATTTTTATTTAAGTAAAAACATTTTCATTTATTTAAATATTGTTTTCCTGCTCTTTGCCAGTTTCATAAAATTCTATTTGTTGTTGGGTTGCCTCAGCTGAATTTAAATTCAATTGTATGTTGTTCAAATGTGTCTGTTTGTTTGTGTGCGTGTGTAATACTGCAATATTTTTATATGGCTCATAAGTGAAAAATAAACTTATGAGGTTGAAGGCTTTTAATGAAAAAAAATTAAAAAAATATTAAAATATTTATTCGCACTCTGATACAAATAAACTTCACACTCGATACTTTAAACTCGTGGCAGCTTTGTAGATGGTTGGTTGTTTACCTATTTTGCAATAAACTTATTTCTTTTTTTCCAGCTGTTTTTATAAATAATGTTATAAGTGATTGAAATGCCAATGTTATTAAATTAGCTTTGTTATTGGCAAGAGACAAGTTGTGAAATATAAATTAAATCTGAAAGATACTTATAGAAAAATAATACTTTAAGTAAACATTTTTTCATAGTTGATAAACGATAAAAACACCTTTTATTAGAAACAGACCTTTCAATTTCTGGTTGTCATATGAAGACTTTTATAGTCTTTTATAGTCTAAGAAAGTCTGATATGGGTGGCCTTCGTTTAGTCTTTCATTTCTTATACAACTTTGCACCTGACATTTGCTTGTAAGGCGAATTCGACTTTAAGTAACGATCGACCAGAGAAAGTGTACAGGAGAACGCATGAACTTACGCTTTCACAGCCTTAATTTCACAGACTTGGCGGATTTTTACCCCAACATCCTACTGATCCTAAAGCCCAAAGTTGATGACTGGCTATAGGCAACGCCGTTTGCTTGCTGATTTTTAACCATCAAAATACTTTATTTCACACTGAAAAATCGATGATCCCTTTGAAGAGCACTTGCTCCCCGAATTCTATGATTGATAGTCCGGCCTAAGTAAGAACAGAAATCAATTGAACTGAACTGAATTTTGGTCTTTATATAATGGAATTTTTTTTATATATTTTTTCTTACTTGAGGATCAATGATAAAGTTCTTATTCCTTTACAAAAAAACATAAAGAAAGAAATGCAATCACTGCAATTTTTTTCTTTAAATATTTGCTGGCATTACTTTATTGTTGTCGTGGCTACTGTTGTTGTAGTTTTTGATGCATGGCTTGCGATAAGAATTGGTCTTGGTCTTGCTTCAATGTTATCTCTTATTTCTTTAATTTATTTATTAAAAAAAAAAATAATGTTTAAATTTTTTGCATTTTTAAATATAGAAAAAATAATGAAAACAACGATAAGACACTTTGATGTTGTAAAGGAAAGTTTTTCATGTAAAGAAAACATTAAATATTCCAGATAGATTAACGATTCAGTATTAATATTTTGAATTTAAAAGACACGTTTTGAAAAAGGAATCTATCTAAAAATAATTTTTTTTATCAGGCTCTTTAAATTTAAAAGAAAGCGCAATTTTTGGAAAATGCATTTGAAGGAGGTACTTTTCCAAAAGACGCCTGCGAAGGAAATCTTTGTTCTATTGTGAGCTTTTTTCGAAGTGCATTTTTAAGGGATGCTTTTTAAAAAGGTAGCTTTTATGAAAAGGTTATTTATTGAAGGATACTCTAGAGTAAGTTATCTCGCCCTTAAAACTAATAACTGAAAGTATCATTTGAAAAGCTGTACATTAAAAATTGTACTTTTCTGATAGGGCATAATTTAAAAAAAAAAAAATTTTTGGTGGAAGTACCTTAAGTACTAAAGTTTTAAGATATTCGTAATTAGAAAGCTATATTTTTTAAAGATAGTTTTTTGTAAAGGTCTTAAACGTAAAAAGGTACTTTTTGCAAAATGTTCTTTTTTAAAAAGTGGCTTTTTGAAAATAGTACTTTGATGTTATTTTAAAGAGAAACATGCTATGACGGTTGTAGTAAATTCCTGTATAAAAAATGTCCTTAAGTAAAAACTGTCCTTAATGTCCTTAAAGTGCTTCTGGATTACATTAATACAAATGGAGATGAACATTTCTTTTAAACACAATATAAGGAATAAACGAAAGGAAAATTGCTGTTCTGCTTTCAAATGAACTAACAAATCATTAACACAAAGTCAACTGAAAAGATAAAATATTGGCAAAGTCGGACATAAAATATAAAAAATGTAACATATCAACTCTTAGTAAGAAAGCCAACCCTCTTAACAACGCGCATATTGTAGACAAAGGTAAAAATACAGTTCTTTGACACATACACGTACATCGGTACAATTTATAAGAATGTGCCGCCACTAATCAGCGTAGCAGCATGCAAAGTGGCACGTACAAAAAAAAATTACTGTTAAAGTTCTATAGCGCCAAAAGATGGTTATGTCCTCAGTATCAGTCCTTCTCTGGCTTAACTTCAATGACCCCTACACAATCTTGCCAACACTAGTGAAATTAAAATACCGCAACCATGTTTAAGCGAAAAATATGTTTTCATCATTTTTCGTTTATGGATATTTTATCTTGTTCTTAATTTTTTCACACATTCACTCACTCATCTATTTTCGAAAAGGATGTATTATCGTGCTATAGATTTCTGCAGCGGCCAAAAATATCATCAACGTGATTTTCATTACAGTTTTTGTTTTTGTCTTACTTGTTTTTTGTGAAAACACAAATAACTTTCGTATGTTTTTGGTACTCTACCACTAGTTTTATTTTTTCGTCTACATTTCCCTAAATCCATGACATTTATCGTATGTTTTGTTGTATTGTGTTCGAAAGAACATTTTCAGTTTGAAGATGACAACAAGCAAATAGCAGTGAAAAAAAACGCGATGACTGTGGTAACTACCCTCCAATCATTAATCATGTTTCCTGCAATTAATCATCAACAAATATAAGAACCCAATATACGACTGTAAACATGTACAGGAAGACACCAAAAAAAAAAGAGCGACGCTGGAAAAGAGCAATATCCCAGTAAAGCATGTTGCGGCATGGCGAAGCATGTAGTGGCATTAAACTGGCATTCAGGGTATTCACTTGTTGTATGCGATAGTGCCAATATACAAATTTTAAGTTTCATTAACCTTCAAAATGTTGATAAAAAATATATGCAAACATTTTCAATGAACTAAGCAAATGAAGAAAGAACGAAACAAGGCAGCATTAAATATTTTAAGGTCTGTTGATAATAGTGTGTCGCTCTGAGTTATCTCGAATGTATTGTGTGAACAAAAACTTAATGCATTTAAAAAATATAAATTTATTTTCAATGTCGAACATTTATTATTCCAGCATACCAGTGTAAAAAAATATTGATCCATATTCTCTGGTATTTTCTTGCATTCGGTTTTTATTAATTACGGTACCAGTTTTTCGAAACAATGCACCGCCTGTATAAATATGAGACCACCAACGCCGCTATGCGCTTTTATGTAGGTAGGAATTTAGAACCATGGTGTCTGGGTCCTAACAGCCATCTCTTGCTGAGGGGTTCGGAGCTAACCAATCTTCTGGCGTCAATAGCTATTCTATTGAGAGCCTGAGTTGCGATGAAACGCCACATTGATCTGAACCAAAATTGTAACGTGGCTTTGGGCCTTACCAAGAACCATTCCGAGGCTTATATCCCAGGGGATACTGGTTCCCGTGGTACAGTGTTTATATCGTTACTGGTCTTAGAAAGCCCCACCTTCACGATCCAGACAAGCCCCGAAGACAGGTTCCTCCGGTAACAACATATCAAGGTGGCGGGATCACCCACCTTGAGAAGACATGCCTCCAGAGATAAACATTCCGTTATTAAAAGTTTCCGAAACATGTTGCAGATATTTAAATGGTTAAAATAGTACGCCCACTTTTATGGCAGACAGTTAAGGCTGCATCAAAATCTCGTGTCAGTGAAGGCAAATCAGCTGAAGGCTTGCTTGGAAAATTGTAGAAAACTAAGGAACTTTCGCAAGCCCAACCTTTGTGCGTTTTTCCTGGTCTAGTATTTTTCGATATACATTTCCTAAGGACTTATTAATTTCCATTTAAATTTCTTAAAGACTAATAATAGATCCTCTGCACTGTGAAGTGATTACCTATACTGTTAACATCAGAATCTTGATATTCAATTCCATTTATCTCGTATTGGGCTTAAGAAAATTCCCTGGCAATATAAACCTTCACTTAAGACACAAGCTTAAAACAATATACCCTTCAAAACAAAACTTCTACGCCCAACATATTGAATAGAAAAATCGAAAGCAAATAGAAAAGGCAGAGAAGAATATTAACGTGAAAGCTAATGAATATACTGAAGACAAAGACACGGAGCATTCGAGTGTGGGAAGGTGTCAACAAGAACGTGATTAGGTTTCAAAATTATAACACACAATGTTGTATTAAATAATTTTGCTCAAAACTTTGTAACTAATCCTTAAAGCTTTTCTAAATGAACTTTTTGGAAGACAATAATATTTATTGGCAAAGCTACATGTAGGACTTTTCCACGGTTTCCCTTTTACCTTTTTTGAGATAAATTAAGGAATAATACAAAGTAAATGTCCATAAAGAGGATCAGCTACGATTTTTTTTTATATTGTTGTTCTTGTTTGTTGTTGCAAACTAATATATTTAATCATTGATGGGAGTGTAAGTGTGTGTGTGTGTGTCTGTTTTAAATAAATACGATTTTCATAACTTCACTGACATTTATTGTTTAATCCAATATTAAAGGGTGTTTGTTTTTGACGTATTAACGTATTTAAAACGGAGTAATACATCAAACTAATTGTTTCACTAAGGCATACGTTTTGTACACATACATACATATTGCTGACTCTGCTAGTGTAAACGCTAACGTAAGCTGTCAGGCGTAAAGGAGAATATTTATTTGCTGCTTTCTTATGGCTCCGAATTCTGCAAGAAGACTTAATATAATCGATTGGGTTACATGCGAGCTTAATCCTGGTACCATATGACATAAATCAAATTTAAATAATTGAAAGGTTACATGTGTAGTTGTATAAAGGTATCTATAGGATATATAAATGTTACTAATTGGTTTCGCCATTAAATAAGCCTGGTTGGTGGTGCCCTGATAAATTTCTATTTATTAAAGCGATTCATTAACAATGGTGTATCTACCACACATACTCGTTCCTATGCTGCATGCATGGACTTGTAATTGTGTTTGAATATAAATGTGTACACAAATGTACATGTGTGTTTGAAGTAATAAGAATAAACAGTGTGTGAGTGTAAAAGTTTTTTCTAGTTAAACCGTGTTTTTGTTTGATTCTCTCAACTGTCTGTATTAAACCAAGGATGTGTTGGTTGGTTTCCACTTCCTTTATCAAACTTGAGCTGCAACAAAATGCTGTAGAAACCAGAAAGCAGCACAACATTAGCACAATAGAAAAAAAGGTTTGTCTGCTGTTAGTTTTTCATAATGTTCCTGCGGCATTTTTCTAATTTCCATTGTGAGTGTGAAAGAAAGTTTGTAGTTGTATGTGTGTGTGTGTGTGTGTGTGTGTGTATGAGTGTGTCAGTGTATTAATGTATATGAATGAAGTAAATAAATGTTAGTCTTTTAAGCTATAATGAGTTAAAATTGAAACGTATAAATTAAAATAAAATAAAAATCCCATAGACGTGCTTTCAACCAACCAAGTAAAAGCCACACAACACAGTGGGGCACACACTGCATATCTGATACAAAAAAAATATTGAAGACATTCACCTGAAAGAAGCAAAATGTCCAGGGCAGGGCGTGAGTATATTTTGCTACTTGTGACAAACTTTTCAAAATAAACCCAAATTAAATAGGATACTTCTGCGGAAGGGGCAAGTCATGTTTTACGCATGACTCGAAAAACTCGCTATTCAAATGACCTCGGAGGCAAAGATGACAGGTTTTCGGGTTTGTTGCTGGGTAGGGTAATTTTCGCAACGGTTATAAGTCTATGTCGTGTTTTTCAAAAAGAAGAATATTTTACAAAATTTTGTTCTAGTCCCACTGTGTATTACTGTTTACCATACAAATAAAAAAAACTGTAAACTGTCTTTTGAGGTTGTTGGTAGCTGCACATGAAACGGGGTTAGTTATAAATAAAAGCACAACAAATAGTTAACAGCAACGACAAAAAAACTTTTGAAATTAATTTCATTGTCCACCACGTTCTTAAAAGCGTCAAGAGAAAAGAGCAGAACTTAAACAGCAGCAAAATTAGAAAAAAGTGCACCTTTAATGCGAAATAGTTAAATACTATTTGCTAAAAAGTAAACGAAAGCTGTCAAGCGTGGTCAATAAACTCATTTAAAATTTACTTATAAACTTAGTAAATGCATTTACGTATATACAACAAAACTTTTGCTTAAATTAAACAACTTTTAATGAAAAGAATTAAAGAGACCTTCAAACCAAATGAGATGTTTAAAGAAGAGTCCTTTCAAATGAAACAACGTTTGAAAAATTTAAACTCAACCCCGGGACACTTTGGGGTGTTTGGTATGGAACGTGCAACAGTCTGGCAATTAATGCTAGAGAAGTGCAAGAAGTAAATTTAGTTAACCGCGAAGTCTTAAAAGTTAATAACTCGGCAGCGATGGCGCAGTGATGTGGAACAATCGAAATCCTATTGGAATATAGACATACGTATAAAACGAAGTTCCAGAAAAAATTAGGCAAGGGAAGATATCGAAACGATGAATAATTTCCTATGTACTTGCCGAGATTTTACTTTAATGATATGCCGGTACCTCGCGCATGACATATCCACTCTCAGCGAGTACCTAACGAAGCTCATGTAACTCGGAGGTGTTCCGTGTATTTATACAGTTATAACAAAAATCCCTCAATAATTCCTTTAATGCGTTAGTGCCGCTAGCGAAGATAGTTAAGATATGTTTAGGCTGGACTCAATTACATTTTACTTTCTCGGGAAATTATTTTGCAGGGAAGAACGTTAATCAAATTAAGAAAAGTCTTGTATTGCAGTAGAGTGATTAGTGATTCTTTGGTAGACTAGGCATTCTCTGGGTATCGGGTCATCATTGGCTGATTGGTAATAAATGCGGAAATAGTCTGATAAAACTTGAAACCGTTTGAAATAAAATAATCTGATTTGCAATGAAATTTAAATAAAACAACTACGATGTAAGATATCAAAAAAAATTCCGGTTTTATTTTCACATGGCGGACACGAGCAATCTCACGACATTGTCCAAGGTCGTCCGGCTTTAATTCTTGCTTCAGCACAACCTTATACGGATGTAGACATCAACATAATTCAAGTAGAGTCTCTGGAAGATAAGCTGATTGACGCAGGATCGACATTTCTGCGTCTTCTTCAATACTGGCCCTTACAGCGGCTATGTTTTCTTCATTTAACACGCATTTCTTAAGGTCCGAGGGAGTAAGCTTACGTTCAAACTTTTGCACGCTGTGACGAATTGCCTGCGCACTGAAGCCATGACGACGAAATTCACGTTCTTGTGTGTTTACAATTCCGCCGGCTTTCCGATAATATTTTTTAGTAATTTCCACGACTGTCGACGTGAAGCGATGCATGCTGAAATGGTAAACCATACGCAATATTTTGGCAGCTCGATTTGACAAGGAATGACGGAAATTCGTCCAAAGATCTACATTCCTAAAATATATATTACTCATCTTCAATTGTAGTGAAACATGTCACGCTTTAAAGTTACAAACAAAATGAGAATTATAAACGGATTTGAACGAGTGTAGATAAATAACAATTGGGCTGTTGTGAAGGTAGTAAGGTTTTTGTGGTAGCAAAGTAAAGGTTATGTAAGAAGTAGCCAGCAAATAGATACACAATTTATTAAATTGACATAATTTAAAGATTTAAATAATTTCTGTTTTCCTCTTTTTTTATATTTATTATTAATAAATATCCTATAAAAAAAGAAAGAAAGAAAAACACTAATAATATAATAAAACTATAACAACCACAAACAAATGGGTAGGAAAATGTTTGTTGAAATGCTTTTTTGAACTGTAAGCAACAATTTTAGGAATTTTCCGTATAAATCGTTTTGGCACAAAATTTCCAACCATCTTAAAATTAAACTTTTACTCGTTCGCATACATAAGCAAAAATTCATTTGAGTATTTTATCCTTAAACTCCTTGTGCGAATACTTTCGACAAAGTTCTTTATCGTATGGAATAATAATAAAAAGAAAATATTATTTCTTTTTTCTCTTTGCTGCAAATTGTTTTTTGTATTGTGTCTCAAAATAAAACATGTTATTACAACATAATAAGTTTTATTTTTGTCCTCCCAACTACTTATTGTTCTAAGATGTCGATACAACGATGTTGGGTTTGAATTATGAACATGAGGATGATGTTTCACAATGACGATGATTCAAAACTGTTTAGAGGAAAATGTGAAAAACTAAACTACATGGGTAGTTTATGTTGTTTTTTATTAGAATAAAATTGAACTAGATAGTCGTATGTTTCTACAATATTGTCTATTAGAAAATATGTTCTCTGGGACTACTACTACGTATGAACATAAATGTTAGAATGTCTGGGAATTATAATGAATTTTTTATACAAGTTAAACATCTTTGTGTGTAGTTTCGGAAAATTCTTCGCATTTAAGTAGAGGAAATTTTTAAGGCTGCACAAATTTTAAGCAAACATTGAAGAATCATAGATTTGATTTTATTAGAAATAAATTGTACTAAAAAATTCAAGAAAAAGGCAAGGAAATCACAGCCAAGTATATTTTCCTAAAAAAGGACATCTAGTATGTCAGAACATTTAAACGTGTCTTCAGCTTAAAAACTTGATAGAAAATATTTGGTGATTTAAATGCTTCCTTGTGCTTGATATAGAGATGACAAAAAAGTAGAATCAATTGTTTCTTTTCTTTTAAAAGGAAGAACGAGTTTACAGGGCAAACGCTTAGGGAACTACAAGCCAGGTTATTGGGGTATAGCGATAACGTTAAGGCGCACAGGTGTAAATATCCACATTGGACGGGCTGGGTGTTGGGTAAAGAAGTCAATTATTACTAGAGGCGAAAGTATATGGTTAGGCGGGACTAAGTCATAAGCTGATCAAAAATTACTGAAGAAGGAATTGTATTCAAAATGAGGCCAGTACAGTGGCCTGCCTTATTATAACTGCCCCTTTAAAATGAATATATTTTTTATTCCGATCCACACAAAAAGGAACAAATAAAGTTTATATTTTTATAATTCTCTGTCCTAAAAACTATACACACAAAGAAAACGCATGGTTGAGATAACATAACCATAATCGATGAGCAACATAGAAAAGCAAAGAGTGAATGTTACTAAAGCGTCTTTCACACCATTGGATCGGTTAGAACCACGTGACAAGAGTTCAGGAAAAGGAGAAAGTATTACAGTTTGAAAGCCATATGCAAATCAGACTTTCAAAAAATGAGGATATATAATTGACAGTCGTACGGCTCTTATTATTTTTAGAAAAATATCTAAACGCAGGGTTGCATTGTGACAAAGAAACAAGTCGACTGGTTCGCCGCCGACAGTGCGCTGCCACAGATATTTTTTTTCAGCTTGCACCGGTACAAAAACGGCCCCTGTGCTTATCGGATTTCAATGTTTTGTATTCACTCTAGTGCTGAAAATTCATTTTGCTACTTTTTTTCCAACAAAAAGAAATCACTAACGTGCTACGCACTCGAAATTGCTTAGCCATCGGCGCCGAAAGTATCGTCTCAGCTTCTTTCTCCACCACTGGCTTTAACTAAACAATTACGTTTTTTTTCATTTTATTTAAAGTGATAGTGATAGTGTAGACACACAATGTAAAGGGAATATTCTATGTAGATTTTTGGAACGCATTTCCGTTAATCATTGTCTCTTTGGTTAGGAGACAAAAAGGTTTCGGGTATGTGCCATCAGAATTACCAGTGCGGTATATGCAATCAAGAGAATATTATCGTTACATTTCTCTCTAGCGAAAATATAAACACTCGTAGATTTGTGTGAAAGGGGTGAAAGGGGCTCCATTAGCAGCGGGGAGGTGCAAACACAGGCGATTAAAAATTCTATTGTTCAAAGCAATTTTTATGGATGTCCATCCTGAAATGAATTGATGACTAAAGCAATGCTTAAAGTCCTTGCAAATAGCCGTTATATGTTTGCCGAAATAATATATTGTATATAACATGGTTGTCGTGATCATGAGAAAATAATTTTTTTAGGGAAAATATAAATATAAATCTTACTATTATTCAAAATTTTTTAGAAAAATCATACAAAATATTTCAAGTGTAATAATTACGACAACATTTTTGGAAATCGCCACCCTTAAAGTTGGCAAAATCACAAAACAAAAAAAAAAATGAACATTCAACAAACTACCAACAACCCCCAACATTAAAAACAAAAGCGAAAACGAGGCTTAACATAATTTAATGGGCTTAAGAACGACTAAAAAAATAGCAAAGACAACAAAAATTTTGTGAAATTATTTGCTTAGTTTTCCTCCCTTAACAAGGCAACGTACGCACTCGTGCTTGAGTTTCGCACATTTCCTTTAAAATATTGACTCACATGTCGCAGCACAGCTACAGCAGCCACCACATACATAAATGTGTGAATGTGTGTTTTCAAATATGTACAAATGATTGGGCATGAATTCATTGTGGAATATGGGTGACATTGTTAAATAATATTTAATTAAATAAAATAATTTTTTGTGTTTTTAAATTTCTTTTTTCTCATTGTTGAGCAGGCATCAGCAGCGGCAGCAAGTGTGTAAATTTCCTTTTCTTTCATTTTTGCACATTTTCAGGATCAGTGGAATAATAATTTTGTTGCTGTTGTTGCTTTAAATACTAAGCAATCAGTTTCGTGACATGTTTTACTTTTTGTAACTGTGTGTGAAGCGTGTCGCTGTGTGCATGCGCCTGTCAAAGTTTATATGTTTTTCAGAGTATTTGTAGTTGTATTTAATCCCATTTAAATACATTTACAGGGGTCGCTCAATTGTCCTGTTATATGTTTGTAATCTGCCCATGGCTGAGTGAGTGAATGTGTTTGCTAGTGGGTGAATGATGTAATTGATGTTGCTATAAAATTTAATGGATTTAAATATAAAACATGATAAAGTAATCATAACGAAAATACGTTGCATAAGTATATTGTAACTACAAATTTAACATGAAAACTTATTTAGTCACAGAATATTTTTTGAAACATTTTCAGCTGTGACTCGTAAATAATTTAATTTGATAAATTTTCAAATATTTGTTTAAAGAAAAATTGACTTTTCGTTTAATCATATTGATGTTTTTGTGATTGTTTTTTTTTCTCTAAAAAGTTCAAGGAAATTTATATTTTTAAGCACTCAAATGAAATTTGTTGAACTGTAATTGTATTAAATATAATTCAATTTATTCAATTAAACTAAAAGAAATGTAGAGGAAGCTATTGAAGCATTAAATGAAATTAAATTTTGAAGTAAGAAGAGAAGAATGGATAAAAAGCCTTTCTTCATTTCAGCTTCTTTGCCGACTTTTTATTTGAATTTCTTGATGTAATGGATAAACTGAAAAAGTACAGGTAGACCCCGCTTAACTTAACTTTTTGCAACATTTTCTCGTTTAATGTGGGTCAAAGCCTAGAACTGTTCTTTGCTTAACCATGTTTTTTTTTTATCAGCGGCTGATTATAACAATTGTGAAGTTGATGTTTTTTTTATATTCAAATCTATTGGATGGTGCTGGTGCTGATTTAGGTGAATTAGAGTTAATTGAAATAATAACTAAAAAGATTGATCAGGGCGAGATATAACCACCTGGTGTTATATTTCCACAATCAGTTAGCATAACTCGTCTGAGTAGGTTCAAACAGCGTTCACTGGCCATCCTGGGCCGAAATTGACATACAGGTAGACCTCGCTTAAATGTCTTTATTAAAATAGGGCCTCTATCGAACACGCTGCACTTTTTGCGACATTTTCTAGTTTAACGCCTCGTTTTAATAGCGTACTGTACACAATTGGCTTAGTTTTTATCGACGGCTATTCAAAAAACTTTGTGTTAGGTACCGAAGCATTTAAATTTTATTGGAATGTGCGAAACTAAGTGAATCGGAGCTATTAGAAATAAAAACCAAAATTTGTTGTAAACGAAACTGGCATTTAATGAAGAACAAATAAAATTTAATAGAACGTAGTAACACATGAGCAAGCGACACTAAGAAATAACCACGGTTGACTCGTCGAGGTAAATATTTTGGAAAACAATTTTTTTTTACAATACAGCTACAAATGGATGACATTCTTGTTCAAGAAAGGCTTTGAAATAACAAAAAAGCAAAACAAGTGATTCTTGCTGAGTTGCCGAGCAAAAGAAAAAAAAAACACATTGCTTTCGCTGCTCTGGCGGACTACTAATTGATCTTAAAAAAGAAAACTTTTAGAGATTTCAAGCTTCAGACTGTCAGGATAAGGAACTGTACACCAAACCTTTCTCTTATAAGCCAAAACATATTGACCAGATTTTAAAATCTGTACATCGCATTTGATTCTTAACTAAAAGAATAAAATTACAATAGGCCTTGTATTCTAGAGCATCTACCTAATTAGCCGTTAATTAAAAAGTGCCAATTTGTATTACGCAATTAATTTTCCATTCCAGCACCCAATATAATTTCACTCGAATTCATAAGCCTCGACCTCATTAATTTTAATTACAGAGAAACAAATTATTTACCAAAAATTAGCACTTCACTTTTCTTTACATTAGTTTTCCCCCTACTTTTGCTTTTATTAAAAACATGATTTTCGAGTGGCCGTTTTTATATATTTTATATTTTAAAACTCAAATACACTCATACGCGCACGCACATGTCGTCAATCATGCCCAACAGTTCTTGAAAAACAGTTGAGGAAGGAAATTAATTACCAAACTATGGCCAAGTAATGCATGTGGTAGTATACATAATTTTTCCCGAATTCCGTTCACGTACGATGGCGTTCGTGCCGTATACATGATGAGATGAGGCTTCACGAGTTTAAGACAAATATGGTTACGGTATGGTCCCAACAACCTTATTATGTTCCGTACAACAATATAGTACTGGGGCAAACATATAATAGTTATTCAGAAACATTTTAAACGTTATTTTAGTTGAGTTAAACAAGTTATTATTTACATTTAATCAGGAATTAATTTGCATCCATAAAAATTGCAACATGGTCGACAATATTATAAAGTTCTAACCATAAACAAAGTACGAGTATATTAACCATGCAAATATAATATAATAAAATGTTGTTCATATACGTAACTTGTAAAATTGTTTTGGTATTTAATCAAATTATGAGGGTGCTGTGTCTTACGTAATTAGCGCTTTGCCTATAAAGCGTGCGAATGCTTTAGTCGTCTGTGTTCGTGCCTCAGCGCTGCCAGTCAGTACCATACTTTTATGGCTTTTCTTTCGTTCCTAGAGGGGCCATATTATTGCTACCTACAATAATAATATGATTTGTTTACAACCATATAATTAAATGGTTATATGTTTCTGTTAGATAATGATTACCTCAACCATGTTTTCGTTGCTGTAATAATTACTGCGCGGCACTTTACGATACTGCAGGGCTCTTGTACCAAATCGGAGTTCCTAAAATTCCTAAATTATGTTTTTATATTATATGTAAGTCATAAAGTTGTTGGTTTAAAATTTATTTTTCTAGGGCATAACATTAACAAACCTGTCAAAAGCAAACACTAAAGTAAATCATACTTAAGCAACAAAAAAAAAAAACTGCAGGACGTAAACGGCCTGATTAACAGAAAGAAAAAGTAAATTGTTCCACAGCTCAAAAGGCCACAAATCTCAATTTTCCTTTTAAGCCTGCAAAAGAATAATAAAGTAGAAAATATATTACAAAAAGAAAAATCAAAATAAAGAAACAGTAATAAGGCAAGAATTTCATTACTAAAAGGGGGAGCAATTGGTTGTGGGAAATTTTTCTGGGAAAATTTTTCTTTTTCATATTTTAAAATAATTATTTTTGTGTAATATTTTGAAATGAAAATATTTCAAGAATTTTAGAAATCTGTTCACACGTTTCATATGTTTACATAACTTAAAATTTCAAATATTTATTTATTTATTTATTTTTGTTTATTAAGATGATTAACACATGTTGGGAATATAAATTCATTGAAGTTTTTATGGTTTTCTATGTCAGAAATATGCTTAAGATTTTAATTGCAAGGAGTTTTATTTAGATGGATGTGTCATTTAACAACAAGCTTTAAACAATTTATATGGGAATTTTTTTTAACGTTTCTAAGCAAGCATTAAGTATAGAGTATATGATCCCCTTACCAATGTCTTCCAGCCTCCGAAATATTCATTACGGTTTGACATTTGATCATGCAACGTTTCACGCCTACCGCAGGAGTGAAAATGATTAAAACATATAATCGAAAATTCCGGCTCACTTGTAAATACGCAACGTTGACTTTATCGTGAGCTAGGTCGTTATCATTTAGGCTCAGCAGCTCAGCTTATGTCAATAAGAACTTCCCGTGGTAGCAGCGAACACAATTTAAAAGGATTCCATCAAACATTACTGCTTGCTGCGGCATCATCGCACATTATTTCTATTGAAATGATGAAGGAGTCACCGTTATCCTCGGTTTAGAGTGGTATTAACCGACTTTCTGTGGCCAGAGCTCGGCAGCATCGATATATCCAAGCTGTGGTTACAACAAGGCGGCGCTACATGCCATACAAGGGAACACATTTGAATTTGTTACGGCAAAATTTGGCGACTAGGTACGCCGTGTTAATGCAACTTGACACCTCTCCATTATTTTCTAACAAGCCAACTACTTTAGATGAGCTTGAGGCCAACATTCGAGATAATATTGCCGGAAGAAAACAGTATAGATTGAACCGAGTCATCAAAAATTAAAGCGAACGTCAGAATTCAATTTGATATCTTACAACGTTTCGTTTTCTAACCCCCACTTTTTGCACCTTGGGCTTAGAACTTTGGTAAGTACACGTGTTGTATTGATTTCTAAAGAAAGGCAGGACGGAGAACAGCCAACAGTGTAAGAGATGTTACGTCATCCTATCGATGTCTAGTGTAGTCCTAAACCTAATCGAATGGCGTTTTC
The DNA here is from genome assembly GCA_963932375.1 of Phania funesta. NCBI lineage: Eukaryota > Metazoa > Arthropoda > Insecta > Diptera > Tachinidae > Phania > Phania funesta. The sequence goes on along the minus strand of OZ010654.1, from coordinate 90,051,432 downwards.
TTTTCTAAAAAATGTAATATTTTTTTTCTTTTGCTATACTTTAAATATTTACGTTTACAAAAAGTGGTGTTTTTTTTTTAGATTTCTTCTTCCGACTTTTTAGAATCCAAAATAATAAGAGTGTGTTGGGCAGAAACTCTTTAACAGGGCAACATATTATTTAAGAAAGTAAAAGGCCATAAATTGCTACGCCTTTCAAAAAGTTCCTTTTGTTTCCGTGCGGTGCAGCATGTAGTGTTGTCTTGCTGTAATCCAGGCTTGGATCCAGGGCAGGAGAAGGGGCCCAGAAGGGAGACTTCTCCCCGCCAAACAATTAAAAAATGAAAATTTTCTTAAATTTTTCTCAAAGGCTTAAGATTGGTTAATCGTACCCTTATTTGCACCCGCTGATTATATGGCGGCGTGTGCAGTCGCCCTCACCGTTTTCTAAAAGAACTGTGTTGCGCTTGGCGCACAATATCCTTGCGCATATTCTTTCCTTAGGCAGCAAAGAATCAACACTAGCGGCTATTTGAGCAACTAATCTTTCGTCTAGTTGGAGTGATATCCAATACCGCAGTATGCCATCGAGGATGTTCTCACCATGGAAGAGTCTGTACCTGGACTACTAACCGCAAGAGTTTATTGCGGAAATTAGTAACCTCGGCGCCCACAACTCCGCCAACTGTTTTTTGGTGGAACTGCTAAACATTTTCTGCAGAGAAACAAAACAGTTCCAAATTTATTGTCAAGAAAAAAATGACCTTTTTTTCGTTGGCAGTTACTGCATTAAATGCACAAATTTTAAAACATTTATTTTATTCCGAATTGTTATCGTTTTAATTCTGAATAAAATGCGGTTAATTTTCTCTTTTGAATTAACAGAATTAAATAGAAATTCGCCTGTGTATCTAAAACAGCCCAAACAAATATTTTCGGTGTTTTATTTTGCTGGTTATTGTGTTGGATTTTAATAAAGGACTTAACTGCCTTTTGCTCCCACTTCTGGAGTCTTTTTTCAACTCCTCTATTCACACATGTGTTTATGTGTCTTCTGAGAGCCGACCAGCCAGAAAAAGCCAAACCTAAAAAATAAAACCAATTTTTTTACGTTGGCCTTATCACAAATTGCAGACGTTGCCACTATAATCCCCAGTTATTCTTCACTCACGCAGTCATTCATTTATTCATTCAAAACCATTTTTTAACCCTTGAGGTTGTCACATAATAACAGCAAAAGGCAAATGAAGTAAATTCTTTTAACCTAAAACGTTCACGCACAAGAGAAGTGTAGGAAAAAAACATCAAATATTTTTTGGAAAAAAAATAGGAAAACTATTTAAAGTATCTTCGTTTTAATGGACTAAAAAACTGAGGCCGAAAATTCTATAGATTCGTAAATGTTTATTTAGGAAATAAACTGGATATTGCTAAGGACACCATAAATATATTTCTTTAAAATTGCACAAAGTCTATTCATAACGAGACAAAAGAGTCCTTTTCAACTCTTTGAGTTTTTGTTGTGGGATATTGTGAGATTTGAAATGCAATTTAAAATTAAGTTCGTAACTTAATTTTTGGGCAATTACGGGGGCAAATGAAATAAATTAATGAAAGTATATTTCTTCATACATATTTCCTTTTCGTAATAAACAAAACTCATTTCATAGGATGATTGGTCGGTCATAACCGCCAAAAAAATATAATTTTAATAGCTTGCGGACACTAACCGAGCTTTAGTGAAATACAGCTTTATTTCCGTAAAAAAAAGGCGCCCTTTCTCGTCTACTGCACGAGACAGGGCGGAAAGCTTAGCCTTTGTGCTAAAACCTGTGAAAAGAGGTGGAATGTTGAACGGAATGGGCGAAGCTACTCGTAACTAAGTATGCTAGGAGATCACAGCGGTGAACGAGACACTATTCCGAAAGGAGTGGGGGCGAAATTTTAAGAACGAGGACCGTGAAAACTCCAAGTTTCGTTCAACTACAAGAATCTATAACTTAAGAGTTTAGCAAACCATTTCCTTTTGTTTTATAAATGGCTTTCCCTAGTATTAGAGTATTTCTCTAAAATTATTTCCTTTTCAAGCACAGTGTTATTTTTAGACACAGCATAAGATTTCTTTAGCTCAAACTCAGATTAGGTTTGCAGTACTTGAACAGCAACTCAATACTCTTATAAACAATCAACACACTTTGTTGTGTATTATTTTCCTTAAATTTCTTAATCCCTCCTCCGTTTAATAACTACAACATTCTCTCCCCTTTCATGATAAGCATTTCTATCAGAAGAGAATGTGGAAAAAGATGCCACAGAAATGGTTAATTACTAAAAATATTTCTCTACACATATTTTGACATAAAATGTTTAATGTGCCACGAGATTATTTGGGCTACTGACATAACAACCATCATGCGGCAGCATGGCATGTTGCAGACATTGATACTGTACCAAGTGCAAAACAAGATCTTCCAAAATATTTCCCTTAACTGCTGCAGCAATGAAAACAGAAAAAAAACACTTGAGAAAATAAACGAACACTTTTTTGACTTCAGCATGAAAATAAAAGAAAACTACATGTGGCACTCATACCCACAAACATAGTCACACACAAACATACAATTCTTATGTGGGTTTTTAAAATGTTTGTCATTTAATGCATTAACCACAAGGAACAAATATATACAAGAAGCTGGGTGCAATTTGCGAAAAGAATACTTACTTGCAACAGACAACAGACGCGCACATATATACACACACAAAGACAAATGTGGCATTTAATATAAATTTTACAAAACCGCGTGGTGGGCTGGCTTGCTGACTGCTGGCACTGGTGATGACGACGAAAACAAAGCATCGTTTTTGAAATATATCCTCTTTAAAAAAGAAATAAAAAAAAAAATTGCACAATAAGCCAACTAAACCATATGCAATTGTCTTGTTTGAGGTTTTCATCTCATGATGATGACACTCAATGCCTAACTGACTGACTGACAACAACAGCAACGTTGCTAAAGACAAAGACGGCAGTCTTGGCGGTTAAGTGTTAAATGAACAACAGCAACAACATTTTCGCAGCAGCTAAATACCATTCAAGCCACAAAAAACATGTTTATTTTCTGTCATGTGATTTAATATCACTTTAACACAGAATAATCACTACCTACACACTATTCTGTAGGCTCAGAAATATCTACAGGAACCCAAATGAGCTCTGCTTGAAATCGTCAAGGAAAATCATTATAAAAAGGATTGCATTGGACATATACGAGTACGAGTAAATTGCAAAATCTTTAACTACAAAGGCGTTACATCTTAGATTTATTACAAGTGGATGTGCCTTGATAATAAATTAAAATTTCCCAGCCCTCTAGATGACACTAGCAAAAGTCAAATTGACATCAAGATTGTGCAAATTTTATTTAAACTGCAGAAGTTGTATTTTGCAAATTTCCTAGTTAAAGAATGGGGCAGATTAACCGAAAAAGTTCTAAGCAATTCTAAATAATTTTTAAGAGATAAATAATTGTTAGGATGGGGCAGAAGGCAGGCATCCGTTCTACGCTACACTTTACTTAAGAAGGGCAATGAAGTCTAGCAAGGGGCAGACAGTTTAGTCACTGAATTTTCGTACGAACGATTCTGTCTAAGTACGAAAAGAGACGTCAGATGTTGCCAACCATAACCTAAAACGTAGCATTGGATAAGCGAAAAAAGATCTGTGGAAGTGAAATGATCGGAGAAGTAGCTTGAAACGATTTTGAAAACTCTAAAGCAATTGACTATCTTAAAAATATATGATAAAGCCCACAGTTAAATGGTATGGAGGTAGCTTTACAATATTTGTAATTTAAAAACCTCAGAAAAGCTGATAGTAGATGGCTAATTGTGGCCAAGGTCGAATGAGCCTCACGACGGCGAAGCGCTGTTGAGATGAAGTCGGAGTACCCTCACCTCCTTAATTGCCCTGGTGACAGGATATATTTTGTATGAACCCAAATATCATCTGACTGATATGAAAATCTAGGGTATGAAATTTGTTGCCTGTGCCAATAAGGACTGCGATGGAGAAGTAAGTATGACCTGAGGGCAGCATATTAAGATTAAATTAAGTGCTTATAACCGAATCATATTGTTATGGTAGATAATAATAATATGGTCCTTAGACTATAGAAGAGAATTGAAAGATAGTAAATAAAAAAAAATATGTTACTGATTGGCGGCGGCTGAGGTACGGAACACCGGAGAACAAACGCCACTGCATCTTTAATAGTCAACGCACTCTCATAGGTTAGAGTAACACGCCACCTACAACGCAGACCAACAGGTCTGCCGATCCGATTCTTTTTGTTACCTCAATGAATATGAAATAAGAGAAAAATAAAGCCAGTTAGTGCTCCTTACGAAAAATATAATATCTGTATTCCCAATAACTTGGAGAGTCTAACTAAGATCCTCCACCCGAGATGCTGAACAGAAGCATAGGAGATGAGCACTTGTCGCCTCTAACTCCTTTTTGTACTAACTTCTAGTGTAGTCATTTGAAAGCAACCCCTTTCACTTGGCGTACCTGCCAAATCTTAACAGATTTCTGCCGGAAGGCCTGCCCAAAGTGGGTCAAATTTGCTTTTGTGAGTTCTTCCCACCCTCTGGCCTGCTCATATAACTCATTGTGAATTCGCTTCGCACAGGCCGAAAGGGGTATGCTCGTTGCTTTGCTAACCTATCGGCCATACAATTGCCCATCTTGGATCTTTAATTTCTCGCCATCCGATTTAAGGATTTCCGGCATTCCTGGACCGCTTTCAATGTCGAAAATACAACTGTCAGGGGCCTAAATGCGAGAAGGCTGTCGATTAAGATCCGAATATTCCTGTCGATCATTCTATAGTGTCACAGCCAGTTCGCCGCCTTTACTACTGCGGATATTTCAGCTCCTCTGTACACACCTCCGTCTACTACGGTGCCGTGCTCTCTGATGACCCCCAGTTTTTCCAAGGTTACGAACCCACATACTTTTATTAAACACTAGAAGAATTTTACAGGTTATGTCTATTAAGAACATGTTATGGTTAGAGTTATTATATTATATTTGATGGTTATTATACTTTGTTCTTGGTTAGAACTTACATAATAATAATATTGTTCAACTCTACCATGTTGCAATTTTAATTGATGCCAATAATTTAGTGATTGAATGTAAACAATAACTTGTTTAAAACAAATTGTTGTATAGAACATAATATGGTTCTCGTAACCATGTCACAAAATATATTTGAAAATACCTAGTAGCTGTGTGGAGCATGTTTTCATTGTGTTGAAGTATTAAATAAAAAAAACAATAAATTATATATATTTATTATGCGAAATAGAGTGAAAATTATCTTAAATTTTAGAGCAATTGGTTGTGATTTCTTCCCGAATGGGGCAGTTATTCATTATAACGAATAAAAATTCCATTTGTTAAATTTTATACTTACAGAATAATATACCAACACAAAAGTTTTTCTGAGGTGGCGTCTGAATAATTAAATAAAATTATATATTTTAATTAAGTCACCGAACGCAGTTAAAAGTCAACTGAAAGCTGAATTTTTCTACGAAATTCTTTTATGACGCCTTTACTTCATTACGTATGAGTACTTTTTTTTTGCTGGATTTTAAAAATGAAATGCTCTGCGAAACTTTTTTCTTAGTTCATGGAAAAAACACTTGTAAAAATTTATAATTCATTTAATTTCTTTTCACTCATCGTTGTCGCATATTAAAAATCGAAATAAAATAAAAAAGAATAATCACTTGTTTTAATGTTGAGAATAATATTATTTTTTTTTGTATTTCCAATTGCTGAAAATAAAAACACCCCACTCACAACCAACCCAGTTGAATTTGAATAAAAAAGTAAACCAAAAAATCAGTATGAGTATTAAAAAGGACCACAAAAACAGACAAATACACACATGTATGTGTCCTCTTGATAACCAAACAATCACTAACACATGCAGAAAGACTAAAAAGTTTTATTAAAAAACTGTCAACATGGCCAGCAAACCCCTGCCAAAGTTACTGCATGTCCCCAAGGAGCTAAAATCAAAAATTCAAAGAATCTCTACGACATGTTCTGGTTTTGCAATTTCATCTTTTACTCCATGAGATAAACGAAAAGGAGGAAACTTATGTTACGATAGATAGAATATTGACAAAAATCTTTTACACAAAAACTAATTTATAAAATCCTTAAGAAGAAAACTTGAAGAAAAATGTGTTTTGGCAAAGGAAACTAACGTTTTAAGAAGATGGAAAGCCATCACCAGAAGATTTCGACAAAGTACATGCCAACATTTCAACTCCTTACTACTCCATTCAAGGAGTCTAAAATAAATTGAATATTTGCTGTTGGCAAGAAGTTTTTTGTATTTTTTTTTTGCACAATATTTTAAATGAAATTGCCATTGTGACTTCATTAGCAATTGATTTTTGGTTCAACGAATCTGCTCTAAAAGTGAAAAATTTAATTTTTAATTGTTGAGTGAAAATTTTCCTTCAATTTCCTGCAAGTTTTAAGAATGCAAAAGTTGCCTTGACCTGACTAATGAAAAAGTGTAAAGAAGTCATTCAAATGTGGTTCAGTTAATGCAACCCGAATTTTGTAAAGAGGTTTGCAATAAGGACGGCCATGTTGTCTTGGCGGCTTTCGGTCAAATTTATTGTTCAGCCATTGATGCCTAATCACTGTGGCAAGTTATTCTATACAAGAGCGCTTTTAAATGAAAAAAAAAATGATCACAAGTAGGTCCATGTTTTGGCCGAAAATCCACTTTATTAACGAAGCGTATATTTGGATGAATGACATGTTAACAAGCAGAATTGCCGTATATGGTATTGACTCCAAGCCAAAGGAGGTTTTACAATTGGTAATGCAAAAAGTTGCAGTTTCCTGCGTATTTTGAAGGCAGGAGCATCATTAGTCCGAACTTCTTTGAAACCCATATTGAGAAGACCTTCACCATTAACGGCGAGAAGTACAGATAGCTCGTATTTAACTTCGGCACCTGTGTTTCGACTATAGCCGACGTTGGTACTAACACCGGGGAAAAATAATGGCACCACCAATAACCCTATACGCCCTAGTGTAGGTGGCAATTATAGTACCATGGCTGCCTGGCCCATGACCGTTTTCCTTGCTGAGTAGTTTGAGGCTGGCGATTCTCTTGCTGTCAATATTTTTTTTTTTTACAGAATGCGTTGCCATGCAGTGCCATATCGATCATCGAGCACAATCTTCTCGCTTTTCGAGTCTACACCACAGCCACACCGCGTGCCTCCGTAGGAGCCACACCAGCAACCAGCCGGACACTTAACGTCCCTGGTATCCGTGGTATCAGATGATTAGTCGCTGCTCGAACGTCGAAAGTTCTCTTCTGGTTTCCCATATGCCCCGGCCTGCAGTACGCCAACGTGGTTGATTCACTAATAAGATAAGTTTCGGGTGGAAGGGCAGTGATTATTTAAAATAAATGCTAACCAGTTTTGTTTTCTCTCGACTGAAACGATTAGTACTTTGATGACACGCTCTTAAAATGGCACGGCATGCCATGCAGCGTACTCCACTCTGCATCAACGATTTGACTGTGTGATTATCTCTGGTGAGGGCGGCCAACAAGGCCGGTCAATTTGACGCCGGCAGTGTTTTTTTTATAATGGTTTCTGAATCCGAAGCTGCAATCGATTAATGCCCTCAAAGATGACAATACAAGCCTGATCTATGTGTGAAAGATATAAAAAAATTAAACCCCTTGAATAGGTAGAACTACGCGCAGCACCGTTGGACTTTTGAGGATGTCACCTTCCACACAGTGTGACAGATATGGGACTTCAATGTAAAAAAAGGAACTTTGTTAATATCCCATACACATCCTTCTTTATTCTGACATCCACCCGTAATTAATGGAAACTTCTTTATTTTTAAAGTGTGTCACTAATGCATTAGCGGAGTCTTATTTTAAGCGCTGCTGTTGCCTGATTCCAATTGTCCTGCAACTATTTTTCGTGTCAGTCTCTGTGAACAGAATTCCATGTCTGAAGCACGAATTTTATAAAGACTTGTACGTATTTTCAATTTGTCAAATTTAAACAAATAACAATTTGTTTAAGAAAATATTATTTCCAACTAGAGGCGACGACACCATTTGAAACAAATGGTTTGCTGTTCTAATTTCAATTTAAACCCTTGAACGCTTACAAATCGAGACAAGACAAGACACGACACGACAAAACTTCAAATAAAAAATAGACAAACAATGATGAATTTCATTTTAAATTGAAAACCAAATAAAAAAAAAGAAGGAGAACCTGCAAAATACATTCGAACATTTTCCGAACAAGAAATTCGTTTCAGCAACAAATAAAAATTCAGCACAAACCATAAAGAGCCAAAAGCTAAAGAAGAGAAGGGTTAAATAAAACAATAAAAGAATTTAAATAATTTAACTTCCAGATACACTTGTGCAGAATTAAATGGCTTTTGTGTTCTTTTTTTTTTATTTATTATACATTTGTCGTTGTTGTTGTTGTTGTTGTTGGTTTTTGTGAGAATTGCTTCTTCACTTTATAAATATATTTCTTTGTATCGACAATGTTGAAGAATGCTGTTGTTGTTGCAGCTGATGAAGGAGAAGGATGTTGCTGGCTGCTGCCTGGCTGGTGGCTTGTATTCAAATGTTTTGTACGTTACGAACTTTTTGTATAACAAATTATCAACTATAATGAAAAGTGATGTAATGAATGAAAAGAATTTTTATTTCGTTGCTTTATTATTTTTTTTTTTTTCGCCTGCCCCTCTTTTGACTGATTGTCAGTTATTTGCGTTGATGGGTTTTCTTCAAACACACACACACGCACACACTTACACCCACAAAACACTTATTTTTTTATTTATTCTTTAGCTTTGAAAAATGTGTCTCGCTACAGGAGGTTGGCAATATTGATAAATTGCCCCTCTGTCTTTGTTGATGACAAAGGGGAAAAGTGGAGAAAATTTTGATTGTTCGATACACTTTGTTTCAAATTTTTTATTTTCGATAAATATGTTTGCAACCGTATGATTTTTATGAATCTAGTAAATATAGGACATCATTTTCGTATCCCTAATTACTTATGAGATGCTAATATTTCAAGCTTTTGCGCGTTAACTTTTCTTTAAGCTTTTGTTTATTTATAAATAATTTTGCTCTCCGCTTTTTCCGAATTTCGTAGATTTATTGTAAAATCTCCAATCTTGCGGGGAGAGTGCGAATGTTTGGTGACAGCAGAAATATCGCATGTGGGAATTTCTAGGCTTCTGTTCAACTTTGCTTGTCTGTTGCGACCTTTAGTTTAGAGCAGCATATATTCATGTTGGCTGGCGATACGAAAGTCGTCCCGCATTATTACTATGAGATACTGGGAGGAAAAGATCTCTTATCTTTGCAGAAAAAATCCCACTTTGCAGCTTTAGTTCACCAGCGAATCATACGGACAAATCACTTGTGTATGGGCGCCTCTATTAACATGTTGAAATAACCTGTTGTGTCACTCGCTTTGATAGCAAGGATATTTACTGTCTTTGACATGGCGTTAAAGTCACCAATACTGCACTTACGGTAGCTGCCACAGATTTTGTTGTGGTGCAAATTACAGCTGCTTAAGTTCTTAAACCGTTCGCGATACTTGCTTTCACTAGGTGTGGATATACTCGTATGCTGACGTTCACCACTCGGAAAATTTTTTTTGTTGCACATTTTTTAATAAATAGAAATGAATGGAGTGCAAATTTTTTTTCCCTGATACCTAAAGCAGGGTATACTTTTAGGCGCCTAACAAATTTTTTTATCTTAAATCTTAAATATCTTTATTGTTTTAAATTATCCTGCTATGTGGCCTTAACATCAAAGAAGGAAAAATATAATGTTTCATTTAATTTTTAAATTGTAAAACAATATTTATCTGGCGTTGAACTGAATATTTTCATTCTTAATTTGTTGATATAACATTTTCGCAATTTATATCGTCTCATTATCTTTTAAATGCTGGACCCTTAGAGTAACTTTATAATGCATTCTACGTTAGTTTTTTCTGTACTATCTTCCATGCGAGAAAAGTGTCGGAAATATCCGACTTGTGTTTCGCAATGATGACTGTGAGTGATTATTTAAGCATGGAGTGAGTAGGTGCGACACCTTTATATAAAGGATCTAAGCACAAATAATTTGCTACTTAGATCAAAACATTGCTTACACTGGCACTTAAGCCGGTGCGCCTGAATTGTGTTACCACGAAGCCAGTTCCTACTTTCGTAAGTCTTTCGGGATGCACATGGTATTTTATTTCTTAGGTGCAGAAGGAAGAAAGAATAGAAGGGAAGAAATAATGAAGCCAAATGAATCGTATGCAAATTTTTTACTGATTTTGAGAGCTGAAATTAGAATAATTGAAAGAAGATAAAGCCTATTGAAAAAAGTTATCGCCCTCAGATCGTTTTATATTTATTTCACTTAGAGACTTGGTGAAAAATGGTTATCCATTACGGAAGAGGTGAAATAAGTGACTGTTGAATATGTTTAGGTCCTAGCTGTTCTTAGCATCCAGTGAGCGTACCTAGAACCTAGTTATAACATCCAAAATTCTAAAATTAAATAAAATCACTGCATTTTATTTTTAAATTGCAATGAAATAGGTTTCACTTCAAAGGAAATTTTCTTTTACTTGTAATTGAATATAAATTCTGGCGTATGACATTCGGAGCTTCTGCAAAAAAAACATAGCTGTTGAAACCATTCCGGCCAAGACATTGTTAAGAAAATTTAATGGACATTATTGCTCTCTATGCTTTCGATTTTTTTAATAAGAAATTAATGTTTTTCATATTGAGCAGTTTCATAAAGAAATCAATTAATTGTGGTTTAATTTTAAAGCCCAACAGAACTAACTCCAATTTAACAACTCTTTTCACAAGCAAATTGTATGATAAAAATGCAAAATAACATTTTTGATTAAAAAGGATTTTCAACATTAATTAAGGCATTTTAAAATACACAAAAAGAAAAGGAAAGAACAATAGAAAGAAAAATCCAAAATTTTGCCTGATGACGTTATTTCTGAATCCTTTTTAACCGAACAGAAGCAAAGTCTATAGTCATGTTGTAACAAGAGTATTAGAAAATTATTTTGACCTATTGATTCCAGCCAATACCATTATTAATCATGATGAAAACATTAATTTAAACTTAATTTTTTGTGAAGAACGATATGTAATGTTTCAACTTAAAAATAAAATATTTACAAAGCCAATTGCAAAATAGAACGAAATAGGACTAGGAAATGAGGCCTCTTGTAACATCATTAATCATTTTCAATCAAAAAAAATTAGAAGCCAGAAAATTTCTTTACAAGCCCCCCAACGAAGAGGAGAATTTTTTAAGAAAAAAAAAAAAGAAAAAGTCTTCAATACAGTTTCTCTTTTTGTTGTTGTTGTTGAAATAACGATATATTGACAGCATTAAGTAATAATGCTGTATAGGATTTTTAGAAAGAAAAAAAAAATAACGAGAAAATACAAATTAGTTTTTGCAATTACCCTGTTCTATTTGTAAACTCCGCAGATTTTTTTTTTAATTTGCCTTCGTTTGCCATCTATTTCTCTAACATTCTTTAATTTCTTGTTTTTTTTTTTTGGTTCGAAAGCAAAGTTTTAAAAGAAAATGCCATTAAATATTTGCTCGTTTATATTTTTTTGGTTGTTCATGTGGTGCCATTATGTGATTCGAGTATTAAAAACTCATACATTAATATATTCCACACGTACATGTATATGCGATTTTCTTCTTCTTTTTGTATGGAAAGTAATAAGAAAATTTATTTGTAGGCTCTTTTTCTTGACTTTTGTCTAGACAAGTTTTGTAATTTAAGTAATTATTGGCAAAACTGCCTGGCATAATTCGGGTTTAAGAAATATTTCATATTAAAGAGATTTGCAAAAAAGGTAGGTCGTTGTTAAAATGAAGTACTTCGTCCATCCTAGCTTTGCTTGGATTATGATGACTGTGAAGGCATTGTTTGGTTGTGGATAACGGGCGTCTATCTGCGTCTTTAGAAAGCACCATAAGAAAAAGCCTAGCGATGTCAAATGGCACGACAGTGGTGGTGGCCAATTCACGCCAAACTCTCAAAAAAATAAACATATCCTTGAATGCCTCATGCAAATAGCCGTCCTACTGCAACCAAATGTCACTCACGTCCATCTCGTTCAAATCGGCTTATAATAGGTGATATTTACTTGCCGGTGATGGTGATGCTGATGTCCTGACCGACATTGTTTCTGGAGATGTATCCGTAACTCTTTGTGCTTGTATTGCTATCTGGTGAGCATCGTTTGAATTCGATTAACCGAACATGTGTTAACTGATCATTTACTTAAAGTTAATGGGTCTGTTAGATCGCGTACGGTTGTAGGCGCAAGTCCCGACGCACAATTTAATTTTACGAAAGTTCGAATTCTTGAGCACAGCCACGAATGGACTTGGCCATAGGCTCATTGTACGGGCGCTGCTTGGTTATGGAAGTTGGTCATCGAATTTGGACAGCAAAAGTTAAATGGGCACGCAAGGTATGTACTAACGAAGCTTTGGTTATACAGGGTGTCCGCCGGGAATTCTATATATACTACTTTGTTTGTTTATAATTTTGGATTGAATGAAAGAGAATGGATCGTATATTGATAATTGTTTTATTTAATGTCAGCAATTATGTATGGAATACAATATCAGATAAATGTCCGCCTCTGTTAGCCTCACAAATGCGAGCCCTTTTGAACACACTTTTCTTTACATTCTCACACATTTTACGCGGTATTTAATTAATTTCATCACGAATATTTTGTTTGAGTTGCTCCAGGGTTTCTGGTTTGTTTGCATAAACCTTGCTTTTCCGATATCCCCACATAAAGAAGTCCGGAGCAGTCAAACCAGGCGACCGTGGAGGCCACTCAACATCAGCATTTCTTGAAATAACTTGTTGTGGAAAGAGGTCTCGCAGTATTTCCATTGTAATCCTGGCTGTATGCGAACTAGCACCGTCTTGTCGAAACCACATGTTAGTCCAGCCCAAAGCATGCAGTTGTGGCGTTAAAAAGTTTTAAATCATATCACGATATCGTTCCCCATTGACGGTTACCGTTACGCCGTTTTCAGCTTCAAAGAGGTCCAATGATTCCTCCTGACCAAATTGCACACCAGACTGTCACCTTTAATGGATGCAAAGGTGACTGATGAACCGACTATTCTGTTTATTCACATATCTATTCAAATGAAAATGTGCCTCGTCACTCATTATGATTTTTGTATTAAAATCGGGGTTGTCATGGGCGAGCTGTAGCATCCTATTGGCATATGTACGGCGGCGTAAATGGTCTTCTGAAAGAAACTCTTGTGTCAACTGAATCTTAAATGGAAACAAATGCAAATCTGTGTGCAAAATTGTGGCCAACGTTGTTAGTTGAAGACCAAGCTCCGATTAAAACACGTTGGTTTACCGAATATTTTTCCCCAATAAATTTGCCACGTCTTTACTTCACGACTGCCAAATATGAACTGTCAAAACTAATATATGCCAAGATGGCGGCAAAACAAAGTAGTGTACCGGCGGGCACCCTGTAGTTAAATGAAAATAAAAGTCGTTGTCACGAGAATATTTTTGGGTGACAGGTGGTTTTCAAAGCGACTTTTTAATGGTCAGTTCAGATGATAACAAAATTTTATATATGCCGCCTGATTACATAACAAATTAAAATAATTGGAATAAAATTTTTTCTATCGAAAGGTTTTACGTATTCTTTTTCACGTTGGGTTAAAATGTTGCTAGAATATTGCCAGATGCATTCCGTGCGTTTTTCACACTTCTACTTCATTAATATTTCATATTAATATTTTTTAAATGGAGTATAACAGCAGGTCGCATGAAATTACTGGCATGTTTAGGAGAAAAAATTATCCTGAAAACGAACCTGCAACATATTTCTTTAAAGGCAACATGTTGCTAATCATTTACGTAACATTATGCATGGAAATTTTGTTTACCTACTCCTTGTCATCAATAAGACCTTTCATTCACCCAACTTATCTCGTCGCTCTATAGAACTCCTTAGCATTTCCAACACCAACAACCCGGTAATCTCTTTGGCAATCACTTTTTCTTTATTTATGTGCAACTTCTAACAGTTTTTAGTACAAGTACTTTTTTTCTACTTTCTTGGTCAAGTTTTCTGTTTGTTTTCATAACAATTCTATCTCTATAATTTCTTTCGCATCTTGAACTGCTTCTGTAAAAAAAAAATTTGGTTTTAATAGTTTGGAGTGAAAGGGAATAAATGTAGGTGTGTGCATTTGTGTAGTTTGGAAACAGTCCTTGTCTGGGCTGACAAAAAATTGGGAAAAAAGAGCAGAGCTTTCACATGGCTGACGCTCATATACGAGTAACTCGTTTTAAATATTGTTTGCCTTTCTTTTCACATTTCTACACACGCTTATTGGTTTCAGTTTTTGCTGCAATAGTCTTTACTAAATTTGTCTAGGAGTTCGTTGAAGGAGTTTTATTTCAGCGGCTGCATGTATGAAAGAATGGCTGATAAATGCAGACAACGATTATGTAAATGAAAAATTTCCATTAAATTCATTGAATTTCTTTTACAATGAAAATATTCCTCTTTTTTCACTTGTGAGCTTGTGTAGTTCTGCTGCGTCCGTCATGGCATTAGGAGTACTAAGGAGCTTTGTTAAGCTGATTTTATAGACTGCATGCTACATATGGTGCAATAAGTTGTTGACTAGTGGCCCATTTAGCAAAAAAAGTGAAGAATTCGATTATGAAAATAAAGTTTGCCGTAATTTGTCTGATTGACTTAAAAGATTTATCGTAAATACCTTATTGCTTTATTTCGGTAAATGTATTTAGTTATCTTTTGTTTGTAGCCAAAACCCCTTATATTTCAGTTCAATTTAACTTAGCTTGTGTATTTCTAAGGAGTTTAAAAAGTTGTTGGTTCTACTGAGTCATTGAGTCGACTTTTCTTGTTGTTGTTATTGCTATTGAATAAAAGGTGTTAACAAAAACGTCGTATCAAAATAAGTTTCAAAGCAAATATTTGTACATCTTATTTGAAACAACATTTGCGAATAAAAAACTCTTCAAATGCTTGTTTTTTAGCATAAGAAAAAAATATTAGCACTACAATCAACAATAGCAGAAAGATTAGAAAACAGTGGTTAAAATTGAGGCAATTGATTTATATATACTCGTTCTTCGTAATTGTGTAAAATTACTTCTAGCTTGAACTCCAGCAACTAGCCTATGAAAAAGTTTATAGCATCCAGCCATTATCTATGCTGCGTTTTTCCCGTAGCAACTTACACCAAACTGCAGATTTATATGCAGCTTAGACACTATTCCCTATACATCCTCGCCCTTAAAACTCATTCTAGGTACTTAGAGGTATATATGAAACTGCTGATTCTTTCCCTTTTTCTCATTTGGTTCATTGTTAGAGATATCCCTTGTATGAAGTCACATCTGTTAATCACTCCGCTAACAATTCGCCCCTATTCCATTGGATTTATCCCAAAGATTTTTGTCTCCCTTAAATGACTTCAATTTTTGTCTTATACCTACGACATTGTTCTTAATTGCGCAATTAGTACGCAATTAGCTCAATTTATCATACAAGAACTCCATAAATTGAGCAATTAGTATATAATTTAACCATTAATTCAGTAAACTTCCCACTGCAATTCTGGTGAACTACACTTTTTTTCTTCATGGTAGTCTTCATACTCTATATGTAAAAAAGGAAACAAAAACAAAGAGAATTGACAGGTGAAATCGATAATTAGTAAATTTCATTATATTTCTAACGAAAACACCTTTGAAGTAATTAATTTCTTTAAAAAATTTGTACCCATTTTTCCTATTTCACAAACGACCAAGCCCTTCTTTGCCTAACTTCCTTTGGCACATGATGTTCACCCTACATTATGATCAATTTTAAAGAGTTTTGCCTCCCTGGAGGTGCTTTTCACAGAGTCCACCGGTGCTGTGTAACTGTCAGCTGATTCTTATTATAGTAAAATGGAAACAACGGATTTTCATGTCGCATACCAATATAACAGTGCAAGGACCAATGCTTGCAATGGCCAAGAATATTTAAATATTTAAAAGTCAAGAACAATTGCGATCCTCAAAACTGTGCTCGCAAAGGAATTATATATGATACCATATTAGTTGAAGCTAAAAATGCAAAACGTAGTTTCTTGGCATGTAAGCAGACTCTTAAAAAGTAGAAAGAGAAGAGGTTTTTGAAGAGCCGAAGACAAGAAAATAATTAATCCTGGAAACTACCAGGCCAGAATTCACTATCGGTATAAAACCAAGCTAAGCGCCGAGTGTGATGAGTTATCAGATGTGAACAGTCCAATCGCAAGCCTATACTTTCGAATACGAAAAAGGCATTTGAGTCGAGCATTAGTGGCCGCAACACAATTGTGAAACTTTATTAAGTGCTCAAGGCGTTGCTGGAAATATGGAAATATGAGATCTTTTACATTCAATGGTTTTATCGGATGTTGATGCCTGAAATCGTCATAGGTTTTAATCAATGACACACGGTCTGGGTCATCAGCATTGTTGGTCATAGGAAATAGGAAATAAATAGTTTTGCAACATTTTGAACAGGTTTTTCAATGCTGCCTATAAAAATTGTGTTGGAACTAATCCAACCAAGGCTGATAACTTAAGCGTTTTCGCAAGAACAAATAAAGATTAAAAATAATTTGTTTAATACTCGTTAATTCTTTATTCAGATTTTTTACCTTTAAAACTTTATTTCTTAAATTGTTTTGTCCGAGAGCATTTGCAGTATTTTGTTGTTTGCTTTATTATGACCTCCTTTTCAAGCTTTCGACTCACTGTGCATTCTTTAATACAAGTATGTTGCACTTAAATCGGAGGTAAGTGTTGCTATTGTTATTTTCAATGTATATGAATTATATTTCAACGGGCATGTTGCAACTTTGATATTAAACTAAAGAAAAAAAAAAAAAAAAACTTCAGAAAACAAGACAAAATAATGTGAAGAACATGATGTTGGCCTCAAACGAGTAAATGGATAAATCAGTAACATACTATGCCTTTGCATGTGTGTGTATGTGTGTGTGTTAGTTAAGTGTACATTACACTCTTAAGCGTTTTCGAACGACGACTCAACAACAACATCTTTGGTTAGTGGTGTTAATTGAAAATGTCTTTTAGCCACGATTTGCTTGCTTATTTTTTCTAGAACAAAATTTTATAAATTCAACAAGAGTTTTGCTGCTGTTCTTCTTGTTGTTGTTTGTAAGTATGTAGTAAACAATTGATCGAGAATGTTAGAAAGAACATCTGGTCAATTGCTCATTTACTAACTCTTGTTTTCCCTGCAGTCTACGACTGCAAGTTCAACAAATTGTGGCCTGAAGGTCTCTTTTATTCACTGATACTTGTTGGTTGTTATTTTTCTTCGTCTCTTCTATTTTGGTTTATTTATTTTATAATATTCATCATCAAATTGTATTGCAATTTAACCAAGTGTTATTGCATAGTTCGTTAGTTGCCTTAGAGCGTCAATAACTAACGATATGATATGTCTCTGAATGAATAACATTTTTCTATGGTTGCCGACATGATTTTTTGTATGTGTGAAAGCAGAGAGGTATTGCCAATTGGTTTTTAGCGGCTTGATACAGTGCACTAACAACACAGGTTATGTGGCATAAACAAAAATTCATGTTTTAGTTGTTAGTAACTAGTGTCCGGCCGAAGTCAGTTTTTAGGGCAATGTTGAATTTGATGTTCGGCCAAATGTTTAGTATATGATTAAAATCAAACCGGAGATGATTTTTTAAACAAACTTTATAGAGAGTCATAGTAAACTTATCAAGATAAACCTCTCACAATCGAAATGCTCGTTGTATCTTCTGAAATAGCTATAGCAATCTTCGGCTGCCACTAGAAAGCATATGATTTCATTAATTTGTTCTCAGCCGAAAGGAAATCGGCTGCAGTTTTCCTCATGCTGTTATTGAAACTGTCGTTAATAATTTGTTGTATCGTGTGAGCCACAATCGCATTGCCGCTTTCATATCAGTACCATTATTTGAAATGGAAAACTGAGCTTCCTTCTCGATATTGAATACCGGTCTTCGCCAAACATAATGCTAAATACCGATTATTGGCCGAAGTCTAATTTTCGCCGGAACCGTAGCCGAATCGTAATCCGATTAATCGGTCAAACTGCAGATGTTCGTAAGTTTCTGTGAGTTTTATTTGTTTTGTATTTAAAACTATAATTAAAATAATAAAAAAATCGTTTCGTAATTTCATAATGGTTGAAATTTGTTTTTTTAAGTTTTAATATTTTTAGTCATTTACACATGGGTATGTTTATGAATAAAGAATCTGTAGATTATTAGTTTTTATTTAGTTTAAAAATGTTTATGATCCCACCAACTAAATTCTCCTTTTTCTATTGCAGGTAATAATTTTCCATCAATTTCCATAATTATGATGAGCATTTTGGGTAAGACTTGTTACGGCAAACTCTACTACTAAAATATTTTTTATCAAAATAATTTAAATTAAAAAAAATATCATTAACAAGTTGAGAAAAATATTTCATTAAAATTAAAAAATACTTTCACTAAAAAATTTAATTAAAAATCTACAATTTTTTTTTTGCCTCTACTATTAAAGGATTTTTCAATAAAAGCAGGTTAACAGTCTGCGGCGACGATGTCGTTTTAGCGACGTCTTCAAATCTGTTATTAATTATTATGGACGTTTTTGTTATTCTGGCTATTTGTTAGTTTTTAGAGGCTATTGTGAAAATCCAGTAAACCTACTTGTGGAGTTTGTCTTGCCATAAATTCCTGTACGGTACTGGTTGGTTTTTTATTACTGCAATACTAAGAAATGAAAACTAAAGAATAAACAAACGCTATAACGAAAATACCCGGTACTTGAAGCTAATAAATAAAATTGTGTCTTTCCAAAAAAAAAACTCTTGCTGTACCATTTCGCAATGCTGTCAATATGGTTGCTGTCGTATTTATGCTGGTGCTGTTTTTGTTACTCTCGAATTTTCAATAGTACAAGCATAGCAATATCACAACATAATTAAATGGGAAAGAAATGCGGTTTTGTAACAGCAAATATTTTTAAGTTTTGCTATTGCTAATTTGTTTCTGTGCTATTGCTATTTCGCAGCTAGCATTAAAAAACACTGGCGTCTTCGTACTTTGGTGAAACACCAAAATAATTTTACATATTCTGTTTATTAAAAACATTTTGTGGTTAGATTTATTTGGTTATATTTTTTTGCATAGTTAAAATACTTTATTTACTTGTGTTTAGAGTTGTACTGAAAATTGTATCGTTTAACTCAACGAAATCATTGAATGTCTAAATCTGCACAATAACTAGTTGAGTACTAAATTAATGTTTAAAATGTGTTCAACAACAATATATTATTGGAGAGAACATAATATGGTTGTCGTGATTATGTCACAAACAAGTTTTTTCCTTGCGTGTGGTTATGGAAAATTTGATATTGACGATGCATTATTTTTTTGCTTACATTTCGTGTGGCTACATTTGAATTTCTCAATGAGTCACTTTTAAGCTTGAAAAATAAGTATGATTTTTATTGATTGCATTTACCCAGCTCTGTTTTGTGTACTACTTCAAATCGCTTCCAGTTTTGTTGTGATGAGATTTTATTATTATTATTATTAATATTTTTTTATGGCTTGTAGGCCATTTGTTTTAACTGATCATCGGTCTTATTAAAAGATCATCACCAAACCCGACTGCGCACACACTGTACGGGCAAGTCAGGCAGTCAGTCAGTCAGTCAGTGTCTTTTGTTAATCTACAATATAAATCTAGATTAAGTTTTCTGGTTGGTTATAAATAATAATTTGCTGTAATATTAAGGAGTAACAGCATAAAACTTAATGTGGCTTCTTAAACAAACTCGCATGCATAAACTCACTCACAAAAGGAAATTTTAACATGCAGTAGAGCTCTCCGTTGCTGTGCTCAAAGTTTATGTAAATAAATCGGCATATGAAGTGCATAAATAATTGTGTACAGTTTCTGCGACTACACATCCGTTTCTTCCTGAACTAGTTTATATTAATTTTTGCCACATAAAATAAAAAATATATAAAAAAAATTAACTTTGTAATTTGAGACTACGTTTAGTTCAATACTGAACAGTTCCCCAGTGATCTTATTTTCAAGTTAAAGCAATATTTATTTATGTACTTATGTAGTTGCTTTTACCGACTTGTATAAAAATAATAAAAAAGGGATAAATAAACAAATACATATGTGTGTACAATATAATTTAAAGCAACAGCAACAGACAACTAACAACCACTAGAACGACGTCAGCAAATTATGAAGATATAAACTTCCTACTTCTTCACTCTGCCGGTTCAATGGAGGAATAATGGGATTTTTTTTGTAGCATAAAAGACGACACAAAGTAATGTTGAAAGGAAGAAAAAGGTGAAAAAGGTACTTTAATTAAAGGCATTCAACACTATGAGGCAACCAACACTTAAAACCTGGATCAACACATTAATCAGTTGCTGTTTTACTTTGACCGGCAACTGATATGATAAATTTTTCTAGAAAGCAATTGGATGTGGAAATTATTATTTAAATGGAGAAATTCTAAAAGTATGAAATAAATTGAATTGAAAGATTTTGGGTATTTTTGCAATCATTTAAGGAATTAAAAAAGTAACTTAATTGGATTAATTCCTAAAAGGATCTAACACAATGCAGCATGATATACGTTTAGCGTTAAAAAAAGGGTCAAAAGTTCTTATGGAAACAAATGGCGGTGCTGCCGTTAATTTTTCCAAATTGTTTTCTGCAAAGAAATTAAGTAAAACTTTTTTATTATAAAATACTATAAAGTCCTTTACTTCCGTTTGCGATCGAAAACTTTAACCTTAATATTTTTGAATAACCAAATGAAAGAAATTTAATAGTTTTTATTAGAATTTTAAACTACTTTTAGGAATTCAAAGTTTTTCTGAAAAATATATTTTTGTGTAGAACGAAAAAATGGATTCAATAAGCAACAAATATAAATTAAAATGTTGTGAAAAGCTTCAGACGTTTTTCAATATTTTAATGCCGGGAATAATTTCGCAAAACCAGTAAAATCAAATTCAAATTTTTGGCCTAATTTTAGTTCAACTCGACTTGGAATTCATAACTTTTGATATGCGTAAATACTGGACTTAATGCTAAACATTGTACTGGTATTTTGGGATACTTTGTAGCTATGTTTAGGAATTTTAAAATAGTGTTTATGCTAGAGTTTAAAGCAAGCAAGTTTCATTAAAACTCTAGCTTGTATAAAATTACACTGAAAAAGGGTTTATGGGGATTTTAACATTCTTTGTAGGAATTCAAACATTTTGGGGAAGAAATATTTTTCACTAATATTCAAACAAATTCCATAAAATTTTATTTTAAAAGTTCACTTTAAAATATTATATATTTCCATAACTGGGGAATTTCCAATATTTTTTTAGGAATTCAAAGTTTTGGCGGGAAAAAGAAATATTTTTTTGATGAATGTAGTTTTTTGTTGCCTTTTGTTACTATAAAAATGGTTTAATTTAAGTTTAGCACAGCACGGATTGGGTTTAAAAAAAATATTAATGGGGTGGGTGGGTGGTTTGACAGATTGTTGAGTTGTTAATTACATTACTTTTTGCTTTACAAAGAGAGCAATTATTTCGTCAGATTACAAGTTCTAGTATTTGTTAAATACAATTATAAATAGTTTCAAATAAAATCCAAAAAGTTAAGCAAACATTTTTGGTATTTTGGGTATTAATTTTTTTATTTGGGAATTCTGAGTGTTTGCTTAAAACATAATTTTGAGATTACGGCCAAACTATAACGCATAATAATCCACTTTAAGGCTCGTTTTCTCAAAATTATATTTGAAAGTTTAGATTATTTTGTCTCAAGTCGCTTTTATTTCATTATTCTTCTCTTGTTCTATGCTGCTCTGAATGCTTCACTTTATATTTTCATGTCAAAGGCAAGTCATGGCCAGAATATGTACATACTGTGTAGGTATGTGGCTCAAAAGATGCTGTGTTGGCGACGATGACGATGGGGATAACGTTAATAAAGTGAAACAACAGCATCGTAGTAGCAGCAGTGACATCTTTGCCATACCCCGTGTGTGTTTTAACAATATCTAGGAAAATAAAACGATTTTTTCTGTCACAGTGATTTTTCTTCTAGTGTCGTGCGTTGATTATGATGAAGCAGCCTGTCATAATTAAACCTTCGATGTCTCTGCCAGTTGTAGTCAATATGAATATGACGCTGTATGTTTTGAAATCCTTAACAAATTCATGATCTTATCTTGAACAAATAAATTAAATTTTTATGATCAACTTTTTTTATATCCAATAAAAATTATCTTGCATAGCTTTAAAAGCTGAAAATAAAAATGAAAACAAACACTAAAATTTGATTAATTTAAAAACTACCCACCTTGATCCTGGCAACATAACATTAAAATCAAAACCCACTCAATGTGAACATAAATAATGAAATAAAAAACAATACAAACTTAAACTACATACTTGTCAGTTGTGTTCATTTTACTGTTGTTTTAACTTTATAAAAATCTATCAATATATTTTATCATCATTTTGTTGCAAGTGCCATTAAAATATGTGGGGGAAAATTGTGTAAAAAAAGGAATATCCTTCATAAAACAGTGGGCTGCTGCTAATACATATTTTCCCCATCCTTTTTTGTTGTTGTTGGTGTTTTTTGATTTATTTACATGACAAGCGGGTTAATTACAACATGTTGCGGTTTATACGGCTTGTTATTTTTATACTACCGCACACAGAAACCCAAAAGAAGCATAATAAAAAATCATCGCCATCATCAGCAGCACAACATATCAGGACACAATAAATAAAAGACCAACAACAAAATTAACAGAAATTGGAAATAAAATTCGAGGTTATATGGTGCCCAACAACGAAAAAGCCCTTCGCTCATCGCTATCGCTGCAACTGTAGGCATCCTAAGGTGAGCGTTAAAGTGATAAGGTTAGTTATGTATATTAATGAAGTATAAGACACTGTTCGCTGTTATTTCGTATCAAATTTATTAACTAAAATTTTAAAAAATTCGAAATTGACATTTTTAGCTTCTAACAATGAGATCCGGCAAACGTCGGTCCATGTTGCTCAAACCAGCTCTTAAACCATTAAGCTTTGTTTCCCAACATTGTATATGGAGAGAAATTATTTAGTGCCCAAATGCTTCTGCAGCTGCTCTATGTATTTATATCACATTCCATATCTCTATCTTTCTCATTTATGGCTCACTTTAGTTTCGAGGGGCAGACTATCTATTTCAGTTAAAGGTAAATACAAAAGCCAAGGAGATATTTAAGCTAAGTACTAACCAAACCTTTTCGGAACCGGTACCAGAATATCTGCCTCCGAAAATTAATCCTCCATTCACTTCTATTAAAGCGACTATCACACTGCAAGTCTTTAGATTTTAGTTGGATTTTTGTAGAGAGATACCTAATGGCTAAGCTATTTCGGGTTGGTAGCGGCAGCGGGGGTTCTTGAGATTTTTGACGGCTTAAGTTTTGATTGCTTTTTGTAAAAAATTGCAAAATAAATTTGTAAAAAAGTATAGAATTTTTCAGCAGGCGACTAACCAAAATACCCTTATAACTGATAAGCACTCGTCGGCGAACCAGTCGACCAGCTGATTTGTTCAACAAATACTTTTAGTATTTTCTTCGTTTGTTTCCGTAAAAATGCAACCCTGTTAAAATGAAAAGTCTCAGCGTTTGAATATTTTTCTGATAATAATCACAGTCATAGCACTGTCAAACTTACATTCGCATTTTTTGACAGCCTGATTACATTTTACTTGCATTTGTCAAAACGTTTATTCGATCTAATAGTGTGAACCAAAACGATTACTACCAACTACCAACGCCGCTATACTCCGCTGAACTTGCCGCAGCAACCTACGGCAACATGTGATTACAACGAACAAAAAGACTCCTTATCACTTGGACTCGCACCTTATAAAGGAAACCAATACAATAACAGCGGAAAAATAATGCGAAATATACGAAAAATAGTGGAACCCCAGGCCAAGCTACTCATGTGTAAGCATTTTAATGTGTAACAGGGGAAAATAAAAATATTTAATCGAACGAGAAAAAATCAAACTCAAAGAGAAACTGTGACTCTCAGGCAGAGAGTGAGAGAGAGAGAGAGAGAGATAGACGGAAAGAAGGTGTTTCTTTTTTTCACAATTCAAAATAAGAGGAGAAGAACATAAAATAATGTTACACAAATTGTTGCAAATTAATCACGATGAAGACAACAATAACAAGAACAACGCCATTACAACCAAATCCAGCAGGCAACAGTACATAAATTTACTATCAGCCATCAGCACGCAATCTATTATTTTTTTTGTTTGATTTTTTGTTGCTCAAATTTATTCATTATTTGCCTTCGATTCTTTTTTTTTTAATTTCCCTTCTGTTCTTTTCCTATAAATAATTAATTCTTGCGGTTTTAATCAAATCAATACTATTGTTGCTACGTTAATTTATTTTGACAGTATTTGTAATTAGTTTTTGATGGAACGTAGAGAATTCATACAAAGAAAGTTGTAATTAAATATTTGTTGGTTATTTATGTAATTTAACTAAAACATTATGTTTGGCCATCGTAATATTTTGTTGGGGGGTTATAACATATTTATGTCCTTTAAAATCACGCGAGAAACGAAATAAATTTAAAGCAGGGTAGTTATAGGAAAAAATTACAGTTGCATTCACATTCGTGGTAATTACATATATAAAATTGATATTTAATGATTTTTATATTATTTTTGGAATTTAAAAATTCTATTAAGTTAGGCCGAGGCCACGCAATGAGCGGCAAAGCGGTGACCGGCTGAGCGGTGAGCGGCAAAAAATTAAAACATACTACTGAATACTACTGAAGCGGCCACGCAATGAGCTAAGCGGCGCCGCTCAGGAATAAAACTTGTTCTAATTTTTAGTTGATTTCTGGGCGGCGAAGTATAAACATGGCAAAAGTGATTTCGGAGCTTATAATTTTATTTGTGCAAAGCCAATCAAATCTTTTTTCTTAAACGCATTAAATTCTTGTAAATATGAATACGATTTTCGCGTAAAAACATTAAACAAACCTCTCTAGACAATGGCATTTTAACAACTAACCGCACTAACGCTCAGAAATGACGCTCTGTAATAAGCCACTTGCCGCTTAAACTCGCCGCTCTGCCGCTCATTGCGTGGCCTCGGCCTTAGAGTTTAGCTAGCATTCGAAACATTTTAAAATTTCTGTTAAAAAGGGGTTTTAATTAATTCCTTCAAAACTAATGAAATTGTTTTAAATTATATTTTGTTTTTTGTTAATTGAACAGTTTAGAGTTCAATTTGAAAAAATAAATGCTTCGGGTCTCTTTTTAAGGAGAAATAAAATTTTGCAACAATGAGGGAATTTACAAAAATGTATTATTTACAACAACAAATATCTTTTTCAAATCTCGTAAAGGCAAATTTAAGTGGTTTTTTAAATGAAAAACCAGTCTTTTCAGCTTTATAATATTTTGGAGATTTTGGGATTTTGTGCAACATTTCTGGGAATTCAAAGTTTTTCAGTAATTCTAGTTTAGAAATAAGTTTTTATAATAATTCTCAAAGTCAGCCTAGTTAAATCTTCAATTTCATTTAAATTACACGTTTTTAATCTTTGACTCCTGGACTAACTGCTTCTTTGCTTAATAATTTCCCCTTTTAAGATTATAAATAATTATTAGCTACCACGAACAGAACGTACTTTTATTAAATTACTTTTATTTTTACAACAATATATATTTTGAAAATGGCAAGAGAAATTGTATTTTAATTTTAGTTTTTCCTTGTTATTTGGTGAAACACATCCGAAGCCATCAACTGCACATGCCGCGGTATTTGCTATTTGTTTCACATTTTGTTTTTCTTTTGATATTGGTGTTGGGGTTGTCAGTTATTGCGGTGCATTTAGAGGTTTTAGATTTTTTTTATTTTGCTTGCTTTCATGTTTTTAGTTTCAATATTTCGACGAATTGTTGGTTGTTTGATTTTTTGTCGGCGTTGTTAAATGTTCGTTGAAGGTGAAGGAAGATGTTATTTTACAATTTGTTGCTTCATATTATGTGGTACATATTTTTCACGTTGAAGTAATATGCTCGATGTTTGGGAGGATTTTCATAAACTTTTGGACAAATTTTCAATTATGTTTCCAATTTTTTGCCAACTATTTTATTAATTAAGTTAAAGAAAATTTTGTTTAGAAAATTTTAAATTGGGAGTTTCAAACAAATTTCTGGAATTTCAGATTTTTTCAACAAATCTTTATTAAACTGTAGCCTTCCAGCAGCATATTTTTACCAAGTTATTCCTAAAAAAAGCTTTCAGAACTTAGAAACTTTATAAACAAAAACTTTTAATGTTTTAAAATTAAGTTTAAAATTGCATTTGTCAAAAGTTTACTGCAAAAAACTTGAACACATTAAAAAGCGTTCGATTAAAAAAGCTTAGCGAAAGATTTTTTAGACCAAACTTGAAAGCTCATTAGCCAATTACAGGGAACAAAAAGCTTTAAAAAGTTTTGCGGGAAAATTACTCTAATTAGTTTTCTTTACAAAAGAATTGTAATTAATCATTTCTAAAGAAGTGATTTTAATAAAAACGAAAAAAGCACCAAAAATGTCATAAAGGTGCTGAAAAAAGCTCTTTAACAAATGTTTTTAAGGCATAGTTTGCTTAAAAAAGCTATGGAAAAGATTTTAATCCTTTATTTAATGTACAGTGAACGCCAAATTCACAAATGTATAGTATTAAAGCTCTTTGCATGTAAGTTTAATTGACATAACAGTCTTTATTATTTTGTGCTGGTTCAGCTGTTTCATATCGATAACAATTTGTATTAAATGCCAAATATTTCTAACGTTTCAATCGTGCTCAGTGTCAGTATTTTTGTATTAAAATTCTTTAAATGTTTCAATATATGAAAATAAGAACAGCATTGTATTTGTTCGAATACTCAATACACCTACAAATAATATTTGCACAAAAAAAGCAGCACGCGTTTCAATGTATAGGAAGAGAGTGGTGCACTATGGGTTTTTCAGGGAAGAGTTTTTGACAGTTTCACTGGGGCTCCTGACACAAGGAGGCCAACGGTATTGTTGTTAACATTGGCCTAAACCAAAACTTTAATGGAGTGCCCTATAATTCGATGGTAGGGTATAACAGTGTTCAAAGTGTAAGAGCAATCAATTTATCTCACGACAAGGCTGAGTGAGTTGGCTAACTTTTCACTACGTCAGGCTTTTATGTAAACAGTAGAGCACGTACTATCATGTAGATAAGTGCGCATACATGTGATTCAAAATTAATATGAAATTGTGTGTAAAAACTACATTTGATTTATCGACTTTATTTACAGTTGTGCTAAAAGAGCAAACACTTCAAAAAACCACCCTGTATATGAGAGCCAAATGGAAAAATTCAATAAGTAAATGAATGAATGAATTGTTTGGAATCAAGACAACAACAACAAAAAAATCTAAATGTTGATAAGAAAAAACAAACAGCTACAACAATCCACAAAGAACTAAAGAAAATAAAAGAAAAAAAAAAAAGAACCAGCAAGTGGAATTTGATCGGTATGTGAAAATTTGTATGCGCATATTTGTGTTTTGTTCCAACTGCTGGCATCAAATATTTTAAGGAAATTCTGCTCATGACAATGATGCTGGTTATACTGCTGTTCCTGTTAACGAATGGTGCAGAGATGGCCGCAGAAGGTGGTAGAGGACGACGAGGGTGTAATTTTCTACACATAACCAGAATTTAATGTCAATCTTAATTTGGCGCTGCGAATGACATGAAAGCAATCAACATAATAAGTATTAACACCTACATACCTACTAACGCACACATACATACACACATACACTTGTTGTTGGAAATAAAACTATATAAATATTTATGTGTACAAACATTTATAATGGGCACTTGTGTTAGTGTAGGCATGTGTAGCATTAAACGGAAACAATAGACCCAAATCGAGTGAAAGACCATTCAACCGTTTAAGGAAACCCAACGGTGGTGTTGACACGGTTTGATTAAAACTAACACCTCTTAAGCTGTAGAACTCATCAACGATTCTAGACCAAGCATTTAATACAATTCTACGTCAGGCATCGAGCACACAAAACAAATTAAAATTAAATTAATCATATAAATAAATGACGCTTATTTTTTTTCTCCTGTTTCCCTGGCACTGCTAAGGGAGTGTAGACGTCTAATATGGGCATGTGTTAAAGTATGTGTAGTAGTGTGTAATTTCTTGGCCATCTATCAAGAAATTCCTAATAGAGCTCCTGTCTAGTCGTGTGCTGCCAACTGAATAAACTCTGTGTGATGGACTGCCACTGACCATGATTTGTTGAGACGTCAGACGTTGTTGTTTCTTTATTGCCTCAACTCAACTAAAAAATGCTACTTCCGTATTACGCACCAAATGAAGCTGTCACTTTAAATGTCAATTTGTTATTTGTTGTTTTTCTACAGCTTTTTTTCTCGATTGCCCATAAAAAACAACATTGGATTTATTTATAACGCATTTTACTTGTTGTTTGTTTTATTGCCTAAGAAACACGTATTGAAACTGTTTAAAGGAGTGGGGAATGCCTTGGATTTGTTTGGTAGAACAAATAGTATTGGAGCTAACGAAATGCGCCACGGAGAGAGAGAGAAGCTAATAGAAGTATAATTATGTATTTTAGTAATTCAGGGCTTTGTAGTGAAAATAGCCTCAACTTAAACATTTTAATTTGGTGAGATCTCTAGTGAGTTGATGAAAGAGCTTTTGAATTCACAGTCGCTGTTGCGCAAATTAATTCAGATTGCTTGTCACAAAAGCTTAACATCTTTACAGGAATTTTTTTAAAACTTTTTGCATATAGACTTAAGAGCTTTTAGATGTTTATGATACGTTTTTCTAAAAAAGCCTTTTTTCTTTTCAAAACTCAAAAGCGTAAAAGCTCAGAAGCTTCGGAAATATGCTAAAAAATGTTGTTCAACACCAAGGTTCAATTCTTTAAAGACGGTTTTATGAGCTTTTGTATATTTTTTTCACAAAAGCCCAACGTCACCACGTTTTTTCGTTTGTTTTCGCTAACCTCTGAAATCGCCCAACCGATTTCAATATGTTGCTTCAGCATAAGAACTAGACTACTTTTGTATTCGATTGGGATGCTGTGGTTGACATCTATTAATTGTTTCTTTACAAAGATAAAATTATTTTTGATGCGTTTTTCAAAGGCCCTGAGTTTAATGATCTGTATCCATTTAGCAAATTAATGGTGACTGACCACATGATCTATATTAGACCTCAAAGATATGGTAAGCCGGTATATGGCTACTGCAGGAGCTGTGATAATGAGGAGAAGGATAATATTTATTCTCCAAATCCTCTGTTCTGCCTTGGAGAACCAATACTGCTCCTATCTGGGGCGGAAGTCATTAGTCATCCTCTCCGCACTGTCGGAGGTAATACTACGTGGAATCTACCGTTTCACTTCAAAAGGAGCAACTGATTCGGCAGTGATAAATTTACGTTATCCTCTCCATTGATAAAGCTTCTTAGTCTACTAGATTTTCCACATGTCGAAATACTTTCTATTCTCCTTCCTGTATTGCAGGTGGCCTACAAAGCTAGCGGGGCAAGATGAGATGTTCCTTTTATTTTACCTCAGAGCTCAGGGTCACACAAGTGTTTTTTGAGCCTTTCATGCATAATGATACGAAAAGTATTTTATTTTCCTTCCCTAATTTTAGCAGGAGTCGAAAGCGCTTTTGTATTTTCGTAACTCTGATGCGCGTTTCAATCAGCCAACTCTTTTTGAGTCCATACATTTTTATTAGAAAATAATTGAAATTTATTAAAATATTTCTTTTTTCAATTTACAGTTACGTCCAAAATTTTGCGGAAAAAAATTATAAATTTTATTCTGCTCAATTTTCACATTTCTCTGCTCTTTTAAAATTGATTTTTTTGACATAAACAAATGTCAAGTTGTATTTATTTTGGGACTTGTAATTTATAAAACATGTCGGCAGATGTCAAAGGTTCAAAGTTGTTTGTGTAGTTCAACTCCTTTATTTGAAACACTTTTCAAGCGCAAACACTTTTTCATACGCCAGTCACACAACGGACTCACAAAAGGGTGTTGTGTTGTTCTCTATTGAATGAAGGCACATGTGATTTATAATTTTAAAGACATTGATTTTAATGGGGGCTTTTTGAAAGTAGTATGTGTTTCATTGACTTTTTTCTTAGTAGGAGTGAATTTATTCACTTACACAGACATAAAAATAACTTAAAAAATGTTCACAAAATATTCCAATTTTTGACTAGAATTAAATTTATTTTATTCAGGCTTATGGAGAGAAGTGTTTTTGATTTGTGGAGTAAGTTTTTTTTTTAACAGTCGGTAGAAAACGCATTTAAAACACAGGCCTTTTTAGTCACAAGAAATCTAAACTACACAATCGTCTGTCAATTGGTATTTTTTTTTTATCAAAAAGATTTCCTTTGGGAGTGCAAAAATTTGATTGCACATAATTTTGTTCAAAAGAATTTGTTTGTGAAAACGAACATTTAGTAGTGAAAAAAGGTTTTTACAAAAATAAATTGCTGTAGTTCTTATATCTATATCCATCCTTCAAAGAATAAAACTGAAAGCACGCAATAATAACTTTAGTATACTTTAATCTCAGTTCCCTAAGCATAACTTGTGCAGCAGAAGATTATGAAATTAATTTCCAAGTTTAATTTAATACTTGTACTTTACGCCTCCCAGTAAACGAAAACAATTGTAATCATTCAGCCCAGAGTTAGTTTTTTTTTGTTGCTGCAAATGACTTTGCATTGAGCATAAATTTGTAACTAGAGGCGAAGATGATGCAGCAGAAGAGATGGTGATGATGATGATGATAAATACAATTAAGCCTGTTTTATTTACGCCATCTTCCTTAACATGCAGGGTTTTGCTCAGCAAACAAAAACTCTTTTTTTTTTTAAACTGGTCGTACATTAAATCACTGCCCACGCATTTTTCTTTGGCTTGTGTAATTTTCGACTGTGACGCTTTAAACAAGTTTAAAACAAACGCCTACGAAAAATCCTAAAATTGAATGAGAGTTGAAAAAAAAGCGACACAACTTTAACTTAATCCTCATGGCAACAGCAGTTGAACCATCAATTTTATTTTAATGCGTTCCGCTTGTCATTTACCAGGAAACGAGGAGGAAAGAAAACAAAACGATTTACTAAAATCAGGGGTTAGCTGGAAATAAGAGGTATGAATAGTTAGTTACTGGTTATTTAATCAGGGCCTGGCTCTCTCTGCCTTGTTATCGCATTTACTCTGTTTGGGTAGCTTTGTTGTTCTGGTGTCATTTTTCTTGTTCTTACTCCTTTAAATTCAAATATTTCGTAATGGGCTGATTATTTAATTTTTAAATTTTTCCAAAAAAAGTCGCTCTCAGAAGTTTGGATTTTGATAAATTTCTTCCAACGGGACACAAGGGAATGAAACTGAATTTATTTGACGGGTGTGTGACCTGGTGTGCTGATAAAGATAACAAAAAGATAAACACCAGTGCTAAAAATGCTAGCTACGAAATAGCAATACCACAGAAAAAGTACTATACTGTGCTATAAAGTCTGCAAGGTTTGTTAACTATAATTTTGCTCTGACTGTGGTGTTGAAAATAAATACAGTCCAGCAATGGCAAAAATAAAAAAAAACATTTGCTGCCACGAATCAGCACTTTCTTCTCGCTAAATTATTCATGCTATTGATACGCTTGAGCTGTTGAAAATACGAAAGGGAGGAAAACAGCACCAGCACAAATGCGATAGCAATTACCTTAGCAGCAAAATGAGGCCAGCTTTGCATACACATAGATTTATTATTTATTTTTAGGTACCACAAAAACTGCAAAAGCGCTATGGTAAATTTTTCGCTTTTACTGCTGCGGTTAGTAATAAGTTTTTTAATTTGTCTTTAGCGTTCTGTTAAAAAGATTTCAGCAAAGTACAGCGCAGTAGTTGATGTCATATTTGGACTGTTTCTATTGCCATATTTTTAATACAAGCCTCATAGCAATAGTAATAGCAATTTTAATCTAGCATTGCTTTAAACTCTGATAAATAGCGGATCTTTTCATTCATATTGGGATATACTGACATCACATTCTTGCCCGCTTTCCGCTTTCCTCTTTAAGTCCATTCTTATAAATATTCATTCGTCTCAGGTGTGAAGAGAGGGAAACATATTCCAGAGTGCTAAAAACTTGCTATTGTTTTAAATATCGCTACGACAATTTTTTATTACTATTTTCATGCAATAAAGTCTCTTGTTAACAGGGGAATTATTATTGCTGGCGGCCGTCGAATATTTTTCGTGTGGATAATTTTGTTTCGAGATATTTCAGTTTCTGCTGCAATCGTCGAAGCAACCTCTATCCTATCTTATCCCACGGCGGTCCGACAGAAGCACCTATACATGTTAAAGTTTTATGGCCATGACTGCCAACTTGGTCTTGCTAAGGAGTTCGAGGTCAATCTCCTGCCGTCAATAGCTTCATTATTGACAGCTTACGTTTTAATGCAAGGTTGACCAAGCATCGCACTATTGGTGCCACGTGGCAGCACGTCAACTTCAGTGCTGCCAGTGTGTCGAAACTCGAAAGATGTTTTCTTCCAGGTTCAGGCCACACGCAAGCCTCGGCTAACAACACATTAAAGCGGCGGGATCGCCAAGAAGGCCTGCCGCACGGGGAGAATCTGTAACACAAAACTTAGAATCAGTGATTTCTCCATTTTGACAGCTGCTAAACAAAAGTCCTTAAAACAGTAAAACTTATTTAAGCTGTTTTCATTATGCTTACACTGTAGATTTTCTGAATGCCGGCGGATTAGTTTCGGCACAGCCCTCGTATTTAAGATATTAGAACGTAATGAATATGAATGTTTATTTGTCCGCTTTGTTTAATCAGCATAATTTAAGATACTTTATTGATTATTAAAGATTATGCTGCTAATAGCAGATACCTTTGGCTGCTTAATTTTGTTAATAAATAATTCAAACAATTCAGACTTTCATTGCTCGCTCTTAACAGCAAAACAGCTTGATTTTAAATGTTGACTTTTGCCACAGAATTTCTTAAAAGTTTCCTACAATCCAACGTAATGTGTCCTAAACCTGCAGCCACAGAAGGGATCGAGAAGCATAGAAATAAAACAGGGCGCTTTTGTTAAACAAAAAAAAAAAAAAAACAAATTTCATCATCAGCATCATCTTCATCATCAGAGTTATGCTTCATTAACTGCCAGTCGCTTCTCTTGCTTTTGATTGACCATTCTTTAGTTTTGTCGCTATTATCATTTGTATTTATTGGAATAACATGTGTAAGTCCAACAAAGTCACTACATCTTTTCACCTTAACACTTCTCATATGTATTTCTTTATTCTTTCTTTCGAAAATAATTTATGTGATTAAAACTAGTTTCTGAATATGTAATACGTAAAGGAAAGAGCCTTAAACCTGGACGCCTCGTTTAAAATGAAAACTGTAACTATTCCATCGCATGTTCAGAAATAAAAAAGAAACGAAACTTGATTACATCCATGAGAAACTTATTCTTATTGTATGATGATGATGATGTATGGAAAATATTAATTTCAGTTTCATTTGTGTACAAACAATTTGTGCGACCGTGAGAGAGGGGGAAGTACGCGTACCTACACACATGATCTTAAATAATCAAAATGACAGTGAGAGTTTCGTTTAAAGCTAAAAGATCGTTGGCTAGGGAACCCACATAAAATAATAGATTGTATATTTGGTCTAAGAAAGTTCGGGCATAAAAGACGTTTACGTTGGACAAAGGTTTAGTTGGACAAAGGTTTCCTGAATTTTTTTCTACAAACGAAAACGTGATTCTTATTTTATTGATGAATACGCGGGGATAAAAAACCCATGGAAGGGCAAGGATTCAAAACAGTACGTATAAGGAACTAGTTTGAGGTAGCTGCGATTGTAGTACCGACAAACAAGTGATGTTTTAGTCAGCCAGTTGTGTTGAATACCCACTGTTGCTGACGAGCATCTTTCGTATCTCCTGTACGCGGAGAACTGGCAGTCATTTCACAAATTCATAGTATTTGTATCGGGTTTTCCAATCTTTACACGCAAAAAAAAAACAAGTTTGTAGCATGGTCACGATGACAATAATTTATTATGGCAAATATATTATGGTTATTTAAAAATATTTTAAAGTATAAGTTAGTTGCGATAAACAAGTTCTTGTTATATAATTTCCATTCATAAAAATTGCAACATGATTAAGTTGAACATTACAATTTAAAAATAAATTCTACCCACAAGAAAGTGTTTTCACTATACAAAAATAACATAGTAACTGTAACCATCAAATGTTCATCATATATAGAATTGTTTATGTGTTTAATCAACGTATGAGGGTTACTGGTTAACACACGTCAACTATTCAGCATTCGATGGCTTTAGCCACCTGCCAGTTAGTAACATCCATTTTTGGCTTTTCTATCGTCCTGAGAGGACCATATTGTTATTATCTACAATAATAAAATAATTTGCTTACAACCGTACAATTCAATCATAATATGTTGGTATTTGCAAATGGTTAGCTCAACCATGTTTTTTATTCACTGAACCCAAATTACCTAGTAACATGACTGAGCACGTCTCATTGACACACATTTGTTATCAAAATGAGTATTCATCGTTTGACTGAAAA
Organism: Phania funesta; assembly: GCA_963932375.1. Classification (NCBI taxonomy): domain Eukaryota; kingdom Metazoa; phylum Arthropoda; class Insecta; order Diptera; family Tachinidae; genus Phania; species Phania funesta. Next base: position 90,016,357 of record OZ010654.1, on the reverse strand, counting down.
GTCTATTTTAAGTGAAGTACAATTACCTTAAAAGCGACGACGCCAGATTCACTAGTTGGGATTGCCCTTTAAAAAAGTATATTTTGGGCTGGATTAAACGAAATTAATATGAATATTTTGTATTTATAATTTGAGGTTATGCCTCGTGAAGCAAGATTGTGCAATTGTACCTCGCTGTCCCATTGTTTGAGGTTTTCTGACATCGCAGGTCTATGCCAGTCGACCGTTGATGTAAAAACCTATCAAACTCAGCCGAATGTGTGTAGGAAGTTATCAAAAATTTAACCTCTCCTATTCCTGCCAACACGTGATGCCGCAAATCAAACTCAGCCGGACGTATGTAGGAAGTCATCAAATATGTAACCTTTTGTGAAGCCGCATTATATTAAGGCATAAGTGGGCATATAAAATAATAAAACAAAAGAATTTCTTTAAAATCTCTCCCACAACGCGTATTATTCCTTTTTAACTTGACCCTAAAGGAAAGCTCTTTATTTAATTTTCGGTGGGGTATAGTTCGAGTAAATTGCAAAGAGCTCAGATAAATTATTGTAAATTTGTTGAATTTTTGCTTCAATGAATTTCACAGAATGGTTATAATCAATGAGTTGGTTAGATATTAGCCATTCTCTGCAACTTTGCCTGAGATAATTTGAATCTCATTTTCCATAGTAACCTGCCTTTGCAGCTCCCTAACTCTAACAGCAATTTGGCCTTTCATATAGTAAATTATCTCGAATAATGTTTAGAAAAATCGAAGCATAAACCATGAATCATTTCCCCAATTTGTCATCTTCTGATGCTTTCACATCATTTGCATTGTTAACAAATGTGTTTAAAAAAAGCGTCTCTATTAAATTGCAAAAGGAAAATTAACGACAAGAAATCAAATTGTGTAATTTTCCACTTCATTTTACTGAGTATTGAGTAAAATTTAAAAATGTTTCCAACAATTTCCAACATTAACGATTATACACTCGGCAGGTTTTTTTTAAGGCTCACGTTGTTTGCCTGCATTAACGATTTGTCCAACTTGTTTCGAAACGAATTGTTTGGTCATCAGATCACAAAGCCACGCAGAGTTCAATTGTATGCCAAATGCCAATTTTTGCAAAGCAAATGTAAATGTTTCATGGCTGAAAAGTAACAGTAACCCAGCAATAAAATAACAGCAACAAAATTACAACATATAAAAGAAATCTTAAGCAATCGTTAAAAAGCATCACTAATATTTGTCTGCCCAAGTCCACATTTGGTATAGACAACATTTTGTTGTTAAGTATCACTGCAATAATAACAGCAACGTGCCACCAGCAAAATGTATCCAAAATTCCAACAGCATGCTGCACTTTGTGTGACATACTGCTAGACGAGGATACTGTCTTGTTTGTGACAAATGATTGGTGGAAAATATTTGCTGTATGGTTAAAAAAAATACTGCTTTAAGAAATTTTTTTAATGTGGCGGTCGCATGTTGTTTGTTTAAGAATTAAGAACATGGAAATAGATTTTAAGCCATTATTTTTTTTACCAAAATTTCATTAAATTTTTTGTCAAATAAATTTTATGCAATTAAAGAAAAAATTACTTTTAATATCCTAAATTCATTTAATAAAATCTTAAATAAAATTCCGTCCTCTTAGTTGGAAAGTATAGTGTGTTCCAATCTTAAATGAACCGTTTTAGTTTTTAACCATAAAAGTTTTTTAAATAAAATTTTACTAATGAGATTTATTGTGTCTTTTATTTTCAGGTAATTAATTGGTTCTTTCAACAGCATTTTTGTAAACAACAACTAAGTAAGTTTTAAATTAAATTTAATTTTGTTGTTTCTACTGGGCGGTAAATTGTTGGAAAAAATTTATAGTAAAAATGGAGCACTACGCGCCAGATGAACGCGCTTTGTCTTTGTGGAAATTTGTGGGAAAAGATCATGGTAGATGATGAAGCTTATTTAAAGCTTGAGAGCTTCGTTAGTTATCAAAATATTGAAGTTGTTCCCGAAATTCTGAACTCACATATAATTGTTGGAACAAAAATAAGCAACATGTTGCTTGCTGCTTGGTTAGTTGTCAGCCACATTGCAATAGAAATAGAGGAGGCCAAGCAAACACAGACTTGATCTTGACAGGGCCACGTGATAAGCGGATGAAACAATTTAAATACTGCAGAATATATATCCTGCTCGTGTACTTTCTCGTTTCGGTGAAGAAAACGCGGTTTCTTGACAACGTGCTTTAAAACGATTCGTCAAAGCGCCATGTATTCAATAAAGAGATTCAACGCTGCAGTAGTAACTTCATGTGTGTGATATAAAAACAACTTCAAGATTTTAAACTTCCACCGAAAGTTTTCTTTAAAAACATAATACTAATTTGTCCATCCCTGGTTCCAATACCTCCTCAAAGCGAACAAAAATTTAATAATAAAGTAGGGCGGAAACTGGTTAGTTTTTTTTTTTTTTTTATTAAATTTCAGATCGCACTGTCGGAAAACAGCATATAGAGATTCTTTTAAACCACAAATGACTTTCTTTTTGGTTTATTTAAATAAAAGTGCATGTCAAACTAAACAGGACTATATATATGTATCTTGTCGTTTTTAATTGCTTGCATTTCTTTCTAAAAAAAATATGCAACATTTCCAAAAAAACATCCCGTTCCTTTCTAAATATGCTGCACAAAACACTGGCGAATATGTAGCATTTTTTGCACTAATAACAACATTGAGATAACAAGACTTTTTCTTCATGTGTGGAAATTTGATTTAAATATTTCTGTATCATTGTAATCGTTAAAAGTCCGTTAATTTGTGAGAGTTTAGAAAATCTGAAAAATGTTGTACCTACTCATAAGGCAACATTTTCTTAGGAAAGGACCACATCTGCCCTAAGCTTACAGATCTGAAGCTAAATTGTTTGTTTTTATTCTTAACACAAAAGATCAATATTTTGATTTCAACTCTTGAATATATTACATCAATATTCTAACTTCAAAACTACAGCCATATTAGACCAAGTAAGTTTAACCTAAAATGGTTATAGAAAAATTTTTGCTAAAAAAAAGTCGGTGCGAAGAAACTTAGAATGTGACAAAAGCGCAACAGTCACAATTGGCGAATATTTCGCAAAATTATCCTAGGAAACCCATTATTTTAACCATTCAGTATAGAAGTACTAGAATAAAGTTTATGCTTATTTTCTCAAATATTTCCCAAATGTAAACGCACAATATCAATTAAGGCTTTGTTCAATCCATTTACAGTCACAGCAAAAATATTTCTACGGTTTCTATTTTAATAGACATCCGCTGTTCGCAAATATGGTTTAAGAAACGCTACATAAAATCAAAATTATACACAAACCCTCAAACTCACTTAAGTTTGCGAAATGGTAAACGACAATACATTCTAAAAGGACCATAATTGGCATTATGGTTCGTAAAATCATGGAAATGATTACTCGTATGTCTGTGTATGTGTGTGTGATTTTTAATTTTACTCAATTGTTTTGTATGAGTTTTAAACGAGTATGAAATACTGTCATTCTTTGGTTGGCAAATAAAATGCTTTGGAATGTGCAACAGCAAATACGCACAAAAACAAAAAAATTAATTAAATATTTAATGGCGATTTCCAACCGATAAATAAATTTTTATTTTGTGTTGTTTTGATTGGCTTAGTTATCGTTCATTTTTAATATAATTTAAAATTTTTATAATTAATTTAAAAATGCTGTCAGTTACATTAAAATGCACTATATTCGGTGGCATTGTATTCTTTATACCCTTCTTAAAAATATGCTGTGAAGTCACTTTGATGTAAAATCAAAAATTTGATTGAAGTTGTTATGTAACGTATGTCGATTTTTCGCAATTTCGATTTTAATCATTCTTAACTTGTGTCTAAAAGTTTTTCAAAAATATGAAACAATTTACGTTTTTCTTAACAAGCAACAACCTATGTGAAGTTTAAACAGCCAGGCCGTTTATAGCGTGTACATTCGGAGATAATCAGACACATTCTGAAAAAAAGAATGTAATTGCGTTTTCGATTTTAAAATAAAATGTTGCCTTATTAAAGGGTGCATGCTTAACACACACGCTTATTATTCGAGATTTCATACAGGTCATAAAGGACACTTCATTTCGTCATTATTGAGGCTAAAATCCAAAACAAACACCACCTTTTATCGGTGTAAACATAACACAAGTATAACAAAAGTGCAAGAAATTTTTTATTTACTCTAGAAAAGAAAACACCATAAGTTTTTATATTTATTTAAATAGTTTTCAGCACTATATAATGTCGACATGAATATGATTGATGAAGAAGAAGTCTTCGGTGTTCATGACAAAATGCGCCTATCTTAAAAGCAACATTTTTCAGAAAAGCCACAAGAAGAGCGTTTGCTTGAAATTACGGGCTTTTGCTAATGTTTTCGTGAGTACAAGACATGACAATTTTTCAATAATTTCACGCCTTTTTCTTATATATAGGAAGTAGTATTTTGGGCATGTGCAGTCCATGCCCTGTCAGACCTCTTTGTAACAGTAATTATGCAATTGCTTAAAATATTTTATTTATTTTTTATTATAAATAAAATAAAATGGAAGGGAGTTATGGCGAGAGATAAAAACTTAGTATGTTTTCATTTTCTATGCAAATGTACAAACACCAACCATTACAGGCATAACAAAAGCTTTATTGTAATAGAAAAAGCATTTGTTACAATTTTTGTTAACTATTATTTTCTAATGAAAATCTGTTTTTTTTTTTGTTAGGTACCCTACTATTATTACCAACGATATTTTACCATTTGTGTCAATTCGTAGTTGCAAAAATCGCGAATTTAAATATAAAACATAATTTTTTATTCGAGAACACACAAAATCATACGATTGCAGGAGCGTGAGTTGTGATAAAAATCAGCAGTTTATAATTTTAATGAATATTGACATCACTAATTATTGAAAGAATGAGAAATAATCGCTGAAAGAGAGAAGCAAAGAGTGTTCTTATGTCGCCCGTACACATTGCGGCTGATTGTAAAATTTGGTAAAATTCTTAAACTAATTGTTGTGTTAGATGCCCAAATGTTGGTCGTCGGCTGGATCAAAAAGTCTTATTGACCCGGTGATCAACTTTGCTGAACATGTTGCTGCGTGTGATGGCGATTTTCTCATATAATTTCTCCCCATCATTCTGACCGTGCAAAATGAATCAAACTATACAAGAGAAGTTAAGCTTACTGGCTATCTGTACTCTTGTTGGCGGTACAGATTTAGTTACTAACTGAAGTTTGGTTCGGAAATTGTAAACTGTGAAGAATGCTCAACTTATTTGTACAACCGGTCTCTTCTATAAACTTTAAAAACTTCAAAAAATTTGTTTACCAAAGAGTTTGAGCCTGTGAAGCACTAACACCGGTCGGAAACTAAAATGGCCGGGATTGGCTTTGGACATCCCGACCGTTACAAAGCATTTAGGCGGAGGTCCGTTGTATCACGGAGTTTGTTAAATGGCTTTCGTTACGGAAACCCCTCAACTGCCTATCAAAGCATTACAGTGCAAGTGAGTCAAATCTTGTGTTTTACTGATCATCGGCTCTACCATGTGCAATGTTCACAAGGCGCCAGGTTATCGGGATATATTTGATATAATAATGGGCAAATTCTATGGTAACCAAAACTTTTGTTTATACGAGAATTTTGGTTAAAAGATTGGGCCAAATATTATAGGGTGACCCAAATGAAGATAAAACAAAGAGCTTCCTGAAACTGAGGAAGCCCGAGTTTGGTGACATGACAAAACTTCTGAAGGGATTTTCAAAATGAAAGGTACATCGGCTTTGTATACGAAGAACAGTTTTATAGTTTCAAGGTGTCGTAACGGTCGAAAATAATCCCGGTTAATTCTATGTTAACCTCAACCTAAGAGTTTCAGTTTAATTTTAATCACTGTTTCTATTTGTAGAATACTTTTGAAATTAATTTAAACCAAACTCTTTAGTTTTTCACATTTTCATTTTAATTTTCATTGCAATGTTTTTTCCTTCTTCTTGTTTGCATCTAGGGGTGGCTGGGAGTCAGTCAGTCAGTCGTTGTAGGGTGTTTGACAACAAATGCATTTCTTTACATCTGTCCGTCTGACTGCGCATTGTTGAAATGACAATATGATGGTGTTTTTGTATTGTTTTTGTCTTTCGTTTTTTTCTCTAGACGTTTTTTTTCTTGGTAGTTGCTGTTGTTGTTGTTGGTGAGGGAAAAGAAAAGTTCGTTGGCCTTAAAACTGCAGCAAAAGAAAATAAAAAGCGCTTTGAAAGAAGAACAAACAAATAGAAATAAAATTACGTCTAGTAATGTAGAAAGGGAAATGACATAATTTCTAACATGTTTGCAACAAAGAATTATGCATCAGAGATAAAAGTCAAAAGAATTAAGGAAATCATAAATACGTTTGTGTTTATTTGAATTATTTTTTACCTTTGATTAATTTTGTTGCTATAACAGCAACGTTGCTTAATCCAAACAGTTTGGTTATATAAAATAGTTTGTTAATAATTTTTATTCTTTCTTGAAGGACAAATGTATTATAAAATGATTAAAAGTGTTATCAAAATCATTAAGATTGTAAACAGTTATCAATCGGTCTTAAGCTTGAAGGCAGCTGAATTATAGAAATATTTTACGTTGGAAATAAAGTAAAATTGCCTCGCGTTACAAGCCCAAACAAAATAATTAATTGAAATCAATATAATGCATGGTGAACACGTCACTGTTGGAGCTTTTTGAAGAAATAATTAAATGGTTGAAACGACATTCATATCTCGCCGAATATTTGGAGAATAAAAATGCCTCAAAAAAGCGCCCACTTAATGTTCCCCTGTCTTAAACATTTTATGACTTATCGTGTGAATATACTGATTATCAGCGCAAGAGTAAATAAACAACAACAATGTTCCATGTTAAAAGTAAATTTTAATCGCTAATACTTTTCTGCTGACGCAATTCATTTAGCGAAATGTTTTTCGCCTTAATAAAACTTTCAGTTTTTATATTGCTGTCTTATCTTATCTCTTTATTTAAGGTTCTGTTTATTTTTGTTGAAAAAAAGAAACTAACAAATTTTCAACAAAACAGAACAATTTTTTAAAAAAATGTGCAAAAATAAACTCTGGCGTGCTGTCTCACTCCAAATCGCAATATTTCTTTGAAAATTGTTGTATGGAGCAACGGAAAGTTGTTCTTTATGTCATTTAAACTGATTCTAGTTTTCGAGATATACTATTAAATCAAAAAGTAAGTAGTTGCACGATAAATATTAACAAAACTGGCGAACGGTTTCTCCTCCTATACAGTTAAATAAAGAATCCGAAATTCGGCAACAAGATTTTTTTGCTCAGTTGTTTCAGAGATATCCTGTGATACAAATTTGGTTTTATTAAAAAAATTTTGTTTTGAAAACTTCCTAAAAAATAAATAAACAAAAAAAATTTAGTTCTTTTTCTGCCACCATATAGACAAATATGTTACAAACCTAACGAGCCAAATTTCATTAAAGATCATTACTTTTAATCACACACAAGAGCAAAATGTTGTCTAACAAAATTTGCGAGTATCGTGCTGTCGTTTGCATCGGGTAACTTTTTGAAAATGAGAGAACTTGACTTATGACGTTTTCGAAAAATGCTACATGTAAGAGAGTAAGATTTAGAAAGTTTTACAAAGATTTGTAGAAAATGGAACATTTTCCATGATCACGATGGAAAAATAAATTTATCAACAGTGTTGTACATTCGGCTGTTGAATAAATTTATCGTAAAATATGTAACGTATTTTACAGGACTTTGTGCAACATATATAAAAAATTTTTTTTTTAGAAAAGAACGGACAAATATACATAGAGTACAATACAGGCAACATTTTTATCAGAACAGAAAACGCCATTAATTTGTTCAAAAATGTTTTTTGCCACATCTTCCTCGATATCTCTGAAACAGCTAAGCGGATTTAAAGACAATGTTAGTACTAATGTAATTTTAATAAGGATTTTCTTGCCTTTTATTCAGCCAAATAGAGCAAAAAGTTCTCAAGTAACGTCGCTTCCCTCATTTTCTATATAGCGGTATATCTCGAAAACCAAAACCAGTTTAGGAGACTGGAGCGCAGATTAAAATTCATCTCTCCAAAGTACAAAAGAAACAACTTCTAATGGCCTTAATTCAAAATCTTCGTAAGCAAATTTTCGCAACATATTGTGGAGGTTTCCAAGTAATAATTTTAATATATTTTTAATTTTCTGCAAAAACCATCCGCTCGAAATCCTCGATATAAAATAAGTTTTGTAAAATTTCCAATATCTTAGCAATTCCATAAATTGTTAACTTTTTTTCTGAGTGGAAATAAGAAAATAGGAAAAGATTGCACAATTTTCACATTTTTGCATTGTTGTGTAGGGTCACTACTGTACGTTCTTTTTTATTTTTTTAATTGTCAAAAAGCAACACGTATGGCCGACGTATATTAACAGACAGTCTTAGTATCTCCTATAATATGATTATTATTATTTTGATTGTTGTCTGAACCTGTTTCAGTGAATATAAGGGCTGCTTCTATAATACTGCAAACTGGGAAAGGTTGGTATGGGGTATAATATTTACTGGGTGAATTTAGTCAATAAGAAATGTAAAGCAAGTTATTATTTCAATGGCCGCCGCAATTATTGATAGGACCAATGCATAAATCAGGCTAAATTTAAGAGGCTGCACTGGGGGTTTCTGGGTTATTGATGTAAACTCCGAGCAAAGCTTAGGTCGTGTCTACGTGGGATTACCTTGACTCAAATCAGGCGTACAGAGTGTTAAATACGGCATTAGCTGCGTGGCACATAGCGCCTTACTATTAGAACTATATGTCTTCTATTAAAATCATTCTATGGAAATCTTTTAATAATTAAATGTTTAAAATGTTTTCTTATAACCATAATATGTTTGCCACAACGACATTTTATTGCAGAGAACATAATAGGGTTGTTGTGGCCATGCTACAGCCATGTTTTTTCTTCGCGAGTACATTCGGAAAAAATTCTATTTCGAATTTGGACCCGATTGCTTCTCAGCGTGTTTATTTTTATTTTCCAAAAGGAAAGTAGCAGCTGAAAAACAACTTAACAGTCAATAACTATCCCTACCTACTGGTTAACCCTACAATAAAAGTTTAGTATTGGAATAAAAAAATTTTCATAATTTCATTAAAACTTTATCGCTCTAAAAATGAAAGGAAAATAAAAATGTTGACTTTTTGCAGACGAAGTAAAAACAACAATAAATTTCAGAAAAAATTAAAAAAGCAAGAAAGAACATTTACAATTTAAATTAAAACATAAAAAAAACTCAATTCAAAATTCAAGTTCATTGCCATTTTTAATCTGGTTGCTACAATTCGATGGTTTCTATTCAAAACAAAACAGATCTGTAGCAAATCGACTTGAGGCCGTCAATGTCAAGTAACATGTATATTTTTATTTTTTCTTTCTATCTTTCTACTTTCGTACACAGCAAATATACAAATTAGCTTGTATTCAATTTTGAAACGCAAAAGAAACCACTGCCAAGTGTAAACGTGCAGTCAAGACCTACGGACGTTTGAAGCACTTTGTCTTTTTTACACAAATAAATTATCTGCTCTTCTGAGGTTGTTTGCTCCCAATAATTTTATTTATTTATTTTGCCTCTTTAAAATTAAAGCAAAAAAGGTATAGAAAATAAATAAAATTTGTTACAAGCACCATCGATCCATCCACATTTGAAAATAGTGTGTGCAGCCAGCCATTCAAGTAGAAATGAAAATAGAAGCAGCAGAAACAATATGAGTAAAACAACTTGAACAAGATCGGCGCGTGTGGTGTAAAGTGGTTTTTCTCAAGCAGAAATCACACGAAAAAGGCGGCGCACGTTCTTGCCTCACAAAAAAAAAAACAAAAATTAAAAATTTGGCAATTTTACAAAATTTTGTTGGTTCAATTTCTCTGTCTACCTAAGGAGGAACTCTTAAAAACCACACTGAACTTATGAAGCGAAAATATAACAAAAGCAATGTTGTGTGAAATCTTTGAAATTGGCATTAAGAACAACAATGTGTTGCAAGGTTAAATTAACAGTATTTCAAATTTCTATAAGTGTAAAGCACAAAATTCTCTATTTCCCTAGGCATTTCACATAATAAACTTAATAAACATTACATTGTTGTGCCATTTCTTGCTGATTGCAACAAGTACCTTGCAATATCAATTGCAAGTTTTAAAGCACATGGTCGCTTAATTTATTACATGAATGAATAGCTTTAAATTAATATTTCCTTTACTTTGTTTGCAACTATGCAGCCAACAACTGCTACTGCTGCCTCATGCTACTTGTGTGGCCACTGAAGATCAACTTCCGTTATTTTAATCCGTGAGATCCAGCTACAAGTTAAAAGACCAGCTTGTTGTGACGGTAGTTTTAATATTATTAAAATTAAAAGAAGAAAGAAAGAAATTTAAATACATCCCACTGGCAAGCAAAAGCAAAAATAAAAGAAAGATCCAACAATATCAAGTTATGCTTCATGAACATGACAGCTTCAGCAGCTTCAACATCATGCCACCCACAATACCATATCCTCCTAAGGAGACAGTAAAATCTTTATTTAAAACACAACATTCTTGAGTAAATTTCCAACAGTACGGTACAGCTAAAAACTTAAATCTTTTTTCGAAATTAAAAAAAAATATATTTTAGTTGAAAAAGACGGGGTTTTTAAATATTTTAAAATTCAAAGCAAAATTTTTTTATATTAAAATATTTGCTGTATTTATTAGATTGCATTTATAAGTGATGCTTGACATTTTTGCTTAAAATTTCACTTTTAGGTAACATAAAGTTTGAAAGAAAAATTTTGAACGCCTTGACGTATGAGTAATATTAATTGTGACTTATTTTGCCATTTTGTTGATAACTTTTGCTATAGTTATTGGATTTCATTCAATTAAACAAAAATTGGAAGCAGACACTTCTTATAGTAAGTAAAGTCATGAACAGCTTTACAATTTAAAATGCTTTTGGTCTTTAAAAGTAGACTTAAAAGGTCTGATGAACAGCATTTCAATTCTAATGTTACCATTTCAAGCAAGAAATTTTTGGAAGCTTTTTTATACCTTCAAAGTTCTGTTAAGCCTCTCTGTGTCCTTTTGAATGTCTGTTCTTTTACGTGGCTCTTTTCCGTTCGTTTTGCGCAATGAAATTTCTCACATAAAACCATTATTTTCATTTCCGCTTCAATAGGCAAATATGCCCAGCATGTGTGCTTGCGTGTGTGATTGTATCACATTTGTATGTGTTGTGTATATGTTCATTTCAGTCTGTATACATGTGTTAACTACTTTAAGTTTTGCGCCTACAGCTACATGTGTAGTAACAACATTATTTATTGTTATTTTTTGTTTCTTTTGTACTGTTCGTTATAGCAAAAAATAGAATCAAAATAAAATAAGAAAAGAATGTGTGAAGAAACAACATTGACTGGCGGAGATGTCACACAATTATTTTTTTTCCTTTGCTCATATTGTTGAACAACAGGGTTTTAAATGTTTGTTTGTTCGTCATTTTATTGTCATAAATGTGTATTGTATTGGATTAAAACCATACATTGTCTGTTGGCTGCAGTAGCGTTACATCGTGTTTTTGCTGTTGGTGTTGTTTTCGGTTCACTACTACATACAACAACCATTCGTATTGAGCTCCTCTAGCTCTGCTGCAGCACTTGATGATAATATTGTAAAGAATTTTTATAATAATCATTTATAATTGAGCGCGACAGTGAAAAATTCAATTAGTGGCGGTATGTGTTTAAATTCAATTTGTGTGTGAATGATTTCATTGATTGTTGGTATAGAAACGACATCAACAGCAACAACATGCTCAGACTCATCATTTCATGATATGAATTGCTGATGATGGTGCCGGTACTGGTTGTTGCTGTTGTTGCCTGTGACAAAGTCTACTATTTTCACAAAAAAATCTTTATTGTCTAGTCGAATATTGACATCATTTAAAAAATATTATTTACGTTTGTTTGAATAATAAATTTATTATTGCTGTTATCAGTTTTATTTGGTGTTAATTTTTTCTCCACCATTTATGGTGTATTTTTGAATGGTTTTTATTCCATATTAAACTGAGATTAAGGAAAAACATAAACAACATTGCAAATGACAGTTTAGTTAGCATTATGAAGAACATTCTCTATCAACTTTAGAGAACATATTTGATATCTTTATTTTAAACTTATTGTGTTCCCTTAAGCAATTTGAATAACCTAAAAACCTGATTATGATATTAAATTTCTTTGAATTGCTTACTATTTCTTATGGAAAATATTTGTGACATTAAGTCATTACAATATTATTGAAAATTGTAATCAGAAACCACTTAACAACCGCAATAAAAGTACTCGAAAAATTTTTAAACCCTGACGTATGAGTAATTTTAATGACATATTGGTTTAAGTTTTTATTTAAAAATTCTATTGCTAATTTTTAATTTCTCTTTATAACTCAAGAATTTGTTATAAGATTAAGTTATTGTGTTTACGAGTAAAATATATTTTTTAGCTGTTAGTTCTCCTGCGGAGGCAGTTTATTTAAAATTATTATGATATCATGGATGGTAGCTTCAGTGCAAACAAGATTTTTTCGCCAGATGAATTAAGAGGTATTTCTTTTACTCTAAAGCTTTCACCCTACTTTGCCTATACAACAGATTTTAACCTGATTTATTTTTACAAATTCTTTCCTATGCCGTTCAAACAAAGCCGCTAGGTTAATATTCCGTTCATAACTTCTTTATATTTCAAGCAATTAAATAACATTTTTAATAATTGTTTTAATGAAAAATATTTGCTTTATCATGTTGCTATAATATGGTAAAATATTTGTGTTCAAAATTTTCTTATTAGCCGCACAAAATATTATACGAGCAATATTGTATACCAAAGCGTATGAGTAATATTATTTACGACCTATATTTACAATGTTATGTATATCCTTCATATTAATTGTTGGATTATTATGAAATACATTTAAATTGCAAGCAGATACTAAGGGCTTAGTTATAATGTAAAGAATAAACAGATAAAAATTACAGGCATTTATATAACACACTGATTTGTAAAGGTACTTAAAAGTTAATAGAGTACAATTTATATTAATCTTTTATATGTGAAAAAAGCCTTCAAATAGATGAAACATTACCAAAGGTTTTTTACATTTCTGCACAGCCTCAAACGTGCAGTTGTTATGTTAACAAGTTTTATAAAATTCGTTGTTTTTTTTTGCAAATCTCATTTTTTATTATACTGTTTCAAAGCGCTTTTTTGCCTAGAACATGTGAAATTACCGTGCTGATTTATATGGAGCACATTTGCATACCTTTACAAGTGCCTACATTGCGAAGCAAACACGCATATTTTAACAAATGTGCGCCTATGATTTTCCACCATCATTGCCGTCATTATGATTAAAATGACACTTTGTTACCAGCAGTTTCTAAAGTAAATCTTCTCTCATCAACGTCATTTTTCCCTTTGTGTTTATGTGAATATAAAACTTTCTTACATTCATCACCGAAATTTTAAGCTTTTAACTTTTTAGTTTAAAAAGTAAGAAATAAAGTGGTTGCAAGAAAAAAAAAAGCTAATGCGATTTGTTATGCTGAAAAAATACTTGAATTCTTTATATAAATTCTGCTTCAACTCCACCATGAGTTCCCTTCTCATACGTGTTTTATTTAATAAAAACAAACTGAAAATATTAAACTAAATTTGATTTTTTTGCACTAAAAATAATGTTGCCAAAGCAACATGTGATTTAAATTAAGCTTTTTTCCACGCAGAGCACCCAAAAAGAAATAATAAGAAGAATGGAATATTGAAATAAAGATTGCAGTTTTTAAATATTTTTTTAAAGTTAGTTAAAACTTATTACTTTTCATAACAAGTAATTTTTGATTTGCAAACATTAGGAAAATAAATAGACTACCCAAGTACACAGAGATGCCTTAAAACAAGTCAAAATCAAAATTTCGGTAAAGGTTAATAAGTGTTAAAGCATAAATTATTTAGGAACAGAAAAAGAATTTACACTTATTAAGATTTCCAAAAGCTTAATTTATTTTCAAGACTTATAATTGCTAAAAAGCATATTTTAAGCTTCCGCTAAGCTTTTCTGTTAAAAGTTTCAGTTTGTTAAAAAGTGGTTAATTTGTTTACAATTTGTTTTTTATGATATTGAATACATGTCTAAAATAGTAAATTTAATCAAACTAAGCTATTTTTTTAAAGCCTCTGTTTTAAAATTAATCACTGGTTATATTTCTATGTAATTTTTTTGAACTTAATTTCAACTTTCAAAAGCTTTTTCTAGCACCAAACTTTCGAAGTAATCTATATCCATTTAATTTCCTTGTAATTTAAAAGCTTTAAATAAGTATTCGAACTTTAAAGGCAACATTAAAATTTTTTTAACGCTTTTCACTTTCATAGTTAAAGTCACTGACTGCTTTTTTTTCGACTTCCATTTATATATTTTAAGGAAAATTTTAGCAGAGTGGTTGAAGGCTTTCTAAACAGATTTCCGTACTCTTTCTTCTGTTAAGTCTTAACCCAAGCTAAACACCACTAATTATGCCGGCTTAATTCATTTGCGATATCAACTTTATTAGCAAAGAATGTAAAGCTTTCATTGAAATAATCAAAAGCTTTTTTAAAAGGGTTGCTTTACAGAATAGGGTGAACTAAAGTTTTTAAAGGGTTAGCAAAATTATTTTGAAGCTGAACTATTGCTAAATCTCTTTTGTGATCCTATTTTTAAGAAATTTTTTAAGCAAGTTAGGATTTCTTAAAGGCAGTTTTATTACAAGTCTTAAAACATTTGCCATTATTAATTTCTAAACAAGTTTATTTGAAATTATTTTTTTAAAGTTCTTTAAAAAAGCTCCCAAGACACTTGCCGAGCAAAGTTCGACGAATTTCGCCCATCTTAAGTTACACTACATTTTCTATAGCAATTTTTCCATGATTCAAATACACAAAATCTATCTTAACTATTTCCAATTATTTATAAAATAAAAACTTTACCTTAATCACAAAATATAAGAAAATTACAAGATCCAAGGAAAAAACCTCCTTAAAAGTTTATTTACTTATTTTTTAGCTTTATTAAAAGAGTTTTATTTAATAAAGCTTCTAAGATAACTCAACTGCAACTAAGGTTCTTCATTGTGCTTCCAAAATACTTGCGAATCAAGCTTTATTTTTTTACAAAAGCTTAAAAGTTCTGTAAAGTAAATGTAGTAAATTTTTGTTATAGATCCTTTCCAAATAAAAAATTTTGAAAGAGAACATTACGTTAGTAGGTTTTTAACTCCACGTCCGTTTGTCATCTGAACTCTCTGAAAATATTTCAGCTTAGATTTTAATTCCCCACTGGATTTAATTGAAATTTTTAATTACGTCTGTCATCATAAGGGCGATGCAACATATGATTAAGAGTGAAAAACAATATATTTTAAAAAATTTTCTTAAATATAAACTTTATAGCCAAAGTTCCATTTTCTGTTGCTCAGCCGGGCCCTTAATTTTGTTTTTTGCTGTTTGTTTTACCTGTCGAATGATTTTAAAACTGTGATCTGTCATTTACTTTTCTAGCTTTTAGTTTTGGAATTCCCTTTGAAATTTTGTAATTAGTTTCTTTGTTAAACGACATGTAAAAATTCATTTCCTGTCAACTTAAGTCTGTAATAAAATAAATTTTTTTAATAAAATTTTAAGGTGCGTTGTATTGCGTCTTGTGTAGCCTTATTCTTTTTTTTTTTTTTATAAACTTTCTTTATAAATCAAAAACATTGATTGTCATGACAAGTATGTAAGTTAATTTCCGTTGAATGCACAAACTCTACACTACTACATTGTAGCTTATTTTCTTTATAAAAACTTGAAAAAATATTTCTTCCACAGCCATTTTCAACAAAATGTTATCAGCTCTTATGAATCACAGTAAACCAAAACTACATCATACTGCAGTTAAAAAGTTTCTAGAAGTACAGACAGTCATACTCGCACAACAATTATAAAACATATTCATGTGACTGTTTTGTTTGTTAATATGCGAGTGTGTATAGCTGTAGCTGTATGTGCTTATGTATGTTTGTGTGTAATTTTTATTGTGTATTTAAAAAACCAATTATATATAGATTTATATTTATAAAACTATATAACAATTACAACTGTTCGTACAGCAGTTTGTGTTGCAGCACAGAGCAAAAAGAACAAAAAAAAAGTAAAATAAGAAATTTTTTGCTTCTTACTCATATTCGTAATTATAGATAAACAATATAATTATTGTTATTATTGTACTTGATCCCTTAAGTTGTGCTGTATGGCGTACTAAATGTTTGTTGTGCAGTTTCTTAAATAAAATAAAAAAAAAAACAAATAAAACTGAAACTAATTGGAAAAGATAACAAGCAAATTTGCCGGGTGAAAACGAATTATGTAGGATCATGTTCATTTAAAATATAAATTGGTCATATGAGTATCATTTTGATTGCAATGTAAAATATGTGTATTTATGTATGTGTATTGGGCATTTAACTTATCATAGAAACAAATTGGCAAGATCAAAAGTGGCCTTAATCTATGGAGGTCTTTAGTTCTTTTGTAGCACGTTATATTTCCATGTTTTTAATATTCCTTAATTTTTTCCCAATTCTCATTTAGTTTACCATATAGACACGCCAACCTTGAACCAGCCTTAAATTCTCATTTAGTTAACTTTCTTATTTGACACGAGTTTGTTTTAATTTTACTCTATTTTCCTAAAAGGTAATAATTTCCTAGAGAAGAGGCCTTTGAAATGTAGGGTGATTTAAATAAGACTGCAGATTTTCTTTTATAATCTGCATATTATTATAACGTGTATGATTTCGTTCTAGAGTTGTCACGGGCATATTGACATAGACTATACTTTTCACGTAGCCTCAGAGAAAGAAGTCTAATAGTGTCAAATCAGAATTGGCGTTGTTGTCATCGTTGTTTCGTGAACTAACGCGTTGTTGGAACTTCGCTCACAATAGGGCCGTTCTTTCATGCGCTGTGTGGCAAGTGACCCCGTCCTGTTGAAACCACGGACACAAGTCCGTGTCATCTAATTCATGTTTCTATTATGACACGATAACGTTCACTGTTCGCCGTATCATCCTGACAGGCATCATTTTCGCAATACTACGATTACTCCCATAGCCCAAAAACCACACCACTCGTTGTAGATGCATAGTTCGCTCTTGAGTGACGTGTGGATTTTCTGTACCCCAAAATGCGGCAGTTTTGCTTGTTAAAAGTTTCAATTGCTGTGCCGTGGCCTGGTCCTCATTTTGTTACAAAGTAGCAATATTTTCATCTAAACACCGTCTAAGACGACGTACGGGTGCTGTCCCGACCCAGTTACTTTAAACTTCTGTACCGAACAGCAGCTGCGAAGTCAAAATAGCCATTGAAAACCAGTAACGAGTATTCACAAGTCCAGCGAAGCTTTTATAGTACTAGAAAGTCTAGACGCAGTTACAGAGGCTTAGTGGAATGTTTCCCTGCCCCAACACTAATTAAAATAACGTTTACTGAAGCTGGATTCATGCCTGATCAAGTACAGCAAGCTTTTTTATTTCTCATGTCAATTTTGTGTTTATAACCACAACCTAAACCCAAATAATTCTGATGTTAAATTCGTCAGACAAGAAGACCCAAAATTTCGTAATACATTTTCTGTCATCACCCCAGGAGTTCCTGCTCGGAAAATTTTGCTATAACTTCGCTTGCTTGTTTTTTATTCTTGAATCATTCAAGCTTCATTTTTCGTGCTGATATTAATAAATTCCTTCATTTCATATGAATTATTGTTACATTCCATTTACATTGGGCTGCATAAATGTGCTGTAGGGTTTTCGGCCACAATAGTGAGCTGTACAAATTATAAAAAATGTCCGGCAATTATAGATTGCATTTAGGAAAAACAAAGAGTATGAGAAAAGGAAAAATACAACAACGACCGGAATTGTTTAAGAATATAAAAAAGAATAGCCTTTCCCAATTATATCCATGCAATACATTACTTGCCTCTAAACTTTGCTTTAGATTGATATTTTTTAATTTCTTATTGTTGTTATTGTATTGGCACCCAATAATAAAATTGTGCAGCAAAAAAAAAAAAAAAACCTTACAACATGAAAGCCCTCCAGTTCAATGAAGAATTATTAAAATTGCCATACAAATGATAAGAAGGCAGCAGAAGGAATAGTAAAAAAAAGCAATTAATAATTATGAATAAACTGTGGAGGATGGCAAAAGAAAATAATAAAGGAAATTAAAAACAAAGTATGTTTGTTGATTGCAGTTAATTATTACAGACCAAAAAACTCGGGTACGTTCAAATTAACAAAAATGAAAAAAGAAGTTTTTCAAAGTTTTCAAAGAATAGTTGAACCAGAGTTTGTATTTCGTTTTACAGGATTGTGTTGTGTAGTTCAGTGTCACATTGTTATTGCTTCCATCTTTCTCGATCTCCTTGCTCTTACTCTTTTGCTGTCTCGCTTGTGCTGCTGTTATGTCAGCATCATCACTGGAATGTCATAAAACTGAGTACAGTGTAAACAATTAGGATCAATGAATAGATTTGCTAATCGTTCTTCTGAGAAGCTTTTGTGAATCGAAACTCTTCTTTCATGTGTAGTCAAGCGTTTCGTTGCACCAATAACCCATAATTAAACGTTTGTTAATATAATGTAAAGTTTAACTGAGTCAACGCTATGTTTCATTGCATTAAAGCAAGAGGTAGTATTTGGCTTGCTTTTAAAAAATTCATTGAAATAAAAATAGTTAAACATTTTTTATGAAAAATCCGCGATTTTCCAATAGTTTCAATAATTTTCTCAGCATTTTGGTTATGCTCGATTGGCTTGCTCTTAACACTGAATAATGATCTGTCTAGTTTTCACTTGAACAATATTTGTATATTCAAGATTCTCGAGTACCTCCTTTGTCATTCTTCTTAAAGCCCACTGTACCCTGCTGCACTTTACATCTTTATCAGAGTCAAATATTTAAAAGAAAAAAAAGAAAGAACTTGAGAATGAGAAAAGAAAATGTCTTACTTAATAATTTGAACTGAAGATGTCTTGCTATTGAACTTTTTATAGTTTTTAATGACACTACAAATATAAAATAGAAGAAAATGAAAAATGAAAAAAAAAATAAATACAAACAAACAAAGAAAATCAAAAAAAAAAGTAGACGGAAACTTTATCAACAATTCCATTTAACAATGCAATACAATTGTGGTGGCTGTCAATAAGAAATGCACTGGCAAATCGATTTTGAACTCCCTATTCGCTTTGGCCTGGTTGCGTTAAATTGAAAATGAGGCAAATAAAGAAAAATAAAAAAAAAACATATTTGGCGGCGTTTTGGATCCCCTGACATTAGCGACAATGCAGCTCTAACTTTAAGTTACAAAACGGAAAAAAATCATCATTGCAAAACGATTTGTCGCTATTTTTCATAAAGTTCGCAGTTGATGATAATCGAGTTGTGGCAAATGCTGCCAAAATAATCATGATGCTAATGATTACATTGAAAATGCAAAAAGAATAAACAAATTCTACTAACCCCAGTCTTCAAAGTTGTCATAGAATCAATCGATGGAGTTCATAGTAAAATTTTACATTGAAAACTTGACTGTACCATTGAAAAAATAATATTAAGGAGCATATGATACCAATGATATTTAGATGGCTGAGGGACGAAGAAAAAATAACATAAATTATATAACATAAATTATATGATTAAGCAAAATGTTGCCTTTGAAAGGGTGCAAAAGAATTTTTTGCATCTTAAAGTCACAAATTTTATGTTGAGAAACACGTTTTCTTATACGTAACATGTGTCTTCACACATGTTTAAATAACCGTAACATGTTGCTGGCTGTCCATAAAGCCTGGTACTCGGTATGAATTAAATGAAAGGTGTTGAGCAACATTGGAAACAAGTCCCCACTTTCGGTAGAAAAACCAGAAATTTAAATGTCTTATTTTTGTTTATTCTTAACTTTTAATTTTTTTCCCCTTTTTACTAAATTTAGATGTCCACAATTTTAAATCCAGCGCTCAATGAAAAATATTTGACTTTTGGATGTTTCATGTAATTATGTAATTGCTTCTCATGTTATTACATACTCTGAAATCAAATGTTGTTTGAATGTTGCCTGTTTCAATCAATATGTTTTTGATAGCAGTACTTCTGCAACATTATTTCATTTGACAGCAGTTTCTTTGCAAAGTTAAACAGACTATAATTATATTATTTTCATTTGAAAACTTCTTACAATAGCCTTAATTTAGTAGGAATTTAAAAATAAATATGGTTATATTTTGCAACATGTTGCTTTCGATATTGTTGTAGAATTTCTCGAGAGAAAGATTTGTTTCTATATGTTGCTTGTGCAGTTTTTCAAATGAAATAATGTTGCTTAATGTATTTCATAAATTTGTACTGAGTACTAGGCTTTAGGCAAAAATCAAACAACACCTTGAAATGTTGCAAAGCAATTTTCTAAGCATTTTATTTGAAACAAAACTGGCCATTTCGCCACAGGCATTCCTCAGATCTAGGGGTTATTCCTAACAAATGGTTGTGTTAAAATGTGAGGAAATTTTCCAAGAAGCGAATAGTCAAAAATGCTCGCAGAAAAATGTTGCCAGTCGCAAAATCTCTCAGCAACATGTTGCCGTAAAATGGTTATTGCATCGTTACAAACACTTCGAAAAACTAATGGTATTCAAAAAGAAAAGAAGACGCATATTTCAGTAGTGGTTTTGAATACTGCAATTGATAAATACAGATGATATCAAATGAAATCTACATTTATGTTGTTGAATACAACAACGAGTATATCGTGGAGTTTAGAATGGAGTACTTGTGAAAAAAAAGAAGTAAAATTATTCTCAATGACAACAACAGCACAATGATGATGATAATGATGATAATAGAGCTGAAGTTAAGACTGTTGCAAATGCTTAATGCAGTTAAGAGTCGACTAAAGTCGTTATGTTGTTGTTATTGTTCTTGTTGTTTTGTTGCCGTTTCTAAAGCAAGTGCAATGAATTCATTGCTCTCACTTTTACGTTGTCGTTGCCGTTGCCATTCCTGTATTTTTGTTGTTTTTATTTTTTTTTTTTGCTTTAGTAGTTGCTGTTGATGATGCAATGATGCAAAAACTGGCATTTGGCATTCTGTTGCTTATCACACAGATGTTATACGGGTATTTGTAACAACACAACTAAAAATATCTTTCTAATACCAACGTCATCTCCAATGTTAGTTACCACATACTTCCAGCTTCTGTTGCAAGACAACTGTTTTAACTACTCGTACTTCTTGGCGTCCACACACACACACATCAACATGCGATTAAATACTCTTGCACTGAACTTGCAAGTCTACTGCAGTTTGCCGTTTTATTTTTCTAAATTTTTCTATCTGCATCTGTGCGCTTGATGATGATGATAACTATGATGGCGTTGTTGATAATGATGCATTTGTTAGAAAACGTATGTCTGAATAAAGTTTAAAAGACCTGCAAAAAAAAATATTCAGCTATAATTGTTATGCTTCGTTTGCCTCATCTCCGCTTGTTAATTTCTTTCTATTTAATGTTGTTGTGGTGGCTGTGTTTGGCTTGGCTTAATTATGATCTTTCTTAGCCTGACTGCATTCTGGTGGTGACATGTTAAATAAAGTTTGGTTTTAGTTATTTAAGATTTTCTTTATTTCTTTTGATTCCTTTTTTAATTTATCTTCCGTATCTGTATTATTGCTATCCCGTCAGTATTATAGATTAGTCAAGCTTTTCCTTTAGAGCTTATGGAAGTAGAAGCTAACATTTTGCATGACTAGAAATCTTGAATAACAGGAAATAAAGTGTGCGCATTTATAAGACCAAATAGCTGATGTTAATATACAATTTTTAAGGTATAATATATACGATTTTTTTATATCTCCTAGCAACATGTTTCAAGGAAAAATATTTTTAAACGTACCCAAGAATTAGTCAACCTAAGCTTTTGTATGCAAGTTCTTCGAAACAAATTAACGTTAAAAAATATTTCAATCAAATAAAACTATTATTCGAGAGACTAAATGTTGCTGTCATATATCTTGAGCTACCATTGCAACATGTTGATGTCATGTGTAAAGTTGTTCAACGTTGTTCTTTTTATATTGTACCTTATGCATTGAGAAAATTGTGGGATGATTTGTGCTGCTGCTGCCTTTTATAAAAGATCCATAAGCAACATGTTGCTCACATATTTCTTTAGCTGCCATTGCAACATGTTTACTTTATGTGTAAAGATGTTATTAACCTTTATTTTTTTAATACTTCGCGCATTGGTACAATTGTTCGATGTCTTGTATTGCTGTTACTTTTTTTAAAGATCTATAGGCAACATATTGCTTATACAGTTGTTTGCTTAAACCTTTGCAACATATTAATTTAATGCGTACTGATGCTTTGGGCATTAGGACTATTGCGCGGTATCTTAGGCTGACTTTGAAACATGTGGCTAACAAGTGTTTTGTGTTGCCAATTGACTTGTCAACATTTTAGAGCTACTTCTTTTAATTTAATGATATTGAAACTATTATTTTGTAAGTCATTGTTATAGAAAGTTCAGAATGATGCCAAGAACTATTTCAATTAATGAACTTTTTTTGCTGAAACATGTTGCGTATTTTACGATTAGCCCACCTTTCCCTATTCTATGCAAATAAGGTTGAGTTCCAGCAGATAAATATATCTTATTATTTCTGATATAAGGAAAAAAGATCTAGTTGTTCTTCATTTTCTTCTAAAGTCATCTTGACATCATGACAATTATTTTAGTTTATTAAGAAAAAAATGTTTTCTAAAAACTCTGATTTCTTTAAAGAATGACCTGCAGAGGGGTACTCTGCAGGTCATTACTTGGTCACTGACTATAGCAGGCAGTGCATATGTTTAAAAGTCTCTATCTGCCTATTCATTTACTATTTTTGTTATTTATGTCTCTTTAAAGTTGGCGGCCTTAGATTCAAATAGAAAGTACTGCAACTATTTTCATGGGTGCTTTTCCCCCTCCCGCGGTTTGTCTCTCTCTCTCTATCTCTATCCCTCTCTATGGCATTCTTGTTATTGCTATAAAAATTTTTTTCTTTTTAATCACAAAAAGCTCATTTACTTTTCTTATGCCTTTATTTTTATTGTTGTGGCTGTTGTTGCTGATTGCAGTCACAGTCATCAATGTTAACGTTTTTTTTTTTCTTGTTTAAAATGCAGACAAGTAAATTATATGCTGCCGGTGTTATATACAGACATACTAAGACTTGGACTTGCATCCATCTAGTCAGCCAGTTGGGTATTCAAAGAAGACAATACCTTTTAGATGTCAATGGCATAGATACTATAAAATGTGCATTTGGCAAAAAGAAATAAACTACTGAGCATCAACTACCTAAAAGAAAAACTCGAAATACTTTTCTAGTGCTGTTTTGTTTTGCAAATATTTGTCTGCTGCTGCTGCTATTAGACAATGGCATAATGTGGACAAAGTGCTGTAATCATTTTGGCAGTCACTTCGAAAGTCTGCCACTACTTTATTGTTTAATGATTGATATAAGAAACTGGCATAAAGAGCGAGAAGAAAAATATTTGTTAAACTTGATATTGTTTTGGTAGAAATAAGAAGAGCCGCGTGTAAGGAGATACTTTTAAGGAGGTAAAATAGAATATCAACACTAGCATTGCGAAATTGATAGATTTTGTATTCGGAAAATATTGTGAGAAGGTTAATATAGGATCATTTTTGATTCTCAATAAGAAATCCTTGTCAGTGCCTTTCTGATTTGTAGCATGAGACAAGATTAAACATGTTTAGTTAGAATTGTTATGTTATGAGGCAAAGACATCAACCTAAACAAAGATCCAAGTATTATTTCGCACTAGTTTTTTTCACTGTTCAATATTTATCTGGCTTCCCAGATGAACTTGTTCTCTTGTCGTTGAAGAGTTTCGTATAGGGGATGATGAAGAAAATTGCGGTAAGAAACTTTTTTGTTTGTCTCACCAGAAAGTTGTGTCTACCGTCCGCAAAAATGCAACAAATATTTCGTTTACGGGCGGAAAGATTGGAAAATTCCCCTGATAACCTCTCGGTTACAGAATTTTTCACTCTGCTGAAGAGTACCAGCAAAATACGGCTTTTGAATACCGCGATGTAGTTTCTTTGCTAACGAAACTCGTCGCTTACATACTTTGTAGGTTCTGAACGAAAAATGACACTGAAGATGGAAATTCGTTCCAAAAATCTACATCAAAACACCCTGTCGGAATATCAAATGAAGAACAATATGGTTGAGCCATATGGTTGAGTATATGTACACAGCTCATTAAGCAGCACCACAAGCGTTTATTTTCGCAAGTCTTTCGAACAATCTTTCTCAGCTGTTATTAAATTATAAGGTGCTGGAGTTTAAAACTGATCGCATGACGATTGGTCAACTGTAGTGTATTCAGGCAAAGCTGCTGATAATACATATATGACTAACTCGGAGTACGTTCAAAGGACATACGCGAATAGGAACAATATGCCAGCTGCAGAGCAGGGAACTTTATCGCTATAATTGATTCTGCATGTAATTTGTCTCACATTTAGGATCAGCTAGTTGACCAATTGGATCCCCTTAGTTAATCTCTGCATATGGGTCCTATTCACTATGAATTTATAAAACGTCAGATTTTTAATTAAAAATTTTTAAACTTTAAAGAATAATTTCAATTTTTCTTTTCCACTCTTTACAGGTAAATATACAGATTTTCTTTCCCCCACTTATAAACTTCTGACGACAAGTAAGTTCTATTCATAATTTTAATTATTCGAGTTTTCGAGTTTTAATTATTCCTCTGCTTTATGCTGCTTTTCCTCAAGTAGTTTTGCTTTAACATTTCAATAAAACACTCTGTGTGAACATAAAAACCGACCACAATTCTTTCGGTCGGTCAATGGCCAGTGACATTTTGATTAATCCCACACTAACAATTGTCAGCATTAATGACTGTGTCTAGAGCATTATTTGGTTTAAAGCAGCACAAATAACAACATGGTCGTTGTCATCATTATCGTCGTTATCATAAACATTTTTGTTAAACTGAATTCAAACCGCAAACTTGCATCAGAAGCGCACAATCAAACAAACTTATCCACAAAAGCGAATGACAAATCAGCAACTACTCGTGTACAACAACTATAAATCATATTTGTTAAAAAAAATTCATCTATATAATGATCATTAAAGAGATTAAAAACAATAATAAAGAAAAACAAATTATTTTTAATTAAATTTCAGAAATTTCTAATGATTATCGAAGTCTACATGCAGCAGTTAAGTTGCCTTTGTCTATTTGTGTTCTATTGCTTTAATTCGAATTTTTGTGTTCACAAGTCCCCACAAACAAAATTTAATTTAATTATGTTTGAAAGTTCTTGTTGTTGTTGCGTATAAAATTAAAAAAATATTGTATTTTGTCAGCCTTATGGTTTGGTGAGAAAATGTGTTGTCTTTTCATTAAACAAAAATTTAAAACAAAAACAATATTTTGCGATGATGTTAGTGAGAGAAATGATGTCTGTGGGTTGTGGCAAAATATTTCTATTGCTGTTTTGTTTCAAACCTCAATATCAGTTCTATTTATAAATATTATGCGGCTTTAATTAATGTGCTCGTACGAGTACTCGTACGTCGTAAGCGCAAACCTCTAGTATTTGAAAAAAAATAATTTTTTAAGTGAATCACTTCCTCAGCGCTTGTCATAAATTTATTGTTATTTTTTTCTTTTTCTTTTATATTAATTTCAACTTAAATTGTTTTCCAAAAGAATTGACTGTAAAGTACTAAACTCAGTTTTCTAGCATGTGATAGTAGTAACTCACAATTAAGTAGAAGCGGGGTTTTTAGTACTGTTCTGGTACTTTCCAGCACCGCAAAATCTTTTGTTTAAGATTGTTAAAGATAAAAAATTAACTTTTTAAACCAATAAATAATTGAATCTATAATATGTATTTTAAATCTAATACATCACTTGTCTTGCTCCCAAGTGCCTAAAGTACTTTTTGTGTTCTTTTTAAAAGTACCCAACTGGTTCAGTTTAAAATTTCTTACAAAGAAAATCCAACAATTTCAATTATTAAAAATATTAATAAATAAATCTTTTGAAAATAAATAAAATTCCTGGCAATTAATTGTACGGCACCGAAAATGGCCAGACATAAAGTCATACAAATTTTATATAAACTTGTCCTGAGGTTGCATAAAAAATAATTCGTCAACCGCAATATTTAATTTAGAATGATGTCAATTAATTTTCCGCATTTTTCTCAATATCATAGAGTTGCATTGAAAAACGAATACCCGGCTTCTTTGAACGTGATTACAGCGTCACCTACTGGGAACAATTATTAACCCAAACCTTTCATGGAGCCACTTAAACACGCCATACACACACACGCTATCGGCCCAGCCCTTTTTAAAACTCAAGTAAAAATTGAAAAACTTGACATAGCATCGTCTCGGGTTTATAACCGGTTAAAAACCCGGGTTTTCGGGTTTGTTTATTTGTGTATGTTCCTTTAAGTTGTAATTTTTACAATCTCGAATAACGGATATTTACAAATAAATGAAGTATTCGATAACCGGGTTTTAGAAAATATCAATCGAGTACGCTACTACTATACAGAGAAAAAATATTTACACTTATTAAGTATGTTTAACTTTTTTTGAGCTTAAAATGTGACTAAGTTTTTAGTTGTTTCAATTAATTATTAATCGAATCAATTAAAAAATTAATTCATATTTCAAGCTGAGACCAAACAAATCATTCAATAGAAGCAAATATTTTTGCGTGTGTACATCTTTAACTTCAGTATGAACACAATTTTAAAAATCAACTACTACTAGTTTATGGCTCTGACTGAGAATTTCCTCATGATTGCTTAAAGAAACTTAAATGAAATTAAATTATAATTTTTATATCAAAAGTGATATCATTAAGTCCATTATTGCAGTGCAATTTAATGCTTAATAAAGTTTATTAAACTTTCAGGAAATGCCTAATAATTTTCTTACACTCCACACTTCAACATTTTTATTTCAAGCAATAGCATTTCGTTTGGCTTCGTTTAAGCAATTCATCCCTGAAATTCTTTATAATAAACTTGTAGATTCTTCTCAAAGCAGCGAGAGGGACGGAGAGAGAGAGAGAGCTGGACAGCGAGAGAGTTTATCTTTTAATACCGTAATTGTAATTAACTTTTCATAGAATTACATGAAAAGATGAATTATCTATAAAATTGTTCATGATTTTGTGTAAAAAAAGAAAAACAAGAAAAACCCGTGAAGCTGTCATTAAAATGTTCTCTTCGAATCAGCCATAATTTTGCCAAGTCGTAAACTACAGTGATGATAAAATGTACTTTTAGTTGTTGGCTCTTTCAGCTGTTGTAATATATTTTTTGTTAGTTTGCTTTTTTATGTTGAAAAGAACGAAAAAGGAATTATGAAATTTTTATTCTTTTTCGCTATTTTTTTACATTTCGCAATTAAGCTCTAAAAAAAAGTTGAGAAATAGTGCAACAACTTAAAGAGAGTAATTCAAAACTTTATTAGATGAAAATATTTAGCAAATATAGAAAGCAGAGAATTTGAAAGTAGCTGTTTAATAAGTGGATGCAGGCGAAATAT
This sequence comes from Phania funesta, assembly GCA_963932375.1. Lineage (NCBI taxonomy): Eukaryota > Metazoa > Arthropoda > Insecta > Diptera > Tachinidae > Phania > Phania funesta. Next base: position 89,988,443 of record OZ010654.1, on the reverse strand, counting down.
TGAAGCGATGTAATGGAATTTAATCTAATGGCATTAGAGCAATAGAGAATGACAGTTAAAAAAATATAAAAAAACTGAAAATAAATTAAAAAATTTATTTCAAGCAATCAACAGTTGACAAATATCAATCAACAATTGACAAATAAGTCAAGTTTGTTCTTTGTCAAGCGTGTCGTCTAAAATTATTGCATAATAGGAGGGAAGGATCAGGGATGCAAAGGGGCAGCATTTAGATGCCAGGATTACATAGTGTTAAAAGGCCAAGACCCAATAGTTTGCAAAAAATTGGTTTTTAATGGGGCAGAATCCGAGACATCAAAGGTCATGTATAGAATTTGAAGACCGATAGAAAAACCACCTAAGACATAACTGAAGCGACACGATACACAACAAACTAAATGAGCTGTATTTATGGTCGTGGCAAAAAAAATTTTAACGGCCTTTTAGAATCGTCATCGAGATATCTGTTTTCTAATAAGGTGACAGGTGCAACTTTTCTTACGACTCTCTCTAGTGCATAACTGGTTGGCATATGCAACATTTTTTCAGGTGAAGGGCAGAGCTTTCTTCAACAAACATTCTAATACATCCTATTTTTTATCTATTAGAAACTTAAACATTTGCCGCATGATTACACATGCTTCTCAAAGGACAGTTTTGTAAAGAAAATATGAGTGTTTATGATAAGTTCTCTCGTTCGTTTGAATGTTTGCAAGGATTATTTTAGGAAAATAATTCTTCCTTTTACTCTTGATGTCTTTCCACTTCTTCTTTAATGTTTCACTTAACTTTGGATTTTTGTATAGCCGTATCTTCCTGTGACATCTGTTTTACTAGATCTGCTGGTAGTTTCTTGTTATTTGTATGTTGCCTTGTGTGTCATGTTTCACAGTTGTAATACTGATTTAGTTGTGGCAAATAGTTTTCTAAAGAAAAAGTTCAATAAAAGCGCAGTGGTCATGTCATGGTATTTACAAGTAGTTTGTAGCATTTAGAAACTGCTGCAGGAAGTGTTTGGATCAATGAGTTTAGGTTGACAGCAACATGGCCTGATTGCTGAGAACTGCAGGAAAAAGAGACCGGCATAAGAAAACTTTGTTGGTAGTCCCAACCTTTTTTTACTGCCTTAGGTGTCCTTTACAGTTTTCTGCTTTAACTATTTCAAACAACATGGAAAGATAATTTCTTTTTAATTTGTTGTTGTTTTTGTTGTTGTTTTCTTATGCTTAATTAGAAAATTGTCAATTAAGTCCAAGTACAAAAGTAAATGAACAATTCAAAATAATTACAATTATACCTAAAAATCTAACATGTCGATATACTAATGAACATCATAATGTCTGTAAAGAAGAGATTGGGTAAATGTTTTTTATTTCTTTTGTACAAATAACAAACCCTGTCAGTATTGTAATTGAGGCAGTTGCATGCATTAAGCTCACACAACATCATAAAATTTTAAAAGCTATTTCAAAAATATTTTCTACAATATACACTTTCATAAATACTCGTACAAGTACCATACATCTCTTATTGCGAAAATATTTATCATAAATACCCGTACAATTGTAACGTAACGACGATGTGGCAAACGAGTTGTGATGTATAATTTTTGTTTTCTATTTTGAATTTTTCGTAAAATATTTATGCAACTCGTATGTATCTGTAGTATCTTTCAAGTGAAAAAAATTCATTCATAAAATAACCAACCACATGCTGCCTTGTGCTTTAAGGAGAACCAAACTACGATTCTAGATGGTGATGATGATGATGATGCTATGGATGTTCTTGTTGCAATCATCATGTTGCATCATTTTCATTTTTTATGAATCGTTTGTCTACTGGGCGGGTGGGCTGTCTCTACTTTTCATGACGTTGATGATACTCATGAAATAAAAACCAGCAAAAAAATTATCACATAAAATGAAAAAGTATATAATAATGTCGAGTTTGAGAACTATTGTATTTAGCGGAAGAAGATGCCTGCTTTAGCCAAAAGCATTCAAAGTACAATCATAAATGTATTTCTGTGCACATTTTTATTATATCGCTGCATTTGTTAAACGTACGAGTATGTTTGTGACGTGAAAATAAGCCGGAACTTTAAATATAAATGAAATATTTCAATCGACTTCTAGTTAAAATAAGGGAAAGAGTTACACCTAGAGAAATGTCTTTATAAATAATTTAGCTTATAAATAGCGAAGGTTTAAGAAAGTTATGTCTTTTAAATTGGTTTTAAGCACAATTTTGCTTTTAATCATCGATTACAGATTGTTCTAAGTAAAGGATTTGTTGGTTGCGTAGCACTTATTTCTTGGTCAAATTTGAAAAGCCTGAACTTGATGCTTTTTTAGTATTAACACTTTAAAAATTCAAAGAAAAAAGCATAAAAATATATTAGAATAACACAGTGTGTTTTCAGATAACTAAGAAAATTGGAAAAGTTATCTAAAGTTCGAGATCAAACCAAGGCAAGCTGAAGCATGATTTGATATACGCTATTGCCTTCCCCTCCAATTTCTTTTTTTTATGGTAATAATATATTTTTTACTCAAATAATTTTATTTATCAGAACATAGCTCTTGTTCTGTCCGTTTCTCTATGCAGCCGCTTTGCAAGAATTGATTATTCTGCTCCCATGAATTCCTCACATACAACCATTCGATGACTGTAAAAATATAGATCTTAATTGGCAAACAGTTTCTGTGCTCGAATATGAATAAAAAAAAATTACTAATAATTTTGACACCCTCGAAAACCGTCACAATAATACTGTTTGATGATTTTAGTTTTAGAAAATCGCCTTCATTATGTCGGAAACAAACATTTTAATACTAAATTTTTAGAAGGTTAAAAGTTATGTTAGTTCGAATATTATATGATCATTTTATGCATTTGAAATACAATTTTATGTTGAATACCGCACGAGCATTATTTTAACGGCTTTATAGAACAAACGAAACTTCTAGAGACAGTTTCGCTTAATTAGAATTTTATATCAAAAAATTTTAGTGTGAGGCTTCCAGTCATATTGGATGCCATATATACTAGTTATGGATGGTCAGTTGTTTTGGTTCTCTATTTAACCTGGTGGTTTACCAAAATAAGAGGACCAGCCTCAACTCATGTGTATGAATTAATTTGGTTTGGATTCTGACTAATTGAATTATTTTTTTTTTAATTTGAATGGTCCATTTGTACCAGTATCTATGAAGTACGACATCGTTCCAATGTCCACCGCTACTTATAATGGCAGTATTATTTTGAATGACCTATTGTTCAGTGATTGCCGCATATATTCGTATGAATTTGCGTTAACTTTGAATACATCGGTCGCTTACAACTTATTGGCACAAACCTGCAAAGCTCACAAGAAAGAGTCTAATAGTGTCAAATTGCACACTCGTAATGGTCAAATCCATACCCACGAATTGCTTATGCAGAATGACCATTGTGGTTTTCACTGTGTGTCACGTAGCGGAGTTCTTGGGCTTAAATAAATCGTTTATTATTGCTCACGACTGACGATGATAGCTTAACCAATGTTGTACGGACCAGTAATGCCGCCGACCAAAAATCAGCTTTAGAATATCTTTTGAACATTGTGTGGGTGGGTGCCCTCCATAAATACCCCTGGCCGCTAAAAATTATTTGCTTTGGGTTAGGTTAGATTAACAGGCCTGTAATACAGGGCCATGGGCGGCCACTGATCCGGCCTCTGTATGTTACCTGAGTAAGAGAAGGTTAAAGGAAGAAAAGAAACGTAGCGGAAAGTAAATTTAGACGAAGTACCGGAAAGTGGAAGATTTATAGATTAGTGTAGAGGAAGGGTGGTCACTACAACTTTGAAGATGTGAGGTCAACATTAAACCATTCGTATATTCCCAGATCATATATCGTATATTCTCTTATTCCGAGGGTCATATATTCCCTTACTCCGATAGTTTGGAGATACTGACGAAGGACTATCGACCGAGATGGGTCTGGTGTTGGTCCTCTTGGGCAGGACAGACGCGCAGTGCAGATGCGCATGAGATATAAACTGTATCCTCACTTCTACAGTATTTATTTGCAAGCAACCCTATTATCTACACGTGAGTGTCTTGCACTAACAGACAGATCTGCGATGATTAACTTTGGCAGCTGTCTTACGACCTTATCCGATGGAGGTCTTAGCATCGGGGTGTGTTAACGACCCTAAGCATCTCTATACGCACTTGTATATGTAGAAATTCAAAATCATTGCTGCCTGGAACTTGAACCTACGTATTGCTGAGGGGTTCCGAGCTACCCAATATCCGGCTGTCAATAGCTTTTCTATTGGCAGCCTGCTTTGCAATGCAACGGGACATTCGTCCTGCACCAAGATCTTCCCGCGAATTGGGTACAAACCACAGCCACCACGTGCATTCCCGAAGCCTCACCAACAACCAGGCCCCAGACAAGCCATTTTATAATAACATTTGGACGTGCCCCTCAATCGCATGCCTGCAATGATACCAATAAACAGTAGGCTGCTTATAATGTTTGCTGGGTAATTCAGTTAGTTTAATGTTGTAAACCTTTTGTGTGCAACATTTTATACACAAAGATGTTATTGCTAAAATGCTTAAGCTAAATTTAAAATTTTATCGTTCATTGAAAATTTTGTAGTAATAAAGAAATTTATGCATTTTGTGTTGCAAGTTTCTCTAAAACTACCAACACTCCAACAGCATTTTAGTTTCTCATTTTGTACTTAGTAATTTTTTTTTTAATTACTTGCTACTCCCTATTTCTATTCTCATAAATGTGCAATAAAACAAAAACTTTGTATCTTAAAAAAACTTTCTCCTCATTTTCTTTTCACTGCATGTCAAATCACAGTTGTGGCAAATTTTCACTTTGTTTAGGTTTTTGTTTTAATACTTTTTTTTCATGCAAAACAAAAAAAAAAAAAAGAAACGAAAACCGGCAAAATTTTCCCTTAGTGTATATTTATTTTAACATGAAGCATCATCAGCTGTGCATGTTGGAGAGTGACTGAGTATGTGTTGGTTCACATTTGTAATGTAGGCAGGCTTTTAGCACAAATAACCATAAGCATGTTTTACCATGTCCATCATACTCAGGCAGACAAACAAAAAGTGACAAAAAACGCGGGAGTTGTACTGTTAGCGTGGTTGTTTATTTTTTTTGTTTGTTTTTATTTTCTTCCTCTGCGTGAGTTTAGTGCTCTAGTTACCAATAACACCGTTGCATAGTGTTGGTGGTAGTAGTAGTAGTTGTACTACCAAATGGAGTGCATGGCTAAAAACACACATACTAACTCTTGTATTCATATGCCTGCATGCTTGTTTTCACGTGCTCCTCTAATTACAGTAAAGTGCTGAGAAAAAACGAAAACAAATAGTAGGCTGAGAGCGACAGCGTGGTGGAAAGAGAGGGAGAGAGTGATTGCAATTCCTGTGTGATGACTATGACGATTGCGGATTGTAGTTGTTGGCTGGCGTGTTTCAGTTTCTATTTTATTCATTTCACATTTCATCCGTTATGATGAGTTGTACTTTTTGTAAATGTGAGTTTGTTTTAATACTCGTATAAATAAATATTTTTGGTATGTTGTCTGTGCAACATTTGCATTTCTTTTCAAATGCATTTAGCAATAATGCTTAGAGCGGAACTCCCATATGTGCCGTATTTTCATTTTTTATTTATTTTAACGAGTGGAATACTCGTATGTGCTGGATACACTTGCGTGTGTGTGTGTTGCGTTTATTCCTAAAGCAATTGCTGTGTTGATGCTGTTTGTGATGATAATGTTGCCAGTTTTGAAAAATTAGACATACTGGCGTGTTCTTGCACAACTTTACTTATGATACTATTAAAATTATTTCATACTCGTATAATACTTTTACGAATGTAAGTATGTATGCTGCAGCATTAATGCAAATACTGGGTTGGTTCCAGAACTACTCGAATTGGGGCATTCTAGACAGCGCCTATGTTTATGTTGCTAAGTACTCTTTTGGCAATGACCATAAGTAGGTGACACAGGAGTTTATATTAAAGGCTTAAGACCTTTCCATGCAGCCTACTTAACAGTTGAAACCCTCTAAGGTTATTTTCTTCTTCAGAACTTTTGAATTTTGTTTGTCCTTAAAATATTTTTTCACAGAGTAGATATCTGCGCTGTTTAGATGTTCGAAAGTTTTACAAACGTATTCTGCTCAAGTTTGCTTTATTAGACTTGCCAAGTCAGTTCTCAGACTGCCCTCGCACATCTCTAGAATGTTTTAGTGCAATATAAATATCTCTTGTTATGTGCTAAAATAGAATAGCAATCACACTGTGAAATATCTAAAACACAAGAGGACTTTTTTCTATTATTTATGCCAGAGTTGAGGAGGTTTTTTTTTTTAATTTTTCTCTTTTAATTTTCTACACATATGCGAACTTTATTATGCCACAGCAATAACAACAATAATGCAAAAAAGGCAAAATAAAAAAACGTATTAGAACTATTGTCATCATTAATAACGCTGCTGTTGTTTTTCATTTATTATAACTTTTGTTCTTGTTGTTGTTGTTTCATTCGAAGGCTACAAATATTTACTACGATACATTTACACTGGATTTTCTGCTACAATTTCCATGATTTCAATTTGCTTTGTGTGTGCCCGTTTTATTTAGTTTTTATTGTTTCCTATCCCTCCACCCTCTCCATGTTGTTGCATTCTGACTTTTAGTGCCTATCGCCATTTTAATTGGAATTTCGATATTAAAATAACGAAACGAGTTATTTGATGCCTGAATTTTATATTCTTTTTTTTTTTGCCGCTCTCTCGTCTCGAATCGAAATTGACAAAGCATTGGAGTTATAATGGCAAAACGATTATTTGTCTAGAAATGAATTAAAAGTTAAGCACACAAAGGATTATTTGTAGTTGCCAAAGGGATAGAGAGGTGCTAATATTCCTGACATCATAATTAGAAAACTTTAATTAAAAATATAGACTTTTTTTAATAATATAGTCGAACAATGTGATTTAGTAAAACAATACTTCATATAATAAAGGGTATTTTTTAGTCGTATAGATCTTTAAAATGTCATTAGCCTATCGTACGATTTGACATATGTGAGGCAAACAGTAGATAATACATGAACTGTATTAATCCCTAAGAATGCGGGATAATATGGTTGTAGGTGGTGTTGTAGCAGCAAGACTTGCAACCACCTGAGCAAACTCGACAGCGATTATCCGAGAACACACTTCGAGAACACCCGCTCCGCTGAGAATATGGCGACATCGCAGCAGACCTGGAAGTATCGCCCAGAGGACGTGCGATGCATGAAACGAAAGAAATTATAGAGAATTTTCGTAAAGAGCTTGAGAATTTTTTTTTTTTTTACAAAGTTTTGATAGTTGTTGGCTATCGCCAAACGTTTGTAACCTACGCTCAAGCTATGCTGGACCTCGATTTCGAGGAAAATGGAAATCATCATAACGTACGAATATCATTCCGATCTCAGTGAATATATGAATACGTAAAATTATCGCTTCTGGAGTACCGACAATCCGCTTATAACCCATAAAGAGGCCTTTATACCCGCTAAAAATTACTGCCTGGTATGTTGTGTACGCTGTGGGCACCATGGGGCCTTTTTTTTCTGCAAACGCCGCGGGCCAAATGACTGCTGTGGACGGCAAGCGCTACAATCTAGTCAGAACTTTCCCATTTGAATGAGTTGGGTCGGGAGAATATGTGGTTCGAACAAAATGTAGCAACGACTTACAACCGGAATTCTGAAGGCAGCATTTTCGGGTCGCCCTGTATATCTCGTTTTGGCAATTCGCACCGGCTGGTCCGATTTAATTCTACCATACTTCATTTTGTAGTCACGGGTCTATGTTAACAAATCTCAGACTTTTTAAGGCCTCACAAAGAAAATCTAAAAGCAAAAGGGGGATCTGATAACATAAAGAGAAAGAAAATATTTTAAGAGCAGCAGAAAATTTATTAAGGGTTTGGTAGTAGAATTAAGATATAGAGTGACTTGAGTGGTTCTAATCGTCCTATCTATTCCATTGCTAAAAGAAGCTGTTGAGTTGAACGATCTAACTCAGTTCTTTTTATTGATCTGTCTTTACGATATAAAGAAGTTCATTAAACAATAAATGCCTTTATTTTCTCTCCCATAGCTCTGCTGTTCTTATGAACGGGTTTTTGGAGATATTTCGAGAAATAAATTTTTGGTTAATAATTTTCGAACCCAAAACCCCATGTATTAAATAGACATAAAACAATCCTTACGGGAATAGCTTTCCCTTCCTTTCGGCCTTCAATTGGTATTTCGTCATGGCTATTCCGCCAACTTGAAGTTATGCTATCAGGGCAATATGGGAAATTTAGGGAAAAAGTCCAAGTGCGCCATTTAATCGCCATTAATGTCACAAAAGTAATTATCAAAGTTGTTTGCTCAATGTATATTTTATATGTGAACAGAAAAATCTTAAAAATAATAAAGTTTGCTCAATTAAAATATAAAAAAATTTTAATAGACATTTAGATTTATGAAAAAAGATTTATAAAAAAAAAGAAAAATTAACGACGAAGTGTCTACGAGGAAATTTTAAACAGTCAACGCAAAATTTTATCGTTTAAATTTAAATAAGAATTCTTAGCAACCAAAATCAAACAACGTGCCAAAACCCAACAAACCAAAAATAACAATAAAAAAAAAATTATCTAAAATTATTACTTCCGTTTGTCTGAAAATAAACCAAACCAACAAAAAAAATTAAATAAAATAAAATTATGTAAATTTGTGTGGCAGAAACTCTGTACGTGTATCTGTGCAGTTCATTAAATTATGTTGTTATACAAATCTAGCAAAAGAATTTTAATATTTATTTTCGCGGTACTTTAGAACGTGTGCGCTGTTAAAAAAAAAAAAACATACAAAGGAAAAATTATGTAAAATTCAAACTTAATTTCTTTTATTTGTTTGTATGTTTCAAATCTGGGCCGGAAAAACGTGTTTGTATGTTTGAATATGAATTGGAATTGAGCGAATTGAATTAAGACAACAACTGAACAAAACAAAAAACAAGTTGTTATTCTAGTTTAGTCGCAAAGTCGCATGATGCAGTAGTAGTTTTTGGCATGACGTTTGTTTGCAGCCACTTCCACATCGACTTCAGCTATATAATGATAATGACAATAGTAACTATTTCTTGTTGTTTTTGTTGTTGCATAATAATCGCATACAGCAAATACATGAATAATAATAATAATAGTTGTAATAACAGCAACAACAATATTATCTGCAACTGTGTACACTGGTACTTGTTTCAATGAAGAGATGGATGTAAGTAAATAATAACAGCAGCATCAATGAATCTAAGTCACACTATAAACCTAAATACCAAACATTCATGAATTGATTTTGAAAATATTGCAAATAAGTAAAACTAACATAAACAAAGAGGAATGCAGCAGCAGGCTTTAAGAGAATGAAATCATGCCAGCATGGGGTTCGCATCTTTCCGCTCTGTTCTAGTTTCTATTATTTACATTTAAAATAATAAAATTTGTTCAGGAAAAAAATTAATAAATTGTTAAAAATCTACATTTGTATAAAAAAAACAACACTTTTATAAAAGCACCCTCATTCGTGTATTAAAAATTATTCATTTAAATTCTTTCATTTCAACATGTTCCTAGCAACATGGAAGAATTTTTTCCTATTATATTTTATTACTAATTTTAGTTGTTATCTATCTATCTTTGTAAGCCCATCTATTTTAAAAGTACTTTTGGCAACATGTTTCAGCAACATTCTAAACATTTATTTGTTATAAGTTACGCTTTAAAGTAACAGGCTTAGAAAAGCAAAATGTTTACAGGAGGTGTTGATAAGCAAATTCCAATGTTTAATACAGCTCAATTATTCATTTTATAAATAAAATTTATTTTTTTAATCTAGCAGCCCTGCAACATGTTGCTGAAATAATAAAACAAATCTGTTAGAATTTTTTTAGATGAAATTTTTGGCCCTAAAATTATATAAATAGTTTTAGGCAACACCCGTTGCGATATTGAAATGTATCTTGTAATTTTGCGACCACTCATTTTGAAATTTCTTCATTGGTTCTTGTTACTTGCTCAATTTTAGTGTAAACTATAGCCAAAAGTGGGCTTTTTTTTTTAACAATTTTGTTACTGAATCGGAAAGCAATATGTGTCAGGCATTTTTAAACATAATGCTGTAAGCAAATTAATAATATTGTGCTTAACGCCTGGGTACTCTGTTCGAATTTGTGAAATATGTTGAGCAACATTGAATATTTCATTAGATAAATATCAGTGGCTGCTTGGTTATGCGAGAGAATATTAGATTATTGTACTTGCTATCCCACAAGCCTCTGTCTCGAGACGAGAAGTGAGTAAGGGCAATCTGCTACAGATGTAATTGCACCTTCTGTTGGAATATAGCTTTTGGATCTTATGCAAAATGTGTTCGTTTTTTTTTCTTAAACTTTTCCTTTCTAATTTTGTATAAAATCTAATATACATATTTTCCCGTGAAACAATTGCTTTTCACATTATATGCTATGAAAAAAATTATGCTTATACCATACACAATTGATATGTTTACCACAATATTAACGGAGTATAACTTCTGCAACATTATTCAGTTGATTTTTTTTTTTTTTTGATATGGAGGTTGAAAACAGTTCTCATGAAATGTTGAGCAGAGTACCTGTTATGGAGTTTCAAAAATTCAAAGTTAAGTTTTTGTTTTATTTATGTCAGCAACATTTAAATAGTCAATAGTTTTATTTGATACAAACAAACTCAGTGATAAGCAACATTGTGTCTAGCAACATTATCAAAGTTAAACGGAGAATAGTGTAAAATGTGTGCATCTCTCGAACTCTTCATGTGCTATAATTGTTTTTAATATAAAATTAAATTTAATGAAGCAATTCCATTAATTAGCTGCCTGTATTTCTAAAAATGTATATACTGGATGTCTTGCAGCTTTACTTTGAAAGATAAACAAACAAATCAACTATCGATGAACTGTAAGTACTTATATGTAGATGCGAGTATGATTTGTTTTCGCTTATGCTTGTATACAGACAATTAATTGATATTTAAAAACACAACTGCTCTACTCTGTCTAAAATGTACAAACGCGAACAAGACAGACCACCAAATTGATGACAGATCGACCAGTTTACTAATGATGATGATGATCTAAAAGAGTGTGTACAACTGTTTTGAAAAGAAAGAGAAAAAATAATTGAATGCAAACAAAAATATAGCAGCATATAGTCAATATGTGTTAATAGAATGTGAATGGAATGACAAATAAACAAAATTATTTTGCAGTTTACATTTGCGTTTAATTTTCAACAGCCAAACCACATCTTAAATCAGCAACATTGGCATTTTTTCCATGGAATGCTTTGTTTTTTCTAATTTCCACAGCACCATATCACCCCACTTTTTATGGACTTGAATTTTTTTTCATATTTTTTGTTTTCGCGCTGCTGTATTAATTGCATTCAAATAAACATTATGGGTAGATACGAGTACATGTTGTTGGCATTTGTGCGATAAAATAAATGAGAAACAACAACAAAAAACATTAGTTTATTGTTTATGAATGAATTTCTCCCTGTAAATTACATACATTTGGCACACATTATATTTGTGTTGCTGTCGAAGTTACAAAAAGCCACATTTTTGTGTTCAATTTTATTTATTTTGTGCTTAATAATTAATTAAAGATACAAAACAGTTCATTCATTAAAATATGGCATTAGTGGCGGCTGTTTCAAAACTAGGAAGAAAAAATTTGCTTGTCGTTTTAGTTGTGGTTTTACGCTTAAAGGTGCATTTTCGTTCATTATTTGCCTACAGATAAACACAACCTCTTGGAAGCGGGTTCGGGTTTTAGGCCATGAGTTAGATACTTGAAAATCTCAGAGAATCCGCAAAATATTACGAACCTGTTTATTTTTATTGCGTCATTTCTACAGCTTGTAATGTCATTTCTCTCTGTCGCTTCTGTGGCTGCCACAGTTTTCATATTTTTGTAAGCAAAACACGTATGTAATAATTGCAAAAACTGTGTAACATTTTATTGAAAAGAAATAATAAACACAGCTTGTAATAAATAAATTTAATCACTGAAATAAATTGATGCCTCAAGGAACAAAAAAAAATTTTTTTTAATCAGATTTTTGCTCTGAGCTTTAATTAAATAAATTTTAGAAAAAAACCATCAGAAAATAATGAAAATTATATTTAAAACTTCCACCCGCAACTTTAAAACATTTTGTGAACGGTTTTCACTGTCGCCACCGCCTTGTTGTGTTTCTACTCCTCACAATTTCATTTTCAAAAAACTTATAAAGTCAGCAATTGTAAATGGAATTTATGTAGTTGTTGTGGCTACTATTGCTATTGTTTTCCTTTGTTGATATTGATGTTGATACGAGTGTAATTCTAGCCAGCTACTGTCGTTTTTTAAATATTTTTTATTATAAAATCAAGTAAAAAGATTTTTTGTTTGCCTCTGTTTTGCTCTACAGTTCATTGATCGCTGGCTGACGGGTTGGCTTGTTTCTCGTTCGCATTATAGTCTATTGCTGGTGCAGTTGGGGCTTTTGTAATGGTCAAGCGAAGGCGACAAAGCTATTTTTTGCACTCTATGAGAGTGTGTAATCTGAAGTTTTTTTTTCGCTTAATAGTCTATATTTTATGTATAAATTATTTGATACATATCATTGTTAGTCGACACAAACATATAATTATTTATTAGCATTTTTTTAAAATTTATTATGTTGAATGTTTTAACTATGATGCCATAAAAACTGCAAACGAAATCGCATACATTTCTTTTTTTTTTACTATCGACACTTAATATCAAACTGAATTTATGAAGTTTATTTTCAATACAACGATGTGGTTTCATTGGAATTTCGCCCAAAGCAACTTTAAGCAAATCGCTGAGAATCTTTGTGAGCAGCTTAAATAAATTCAAACGTTCAATTAAAATAAAATCCGCAACATGTTGCTAATACTTTATATATAAAAAGGAGATTTATCTGCAACATGTTGATAACAGATAGGGTTACAAATTCGAAAAAATGTGTTTTAAAATATATTTTGTATTTTGTTCATCAATCTACAGCTTTCCCTGCAGTACGCAGCAAAACTTCCTATAAAACGATAAATGGAAATTGTCTGCAACATACTGGAGTTATAAAAATGTTGTTTAACAATATTAGATCATAAAATTGTTTCAACCAAATTTTGTGCACGTATTCTTATTATTTTAATTCATCATTTAACGCCTGGGTATCTAAAAAAATTTATATGAAATATTTAAGCAATAATGTAAAGCAAAGTGTCTGTTCTGGCTTATCTCCTGGAGATGGAGACTTCTTGGCGACTGTATGTTAGTCAAAAGTTCTGCCGCAGCAATTAAGAGTATAATTTGGATATAGTAGATCTTATGCTGCCAAATAATCAGTCAGTATTAGTCCTCTTGTTTATTTAATAAACGGCACAAAAGTTTATACAAATTTAACAATTTTCGCAAGCGAAGTAATTAATCGTATTCCAACAGAGTATGTGGTGCAACATATTGCTGAATTATACTCTTTTATAGAATTCTAAGAGAGCATTTAAAAATTTAAATAAACGTTTTAGAGACATGTTGGAACTTCGTTTTGTAAGGTAAGAAACATGTTGCGGTCTCTAATTTGATATTATTACATGTTTTTAAGTTATTCATTTTCTATGAAAGCTTTGTAATTATGGCACATGTACTTGTACTACAAGCATATATGAATTTTGTGCAGTATTGACTGGTCATGTACGTTATGCTCTTGCTTTATTTTTAAAGATAATGATATAAATGAAGTAATTTAGTATAATAAAACACTTTATACAAAAAATGAACCGACAAATTAAGAATTAAAAAATAAACAAATAGAGACATGCCACAGCCAGCAACATCTATGATCATAAAAATCAGCTGGTGCCAATGTGCACACAATTTCAACATCGGCCTCTATAGGAAAACTCTAAAGAAACCAACTGTTTTTTTGAATAAAATAAAATATATAAACTGCCATAGAAAAAAGGCAAAAATTAGTGAACGTGCGCGGTAATTCTTAACTAACGTTGCTTGTGATTTTATTTCGCTGCTGCTAGAAACTCAACAAAGAGCCTGTAGTCCTAAAAACCAAATAACAGCAGCAACAACTGCAGCGGCAGCTAAAGACGAGTTGCCAACAAAACAACTCAACAAACGTCCAACCATCCAGCCAGTCCGCTTAAGTAATAACACACAACCAAGCCATAGAAGCAAAAGTAACGTAAAATTGCGTGTTTTGTTTGTGTTGTTGTAGATATATATTCTTTTTTATTAACTTCTATACAATACACACAACAGACAACGTGATGGCCAAAATAGTGTTTGCCAATGTGTATGGGGAACACTGAGAAGTACTGAAACATAAAGATACAAACAAGAGTCGGTTTGTTGGTTACTGGCAGGTTGGTTGGTTGGTTGGCAAAATGAAAAAGACAACAGCAAAAAGCATCAAGCTCTGATCATCAAGGCTTGATGCATAAATAATTTATAAGCTTTTGTAAGCACCTCATGCAAATGCACAAGTATTTGCACAAAGATATGCTTGGTCTACACTTTCAATCGGAATCTAAGGCCTGTGTCTGTGGCTGTCTGTTAGTGTATGCGAATGTTTAAAGTCAGTTGGTTAGAGATTTTTTGTTTTAATTTTTGCATTTTTTTATATGTTTTTATATGCTTATATGCATATTTCTATTCGACAATATATTCATTTGAAACGTGCAAATGGTCTAGCGACTACCACTTTAAACTTTTAACTAAAAATAAAGGGATGAAAATAAAGCAAAGTGTACTGAAATGAATCTTGAAGCTTAGCCGCCAATGATATGTTTCGTACAGTTGTTCATAAAAGGTAAGGCACGGATTATTTGTTTTAACAAATTTGTTGGCAATCGATTGATGTTAAACATTTTGCTTTGTTAAGAAATCTATTTAGATGATTTTTAATGGCAAAATTTTTTATACAATATCGAGTCTTTAAAAATTTTATTGCATAATAAACATAGAGGACGTTAAGTGGCCTATCCTACTTCCAAGGATGCAAATGAGTATTCCAGGCATTGCGAGGGCAAGTGTAATAGGCAAAGAGATCAAAATAAAGCAATTGGCTTACGAAATTAAATTAAAAGCAACATGTTGCTATCAACATGTTGCAGCCATTTAACAGGGGTTTTATAGTTTCAAATTTTTGTCCCAAGATCCTGGAATTATTAGCTGCAATCTTGTTCAATTTTTTTTCCAAAGTGACTTGGAAAATATTTATGTAGAATAATAAAAAGGAGGTTAAGAAGATTTTCTTATCTTATTCAAAAGTAGAAATTCAAACTTCTTACTTTTGTAAGCCGCACATTTTCTTGCTTCACCCACCGCATGTTTCTGTATTTAGTAAAATTCGATATAATTTAGTGGTCCATCGAGATTAATAACATCATTTTGAACTTTTTTAACCTCTGCATCCCAATCAATTTTGTATCAAAAGTCGCTAGCAACATGTCACAGGCTATGTTCATTTTGGCAAGTACACAGATTTAAAGAATCAGTGGCTGGCAACATGTTGCTACATCTTTTATATCTGTAATTTTTTCTGGTAAGTAATTATCGATACAATCTAACCAATCATATGTTGCTAATACAAAATTTTATCAAATGTTGCCAAATACATATTGTTATCAATCCAGCTCTATTTACCTCAACAATTTATTCAATTACGCTTTAAAGAATTATTTCGAAATATTTTTCTGATTAGCAGGAAAAGCCATATTTTTTATTTAGCAACATTGCCTTCATCTCTTTATAAAGGCATTTAGTTACTGTATGTTAATTATGACACCTTTTTTGCTCACTGTATGCTGTTGCTCGGTTAGATTTGCTTTAGTTATAGTTTTTTGTTAAAGTTTTTTCTTTATTTATTTCTTAGTTGGTACAATAATTTTATTTTTCAGTTTTTTTTGGGGGGCTTTTATTTAATTTCGGCTAACGAAGAGAAGGAGACAATAGCGACGTGGACAAAACAACAAGAAAACCAACAACAACCACTTTGTTGCACAATATTCAATTCAAAACAGAAAACTTCTATCTCTAAATAAAACAAGTATATTTTTTGTTCATGAATACAGTTGTTGTATAGATACAAAAGTCATGCCTCGAATTTTTATTTCTGTGTTTGCTTTTTCTTTTTTTCCTTTTTTTGTGCAACTCCAAAAGTGCAAGAATACTCTTAAAAAAAGAATCTAATACTTTCCTCTTTTCATTCCAATTTAATGAATTGTGAATGAAACTAAATTTTATTAAATAATTTCTATGGCATAGAAAGGCTAGAAAGAAGTAATTCATTGAAGCAATTGAAAATAAAATGGTAGACTTTTGTTTAACTGTGATGGTTTGGAACTTTTATTAGAATTTTGTTAGGGTAATGAAACTGAAAAATAGTTGATTGCCAAATTTAAAGCCAAGTCTTGGCAGTAGTGAAACTGATATAAAAATTCAATTGCTAGCAACATGTTGCTAACATTTTTTTTAACTGCTAAATTAAAGCAAAATATCGTTTTTGCTTTCTCTTCATGAACTTTACGTGAATTCTTTGAATTTCCTGATTCTCAGAATTTCTTTTATATCTAATACGAGTATGTTGTGGTTGTAAACCAGAAAAGATGCGTATAATGTTCTTTTTTGTTGTATTAGAAAAAATAACTCATAATTTGTAATATTTTTTTTAAAACTGTTTCACTTACTCCACCAAGGTGCCCTGTTTCCATTCGGCTGTGTGCGTTGCTTTCTGTCTGAGCATTTCTTCATTTAGTTTGACAACGTTGTTGTATAGCGGTTTTGGAATTTCGCATTCATGTGAGAACGATGTGTAACTGTGTGTGTAAGTGTTATTTTTTTAAGTTTTCCCTCTTAAATTAAAACGATTTTCTGCCAGTGATTAAAACGGAAATTCTGAAATTAAAATGACAGCAGTGTTGTGGTTCCCATACACTCAGCCAAGCATTGCAATGACTGATACCAACACACAAATTTCACTGACCATCAAATAACAACGGCAGAGGCAGAAAAGTTAGCAGCAGCAACTTCAGCGTCACCAACAACACACATTGGGGCAAAACAGCTTTAGACAGAGGCACCATATAGTTCAACTTTGAATTTAACTTGGCATTTTTGTAAAAATCGTTGGAAATATGAAACAGTTTTTCGTTCGCATACAAATGCGGGTTTTCTGTTGTTGTTTTTTTCATTTTATATATTTTTTTTTATTTTTTCACAAAGTCACTTGATGTTTTACATGGGGTACATACATTTGTCCAAGCACTTAAATCAACATATGTATGATGTTGCACACTTATACAACATGTAAACATGCGCACACATACATCAACATTAAGGTACATGCGTTTCAAATGTATCCAAGGGATTTTTTTTTTTTTTGGATTTGTTACACACTCGAATACTTTGATAGACATTCATCATATGATTACATACATATGTATGGACATACGTATGAGAATGTTGATGTTGATCTGTGTCTTCTTGCTGTTGTTGGTCGTGATTGTTGTTGTTTCAATTTTTACAACTGTTTTTGGGTTGTTGCTTGTTTTTCTGCTCATATGTACGTATGTGCGCTTGTTTGTTGCAACAATTGTAATTCTTTGTTGATGCGACTACATGAGTTGCATGTTCTGTCCAACGGTACGAATATATTGTTATTGTCCGTCTGCCATTTGGAGCATTTTGTTCTGGTTCTTCTGCTGCCTACGATATGATGAAACTTGATATATTATTTTTATTACATAAAAAATACATTGGCGTATTTATGTACGTGTGTGCCTCCCTGTGTATGTGCGTGCAAATACTTTTGGAATTTTTGAGGCAATACAATTGTTTTCCAACAATGCACATGTATATGTTCTTACATACATATGTATGCTTGTTCTTCTTTTCGGTCAAAGTATTTTGTGCCGAAAAAAAGCGACAACAAAAAAAATTATTATAATTTTATTTAATTTTTGCAGAAATATGCTTGTTTATTGTGAAGACTTTGCAAAATATAAATATCCATATTTATTATATTATTAAAATTGTGCTTATTTTGTTTCGCAATCATATATTTCACTGGCATTTTTTATTTTGTTTTGCTCAGCGTAATCGGATTTTACTGTTTTCATTGTAATTGCTTTTGTGCCAATTAAAAAAGAAGTGAATGCGCTTTTAATCAATAAAGTAAAAAATGTTTAATAGACATTTAAAGTGCGAACAGATTGATATTGATGAATGTCTATATGGAAAATATAAAAATATAAGCATTTTAACCCATAACGATTTGCCAAGGAGGAGGGTTATCAATTCAGACAGTAACAATTATTGGTCTTGTTTTGAACGCTTTTCAGTTTACGTCGAAATTTTCGTCAAGCATTACTCGAAATTATATTGTAATCTATAAGTCTATCAACATTTGATTGTTTATACATGTCTAGAAACAAATGTATATAAACATTTTACATGTTTCTATTCGAATTTGTGAAATATGTTGAGTCTAACATTGATTATTTCATTTGAGAAATTTGGCAAGCATATCGTCGCTTACCGCACATCACCGACCAAGTCATTTTAATTGAACTTGCACGGAAGTACAAAATAGGTTAGATTAAATAAATGAAAGGCAAAACGTCTTGCACGCTGTCACAATTTTTTTTTTTAAATTTCAGGGCTCTAATGGTTGAATAATCTTTTTTCGGGAAATGAAGCTTTATCATAGTAAAACTCTTAGCTTTAATACAGATGGTAGTTCAGCTTCGCTTGGTATGTAACCGTTGGAACTTAAGCTTAATAAAAAAATTCATATGACATTTTTAGGGAATAGTGTTGATCATATGTTTAGCAACATCCAAGCAACATTTTCCCTACGAAGTAGTATGAAGGGCAATTGTTTCACGTGTAAACACGTACATCAGTGTGTAATTTTTAAGATTCCATTTTTAATTTTGCGTTTAATTTTTCCTTTCTTTTGTAAAAAATTATAAATAATACCTAGAAGTTTTATACTGAGCTATTGAGAGTTTAATAAATAAACTTCAAACGTATATGCACAAAAAACAAATGTTTATAAACATTAAACATGTTTAGGGGCAACATAGATGTTTGTACACAATAAAAAATATTTTTTGCATCAAAAATAAGCCTCAAAGTAGTGGCAAACAATTGAAAAACGCAAGAAGAAGATAAGCAACATAATGATGTTTATAAACAAATTAAAATTTGTTATTGTATTTATGGGCCACTGACTATTTTTTGTGTTAAAAAAAAACAAATTAAAAACATATTTTTATAGCGTTAAAATTTTCCATATTTTGCAATTAGCCAGCCGCGGTGACTGTTTGTCTTTACTTCTCCTTTTAACTGTCAAATAAAAAATATTTCACAAAAAAAATACATAAAAAAAAGAATCGTGATACACCCACATCAATTTAAAATCTTTATTTATTATTTAAATGTGTTGTATTTCAATTTTATTCATAAATAATAATATGTACATATATGCTAAAGGAATCAAATCCAAAGAATTGTGGCTTAAACAGAAAACATGTTCTCATCATAACAACAAACAAATAAGCAAATACAACAACAGAACCTGCTACAAAACCAAAACGTTGAAACTAAACAAAAGTAATAAAAACCTGGTCTCATACCAATTGCATTACGAATCATGTTGGCTTCAATACAAAAGAAATAAAAAACACTTGACAGCGAGCATTGACTTTATACTTGACATTTAAGAAACAATTTGCAACAACAAAATATTTATACAATTCGAAATTTTAAACTCATTAAGTTGGGTTGGTTTGATTGAAGTAAAAAATATATTTTTTTATTTTGCCAACCCACTGGTAATTCAAAATAGTAATAGAGTTAATCAAACGCTTGCAATTTTGACGTTTCATTGCGTAGAGGTTTTAGAAGAAGAAAACAAATTGCAACAAATACTTAAAGACGTAAGTGAGAAGCAACAACTTAATAACGTTATGCAACGTGTATAATCTTTTGCCTATCACTGTTTTTTGTACTCTTCCAATAAGAAGTTAATAAAAGCCACCTTAATTCTATAGTTTTTTACGATATTGCTTAAAGCTCTTGGCTGAAATAAATAAGCAAAAACCATGTTCTAGTCGTACTCTGCGCATTTAACCTAAATTTTCCTACTATAAACGTACGTATGTATGTGTGCGCATTTTGTATACATTTTATGAAATGACTGATAAAAAGATTTTCAAACGTCTGTCTTGATTTGCATTTATTAACTAAAACCTAAAACCCAGTTACAACAAGTTGTTAATGATTGTTATATTTATTTTAATTTTTTTTCTTTCTAAAATAATGTCGCAGTCTTAGGTTCACCTGAAGTTATTTGATACTTTTTATTGATTTTGATTTGTTTTACTGTTTCTATTTATTAAAAAAATATATGAGCAACGCTTAGTTTTTTCTCCAATCGCTGTTATATAAAACTATTGTTAAAATATAAATAGCAAAATAGTGAAGTCATCTCTAATGCATATCGAATTAATAAATTAAAAAGAAAAACATAGATGAGTCATCATTTGTAATTTTTTTTTAACTTTAATGTCACATACGTGTTTATTTCTTAAAGTTTTATTTTAAATAAATAACACGCTTCAATTCAAGCCTTTAATTTGTTTACAAAATAAAGCAATATTGCTTCGATTTTTGCTTAGCTACATGTTGCTGGCAGCTGTTTAGCAACACTAGTTATTTTATTTGTGAAATTCTACAAGCAACATATGTAAACAAAGCCCTTATTTTCATATGTTTTTTTATTTCTGAGTGTTGGAAAGAATTAAAATTTTTAAATAATGGAACATATTAGTTTTTTATAAACTTTTGTGTCCTAATAACACTAATGCCACGGAAGAACTTTTGGACGAGACTTCGTCTTCAAAATGCCGCTATCTTTAGGAGAGTATAAAGAAAGGGCACTTTGCTTCCGATGTAAGTTCAACTTCGGTTTGATTATTTGGACTAACGGAAAATATATTTTATTTTTTCTTTTCTTCACTTAACTTTTCCTATTTTTCCAATTTATTTATTTTTTATACTTTTTTTTACAAAATATGGAAAATACACTCTTCAAAAATACACACTTGTTGTTTGAGTTTTCGTAAATAAATGTTGCTTGTATGTTGCTATACATATTTCTTATGTTTTTCACAATCTTAATAGAAGACTACTTCTTCTACATTATTTCTTTTGACACTTACATTGGTATCAGTAAAGTAGTGGAAGAGAAAATATTCAATCACTTATTTTGTTTTCAATTTCTTGAATCTTAGCAGCTATTTACTCCGTCGTCCCAATTGTTTATATACGAAAACGTTACCGTGGAATACCTCTCCAGCAAAGTTTTCGGTAGAAATGTTTAACATCATTAAAAGACACACAACGAAAGCAATGATCGCATAGAGCTGATTTGATTTGAGCAATGCTAGGATTGTTTTTACTTTATGAGTGTTGGTAACTAGCGGCTCCTTAACAGATAGATGTCATCTCAAATACTTTAAACAGAATGTTCGTTGAAGCATTTGTTGTCTCTTTACCCATATCGCTTAATTCGGGCGAAATAAAAATATACGGCATTTTTTTTTTCGCTAAAGATGATTTTTCCTTGGCACTAACGTTAGGCATCATTGACTTCATGCTATATATAATGGTGTTGACAGGCGCCCAGAAACAACGTGATAGCCACAGGCTGTCTACATCACCTGCCTTTATTTGAAAATCCTTCAGCGGCTGTATAAGCCAGAAGTTGAGAATAGCTAAAAATATCTTTCACATCATACCTCTTGCCTTTAGCGGCACATGCAAAGAAAAAACATAGTTGAGGTAACCATAATCTTAGAGCAACATATTATAATTGAATTGCATGGTTGTAAACAAGTTATATTATTATTGTAGATAATAATAATATGGTCCTCACAAGCATCAAAAGACATCGAATGCTCAATAGCTAACGAGCGCTAATCACTTAAGCCACAACACACACCCTCGTACGAGTACTCCGCTTAAAGACCAAAACAATTTGACATGCCATGGCTATTAAGAACATATTATGATTAGAGTTATTATATTATTTTTGTATAGTTAAAGAACTTTGTTTGTGGTTAGAATTTTAGTAAAAAAATTGTATTTTGTTTAGGCACTTTGCAATTTTTATAGATGGAAAGCATTTAAGGACTAAATGTAAACAATAACTTTTTTGTCGCAACTGAAATAATGTTTAAAATGTGTTCCAATAACCATTATATGTTTGTCACAACAGTATATTACTTTAGGGATCATAATATGGTTGCTATTGCCATGTCTCAATCATGTTTTTTCGTTGGCTAACACTTTTATGCCACGCTGCAACCAGCGTGTTTCAGATTATTATAAATCCCTCCTCATTTTACTGAGTTTAGGACTTTCACACTCTTTTATTTAGGTTTTTTTTGTTATATAAAATATTTTCAAATTTTTAAATAATAAAACGGTTTTACGCTGCATGATAATTACACAAAGTTTTGATAAGTTGTTTTCTTTACTTTCTCAAGTATCCTTTCGTGTCCTTATGCACAGGTATTTAAGCAATGAAACGAATTTTTGTTTAATTTCTTACAAATGCCCTTTAAATTAACTTTACTTTATTCCCTTTCTTTTCATTAATTTTTATATTTTTGTGTTAATAAGTTTTTTTGTTGGATTTTTTTTATAAAAAACAGTTTTTATTCGCACGAGTTTATTTTATTTCTTTTTTTTTAATAATAATGGTTAATATTTATACACACAGTTCCTTTGTTATTCTTATTCCTCTACAATAATTGTGCATAAATTTGTTTTCATGTGTAAGTGTGTGTGTGTGTTTTATTTACAAACACATACACACACCGGCGTACTTCAACAAAATTGTAGCGCTACATCCTTGTTCTTTTGTTGCAAGTTTATTATTTATATGGGTTGCATTTCTTATTTCTGTTGCTGTTGTTGTTGCTGCTGTTGTTTTTGTTAGGATATGTGCTGGCATTAACTGAAACTGTAATTGTAACTGTTGTCGTGTGGATATGGACTGGTTTTAAGCCACAATTATTATTATGCAACCACTTTCATTTCCTTCTGGCAACTCGTTGCAAATTCATATAAACTGGGTAATGTGTTACTTGCTTGTATATACGAACAGACGACACACATTTACTCACTCAGTCACACATTCCAATACAAAAAATTTTATTTATGTGTGTTGCTTGCATATTTTGTTTGGCTGCTGTTGTTTGTGTCGTTGCAAATCCGTTTGGTATAACGGATATGAAGGAATGAATAGCGTTCAGCAGACTTATACACTCAGCTCATGTTGCAACATTTCATACACTTCTTATGGTACATATCTATGTATGTTGTGTTGTGTTGCATACTGAAATGTTGTTGTTGTTGTTGTTGGTCGTGATGATGACGTTGACGACGACTTTAATGGTGATAATGATAAATATGTATGAGTATTTGTTGTGACATTGGTTTCGTTTACATGTGGCCATTACTCTTCGCATAAATTTTTACATTTTCTTTTGTTTGTTTTTTATTCTTTATGAGAGTCTTGTTTATTTACTTCTTCCTTTTTGTATGATGTTTTCTGTGCTACTTAATAATTTATTAAATACATCTTGTTGAGCACTTTTTTCATTTCCCTGCTGCCGGTTTGTTTGGTTGTTTTCGTACACAATGATCTTTGTTGTCGTTGGTTGCACGTCTTAATGATCCAATTTATGTGTCCTTAAGCGCCATAAAGTCTTTGTTTTCCGCCAGGCCAAAAAGTATTCATATGATAAAGTAATTTTTCACAGTTGTACAATGTACATGTTGTATTGTTTTGTTTGTGGCATTAAACTTAAATTTGCTTGAAATTTACACATTCATTGTGTTTTTGTTTGTATTGAAATGCGCCTGTTTTTCCAACTCGTGCTAACGTTATTTTTGCGTGATTGCCAGCCACGCGCCTATTTACAAATACAAACATCTCAACACAGAATTTCACGACCGTTAAATACCTGCCTACCACTACAATTGTACTTCGCTCTTGACACCTTCAGTGTACAAAAGCCTCATGACAACAGTAAAATCCTCTGCTTTTGGCTTTCAGTTTCTGTCATGCAACTCCTAACGACCACAACAACACAACTTTGGTTCTTTTTAAGAGTCAGCAGCGCTTTTTTTTAAAGAAATTGCGGCATGCATGCCTGACATAGTTCGCATGCACATTGGTATTTTGTTTATTTTTCGCTGTTTTCGTTTGTTGCACATATAGGTATGCGTACAGGTTGAAGTGGTAGCTGATGGCGGCACCAGTGTTTTTATTTCAAAATTTTACAGCTTTTGCAACAACAACTGCAGTAGCAGCAGCATCATCATCACCCTCACGTGACCAATGTGGCTTATAAACCGTGTGTGCATGTTTACACTGACATGATTTTTAAGCTGTTTTTTTTTGTCTATTTCATTTTCTATTTTCGTTTTTTCTTGTTAATGAAAGATACAATTCATAAGAAAGCTGAATTCTCAATTTATATCGTAATTATTTAGATAATATTTTTTAAAGTTAAAAAGTTTGTAATTTTTTAATTATGACTTTGGCAAATCGTATAGAATTTAGCAATAAAATCTTTTCTTAAGTGCAACAAAATAAACTGGCTATAATGAGTTCTACACTTTTAAAATATTTATGAAATAATATTTGCAACAAAATTAATTTTCTTTTTTGTCTATAAAACTTCAGCTTCACATATTCGGTAAAATGTTTGTGTAAATTTTACAAAACTCAATAATATTTTCATGTCGAAATGTATTTCTCTCATAATTTAGCCATAATTGATTACAAAATATTTTCATTGGTTTAATAAAAGATTCTTAAGAAGTTATTAACTGTGCAGAGGTTTATGTTTGTGATGAAAGACTATTGAGTTCAGCAATGAAATCAATTTCTTTTGAATAGTTTAAAATCATCCTACAACTGAATATAAAATGATTAATTAAGTCATGTATGACTAAAGTTTTGCTTAATTATTATTTAAACACACACATGCCTACAGTCACACACACACAATCAAACTTAACCGATTAAACAGTTAAGTGAATTCTAGGTTTCACTTATTGTAAATCGAAGTGTATTAAGACATAATCCATCTTGAATACTAAAGCTGTTTGTAATTTTGCTAAGTACAAGTATTTAATTTTACGATGTTGTGCTATTGGGTTCTTGATAATGTTGGCATTGTTTAAGAAAGTATTTATATGCCATAATATATGTTGTGTTATGTTAATATTAGGCAGGCATTAAGTTATGAAAACAGAAACAAATATTGTAAACATTTTCTTGTTTAAAAAACATGCTTTAATTACAAAGGAAACATTACGAGAAGATGTTAAGGAAATAAACAAGTCATAAACAGGATACAGACAAAACATAGCCTACAAAAAACACGGGACATGGAAAAGACATAGAAAAGATATGAAAAAAATATAGGTTAGCAATATATAAGACATAAACAAGTCATAACAAGACTCGGACAGAGAAAAGATAGATGTAAGACATAAACTAGGTATGGGGAAAACATAGACAAGGCATAGACAAGACATAGACAAGACATAGACAAGACATAGACAAGACATAGACAAGACATAGACAAGACATAGACAAGACATAGACAAGACATAGACAAGACATAGACAAGACATAGACAAGACATAGACAAGACATAGACAAGACATAGACAAGACATAGACAAGACATAGACAAGACATAGACAAGACATAGACAAGACATAGACAAGACATAGACAAGACATAGACAAGACATAGACAAGACATAGACAAGACATAGACAAGACATAGACAAGACATAGACAAGACATAGACAAGACATAGACAAGACATAGACAAGACATAGACAAGACATAGACAAGACATAGACAAGACATAGACAAGACATAGACAAGACATAGACAAGACATAGACAAGACATAGACAAGACATAGACAAGACATAGACAAGACATAGACAAGACATAGGCAAGACATAGACAAGACATAGACAAGACATAGACAAGACATAGGCAGGACATAGACAAGACATAGACAGGACATAGACAGGACATAGACAAGACATAGACAAGACATAGACAAGACATAGACAAGACATAGACAAGACATAGACAAGACATAGACAAGACATAGACAAGACATAGACAAGACATAGACAAGACATAGACAAGACATAGACAAGACATAGACAGGACATAGACAAGACATAGACAGGACATAGACAGGACATAGACAGGACATAGACAAGACATAGACAAGACATAGACAAGACATAGACAAGACATAGACAAGACATAGACAAGACATAGACAAGACATAGACAAGACATAGACAAGACATAGACAAGACATAGACAAGACATAGACAGGACATAGACAAGACATAGACAAGACATAGACAAGACATAGACAAGACATAGACAAGACATAGACAAGACATAGACAAGACATAGACAAGACATAGACAAGACATAGACAAGACATAGACAAGACATAGACAAGACATAGACAAGACATAGACAAGACATAGACAAGACATAGACAAGACATAGACAAGACATAGACAAGACATAGACAAGACATAGACAAGACATAGACAAGACATAGACAAGACATAGACAAGACATAGACAAGACATAGACAAGACATAGACAAGACATAGACAAGACATAGACAAGACATAGACAAGACATAGACAAGACATAGACAAGACATAGACAAGACATAGACAAGACATAGACAAGACATAGACAAGACATTGACAAGACGTAGACAAGACATAGACAAGACATAGACTAGGCATAGACAATACGTTGACTATACATCGAAAAGATATAGATAAGACTTAGAGAAGATATGGATAAGACATATGCGCGATACAGATGGGACATACATGTGTAACATGGTATGTGTAACATACATATACTTACATATGTGTAATATAGAAAAGATACACACAAGTCTTAGACAAGATCTAGCCAATACGTAGACGGGACCTATTAAAGGGTGTTTTTTTAAAGTGTGCAACTATGAATTTCAAGAATATACTGGGTTAACATAATTTCAAACAAACAATTGGATTTATTGTTAAAATAACTTTATGCCATTAGTGGGATTTCGGGCAAAACAAATTTTCGAACACTTTTTCAAGCCTTTTGGTGCCGTATCTCGGCAGTGGCCTTGCACAGTATTGTTTTCCAATTTGTCCAAAGTTGCTGGTTTGTACGTACGAATTATTGACTTCACGTTAAGGAACACGGTCTTAATTGTCAATTGACTGGAACATTACAAGAAATAATGGTTTCGCAAAATGTCTGTCTCCTTTAGCAAGTCGACTGTTTGACTGGCTTTATAGCATGTGCCACCGTCCTCCAGGAAGAAAGTATTTTTACCAAATATCCTCTCCAATTGGGACTTCAAATAATTACTGTCATGGCTCGCGAATCGACTTATTTGGGTCTGTCTCTATACTCTGCCCTACGGCAGCAATTGCTTCTACAACTTTTTTTTAAATGCGTATTATGAATAAAGGAATCGATCCATGGTTAAACGTATTAGTCACTCAAATGGACGCTTGTGCCGAGCGTTCATTGGACCTCGCGCACGGTAACATTCAGTAACTTAATCACAATTTGCGAAGTAAATTTGCTCAAAATTGTAACCGTTATTCTGGCGTTAGTCTATTTATGATATAATGACAAACCAAACTGACTACAAATGATTATAACAGAGATGCCAGATCAGACAACATAATCCCTATCGGTAATAGAAACTTTTAAAAATGGAACCCTTGATTTGATGCTCAGAAGAATTATGTTGTAAGTAAAATATTAAAATAATATAAGTAATAAAGTTCTTTATAATGGGTGCTGTTTATAATTTAGAACAATGGCTTTCGCCATTATTAATAAAGGACTCTGGAAGAAAACCACCGGCTTCTGAGGGCGTAAATATGTCACTCCACAAAATACTATCTATTTTATTAATTTAGGTCTTGATAGCTAGAGATTTTAACAACAATGCATACCACTAGTAACGACTTTTTTCTATAAATTAAAATATTTTTGTGCATCCTTCATGTTTTAAACTTTTTCGTTTGTTAGGGCAGTCCTTGCTATATTTACATATCAATTTGTTTGGTTTTTAAATTGTTTATATTCTCTTTTATCAAGCCAATTACTTAAATACCTATAAATTTACGAGAAGAGTTGTAAAATTTTATATGCAACAAGAACAACAATAATAACACCAATACTGCTGCCACAAACAATTTGGATGCAAATAAATATGATGTTTTGCATATCGTGAAATTTTGTTGCCAATTTTCAGGGGAATTTACGAAAACCAATACAAAAAAAATAACATACACACCCACAACCCCACTCTCATTTGCGTGAGACTGCTCGTGTGTGTGTGATTAAAGCAATCCGGCATTATTGCAATTGTGT
Organism: Phania funesta; assembly: GCA_963932375.1. Taxonomy (NCBI): domain Eukaryota; kingdom Metazoa; phylum Arthropoda; class Insecta; order Diptera; family Tachinidae; genus Phania; species Phania funesta. The sequence goes on along the minus strand of OZ010654.1, from coordinate 89,959,705 downwards.
GAGTGAATAGTATTTTTGTTTAATTTCATTTTATGGCCTTTTGTAATTTGCAATTGTACCCTGTATTCAATCCATAAATATCACTAAACATAAAAGTCTGTGATATATTAATATGAGTGAATGGCTGTGTGTTTGTGCGTTGCTCTTTTACTATGAATTCTGTTGTTTTTTTTATTGTTCCTGGTGCTGTTGCAAGCGAACACTCACCGTTTTGACTACAGTCGTTCAGCATATAAATATGCGACATAAATAACGTACTGAAGGTTTTTTTTCTTTTGCTATTTATTGCTTTCCAAATGCTCATCAATCAAAGTTTATGGTGTTTGTCAATTTTTGTTGTTGTTGCTGTTGCTGCTGCTGCTTGTAAACTAAAGTTTTTCTCTAATTTTTATACGTAAATTGTGTTTGTTTTTCCTTTAGGTCTTGTTGTTGGTATGTAAAGAAAACCAAATCAGTCACAACTACAACACCAACAGCAGCAACATCATCAGCGTAAAAAATGTTAAAATGTTGTTTTTGTTATTGTTAACATTGGTAACAACGAATAAAGAAAATACCGTTATTTTTTAACTTTTTATATCCATAACTTTGTAACGGCATACAAATACCGTAAAAACAATTTAACGCTTGTCAACACTTTTGGTGTTTTTCACATCGTGTTGTTTTGCATACAAAGTTAAACAAAACTGCTGCTGGCCTGCCTGCATACACTTTTGCCATTTGTCTGCTATGCAAATATCAATGCAAATGGTCATTTAAATTAACGGATATTATGGTTGTATAGAAGGCCCGGTAACTAAAACATAAATCAAGAGAAGTAAAAAGACGAAATGCATTTTATTTAACTTTAACGTTTTCCTCTTAATTTTATTTTTTTCAGAAAGAAAACAACAAAAGAGCCACATTTAGTGGCAAGTCCCTTCATATTGTTGTTTGCTGTCAATAAGTTAGAGGCGTAAAGTTTGTTTTGACAGCAGAGGAAGTTAAACTGGCAAACATTGAGAAACTTTCTCTTCAGTATTTCTTACATAAATTTTTTAATTAAAAATATTTTTTTAATTACGAATATATGTCTGCTGTTTGTTTGAGTCCTTTTAGGAAAAAAAATTATTTTCTCCATTTCTTTGGTCACTATACCAAATGTGTTTAAAAAAAAAAATGTTCCGTATGTTAATGATGGTTACTTCTTTAGAAGCCGCACGCAGAGAAAAAACCATGATTACGGCATAGCGACAACAAGCATATAATGTTTTCCATAGCAATATGGAAATATGTGAAAACATTTTCAACTTTACTTTAGTTGCTATAAACAAGTTATGATTTACTTTTAGTCATTAAAATACCTACGAGTATACAAAAATAATATAGTGACTCTAACCATAAAATGTTTTTCGGAAATTTTTTTAATGTACTGGGGATATAAAAGAACACCACTTAATTTATGGGCCCCATTTTGATACCCTTATTTACTCGAATTGATTTTAGGCAACCGCGATTAGTAATTAACGACTACCTTACTCTCATTCAAATCTCTTGCTACCACTAGCCTTTACTCTCGACTGTAGTGATTTTAAACTGGTGGTCAAGGAGTCTTTTGTTAAATGTTAAAATTTCTTTAACATACTTCTAAGAGGAACATATCTACAATAATACTATAATTTGTTTGCAACCTTATAATTCAATAATAACATGATGCCTCAACCAAGTTCTTTCTTTGCATGCGGCAGAGCTTCACTCTTTTCGATTTAGTGTTCAATGACTGTAAGAACGAGTGTATTAATCCAAAATATCCGGCCTTTACAACACAGTCTCCTTCAATGCAGTTTCTTTTATTCCAAATCTAAAAGACAATTACCATCAACTGGCTCTTAGCTTTCGGTCGTATGCGTATATACTACTGTGGGCAAAAAATAGTAAGACTTTGTTCATCATTTTTAATTTCTTTATTTGCAATACACTTATGCTAACGTTTTTTTCCAAAGTAAAAGTTGTTAAATTCAATTTCCGGAATAGCCTTCAATGCGCGTAGCGATTCACGTTTAATGTCCTCAATTGACTCAAAACGGTTTCCCCGGAGCGGTTGCTTGAGTTTGCTGAACAGCCAGAAGTCACACGGAGCTAAATCAAGCGAATACGTTGGTTGTGGAACGATATTGATTGAATTTTTGGCGAAAAACTCACGAAGAATCTATGCGGTATGCGACGGTGCATTATCGTGGTGCAACAACCAAGAGTTGGCTTTCACTGATCCCTCCGATATTCCGACAATATAAGTAAGGTCTCTGACTGTTAATCGTCGATTCTCGAACACCAATTCCTTGATTTTATTGACGTGGCGATCATCAGTTGATGGCCGTCCTGGACGTGGTTCGTCGTCAACGCGTTCTCGACCCTCTTTGAATAATTTGTACCAATCAAAAACACTTGCTCGCGACATACAATTATCACCGAAGGCCTTTTGCAACATTCTGAATGTTTCGGCACCAGAAATTTCATTCCGCACTCAAAATTTAATGGAACTTCTTTGTTGAAAAATTTCACTCATTGTAAAAATCGCCGAATGCACTTGTACTTCAGAAAGCCTCGGCGTATACTAAACACTAATGATTACTTTAATGTGATATTTGGCACAGATGTCACTGACACTGTATAAAAAACCAGACCACAGTAGTATTTTCGCATTTTTACATGACACTGACGGACAGACGAATTAACGTTTGTTGTCAGCAGTGTATGGCTTGACCTCTTTCACAACATTAGGGCGAACGATTTAACAGAACAATTACAATTGGCAGCATAAACACGGTCAGCAGTTACTTTGGGAATACTTCTCTTATGCATCGTCGCAATGCTAATCAGAATCTGAAGAAAAGAATATCGCTCTCTATTTGGTGGTCTTCTCATTTTGTAAATTTTCACATAAAATATCATTTCATTATGTTTAAATTAAAATTTATTCACGGTTGCAAAAGACTATGATTTTTATTAATGACAGTTCGTTGTCCTTTTTTTTGATAAGGCTTCCGATAGCGGCTTCAATTGTAAGCGGACCTGCAAATTACCCTATTGTCTCTATTTTTCCATAGTATGCGAGCATTTGCTCTCCAAAGGCATAATGTGGCAGGCTATGACAGTGTCTCTACAAGTAAGAACATGTTCTTTTCTCTTTCCAACACACTGCATGTTAAGCGTGCCCTGTCTCAAATTTTATTTAAAAAATTCTCACAATTTCGTTTGAACCGTTTTTAAAAGTTTTGATAACATAAAAAACTTAAAAATGGATGGTTTTAATTTTTTTTTTCAATTTTAAATATTATTTTTTTTTATTTATTGATAAAAAATTTAATTTTTATTAAAGAATAATTTCTAACTTTTTTTTTAATAGTAAATTTTTTAAAATTTATGTATGTCTATAGAATTACGGTTACCAACAAAAAACATGACTTTGAAGACCTAAATAATTACTCGGTTAGGGTTTTGAATGGCAACTAAGGCCGGAGCATTTCAATGGGATATTTTTCACAAGCCAACAAAAACTATTTTTAGTTTCAACTTGTGCAGCTTCTAAAATTCATAACTCGACCAATGATTGTTAAAGAGGCAAGCACGCTAATACCCTGAAGAAAGCTATTGGGGGAGATCTTTTTTTAAGGAACAAACAAACTCGACATTTTCTTTTGGGCAAGGTTTATCTTTAGTTAATTAGAGAACGAAGACCAAGTTATTATTTGTTTTTAAAGAAACGAATTATAAATGTCTCTAGATCCTTTAAATGTCATTTCTATCCTTTTTATTTCACAGCAACTTTGTATTATTATTTATTATTATAAATACAACTAACAAGATTTGTTTTTTTCATTTACATTAATTAATACTTTTCTATTTTCTTTTATTTTGCAGGTAACGTTTAAACTCTTGACTAGATGCACAAATATATTTTTCTCTGAAAAATATTGGTAAGAATTTTGAACTTTTAAATAAAAATATATAAGTCTCCGGATATAGTAAAGTATGACTGGCAAGCTTTAAGGTCAGATTTTAAAGATATTAAATTCATGCCAGGTATAACTTTAAAGAATTTGGCTTTTAAATGAATATTTCCAAGAGAAGGTTTTAAATATTAAAAATTTAATATTTTCGAACTTGCTTTCTATCTCTTCATATGAAAGTTATCCATCGAACTTCTTACTTCGCAATATTGAACTGCAAAGTGCCACCAGAAAGTGGGCAGTTCTATGTCAGTGGTAAACTTTAACCAAAAAGGGGGGAAAATTATTATTATTACTTTTCTTTTTGTTCTAAAAAGACCAACTAACAAAAATGTATGCTCCAGTTAACATGTCGCCATCAAAGGCGTTTTGTTTTTAACTCGCTTGTTTGTTGTTGTATGTGTAAAATGCATTTTAATTTTGTTACTGCTTTGTGAACAACCAACAACAACAACAAAATATTTGAATTGTTAACAAAGCCGAAACGCAGTGGTTTGTAATTTAAGATACCGACTTTATGAAAAAAACAATATACAATAATTCTTTGAAGATTTAATGTGGTTTTCAAATGTTAAACTTTTGAGAACAAACACAGAAAAGTGGGGCAAGAAGAAAAAGAAATAAACACTTGCTAACAAAATCTATAACATTTAATATAGTCCTTCAAAAAATCGGCGTTCAGTGATTTTTTTTACTAAACAATTTTTGAGAAGAAAGCTTGGTGAGAGAGAAACTGCTTCTTAAACTCGTTTTCAAGAGAAATAATTTTTAACGTTTTTAAAATTTTTCTATTTTTTCATTAAATACTTTAAGTCAGAAGACACTCAAACTAATTCTTTAAAAAACGTTTCTTTTGAATTATCTTTCTCTTGGCCATGTGGCAAATTACGATTTCTTAAAACCCACTCATATTCTTATAATTGCCTCTCTTCAAATCTTAAAGCTCCAAGATCAATATCAAGATGTTATTTTTCTTTTCTACAAAAAAATACAAAAGAAAAACAGTTTATTTACCGACTTTGTCCATTAAGGCATGATTGATTGACAGTTTGAAGTGAGACTAAGGGAGAGAAAAAATACCGGCACTTTCTTATTTTACTTTAAAAAAAAACACACACATTTGCCTTTTGCAAAATCAGCCATTGAAAAGTTATATTTTTTTAAACAGACATTTGACAGCATCACATCTTGTGTTTCTCTTTCTGTCAATTCTAATAAATCTACAAGTGTGTGGTAGGAAATACATAAAAATAAATTATAAAAAATAATAATTCAATCATAAAAGATTATCTAAAGATGATGGGCTGTTACAAGACGTCAGAGCACTGAGTAAATAAACTGAATAAAAGTGTGCCAGTAGAGGCTGGGCTTGTTAGTAAAATAATCTCTTCATATAAGAAGATTTTAGTAACCAAATTGACGTTATTAGGAACCGTAATATACGACTAAATTCGATCCGGAAGAAAGCATCGTAAAAAATCGTAAATCCTTAATTGAATCAATTAAATCTTTAATTGACTTCTAAATATAAAGTCAAAGTGAAGTCAACTTAAACCGTCTAATGTAAAAGCCTTGCTATCTAAAATATTTTTGTAATCGTACATACTGCCGAAGGCTCGTTATACCGACTTGGAAACTGTTTTGAAATTAGTAAACTTTTTTTGGGATTACTCGTGCTTTAATTGAACTGTTCGACTGATGGCACAGTATGCGCTATAAGCGCTACGATGTTAGAAGCGATTCCATGTTGCAAACCACTGCTTAATTTTTCTAATGCTTGAAGAACAAAAAGCATAGCGATAGCGAAGAGCCAAGCGAGAGTAGAGCCCCTTCACACACGGCAAGTTTTCTTTAATTCTCTTTTAAACCCTATGCTACGTTCACACACGAATATTCTTTTCTGCAATTCTTTTTTGTTCTTGCTTGCAATTATTGCTTACAAGCAAGCATGTCTCGTTTCTATTCTTCCTACATCTCTCTCCTATAAAGTCGCATGAGCAAGAAAATTTGCCGTGTGTAAAAAGCGTCTATGCTACGAAGTAGGTTACGAAATGGCGATGGTTTATTCAACGTTAAATCGCACGTAATAGGTGGCTAATAGGTAGTTTATTTCACATAATTAACTCAGTGATGTCATGGTAAAGGGTGTGACAGCTCTGATATTTTTGGCAAAAGAAAGCTGAAAATATACCAGTGACCACTGATTTTTTTCAACGCATTGCTTTCGGTTGCTTATTACACGGAAGTGCAGTAAATTCGCATTTACGCGTAATTCAATCCTAAATGATATTTTGCATGGAAAACAATTTTTCGCTTGCAACACTTTCCCACACCAAGTTACACCAATTTCGTAGTTTAAAGTCTGTCTGATAAAGTTACAAATCTAACTCATCCTCTTTAACGTTGAGACAAGCACCAACTAACAGAAGAGTTGTTGAGAAATGCCACTCTTTAAAACACTTTAAACATTTTAATTAATTAAATATCATTAAAGGAAACCACGCACACACACACACACACACACGCTTACTTTAATTGGTTGAAAGTGAAATTAAATTAAGCCCACATGCCAAAATGTATTTTTGCATTAAAGAATTTTCCATACCAACTGTCAATAATTTAAACAACGTTGTTTTTGCTCCTTTTTCCCCTGTTTGTACATCAATTTAATGATGAAGATAAAAATGTACTCTTCACGACAATTTCAAGCATCATTGCCAGAAAACCATTACATTTTTGCCACACTTACACACATATTACGCACTTACGCCTTAATTCTTAACATACTTTAATAATTTCTCCCCCCTCAACTTCTCCCCCCTACGTCTTATGCTCCTGCACTCACAAATGTACTTCCTGTTTCCCATAAGCAAAAAAAAAAAAAAATACTGTAACCATTTACGTTACTTGCAGCTGTGACAAGAGAGAAGGGAAAGCTCAGAATGCTCCTACACATACATGTACAATAATCATCGTGTATATGATAAGCTAACTGCTGCCGTACATGCTAACTGGGCTTAGTGGAAGAATGTTTGGTTGGTCGTTGTACGCGTAAACGTAACAGACAGAGCTACACATTTACACGTTGAAAAGAAATGCAAAAATGTGTCATTACCATCAGCAGCAAGCAGCAAAACATCTTCAAATGCTTTTTGTAAAATATAAACAGTTTGCGATAACAAACTCGAAAAAGCGAAATTATATGAAGGCCGTCTAAAAAGACTTTTCGAAGTCTAAGCTGCTTATAAAATTTGAATAGAAATTAATTTGAAAGTTAGTAAAATAATTTCGAAAATACCAATTGTTTAGGCGGGTTGCCACTGGCAGGATCTAATGACGTGTGAATAGCTGCTAGTGTTCAATTTCCGAGTCGGAAAATACCGCTTTTGTTGAGGCAGCCATAATATCAAAGAAACATATTATGATTGAATTATATCGTTGTAAACAAATCATGATAATAATAGAAAAGCAAACAAAATTATGCGACTGACTGGTAGCAGCTTAGGTACGAACACTGGCAACTAAAGCAATCGAATGCTTAATAGTCAACGCGTCTACCACTTAAGCCACACCCTAGCCCTAATACCATGATTAAACGCCCAAACAATCTTACAAATTACTTCTATTAACAACATATTGTGATTGGAGTTATTATATTATTTTTGGAATTAAAATACTTTGTTTGTGGTTAGAATTTTAATAACAATTTTATTATTCAACTCAACCATGTGGCAGTTGTTATGGATGGAAATTATGTAAACAATAACTTGTTTGTAGCAGCTAAAGTAATTTTTAAAATGTTTTAAAACAACCATTCTTTGTTTGTCACAACAATATATACTGTTGTTGATGACACAATATGATTCTTTTCACCATGTCACTGGACGATCATACGTGGTACGCAAGGAAAGCCGCAGCACACATTCTGTATGAAAGTTTTAAGATTATCTCTCGCCGAGATGACGCCCATTGGGCAACAAGAGCGTGCGAATACATTCTGCTGGGCATTTAAATGTGGGGTTTTCTGATGTCGTAGGTTTATGCCATCAAACCATAAGTAGGATCATGTCTATCGCATCTGTGCGAAGTGGATACAGATTTTGTAAACAGTGCATAGTGATGGCAAAAAACCTAATCGATTAATTAAGCGTATGATTATTAATCGAACCGCGGAAATAATAACTGCAATTAAGTTTGTTAATATTCTTAGTGTGCTTCAAAAACTTTTTGAAATTGATTTGTTTAAACCAGAGAGTTGTGAGGCATAGCCTTGTGGTGACAGTAGAAATAGAATTCAACATCAATAAAGACATGTCGCTTCCACTTCCAATACTGGTGTATTTTAATCTGTGGTCTAGTAGAGTTGATGCTGCCCGTTAAGATTATTGTTCCATATTTCTAAACCGTTAAGGTTTGAATAACCAGTTATTTTTATGGGTATGTATTTTCTTTCGATTATTTTGGGAGTAATCGATTATTCCTCGATTAATCGAATGGAAAATTTTTGATACAATTAAGTCGTTAATCCGCTACAAAATCATTGATTGATATTCCTTTTTCGATTAATCTTGCCATCACTATTGATGCAATACTTCACGCATAATGTCCTATATGCTAGTTCCGTTTCATTTCAGCATCTACCAGCTGTTACTGAAAACCTCTTTACATTGGCCAGTTATATTAGGGTAGAACCTATTGCTTAAAACCGGATATCGGTAATTTATTATGATCGCTAGTTGATACACTAAGCACTTGGGGGTCTATCTTCGCATGCAATCGAATCACCGAACAAGTGAGTATGGTGTCGCAGAGATGTGCGTGACTGTGTACGTTCAGATATACGAGGAAGTGAATGCGAGCAATTTAAAGTACGTACCCGCCGCATAACTGCGGCGAAAGTGTCAGTATTGTGGTTGTGGAAAATTGACATGACTCATTCACACCCACACACTTCACATCCTGGCTGTCTTCGAAAGGCAATGCATAAACTTTTTCTCTACCTGCACCACTGACTTCAACCCCACCACTTCGTATGTTCTTGAAAACGTATTTAGAAAATTGAAATCGTTACTTGATTACACTACATTAAATGCTCTTGCCATTACGGAGTAGGGGGAAGTGTATTTTAAAGGAGTATTTAAGTATGTATATATTTTAGTTGTGCTGGTTTCGCAATTGTTTAGATGGATAAGAGTTAGACAGAGATAACTATATAAGGCAGGCATTGCTTAAAGAACTTCACGTAGTGTTTCGGCACGTTTTATGAGGCATGGCGTATTTGTAGCATGACGTTGAGCTGACTTGAGTTTATTTTTGCTGAAATTTTGTAAGATTCGGTTCGAAAAACTATAAAATATGCTACAAAATAAGAAACAGCAACAGGAAATCTCGTGTGAGAAAAGTCATTAGGAATTGTTTTTTTTTTTTTTTTGTTAAATAAAAAAATAAATTTTCTTACCTTTTTGCACATAAAACGTCACCGCATTAAGGCAACATTGTTGCTGTAATAACCACTACATATTACACATGTCATGTGTACCTAAGTAATATTGAATTACAATTTTAGTCGTGAACTTTATGCACCACAGTGCGATTGACTAAGAGACCTGGTTAAATTAAGAATGTTTTATGCCGCATGGTGAAGATGGGTGGGTTGAAATGAAATAAAATAAAATAAAAACCAATACGACTTGCAAAACGTGTTTACGCATAAAATTTCTAAAATGATCATAAAAATTTGTTATTATACGAAACCTTTTTAGCTTGGACAACTTTACAATGTACTTGCAGGTTGGGGAGAGTCGTAAAATACGAGCGCTGCAAGAACTTTGCACAAATTTGTCGTAAAAATCCCCCACGCGCCAAGATATATATATCTTATCTTTTTGAAGTTAATTGAATGGATTTGAATAATCTCTTATCATAATCGTGCCACAGTTGTAGAATAAAACAATTTAATTTTATTAAGTTTATTTCCGGCGGATACCACTTATGATCTCTGCTTAAGAAGATGCTCTAATAAACGAAGTTATGACCAGCTATAAATTTATGATAAACTAAGTGGAGTAAAATCTGTTTGGTGACGATGCAGGTGGGCGATTAATAAAGTAAACGTATATTAAATGGAAATATGTGCTTTAGAACTGATTGTAAAGCTCTTATCTGGAGACAATAAACAGAAATGTAAATCGGAGAATAATTCCCTAGAGGCAAACAAACAAAAACCAAACACCTAAATAGTTTACAAGGAGCTAGAAAGGAAAGTATATCTTTCAAAACTTTTTAAAGGTTACTTTAAAGCTTTCAACGTGTAGGGTTCCTTTTTAAAGCTTTTTTTTTTGTTTGGTAATTATGTTATACATTTCATTTAGGATTGAGCAATCGAAAGTAATAAAATTGTTAGCTTACACTTTACAATAGCTTAAGTAGTTAGGAAGAGCTTAAGTAATTAAATCTTCAGAAGATTTGCTACACAATATTAGTAAATAATTTGTTTAAAGCTTAAAGCTACGACACTTTTTTATCTTATTAATATGTGAGCTTCTGAAAAACAAATCAATTAAAAATTCAACTGAATGTACAAAAGCTTTAAAACACATATTTTTTAAAGGTATTTTAAAATCCCATGCATTCAAAAGCCTCTGTGAAATCATTTCTAAAGATCTTAGTAACTTTTTAAAAGTTTTCTTAGGTAACCTGAAAGCTTTTTTCGCTGCTTACGTTTATTAATGTAATATTTGTAAAAACTTAAAAAAATAATTGCTTAATAAATTGCGCAATTAATTAAAAAGCTTTAAAATTTAAATTAAATTTAAAAGCATTTTAAAAGATGCAAGCATCTAAGAAACATTTTTTATTTGTAGGTTTTCTTTTTATATAACATACATTTTTCATATAAATCTCAAAAACTTTGGCTTTGCTTCAGAAGCTTTTTGAAAGCTTTTTAATGCTGGCTGCTACAAAGGCATTAATTGATAAATGGTTTTATGAGTAAGCAAAGCTTTTATGAAAACTGCATTAGCTATCCTTAATAGCATATATTTTTTTAAGCTTAAGAGCTGAACTCATTTATTCGAAGACAGCTTTAGAACTTTAAAGCGCACATTTCTATAACTATTATTTCATAACTCAAAATTTTTGCTTAAACTTTTAAACATGGTGAAAATGTTCATTAAAAAAACTTATAACTGACGCTTTGCATTTATTTCCACAGCCACAGAAAGCTCCCAACAAAATTTCGTTAGTCATCTTTTTAATGCAGCAATTAAGTAATTGCGGCTTTCAATATGAGGACAAATAAATATATTGACTCGTTTTTCAATTGAACTAAAACAAATAAACTTCCTGCCAACGTTGTGTCATTAAAAGTACTCGTGCAGCAGACAAATAAAGTTATAAATCGAAGACTCACCGTAAGTAAAGTCTGGACGTTTGCCACTATCATCAAGTGGCTAGGCAGGCGAATGTATTTAATTTTACTTTAACGAAAACAACAGCAACAACAAACTGAGTTTCTATATTCCAGCTAAATGCTAGTGTTTTCTTCTTTTGTGCGTGTGTGTGTGTGTGTGTGTGTGTTTATTTTAAATGAACTTGAGCCTGCTGCCGGCAGTACATTCACCAAATGACTCGTGCTTCAAATCCCTGAGGACTCACTCGTACATTCACAGGAACTCTGAAAGTAACCAAATTAAAAATATAAAAGTAAAAAGAAGTTTTTTTTAGCATTTAACAAAACAAAAACTTAGAACCATATAAAACTATGAGTAAATGTTGTTGTTGCACGTAGCGAGCTTGACAAACGTACGCATTGTGCAACATTTATAACAAAGTTAATCATCATTTGGGTGAAAGACTGAGCGAACCTTCCAAGGCTAACAAAAAGGAGTGCTACCCTAGTATGTGTCATTTGACTTGTGCTTACACAGGCATACATACGTGCACACACACAAGCGCACACACATATATACATAATTATATTTAATTTTATTCTAAACGGTAAGTAAATGTGCTTTACTTTATATTTAGTTGTCAGTCAGTATCTTTCCAAACAACTTTTAAACGTGCAACAGAGTTTTAGTATCTCTGTATGTCGAAGTAGTTTAATGACACTTCTAACCTTTTTTGTGTTGTAGCAAATGTGACACTTAGGCTGTTCTTTGTATGCAGTGCCAAATTACATTATAGGACTTTTTGTAAACAAAAACAAAAAAAAAATAAAAATAAAAAATAATAAAAAGCATAAAAACTAACAACATTTAACTCTACGCACAGGGGTTGGCAAAGTATTTTTTCTTCTTCCTCCTCTTGTTTAAGCAAGTTACATACACCTCCTCCTACTCTGTAGAGAAAAAGTTGTTTTAAAAAGTTTCCAAAGGCCACTGCCGGGTTAAAGCATGTGGCATGCATTAAAGGTATGTGGGGTTTTTATTCTGGAAAAGTCAAAGTTGGAAGGTAGTCAATAAAATTGAATGGAACGATGTTATGTTGTGTATTTTGAGGCAATGAAATGCTTTATATTTTACATATTTACACACATATGTAATATGAGTGAAGCTACAAACTCTATTAAAGTGGTGGGTGGTGATAGTAACGAGGGTAGTGAAGACAGTTCGTTGCATATAAAATTTTATGTGATTGCTAAAGTTTGATACCCCTTCTTTTTAATACATTCACATGCTCAAAAACAACTTATATTTATTTTTTTAAATAACATTAAATTGAACAGCATATATTTACTTTTATCTTGCGTTGCAAACTGCCACTTTGTGCAAAGAATATATTGGAATTTGTAATGTGAAACAGCACTTAGAGAAAGAAACTCTTGTATAAAAATAATATTTAAACATTTCGCAAATCTTGAAATATTTTATTTAATTTTACATACTTCTAAGGAATAATCTGAGTATTGGGGCTTCTGAGAAATTGGCAACACTGACTGTTATGCCAAAGTTGTATGGTAGATGCACACGAAGAATCATTAGAGGAAACATGGACATGTACCATTTGATTGCTCTCTCTGTCTCTCTCTCTCTCTCTTCTGTAGCTGTGTTTCCTGTCAAAATGTAAAATTGTTGCATTATATGTATCGATGTTTATGGTTTTCGATGGGTTAGCTGCCCTGCTGTGATGATAATTTGCACAAATTACTAACATCATTAGCTTTTCTTCTGCGTCTATTTGTTTAATTGTATATGTGATATTTACACAGAACTCGTGTTTCGTTCATAGTTCACACTGTGGTTGCATCGTCTGTATAAAAAATTGAAACATGTTTCCTCTAATGTTCCTTCGTGTGCAGCAGGCGTTAGGCTGGAGAAAGTCATGTTGTTAATTATTCGTATTACATTAAAAATAACAACATTGGAAAAATAAATTCATATATTTTAAGGCTACACTTAAGCCTTTCTGTTTGGAATAGCTTTATTTCAGCTAACCGGCGTCGAATTGATATTTCTGCGTGTTCTTAACTACTGGACTCTACGGCGGATATGCACCAATCTCAGTCTCCTTAGTGGATTAGGGTTCAAAAGATTATACTCACGCTTGAAATTTTTGACGGTTCGAAAATTTACCATGGACGGACGTCATGACCAAATTCACGTTGCATATTTATAACTAAGCCTATAATTAGATTTTTTTTTTAATTTCCTCACTTTCGGTATCAGCATAAATAATGGCAGCTAAATAGCATTGCTAAGTTTGACAGCTCCTGAAACATAACAATTGGAAAACGTATCATTACTATCTGGTAATCCTGTTAATTTATGCAAAAATTTATCAATTAATATTAAGCCGGGCTTACAACACTTAAATACCAGCTAGCATCATTTAGAAAATGCTGTCAAGATGTCCCTTGCAGGTTTTCGCTGAGTACTAGATTGATGCCATATTCGGTCACAATCAATCTCCATATAAACGATCATTCTAAAGAATGTACTGAAGCCTTAAAAATGCTGGAACAAACATTGAAACATATTGTGCGATTCTTGATTTGATATTCCGACAGGTTGATTTGATGTAGATTTTTTGAACGCATTTCCGTCATCCCTTGTCAAGTTTAGTTTGGCGACAAACCCGTTTCGGCTATGTGCCATCTTTAGTGTCACTTCTCGAACTATTGTGCGATCTTATTATAGTGTTAAACTGCTGAAATCATAATAAATAAGCCGCAGTCGGGTGCTAAGGAGTTGGAATTTGCTAAGAACTAGAAGGCTAGGCATGGGGACATCGATGGCTATTTTGAACATCACAAGAAGGATAAAAAGAAGAGGAATAAAGAAGGTATAAACATAAGAAATGGAGAAACTTTTCCATGATTTGCATGTGGGCATCCGTATACGAGTATTATCGTTTTATCATTATTACTTTATCTTTGCAAATGATAATGAACAGTTGTTTCTTTAGTTTTCTCTAAAGGTGGAAAATACTCCATGATGTCTCCCATTTAGAAATTCATAAGAATTTTTTTGCACGCATTTTGCGTTCCAAACACATTCATAAAATACTGGCACACGCAAACAAACACACTAATTTAAAAGCGTTAAACGCATGAAAGCTTTTGCAAAATACTGACACTAACACTACCACCAACACCAGACACGAGCCCAGCACCAGAACCAGACACGAGCCCAGCACCAGAACCACCACTACTTTATCAACTACTGCGAGTGTGTGCCCACCAAACACGCATATTCTCCATACTCTAACCCACAGTTTGACTTTGTTTTTGTATGTGTGTGTTATAACAACAACAAGAACATTATCGCTTTAAAGTGATTTAGATTTAAGCTAAAACTTGCTGGCATTGCGCCTGGCTTTATGCTTTTGTACTTGTTCATATTTATTTCGCGTTTTTTCGAGGTTTTTGTTGTAGTTCTTGCTGCTAGTTTGTTGTTGTTTTTGCCTTTTGCATGTGCCAGTATAAATTACAAAAAAACATGTATTTTGCATGAAATGTCTAAAGCAACAACAACAAAAATTATAATCACATTCCCATGTGTTTACTAGAAGGGTCCATAACTGAATTTGTTTGAGCCGCGTGGGGATAATGGAACTAAAATATTTTTCTATGGGAATCACTTAACACTTCATAGAAATATATTAAAGTTGGAAATCCTTACGAAGGACATTTTTGTTAAAGTAAACCTTGATTGAATTTTATTTGCTTCAGCGCTTAGTACATGACCCAGTCGCTTACAGAAGGCACAGATGAGAGTTATAAACACCAATTTTTCTTTTTATGTTCTCGGTATCAACTGTCCAAGAGACGAGAAAAGAACTGGCTATTGTTTTGTAGAGAAAGGTGTCGGTGTTATTTTTGTTACACTACTTCTCAAAGCAATGAACGAACGAACTTAATTTGGAAAGATGATTCAGTAAACCAATAAATAATAAAGGTCAGCTGGTACCGATAGGCCAGTCCTGGCTCTCCGGTTTGTGGTAGAAGAGCTTTAAATAAGAAACTTGTATTTTTTGATAGGAAAAAATAAATAGGTACATAGATTTGGTAGGGTGAGGACGGCAAGTACAACCCTACCGTTGACACTAATCCTATTTTGAAAATGTTATAGATGAGTGAGTAGAAATTTCGCGATTGCTAAACAGTTGAGACTTCTTCTGGGCACAAGGTACCCAAGCTCCTTCGACGACTAGAAGGCACAACATGAAGAACTACTCGCAAATCCTACTCTAAAACCCTAAACACATAAATAGTTGCACTCAGGAATCGAGACAATAATGATGCCATTAGAGAAATAAAGTTTTCATTTGACTTTCACCTTCACCAAATTATTTTCCGCCATAAAAAACGGAACCTTCCTAATATGCCAGACTATTTGCGAGTGCGAAATGTTGCAGTGAATCTAGTGATTGTGTGTGTGAAGCTTTCGTTAGTTTCTAATATATGGTTACGCGGTATTTTGAAAATTTTTGTTGTTTTGTTGCTACTCACAAGAAAAAAAAACAACCACAATAAATTTTCATTTTGTTGTTTTGTTTGTCTTCTTTTTTTGTGTACTTCCTTTGCTCGTATATCCTTTGTTGGCTGTGTTCAACTGCCTACAGATATAATTTTAAGGATACATGGCAAAGTTTTAATAAATTTACGCACACACATTTCAGTATACAGCTGTGTAATGTTATCTAATAACTTTGTGTGCGTGTGTGTGATCGTGTGCTTTTATTAGTTGAATTGCTTGTATGGGTGTATGTGTGCGTGTAATTAGAAAATTAAAATCCATTTTATATCCTTCCTTTAATACTTCTTTATGTTGTTCTTTTCAGATTTTTTACTACTGCAATATATGCAGGATATATTCTGAGTTCGTTGCTTTATTTGTGTTTCTTATTAAAACATGTTTAATAATGCAACAACATAAGATATTTTTATACTTGTATATTAGTGAGTATGTGTCTGCGGTTGCCTTTAAGTCTACGCATTAAATACTAGGTTGTTGCTTTTTTTATTATTCATGTGTTTGTAATCTCATACGCTTAACTAATGCCAATCATTTGGCCAAGTTTATTGGCATTTAAATTTCCTTGTTCTCTTACCAACCGTTATTATCAGTTACGGTAATTGATGAGTTTTTAAAGATCAAGCTTTGGAGGAAACTCTATGTCAGCCGGTGTGTAATACAATGTTATGCGTAGTAGTCAAATGAAAAGAAAGTACCTGGTACCTGGTTCTATTAACATCCTAAACATCGTTCTTTTGCAAACTTTTTGTTCATGACATATTGTCAACATCTTTGTTGAATTTTTATTTAAACCGCTATGAAATTAATCAAGAGGATTTAAAAAAAAAATTATAATACTTTTTTATGATTTTGTTAAACTTATAATTCAATCAATTACTTGTTGTTGTATTCTACTAATTAAATATTTTTGCAACACAAAGAACAGTCAATTATAAATATCATTTCAATCTGAATAAATTGTTAAACGTTTTCAATTAAGTTTTAATAACAATAATTTGAATTCAAAATACAACCATTTTACAAATACACTTCATGATGATGTGTCATCATCTTCCTTAATATAAGCATACAAAAAATAAACAAATTAAGAAGCCGTACTCAGTTGAGCCGAATTTCAGTTACCCTGCACCACCAAGAGTATATGAATAAAATAAATCATATTTAGTTCTGAATCGAAATTCACCGAAATTAACAAGAGTTAAGAGAAATCAATAAATATACTCTTTTTGGAATTGAAATTTTAAACGATTTTTAAAAAGTTTCAGTATTGCGTTGGCCCTCTTTATTTTCATATCTCTCACAACACTGCAAGTGTGATTTGGCAAAAACTTTTCCTAGCTTTAATGTATCGCTATTTGAGGTTTATCTGTGATCTAAGCAAGTTTGGGACTGATAACAAGTCCTGGCATGAATGTAGCTTAAACCTAAATCGAGAAGATAATATGAGATTTCATAGGCTTTAACTTTCTAACAAAAAGCAAGGAAAAAACATGCTCACGACAACCATATTATGTTGTATACAACAATATATTGTTGTGACAAACATATTATGGTTATTTGAAAACATTTCAAAAATTTCTTTTGTTACAATAAACAAGTTATTGTTTACACCTAAATAATTATTGATTTCCTTTCATAAAAATTGCAACATGGTAAGTCAAACAATAACATTTTTACGAAAGTTCTAATTACAAAGTGTTTCAACTACACAAAATTAATATAATATCTCCAACCATAAATTGTTCATAGACACAGTGTGTAAAATTCGTTTTTAATTTAATTAAATGGTTAAGAATTCGATAGTTTTATTCGTCTGAGTTCGTATCTCAGCCGCCGCCAATCACTACCATAATCTATTGATTTTTGTAACGCTCTAGGATAACCATACAATAATTACCTATAATAATTTAATCACAATATGTTGCTCTCAGGTTATGGTTACCACAACCATGTTTTTTGTTTGCGTGAAGTAGTAAGTTTATGGTCAGGGTTGACATGGTTGTAATAGCCTCATATATGCATAAGGCATATAGGGATACTTTGTATGTATCCGTTCGTAAGACCGCATTCCATAGCAGATCATCTGGCTGCATAAGACTTTTACCAATGTTTCGGAGAAGAGTCACGTGTTGTTATTTAACATTAAAAATTCGAAAATTCAGCTTTTGAACTCGCTGATAATCGTATACTCCGTAGCTCTTAAAAGCTTCTTCTTGGCTTCGGATTTGTTTGGATAATAATAATAGTTTTAGCCTTATGTTTAGCCCTTCACTGACGTTCAAAACATACCTAAATCGGGGATATATTTTTTAAAATAATGAGGTATATGATGTTTTTTATCCAGAAATCAGGTTGCAAATAGAACATTTTCTCAAAAAGCAGACCGGAAACATGGTAACTAATTGGTTTGAATATTAAACCTGTGATGAATTTGGTTGCTAATGAGCATTAATAAATGTTCAAGCCACTTTTATTCCCCAATACTGGCGCAATATGCAGTACATTATGCCGAGGCAATTCTGCAGAGCAGAGTTTACTCCGAAGTAGGTTAAAAATTACAATAACTGAATCACTTAAAGCGGTGCCTCAATTTTCAATTTGCTATTCGGACTTTTCAAATATTCTCAGTGCTACATCCTGAACGATGAATTTTATATATCTACCCGTTCTGTCCATATATCGCCGTTGTATGAATTAAATGTATCGAGTCATTAAAGTACAAGTATCATGATTGACAGTTTTATGTGTTTCTTTTTTCGTTTTGTTTGTTCTGTAGCTAAAAGCCATATCATGATACCTGATGGATGGATGTACTTTCATAAACAATGTGTGTATTTAAATAAATTGAACAAAATTAATAAAAAAAAAAACTTATTTATAAACAAACACATGAGCGCAAGAAAAGCTTCAACAAAATTGCAAAGAAAAAAAAATTGAATAAATTCGTAAATGATTAAATGACTGTAAAAGTGTGTGTTTGTTTGTAGTCGTGAGTAAATGCGTAATTATTATTTGATTGTATTTGGCAGTGTGTACGAAATTAGGATGGCACAAAAAAGTTGTACATGTTTTGCATTTAAATTAACCGAAGCTCATTCAACACTGGAACATTTCTCTCATTAGTGGAAAAGGTGCGGAAGTAGTTCCGATTTGAAGTAAATTATTTTTGGCCACTGCTACGGCTACGGTTGTAGCTATAAATACGTATTCTTATTTTCATATGAGAGGTGCATGATTACAAAGAAAAAAATTTCTTTTGGAGACCAATGCATCTCTTTTCACTTTCCATGGATCGACGCCTACATAACTCGTAATATTCCACATATTTTATCCATTGTATCTTAAAAAAAATTATACTGTACCACCCGCATTTCACTATTAATTTTTACTCTAAACTGATGCTGCATCCTTCAGTCCACTTTCTTAACAGGCCTGTATCTTAGATTTTACGTCGAGGTTTATTAATCGGTAATCACCAAAACTCGGCTGTGAAGCATAACTCATAGTTTTTGATCAATTCTGACCATCACGCACTTTCGGTTAATATGTTATGTCGAGTAGTCTTTGTAATACCTACTATGTGTAGTAGATCTCTCTCTCTCTGTCTATTGGCCGGCCAACCAGAGAAATATTGGTCTTAAAAGCTTTAAATGATTTTTCAAAATTCTGCCACACAATTTTTGGTTTTTCCATTAAGTATGTGGCGGCCATCTTATCTGTCAAATTTGTGTTTATTATTCAGTTACTGATGCCAAACTCGCAGGGCAAGTAAAACGTGTAAGTCCAAATGGCAATAGTTTATAGTATGTTCACACATGCGCCTTAATTATGCAATCAGCTGATTTACGCAGTGAAGGCCTTAATTGAACTCATTTAACTGTACAGGAATTGATCAATTAGTAATTAAGTACACCGCAAATTGAATCAATGTATAGTGAGCAGAACATTTACCACGATTATATCAAATTTAGCTATTCAGCTATTAAATGTAAAATGTAAAATGTGTAAGCTAGATTAAATATGTATGCACACCAACTTTTATAACTTAATTTAAACGTTAATTGGCTCAATTAACACACATGGGTGAATATACTGTTATTATCAAACTGAGATTGCGTTAGAGTAAATGTTGCGCTCCTTTGTGCAGATTTTACGGTAGACGTGGTTCCCTCATTCTTTAGCGCTTGGTGGCCTAACTCAAAACGAGGTTACGCTAAACAATCGACCATAATTCCTCCGTCAAAACGACATTAGATCTGCCAAAATTATCGCCGCCATGTGCGAAAGGATGTAGGATAATTCGAGGTATGCGATTCCTCGCCGTGCCCAAGAATACGGAAGTCCGAACTTTAATTGATTAAAATTTCTATTCGTGACAAAAATCATGACAATATCTAACGCCATTTGTTCGCGTTATCATTAGCATCTACACAAGGCTACTATACAAATTTCTGGATGATGGCACCACCACCCCGGGAAAGTCAATACCGTCATCGGTGTGCGCTACACATCAATTATTTGAACTCATTGATTATGTAATTGACCAATTAGTTAAACGCAAAAACATATGGATGACGCGAAAGCCACAGTGAACATTCGGAATTAATGTTTTCAAATTGTCTGTCGCTGACGTGATATTACTTCGCCGCCAAGCTTGTGCGATTTGCCCTACTAAACTTTTTCTTTTAAGGTTTGCTTAAGTCGAAATCCTATGCCAATAAGGCGAAACCTAGCAATGCCCTCAGAGTCAACTTAACACGGGTTTTTTCTTCAAGTCAGCCTGATTTATGTGACAGAGTCTTTGAAAATTCGACGGTGGCTATTTTAACGATATTATAGTCCACATGTAGTGGGCCCGACAAATAAAATATATAAAATTTGGAAGCACAAGAGATTCATACAATTTTATATATCACGGTTTTACTCTATAAAAAATAAGCCATCCTAATCTTTAAATGTATGTGTGTGGTGAAGGTAAATTTGTTGAAAAATTTGCACATACACGCACACCCACACAACGATTCATCACTGTATAAACTAACAAATTGCCTTTAATGTTGAACACAATGTAGATTTAATTTGTTTGTTCAGTTCAGAAAACGTAAAAAAATGAAAGAAAATGAAACCCACACACACACACACACACGCACACACACATATATATATAATATCAAATAAATTAAATTAAACGAAATGAATGAATAAATGTTTCATTGCATTCTATACGTGTGTATTTGTTTTACACTTTGGCAAATTAAAAAGAATTATATGTGTATGTGCTTTTGCGTATATGTATTTGTGCAGTATTTATTCAATTAACTATTTTAATTTGGCAAAAAACATAAGTGGTGTATGTATTTGTTGATTTGTTGAATATAATTCGGAGTTAACAAGCGATTAATTGAAATAATAGTACTGGCGTGCAAGGCAAAGCTTAAGTGACAAATTTTATTCTGTTTAAAAGAATTTGAAAAAGGAAAATTTGTAGTGCATACGTGGTTTCATTGTCATCGAAGTAGTATGTTTAACCATGCGTCTTAATTGGGAAAATTACATTTTAAATTCAAGTTATAGACCTTGGTGTTTACACATATGCAATTAAGCTTACTCAATTAGCATTTGTCAGCTGAAAATGTGTTCATTTCGGTCGTGAAAGCTTGTGTTTGTGAATTTGTAAAAGTGGAGGGAAATTCTGCTTTTAAAAAAAGTTAAAAAACAACTTTTTTAAGATAATAATTATACTTTAGATTTATTTCGTCAAATATTTCATGAAATTTAGTAGCCGTAAATTGTACCTGCTATTTCTATTTATTTTTGTTGTCAGTTTTTATATATACTTTTTAATTTTTTATATATATTCTGCCACGAAAATGTAGTTGTAATAATGATGCTGCCACCTTGTTTGAAGGTGCTTTTTTAGTCATTGTATAGAGTTTCTTTTGCTTACTGAACACACCTTGCAATAGCAGCATTGCGAATTTAACTCAATTAGCGGTACAATTTTGTAGCAGTTGCTCAATTTATTAAATGAGTTTTTGTATAATAAATTGAGCTCAATTAAGACCTTAATTGCGAATGTTTCCGTTTGTTGACATTGTAACATGTCTGAACATAGTATAAACGAATTGATGAATTAATATAGTTTAAGAAAATAATTTCGTTGTAACAGCCAACATTTATTGGCAATCGAATTTTTCGTTATCCTTTGTCGACTATTGCATCTGCAAATGTAAAATCTAAAATACTTGGAAAATTGAAATGCGAAATAAATGTTAACATTTAGACCCTTCCGAATTTTCTGACGATACAACTAAAGTCTTTACTTGTAATAACCGAACGCTTCGATTTGCTACCACTAGTTTGGTTTGCACAACTGTAGCTATTCTCTCTTTGAGGCGAAAAGTAATGCTGTAGTTGGCATTATTTTTTGTAATAAATTTTGAACCTTTACGTCTTTCATTTAGGTTTAAAGAAATCACTGCCCGGAGATGGACATTAAAATATTTGTTTATGGGCTGGTTTATCTGTCATCTGGCGCTCAAACGTCTACATATTTAATTCAGGCGGGGGAAAAAATAAACTTTTTGTCAACAGAAAATGTTTAACACCTGGTTTTATTTTAATTATCTCCCGCAAAAGCTTGACCTGGATCGGGGCATAGTTTGAGCGCCATCTGTAGGATATTTTTTTATAACCCTTTTGTTGCTTATGCTTGTGAGATTTTTTAGAGTTTTGGCTTTTTAACACGGACTTAAGAATAAGAAAAACACAACACGATGGCATTTATTTGTGTCACAGGGGAGGGGCTAAGAAGCACTATGAAGTTTGGAACGTTTTGAAGCTCGGATAGGATCCAAATGAGGCAAGCAATTCCTCATTTCTCTACTGTAGCCCACGCTTCCTTGTTCGGAAAAATTTGTTGCCTGCAGTTTGAAGATGTTTGTATTAAGATAATTTTTAAGTTTCCTTAAGTCCCCCTTCAAACATCTGAGAAAATACGAAGTGAAGAACACATACACATATGTGCTATCTCGCCTTTGTTTATTTTGCAACTTTAAGAACTTATGACAAGTGTAATTTCAGTGTCACTATTCCTTTTATTTAGAATTGTCAACATGCGAAAACATTTCATCATGAATTTGTCTGCAGTTTGGTTAGTGTGTGTGAGAGCATGTGTGTGTGTGTGTTTGGGTTTGTCTTTTGACATGAGATGAAAAGATTATAAAAACCAACAGCATGACCTTTGATAGTCTTACTGACAGAAGTAGACATAAAGAAATCATACTGAAAGGTTTCTTGTAAGAAAAATACTCGCACTTGGTCTTACTCCTACAAACATTCTTCATTTGTACTACAAAAACAAAAAAGATAAACAAGAAATGAACAAGGCTTGGTAAACAGTAACAAATGCAACAACAAACAAAAATAAACACTTTTTTCAAGAGTCACCACAAAACAGAAAAGACAAAAAGAAAAAAAAAAAGATGAATTTACACATAAAACGACTGACATTATGTCTTTATCGTCAAGTGTAATTATAGGCACCCTGTACATACTTAAGTTCAACACGACAACAAATATTTTTTTTTTGTTGCAAGCAAGAAAAACAGTAAAAGTTATAATAAGAATTCTTTGGAAAAAGAGCATAATTTATAAGTGTTGCCAAGATTGACAAAATGTATTTTAAAAGCAACTCATTATTGCACACGCCTTAAGCAAGCAGCAAAAAAGTGCAGCAGCATTAAGACATGTGTGCTGGCGAGCAACATGCATCAGAGAAGGCAAAAAAAAAACATCAACTTCACCCTCATAAAAATGCAAAAAAAAAAAATCACTCCTGCCTGTTTTCTTTTCTTATTATTATTATTATTTTTTAAATGGCTTAAGGCCTATTTATAATTCACAAACACATACATACATACATTTAAACTCACGCACACTGGCTTATGTCTATGCCAGCAGTTGTTATTTCACATGGTGAATGCATGTATAAAGGGGGGTTAATAAGGGGTACGCGAAAAATTATGTAGAAAATTTGTCATCTTCTGGCAAAAGGTCCTTCTTTGTAGCTTTAGCGAGTCACATCAGTTCGCATGAGATGGATGAAACGTGAGCATTTAAACTCGAATAAATTGTTTTAAATGCAAAAGAATTATGGCTTTCGAACAGTTGAAACAAAATCAGATTCAATTCTGTGCAGAAAACTGAACACATACAGCAAGTTCACTCGAGGGCCATTAGGCCCAGTGTGATGTGCCGGCGATCGTCTATCTACCGCCACATTTCGCAATAGTCTTCAAGGATCTCCAGTCCGTAAGAACCACCTGTAGCTTCTGGCGAAACTTGTCAGGCTCATCAGTGTCGCATATCTAATACACTCCAGGTCCTGAACGAATCCTTGGCCCAAATATTTGAGCCTGCGTTCTTGCAGATTCAGGGAGTTGCAGAGAAGGTGTTGAACTGACTCGTCTTTCTTCTCATCCAGACAGCTTTTGCTCTCGCCATGAGAAATTCCCATATGCTTCGACATTTGTTTAATTACATTATGATACCAAATAGTAGCGATATCGAATTTTTGGCCGAGGGCCAGTAGTGCCTTCGTCCTTTCCTTATCGATAGTGGTCGAACGAATTTTGGGGAATCTGCAAGTTGTTATCCTAGACCACCGTTTCTTTTAGCGGCCATAATCGAGAGGTTATACTTTGAAACAGTTTTTTGAGCGTAGCAGCTTTATAGGTGGGCAAAAACTTGTCTGACCCTTCCATTCATAAAATTTTAACATGGTTGAGTTGAACAATACAAATTTTACTAAAATTCTTACCACAAACAAAGTATTTTAACGGGATAAAAATAATATAGCAATGCCAACCATAAAATGTTCTTAGTAGTCAGAATCAAAGTTTGAGGTTACTGAGGGTGGCTTCAGTATTTAGCACATGGCCATCAAAAGCTTTGGCAGCTAATCAACAACTTAATTTTTTTACGTTTCTATCCTTTTAAGAGGACCATGTTGTTATTATTATTATTATTATTATTATTATTATTAAATATCGCGCAAAAATATTACTAATTATATTTAACTAAGTTAAGTTCCCCAACTTTAACTGATTTTTTGAAAACTTCGATCTGAATTCCTTAGGTGTACCTAAGTCACAAACACTCGGTTACATTTCTATTGAAGACACTCGTGCATAGAGTCCTTCTAAAATTCGCTAAAGCCTTCACTGAAAGAATGTATGTCATTATGATTTTAGCACTCTCACACTCACATACTCTCCTCTTTATTTTAAGGTTTTTGTTTTTTTTTCGTCTTGTCGACGTCTTCCTTCTTGTATGACATCCCAGTGTTAACGAACATGTGTTCGTCGCCATATATTTTTATTCATTTACTTGTGTTGTTTTTTTTTCTTCTCATTTTGCTTTTCTTAAATTTTCATATTTGTATTTATGTTTTTTTTGTTTTTGCTTCATTTTGTTTTGCCGCTTTGTATATATTGCTGCTGTTGGTGCACGTATGTTGCTGCTGTTTGCAGAGTGTGTTGCAGTTAAAAAAGCACTCAATTAAAAACATCAAGTGCGTCATGTTCAAAAACATACTTAACTTCAAGTTGTGACTTAAGCAGATCAAGGGGAAAATTAACGACATAAAAAGGAAGCTTTACGAGATATTTTTTTCTTTATTTTAATTTGTATAAATTTTTAAATTCCTAAACCTTACAGTTCTGGAGAGTTAAAGTGAAAAGAAATCTATCATTCCCATATGGATAGTGAAACAAATAAAATTGGTGTGCTAGATAAAATGAGTTTACAGTTTACAACGTTGTCTTTTTCTACCTACAACTGTACCCTTTACAGATCACTAAGGGTCGTTGTAGTAACCAGTAGAGAGTAGGTATTTCTGTTGCGAGATGCTCCATAATAGGGTAAATTGTTGCTACGAAGGGAAGCGGAAAAGTCAAGTCGTCCGGTATTACCAAAAGTAAAATTAGAGCAAGAAGTCCTTGCCACTTTCAAAACTGCTGGGCTTAAAAATAAATACACATTCATAAATGCATATAAACAACCATGTGTTTACGAATTTATTTTCATGTTTTTAAAAATAAATTTATTTTGTCTTTAAGAAAGTAAACGGAGTAGAGTGGTGCGTTAATGACAGGGAAAATTGAATTAAAATTAATTGATTTTACGAGGGGTCATTCTAAGAAATTTTTATGAAAATATGTCTTAAGAGAGTGTAAACAACACGTTATAGCTTAAGAAGTCTCTTTAATATGACACTGCTTGGTATGTAGAGGATACTTTTGGGATTTTTATCCCTGCATGTAAGGAAAGCTTTTATATTACTTCAGTGTTTTTTAGCAGAAATTTTGGTACTGCCTATGGAGACAAATACGTCTATTGACAATAGTTTACATACTATTAAGAATGTTTTGACATGTGCTTTAATTGCGCAATTAGTGCATATTATGTATAAACATCAACTTTTATACCTCAATTTAAAATTGAACTGCCTAAATTAAGACGCATGTGTGAACATACGATTTATCATAAAAATTTCATGAGCATTTATCTCATAAATGGCAGAGGCAAGCCAGATGATCCTGATTTTGCTTGATAACACCTGGTAAGACCACTCTATAATTCTGGTGGAAATTGAAGAAAGTATCACTAGCAAACTGTAAGATATCCAGTAAAATCAAATTCATTAATATTTAGTCTGAAACGTATACAGTAGAACACTCTTTCTCTTAACAGTTGCGATCAGCTTTTAAGTAAGAGTTTGTGTAACATTATGTCTCCTGCTGGGGACATAAGAAATATTTTTTAAATGTTCCATTTTCCGACAGGGATTCAACTGCCATATGGTTGCATGATCTGGCAACAGTGTTATAATAATTGCTCAGTTTGTTTTGCCTTTTTATCAGGAATATACTAACATCTGAACAAAACTTTCAAATTGTCAGAAATTATTTAGATGGGATATATACTGAAGACAAGTTTTTGCAAAAGAACGACGATATGTCTCCAAATGGTTTAGTCAAGATAGTGCGATATAAAGCATTTGGATTATTTTCTCTTGGGTTAAGTTAACAAACCAGCCACGTTATACGAATTGGCAAATAACGATACGGCCCTAGTTGCTTGATGAAGTGATCGAAAGTCGGACTTCCGCAATGCACGACGTCGAAGATAGCCGCGGCAACCACATGCCCGAAATCTTCGATGCATTTAGAGATACTTCAGACCATTTTTAACGACCTCGGTTGGCTTTACGGTGATAGTACTCATGGCAAGTGAGTCTTATGAAATTCTGCTAGCCAATATATTCCAAGGCGCAGACCTTGACCTTGCACTCATATTATGCGTGCAAACTCAGACTCATAGAAACGCCTGATGAGAGTCCAAATAGATGCTGGGCTAATGTGAAAGACCAGCTCTTAAAAGTCGAATACAGTCATTCCTATTGCAGTTATAATGCAAAGCGAGAAACTGCTAGGGACAGCCGTTGCCTTCTATGCACCAACTGCAGCTTTACAGCGCTTTAACTAGTTCTACTTTGAATACTGCTCTGATTATTGAGGTGTTACGATACACCTCAGTGATCCTAACAATCATTCTCGTAGCCGGCCGACCGGACCTGGCATAGTAATAAAACACTGTATTAAAAAGAATTGCTGTTTATCTCATCTTATTACAATTATTAATTTGTCCCTCTTACAAAAAAATGCATCCTGTTTTGTTTATTAAATAATTGATTTGCTGCTGCTAAAAAAGTAAAAGCTCTGGACTAAATAATAAGGGAAAGTCTAAAAAGCAATATACAACCCTCATCCCGATAATTTTTTTTTTAAATACTCCTAAATGATCCATGGGAGCCAAACATGTGTGGCGTAAGACTCACATTTTTTTTCAACTGCAATATTTATTTAATTTCTTATTTTATCGCATTTTTTCGTATTAAAATTTGCTTAAGGCTAAATAAGCAATTTTATGCAATTTTTTATTGGAAACTTTTTGTGTTGAGTTTTCTATTTGTTTTAATTAAACTCCAGTCAAGAGCGTATCTCAGTCACAAACACATGCAAGATTTCCGTTTTTTATTTTTGCACTTTCTTTTTATTACTCATCAATATAAAAGTCATAAAAAAATGTGTGTTATTGTGATTTGGCAGTATGTATTTTATAGCTCTATTCTGAAATCATGGTTAGCGAATTTCTTAAGTTGCACAAACAGCTTAACAAGTGAAGTTGTTTAATTTTTATGTTTTGTACGTTTTTATGGCACCAGACAGCATAGAGGTTGACTTTGCAACCTCTGCCCCTCATGAAGTGCAACAATAAAGTTATAATATTGTTGTATGCGGCAAATGTATAAAAAGTTGCAGCATAAACGCAATAACTGCAATAGAAATGAAAAAAAGTCAGCAATAGAAACGTTTAATGCTAATGGTACTATAATTGAGTTGGCTACAAGAACAAGTTTATTTAATATTAAAGACGACAGTGGGTAAAAGGAAAGAATATATTTTGAAGAGACTTGAATAAAATTTAAGGTTTCCACTGGATTTGAGTTTAGGCTTGCAGAATTAAGTTTGACAAACGTAATTCCAGCAAAAACTTGGAGAACTTGACACTGTAAACCTTAAAGTTTTCCAGTAACGGTTGTTGATACAGTGGTGGATACGTTGTTGTAAATGTTGTTTATTATTCAGTCACTAAAGCCAATTTGCGATGGAAAGTTAAATCACTAAATAGCGCATAAAAAAACTGTAAAGTACTTTTGCCTAAAGCCGAGGTAGCGCATCTATGTCCAGGGTTGACTTGCCGGTCAACAAACCGTAAGTTAATTCTCATCGGTTCATCCGCTGTATGGCCAAAATATTATTTACCTTAAACATTTCAAAAATTACAATATTGTTGATTATCGCCAGCTACGAGGATTCAGTCTGGAGCCTTCCCTGCATTGATACATTATTCAAAACTATTTGAACTAATTGCATGCCGAAATTCGTCGGCTCTGCGTAACTACACGGGTGTAATTTTGGAGACTTACGAAGCAGAATGATCATCGGGTGTGAACAGCCTTCGCTGTTACAAGACACTAAATACTTATGTTGAAATAACTATGAACTTAATGAGAGTTGCAAGTGGTATGTATAGAGATGAATTGTTTAATAAACAGACGGTATGTTTATGATACAAGTTACAAATTGCTGCCCAAAAATCGTGTTCTGCTACAAGGCTGAACTGACTGCCGTATGCCAACCTGCATGGTATGCACCAGAACTGTTTACTGCGGACTTAGGGCCGGTGACCGAATTGCTTCCTTCTCCTTCGAAACCAACTATGGCCAGGCCAACACCGTCAACGGCGAGCGGTACACATAAATGATAATAATTTGTTTTAGCTGCTTTAAATGACGGGGATATGTGTGAGACCTGTGGTGCGAGCGGAACCTCGGCACTTCAATTCAATTAAGTCTTAACGAAAGTAATATTTATTAAAAGGGAATAATAATTAATTGATTTTTTTTGTTAATATGAATTCTGCACTGCCATAAGAATATGAAAAACTAAAGCAGCAGTAGAATTAGTTTTTCGCCACAAATAATAAATTCTTTTGTTTTTCTGTTCTAAGAGAAACACTTTTCCTGATTGGTTTCTTTTATAAAATATTTTTATAAATATTATTGTTGCTTTTGTTTAACTTTCTGCACTTGTATTTTGTCAATAACAGCAACAAAAGCAATAAGTTTAATAAAACAAAAACAATCATAATCCACCGCCAACAATTTTTATTGTATTTTGCAATTTTTCCCTCCTATAAAGAACGAAATTGAACAACAATTTAAAAAAAAAGAAAGTAATAAAAGGGGCAACAAAATAAAAAAATAAAAAATAATTGCTTGCAGCCTGCAGTTAAATGGAAAAGAAATCTAAACGTTTTGTTTTATTTTATTGTTTTTTATTTTTGTTGTAATATTTTTTCTATTTCACAATTTTGTTATTTCTCTTTTTTTTTTTCTTGCAAGTGCTGATATTTACTTTAGTTTGCATGCTGTAATAGTAGCCAACATCATTACACTTATGTTTTGCTTGCTTTCTTCTTACTAAAATGATTGTTGAAATGGAAAAGAGGAAAATATGAAGCCAGCATAAATGTTTCACAGCCAGCAACATTGTTTATGAAAAATACGGCAAGAAAAGTAATAAAATTGAAATAAATCATAATTTTCTTGTTAGTTTTCGTTTGGAGTTTTTGTTTTTATTTTAATGGCCTTAAGGTAAATGTATTTGTTTGTTGTTATTATAGTGTTCATATTGAAATTTTTATAAACTGAAAAATTGTTTAAGATTTTCCACATTTTATTAATGAAACTTTATTACTTTTCTTGTCTTTACAGGTAATACTTTTTTGATTGTTCTAACAATTTTACATAAATGGCCAAAACTATACGTTAGAGGGTAAGACGCCTATTTAAAATCATTTATTGAATTTTTTTTTTCGTATTTGAAGAGTATTTCCTACCATTCGATAAAAGTGACTACAGTAGATAAAAGGGATCTTGTGAAATGTACGATAAGGGCTTTAAAAATTTAAAGCTACTCTCTACGCGTATTTCGCTGTTTCTTTAGGCCAGCTCATCAGGAAATCTTTACCCAACTTGTTTTGAAAACTTAAATGTCTTATGTCCAAAACTCTTCAAACCAAATGAGAAAGCTTAAAGAACCTCAACACAAAAACATTACAGTTTTAACAAAATACTGCCACTTTAACTTGCTTCTTAGGCGACCCTAAATATTTAAGTTTTTTTTTGACGTTCTTTGGTCCAAGTTTTCCGAAAACCCCACTGTAATGCAAATTTAGTAGGTTCATCCAATTTTCAAAATTAAAGCGGGACTTGCTTGGATCTTGTGTGCAGAACTCCTCTCAGGTATTTCCATGTTTGCTGTAACTTAACAAAAATAATTTCAATTTTCAAATCTTCGTCAATTTTTATCTCCTTGATTCTTGCTACATACGAAATTTCAGTCACTTTTGTTATAAAATCCTCCCGAATTATGTGAAAGTTAAGTCCTTCAAAAGAATTATTGTACAATTAAATTTGTAATTTGAAACGTTCGTCAGATGTTATTTTTTAAGCAAATGCAGGTCTTCGGTGCGATATTGACGCGATCTTAGTATATTTCTCTTAGTCCCTTTTCATAAGATTAAAACATGCGATTATCATTTCTTTGCACTCGCAATCTAAATCACACACACTTAGCGTTTCAGATTGAAAAACATAAATGGCGAAAGAAAAAAAAATTCCAACTTAGTTTTTTCATTGAAAAAAATTCTATTATTTAACTGTTTTCCCCCTGCCAAACTGCCACATCGTTGGTCGTCCAAGGGTATTTTCAATACGTGTAAATATAAACGTTTCTAACCTAAAATTAAATGCAAACAATTTAAATATGTATTACAGCAATACATACTTCAAGTCGTTTACTAGTATTTACAGCTACAACTGCATATAAAATAAAACATCAAAGGCATACATTTAGGCGTCTGTATGGCGAGCCTATATGACGTCGCAAGTTTCCTTTGTTCATTGCAAGTAAAAGCAAAAAAGTAAAAATAAAAACACAAACACAAACAACAAAAATTAAAACAACAAAACATCGTTCACCAACAGCCGACCAGTCAGCCAGAAAAGTCAACTCAAGCATTTTTCCACGTTACTGAGAGAATTGAAAAAAAAATTGGAAATTTATGCACGTTTTTAATAAAACAAATTTTATACGTTTGTATTGAAGTGTGCATATATTTATGTATAATATTCTTTTAGGCGTCACCTGTAAATATTACCACTAACAAAAGGCCTTAAGAAGTGCATTTAGAAATGCGAAAGAAACCGAACAATGCCACGTATTTTCCTTTGTTTTTCAGGTGAATTTATTGTAATTGTTGGGGCAATTTTTTTGTTTAAGTTTTAATTTTCACAAAACAGTTTTGCTTAAAGTACTTAGGGGTTGGTTGTGTGATACGATAATCATCGGTTTATTGCAATGACTTAGAGGTTTTATTTCAGACATTATAATGCCATTAGTTGGATCTTAAATTAAAATTTATTTTATTTCTTTTGTTTTGTTGTAGGGATATTAACTATCACTCAGGGTACTTTTTAACATATTTGCTATTTGTTTTTGTGATAAATGTTTATTAAATATCTTTTGTCTATAAAGAGGTGGTAATCTGTAGCAGAATTTGCAACTAGTTTTATAACAATTTAAAGTGAAGTAGACAATTATTAAATTTATCCCCTTAAGTATGCTAATGTTTTAAATTAGAATGTTATTTGATGCTCGCTCGCTTTTTAAAAGAAACAATAAATATTTAAAAAGTTTAAGAAAGCTGTTAATACTAAAAAATATGACTAATGCAGCCTTTAAAATTTAGAGCTAAGCAAATCCGCCTGAAAATGTGTGATTATGATTTCTGGAGAACACCAGCCTGCAAGCTTAGAGCCCATTTAACTATATTGCAGGGTTTACATAAAATTTCAAACTATTTAAAATTATTATCAACAAAATTATGTCTTTTTAGAAAAACCATGCAAATTGAATTTTCAATTTCAATATCGCAAGCATACCTTAAGGACAAAGCTTAAAGTTTTTCTTTAAGTTTACTTAGCCTTTTGAAATATTCGAACCTTGTGTTGGTTACCATAACTCATCTTCACAAGTAAAGAAGTGTTTGCATTTAAATGTCATTGCTTTATGCTGCTGTTGTTATTAAGGCTACCAGCCTGAAAGTATGCAAGCCAGACTGCATTTGAAACTGAGCATGTTTGTTTGCAGAAACCAGTTTTATAAACATGGATGCAACTAAACCAAACTATCTAAATCTTGGTAAATATATGTAAGTCCTGCTTTCTGGACAATAAACAAACCTTATTGCTAGAGTGGGGATATTGTTTACATACGACTTCAACACCCTCAAATTTGAAACATTTCTCCTCCACTTCTTTTAGTGACCCCGGTTTATAATATACGCCTCTGTGCGCCCGTTAGCATATGTTTATTAAATAAAATATAGTAGAAGGACGGGTGAGCACATATTAACATGGGACATGGGAGCGCCTACAATTACAGATTATTTCTAGCTAAAGTTGTAAATATTGTAGCAGTTGTTGTGTTCGTTATTGTTGTTTTTTCACACACACACACACACACACACACACTTCATATATCGTGTATCATCTAGCTTTATCTTTCTGTTCTTGATGGCAGACAAAAGATTATTTCTGCTGCAAATATATGTCTGTGTTAGATTTGCATAGCATGCATGTAGGCGTAAACTGGGTACAAAGCCTGCCAGCATTAACAACAATAACACATTTCATATTAAAACATGCTAAACATACATTTGTAAGCAGAGAATGTGGTATAATTTTAGGCGGAATATAAAGCAAATTTAAAACCTTTAACTTTTGAGGATACTTGCTGGCACCTTCTGGTTGTGCTGCTAGCTCTTTGTGTTTTTTTATTCGCTTTAATTCTGTGAACATGGCAGTTTACTTTTTTTTAATGTCTTTTATATGTTTTTTTTTTTAGTCTTTCGTTTTGTGGGCCGGCTCTCACTCTCTGTTCCTTTCGACAATTGTGGCCGCGGAAGACAATGAACTTTTAGCTTTTGTTTTCGCTGTTATTTTTTTAATTTTTTTTTCAAAAACTGCAGCTGTTTTTGTGTGTCTGTTGACTTGTTATTGTGGTTGCAAGAAGCATGATTCATTCTCTCCTCGCATGTAGTAATTCTATACATTGTGTGAAAGCCAGCATTTTGTGTGGTGCATCACGTGCATACTTTAAGGAGGGAGCCACATATTGCGTGACAGTTTTTGTTTTCTTTGTCTGCTGCCTTTTTGTGTTTTTGTGTTCATTTCTGTTTCTATTAAAACATAAACTTTTGATTTCTGCTTACATGGCGCAAAAGTAGGTGGGTTGGCTTAGTTTTGTGCTTTAGGAAAAGTAAAGAATTTCGTTAAAAATTCAGTGTAACGGCATTTTCACCTAAAGTAATATTTTAAAATCTGTTTTGTTTCGCATAATTTTTAAATATTTAAATATTTCCATTTGTTTTTTGTTCTACGAACTTTCCATCAGTTGATCAATGTTTTAGTTTTAATTGCAATTTAGAACTGACAACATAGAAATGTAATTTACATTAAAAATTAATTTATATAAACGTATGCATTTGAATGAGCGTGTGTTAATCTTTATTTTTTTTTAACATATAAATTTCAAATCCAACAGTGCCAACACAAAAAAAGTGCAGTCTGTTAGCGTGAAAGGGAAATAAAACAAAATCTATAGCATACATATTTGGCAGGCACATCAAAAACAAAATGTGGCATACATTTTGGCTGGCCATAAAATAAATATTAAAAATAAGGCATCAACATCACGAAAAAAAATTAAATAAAATCTAAAATAAATAAAAATGAAATAAAATAGAGTCAAAGGCATTTGAACTGAAAATGTGTTTATTTATTTATATTCATTTTATATATATTTTTTTTGCCTTTTAACATTTTGGTTGAACAATTTTCATTTGTAAATACACATGAAAGCAAATAACTGCTGCACAAAAAAAAGGCCAACAAATGTTTGTCAACGAACTGTCTGCAGACCTAAGGAACCTTTTGGAATACAGCCAGTTGGTAATAAAAAATGTAAAAGAGAAAATTACACAAGGAAATCCAAGGGAAACTGAAGGCTAAAAAAAAGATTTACTGCAACTACAGATATTTTCTTGCAACTGACAAAATTATTAGTTTTTGTTTCAGTTCTTTTTGGAACAGCTCCGTAACTTCCTGCTAACCTCAATCAAAGATTAAAGCCAAATTCTGGAAAAATAAATTAAAAGAAATAAAACGATATCAAAACACTTAAATGTTTAATAAATCTACTGGTTCTACATTTAAATATGATAAAATATACAAAGTATATATTGCGTCATAAAACCTAACAAAAAAACCCCTGTGTTTTCAACCCTTGGTTTAAATAAAATTTATTGTAATTGTCTTGTGTTAGGCGCAAGAGCATTTTAACTAAACCATTATAGCCAGAGACAGACATAAATATTCATCTAAATTTATTTCAAACAAAATTTCAGTTTATTCCGTTTTTTTTATGTCGTTTGAAATTTATTGCATATGCAGTCATATTTTATTTCCCAAAATTAAATACTTGAATTAAATAACGCTCAGTTGTACGCACTTACACCCACACAACCTCACGCTTAAATATATTTAAAATAATTTGCTAAAATCTATTTAAAGTCTCGTTATAACCCAGCAATTCAACCGCTAACAAATTAAACCGCCTAATAGTATGCAAATCGCAAACAGACAGATACATTCACATAATATATTATTTGTCCTAAAGCTGGTGTTATTCGCTCCCTCCTGGTCTCTACTGTCTATTTTCGTCTCTCTTTGTCCCTCTCTCTCTCTTTCTCGTTATCGCGTTTTCGTTGTACGGCAATCTTCCGTTCCAGCCAAATATATCGTGTGTCCTTTGAGGGGGGGGGGGGGGGGGGGGGTTTTTTGCCTGCCATACAATTATCAAGGAGTTTCTTTACTGAAGCAGGTAAATTTTGCAACCACAAAATTGTAGCATAATTTGGGGCTCTTTTTAAAAATTAATGGTCGTTTTTAAAGCAATTTAATCATGCCTGTGTAAATGTCTATTTAATAAAATGATTCGGTGTTTGTGTTGTATGTCAGTATGTGCTCTCGTTTTCCGGTGTCTGTTATTAAAAGTCAACTTAATGAAAAAGTTTATGTGTATATTGAAACGGCTAAAACAGTTTCATATTAAGTGCATGTAATTTTCGACATTGTTTACTTTAACCAAAGTCTTTGATCTGTAAAAGTTTTTGCCCAAAAAATTTGACAATGCAAAATTAATTAAAATATTTAAGGCTTTTAATAAAATGGAGTTTGTTGGGTTAAGGAACTTAGCGAAGTTTGAAATTTATTAAGAAAAACTAGCAAAAATATGAATAAATGATTAACAAATCATTTTTTGTCAACGCAATAACTGAGAACCACGTTTAGTATTATTTAAAAAGTTTTTAACAGTTTACATTTGATGTACATAGGAATTGTTAAAAAAGGCAAGATTTATGCGCAGAATAGTATTAAAAAATCGCCTTACAAAGAAATATCTTCAGGAGTACCTCATGGTTTTACTGAGCTCTCTACTAAATATGATTTAAAAGAATATATAAAAGAATTAGGATTTTATTTCAAGTCTTGCAAAAAAGCAGGGAAGGTGAAAAAATTTGTTGAAATAAAATCAATAAGGAAATCGAACTTCTCTTTAAAACCGCCTAAAATTTTTAAATCAGTGCAAAACTGGCTTAGTTTAGTCGATAAGTTTTGAATTTGAGGGTGTAGTTAATTTTCTAGAAATTGCAAAAGTATCTCCTCAAGTACTAGGGCATTCAAAAATTACATTTTCACTCTAAAGCATGGTACTCTGTTCATGATTTCGTGCGAAATGCTGTCAAAAGCCCATATAAAAATCTTCGTGCGAAATAAAAAAGAAGTAATGTTGCTGAAGTAGTACTCTGTTCACTTTTTGAAAACACACGAAATGTTTCTGGCAGCATGTTTTTCCAACTAAAAAAATGTTTCTGGCAACATTTTCTTTCAACTGCAAAACAATATGAGCAGCACTTTTTTCGCACGGAATTTTAAACAACAGCTATCAGTTAAGCATTTGTAGTTTTAATTATAAATTTGTTGTGCCAAAAAAAGTATAAAAATGGAGAAAAGCGTAAATTTATTAAAAAGTGAAAAAGAAAAAAGAACATTTAGTGACGTAGAAAAGCATATCCTTATTTCAGCGGTAAAAAGAAGAAAACATATTTGGGATAAGTCAGATAAGCTACATTGTAACCGCAATGCCATGAAACAGACCGCGTGTCTTTCAAAAGTTGTTCGGTAGCGACAGCAATTTGTATTAATTATTGCGCAGCAGCACAAGCTAATAATATTGTTTTGTTTTCCATTTGTTTAATTTTTTTATTACATTTTCTCCCGATTCTTTCGAATAATATTTTTGTCAACTCATCAAACACATATGTACATGCATGCATATGTATGTACATACATATAAACATGTGTTTTGTTTACATAATTGAATGTTGCATACTTAAAGGCCATAAAAACAAAGATTTTCTTCGAAACCGCAGTATTGTCACCACTAGCGATTGTCAAATTTTTCAAGCGAAATAATTAATGTTGCTCAACACTTTTCGCAAACTCAAACAGAGTACTAGGCTTTACACGCTGTAATTGATGAAAATTTTACATCAGATATTTTTCTCCTGTTCCACACAGTACCCCTTGTCTATTAGGTTAGTTTACTTTAACTTGGCTTTACTTTAATATGATTTAGTTTAATCTTGAGCATCATAATTGTTTGAAAGGATTAACAATAATCTGATCAATACCTTTCGAGTTATCCTTAGCAACATTTTTAGGTATATTCTGCAATACATGTTAAGAAAGATCGTGAGCAACATGTTTCGCCAAATTTTGTGTCCAATTTTTATCTTTATGTCTGGCAACAATTTCGTCAACATGTTGCGGTGCTTTATTATTCTTAATCGGCTTGTTAGTAAGAATTGTAGGCCCTCAACATAACATTCAGCAAAGTTCATATGCCAAAACAATACAGTGTGTGAAATATTGGTTGTGGTAATTTATTTTTTATTTACTATTGCATGTCATTAACTATCTTTAAGAAATTTGTTAACAGTTTAATAACTTAAATTATGAGAATTTTTTATTATCTATGGCCCCATATCTATCCAACTCATTCTCTAGAACTTTTTAGTAATTTAATTTATAATTTAAAAAATTGTTACAACATTTTTGAAATTTTTTCTAAACACCTGCTGCATAAAAACAATTTTATTTATTGTTGTTTTCGAAGTGTTTTTTTAACTTTTCAAATATGCATAAATTAAAAACTTTAATAAAAATCTAACGTATCTCGGCTAATAACACTTCATTCATTCTTAGATATCTTCCCTATGAATCATGCTGTAAAAAATATAATGAAAAATACTTCTACTTATAATGGCAATTACTATTTAAATATAAACAATAAAAATACGACTGACAGCTAATTTCCAGTTTTGCGAAATGAAAAAAAAAAATATTTTTAATATTAAAATACTGTCTGTTTAACTAATAGACGACGAGCTTGTAAAAGTCTATAATGTCTGACTTGCTGTTGCTGGCTGGCTACAACTAGTTTCTCATGCTAAAAACTTGTACAGAAAATGAATCATTATCAGCCAGAATAATGAGAGCAGGAGGGTGAGAATTATTTTTTACATATTTATTGTTGTGAATATAACAATTATCGCTAATTTATATGTTTGAACAGATATGCTACATTTATAATTTCCTAAAATCAAACAAGTTTATCTGTATTCCTTTTTTATATTAGAAAAACAAATATTTATTTGAATAAAAATAAACATTTGTACATTTAACACATCTCTGTATGAGTTGTTCTTAGGAAAGATGATTGCCTACGAAAACACTAGTTTATTTATTATTTACATAATACGTTACAATAAAAATGATTATGTACCTTTGTGTAATATATGTACATATATCACTCTATTGTTATATAGAGGGTTGTTCATTTTTCGATTTTAAATGTAGAGTTAAATAAAAGACACATACAGCTATGAATTTGATGTTACTTTCATCATAATGCTTGGACCTTGTCATATTTCGCTTACTCCAACGTTAGAAGATGATCCGCGTAGACACGGTCTTTGATGTAGCCCTACAAAATAGTCTAACGGCGTCAAACCATGTAATGGGGGTGGCCAAATGATGTCGCTAAAACATGCAATTACGCGTTCTGGAAACTTTCTATGCAATAAAGACATAATCGGTTGGGTTATGTGGCTCGTGGTAACGTCTTGTTGAAACCACACATCGTCCAATTGCAGGCCAAAAAAAAAGGTTGGTTATGACGCGGCCTTAACGCTCTGATTTGCGGGTACCGGTCCTTTCAGCATCATTTTCGAATAAATACGGCCCAGTGACACCTCCAGACCATAATGCACACCAAACAGTCACTTTTTCCAGATGCACTGGCTTTTCCACAAGCACTTTTGGCTTCCCCGAGCACTATATGCAACAATTTTGCTTGTTGATGTAACCACCGAGCTTCATTGCTGAAGATAATTTTGTGCGAAAAATCAGCATTGAAAGCCTCTTGCTCTAGCGCCCAGTCAGCATATCTTCAGCATTGTGAATGATAACACGACCTTAGTTGTTGCGTGAGTTGGACTTTATATGATTGGACGTGCAAATCCAAATGAAAAATATGCCATAATGATACGTAGGATAGACCGCGGAATCTACACATCCGAATTATCCACCACACTTTCACTTACAGAAGCGATATTTTCGG
The DNA here is from genome assembly GCA_963932375.1 of Phania funesta. Lineage (NCBI taxonomy): Eukaryota > Metazoa > Arthropoda > Insecta > Diptera > Tachinidae > Phania > Phania funesta. The sequence goes on along the minus strand of OZ010654.1, from coordinate 89,920,234 downwards.
CAGTGCGCATATTGCGATTACATTTGTAACGCTTCAATTTTTTTTTATAATCTTACCAATTCCTTGCACAGTAGTTCGATCATGACGACCATAATCACCCCGCAATGCTCGAAAAGTGCACACGTTTGAAAAATCCATATTCGTAAATGTCGTGTACTAAATAAACTACACTTGAGATGGCAAATATCTAACAGCTGACAGCCTTGCCAGACCTGCGGTTTTTAAACTACTAAATGAATAATCCGTTACTAATTTGACCTAAAGATTCTTTACGAAATTCAGAAATTGGAGTTATGTTATGGTATATTATGTTATGTTATGTTATGATATAATATGTTTTTGTAATAGCAATCTTTCAATATTCTTAGCAACATGTTTAAATAAATTTTTGCAACATGTATAGCAACATTTTCGGTTTGAATTCGTAAAATATTTAAAACATGGTTGATTATATCTTTGGAAAAATTTGACATGCAAAAGTATGTAGATAAAATGCGTATGCTTATGTGCTCTTCTTTTGGTTATATTATTCGAGCAATTCTTTAAAGTAGTTTAAAGTAAAAATTCCATATATAAACGGTCGTTCATAGTTCTTCAGAACTGTGCAGTGAAATGTTTAGTACATTTATATCTCACAATATGAACAGAATACCACTTCTCCATAACTATTTCATATCCTTTTTTTTATATATTGAAGAGTATGCCAGGCTTTGAATATTCATTTATCAGCTATTTTCTGCTGGCAGTGAATGATATTCCTCTATGTCTTCGAAATCGAGCGCCATCAGTAGCACGAAGAAGTTGACGAGATTTGATTCACTAACAGCGCTGCACATGGACATTTAGTGTTCTTATGTATCTACAGTATTCGCAACATGTATATAAACATATTTAGCGACTAATTTGTGTTTGTTATTTTAAGATATTTTTAGATATTCTTGCTGATAAAAGTAAAGTTATTAATTAAGTGGTTAGTAACTCAGGCATTATAAAAAACAGGCCTAATTATTAAGCCGTTTTTCACATAAATTTTTACGTTATAAAATTGAAACTGAATAATTCGTCATTTCTAGCCAAGAAAAAAAAAAACAAATAATAAACAAAACTCGGCCTTACAGCTAAACTGAAATACAACAGAAAATAACTTAAAAGATTACACGAAAGCCTTGGGCTTATATTTAACATAAACGCATTTAAATAACTTTATTAAGGCTTTAAAGTGAATCTAGCTTATTGTTAATAATATAATACTTCTACATGCAAAGAACATTTATAATAATAATTTTACATCAAAAGAGCAACCTCCGGGCGCTTGATTTAAACGAATGAATATTGTATGAAAATGGATAATCAAAATAAATATTGAAGCAAAGGGGTTTTAGTTGCAAATCATATTATTAAGGAATAAAAACAGAATGGCTTTGAAGGGGTAAAAAAGTCGACTTGCTAATTAATGCTCTTATCAATTAAATATATTTCAATAATCTACGCAGTTGTTATTTTGATAGAAAACTAAACTAAGAACTGGGAATGGGAATGATGATTGAAAAAATAAAAAAAATTGATGATCTAAAGTTTGTGCGTCATATAACTCCTATGTTGGCAATTGGTGCTTGGTTTCTTTTAAAGCCTCTCAAGAACGCCGGCCCAGATTAGTACCCATCCCATGCTTAAACGTCTCTTTTCATACTCCTCATTTTAAGTCTTTCCACTCATTTGTTTGTCACCAGCAAACAAATGTTTTAAGTTTCCGAAACCTCAAACAATGATTAAGAGATTCTGGTGGGTCTTGCCTGCCAGCATTCGCAAATATTATTTCATTAAATTCTTCAAGGTTAAACAAAATTTGCGCTTTGGTTTTTGTATCTAGATTATCATTTATCTTTTCTTTTTTTAAGCCAAACGCCAAATTAATTGAACCGAAAATAAATAACAAACGTTATTTTAATGTTTAAGCAAAAAAATAATAAAAAAATCTAGACAAAAAAAGGCAAACAATTTAAACACACAAAAGATAACTTAAATAAATAACAGATTTGTGAAGTAAAAATTAAAAAAAATCTCTCATTTCATTTAAAAATCTAAACGCAAATCTCTAATTAAAAGCACGCAAAACTAGTGTTTTTTTTACAACAAACAACAAAAAAATTGTTTAATTTATTTTTTTAAGAAAAACTCATCAACGTTTTTTTATTTTTAGAATATTTTTCGCAAAATTCTTTTAATTTTAAATTTTAAACTATATTTCAAAAATACTTCTGTGGATTTGTGATGAATTTTGTTGTTGCATATTTGCCAAATCACGAAGAGCCTAAATTGCTTTATTAAAAATGTTAAAAGAACAAATGGCAATCGATTAAGTCTGGAATGGCATAAAATGAAGTTTTCTTGAGCTGTCAATAGCGCTTGATTTGTGTGGCATTTTGATAGCTGTTACTTGTTCCTTGTTTTTGTGCCATATTCTCATCAGTGCACACCTGAACAAGGCCTGCAAATTTTGCTAATATATTACGAAAGACACTTTTCAGTTCGAGAAACTCATCACTTTTTTTCACAAAAAACATTTTCTTCCGCGAAGAAATGACGATGCTGCAGCAGCCATTACCGTAAAACCATTACGTCCAGGCAAAGTCACTATTAGATGGGCTTTGTGGGCCAGTGGAATCATTAGTCCTCATTTCCTCAAAACCGGTGACCGCTACAGGGTCATGATCACTACTTTTTGGTACCATATTTAAATGGCGTTGTTGTGAAGGAGCTGTGATTTCACACGGCGCGTCACATCATTGATTTCTAAGGGGCTATATGAAGTTTCTGGTCCAAGCTGATATGCCACAGACAATAGATGCCTTGAAAGACAACAACTCCATAAGACGGAAATCATATTCAAATAAATATGGCAAAGGACTACTTATTCAAATATTTTCTTCTCTCTTCCTTTTTTATATCTGTTTTTTTATTTCTATCGAGTGATTCATCTCTGAGCTCCAATTTTGGTATACATCTTCCAGCATTTTGGTCGGTATGCTAGCAAGGGCAACTATAATGGAATTGTTGCTGGCTTGTTCTTGTACGTATCCTCAAGAAAATAGTGAGGTCAAATCGCAGGATCTTGGCGGCCAATGAACTGCTCCAAAATATAAGACAAAAGTAATATAAAAAATGTCCACCATCTTGTTGAAACCACATGTCAACCAAGTCCAATTCTTTCATTTTGGCAAAACAAGTCTGTAATCATCAAACGGTACCTTGCCCCATTGACTGCAACGTTGCCGTTTTCATCGTACGGTTCAATGATGCCGCCGGCCCTCAAACCTCACCAAAGAGTGCATCTTTTAGGGTGCATGGGCAGCTCTTGGACTGTCTCTGGCTGCTCATCACAACAAATTCGACTGAGCCAAAAAATGAGCATCGTTACTGAAAACAATTTTTCGATAAAAAACACATTTCCCACACAGCACGAATTTTGATACTAAAGTTCACAAGCGTTCTTCGTTTTTAGTCTACTAATAGTGATGTGAAAAACCTTACTGGGTATTTTTAGAGCGGCCATATGTCACGAATCTTTATTTTTTTAATTGAAAAACCAAATCACGAAAACCTGACCCGATATTAAAAAAATGGATTTCTGCCACCAACCTCAAGCTGTGAAGAATGGACTTAAGCATGGATATATGGATTTATGTTTCCCCTTCGATCGAAGACTAAAAAAGTTCCACGAATCCATGCGGCAAGTGGATAGAATGCTTTCTGTGTTATTTGTTCTCTGGTAGCAGCGACTTTGTGACCCTTACCACCAACAAAACGCACCAGAGACTAACCGGGTTTTGTTTGGTACTTGATTCGTTTATTAATTCTTCTAAGAACATTTTTATAAATCCCATAAAAAACCCCCAAAAACTGGGAGAGAGTTATTATAATTAAAAAGAATTTATAAAATTTTTAAAATATTTATAGCAGCTTTTACGCCAGGCACTTTAGTCCATAGCACGTCGTCCGTTGTAAATTATGGCTCAGGAATTTTATTATACAATTTTACCGTGTGTGAGAGAGAGACAGAGAGTTATAGTTATCGCTGTCTAAATTGCTGAATTGTTTGTGTTAGACGATTGTTGTGAATATTTATTTTATTACGTGAATTAATCCGCAAAAATTAATGAAAATAATCATAGTTTTGCTTCAAATTAATCACCTGGGATCTGGGTGGAAAGCGCAAACAGTTTTTTTTATCCAAAAATTTTAATGAATGACTTTTATTTGTATCAGAACAAAATTTAGCTTAAAACTTGTTTTGAAATTCTTTAAATGTTTCTTTTGTTTCATAAATAATCAAATTATGTCATCGCTTATTAGAATATCTTAAAAAAACTTTTGATTTTTGTTCTGGAAATACGCAAAAATTTTTAATTAAATTAAAATGCATAAATACAAATAAATAAATACAATTTTGACGAAGCCAGATACTGTTAATAAAAACCGAGAGTGTTTGTAATCCGAAACAAATGTTTTCGTTCATCTAATGATTGTTTTTTTTTTTTTTTTGTAATGTTAGTCAAGCTTAGAGAAAAAAGACAAAGTCATCCAAAGAATGTTGAAAGGAAAACAAATATGTATGAACATTAACTTTAAAACCGGTTGCTTCAAATAAACTAAGGCCTTGCTTTGCGACATAAAATGTTATACAAAATCACAGAGAGAATGTCAGTTGCTGTCAAATAAATTATTAAGGTGGCACAGGCGGCCAGTAAGTGGCTTCTCTAAATTCCATTAGTATGGTTTCTTTTTAATAAATGGGAGGATTTCACTGCTAAACTACTACTTCACCACTACAAAAGATGTACTCATTACAGCAGATGATATGTAAAACTTTCGTGGTAAATCGAGTTACAAGTGTTAAAATTAATTGAATGGAAGTTTTTAATATTAAAAACAAACTTAGACAACAAAAAACCGGTTAAACTCATAAATAAAGATTAAAAAATTAATAAAAGAGAATAAAAGTTAAAATAGCAAACCACATGCTTCAAATGTTTTCCTTTTTAAAACAAATGAAAAATATTGAATTTAAAAGAATCCTCGATAAATGACTTGAACAAAACTTTTGGTAGATGCTAAATGCATGATTTATAACATTTGTTTATTATTTTTTTGCAACTAAGAAACAAAGCAATAAGACTTAAGGAACTAATTACTTGAAATTCTTTGGAATCTTCTTTAACAAACACTTGTGAAATAATTAAAAATGTTGCAAACATGTGCGGAGTATTTTTTTAAAATAATTTCAGCGCTTTGAAATGTGTGGGACTTAAATAAAGATTTTATGGCAAAGAATTTCATCTTTTGTAGCATTTTGCAACAAATTCGTGTGTATGCTTCAAAGCATCTTCAAATTTGACTCAACATCTGCTGAAGTAAATTTGTTGGTGGTGATGCCGAAAAAAGCCAGCCATATGAAACTTAGAAATACTTTAGGGCTTATGAATAAATACAGCTTTCGAATACCTGTTTCATTTGTTAACACGTTGAGTGACACGCGGTTTTATAGCGACTTCCCCGTCAGGCCGCGCGAGTTTCAGCAATGCGAAGATATTGCAAATCATGCTATGAAGAAAATACGACACAGAGTGGCAGAAAAATAACACGAAATTTGGCCAAACAGGTTTTAACATTTTGTGACACTTGCAAGGGACAACCATTTTTATGTTTACCTTGTTTCCATAAAATACATTAAAGTCTTCTGGAAAAATTTTAAATTTTTACCTTTATTATCATATTTTATACTGTCAGGCACCGCTGACTAAGGCGGCCTAAATGGAAATGTCGGTGTCAGTCACCGGTGACTGACTTGGCACTCACCGTGTTAAGAACATTTTTAAATTCATTAAATATATTTCCGAAGCTGATAAATCAAGATTTTTTAGAATTCAGCATTATTAGTGCGTATTTCTCTAAGAGCAAAAAAGGGCTGTCCATCGCTGTTCACGGACGGAACGTCACAGCAGTCTATCTGGAAGAATGATCTATCTTAGTCACCAGAATCCTAAAATTGTGTTCGTCTTGTATTTCTCATGTAGTGGATTCCTTTTGAAGTCACAGCTCTGTAGTAATAAGCCACACTTGAACACTGTGCTGAAAGTGAAAATTACGCAGTCTATTGGTAAAACTCAACAGGGAATATGCAAATTGACCTCTCAGACACGTGACGCCGCGGCGGATAATTGAACTATGATACAATCTAAACGTAATGGCATGAGTTGATTGAGTTTTCATATAATTCCCTCCAACACATGTTGTCATGTTCAATCCGATCTTATGAATAATCCATTTAGTAGCAAGAATTTGTTTTATATAAAAACTTCTTTAAACTATATGAGAATTATAGAAAACGACATGTACTACTATTTTCAAATTCAAACATACAAGCTCTCATTATTTATCCCATAAAGTATTAAAAAATATTGAATGATTTCGATGAAAACAATAAAATGTTTGTGTTTTACATGCCGTCTACCTCAGACATGAAGTGCTCTTAAAATATAATGATTAAGACTCGCAGGTGGCGTACTCGTACTCAAGTTACTGTCATAACTTTTTTTTACTTTTTGCTGTTTGTCGTGGTAAATACTGTTACTATCGAACGACAAACACGTGAAACGTTGTTTTATGTTATAAAAGAGCTTTGCTAGCAAATGCTTAAAAAACCATGTTACGACATGCACAAAACTTTGACGTGAGCAGTCTACGTATAGCAAGCACTAACATTATGTTAGTCATTTCATATCTGTTAATTACTCGAAATACGCTGACATAACATCCAATCTCAGAAGGCGAATTTGCCCACCAATAAGATTAACTGATGTCACTGTCCCAGCAGAAGGCCGTGTGAAAGATTTATGAATTTATCTCGACCGACGGACGCCTAACTCCTCAGTTGCATTGTCTGTGCTCCATGGTACATACGAACTGAGAATAGTCACCGAGATTTCAATATTCCCGCAGTCCAAAATTAAAAGTTACTTATGCAAATACATAAGTAAATTATCAATCTATCCCAACTCCTATAAGCGGGATTTGCTGCAGTTCGGTGGACTAAGGATACTACGAAAAATCGGTACTTTTAAGCCTTGAGAGTTGGCCCTTTTAACCCATTATAAAATAGTCTAAGATTTTAACACAAGAATTTCATTACTACATTCGTAGTAATTAATAAATATAACAACTACGATTAATATTAGAATAATAGAAAATTGCATGTCCAATCTATACGGCACTAGGGAGACAAACCATAATTTCCATAAATTCGCTCTTTTAGTTGACTAATAAAATTTGTTGTGCAAATAATGGGCAAATTTTTTAAGCAGGGCTTAATTCTCTAACAAAAGTACTAAGAGCAAAACAAGTATTTGTATTTCGTTTTTCTTGTTTTCGTATGTTTTTTCTGTCTGTCAACATTCGTTAAGAAGTCAAACAAAAAATGAGACTTTCTTCAAGGTTAATGAAATTGAAAAGAAAAGTTTATTTAGCATATTTTGTGTTTAACAAATTAATATAAATACCCCAACTATTAAAGAAAGTTATTATATCATGGAAACGTAAATGCACAGAGAATTTGTAAAACTTTTTTGTAAACTGATGGACGCTTGTATAGCTGAAATATATAAGCCTAAAAGTAGGCTAAACATTTTATATTAAATATGAGGTAAACGACAAAACAATAGAGCCTTATTTTTTGCTATACATGATTTAGCCTAAAAGTAGACTACAAATTTTGTTTATTTTTATGAACCTCAAATTAATTACTTAAACGTAATAAAAATTAATGTTTTCTCTCTTTCTCTTTTTTATTTCAGGTAATGCTTGATTTCAATTACTGTTAATGAATTAATTTGAACATTACTTAAAGTATTAGGGTGAGCTATATAAAAATGTCTAATTTATATTAAAAATCCAAAAGAAACTAAATCACACTAAACAAACTTCTAGTTATTCTCTTCCAAATGGGCTTAATTTAACGATTCTGATTAATCACATGTTGGTGACTAAATTATTGCTTTTCTTTAAAAATATTCCTCATGGCGAAATCTTTAATATTTAAATTACTTAGTTATTTTGAATTAAAGTACTAAAGCAGGATGTTGAGTGTTTATACAAGAACAAACATGACTAATATCACGTGACGTCTGTTGTAAACTTTAACAATCAAGCATTTTTGGCGCCAAGAAATCCTTGAATTTATAACCAATACATGAAAAGGAAAATATCAGCATAATAACAGTATTAAAGCAAATACACAACTTGTATACAAATACCAAAAACCAACAACAACACAAAAAGGAAAGAAAAACAAAAGCTATAAAAAGTGAAAGAGATAACAGGGAAGGACATAATTTGACGGTACTGAATGATACACTGAGGAAATTTTCTGCTAATCCAAGCATTTTTTTAAAGCAAACTATGACTCAGCCAATTAATGCCTACTAATTAGTTTTTTTCCAATAATAATGTACTTTCTTTGGAAAGGGTCAGACTAGAGAACACAGGTATTAAAGTAAAGGGGGCATAGAAAAGCTTTAGTTTTTAAAAACTCTTGGAATTGTTCATTTTTGGAACATATTTAGAAATATTAAAAGAACTTGTGGCTTTTTGCTCACTCTTTCATGGTATTTTTTGTGATCTTCTCAAGTTTATATTGTGGACTGAATCGGTTAAGTGATATCTGTCTATTTGGCCAATTTTGTGCTTAAATAATTTGAAATGTCTCCACCCTTTTTATGGGGAGGATTTTTGAATTAAGAAAAACATCCTGCTAAAAAGCTCTTTCTTTAAAAACCTTCCAGAGTTGCACTAACTAAAAATCCGCAGAATTGAACAGTAAAGTTCTCTGAATTTAAAAAAAATTGAATGGAAGTTACTTGAATTGCGTTATTTGATCAAACAAAATTTTTTTGTGACAGTAACGCAAGTCATAAACTTGTTTTATTGTTGTATGGTGTAACAAAATACACATCTGGTTTATTTGTCAATTTTATTGTATTGTGGTATTGTTGTATTTCTAATGTCAGGAAATTATAAACTTCATTTAGTACCATAAGAATTAATGAGGCATGGTAACTTTCAATTACTAACAATTACACTTAAAAGAAATAAAATGGCAATAGCGAAGGAGCAGATGAAAAATAATTATGTATCATAATTTTATAAATAATTTGCAGTAACGCAAATTAGTCTAAACAAATATCATATTCCCAGCTATGGTGTCAATAGAACAAGTTTGAAATTTACCACCACACTGTATTATAATACAACAATACAATCAATACTACAATACAAGGCGGCATTTGTGCATTGAATAAATATTATTCTAAAGCGTATTTATTAGATATTATTGCAGGTAAAAGCTCTTAAGAAATTGTTTTTTTTTTTAATTTTTGTTTAAAGCATTTGACCGAGACCCTAAAGCTTTTTGCGATTACGCAGTTTTTAGGAAAATATTTTAGGGAAAATTGTTCACCTTTGATTTAAAAGCGAAAGAATAGAGAAGTTTATGAGAAAACTTAGTATTAAAAGCTCTAAGAATTTTTTTTTAAGAAAACAAGATTTCTTAAAAATGTAGATTTTTGGAACGAATTTCCGTCATCCCCTGGCAAGTTATCTTTCTTAGTGTGCAGGTCTCGTATTTCGTGTCTAATTTATTCCCGTTCTGCCTTCTCTATTTGTTCTTTTCTCCGCTCTGGTGTTATTCTTTATTTTTAACTTTGCAAATTTTGGATTAATGTTTAATGTAAGGCATTGTTTGTTAAACCAAATAGTTGCTTTTGTGTTGTGCATTTTCAGTAAGAGTCTTTTGTATATTGTCAAGAGTCTGGTCATATAGAAATTAGCCTGACTGGTGTTAATTGATTCTTGATTTGATATACCGACAGGGTCCCTTGACAAGGCATGACGGAAATTCGTTTTCAAAATTTAAATCAAAACATCCTGTCTGAATATCAAATCAAGAATAAATTTCTTAAAAACATATTTTTCCACCAACCCCTAGAAGTATACTTAAGTTTTTGCATTTAACATATTTTCTGTGAGTGCAGGCGATTAAAATAGGCAAGTGAAACTTTAAAATTTTCAACATTCAAAGGATGTTTTAAACAGGTAAACCAGGAATTTCTGTTTGAGACATGTTATTTTCTTTCCACTGTCTGGCTATTAGTAACCATATAAATTATCCTTCGGCACGCAATAGCAACTACACAGCAGGTAGTTACTGGATAATATCAACAACAAAAAAAAAACTGCCACATTTCTAGACACTTAAGGGCAGACAGGGAAACAAAGAAAAAGTCTGCAGCCCTTCATGTCATGCTTCATGCTCGCGCGACAAAAAGGTCTAGGTCTAAAGAGGGTGGCAGCAAAACTTTAAGGAAATAAATTCCCGCCATCGATTTTCTGTTTTTTTTAAATATAATTTATGTGTTTTTTGTAAAAAAAATAAGTTTCTTTATTTTAAAATTGCGCAACAATTTAAAATTAAGAAGTAGAATAAATTGAATATTTGTTTAGAAATTAAATTAAATTTATGATTTCCTAAAACTTTATTTTACCTCTACAGTTTTTAATACTTTTTTTTCTAAGTTTTACTGTAATTTTTTGTTTGTTTGTTAATTGTGCGGTTGGTGTGCACGATTTCAATTGCTTTTCAGCAAGTGAAAGCAATTTTACGATCATTTAATCGTAAACAACCAAACCATGTAAAAATAACCATTTTATTTCAAGCCACCCAGCTACCAGTTCTTACACTCACTCACTTACTTATTCACTCTCTAACTGTGCAGTCATTCTTGGTTTTTCATTCAGTTGATATATTTTTTGCAAATTTTTTTGCTGGCTGTTTGACAAAAAAAAAAAATAATAAAATAAATAAAAAAGTACCAGAAAACGTAAAACGTCAACGTACAAAACTTATACTTTTTATGACTTTATTTTTTATGACTCCACTGGAGTCGCTATGTCGCTTATTTTGGTCGATATTTAGAACACAAAATGGAAAAAGCACAAAAATAGCAAAACTGTTTATTATTAGCTCAAGCAGTTAAAGGAGCACAATAGTTGTGGTACAAAGAATGGCAAATTAGAGTCAACAAAGCATGAGGCATAAAATATAATTTTACATTTAGACCATTCACTGCCACTCACTCCCACTCACTCCCTCTACTAACTAACTACTTCTGGTTACGATTTTCTCTTTTACAAAACCTAAAACTAAAACTAAAAGGATTTGGAAACGTATTAGTGCAATATTTAATTTATTAAATATTTTTAAAAAAGGGGTTGCTTTTAATATTAAATGCTGTTAAATTTAATCAATTAATTTGAAAAGAAAAAAAAAATGTTTTTTTTTTATTGATTTTAATGAATCCTGTGTTACTTGCAATTAATTTAAACATTTTTGTTTTACATAATTAATTAAATTTTATTCTTTGGTAAATATTAAATTAAAAATACTAGCAACAACTATTTTTTTTAAATTTATTTCAATACAAGTTTTTAATAGAATTATTAAAAATAAATTTCATAAACATGTTGCAAACGCAACCACACATACATGCATACTAACATACGCACATCCTTAAAAATTATGCTGTTAATTCACGTATTTAATCCTAAGCCACACAGTTGCAAATTGTTAAAATATTTGTTAAATACAATTTTTTTAAGCATAAATAATCTAGTTACATATAAAACTTGTGGTTAATTATCGACACAATATAAAATTATATTTTATTATAAATTAAAAGTGTAAAAAATACGTACATGCAAATTTCCACGCAGGACTTTGTGTTATTTTGTGGTAAAAGTGGCCTGTTAAAAAACAAGGGTATTATATAGCAGCCTTCGGGCTATTTTTTTGGCCAATTTCGTCTCGCCTTTCTTAGGGATACCAGCATAAAGCTGTATAATACTAAGTCATGTTATTCCCTTGCCTGCCTCTTGTAGTTCTTTTTTTAACAAATGCTCGCATAAGGATTTGTAACATGCCCAACTTAGCGCACTTGGGAATATGAACGCTGTTTACCATTTTACTAGCCCGTGTTGTGTCTTCCGTAGTTTTAGTAGTTCTTTATAATTTTTTTGGTCTATGTTATTTTCAAAACCAGTCACTATATTTGCTACTTTAAATACTTCCACTATCTTTATATCCTTTGCTCTTATAGCCGTTTCCCAAAGAACCGCCTGCTTGTTATACACAATATATGGGGATACCTGAAAGCAAATGACTTGAGTTTCGACCTGCAACCAACTAACGAGTAGCCTCCGGCACGACAAGTACCGACCTAATATTTGGTGAGGACTATGGTGATCGACTATGCTATTCAACCGCTGTAAGGGGGTCGAATTTTCTGATATGGCGATTTTTCAAATTTAAATTTTTTTCTTATTTCACCAGACCTTATAGATCAAGTTCTTTTATGCAAGTGTAGATTCTTTTCACATATTTTACTGAATTTTTACTATAGGATGCATCAAAATGTTCGCAGTGCTACTAATATCACTTTGTACCAGAAGGTGCTATCGATTTGAATAAGAATCTTCTTCTTATGTTAAGATCTGGATAATGAGAAAGAAGTTGAAGACATGTAAGATTAATAGTGCACAATATCTGCCTTGTGTTTAATGACCAGAGGCCTAGTGAAAGTACGTACACATCTTGACAAATTTTCATTTAAACTGTTTATACAGACGTTCCCGTGTATTATATTTTATGTATATAGGAGTTCCCCGATACGAGCAGTCGACAAACAACCCTAAACCATGACTCAAGCACGATCATGTTTGTTCCTTTTGTTAACCAGCCATTAGATACGACCAATATCTTCGGGGGCAAAGTGCTATTCATTAATGAGAATTAGTTCTGTGTACTTCGTTCAGACTGACGTATATTGGTCTGGTCCCAGAGGGGTATCGCACTACAGGGGACTTTAATTCTGATCAGGACAAAATGGTGGTGCTAAACCTTGGTGTGAATTACTGCACCGTTTGCTAGAGTCAGCAGAGTAGTATTTATTTATAGATTTTTGTCCATATAATGTAACCAAATAATTAAATGATGAAGTTTTTTAATATTTTAAAACCCGAAACCGGAATTTTAAAAATTTCAAACATGTGAACTATTTGTTGGAAAATGTCGAAAAAACGATCTGCCAAGTAAGGATCGCTTAGTATAGTAATTTGGTAGCTGTGCTTTGTTCATACGAAAATAAAGGTTTCTAATGGCACCTCTAATGTGTAGCATTTTACCGCATAGATTTTGGTCTTCTTTTAGCATGCACTGAAATAATAAACTTTTCGTATGGCTGTATTCTTCACAGAAATCTTCTTTTGTCATGTATAAATAATAATGGGAATTGTCTACATTCTCTTAAAAAAATTTTTATTTTTTGTCGGCTCTCACCTGGGGGTCTACTCTGTATTTCGATTCGAAAGAAAACATTTTGAAACACAATGTATTAGGCATACAAATTCGAATGATTTTCTTTTCGAATCGAATTACGCAGTAACCCCCCTGACATCAACTAGCACTGTTGGAATTTGAGACAGGCTCAACGAAAACAAAATAGTACATCTTTTTGATGGTCATTTTAAATTTACTTACCTTTAGGAATGCCAATACGTAAAGCATAACTTCAGGGGTTAAGATAAATATATCTCTAAACTAGTTGTAAATAAATTCCTAAAAGAGGTTGTTAAAGGGACGCAACCCAGTTTTTTTTTTCTTATTAGAAAGCAAGCGAACGCCTGGCTGTTAAATTTTATTTTTATAAACCAAAACGTTGCCGCTAATTTGCATATGTATGTAAGCAAATATTGAAACGGAATTGCTTTGAATACTTAAATACATTCTAATTAAGAAAATTTTTACTCAAAGTGAAAATAAAAAGGGACTATAAAGAACTAAACTACTTCGTAGTTAAAGTTGTTTTGCCAAACTTTTTGAATATAAAGTTAATTTGAGGGTTTAAATAAATTGGTGTTAAAATGTTGTACTGACTTTTACCTACAATGTGGTTTTCTACTAAATAAATTACACACAAGCAAGGAATAATAATAACTTTGTCAGTCGCTCATAAATTGAAGCAATATGATAAGAATTAACTAATTTGAATTTCTGTACACGTTTTTTATTTATGATATTATTAGGAAAACAAATCTTTCTTTTAAAACATTTTCCGAAGAAATCCTAAAAGTATGCTAGGTATTTCACTGTACGAATTGCTTAGTGTTTTATTGCTATATGTGTAATATTTGATATGAAAAGTTTATATTAGCACCAATGGCCCCATATAATTCTGTTTATAGCCTTAATTTCAAATAGTATGGCATACTGTTAGGCCGCACCATAAAAACGCGTGTATTTAGGAAATTTGTTTTCTTATTTTTTATTATGTCCTAATCCTAATGCTAGTGTATAGAAAATGCTGAATTTCATATCGTTGGCTTCTTCTTCAGATTTAATGCATTTAAATAAGAAGATTATGAATTTCTAGCGAAATCGTGTACGTTTGAAAAAACTTAAACTTCAAATTGCCAAAATTAGTTGTCAAAGGCAGTCAGCCAACTATAGATTTTAATCAAAAATAAAAGGACTGCTTTTTATTAGCAGCTATTAGTAATAATCAGTTGAATCGCTTCTTTGGTTTTTAAAAGACAATTTTCTTACAATTTTTCTGGTCAGTTTTGGAAACTTAAGAAATTAAAGTTCTGCCTAGTTTTATTCATTTCATAAATTAAAATATCTATTGCGATTGAACTTAAACTAATTCCATTTTGACCAGATAGGTAAATAACAATAGTTCGTACTTCATAGCATACTATAAGGCGCTCAAACAAGTTTGAATATTGAAACTCAGTTTGAGGGTTCTTCAAAAATAGTCTTCAATTCAGTTTTTCTGTTTCTGTTTAATATTAAGAAAATCATATTGAACCAGTTTCTTAAAAATTACTTAACCTTTTCTTACAATTAAAAATCATACAAAAACATTTTCAAGATATTGTTTTAACTTCTTTAGCCTTTGTTCTATCTGACATTGCTGCTTTTTAATTTTCTAGTGCAATTTTATGTCAGAATAAAGAAGGTGGTTGTTTTTTATAGTTTGTTTTCTATCCAAAAAAAATTTGGCTTTATATTCTTAAAGGGTACTTTTTATGTCACTATTGTATAATAATCTAGGTTGCCTACCAGAACGTTGAGGGAAAGAGACAAAGATAAAAACTCCTTAGTTTGAGTTGCATGCCCTCAGGGTACTTCAAATTAGAAGTTTTTTTCGTTAACCAGAATTTTCTGGATATAACTACTCCTCTTTAAAACTTGTTTTAGGTTTTGTTACGTTGCTGTTGTCATTTGCTTTTTGCAGGTAGAGCATCATCAAAACAATTTTTAACAATGTTACCAGCATCTTTACCTTATTAAAAAATTAAAAACAAACAGATCCTTGAAAGATTAGATTTTAGATAATTAAACGGATAAATTGTGTGTACCGGCACTAAACCTGTAACTCAACGTGGGCTATAGTTTTTGTGTTGTTTTATTTGTTGTTCTGTGGCGGGAAGGTTGTTTAATATTTGTTGGAATACAAAGACAAATAAGAGAAAGGAAACGTTAAATAAGAACAGCCTGTTAGACTTAAAATAGTCTTGAAGTGTGGGGGGTTAATGTGGTTATTGAAAAATTCATGTGACCCAGTTTCCACAGGCAGAAGTATATAGTGCAAGTCTAAAATTAACTTAACTATGAAAACTTAATAATCAAGGTTTAGTTAAATTAGAACAGTTTCACTTAAAGGGGTAACAAATTTAAGTTAATAGTATTTTTTACATTTTAATACGAAAGTGTATGGAAATCAAATAGATTTTTTTTAACTCGAGGGCACCATGTCGAGCTTAATAAAAGTTAAAGACGTTTAACAATAAGCTGTGAAAAGTAGAAATTTTAATTCTACAGTGCCTGTGATACAAATGATAAAATTTTCGCAGTTTGCAAAGCATATATTCAGGCGTTAAAACGTCAATTGCCAAACTGCGAAAGCCAGCTCACAATTTTAAGCATGTTTGTAATAAAAAATTTAGATATATTTTAAAAGAAATTATAAAAGCAAACTGTTAGAAGATATACAACTAATACTAGTTTAAGCCACAAGATAGGCAACATAATTTCATTATTTTGTTTATGTTTTAAGAAATCTAAATTAAAATAGTTTTTATCGTGTCCAAATTAAAAAAAAATGTCTTAAATCTTCTGGAGACATCAAAAAATTTATTATGTGTGCAATCAAGTAGTTCCACCGTAAGTAAAACCATTTTATTTATTATATCAAAACTTGTTTCTTTTTATCTGCAAAATGAAAATAAAAAATAAAAAAAAATAAAAATAGGGCGATTGCTTATTTTACTCTGCTTTAAACATTAATATCTACTGCATATAAGGAATTTAAAATCATGCTTTAATTATATTTACTGCAAGTAATACATTTTGTGTGCTCAAGAGAGCATAGCCTACTTCAAGGCTACAAAATGATTGCCTACTTTAAGGTTTAAAATGTTACAATTTTAATGAATTTACTTGAGCTAAACAGAAGCAGATAAACATGAAAAAAGACAGACACAATTCCTTAATAACACAGGCATACAGCCGTATTTCCTTTGTTACTTAAAAGTGCCTTCCTGTAGAAAGAGCTGAAGCAAAACAGCTCCTAAGGACTCTGTTGCACTCAAACAATACATTGACATTCTTACAAAAAGTAGTTACCCTTTTTTAAGGCTTAAATACCATTAATTGTTGACGTTGAACAATAAGCAAACTTGAGGTAAAAGATGGATAAAATAAAAAGATGAAATATGTAAAAGGTTAGCCAAAAATGGCGGGTCGATGTTCATTTGTTGTTTATTAATCGCTGATGACAAATTACCACGACCGATTGTTCAGCACTTCCAAGCGATAAAACTTATATCAAAATGAGTGTTTGTACTCTAGCGATGAGGCACATTGTTAGATGAACGTTGCCCTGTATATTACACTAGGTGGCAATCTATCCACAAAAAGTTAGATATCTGTTGATGAGGATTTTGAGGCGGGGATATTACTTGTCCCCTAGTCCTGGATAGACAACATTGGTGAGGCCAACAATTCTAACGGTGAGAGCAACAGACCAATGGTAACTAATTTCTTTAGGCTTGAACCGAACTATGCCAACATGGACGGCATACGATTTCAGCAGGATGGTGCCACAATTCCTCTGACCGCAATAATTTCGCGTAAAGCGGCCACCAGTATCGCACAATTTTATCATTATAGACTTGTTACTGGGTTTTTACCATACCATCGCATCTGTTTTATTCTATTTCAACATCGAACCGCTCTTCGTGGAAACCGCTTTACATTCAGAAATAAACTAAAAAAATACTCGTATATAAAACACTGGTTAACTTGGTCTTTGAGCGATGATTGTGATAATGAGGTTGTTGGCGATAATAAAAATGCATTTAAAATGATAATGAAAATAGAGTTGATGACTTTAGAGGGTGACAGTTATAAAGTTTATTTCATTTACAGAATTATTACATTTTTAATGCTGCTAATTTATTTAATTTCCATTTTAAATTGAGTTTACACAGTGCTACAATTTGACAGATGTTAATCTGAATTTGAGGTGGCTCATAACATACGAGTACTTAAAATTTAGCTGAGGTTTTGATCGTTTTCCAGTTTTATTAAAAACAAAATAAAATCTTCTGCAAAAGACCGACGCCGATACTAAATCAAGTGCGTTATATTTAATTTTGCTTCATCCTTTTTTCACAGTGTTGTGATGACAAAGATTTCCCTCACGAATTTAAAATACAACACTTTTTGTCTTTATTTCTTTCTTTTCGAGCACAACCAATGCAGTTTTAATTTTACTCACACATTCGTTTGGTGAAAGAAAAGCGAAAAGAAGACGGAAATAAATAAATAATGGTGATGAACAATATGATGCAGAACATGATGTTGTCGAGCATGCTGGTGTTAAAAACAAAATTAAAAAAATTTCCTCTGGAAAACAGCAAAAAAATTAAAACATTTAATTTCGAAGTCAGCATTTCCACCAAAAACTAGAGAATTTATTACGTTTGTTAAATGCCAGAGAAACCAAACAAAAACAAATATATAATATTTTCAAGCTTTAGTTAAGTGCTGAAATAATGAAGAAAGCGCCTGAAATAAAAATAAGCAGAGTAGGGCGATTTCTTAAAATAGAATCTGCCGCTACTGCTGCTGTTCTTTAATTTATTGTTTTTTCTCTTTCCGTTTTATTTTATTTTTATATTGCCTTCATTATAATTTTTTTTGTTCAAAAACCATCCAACAGACATGAAAATATAAATCTTCATACCATCAGACAGACACACAGACAGACGTCTAACCGTGGAGTAAAACAAGTCATACAAATGTCTCGTTTATTATTATTATTTTTGGTCTATGAGTTTTCTGTGCCATTGCACTTGAAGTGGGTATTTAGGTTCAAAAATAATTTTTTAATTAATTTTTGTTTTATTTTTAGACAAGTGATTAATAAAAAATAAAAACACATACTCGTACATATAAACAAAAAGTTTTAGAGAGATAGAAAACGGAAGAAAAATTGTTGTACGTTTGATATACAAATTTGTCTCAATTAATATTTATTGAACAACATTTGGTGGTAGTTTTCTACTTTATTTTATAGTGGATTACTAATTTGAAGTATGTATAGGGACATTGATCAACATTCCAGTTGTAAAAAACTGTGGTTAAAAAAGCCTCAATTTGTCACTATATAAAACTCATTTAAGGGTTAAGATGTTCAGCATAAACAAATTAAGCATTTTGTGTTCTCTAGAGCCGGTTAAGAACCAGTTTCTTTTGCATTTATTCAATCTTTTGGATAAATTAACCCTTTTCTGGTCATTCGAGCCAGTGAAGAATCAGTGTTTTTTTTTGGATCTACTCAATCTTTTACACGTGTTAACCCTTTTTTGGTATTTCAAGCCGGTTAAGAACCAGTCTTTTTCGGATCTATGCAGTCTCGGATGTATTTTCAATTTTGTTCGCACAAGACTCAAGGACACTTTTGTGACCTTCTAACCAGTTCGGAACAAGTGTCTTCCTGACTTATTCAATCCATTAGTTAATTAACCCGTTTGTGGTCTTTCGATCCGGATAAGACCCAGTGTCTTTTTGATTTACTAAGTCATAGACCATTTTCTGATTTTACGAGCCGATTCTCTTTCGCTTCTATTTAGTATTTATACAAATTACCCCGTTACTGGTCTTTCGAGCCCGTTAGAGTATATTCAGACTAAGACATATTGATTGTTTTGTAGGCTTTTGGTTTGCTTAAAACCCAGTGTCTTTCGCGTCTATTTAATCTTTTATACAAATAAACCCTATAATGGTTTTTTGGGCTCGTTAGAAACCAGTGTTTCGCATCTATTCAATCCATTAGACACATTAACCCTTTGATAGTCTTTCAAACTGCTTTTTGTCTGAAAAAAAACCCGTACTTAAACGGAAATGTACTTACTAACTTTGTTCTTGGCGCTAAGATTTTACAGCATTCAGCTCCTAGGACCAATAATCTAATATTATCTCTTCTGATTTTTTACCAGATGTGTATGAAGATTTGGAACAAAGTGGATAAGAATACCAAATATTATTTTTTCGTTTAGTAAATCTGGATAGTTAAGAGCAGGGAAAAATATATGTACTGGCACTTTGTTAATCACAAAAGACTAGAATTAAACTTTTTTTATATAAACTTAAGAACCGTCTTCTTAATGTTCCCTTTAAAGATAATTACCAGGGATGCGATAAGAACAGAATAATTCTAATACTTATTAAGCTCGTATGACTCCTTCAATTGTACCGGCAGTATATGTGGAAACAAACAAGGGATTTGCTAATTTCTCAACAATCAGGTTGTGAATTTAATAATTAGTCAAATTGTTTAAGAGAACACGCTCTTCAAAGGGAAAAGATTGCACGGCCATATAGGTCCAAACCAGCCCATTTCGTTTGATAATATCACAGAGCAATAAGAATAAAGTAAACCTAAAATCAATATACTCGTATAAGAGACCAAGACACAGGCTTTTAAATATTCCAAAAATCGACTTTGCCGCTTGAATTGCCAATGACAGTATTTTTTTAACCTGTTATTTACGATCGTATCAGCATTAGCCAGCTTTTACTTCCAATTCGAGAATTCTGCCCTTGACTTTTGTTGCCTCCCTCGCTTATATTGCCATCATTAGCACCAAATGCCGTTAATATATTAAATTATAACAAAGATAAAACATGTTAGGAAATCACACAGTTCAACATTATCAAAGTCAAATAAATGAGAACAGTCAAGAAGAAAAGGCCAACACACAAATGAAATATGCTTCGTTTCTAAGAGGGGGTGGCAAACTGTGCATGTATGAGGGTGCTTATAATATTTACAACTACGAGCATATAGTTATAAAAAATTTACAAGCTTATTCGTGACACAAGGTCCTGTTATTTCTTAAGCCATCACACTAATTTAACAGGGGACTTTTAATGACAAAACATAAATTTGAATAAAACTACCACATGACAAAGGCTGTAGTCAAAGACAGGAAATAACAAACAAACAAAATAAAGAGCAGGGGAAAGCAGATTTTATTCTGCTTTATGTCTTGAGAGGAAAACTGTATGAAAATTATGATGAACAATAATTTAAAATAAAATTTTCTTTTTTTTTTTGCTCATTTATGTCCATGGATGTGTTTATAAATTAGTGTGTTACCTTGGTTGTGAATAATATCAGTTGTTGTTGTTGCTTTCTGGCAACGTTATATAGGGTTCTGCAATAAGGCCAGGTAGATTTTTAATATAAAAAGCTGTTGGGTTGTTTAGAGTTCGTTACTAAATCGAAGAATTGCTTAAAATTATTACAATGCTGGAGTTATTGAAAAGTGCCCTATAAACTACGCTTCAGCCACCGAAGCAACGCCGGCCAATTTGACTCATGTCGTATTTCATGCACTGTTGCCAAGAAGGGAGGGAAAACACTACACTATAAATAACTACCTGACTCGCGCCTTTTCATTACGTATGATAGAGCTCTGAAATGTATGTAGGTCTACTGCTCTCAGAGCGAGAGAGAGAGAGTCATCGTTTATTTACTATGTTCCTATAAAAGCTTCACATGTGTAACAAAAAGATTTAAATGCCACCCTGTTTGAAATGTTTACATATTCTCGACCCTATTGGAAACCTATGTAAATGGCAAATAGGTTTTTATTCTTTTTTTCATTATGTGGAATATGCCAGCATTTTTTATGTCATGAATCAGAATGCCTTGTGTTGCCAGGCTTAAAATGTGTTGTGTCTGTAATTTTTTTTTTTGAGGTTCATAAAAAGCTAAATATTTCAAGTTTTTTGGTAAATTTTCCGCGAATGGAAGAGGGTTAGGAGGAATTTATTTTGTTTCCAATTGACTGCTTATTTTTTTTTTTTGATAAATTGATCTATGGCGGCTGCACATGTAGAATGTATAAGTTAATGATGAAAAATGGGACACACTGATATGATCGTTCAAGGTAGTTCTTCTAAATCTACTTTGTGTTCTGTGTTGGCAAAAGTAAATCTCTCTTTAAGAAAACTAATCGACAGGACTAATGCTGGTACTGGGGCTTTCACAGAATAAATGGATTTTTAAACTTGCCCCAGTAAAAGCGTTAATAACCCTCTAACAACAGAAGGTGGCTGGCTTCAGACTTTCTCCGGATGCCACCTTTTAATAAATTGGGTTAGTAGCACTAGAAAGTTAGGGGGGGATCTTATTGTCTACCTTAGGTATGCTTACCTTTTCTATACCGCCACCCCCCACCCGCACACACAAAAAATACTTGAAAAGTAACTTCTCGAAAAAACACCGAAATTATTTAAATACTGACAAGAAAAAAAGCCAAAGATTATGTTATTAATAATATTTACTTTATCACGTTATAGACAAAAGGTAGCAAAGAAAGATTTCGTACATATATTTCTTATCATCCATCCCTTGAGTGGCATAACAGATGTGCGTTTTTGTTTTTCTCAAAAAAACATTCCTACGATTTAAAAAGGAAAAATATAAACAACCCCTCTCAAATTTCAACACTTAAAAATAGCCAACCAAAAATGTCTGCTGCTCATCACACCCTAGCAGGGTGTCAGAGGAAATATTTATAGAAAGCAAGTAGGTAAGACACACACACATACTCACATCAGACATCAATTTTATAGTGTGTATGTTTGCGTATATGTGTGTATAAGGCACGGTCCTACGTTCTTTTCCTTATCTGTCTTATTTTTGTTTTCATAATATTATTATGCAGATTGTATAATTTGTGTAAATTTTTGAATTGTTAAATAAGTCTTCAGGTACAGTATTTTTTTTTGGGGGGTGTTAACGCGTTTGCCTTATACAACATTCACGATTGTATATACTCGTACATACATACACAATATATTACATAGAAATTTGTCACGAATATTAAAAAGGGGTTTTAGGGCTCTATTAAAGACCTTATTTTCTTTTATTTTAAAATTTTGCTGTTGTGGCTAATTTTAGTTTTGTTTAGCAGTAATTAATGCTAATTCAAGTGCTGCGGAAAAAACTTAAAATTACTAAAGCCTACCTTAAGGCTAATGCGGTACATTAGAACAAAAACAAAATGCTCATCGCTTCTATTAAGTCTAGACAATTAGATTTGGTTATAAACAAACAAAATTATCATTAAAAGTTTTTTTCTTAGCATAGTTTTAGGGGGGAAATGCAAATGGGTTTTATGAGTAAGAGATTATCTTTTCATATTAAGTAAACTTAAAAGGTCTTATTAAAGAAAATAAGATAAAAATAATTAATTATCTCCAACTCACCTTAAGCTAAATTAGCATACTTTTAGGCTATGCAACTTTTAATTAAGGTCTCATAGCAATTACAAATGTTCAAAACATTACCGGAATATGTGTTTGTTGGCACGTGTGCTTAGTACGTTTAACCTCTTCAAGTAATTAAATTACACCTTATTAACATACTTTCTTGTTTTGAAGGAACTTGTGCCTAGAAATTGTGCCGCACTAGATTTTATTTTCGGTTATTTGGGTGTTATGAGATTTCCTGAAAATTATACTCCTTGCTACTTGTTGCTGGCAACTTACTTTCATTGCTGTGCCTTTAATTTGTTAAGCAGAATCTTTTAATGCTGTTACAAGGTATTAAAGTATTGATTTTTGGTATCAAGCAAAGTTATGGCAGCTAAAGTTATTTTACTACTTGTGCCAACTAGAAAGTAAGTTAATAGGTTGTTGCTTTTATTAATTTTGCGGATTACCTTGATTCAAAAGGTAACAAAATCCGTGTAATCGAAAAAGAATAAAAAACTTTTACTTAAAAACAGCTCTTTAACAATCCCTGAAATATGCTATACATTTTATATTGTTTATTTAAAGTTGCCCACAAAATTTCTGTAGAAATTGAATGAATAGGATTTTATATTTTTCGCTATGTTCTGATGTCATAAACAGCAGACATTTATGTTATGCTCCTGAAAGTATACAACGCTTATTTTTAAAGTGCTAAGTAATGCTTGTTATACTTTAAATAAATTTCAGCGTCATTGATTTCAAGTGTCTTTGATGGTTCCAAAAATACTGCCTTTTTATGGCTTCATAAAAAAGTTCTGGGTTTGGGCACTAAAGTGCAAAATTGGTATTCATTTATAAACGAGTAAGTCTAATCACATATTTCGGCAGATGCAAAAAAAAAATTCTTTTTAACTGCAGGATCGGTGTGAAGTATTCCGGCCAACATACCCTTTATACAGGGTGTCCGGCGGGAAGCTATACTACTTTGTTTTACCGCCTTTTTGGAAAACATTAGTTTTGACAGTTCATATTTGACAGTTGTGAAGTAGAGACGTGACAAATTTTTTTATGGAAAAATATTCGTTAAACCAACGTCATTTAATCGTTAAAACATTTGATCAAAATCATTCATTGATTACTGTGACGATGAGAAAGTTACGTGAAATTTTTGGGAGAAACAACATGCCAACAAGACGCTCTCTTTATCCTGTAGTGAATGATTTCGAAGAAAGAGGGACTGTAGCTGAGGGCCAAGCATGGACCACAACGTACTGCAAGATCGGCTGACAAAATTACTGCTGTTCAAGAAAGTGTTCAAAACAATCCATCAACCTCAATTCGACACCGTGCTTAGGAGCTTGGCCTTCAAAGAACAAATTTGGCCACAATTTCGCACAAAGATTTGCATTTGTTTCCATTTAAGATTCAGTTCACACAAGAGCTTCTTCCAGAAGACCATTTACGCCGCCGAACATATGCCCATATGATGCTACAGCTCGCCCATGACAACCCCGATTTTCATGAGAAAATCATAATGAGTGACGAGGCATATTTTCATTTGTATAAATAGAATAGTCGGTTCTGGGCAATGGAAAACCCTCAAATTATTCATCAGTCACCTATGCATCCATTAAACGTGACAGTCTGGTGTGCAATTTGGTCAGGAGGAATCATTGGACTTTACTTCTTTAAAACTGAAAACGGCGTAACGGTGACTGTCAATGTGGAGCGATATCGTGATATGATTGAAAACTTTTTAACGCCACAACTGCTTGCTTTGACTTGACTAACATGTGGTGCCATTTACAATGGACTTACTGCGAGATTTCTTTCCACAACAAGTTATTTCAAGGAATGGTGATGTTGATTGGCCTCCACGGTCGTATGATTTGACTGCTCCGGGCTTTGTTTTGTGGGGATATCTGAAAAGCAAAGTTTATGCAAACAAACCAAAAACGCTGGAGCAACTCAAACAAAATATTCGTAATGAAATTAATGAAATACCGCGTGAAATGTGTGAGAATGTAATGAAAAACGTGTTCAAAAGGGCTCGCATTTCTGAGGCTAACAGAGGCGGACATTTGTCTAATATTGTATTCTATACATAATTGCCGACATTAAATAAAACATTTATCAATATACGATCCATTCTCTCTCATGTAATCAAAAATTATAAACAAACAAAGTGGTATACCTTCCCGGCGGACGCTCTGTATAACATTTGTCATTCATTTGACTAAGCTAATTATTTTGAAAGTGGCTTAAGTCACTTTAGCGTTATAAAAAATCGCAATTGTTTAATAACCATGCGAAATTATTTTTACAGCGAGAAATATGAGTGTCCTGAGATAACAAATACAGAAAAATCTTCTCGAAAGGTGGAACCAATAATTTTAAACATATTAAAACACACCACCTTAATTGTTTCAAATTAAAGCAAAGTGACTTTTGTCACGATGAACGGCTCATACAGTGGTTTAAAAGTTGACTTCAATAACTCGGAATTTATAGAAATAGGCACAAGCGGTTATTCATGAGAAACAAACAACAAAAATTGGTGTGATCCTTGTTCACAATATAATTCTTGTTTTTAAAAGTTGCATGCAAAACAAATTTTAAATAAAGAATCCTTCAGAGGAAGAAAATCTCTATTTTATTATAAAGCAGTAAAACTCATTTAAAATGGGTATTTCAATCCAATGGATCCTAAAAGTATGCAACATGTTTATCAATATATTAAGCAGCACTGCTCTGCAGCAGTTTTATTCAAATTTATAATTTTACAGGGTTTATTTAATTGTTTAAGTTGTATCCTTCAATAGTATAATTAAAATAATTTACGCAAAGATTTTTTTAAACGCTTCCGTTATATTTACAAATAAAATTTGTGCATATTTTAAATATGAAAGCATTCATTATTTTCCATACGCCTATTTGTTTTTTGTTATCCATTATGAGTATAATTGGAAGTTTTTTGAAATTTATAGCAGATTTAAATTCTTAAATTAATAACAAATACAATCATTCTAGAATTAATAGTATGAACGCATAATTTTTTTATAATTATTGTTTTGCTGCCACTTATTTTGCAGATTGCTGTTGTTATTATTTATTTTTAGCTTATATGCCTGTTTGTATATAAGTTCGTACATGTGTATATATTTTTACAACAAATGTATAATGTATATAAAATTATGCAAATTTTCTTTATTTTACTTTTTATACATACGAGTATTTACTGAAAAAAAACCGGGAAAAATATTTTTTATTTATTTATTTATTATTTTTACTGTTTTAAAATTTATTTGTTCTGTTACGTTACGTTTGTTTTTCCATGCATTATGTATTTGTTTATTAATAATGAATTTTAAATGTAAATTATGACAGAATTTATGATATTTGTTGTTCTTTGTCGCCTCTTCTTTGACAACAAACACAACACAACAGTAGCAGCAGTAAGACTAGCAGTCATTGCAAATTGCCATTATTTTTAACAAATTATCAGACAAATATTAAGCCAGGCAGTTAGTCACACATTATACTTAATGTAAAGCATGCTGTCAGTCAGTTAGGCAGGGGTGCATTTAAATATATGTATAGACATTGTGACAGTTGTATGAGTACTGCTACACTTTGTGGCGTACAGAATGCTTTTTCAGACGCCCTTTTTTTAGCCACCGAAATAAAGAAAATGTATATGAGTCAAGTACATATCGTCTGACAAAATGCAAAATGCCAATATACCCTTGGCTACAAACCATACAGACTCCTTCATAATAAAAAAAAAATACACGCACATATTGTATATCGTTATCAAAGTAATGCCTACTTCAAGGGTTACAACAAAATTCCACCCCAGGGACCAATAGTTGTGATTATAGCCAAATATTTGCTTGTTTCCTTTCACACAAATTGGTGGTTGTGAATTCGGCAAAGTGGAGAGAAATTCGGCTTTAGAATACATTTTTCAAAGATTTTAATTACTTTTAAAAGAAATTCGTTATATGTAGAGTTTGACAACTGCCATGAAACATAAAACGTAGTTAAAGTGGTGATGCAGTAACCTTATTGAATGAGCCTTCATTTTGTTATTTAACAGAGTTTTTTCTGCTCACTAAACACACTTCAGGGTTCAGAGTTGCAATAGAAATTTGACACAATGAATGGTACTCATTACTCAATTTATTAAGTAAGTTCTTGTATGGAAAATTGAGCTCAATTAAGGCTTTATTTGCGTAAATTGCGCAATTAAGGTGCTTGTCTTTTTATTTATTTACCAATTTTTGTTAATTTTGGCAATTATGTCATGTTTTCAAGAATAACGACCTATGTCGGTTTTTAAAGGTATCGTCAATTGTTATATTCTGGCTTTAAAAAAAATAAACTTCCATGTTTATTTCACTTGTTTTTATAGCTAAAGAAATATGTCGGCAAACATTGGCTAACTTAGGAATTATTGAATTAAAAAAGTTTACATATGTTGTTATTATATCTGAACACATTTGAAAGAAAATAATTTTTTGTGCTTCTCTTTCAGGATTACACGAGCTTCTGTCTGTTTGGTTATTAATTTTTTTCCTTCTTTTCTTACTAAAGCTGGGTGACCTGTATTATTGCCGGCACACACATACGTTGTTTTACCTACAGATATTTCTGATTAGCGACCAATAGTTGTGTAATTTTTGCTGAAAAGTTGCACTGATATGCGCTGAAAAATAAATTAAATGTCAGATAAGGATGCTTAGAAAAGAAAAAGTTGCATGTGAGATATCAATGAACTATTTTTTTTTTCATTTGAAAGATCCAAAATTCAATCAGTTAGCGAAGCTCCTCTGGGCGAGAAGTTGAATTTTCGATAATTCTGGTTTGTAGGTCAGCATGAATTGGAAGAATATTACTGCTCATTTGTGCCACATTCCCATATTATGTTGCACGATCGACGCTGTAACTACTTATGGTGATTGCTCGCTGAAATGTAGGTATTTTTTTTTGGTAGTAAAGTAGAGACAAAAGTCTAATCGGGAACTCAAATTTTCGATAACTTTTTGCAGCAATAGTGGCCGTATGTCATTGATAATAGGCCGATTGTTCTCTTTTAAGGCGTCAATCGTTTGGGATCACATTAAAGTGTGCAGCGATGTAAAATCGTATGATATTGAAGGGTAATTTACGGGTCAATTACGCGAAGTTATGCGTTCACGGAACTTTTTTTTCAACAAATTAATTGTGGCACGCGATGTGCGGCAGCATGTTACACCGTCTTGTTGAAACCACAGTTCCTTCACATCAATTTTGGCTATCATTTTGGGCTATAAGAATGCCGATAAAGCCTTTTGCGAGTCAACAAATAATCCAAAATATATCGCATGCCTGAGTAAGAATTATCCTTTTAATAGATTTAAATATAATAAATTTATAATAAATATTGAGATTGCGTTTTTATTTCAAAAAAAAAAAACTCATTGTGTTCCACATGCAAACAGATTTACAAAATAAATCATGTTTTATCTCATTTATCACTCGTCGTAGCATCTGTTGGTAGAAATCTATTTACAACTAGTCAGCTGCTATTGTTGCTGTTGTAGTGTGATGTAAGAAATATTATGTGTTGACAGCATTAAGTGTCACTGTGTATAAAATTGCCAGGATATTAAACGGCAATCAAGTAAATACTAATATGCCTTCATGCTAACAGTTTTAAACTGCCTCTTAGAGTACTACTTGGCCACGCTTAGAGTCGATGAGGACTCTTGTCACCTCTCTCTAGCATAAAAGCCACCACGAAAAAAAGGTGTCATAGTGAAAAGAAAAAATAAAGTGTAGACTAACAATGTAAATATAAATTGCCATGTATGAGCGTGTGCGTGTGTCAAACTAAACTCTAATACATGTACAAGCACTAAGTTGTTTCTATGTGTTTGTTGTCGTTGATGATGCAAACACTGTCATTGTTTGTTGTTGCTGGCGTTTAGCAGATCCTTTTAAAAAGTAATTTTTCTTAGAACATTTGTTCAAAACATTCAACAAACACTTTCTATTTCTTCGATGTAAGTGTGTTGGTGAGCTCTATTAACAGAAACGGAAAGTAATAAAAAACTTGTCTCAGATTTTTGATTTTCTTTCTTTGTGCTGTCTGTCGGGGTTGGTATTACTGTGTGTTAGTGTCTTAAGGACGCACATGAAAGAGGTCTTCTCTTTGCAGTTTCCATTTTTATTAATTTCTTAAGTTTTTGTTGCGGTGCTTTCAGTCATGGTGGCCTTGTTGTAGGGCTTTTGCTGGCGAGATCCGCTTAAATGTTGACACTTATTGTACTGCTTATAAATGAGTTTTCTAACGTTATCATTTTTTACAACATAATGGCTGATGTTGATACTTTGACATGTCATACATCAAAATATTAGCAAAACTTTGTTTTATCTCATTTTCTTTATGTCAAATCGATGGTTTCTTCATACTCGTATGTGTAAAAATATGTTGAATACGGGGATTTTTTCTTTGCACACACATAAATTATTGTTGACACTTCATTGTATATGTTTTGTAATATTTATTCCCTGTTTCTTTTTTATATTTCATTAAAATACAAAATATTCCCTTTATAATCATCACTTAACTTCGTTCATTTGTAATGACGTAAGGAAGTGCCAGAGTTTTTGTTTTAATAGCAAAATATTAATGAATTTTCTAGACGATTTTTTGACATGTACAACTATAATATTCTGAATAGATATGACAATATTAGAATCGCATCTTTTCATGGTTGTGGCATGGTCACGAAAACTATATTATGTGCTTTACATCAATATATGATTGTGGTAAACATATTATGTTTAACTTAGGAGATTATAAACATCACTGCACTTATAACAAACAAGTTCCAGTTTACATTTTAACATTAAACAAAGTATTACTAAAGTCCCGTTCCCACTTTTCTAAAAGTGTTTTAATCGTTCTGACAGCAAAAAAAAAAATTCAAGGGTAAAATATTCTTATTTACGTGTCTGTGTCTACACACTTAAATGAAAATGACAAAGACGTGTTGGTTTACTTCGAGCGAGTAGCAGAGAATGAAGCCGAAGCGGTACTTCCGGCAGCAATAGCTGAGCAATCAGGTAGATGAAGTGAAGTGGTAAAAAAAAAAATGCCCTGATATCCGTGTGGCCGTTTTGTGCAAACTGAAAAAAAGTTCATTTGCGGCAGCGCGTTTGCTTCTGTAAAACTGCAACCAGTATTAGAATTATTTGTAAAAGTAATGAAAGGCCTACGACTGCGAAATTTCCATCCGTATTTTTTGACTGTCTCATATAAATTTTGTCTTTGTTTAAAAAAAATGTTGTTCTTCAACTGGTTCTAATATTTTACTAGTTTATTTTTTAAGCAACAGTTGGTTTCAGTTGTGTACGTCAACTGCTAATATTTTATTACCATCCTTCCTATCTCCAAACTGAAATCATGCCTGTTTTAGAAATATGAATGGATCAATTTTATTGTGTTTTAATCATAATATGATTATTTGCAAATGAGTCATTATCACAATATGCTTGAATAAGAACATAATGTGATGCCGTACTATTTTATTATGGTTCTTTTTCATTATACAATAATTTTTTTTTTAAACATGTCATAAGGCTTAACCATATAATGATCACAACGTGCTTCAATTTGATAATATTAAGTTGAAACTAGATTATATTATTCTCCCGTGTGAATAAAAAATGTGTAATTTGATTATCTTAAATTATGATTATCTCAACCATATTTTTTCTTTGCATGTACTACCCTTCTGGAAAATTTATTGAGCGACCCCTGTACTTGGACCCAAAAGTGCCACTTGATTTATGATTCTCTTTTGAATAATTTTTTTAATTTGACTTTTCACCAGCTGACAAGCAGCTTATATGACATCTAAAGCTTGACGTTTTTAATCTATCATCAGGCCACAATTTCCAGTCGATTTTTATCATAATTTTCTTTTGAATATTCATTGATGTATAAAAGATTCGCTAAAAAGAATATTGTGAAAGAAAATCCACCTAGAAAGATATGAAAATACACTTATGCTACTTAAAAAGAAGAAAATAAAAACTTTAATATTTCGATGTGTATGGCTTTATAATGAGTGTGCCATCCACTCAGACATACTTAAAGACAAACTCAAAGTCACTAACTAAGTACACTAAAGTGAAAAATAAAATGAATATGAGAAATAGAGAAAAAAGTTTAAATTAAAAATAATTTTAACTTTCATTGTTGTTTTTTGCCGTTTTATTCTCCATAATACGCTTAAGTTGCTACCGTAGTTTGACTGATGACAAAGTTGACATTGCAAAGAGCGAAAAAAAAACTATGAATAAAAACTTAATTTAACGCCAAACTGTCAAGACAACAGTCACACTTCAAACAGAGCGAAGAGTGTAATGCAAAAAAAAAAAAAAATTCTACAAAGGACACAAAACGCACACACTGCAAATAAATAATAATGAAAATAAAATTATGGCACAAGAAATATTTTCTTATAACAAACATTGACATGTGAATACGAGTATAATGTCTATGCAAAAACAAATGTAAAATGGATGTATACATATACATACATACGTATGTTTATCATTAATTTTATTTAACTTCGGCCCAACTGCTGGAACGAAACTTTGTTTTTTGAACTTGCTGTAATGAAAGCAAGATATATGAAACTTTATTAATTTTCACGCTTCATTTAGATTGTGAAGTTAATAATGTTTTTAATTAATTCACAAGAGTTTTTTTTCATAAAGCAGCCCAGAATGAATTTGATAAAGGCAAATGTTTATAATTACAGCAAATAGCCTGAAAGTATGCTTCAAATTTTCAATGATGTTTATGCTTTATATTTTTTTTTATAAACCAGAAGTATAATAAAGTAAACGCAGAAGTCATAACATGTAGTAATTAATTCCTACTTATTTTCTTAAAAAAGACACTCACGGGAACATATGTACGTTGTCATCTCTAATTATATTTGAACATTACGTAAATAGCGTAACTGACTTGAAATTGACTTTTTGAACGAAATCGTTTTACAGCCTTGAACTTCATTCTTAATATAGTAAATTAATGAATCGAAATTAGTAACAGTTGAAGAAATGCTAGCCTTTCAATTTAAACCTTTTTGTGTGACCGCAAAAATAACGTAAATGACATGAAAAGAGTGAGAGCTGTCTATCTGTTTTTCTGATCTAGATCTGGAACCGTGATTAACGTTTCACTCACGATCAAGTTCATGGTAGAAATACTAATGTACGGCCTTGTTTTTTTTTTTTTTTGGGTTACACGTATATGCGCATACGTGAATACAATGGAAAATTACCCAAAAAGTCAAGGTCACGAGATACTGACGGAAACCAATCTAGTTAAGTACATAATTTCTATATTTTTACTATCAAAACTTGCACTACTTTTATTTGTACTTAATTGTTTTTAATTGTATTTAAAATTTTATATCAGAAAATAAACCTGCAAAAATTCTACCCTTGCACGCTCACACATGCGGATGTTTCAGGTTAGCAAAAGTTAGGTCGATTCTGAAAGTGAGGGTTGAAAATAGAGGCTAAATTAGAAAAATTACCTACGATCAAACGTGATTATACGTGATTCCCCATATCACGTTAGCAGTGACCATTTATACTTCTTTCTTCTTTTATGTCTTTCATAAAGACTTCTCTAAAACTTGAGGCTTTATTTCACAGATATGAATTCTTGTCCTAAAGTGAATGAGCACTTTTATGTTGTCACGTATAAGGTTTCTATTGTAACGATTATGACACCAGCTAATTGTGCATGCGATATATTTTTCGTCACACCTTGAACGAATTCATACACTCCTTAATATGAGCCGTTTATTTTGAAAGTGGCATAAGTCACTTTTTCCAAATAAATTTAGTTAATGATAACATTAAGTACAGTTTACTGGTATCGTTTTATCTTAAAAAAAATTGTCTAGCAACATGTTCAGAACTACTGCAATTTATTTTCGAGAGTAGTTTTGCTACTTAACGGTATAACAAACCTATTTTCCTCTGCAAGTCTCAAAGAGATGGATTTAAAGTTTTATTAAGAGGGATGTATGTGCGTGAAGAATGGATTTGAAATTAATTTCGTTATTTTCTTTAAAGTCTCTCAACATCGGACATATTTTTAGAAGTGGGAATGAATAGTGCAGTTTTGTACATTACGTTATGGTGATATATACAAATAATTAGAATTGTTCAAACTATTTTTATATACTGCTACCAGATAGTCTCAGTCTTCAATTTCGGTTCATCAGTTAGTGTCTTTTTAAAACATCCCTTCAGGTAACATCAGGTAACATTAATATATATCAGTATATTTTACAAAGCTATTTATTTTATAACTGGGCAAAGTCACTTTGCCGTACTGATTGCTCATTTAGGTTCTTGTATGGCAAATTAAGCGCAATTATGACGTTAGAGTCAGTTCACACATGCCCATTAATTGAAGCAATTATATTTTAAATTGAGTTAAAAAATTGTTGTGCACTCATGCAATCTAGTTTACTCAATTAACATTTGATAGCTGAAAATGTTTTCATGACCAAACAACGATGTTTGAAAAGGCGTGTAGTCATGTGTTATGGGTTCTTGCAATTAATACGAACTGTTCAATTTATTAATTGAAATCTTGTAATATAGTTTGATGTAAATTAAAGCCTAACTTGCGCAATTGTCCTAATTGCCCAATTAAGGCGTAGTTACGAACTTACTGTAGACTGTTAAAAAGTCAGGCTTAAACAGCTCCGGTTGCCTAAGTCGATCAAATTTAGTTTGAGCTATAAATACTACTTTTTTTCATTAAAACAAACTCCTTAACACTCGAACGTCATCACTAGGGTGAGTTATAAAATTGGGTATATTTTTCCAGCCTTAACTGAATATTTAATTAACCTTTAACAAGCATTATTAAGTTAATTATAACGCAAGCTTTCAGATTGCTTTGAGATTTAAACAAGTATAAAAACACAACCCTACATAAAAATAATGGTTTCTTGACATGTCGCTTCAATGAACCGAAAAAAAATCGAGGTAAAAGTGAAAGAAATATAACGTGACTTTATGAATGCATCACTGATTCATCAATGCTAAAGCCATTGAATAAAGATTTTTGTTTGTTACTTGAATAATGTAAATAGAAGTTTATGAAAAGGGGAAATAATACAAAGTGTAAAAAAATCTTTTTCTCTTCAACATTCTAAGCAGGCAGAAATGTAGTTTAATGCTTCAAGTTGAATTGCGAGATACATAGATGTGTGTGGGCAAGCCAAAATTATAAAAAAATAAATTGTGTAGATGTGCTGGGGTAAAATGTAGATGTGAAAGAAAAGAAAACCGTTCCATCAATATGATGTTGATGATGAGGATCAACCATACATCATTCAGGCATTACAAATGCTTGTTAATATAAAATAAAATGCAGCATATACTAAATAAAAAATATACATAAAATGTGTAACATACCTTTAGGAGTCAAAACAAGCATATATCATTCACACACTAGCGCTTACTTTTGTCAACCTTCATTCCTTAGTATGAAAAAAAAAACGTTAAAATCTTGTTTACCAAAAAATGAGAAGAATAGCAGAGAGGAAACAAATAAAAAAGTAAATAAACTTCTTGCAGTAAATGTTCTATGATGAAGGCTTTAGAAATTTACTTTTTCTTTCACATTTACAAACACTCCACTAAAATCCTAAATGATATTTTTATGTAAATATACCTGATTGAATATACATAAAGAAAAACAATTTTTTATTTTATTTATAGTTTGGAAAGTAATGTTAAAAAGGGGACAAAAAGATATTTTATCAATGACATTTATAAAACAAAAAAATTTTTCATACCGTCACGTAGTTTATACGTTGCTTCCTTTGTGGCTGTTGTACTCAGAAATATCTTAATAATTAAAAATTCCAACACATTTTAATGGTTTTCTCAACTAAATATTCATACAGGGTGGTTTCTCTGAGGGTATTGATCAACTAAATTCATCAATGTTTTATATTCTTTGAATATTCTATCGGTCTTAAAAATTCACCTGATATTTCTAGTATTTTTTTCATTTTATTTTATGTTTATATAATTTATTATCTCTCGAGAGCTTGTAGTGATGCATATTCTCCTGTTAAAGTCAAGCATGAAAGACGAAAAAATAAATCTAGAAATAAATGACAAAACATTGCAAACGAACTCAGAAGTAAATGTGTATTTAAATATGCAAAACACCTACACGTAATCAATACATTCTTACATCTCTAGGTACGTTTTACGGGGGCATAAAATATAGTATAAAATTAAAAATTAAACAAATATATAAAGTCACTAGAAATACATATTAAATAACTGAAAACGCCGCTTTCGGCTATGTGCCATCTTCAGAAAAATGACACTGAAGATGGCACATAGCCGAAACCGGGTTGTCTCCAAACCAAACTTGACAAGGGATGACGGAAATTCGTTCCAAAATTCTACATCAAAACACCCTGTCGGAATATCAAATCAAGAATCAACTGTAAACGCCTTTCAGGGGACATTTTTAAAAATATTTATTAAAAACACAAACATTCTAAAAGAGTATATTTAAAAAAAAAAACCAACTATATTCTCTAAAACAGATGGTTTGAAAAAGTACCTTTTATAGAAAGTACTATTTTTGATAGAGGTGTAGTTAAAGATGCTTATGAAAAACCAACCTTTTTACCAAATTACACTGTTGCAAAAAGGTATTTTTATTATCTTTTTAAAAAACACTTAATGAAAATAACTTATATAGAAAATAGTTTGCATAAAAAGTACTTTGTTAAAAATTGCATATTGCCAAAATTAACTTTTTTAATAAAGTATTGTATGCAAATATATATTCCGAACCGTACCTTTTTAAAATTTGTTTCTCTTAAAACCCCTTTTATGAAAAAGTACTTTTTCAAAATGTTATTTTTAATGATAAGTATCTAATATTTTTGCAAAAAGTGCGGTTGGAAAATACTCGTAAAAAAAATATATTTCTTTCATAAGTACCTTGTTACGAAAGTGCAAAACACATTTAAAAGGGAGCTTGCTAAAAAGTACCTAATTAAAAAAGTACCTTTGGAAAAAATACCCTATATTAAAAAATAATTTAAAAAAATGAATTTTAAAAACGTTACCTTCACCTTATTAAAATTTTTACCTTTTAAAAATCCTTTTTGTAAAAAGTACCTTTTATAGAAAGTACTATTTTTTAACAAATGTGGTCAAAAAATACTTTTAAAAAAGCACCTTATTACAAAAATGCAAAAAAAAATATTTTTAATAAAAAAATACTTCTTCAAAAAATTAGCTCTTTTTTGTTAAAAAAATTTTAAAAAGTATCTTTATCGTTTTTAAAATTCATATCATTTAAAGAGCCTTTTAAAAAGCTAACTCTTATTGAAAGTACTATTTTTGAAATAAATGTGTTAAAAACGTACCTCCAAAGGAAAGTTCATTTTATAAATATGTTTTTTTACAAATATGTTTTTATAAATATGTTTTTAAAAAAAGATGTTTTCATATGTATGTCTTTCGTTTTAAAAATTGTACCTCTTCAAGAAAGTACCTTTTTAAAAATGTTCCATTTTATAAAAATGTTTCCTTATTACAAATGCATATTGTTATACGATATACACGATTAAATTTTAAGACAAGGACCTAATATATTTTAAAAATAAAAACAATCGTTTATAAAAAAGGACAAAAAGAGTACATGTTAAATAAATGAACAGGTTTCAGATTAAGAGGGTTTGTTTGTTTCTTTTTCGCCAAATAAAAAAATATTTAAAACCATTTAGGAAGACCAGCAGTATTATTTTATTGTCAGAACTGTTTTTTTATTATTTATAGAGGCATTTCTTTCACATACTACCAGATAACGATATCCGTATATTTTTAAAAGAAAAATAACCTGCCTGAATACCACACAAAACTCAATGGAAAAAAACTATTCATTCAAATAAATAAAATGCAAGAAATAAAATAAAATATAAAATCCGCAAAACAGCAAATTTTTAAAATTTTTAACTATTTTATTCTATTGTTTCTCTTGTCTAAATCTTTTTTTTTTTTAATATAAAAGAATTCTGTTCCAAGACCATTTTTTGTTAAAGTATTTGCCGGCTTCAACGAAGAACAAAAATATTTACCAGTATTTTTTATATAAATTTTCTTTGGAGTTTTTCTGTCTACGCAACCAAGTACGCGAGCAAGTAGTTTATTTTGTTTGATAGAGTTTAGAAGCCTCAGGGGTAGTTGAGATCATGTTTAGAATTATTAAGTGGTTGCCACATACTTACACGCATTTATTTTATTTTTAATAAATGTATGTGCCTGTGTTAGTGCCTACAGAGAATCTTTGTGATGTGTTCTTGCTGGATTATTATCTTCTTATACCTGGCTTTAGTACACATACAACTTTTTAATTTATTTATTTTTTTTTAATAAAGCCATAGATTTTTCATTTTTTTCCTATTCTGCCGCATTCGAAAGGAAGCCATACAAAAAACGAAAAACGTACGATAAGTTTAATGAACCAAACGTGCCAAAATTCCACAATTCTACATTAAGAAATTGATATGCAGTAGTACTGTTTAATATATTTTTTTATGTTTAATAATTTTTATTTTAATAATTAATTCTACTGCAAACGAAGCATAATTGGCGCGTAAAGCATAAAGAATGTTTGTGAAGTTAAATAAAAACATGCGTTGCACCTGCTTTGAAATTGATAACCACAAAAACTTTTAAATATCAGTAGCTGATATTGAAGTAAAGACAATCATGATTTTAATATGATGCAAAACTTTAATTGCTTTAGAAACTTTATTTTACACTTGAATAAGTGTTAAAGCAAAAAAGCTCTTTCCTAAACAATATTTTGGTTTTTTAACGAGATGCTTTCATTACGAAATTATATTAAATTCAAAACTTCTTCATTAAAAAAAAATTTAGAGGCACAAAAAATAAACCCAAAAAACTAAGCAAGTTCGACCAGTCAACGCTAAAATCTTATTACAGTATATAGTAAAGCAATTTCAAAGAGACAGAGAGAGAATTCATATGTTTTTTGCGGAGGTTGAGAGTAACTCATAGACACCGCTTACACTATGTAAGTCTTCTTGCAAACGTTATATGCAAATTCCCTTTGGAACTTGCATTTACCATTCTAGATACAAAAGTTCTTTTCTGCAATTCCTCTTTTGCTTCTTTACAGCTTGCTTTTGTTTAAAATTAGGAATCAGAAAACAAAGCGAAATTCAAGTACGCTCAAGTCTGTACTATTTTAATTCTTACCTCTCGCACATAAATTTTTAATTTGTGCTGGAATACTTGAATAATGTAAATGGGGTCCTACTATAATTCAATCTTAAAATAGATACGAAGAATTTAAGTGCTCTCTCCTCTCTCTCTCTCTCTCTGCATCCGTAAGTGTCTTTCTCTCTCTCTATTTCCCTTGCTCTAGCGCAAGCCTTGGTCCATGACAAATTACAACCGACGACACACACCCCCAATTGGTTTGATCGCAGCTTCGACGAGACAGAATATATTTCTCTAATCTGTCCGCAAATGCTTGTGTGAGATCGGCTGCAGCAAAATGCATCGACTATACTCTTGAATTCATCGAGGTTGGCCATGGCTTTTAAGAGTGAGTATATAACACTTCTATTATCTTCGATAGCATCAACAGGAAGGGCAGTATGAATAAGAAGTGGTAAAAGACAGTTTTTTTATTTCTCCTCTCTAACTTTCACTTGCAAAGAAAAAATAACATGGCTGAAGACCAACATTTAAGCCATTTATTTTTATATTAAGTTTCCTGAGACAATAAATACAAATAAAGCTTCTCGAAAGATGACATCAATATTTTTAATTATATTAACATCCTTGAATATCTTAATTTATTAATAAAGTGACTTATGCCACTTTAAAATAAACAGCTCATATTTCTATTGAATTTTATGTTTGTAATCGCGTCATATTATTATGGTCGATCAAAACAAAATAATTTCTTCTTATAACGATAGAAAAGCACTCAAACGAGTTTGAAAACAACATTTTTTTCGAAAACAACATTGTGTGATGGCATCTTAACTATTAAGAATCAGTATATGATTAGAGTTATCATATTATTTTTGCATGCTTTGCTTGTGATTAGAATTTTAATAAAAATTATATTGTTCAACTCAACCAGGTTGCAGTTTTCATGCATGGAAATCAATTAATAACTAATTGTAAACAATAACTTGTTAATGGCAACTTAAGTGATGTTTTATTATTTTCAAATAACCATAATATGTTTGCCACAACAATGTCACTACCATGCGATAATCATAATTTTTCTTTGCGGGTCAGCAGCAAATGACGGAATTCGGCATCGATCGAGATGTTCATTTAAATTAAAAATTATAGTACGATTCTTGATTTGATATTCCGACAGGATGATTAACTCTGAATGTTTGCTTTGTCAAGT
Organism: Phania funesta; assembly: GCA_963932375.1. Taxonomy (NCBI): domain Eukaryota; kingdom Metazoa; phylum Arthropoda; class Insecta; order Diptera; family Tachinidae; genus Phania; species Phania funesta. The sequence continues at coordinate 89,880,755 of OZ010654.1, read as the reverse complement.
TTGCTTGGGAAACAAATTTTCGAAAAATAAGATCGATTTCGAATGTTGTAATTTGCCTCATTCATTTTTACAAACTTCAACTAAATGAGAATTATAATGGTTTAGTTTAATCACAAGCATTAACTGAGATTTTATTTATATCATTTGCAGTGTAGGAAGAAATATTTCCATTTTTTCATTTCTTTACAAATGACTATATTTGAAACACGTCACCTGTGTCCAATATTTGACTTCTTATTTCCTAAATTCGTTATGTCCGAAACACACTTCAAAACTTTTTGATCATAAATTTGATGTAAATTAAGTTATCTTACGCAAATATTTATTACACTTTATTAATAATATTTGTCTAAATTTGTTTTTTCTACCTTCTTTTCATTGCAGGTAATTGTCCGTGATGTTAAGGGAAAAGTTTTGCTATTTGAAGCAAAGTAACAAAATGAAAAGAAATCAAGGTATTAAGGCCAAAATGACAAAAACTTTTTGAAATAAGTATTTGGTTTTGTAGTAATAACAATAAAATAAAACAAAACCAAAAAGGTAAAATGCCCTAAAAGCATCATAAAGTCGCATCATTAACGTGTCGCAATACAATAAATTCTACAAAAAGGAACTGCTCAGAAAAATGCCAAAAACCGACGAGACGCACATTAAACGAATAAAAAAATTACACTCTGCACACAAACAATCCAAATATGTTTATGAAAAAATTGCTGCATATTTTGGCAACATTATTTTTTATTTTTAAAATATAAAAAAAAAATACCGAGATTGTATTTTTCCTTTCATACTTTAAGCAAATTGTCAGTGTGAGTAAAATAGGGAAAATGGCGAATTTTCCAAAAAATTAGTAGACGTGTACGGAGCCGCGTATGTGAGGCAACAGGAAGCGTTCGGTAACTGTAAATACAGTTTTGTATATTTTTTGCATCCTGTGTAAAGGAATTTGTGTGTTAGTTAAAATATATTTATACATAAATATACGAGTACATTGTTATTGTTGTTGTGTGTATATGTGTGTTTTTTTTTTATTTCGTTAGTGTCAAAGTGTGAAAATCCCTTTTTTATTAAATTTTTTTTTAACCTGGTTTTATTAAGTTGCTTTATGCAACGTTAGCTTTTATGATTATGACACCTTTGCACCTTTAAACAATAACAACAGTAAGCTGAAAATCTCTTTTTGTTGTCGCTGTTATTTCACAGTGTACATTTATTTCAAGCAGCATTTCACAAAACCTGCTAAAAAATTTATTTAATTTTTTTAAGTATTTTTTGTTACATTTTTATTTGTTGCCAAAAATTTTACAGCGACAAATTATTTGACGGTGTTTTTTTTTCAGTCTGGCTAATAAACAGAAAATTATCCAGGCGAAAAGTTTTTAATTCCGCTGTAATTTTTTAACAGATTTGTCAATTTGTTACAGTTACAAGGATTATGAAGGATATTTAGCAAAAATGGCATTTCATAAGAGATGTATAAAAAACTTGTTTTACAATTTTGAGTCTAGCAATATTATAACAAAAATTTATAGCAAAAAGTTAAGTTTTAAAAAAGTCTAGTTGATTTGGTGGCACCCAAAAAAATGTAATAAAAAGGAATGCTTTAGTTTTACTTAAAAAATTAACCCTTAGGGTATGCTTCACTTTTAATTTATTTCATTAAAACTACGTATTTCTGCAAACAGTTTTAAGCAAACCTTAAATATTATTGCTATCCTGCGATTACTGATATTTTGGAACGGCTTTGTCTAAGGAGTATTTCTCAGGAAATACAAAAATATTTTAAGCAAATTAATATATTCTTATTTACAAAAGCACATAAGTTTTCCCCACGAAATACCTGCATGAACATTGCGTACTTTTGGTTAGATACGACCAAAAATAACTAGACTCTAAATGTATAAAATGCTTGGTCATTTGAGGAAAATTGGATACCAACTGTCGTATTCACGAGTTCCTTTACAATCTGGCAGGCAATTATTTCTGTAATTGTTTAAACTCATTTATGGCTATAAAAGAGAATTCTTCTTTGCCATTTAAACAATTGACCAGCAGCTAGCTCTATTGACATATAGTACTTGACCTTCTGGATACCAAAATGAGCTTTCCATTAAAATAAAATTCTACCCCCCAAAAATATGCTTTTGTTTTCAAATGCTTTACTCTTTTAAATATGCAACTACTCTCGTTGAACAGTAAACTAGTTTTCTTTCTGGGCTTAAGGCTACTTCCTTGTGTTCCTTTTCCGATAACTTTATAATTTTCTAAAAGTTTTTTCTACATTCTTCTTCGTGCTTAAATCAGGTAAATTACTTCGTGTGACAATTGATGCCCAAAACAAAGGAGCAGGAAAATTTTTCAGTCCATTGTCTATGCAATCAACAAGAAATACAATATGCAATTTAACAACAACAAGAGCAACAAAAATGCCATAGCCTACCAGTTAAAGGCGGACAAGAACTAAACAACATATTCGTAGACACAAGGACAAGAAGCTTAAGAACACATTTCTATGCAAATTTTTTACACAAACATAAACAAAATACATACAGACATGCTATTACACCCACACATTGACGGGTATAAGTAATAAACTAAATATTTCTATAAAGAACTTTATCCGGCCATTTTAAAAATGTGTGTGGGTGTGTGTGGCTCAATACGAAAACACATGTTATTGTGTTGTAGTTAGTATCTTTAGAGTCCATCGATTTATTTGTAGGGATAAGTGTGTGAATGGGTGTGTGTGTGTGTGTGTGAGTATGTGTCATGTACTCATAGTGTATGCCAATGATGACACTATACTTGATATGCTGTTGATGAGATGAGTGTATGATGATGATGTCTGTTGTTGCTGACGTTGAGATGTTACTGCATGTTGGTTGACATTTTTCTATACCTACATATGTATATATATTTTTTATTATTAAACTATGCTTGGCTGCCAACAATAACAATTGTAGCAAAATATAAAAAAAATAATATTGTGCATGCTTATGTACTTGCAAAATATTGAGGTTTCATTGTTGTTTTACACCATCTCCTGTATCTCTATTATGTATTATTTATATTTTTTTTTATATTTAATAAAGAATAGTCTTCACTTTTTTTGTGAAACTGTTGCCCGTTTTATTGTTTGATCAGCGTTGTCAAAGTTAATCGTCAAAAGGTATTAAATATATTATATAAAAAGTTTTGCATGAATGCAAAAAAAAAAAAAAACAACAAGAGTAAAATTTAAATGAAATTCTACATTGTGTTCAATAACACACACATTCATAGGATACTAGCATACGGGCGTACATAATTCATAGTAACTGTATAAATTCATACCGTTAATACTCTTGCATAATTGCTGTACACCTTTACAACGACGTTCCACTGTAATTCAAATTTTTGTTTAATGCATCAACATAGAGACATCATGGCTTACAACTTGAGTGGTCGGTTCTTCATCATGATTATTGATTATTTTTATATACAACGTTTTATAAAGGGTATTTTTTTCTAACGTAGAAAACATTAAAATGCGTACAGTCCAGCTGTGTTAAATAGCAGAAACATGTTTCTCGAAAAAGTTCAATTTAATTGTTATTAATAAAATAATCCGTGTTTAATTTCAATTTTAAGACTATTCGCACTTTATATATTTTGTGTTATTTGTGTTCGTGTGCACAGTATGTACGATATTTGCCATTGTACATGCCTGAAAGTGTGCTATAGTTTACTGTTGTAAAGTGGTTGTTCATTAAATTTGTTGCTAATGCTTTTACCTTAGTTTCTATAGTGTCACAGCATGAATGGTTTATTTAATTTTCCTATGGTTTTTATTTCTAAAGTGTTTTGAAACTAAAGTGTAGTTAATTAATGAATTTTTAGTTCCTTTTTGCTGGATTTTCTAATTAAGTGCAAAGCGAATTTTTATCGAATTATACAATTATAAATATTGCAAACTACGCAAATGGAGCATACATTTAGGATGAGTTTTACGTATTTTCTAGGGAAGTTATTTAATTTTTTTTTTTAAGTTAAGAAAAATGTTATGTTTAACCGCTCTACACTAAGCTGAAGTGCAATTTTTTTTTTATTGATTCTGGTGTCCAAAAAATGGCGCTATATGGATAGTGAATGAAGGACCACATCGTATATTAGTACAACTTGAGCACGGTTGGCTCTATTTGACTTAGCAAAAAAATTCGAAAAGCGGCATTAACATTACCTGAAAGTTATGCTTAGTCATTAGTTTAAGAGATATCGAGAAAGTTCTGGCAATAAACAAAAATTCTTCGCGAAAATTTTTAAAATGTTTGATTTTTAAAATTTCATAAAAATCTAGATAACTACAAACATTTCACATATCTTTAGGCATTTAGTTTTACAAGTTCCGAACAAAACCCATTTATTTTAATTAACGTTAAGTAAAGTATGTCGTTTCGACTAAAGTTGTCATATGCATACAAAAGTATAGAGACCGTGCGCCGTCTCTGGAAAGTGTGCTAATAATAAATAAAAGCCGCGGCGTACATTCACTTAATTGTGATTTAAATCAAAAGTTGTACATCGATTTTAATGAAATATGGCTAGTTTTGTGTGGAGCTCCATAACTAGTGGAAGAAGAAGGGACTTCTTTGGATTTATATATTTTTTTTAATTAAAAAACAAAATCTTTTATAAAAAATATTTCGTTTCCACAATTTTCTCGATGTCTCGGAACCTAAGGAGCAGATTAAAAGAGAATGTTGGTACGGCTTAAAGATAATATTGTTGACGATTTTAACTAAATCAGACAAACCGTTCTTCAATTATGTGAATATTTGTTGTGCAACTTCCCCCTTTTTGGCAGATCAGTACAACTCGAAAACGAGAGTTAATTAATGGAAATCGAGTGCAGATTTGGATTCAATAACCGAAATAATAAAACAAACAATTTTCCTTTGCCTGAATTTGTAAAACTGTGTAATTTTATTTATTAGCACAACTTTCCATTAGCAAACAACAACTAAAACAACAACCACTTCAAAAAATACATTAGTTTAATTAGACATTTTATCTTAAAACGTATTTATTTATTTTATTTTATATTTTCTTTTTTTTAACTTGAAATTGTTTTTTTCTTTTTTTTCTAAAACAAATATCCTTGTGTTTAATTTTTTCATTAAAAATTCTGAAAGGAAAATCATCATTCACCAACAGGTGTGTTTACAGCAAAATGAGCAACTACAAAATGCTGCATGAAATGAGCACATAAGTTGTTATCCCAACGTGTTAATGTGTGTGCCTGTACATGTGTGTGTACTCGTATGTTGTGCTACCAACTAAACTTGCAAGCCATATAAATACATAACAAAGATTTGCTTTTTTTTCTTCATTACATTTTTATTTTTCATATTTATCATGCAAATACTGTTTGCATAAAACTGTATATCTTACACTTTCTGCAAATGTCTAAAAGGCTGCATAAAACTCATTTTGCTTTAGCCTTTTTTTGCGGCGTTTTTTTTTTTTTTTTTTGTATGTGTTATTATCTTTACACAACGTATGTTTTTAGCCTTAAATGCAGCAGAGACTTAAATAATTTTGTGGCATTTACAACTCGTGCACCGAGTAAAACAACAAGGAAGAAAAAAAATTTAAAAAATCCTTTAGAATTCTGTTTTACTTTTGCTGTAAACTAAACATGGCAAATGAAAGATATATGAAATGCAAACATGTTAAAAAATGACAAGAAAAAAGGTTTTATTTAAATATTCACATGTGGGCAGAAAAATGGAGTATTAAAGAATTTTTAATATTCTTTAAATCCAAAGGAAATTTTATTCTTCTGGTTCTGTCTCAATTTATATTCTATTTATGCGCTGTTGCTCGTACCACTTATTGTGCTGTCATTATAGCAAGTTTTCTTTTTAGTAGCATTTAATTAAATTAATAGTTTAAAATATAATGGTCCCTCCTAAAAGTATGCTTCAAAAGTGTTTTATCGAAAAGAACCGAACTCTTTAAATGCTAGGGCGCTTTTATAATACAATTTGACTTCTACGAGGGGTTTATAAATTTTTTAACTTATCTAGTTGAATCTTAGATTCACGTACTTCTTCTAACTTCAGAGGGTAATTGTAGGAAGAACCCACCAGTTTCTAAGTTTCTAAATATAATCAAGGCTGCTTCCTGCTATCATCGACATATTAATTTTTTTGGTAATTAGTTCACCGCAAGTATTCTGATCTGAAGAACGCACAATACTTCTGGTGACATTTTCTAGCTAATCAATAATAATTATGTCACGTTTATTACAAAATACTGACTCGGCTTTTTGCCGAAAGTCGCCAATTAATTTTTAAGGATGCTTTCACCATTTCCTGATCGGATAACTTTTCATTTGAAAGAAAAAAAATCTTTACCTGGTTAGAATCATCGGCTTAAGCTGGCTAGTTGACCTCAGAATTCGGCTCAAGGCGATATTTATTTAAAAAAAATTTATGTTATCGATGCCCATATCAATAATAAAACACTTTTCCATTTTTATTTATTGTATTAAAAATATTATTGACGTTCTCTGTTCCCAATGTGCATTTTATTTAAAGTGGAGTGAATTAGAATCACGTTTTCTTTAATTAAAACTTCGTTTAAACAAAGTGAAAATTTTGTAATAAAATTTTAAATGTTTTTCTTTATTTTCGATTTATTTCCCCCAAATAATTTTAAAATACATATGGGATGTCTGAGCAGGCTTGTTTGAGGCCTCTTGCTTACTTCATAAAGTAAGCGACAGCATGTGTTTTCATAATGCAAAACAGCCAATTTCCGAATTATTAAATTTTAATTCCACTCGTAATACATTTTAAATTTTCAAATGTTGTCTTATTAATTAATTGAAAATACCTTCAATACTATACATGTATTAAAATTAAATGTTCAGTTGTTTTAAAAAATTGAATTGATATGTCAAAGTGTCAATTAGAAGTGACACAAACACCTATCAGTATTAAACAACTTGGGAGTGTTTAAATACTCCTCAAAGTATGCTATAGATATACACCCGTACGGTAGGAAAAAAATAACAAAACAAAAATAAGTTGTCAATAACATAATAAGTTTTTCTACAATAACGGTATTCAGTGCTTGGTGCAAACGTTATTGCAAAAGTGTAAATGCAAAATATTGTAGCTTATATAAATTTCAACAGAATTCTGGTGTATTTTGTTCCACTGTATAAAATATTCTGTTCCTCTTCCCCTGCTTCTGTATATTTTTCTTTGAATGAAAATTAAATTTCGCTTGTATTGGAAACACATTGTCTATTAAGGATTGTTTGTTGTGTTTTCATTAGCTGCAGTATTTTTTTTTCTTTTTTTAGTTTATAAATATCCCACAAACATGTGTAACTTGTCATTCCTTATTAATAGAAAACTGTTTGTATAACACAGAGTTTTATACGATTGTTTTGGTATTTGGAGTTTAAAGTTGATATAAATTATGTAGTACTTTTTCTTAGAATACCACAGCATATTTAAGATGTATTTAGGATAAAAAATCTAGACATTTTTGTTACGTATAAACAATTTTACAATCTATTCCTACATTAACACTGAAAAAGTACTTTTTATGAGACAAGATTGGTACTTTTTTTGTAAAACTTTACATGTGACATCTTTGATTTAACTGCAATGGGGAGTACATTTGTTTATATGCCAGATGTATTATTTTATCAGATACAGGCGTATGTACAGGAGGAAGATTAAAAACTAACGGGGTTTGCAAACGCAAAATTCAAAATTTTCCTTTAAAATGTCACCATCCGCTCCCTAATCGTTTCAGATGTATCCGCTCCTGACGATATATATCATTCTGTATGTGTTTCCACATAAGCAAAGGTTTCTTAATTTTTAGAGGGAAAACTACAAAAATTAATCCTAAGAAATAACAATTTATAATAAAATAACATCCATTTCGGCAAATGTAGTTTGAATATGTAATAAGTTCTAGCTTAAATATTACCAACCTCATAACTGTCACATATGTGTATAAGAGCTGTCTATGCTGGCAGTTTTGAGAATGGCCGATCGATATTCCCTAACACCATAACGATCGTATTGAAATCGAAGTATTGCAGTAACAAGCCAGACAATTATTATTATTATTATTAGTTACGAGATTGTACTCGAAAAGGGACCCAGAAAGTAAGTGATCTGCTTCGATATCCCACCATACATTAAATACGAGATTGTACTCTGGATTGTATAGAAGTGATATTAGATGTCATGAGGTGCGGTATCCAGCTTTGGTGGGATGCAAAATTGCAAATTTTTTAATACTACAGACAATTTCCAAAGTTTTAATCATCTAAGGGGATATGATATTTTATCTTGTCTGCCCCTGGCTCTGCGCCAGCATGTCGCAAAAGATCTCAGCGCTGACAGCCAATTTAGTTTACCACGCAAATCTTTTAAATGGAAAGTTTATTTAATCTTAATAGACTAGAAAGAGACACAAAAAGCGGAACTCATTTCTAAGTATCTCCACGAGAAACCAAGATATTATGATCTCTACAACAATATATAGCTTTGGCAAACATATAATGGTTATACGTAAACATTTTAAACGTTGCTATATTTGCGATACTCAAGTTATTGATTACATTTAATAAATAAACAAATTCTAGCCATAAAAATTTCATTATGGTTCAGTTAAACAATACAGTTTTTAATAAAATTCAAAAACACAAAGTATTTTAACTAGTATACAAAAATAATATAATAACTCATACCTTAACACGTTCTTAATAGAAATGATATGTAGAATTTGTGGCGTTGTGGCGTAAGTGGTTCGATGTCTTTAGCCGCTTGTGTTTGTATGTCAGCCGCTGCCAATCAGTAACATATTTTTTTTGCTTTTCTATCGGTCTTTGCAATAATAATATTAACCGTAAAATTCAATCACATAATTCCATCATAATATATGCCCTTTATTTTAAAAGTGTCATAAGTCAATTTTTTTATTTTCGAGATATTAAGGACTTTGCGTTTTAATATGTTTAAAATTATTAATGCCAACTTTAGAAAGGATTGACTAGTGTTTGCCATCTTAGGATCATATAAATTTTTCTGAATATAAATATTTTCGTTTAGTCGTTGAAAAATCGCCGTTTTTATTACGGTAAAGTGATTTGTGATGCTTCTAAAAAAATAGTTTAGAAAAAGAACTAACATACTTATATTCATTTTGAACGATGCATTTTATTCCAGTGATGCTTTGAAAGGACAGTGCAGCTTATCACGGAGTTTTCTTTTTAATTCAATCGTCATAATATAAAAAACAAGTTGTTCGGTTTGAAGCGTAAGCTTAATTTATTCATAATTATAATTCATATTAGATAAAAGTACATTAGTTTAAGTTAATCGTCTTCATTGGTCCTCGCAAATCGTATTTTGTTATAAATGTTTAAAATCAGTTCGTTATACATGGGATGTAAAATCATGCGATTTATATGTTGTATTATTGTTCATCTTCGTGTACACTATTTCATTTATCCTTCTTATAATATTAAAAATAATTCAAAACAACACTTCACTCACACTTATATCACTTTTAGTAAAACAATAATTCAATGTAGAAGGAAAAATGGCACTTAAGATGGCTCATAGCCGAAACCGCTTTGTCACCAAACCAAGCTAAACAAGGGATGGGGGAAATTCGTTCTCAAAATCTACACGGAAACATCATGTCGGAATGTCAAATAGAGAAACAATAATTCTATCTGTTTGCCGCTCATCCCGCAATTAATTTCCATAATACAGTGACTTATGCCACTTTCCAAATAACTTTAGCTATACATTATTTTCTAAATAAAAAATACAAGTAAATTGTTGTTAATGTTAACAATAACTTAATTTTTTTTAAAGTGACTTATGGCACTTTCAAAACAAACGCCTCATATCTTAGATTATGGCTACCACACCCATCTTTTTCTTTGCGTGTATATTGTGGCAGCACTCCCACAAGTAATTGTAGCAGTCATGAATATGGTTAAGGAAAGTACTTTAATTACAATATAATTGCGGCGATCATACAAGTAACAGCAGTAATCATAGTATTGTGTGTGAGTCAAATATTTTTAAATCCTCACTCGTGAGATGTCCTTTGGTTTTATATGTCCTTCCCACACCCTATTGAGATCCTTATCGTTTTAAATTTCACTTCTGCGGGGGCTAATTTTATTTTTCGTTAACATAAAATACTCGAACCGTTCACTCGCCCAATTAGAATTTATGTCAATCAATTATCTCTCTCTTTCACCAAATCTGTATATGAAAACATAACGTGGTAATTTTGTCTACGCAAACAAATTCATTTTCATGTTGTAGTCTGTCGTCGTTGTCTTTAATAAACATTAAGTTCTCAGGTAATTATACAAATTAGCGCAAAATGTTGAATGAAAATTGACGTGGGAAAATTTTGGCGACAAGAGAGCCAAAAAAAAGTAGTCGTAATTTATTATCTCTGGAAAAGAGTAGTAATTTTAATAATTATTTAAGTCTCTCCTGGGCTGGCTGTCTCTTTGTGACCGCACTTTTGTTTAGTGCATAATAGTTTTTGAGGTTAAAGAATATCTAAATTTAACATTAAAACCCTTTTAAGCTGCTGGCCATCAGTTATGTTTTAAAACAATCATAGGAACAACCTTCAGCAGAAAATAAAAAACGTAAAACAAAAATAAAAATACAAAATTATGTTGCTACAACTAAGTATTTTAGAGCTTGTTTTTGCCTTTTTTTTTAGTTGTAATATTTTGTATATTTTATAATTTTTTGTTCATATTTAATTTAGCGTTACTAAAATGTTTTTTCGCTTCTTGCGCTCGTGTATTTTTGTGGTTTCGCTTAAAACAAAAAAAAAAAGGCACAAACCTTACGGTATGAGTTTGGTTTGTATAAGTAGCAGTTTTTCTGTTCATTTTCAGTTGTTTTTTAGGTCAAGCTGTGGGAACTTTTTCACTGCAATTTACACAAATATTAAAACAACAACAACAATTTGTAAAATTAACAAAAAAAATACCGCACAAAAATAATACAAATAACGACTACAGAATGTTGGTAGGGGGAAATAAAGACAAAGTTTCCCTTTCTATCGTGGAAAAATATGTTATTAATAATAAAAAAAAAATTCATTCTTGTTGCTTATGAAAATAAAATCAATGTCTACTATAATCAACCGTAATTTACTTAAAGTACTTTAAATAATTTGTAAGTGATTTTTCACTTAAAACCCCAGGAAAGTGCTTTGGGAAACGTTTGGTGGGCAGCACTTTTAGAGGGTTCCCCTCAAAAATTCAAGATTTTATGCTAAGTCAAATATACTGCGCTCTAACTGACTTATTTTATATTTAAAGAATAATTCTTCCACAAAACAAAATATGCTGCTGAAATATTTGTGAAGCCAAGTTTTGCATTAGAGCGCTAGCCACTTTATCCTGTCCTCAAAGTAGCGTAAGAATTCTCATAAGACAAGTAGTGTTATGTCGTTGATAAAAAAAAAGGCAAACAGGATGTGGTAAGATATGCCTGTGTCATTGAAGTATTTTACAAATGTTTGTTCAGACATTTCCACTGCATCATGCAAATTTTTTCTATTAACTTAGAGCCTCTTGTAATCCCGTAATGCCTTTAATTCAAAATTAACATCGGCAATTTTTGGAAGCACCAAGGCAAGCTCAAAATAGGGACTTCCGAAACACCAACTAAGAATTTAAGTAAAGTAAAAGTATTGACTTGAGAAACTACAGGGTGATGGAAGCATTTTAAGTACTTACTCCTGAATGCAGTTTCTACGGTGATTGTATATTCATCCACAAGGTTACGGAACTAGAATTGGTACAGCTGTCGGACCACAATTCAAGTGCCCTGATTGCAGCCTTAGCTCGTATGGTAGCGATAACTGCACCTCATTTTATGCCCCAAACAGCCTCGCTATATCCAATATTTGTCATAAACTACATGAGAATTACAACGTGTCAATGACGTGTATACGATATTTCTCAGCTTAAGAGTTGTCTCGTTTATGTAGATCTTCGCTGTAAAGCCCATGGCTCTATCTGGCTGCAACTACATGCCGTCTATGTCGAAATCGTTCAATTCGGACCATCATAAGTTTTGCGTGATGCTGCCACCTGAAAACCCGCACCAAACAGCTATCCAATATATACGGCTTGTTAACATTCTACCAAAGATTTACTTCGTCATCAATGATCAGTTTTCTGCTCTCCGAAGTCAAAATGTTATAGAAGTGGTGTTGTCTGTGGTCATTAAATTTCAGCTTCTCGGTCATAGATCCAGTGTTCTGGCTAGAAATTTGTCAAGATAAAGCCAAGGCAGTCGATTTATGCGGCGTTAAATCAACTGCCTGGGCTTCTAATGCACAGTTTCAATTACAGCGGCGGAGGTATCGGGCAATCTGGCATTAAAAAAGACCTAATTTTTTCGTCCTGATTATCAGCAAAAGACTGCGAAAGAATAAAAACTATTGCATGACTCCTTTTGCGTACACATACACAGATACAGTTTTAATTTTTTTTTCTTTAATTTTATCAAATTCTTTCTAAATGAATCTAATAGTTATTAAAACTAAAATATTTTACAACAAATATTTTCCATTTTTGGTTTAAAATTCATTTGGAGTTTCTTTGTCTAACAAACTTAAATTTTCTACGGTTGCATTATGGGTGGGTTTCCTTACTTTCCCCCTCTCTTCTCATGATGATTTTGGCAACTCATTGTAATGCAGGTAATGTTGCTACTTAAGCCAATATCTTATAAAGAAAATATATAAAACGTATTTATCATTGAAGTTAAGTAAGAAAAGGAAAAAACCCATGACAACAAAAACAAATAATAGAAGGAGACAAAGACATTTTCCTTACGACTGGCAGAAAATATATTTTTTAAGGGAAACTTTAATACTTGACTAAATTGTGGCCAGCATAAATAAAATAGTGAAAACTTGCAAAAGTTTTCGTAAATAAAATAAAACAAAATAATAATAATAAAAACTAAAAGGGAGAAAAACTAAATGGAATGGGAAACAATTGAAAAAGTTAAGAAAAGTAAACTATAAAATGCACGTGATGATCTAAACAAATAAATACGTACGCAGACACACACACACACACACACACTCGCGCATACAAACTTAACTACAGTGTGAAACAAAAGAAAAGATATGTACGAAGCTTGCTAGTTTGCGGTATCAATATTGATATTGCATTTTGCGACTTACTGTAGAATTTTATTTAGAAAACAAACTAATAATCACATGTACTATACAATGAGAATATTTTTTCTGCAGAAGAATCTTTTATACCTTGCACAAGAATTCTATAGAGAACATGAACAGAATGAACTATTGTTTTGTATGTGTGCCAGTGTGTGTTTGGAGAGAAAGATGAATGTTAAAGGCAGCAGGATATTTTGTTCAACATTTTGTGTCTAAGAGGGTTTTGTTTTATTTTCCTACTTGTATTTTGAAAGGACAACACTTGTGTTTTTTAGTAGCAATATTATTTTTTCTACTTGATCGAGCTCACCCAGCAGTTTTGAGATTGACACTGTAACCTTTTTAAATGGTAGTTTTTGACACCTTGTAGACCTTTTGATATGAATAAAGTTGTTAACCAATTGCTCCGGAGTCCTATGAAAGGGAAATATGCATTAGTGGCTTACGAACAAATTAACGAGGCAAGAAAATCGTCGGTAATTTTGGAGAAAAATATTCAGTATTTTTTCTAACGCCACACACTGGGTCCGATCACCACCAAAACGGCACAGGTTTAAGTTTCTTTAGTACACCTGGGTATCGGGTAAACGTAGATTAAATTAAACATATTTATCATCCTTGTGGCAGGCAGGCCGCACAATTTTTCTGCGGTTAACGTTCAAATTTGGTAAAAAGAAATTTTTGTGTAATTAGAGTCATACAAACGCTACATTTTCATAATCAAGCCGACAACTTCTACGTTTAAACAAATTTAATACGATAGTTGTTGAATATAGATAAAAACGCCAGAGGTTGTTTGTTTTGTAACTTTGTGATAAGATAGCGCCATACTTTTGGCTTTCATTTTAAGGAGAAAAAAAAAACTTGCGCATTTTTTGAGTTAAGACTTTTATAAAAAAAACTTTTTAATAAAATTTTTCCATTGTAAAAAATTTCATTAGAGATGGACTCGTGAGTGATATGAAGACAATCTGTAAAAGAACTGTATATTGATTGTATTAAATTGTTTCTAGATACATCTTTTCTTTAATAATTCTAAAAACTGTTACTTGTTTAAGGATCAAAGCAAAAACTTAAAGCACTGTTCGATAAGTTTTAACGTGGTTTGTCTAAGGCTGAGGTAGCGCAGATGGGTTTGTTCAGGGTTGGGATAGTGATTAATTTACAATATGCGGTTATGTTGTCAATCGGCAGCTACATGGACTCAGTCGGATGTCTTTTACACGTATTCGTGTTCTGCGAACTGACTTCCTTCGGAACGTGGAGAAATACAGGACTTGAGTCCTCGGGAATTCAGAGTATTTTAATAATAACCAACATTAACTTTCTTCATTTAGTCAACTTCTTTGCATGGACTAACGTAACTAACCAAAACAGTCAGCCAAAGCCGTAGTGCCAACACATTGACCTGAAGCTGCTGTGCCAAAGTATTAACCTAAACTAGTTCAGTTAATCTCTTTCCGAAAACAGGTTGCTCAACAATCCGCACTGATGTAATTTCCAAATCTTACGAATGAAATTCTTGTCGGGCATGAAACTAAATTTAAAATACTTATTAAGACCAAACTGTCAACTAAATGAGAATTATAAGCTGTACTTATAATTGAGGGCCATTCAACCAATTATGCGCCGCTTTTTAGTGTTGAATAAAATTACTATGCAGTAGATATTGTCAAAATGAAGACTCTACTCATTATATTTGGCCAAATGAGATTTTCCTATATTGATTTAATTATTTCAACGCTCTTTTAAGTCCGCATAAGATTGTGTGGTGCTTATGACATTTTTGGGAGAATAATCAATTAAAACTGTGCCTCATGTATCTCAAAATACTTCAGTCGTGATCTGTCTTGCAGACGAGCTGTGGTTTAAGTCGCATCTATCTGTATGGCCTACGCTGCAGGAATTTTTTAAGCGACTTGCACCTTAAGGTCTGCTGTACAAATTTAGGCACATTTTTGTCATTTAGGGAATGAACATCGCAATCGACGGCCACCTGAGAATATCATTTTCACCTCTAATTTTCATTATTGTACATGATACAGTAGACTCCTAATTACATGAACTTAGCTTAGCTGATGATTTGGTTAGTACGAAGCTTTTTTTAAATAAATGTTACATACTTTTATAGTGTGCTCAAGGCTACTAAATGTCTGCAAGTTCCAGTTCAGTCCTCGCAAACAGGCACCTTTAAAGTTGTGTAATATTCAGCTGACTATATTTTTTTAGCGCAAATGTTAAAGCCATTGGGCCTAATGTGTCTTGGCGAAATTCTCCAGAACTACATGGTGCTTTGCACCACTGTACCGGAGAAATTAATGTAGGAACATTTTTAACAAAACTTATATTTATAAACAATGGATTTTTTTTTTGTGCTTCATAACTTTTTTGGATAAAATAAAAGTACTAAGTAAAATGTTGTTTTTATTGGTGTCTTGAAGGAAAAGGGATGCTTTCATTGTTCACGAAGCCATCGATGAAATCCGAACTTTTGAGCGGAAATAAAAAAGTTTGTTTATCTGAACAATGCTGTTGTTAAGAGTTCGATATCCTACCAATTTACAAAATAATTTTTCCATAATATTATTAAATTGTTATTTTGCGAGAAACTAGCCATTAAATAAAATAAAAAAAAGTTTTCTTAACACATTTTTGCAGTCTTACTTGAGGGCTTAAAATTTAATTTCATTAAAATAATATTGATTCGAAACGAAAAGCAGAAAAATAAAATAAGAAAAGAATATTATTTAGCCTAACTACTTTGTAACATTCAGCAGCATAATCTTGCCTGAAAGGAATTTTGGCAAAACGCTAAGTCTATATCCGGTCTTAAAACTTAAACGAACTTTACAACAAACATTTTTCTTCTCACTTGATTGTTAGCAGAATCGAGTGATAAAAGCCATTGTTTTGAAAGACAACAAAAACCAAGCACAAGAACTTTTGTTAATACTCTAAAATAATATTTAGCAAAGTTGGCGTAGAAGAAGCTTCTGTTGCTTGTCAGGATATAAAAAAAGACCCCATCATTAAAAGCGTTTCAAACGAATGTTCTGGTACAAGTAATCAGGCTTGAATTAATAAAAAATGATAAAGAAAAAGTATAAAAATATATTGCATGCAGCCGGAAAAGCCAAGAAACACGAATATACAAATGACTATTGCATAGACAAAGTGGAGAAAAAACCGAAATAATCGGATAAAATAAAATACTAAGCTAAAAATTTATACAGTGGTGTTCAAATATGAAAACGTAGAACTTTAAAATCAAAGGAAAAGGGATTTATTTCTTTTGCTTAAACAAATACTTATTGCAAATAAAACATAGCATACTTTCGGGGTGAAATATTCAAAATTAAGTATTTTATTTTCTTTATTTAGTTCTCACTGTTCTCATTTAGCACGTTTTTTTTTTTTTTTTGTTATTCAATCGAGCAATTTCCATTCTTTACATAGTTTTTGGTTTTTTTTACAACGTTTCGCAAATAGCATTTATTGATAATGAAATGAGTTTGGAAAGCTACTGATAAAGTATTCAACTCACAAATAATCGAATTCATGTACACGTTGTTTTTTCTTTGGCTGCTTTTACTTGTTCGTTCTATAAGTTTGCCTGTTTGCAGTCTATACCAGCATCTGGTGCAACTGCTGCCATTGATGCTGTCTGTGTAAATTTGGCGTAAATTTAATTCCTGTCGAATTTTTTCTCAAGCAATCCATCGATTTTGCCTTCCTTTTCTTGTATTATTTTCTTTGGGTGGTAGTTAAGGTCTTCTTTTTCAGACGATTATAAAACTTATGTTTAACAAATCTTTGCAAAGAATGTTCTTTTTTGCTTTACGAGTTTGATAAAATGCAAGAAAATTTCGTATTCGTTTTGTAAATTTACAGCAGCTGATACTGGCTGAACTTGTTTGTGGTTTGTCGATAATGGAAATTTCTTTCAATGAATTTCATTTACATCTTGTTATCGCCTGATTATTATAATTTGTTTTTTTTTGGTTTTTTTTTAATAGCTTTGGCTTTTGGATTTATGAGACAAATAAGAAATTAGGCTTTTAAAGAAGGAAGAAGGCGGTACTAGAACGCAAGTTAAAGATTCAAACACTTTTTATACACAATAGTAAATTTGTGAAGAATAAGACAGATTGGAATCAAAAACAAATTAGACATATATTTTCTTCTTTGTTAAGAGTTAGGTCGGGGAACGATTTTTTGTATAAAAAATAGAAAAGTCGGGAATAGCAGTTTCAAAACCAGAAAGTATTTTGATGGAAAAATCTGTTTTTGAAAGAAAGAAAAGGTTTCGCACAATGCTGTGCTTTTTTTGTTACGAAAGCAGAATATTTCCTTGCAGACGTTGTTTGCCTTATAATTATTTTTGAATTTTTATTTAATAAAAATTTTTAGCAAAAAGTAAATTTTAAAGTTAATGATTTTGATCAAAACCAAAGTTTCTCTGTGTTAGTTAAATAAGTAGTTTGGATGTTAAAATTTTGTGTTCTAAGAAATAACTTTTTGCCAAAGAAGAGCTCTTTTCTTTTGAGAAAGCTTATGTGCCATAAAATATTTTTTTCGGTCTTATACCATGACCAGACACGCACCTTAATTAAGGCAATTAACATTTAGTTTGAGTTATAGCCTTTGGTGTTCACACATTTGCAATTTAGCTTACTCAATTAGCATTTGACAGCTGAAAATGTATTAATTTTTCGCGTGAACACTTGTGGTTAATTTCATCTGCTACGTTAATTTTTTTTATGATTGATCAATTTATTAATTGAGTTCCTGTATGGTAAGTTGAGCTTCCTTAATTGCGTAAGTGTCCTAATTGTTTCAGTTACGGTGCATGTCTAAACATAGTATCCAACTACTTTTTATCAGAGCTTTTTAGTAAAAAAAATCGATATTCTCAATGGTTTTTTATTTTCGAAGAATTAACTTTTAAACTTAAAAATTAAAAATAATTAGGTATCCGTCTAGTCTGACTAATCGTGGCCACTGCCACTCTAGAGTGGCAGCTTAATTCTAAATTACTAAATGTTAATATCTAAGGATTAATTACGGCTATCGAAATCTGGAACATTTTTGTACTCTAGTACTTCAATTACTTAAAAAAATTATGGTCTACTTTATGGCTTACCATAAAAAGCTATAAAGAAAAATTAATTTAAAATACATTTAGTATGAAATGAAAATATGCCCTTAAAAATTCACCCATAACAAGACTAAATGCTAAGCATATTGTTATCATTGTTTGCTTTAAAATATAAAACATCATACAGCCCCTAAAAGTATGTACGGTTTTATGTATATGTGTATCGTGTTAGTTAGTGGAAGGGTAAGAGACTGAACTTCATAAAATAAAAAAGTCCTTAACATCCTTTTGTAATAAAAAGCAAATTTGTAACACATTTTCAGCAGTTAAACGTGCTAAATTATTTTCTGGGAAATTAGTTGTTGCCTGCCGTTGCTCCTGTTAGTGTTATGGTATTGTTTGTAATGATGAAGAAGCTGCTGCTGCTGTTATTGTTATTGTTTTTGATCCTTTTGTTGTTTGTTCACGAACATTTTTCGTTAAACTACCTCACAAGTCAAGAAGGGTGTTGTTTCGCTTCTAGAAGCTGACCTGCTTAGAAGAACAATAGAATAACAATGTTAATACTTCTTGCATTTATGTACAAGACACAATACACACATACGTACGAGTAGAGTTAAAATAAAAGTGATAGAATTTGTATTTGTATTCTGACTACTATGAGTGTTACAATTTAAATAGGGCGAAATTATGAAGTCCTTTAGCTGCACGAAGTGGTAACACAAGGCGCAAAAAATCGAAATTAAATAAATGTATCCACAAAAATTTACATTTAAAAACCATGAAAATTGAATTAAATGCTAAAAGTGCCAGTATAACAAAGATAAAGAGCGTTGAATATAGTTTTACTAAAATGCTACCAATTATTTCAAAAAACACAGCCACTTTTTTCTTATATTAAATTCGCCATTTCCCTACAATGACTCAGCTTTCTTAACTTAATTTTTTCCAAATGAGGTTTGAGGGCCACAGAAGTCACCTGTATTTTCTTTGTAAATTAATTTTTTCTTGTTCCTTTCGAATAACAACTTTAACCTTTCAAACCGTTTACAGCAGCAGTGAAAAATATTAAACTTTTTGTAATTTCCTGTCCACTAGTGGTTGCCAAAAGAAAATTTTAATTTCACTTTACAAACATTTAATTTGATTTGCTACTTGAAAAAGAAAAACTGCAATGCACACAATTCTTAACAAGCAAACTCTTAAAAACATATTTCGAGAAAGGAAATTCATAGACAATATGTTTTTTAACACACAATAGTAGTTTAATTAAAACTCTTAAATATCTTGGAAATTGAAAATTTTAAATGAAATTGAAATAGTTCAAGCGCATTGTATTATAATGCAGTACTAAAAACAAGTTTTTAACAACTAAGAAAGTTTAACTGGATTGTAAAGCATACCTTTAGGGTGTAGAAGAGTTATGCTTTTCTGTTAGGTACGAGGGAGGTCCAGGAACTAAACTAAACGTGACTTAGAGCATTTGAAATAAAAATTGGTAGTTGTGCAATAATGGGAATGAGCATGCTTAAGCATGGGTTTACTGATATTGGTACAGTAAAGTGTCAGTCCGTCGTCTTTGGCTACATTTTGTTGTAGGTCAGTCTGTTTAGTTAAAAATGAAAGTATGTGGTCTAGGTTAGATACAATCCTGCCAATTTGGCCTTACCTGGAAGATTCATTAGCATCGTTTCTATATACCTTCCCCTAAACCGCTAGTATTTCTAGTGCCATGGCTGCCTGGAACAAGCATTGCAATGAGGATGATCGATTATTCGGCATTTTTTAAAACACCGGTTTTGGAACACTTCAAGTATTTGATATTTTAAAAAAACCAGATTTAAGTTTTAGAATTCACGAAAAACTTGGTTAACCGCCTTTAAAATAAGTTCAACCTATGTTTATTTATATTTATTGCTGGTTAAAGTACACACATGTACATCGTCATCGTCACTTTACTTCTTTAACGTCAACTGCGACGCACACAATTTAAGAATTGTCGATGGTTATTTGAGGTTTTTATTTAATTTTAATTGTAAAAAAGAATTACTTCAGATTAACTTGCTCGTATTTCATCTGGGCAAAAGTGTTCGTCACTTATGAGAAATATTTAAAAATGACATCGCGATTGTTATTATTATTGGTTTCTTTTCCTTTAGACTTAAGAGCTTCTTAACATTCGGTTCTGCCTTGCATGTATTAGTTCGATAATTTTGATACAACTTTTGCTTATTCTTCCATTGTAACTTCTTGTATTCTAATTTTTAAGCTTTATATTTGTCATTTTGTGGCATAATATTTAATTATATGAAGAAGGATGTGTGAGTTGAATAGTGCACATCATTAAGAGAACAATATCTGCGATACGGTTAATGATAAGAGACCTACTGTCCTACAGAGACCTACTAGTAATCTTGTTCAATGGCCAACTTACATACACTTGCCGGCACATTTTCCTTTCAAACGTTTATAAAGACATTCCTATCTATTAGGTTTCGTGTATCTGCGAGTTCTTCGATAGCAGCAGCCAACAAATAACTCAAAATCTTCAACTTTTTTAGGACTAATGAATTATTAAATGGTTCAAATACCATTAATTGTTAAGTAATTTCAATCTTTAGGCATGAGTTCGTGTTTTCTTTCTATTCAGAAAGAGAATTATTTATTTAATATGGACAACCTTTTTTGAAAACAGTAAAAGTTTTAATTCTATTAGACATCTAGCTGATATAATAGAAGTTGTTTAGACACACAATTTGTAGATAAGACACGAAGAATGTTGATAACGTGCGTAGCGGCATAGAAAATGCATTCCATTCAGCTAGATGTCTAATAGAATTAAAACTTTTACTGTTTTCAAAAAAGGTTGTCCATATTAAATAAATAATTCTCTTTCTGAATAGAAAGAAAACACGAACTCATGCCTAAAGATTGAAATTACTTAACAATTAATAATATTTGTAGTTCGAAAAAACAATAAAAACTGGTTCAAATACCTGTGGGCGCAAAGACATATTTTTTAATGAGCACTAATTCTGTGTATATCATTCGGTTTGGAGTGATTTGGTTTGGAGGGAGGTAGGAGAGTATTGTACTAAATGCTAACTAGATTTTCAACACAGACCAACTTGGTGGTGGTACGCTTTTGAAGTGGAAACTTATATCACCTGCTGGGGTCGGCGATCTTGTGTTTATAGTAAATAGTTCTGCAAACGTTAACTAAACAAAGTGACGACGATGGCTGTTGACCATGTTCTGTCGTTTAATGCAAATAGATCTAAAAAGTTAAACTTTGCAAATTATATTTATCATCTCTAGATCAGTAGCTCTTTATTGTACAACAAGATATTATTGTGGCACTGTACACTTTTTGCTGAATCTTAAAAATAAAATTTACTAAAATACTAAAAAATATGAAATGACTACTCGATATTAAAAAATCCACATTTAAAAAAACGTGTCCACTGTAAGCCCAAAAAAACCACCGTTCGAATAGCTTCGTCGTTCACCTTAATGGCAATATAACACCTTATGAACATCTACAACATGTTATTACAGGCTCCTTAGATTTCGGTAGTACCAGTATGGTGGGCGCTGGTCATACTTCGAGGCCTTGACACAACTGTGCCCATGTCCCCCGTTACTAAGACTACATTAAGGTTGGTGGGAGCTCAAAGTAGGCATGCCGCAGGGGGGCAACAGTAAAATTTGGCCTGAACGCGGTTGACTTATTGGAATGTAAAGAAATCCTATTGCACTATTGCAGTTTTGAGAGTGCATAAAATTATTGAGATATAACAATTCATCAATTCTTCTTTATTGTAATGAAGTTAACTAAAAAAGCTGGTGGTAATATTGCATTGCAACGTGAACAAAACAATAGTGTGAGTATGTTCCAATTGAACATTCGAAAAAGCTTTGCAGCAATATATATATCAGTAAAAAGAGTTTATCGCAAATTTTGTTTCATAAAAAAAATACGTGATTATCTCTAGAAAGATGTGCTTCTATTACTGAGTTGTTTCAATTTTTGGCCACTCTTGTAACTATACGGAACTGTAGAGCTTACCAGGTTTAAAATAAAATGCTTAAACATAAAAAAAACTATTTTAAAGAAATTGAAAACATGACCTAATAAGAAGGCTACAATTTAAACGAAATGTACAGCATACTTCTAGGTTTGTTTTAAGAATACTAACCTTTATCTACTTTTAAAGCACTTCCTTTCGATATGGGCTTTTAAATACAGACACTAAGTTACGGTAATATTTGTGAATTTTTATTTCTTTTCCTTAAGATTTTACTGAACAAGTTTCGTTTTATATTTACGTATGTTATTTTTTAAGATGTGCCATTGGCTGCAGTTATTGTTGCATGTCTTTTATTTTCTCTGTATCTATTTATCTCAAGTGCATATATTATATTATGTGGCACTATTGAGCATGTTTGTATGTGACAAAAAAAAAGCATTATTGGCACTCAACTTCAAAACAGAAGAGCTGCTAAAGGTTTCCATTGTACTTCTGACAAAAAAAAAAAAAAGATAACTATGTTTTACGTTGCCAGCCATTTAACCCCCTTAAACATGCACTAAACGTTGCAATAAGTGCTGGGGTTGTTGTCACAAAATTTTGCACAACACTTAAGCTTATCTACATCTTCATAACAACAGCACAAATACAGTGAAAACTGTAAGTGCAGGGAAAACTTGCCAGCAAAAGAAACAAAACAAAACAACCAGAACAAACACAGTGTTCATTCGAAAAGAAAAACTTTCTTCTAAATACTCGTACTAGACTAAAGAGGACAAACAAAAACATAAAACAAGAAAACTACTAACACTCTGCCACTGCCACTACTACATATAGCCCAAAACAGCCAGCCATTAACAACAAAACGATCTTAACGCCATCTTAAGCAACACTTAACGTTGCTCGAGTTTGAAACTCTCACAAAAACATGGTCATGATACATAAAACATTTTTTGTTATTTTTGTTTTTTTTTTTTTTTTGTAGCCAAAAGATAAAAAAGAAATTAAATTAAATTTTGTATTTTTATTCTTGAGATGAAACAAAAGTATAAAAAATGACTTTAATTAAGTTAAGACTGCAAATGAAACACAAATATCTGTGGATGTTATTTATAACATTTTATTACTCCAAAGCTGCAAAATTTAAAACCCAAATTGTTCTGGTACTGATATGATTGTTGAATAAATTCAATAAATTTTTACTAAACAAAATTGAATTTCTATTTCTTCTGGCTGTGTGTGGCAGCAAAACTTTTTATATTTTCTTGACCAATTGTTTTGTTGAGTTTGTGTGTGTCTCCCTTGTAGTTTTAGCTGCAGCGTTTGTTTAACTAGAATTTTCCTGTGCTCCCCAATTGCAACTGAAAATTGTTGTAAATTTAATCAAAATACAAGATTGCAAACGAAAGCCATAAAATAACAACATCAACATCATCAATAGCAGCCAGAGTAAACCTGTGTGAAATTCACATACATCTATCTAGACTTGATTGCTTGTTTTCTCTATTTCGAAAGTGTGTTGGTAGATGAGTGCGTGCTTGTGTGCATTCAGTTGGTCATATCTCGTCTCTTCCGTTTCCTATTTTAAATTGAATTTTAAAGAAAGCTTTGCTAGTGATGTTTATTTGAGTTTGTGTTTTTTTTGTTGGTAGTAGAAAAGAGAAATAAATATTTATTAACTTAATTTAAAATGGCAAGAAGAAAAAGAATTAAATAAACAAAGACTGGACAAAGTTAGTTTAGAAATGTTTATCATTTATTGGCTTTAAAGAAGGGCCGCAGTAGCCTGAAAGAATGTCTTATACAAAAAATTAATCGGCAAAAATTATAGTCGCACAAAGATACATAAAAATTTAAAGCG
Source organism: Phania funesta (assembly GCA_963932375.1). Lineage (NCBI taxonomy): Eukaryota > Metazoa > Arthropoda > Insecta > Diptera > Tachinidae > Phania > Phania funesta. The sequence goes on along the minus strand of OZ010654.1, from coordinate 89,856,499 downwards.
TCTAAACAGAGAAATTCATCGTCTTATTAATACTTTCAAAAATTATTTTGAGAAAAAAATACTAGGCTGATATATTATTCCACATTTTCCAAAAACCGATATTCAAATAGTTTGAAATTTTTAGATACTCGGTTTTGGTTTTAAAATCAGCAAAACCCCCGGTCAAGAAAATAACTTCAGCATTTGTTTATATATATTTTTTGCTGTTTTTAAGTACTGTGTGTCATTCGTGTACAAAACCAATTTAACATCTCTATTCAAATCGCTAGCACTTTGAAAATAGTGGTAGTATAAGTGGCACTGTGATCCTTTTGCTGACTCAAACAAATAAAATTCACTAAAAAGGTACAAACTGCCTTTTTATAAAATACTACTCGTTATGAGCTGGACGTTCAGTATTTCTTGGCATATTAAAAAAAATACGAACATTTTTTACTTGGGCAGAAAATAAGAAATTATCTCAATAAGAGCGAACTAAGGAAATCATTGCGAATTAACGCGGTTGTTTTATGCTGTTTGTGGTCGGTAGGCGCCGCCTTGTAGTTCGGATATTCATGACGTACAGTTGAGGCCACAAGAATTTCGCTATCATATGCAGTCACGAATATCGAATACAGCCACTGTCGATTGGATATTGTCGGGTTTTCGGCGACGTACGTTGAAGAAACGAAGACCCTTATTACCAGTAACCGACCCAGCTTTTTCAAACTTTATTTTACAACTCTTCGAATTGTTCACACATAAGTTGCACTTTCTCGTTGCCACTTGCAGGAGAAAAATGCTACACAATTTAAATAATGCACTTATATTAATTTGCTGTAAAAACAAAAAAAAAATCAAGAACCGGTTTTTACGTATCAAAAACCCGGGTTATTCGACCTTCAATAAAGCGGCATTAAAAAAAAATTAACCACTGTAAGCCCGATAAAAGTGGTCGAATGGCGTCGTCGATCACTCAGCTGAACACACTCCGTAACGAGAAGCACATGTTTTTTCAATAAATTTTTGCGTAGCCCTAAAATTATATAAAAAAATTAAACAAAAAGCTTTCTTATCAACCATATTTCGTATTTACTCAAAGTTCCTTTATTAAGTTACAGTTTTCTTACGCATTCTCAAATGCTGTACAATCTGCTGCATACTTATGGGCTCAATGTCTTAGAAGCGTAACTACAGTTATGTTGTTTGTTAATTATTTTTAATAGAGTTTAATGTAGATATTTAAAAAAAATCTGTCTGTACAAGAGACCTAAAATGATGATTTTAGTCCAAAAATTTTAAAGATAAATTTTTAATATCCTGTTAATGTTTGTGTGTTTTTCTAGAATTTATAAATGTCAAATTTATTTTATTATTATTTTTATTAAATTTTGTTCAAACGGTTTGAGATAAAGACTTGAATTTTATATAGAAATAAATTGCAAATGAATTATCGATATAAAATATAAAATTGTTAATAGCTTTAGTTGAACTTGTTTTGCATCTTTTATATTTTTTATCCGTTACTACTTTCCGTTTTAAAAGCCCTTTAAATAATAAAATTAAAGAAAACATTTTATGTTGTTAACTTATATTTGCTTTATATTTTGCTGAGTTGATATGATTTTATAACCAAAACCAACTTGTATTCAAGTACGGGAAATTTCCCTGGCGTAATTTTAACAACCTCTATAAATTACAGTTGAATATTTTTGCAATGCAAATTTCATTCATATGCCTAAAAACGGGTATGTTTTTGTAGACATATTTTTGCTTTGTTTACAAATACATATTCTCTTTTTTATCTGCTTGTCCGGGGTTTTGTTTACAATATCACTTAGCACTCATGCACACACATATACACTCACAATATGCTAAAAAAAAAGGTCGGTCCAACGTATGTGCATTAAAAAGAAACACTTGCACATATAAATTTTGTGGCAAAACACGAAATTAAATATAAAAATGTAGTATATTTCCAGGAGGGTTAATTTAGAAATACCAACCCTATAGAAAATTACCCTTCCCCGGAGTTCAAAAGGACTATTGCAATAATTTCTTGCATATTTAATTATTTCTTATAATTTCTCCTGCCCAGTTTCTTTTTTTTCTCTTGCGTATTCATGCGTGAAGTAGCGCATATATTCTCTTTTAAATATCTTGCACAAAGCTCTTTCACACGCATGGATTACTATGTTTACATTGCCATATAATTTTTGAAAAAATTTGATTATTATTCTTTTGCGTTTTAGCGTAAATAATGGTATTATAGAACAACTGAACATATTATGTTAAACAAAAAAAATTTGAATAACTTATGCGTGAAAAGGAATTTATCGAAAAACAAACAATTTGCGGTGGTTTAGTTTAAACAAAAAAAATTGCTTTTGTGTTTTAAAAGGCTACTTCTTATTGCATAGATTTGACTAAGTGTACAAGAGGGAAATGAAATATTTGTAATAAAAATAAAGTATTAAAACAGGACAACCTCAAAGGCATCACAAAAATTGTTATGGATCCATATTGGGTAGCTACCAAACTTCAGTTGCATTGCCAGCTGGCGAGAATATTATTACGGATGGCAACTGGCACCCAGCTCTAAATTTTACTACAGGGTGTCCGCCGGGTGGGTATACTACTTTGTTTTGCCGCCATTTTGGTAAACATTAGTCTTGACAGTTCATATTTGGCAGTCGTGAACTAGAGACGTGGCAAATTTATTATAAAAAAAATATTCGGTAAAACAACGTGTTTAAATCGTTAAAACATTTTTTTAAAATCAGTCATCGACGAGAAAGTTACGTGAAATTTTTGGGAGAAACAAGGGAATGGAATTACTGCGAGACCTCTTTCCACAACAAGTTATTTCAAGGAATGGTGATGTTGATTGGCCTCCACGGTCGCCTGATTTGACTTCTCCGGACTTCTGTATGTGGGGATATCTGAAAAGCAAGGTTTATGCAAACAAACCAGAAACGCTGGAGCAACTCAAACAAAATAGTCGTGATGCAATACCGCGTGAAATGTGAGAGAATGCAATGAAAAATATGTTTAAAGGGGCTCGCATTTGTGAGGCTAACAGAGGCGAACATTTATTTGATATTTTATTCCATACATAATTGCCGACATTAAATAAAAGATTTATCAATATACGATCCATTCTCTTTCATTTAATCAAAAATTATACACAGAGTAGTATACCTTCCCGGCGGACACCCTGTAGTTCTGGTTACCGAACATCTCTGGTTGCTGGTAGGCAACTCAACGATAATTCAATTGCTTGACATACTCTACCTATTGATTTCCCTAAGTCTAAATAACTACAACCGTCAGGGCCTTCAAATTTCAGATGGTCTATATTAAGTGCATTTTTAGCAAAAATCGTAAATAAATAAGAACCGGAAGAAGAGAACTTCCCATATATAGTAATATTAAAATATGCGCCGGCAGAAGGCGAATCCCCATACAAAGTAACTATTAGTTTTTCGAATTGTAAACAACTACAATTAATTAAATTAAAGTCCTTTCAATTTGATGGCAGTTTGGACGCTGGCTTTTAGGTTCTTGATAGTTGTCCGTGTTGTGGACCTTCGGCAAGTTGCAAGGGTTTTCTGCTCTAGTAAAGATTTTTTAAATAGTTGTGATACGCTGCGACCGTTGTACCATCTTTCGAACACTGACAATAGATTTGAACAATTTCAAGATTTTAAATTTCGAAAAGTTTTATATTTTTTATTTTAAACTTTTGCCTCGATTTAATTTTAATATGGTTCGTTTTGTTTGTAAAATATTTACCTTTATCCTGGTAGAAGAAAATTTTTTAAAAATATATTTTATGATTTATTTTAAAAACAAACATTTTTATAGAAACAATTTTTTGCCACAAGTTCCACGTTATCTCGGCAACTACTGAGCACAACAAAAAGCAATGTTGGCACGGCTCCAAGGAAAAATTGTTTTTGAATTCTGGATTTGTTATGAAACAGCTTCCTTCTCGACGGTGTATCTCAAAAACTAGATTCAATCTGAAAAAGACCGAGTTCAGATTAGAATTCAGCACCCCAAATAACATAAGAAACAACTTTTCTTTAGTCCATTCCAAAAGTTGAAATTGCATTTGTCAACTTGTGTTATTACTTGTTCCTTAACTGATGGTAGGGAAAGCAAAGCGCACCGCATGAAGCTGCTAAAAAAAATTAACTTAGCTTGTAAATAACCACGCTGTAACATATCTAACTAATTGGCATGGGACGGATGCATAGTAAACTTCCTTCGCAGAGGGGTGATGTTCAAATGGCGAATTTTTTTATATTACTGTTTTTAAAGTCCTTTCAATATAGAAAAATCAATGTTTTTTTGCTGCTTTTAGCAAAACGTAATGATACGGGCTTAAATAAAATTTGTCGCTACTTAATTGTTGCCATAAACCTCTGAGTTTTGACTTGTTATAATATTTATGTAATAAAATTAAAATAGATGTATGTAAATCCAGAATATTAGCAAATATTTAACTTTATTCTATAATTTAATGAACTTTGCCCAAAAATGGGGAACAAAACCTAAATAAATATGAGATCTCAATGTGTGCGCCCGAATGTATGCTTCGCAATTTGCAAACCATAAACTTATGCAATGAAATATTTCTATTTACGAAAACTTGTACAAATTTACATTCATTTATAAATGAGTAAATAGTGAAAGTCATACCAAAAAATAACAAGCTAAAGGGATTAAGCACGTTTAGCATAAGCACCAACACTAATACGCAAGGCTTAATAATACATTCAACTAAATGTTACACACTTACATATAAAGCTAATTTTATACACACATGAGTGTAAATATGTATTGTTGTTCCATAATGATTTATTGCCATTTATATTTAGCTTCTTTAGTTATTTTCCATCTCGCTGTGTACATATTTTACAACAATATTTGCATAGGTTTTGTGTTGCATTTTGTGCACTGTGCACTTGTTCTGTGTACTTTGTTTTATTTAAATTTGGAAAATATGTTGTTGTTGTTGTATTTACAATAAAATAGTTACCAGTTGTATTTCTTGTATATGCATAATTTTATTTCAGTTGCAAATAAAGACATTTTTAATTGCACCAAAACGCAGCAATTGTTCCAAATTTTTTTCAAATTTTTTATTTAGATTTTGTAGCATAAACTTGGGGGGAAATACAAAATTCAACAGCCGTTAAATATGGAACTATTAAGAACGTTATTTGTACTGCTCTGTTTTTTTTTCTTTAGTAAATTTTAAGAGAGAATAGGGGAAATTTTCTACCAGCCAATATACAGTGTAACCTCGATGAACGCAAACCTCGATAAACAGACACCGCAGCACCTAGATTCTTTACCTTTATGGCACTAAATTAACTTACGTAGAGGTTTCAAGGTAAAAATAGACATAGACATTTTTGGCTCGGTTTTAGCAACAGCCTAAACTTCTAAAGGGGTCGTTAACCGTTGACGCACTGCATTTGCCTTTGTTTAACTGAAATTTCAGTTTCATCGATTGGAATTTCCTATCGTACAATTTTTTACCGCTGTTATTGTAATTGTGTGGTTGCCAGACCTTCTTTAATTTTTGTTGTCAAGACTTTTGAGCAAAAGAGACTAATCCAAATTTTTATCCGACCTTCCGTGTCGCAATGTTTGTGCCTTGAATCTTCAGAAGGACTTCGTGGAGACACTATACGAGTGATTTGTAATGAATTCGCCACTACAGCTTTTCTGGGCTTTGGCATATAATTCCATGAACACTATTTATCAGTCAGTCATATTAAGTTTTCACTGTATTCCGGATTAGACTTGCAGGTACATTTTTACCCGATACCAATATCATACGCCGATCTTGCTTCTTTTTCATAGCGCCATCTCAACATATTGCTGTCCGATGCAACCAATCCCTCCTGCGGCTGAAAATGTTAAATTTGCTGAAAATGTTAAATTTGGCTTCAAAATTTTGTACTCTTGTCATTCCGCGACTGATGTTGTTTAAGTTTATTATGCTGCTACCGAGAAAGAAATATTCGTCTACTACCTCGTCAATTAGCTGTAGTTAACAACGTTCATATTTTGCGTAAGACTTTGGAAGTGATTCTTTCTTGAAACGAGGGTGCCATTGCCTAAGTAGTCAGCACGTTGACTATTAAGCATGCGATGCCTTTAATCTCAGCCGCTGCCAAACAATACCATAAATTTTTCTTATATGAGCTAACTTCTATACATACCAGTATATCACTGCGGCTTCTTCGTCGGTATCCCTCTATAGCACTAAACCGTCGACAAAGTAAAATAAATAATAAAGTGGCTATAAAAGCTTCAAGTAATGCAGCTACATAGCAGTGAAGCTATTCTATAACGCTACTTCACCCCCTCTCTTGACTATTTCTTTCCAAAGAAAGTAATACAGTTCATTCCGTTGGTTTGTGGGCATTAATTGCCTGAGTCCTTTTTACCTTTAAAAAAATGCAAACCTACTTTCGCCGAGCCTTTCCCAATCCTTCAGCTCTGGATGTTAGTTTCGTACTAAATAGCTTTGGGCCAACAAGTTATTTCGGTGAGTAGTTAAATTTTTTCAGCAAGTCATTATAGAGGACTTCGCATTGTTTAACAAATTTCCACTTTCAAATTTAAACACAATTCAACAAATGGTTCTGACGTACGTGCTAAAGATAACGACGTAAAGACAACGTTATTGATAAGGAACTATGTTTTTTTTTATTTAAACTAGAACAATTTTTCCACGTAAATTACTTTCACTGACATTTATGAAAAAAAATTATCTTCTCAAACCTATTTGCGAGTTCTTATAAGTTTATTGTTGCTTGTCTTTTGCTTTACTCATTAAAATTATAAATCATGCTCTCATGCTCTTTGACGTAATTATGCTATAAAGCATATTTTCAGGCTGCGTATTGCGAAGTTTTTACAATTTCGTATGTGGGAATAAGTCACAGTGTAAAGTGTCTTAACAACAGATATATCCAAACAGCATGCAACACATAATAATTTTCCTGCATTGTTGTAGATCATCGTGTTGCAGATCACTGTAGTTTTTATCAACATTTATTTTTATTTTCTTTAAAAATATGTTGCCTTATATTTTTTTATAACCATTTAACTTAACAACTACTTTGAGTGTAGTGCTTTGAGCAGCTCGTAATTGTAGTAGTTAAAATATTTAAACTTAAAAGCCAACAAATCACTAGAGGCTATTATTCAACAAAAAGGCAACAAAAAAGTGTAACATTTTGTATATTTACGAACACAAGAGCAAAACTTAAATAAGCCCTCTTAAGAGTAATTTATGTTATGGAAAATATTTATTTTTATATTAATTATAATGAATTTTAGGTTTAAAATTAAATATACATCGAGTTTTTTTAGGAAAATAAATTTTGTGTAAAATCTTGACAAAAAATTTTGTACTAATTGCGAACAATATTATTAAACAAGCAGAGCCTTAAATAATTCTTCGTTATTTCAAATCAGTCATGATTTTAAAATGGAGCTCAAATCTGAACGTGTGTATTCTTAGAAGCATTTCGCTAAAACGCTTTCTACTCTGAAGTAAGCTTTACATATGGCCGAATGAAAAACTGCATATTTTCAGGCCCTTAAAATTATGTTGTTTTTATCGAAACTTTTTAAATAAATTTTTTGCTAACTGTGTAAAGTGAAGTATACTTTCAGGCTTGTTAATAAATTAATATTTACCTTATTATAAAAATAAAAATAAAATAAATAAAAAAATGCTGCATATCTTCGAGTACTTAACTGTCAATGCTGTAATAACTATTTTACTTACTTTGAAAATTGAAACATACTTTTAGGCTTGCTTAGTTAAAAAGGGCTGCATATCTTCAAGTACCTTCTAAATATATTCACTTTTATTTCTCCACGTTGTAATAAATATTTTATTTGCACTGAAAATTAAAGCATACTTTCAGGCGTGGCTACAAATTGATATTTCCTGTAATAAGAAGACAGTTTTATTGCAGAAATATTTTTCCGCAATTCTTGGTTTTCTTTAACATTTTCACTGCTTTACTCTTTTTTGCCCTAAAAAGTAAAGCTATGAAAATTGTTGCTTAAAGTTGTCCTTTACGACATTAAAAAATGATAGCAGTATCATAGAGCCCCTAAAATTTACGCAGTTTATATTCGAATTACTTCGTTATGAAAACAACATAAACATGATTTCATGTCTTGAAATTAATTCTTAAAATGAATGACAGGTTTTACTGCTCATTTTTATACTCCTACATATGAACAGGGCGTGCTATCGGTGGAAAATAAAATTTTTGTCTACCAGCTCGCCTGAAATTTCTATTCCTAGGTCGGCCACTGCAATGTGCTACATAACATGGCACGTTCGATTGGCTAGTACCCTGTTCGCTTTCATATTTGTTGGTTGGCTTCAGATAAATTTTCTTATATCTAAATTATTTAAACGAAATACTGGATCTATGTATTTCATTTGAATAAAAAACCATCATTAAGAACCCAACAATTGTTAAGTAAAATCAATTTAAATTTCAAACATTGCATTTGTGTGTTTAGGCAATGAGACGCAGCACTCTCAAAGTGAACTAAGTTTGAAAATTTAATTTCTAAACAAGAACATGTTTACATACTTTCAAATTTGAATTTGACCAAATGTTAAACATCAGGAAGATAATAGGAAAACATAGAAAGTATGTGCGAATACTTGTATAAAAAGAAATGCTACCGAAACGAAAGTACTCGTAAGAAGATAAAACATGGCACTCGGTTTGTGTGGTTTAAAACACATTTCATCGATGATATTTGCATAATCAGAAGTCTTGCAACATATTCTAATTTTTTTTTTTCTGAAGTGGAGTAAAAAAAAACTTCCACTATGCTGTCTGCTGTGCTAAATCTTTAACTTGAACAGCAGCAGATGGCAGCTTCACCATCATCATCAGCTACGGCAACATTTTACAGATTTCTTTGCGTTAAGTCAACAATTTGAGAAAGTAAAGGGAAAATAATAATATGTTGTCATAGCAAATACAAACAGACACAGTGGCACTTAGTTATTTGCATTTTCTAATACATTCATTTGAAATTCGTCTCAACGTTAGAAAGTTTTTTCCCTTGATTTCTTTTCTCATTTTTTCTTCCAAGTGTCATGCAAATATTATTAATGTGAACCTTGATTATTTTGTAATTTTATTTGCAAAGTTTAACACAGTTTTCATGTCTTTCTCCTTTAAACATTTGTGACACATCAAAATCAAAGTGTTGATTTATGTGGCACAAAGGGAAATATAACGATTTGGTGGCATGAAAAAGTACATAATAGAAGATGAATCAACATAAAATTGGGTGTAGTTTTTTGTATTAACAAATCGTATTTGATCAAAAGCAACTCACTGTTCGTTCATTAGAATTCTTTATACCGAAATTGTTACCTTTTCTACAGCTCTAAAGTCCCTTTTTGCCAGCAACATTTTGTTGTGCGTAAATGTTTTTCTTTTGTCTTCGAATTTGCTGACGTTACAATTATTCCTGATGAATAAGTTACACATTCGTATTAGTTTCGTCCTTATGATAAGGAATGAGTTGAATAATTGGACTTTCCACGAATGAAATAAAATTGTACCATTTTTAAATAAATACTACTACCTTTTTAGAAAAGTACTTTGTTAAAAAAAAGTTCCTCTCAAAAACAATTCCTATTACAAAAAGTAAATTTTTCAACATTTTTCCTGCAAAAAATTATCCTTTAAAAAATTATGTTCATCAAAATGTGGTAACGTAAAAAAGTACTTTTTAAGCAAAGTACTTATTAACGCTTTAAAAGGACTTACTAACTAAATAAATGGATGTCTATTAAAAAGGTTCTATTAAAATTGATGCAAGAAAACACCGGTAGTCTAGTGAGTAGTGTGTTAGTCTATCACTAGGGGGGTCGTGGGTGCGATTCCCACCAGAAACTCTGGTCTGTTTTACAACAACGGGCAAAGGTCTATGTTACTATGCTCGGTAATTTAAGTTAGAATATAATTTGTAATTGTATTTTAACATTCAATAAATAACAAATAAAATAAATTAGTGCTTTTTGAAAAACTGCGTTTCTAAAAAGTTTCGTTTATAATTATATTTTTGGAAACATCTTTAAAGTACTTTTTCAAAAAGTACTTTTTTCAAAACGACACTTTTTTTAGAATATAAAATTAAAATTGATATAAAAATTTTTTTTTTGAAGATTAAAAAAATTAAATTTTCTTTTAAGGTTCTGTTTTAAACAGTTTCTTTTTAAACTGCGTTTTTTAAAGTTAATTTTTTTTAATTATCTTCTTCAAAAAACCAAATTTTTTTCAAAGATATTTACATAATATTTTGTTAAGATGCGCATTTTCTAAACGTAGTTTCGAAAAAAGGTACTTTTTTAATTATACTTTTGAAATATCTTTTTAAAGAAATATTTTTAGGAGATGTATTTATTAATATTTACTCAGTAGGTTCTTTTAAAAATTATACTTCTAAAAAGGTACTTTTTCTATGGTACTTTTTGAAAAAGTTATTTTTAAAGTTACTCCTTTAAAAATATAAAAAAAAATATTTGGTCCTCTTCATGATTTTTTTTTAGTACTTTTTCAAACTAATAATGTTTGTATGAAAACTGGAAAATCGATAATAATTTTTAGAACGTACTAACTGGGAAAAAATTGCATGTATTAAATTCAAACCTTTTGAAGACGTCCACGGCCTATACGATTTAAAGCAACATAAAAAAGAATAACGTTGTCGGTATTTATGGGTGTGTCGGGAAATATAGGCAGTCTCTTAAGTTTTTCAAATTTGTTTTTTCTTTTCTGTTCTTGGATATATATTGAGTATTGCTTTTCGCTAATAGGAGTTGGACATTCTACTCCAATTTGTTGGTTGACTGGCCGCAGTTAAATTGTTTTATAATTTGTTTTATTATCAGCAACAAAATTGTGTTAAGGAAAGAGGAAAGAAAAACCTTGAGGAATTTAATACGCTTACACAAAGCTGGCACAGGAAACGTAATAACAACCCAACACTCTTCCCTTAAACATGCGCAAATAAAACAATTTAAAAATAAAAAACACACAGACATATTCCTATAATGAGAATTTAATACCAAGAAAATATTTTACAAGGAAAAAAATTTTCGAAATTATTTATGGTTTTTACGACAAACGATTTTATCATAATGATGGTTGTTGAGACGAGTAGGATTGCCTGTAATAAAAATTTTTCAATATAAAAAAAATGAATCAAGTAAATATTTGGTGACATACTTCAATGGTGAATGTGTAGAATGATGATTAATGGCAGCCAAAATTTATTATTGGGATTGGTCTTTTTTATATACGTTTTTTTGTTAAATAAAAAAAATATTGGTTATACACCTTAACTCATAGCAATATGTATGATATGATGGAAATACCTCTACTAAGCCATAAACCCAATATTTGTTTGCAATTCTGACATAACTACGTACGCTGAGATAAATACAGGGTGTCCGCCCGGAAGGAATACTAATTTGTTTTTTTATAATTTTTGATTAAATGAAAGAGAATGTATCGTATATTGATAAATGTTTTATTTAATGTCGGCAGTTATGTATGGAATACAATATCAGATAAATGTCCGCCTCTGTTAGCCTCGCAAATGCGAGCCTTTTTGAACACGTTTTTCACTACATTCTCACACATTTCACGCGGTATTTCATTAATTTCATCAAGAATATTTTGTTTGAGTTGCTCCAGCGTTTCTGGTTTGTTTGCATAAACCTTGCTTTTCAGATATTCCTACAAAAATAAGTCCGGAGCAGTCAAATCAGGCGACCGTGGAGGCCAATCGACATCACCATTCTTTGAAATAACTTGTTGTGAAAAGAGGTCTCGCAGTTATTCCATTGTAATCCTTCCTGGCTGTATGCGATGTGGCACCGTCTTGTTAAAACCACATGTTAGTCAAGCCCAAAGCATGCAGTTGTGAATTGAGGTTGATGGATTGTTTTGAAAACTTTCTTGAACAGCAGTAATGTTTTCAGCCGATCTTGCAGTACGTTGTGGTCCATGCTTGGGCCTATCAGCTACAGTCCCTCTTTCTTCGAAATCATTCACTACACGATAAATAGTGCGTCTTGTTGGCACGATGTTTCTCCCAAAAATTTCACGTAACTTTCTCATCGTCACAGTAATCGATGATTGATTTTGATAAAATGTTTTAACGATTAAAACACTTTGGTTTACCGAATATTTTTGCCAAATATGAACTGTCAAGACTAATGTTTACCAAAATAACAGTAAAACGAAACGGGTGTCTGGACGGACACCCTACCCTGTATTTTATGAAATATCGAAAAAATTGCTTTTAAGATATTCGTGAACTTTTGTGGTTCCTTAAAATATACTTTCGATTTCAAATCTACCATTTCAATCATTCAATGATAAGATACTAAATCTTTATTTTTGCCACTTCTACTCAAATTGTGTCATCTAAATTGAAGTTGCTCTGATTGTTGTTGTAGCATTTCGATTGCAGATTTTTAAACTGTTATAATTAAGCATCCATCACTTTAGATTCTCTACCACACACACAATAACAGACTTAGTAATTTTATGGTAATTAGTTTTTTGTTAGCAACACAACAACAACTACAACAACAATAGTTAACAACATAATCCTAAACAAGCTGATGAGTGCGATAATATCAAAATGTAGGTACAAAAACACTTATTGCCAAGTTGTAATAAAACACACAAAAAACCTCCCTCCTCCTATCCTCCATTGACCACCATGTGTCATGGCAATTTATGAAACTTTTTACAAAAATTCATTTAAAATAGAGAAATTGTCACACATTTGTACTGGCCATCGAAATCATGAACGTGGCACGAAATCTATTCACAGTGATACAACTTTATTTCGGAAAATTTGGCAGGTGTCTGTCGTTTGCTACAGTTCTACGTCATGACAACATTGTCATCATTATTAGAGCAGCTTAACAAAGTTTTTCCAGCAATTTTGATTGGGTGGGAAAACCATAAAATTACGCAGCCATACAAACTTCACACACCATCATTTTCTCATCCTCTAAATTTTTAAATGCTCTACAATGCAAATGATGTTTATGAAACACTATACAAGAAAATTAACTCTCGGTCAATTTATTTGATTTGTGCGCGTAATAAACAACTGGAAAATGACAACTGTGAAGTTTGCATAACTATTTTGGAATGAATTATTTGATATTTAAAAACAATAGAAGGCAATTTTGCATTTTTCATTATTTACTTAGAAGGCTTGTGTTTTTGGCTCAGCCCAGTTCTAGATAAGGTTTAAATCTATTCGAACGCACGTTCTATCAGTTAGAACTTAATTTTTAGTCCAACTGCAATATAGATCATCAAGATCTTATTGAGTTATGGTATATTTACAGTTCGTTAGAATTTTAGTACAGGCTCATGTGTCTCTTGCTCAGTTCAGTTCCTGTTCAGTTTTATTTTATTTCAAGTCTAGATCTCGTTCTTGGCTTTGCCAGTGTTATTTTAAATTCATTTAGGTTCCAATTCAGTTTATTTCTAGTTGGATCTAGTTAGCTCTTCTAAATTTCTGAGTTCATTTGACGTTAGTAAAGGAGTGTTAACAGCGGCTGCGAATACACTTAGTACAAGTACTTTTGCTTTAGGGAAGGCTGATATGAAGAAAATACTCTTGAGTGTAGTGCGCATCAATTAGAAGAAGTGAGTGGGTCTATCTAACGTTTGGAATTTAAGTCGCCTATTAAAAGAAGTAACGAATATTATTCGCAAAAGCTATAAAGATTGACGGACGTTTTCATAAAAACTTACAACTGGCATATAAACCACTAATAAGCAAAAGTGTATTCAAAAACGATTATTATGAAAGAATTCGGTTGTAGGTTTCAAGTTGCCCCCGGAGCCGTGTCTTCTTGGTGATCCTGCCAACTTGATCATTTGTTACCATAGGAGAAGTGGTACCAATCCCCAAAGCCTGCCTGGTGCCTGAAATTGGTAGAAGATAAGTCGAGTCTCCTAAAATGGTACTGGGAAATAGGCGTGCCAAAGGACTATGAAGTATGAGATTGAGTTAAAATTGACTTGATATCTTTAGCGAAACAAAAACAGCTAAAAATTAATAAAAAATATTTTTGATTTTGCATTAATTAAAATTATTTATAAGATAAATGTTCCACATAGCTGACCTTCTAGTCCCTAGCATTTTTTTCTTTTCATGAACAAGTGGAGATTTCGTTATTTTGTGGTGTGTAAATGAAGTTAGAGTTTGTAAATAGTGCTTGCATGTCCTCCCACTATTAACCTGCGTTAGCGAAAATATAAGAAAATCAAATAATTATAATCGGAAAAACAACAAGCCTTGAGAAAACTTTTGGTATTTGTATTGCTGAGTAGGTATAACCCAGCAAACATTTTTTTTATATATGCGCATAAATAAGAATAATATGGATTCGCGCTTTTTGCGGCTGTAATCGTAATTAAAAAACATTGTCGAGGTAATCATAATCTAAGAGCAACGTACTGTTTGAATTATATAGTTTTAAGCATATTGTTACGTTTATTACCGCAATAAACGTTAACTTGTAGGGTTCGTTTAATTGCAAGGATTAAAATATACAGTCCTTAATGATTTTATCACTACATAACTTTATTCGGCAATTTCGACTCTTATCTACAACTCTTCAGTGTACTAATTTACACTGTAACTTTAACGCTCTTATGTACACGCAGATATTCATTCTGTGAAATCAAAAAGTCAACTCTACTCTCCTCGGTGCCATTATATAGAGATCTCGGCCGGTTCTTGAAATGTCCCGAACATACGTGATATTACGCATCATTTATTTCATTTGCTGGCTTAGTAGTTTTGTATATGTATTCGTGTGTGTGTGTATCTTTTGTTTACTTTTTCGTTCTGTAAAAGTGGTTTTTGAATCTACTTTGAATCGCGGATCAGGGAATTTTCGCTAGGTAATTGTTTTTGCTTTATGTTTATAACATTGCGTATTTGTACAATAGGTAGTTTCACACAAATTTCTTGCTGACAATTATTTTTTTATTATTTAATTAAAACATATTCGATAATTAATTCGTAACAATATTATTATTGTAGATAATAAAAACAATATAACCCTCCTTAAATAATAGAAAAGCAGAAAATTCATATTACTGATTGGCAGCGGCTGGGGTACGAACACAGGCGACGAAAGCCGTGGCATGCTTAATGGTCAATGCGCTAACCACTTGAACCGCAGCACCCTTATAATTGAAATAAACAAAAAAAACTCTATATTTTATCTTAATTTAGAACATTTTATGATTAGGGTTATTATATTATTTTTGTATGTTTACAGTACTTTGCATGCGGTTATAATTCTAGTAAAAATCTTATTGTTCAACTCAATCATGTAACAATTATTATGTTACATAAATTTCATATCATTTAATAATTAAATGTCAAAAATAACTTGTTTATCGCAACTAAAGTGATGTTGGAAATGTTTTAAATAAGTAATATATATTACTCACAACATTGTTATAGAGACCATAATATGGAAGTCGCTTAACACAGGGAAATGAGCAAGGGCCCATAAATTGTTTTACCATAATTTGATGTCAAATTTACCAACTTGGGAAGACATATCCACTGGAGCATTTGTACACAATCAACTGTTGACCAAGTTTTGAGAAGTCTTAAATCTTCCACTATATCTTTTTTGGCAACTGTTTCCTGTATTTTAGTTTAATTATGTTCGATTATAATTCTTGAGTTTGATAAATATTCAAAATTTTTAAAGTTACATTTTTGTGCGATTATTTCATTATGACGCCGCATTCCGAATTTGATCGATTGTCAATTGGACGGATATTTCCTATATCTTATTTTATGTTGTTCTTCATATCACCTAAGATATCTAAATGTTTTTAGTTTTGAGTAGAGTGTAAGTTGCCCATTTTCATTATTTAGGTTTTTGACTTCAGACTAATGTTTTTCTTTTGTTTAACTTTCTCCTTCATATCCAATTATTATCTACTTTAAGTGACGCAAGATTTATTTAAGATATTTCAATTTGCGCGTTTGCTGGGTTGCACCTGAAGCAGACATAATAATGATTACTGAAATAATGCAAACATGTGTGTTTGTCTTAGGCCTGATGGCATGATGCTAATGTATGTCTAGGAAAAGTTTGTATGTTTTCTCTAAAAGTAATAACAATAGTAGCAGCAGTTGTATCATTTAATGGTGGCTAAAATAAGTATTTATTTTAGAATGTTTGGCAGTTAAGCACAATTATTTTGACCTAAATTGTTGTTGTCAACATTTAAGAAGGCATCGTACCTACCGCATATACCATCAAATTCTGTGCGTGTGTGTGTAAGCACCATTGTGCTTAAGGACATTGTATTTGTTAATGTCTGTATTGGTTAAAGGAAAATACCAAAAGCTTAATTATAACGAATAATAAGGATATTCACTTAAACACGAAATAGCTGAATTTACACAATAAATACAAGTTTGTTTAATGATAGTGATGGTAAGATGCTGATGCTGTAAACGGATGGAGTTGCGAGAGATAAATAAAATTAATTTTTTTAACCAGTAATTCACCGGTAGCTTTTGGCCATTTCTGCAAATAGCTCGTTAGTGATTAATACTGTTGCAAATAAAGGAATGGAAAAAGGAAGTTAATGTGTCTTTCTTTCCTTTGCATTGAATATGTTGTCTCCAACGAACTGTTTGTCTTTTAGAGAAGAAGTGAATTGTTTTGGTTTAATTTGTTATTTTAATGCTGCTATATAACTACAAATCTTAATCTAAGTTAATAGAAGTTATAATGAAGAATAGAATGGCAGTGATTACTTTACCTCCTGTTAGCTAAACAGACCCAGACTAACAACTAGATAGCCAAGGCTTTTCCTTTCAAGCAACTATTTCAGCGAGAGTATCTGCGTTATATGTTTGTAAGTGTAAAGAGCTTAAAGCAGACCGTATGTCTGGAACAAATTATTATTCATGGGATGAGTTAAAGTTCGTAAGGTCCACATAACGTCAATAGTATCTGATCATTCATTCTATCCGTGGCCATCCTTGTAAAATTTTTCTTGATGTAAGACAAACGAATTTATGAATTCAATTAGAATTTATTTAGCAGTTGAAGAAAAGAAAACAAATAAAAAGCAGTCGAGAATATTCGTATATTTTCGTCAGCCCATTAGCTATTCAAACGATTTTAATTATCTTATTTAATTCTTGTTTGATTAACATATTGTTTTTTATTTCAGGTAATATTTCAAAACTTTTTGTTGGATTTGGTAAGAACTGATTTAAAATTGCTAATGTTATTCATGTTAAATTAATTTCAAAATGTGCACCTGGCACGAGAGATTTATTTTCAAACATTCCGTTCGAGTACCATCACTGGTAGATAGCTTATAACACAAGTTATGTAGATGCTGGTTTATCTTCTAGATCAGAAATTTCACGCCAATTCGAATGTAGGCGATAAACCCATTTGTTTTAAGCGTCAGATAAATAGGTCTTCAAACTCGTCTCTAAACTGGTTTATTGTTTCATGTTTGTTTTATGTAAGAACATTTTTTAAGTCCTGAAAAAGCAGCTCGCTAATTAAAATCGGCAATACGGGACTCTTCCGATACTCTTCATGGGTCCATTTAAAGTTTCACTGTATGACAGGTCGCCCGGCTACAATTGTTGAGTCAGGACTTAAGCCAATATAATAGCTTTCACTCTTCTACTTGGTCGTATATCAGAATGTAAATTGCAGAGAATGACGACGGCACGGTTCGGCAGTCCCCTCAGCACCGGTAGCAATGTATTCGTCGTAATATTTTCTGTGCTTGTGATTAGGTGGGGTAATACCTAGTAGCAAACTAATTTGATTTGAATTTTTTGCAAAGGGAAAGAAATACATTTCACAGCGAATAAAACATAATTATAAAATTCAATAATTTGCAAGTTGGGATTTTCTTCAGCAGCGTAAAAAATATGTGCTATGCTATAGCTTTACAAGTTTTATGTACAAATATTTTCCTACTACTGAGCTGTTGCTGTCACAAAACAGCACTTTATTATCATTCAATTTATTATACTATAGCTACTGTTTAAAATACGATAGCAACGAAAACAGGACCAGCACAAATATGACAGCAATTACATTGACAGCATAGTAAAATGATACAGCAGCCGTGCTTTGCCCTAATAAAGAATTTTTTAATACATATAATTTGATTTTTATTTTAACAGCTTAAGCAATAATGTAAATTTTTTGCATTTGCTCCAGCTATTTACAAATATTTTTTATGTTGCATTTAGCGTGGTAACAAAATAGCATACTACAGCGCAGTGTTTACTGTCATATTTAAATTGTTGGTGTATCTGTGTGCTGCTGTATTTTTAGTACCAGCTTCAAAGCAATCGAAATAGCAATTCTATTTTAATTTAAACCCTGGTTGTGTCTTGAAAGAACTACCCAATAAGAAGTCTTAAAACCCAGCAGCAAATACTGACCATTACACAGAATTATATTACCATAAATATTTACTGCTAAAATCTTATGTTTAATACAATCAGCAAATGTTGGCTTAAATTTCTCTAAGGGCAATATTCTATTTCTTTAAATTACACCAGTACATGTCTGTAACTAAGCCATTCCTTTTTTGCATTCAAAATTATCATCAATTCTAGCATTAACAGTTTTCGCTTGTTTTCATTTCAAAAGTAGTAAATAATACGAATATCTGAAGTATGTCTGACTTGGCAGCTGAAAAGAGAAATGGTATCAATTGTCGAAACCTTGTATGATAAAAAAAAAATGCCAAACAAAAAAGAAAGAACAAGGAAAAGGAAAAGCATACAAAAAGATAACGAAAGTAGTTTATAAAACGACAACTGAACTTCTTATTGATAAAAAGCCATTGGAAGAGTAAAATAATAAAAAAAAAGCGAGATGTGCATGAATTTTAGGAAAAATGCATATAATCCAGCCACTATTCAACGAATTCAACATTTTAAGATAAAAACTCCTTTTTTTGTAGAAAAACTAAACACAGAGTGTAAAAGAATATTCTGGTGCGATTTGGAAATGTGAGTGCATATTGTATGGAAATGAAAAGGATGTATGTGAATGTGGAATAGTGATAGAACATTTTGTGCTAAAAAGGAAAAATATTTTCTATAGCATTAAAGAAATCTACTTAAAATAAGCCTGTGTTCTCAGCTTCTAAAATGGAGTTTGTTTGTTTAAAAATTATTTTTAAGCGAGTGTTTTTTGTTAGAAAAAACTTATATACTTCAGTTTATTTATTTCTTTATTTATTTATTTATATGTGACAGACAGTAATTAAATTTATTTATTTAGCTGCAGTAAAATGCAGTATTTACAAGTGGAGTTGCACAAACTTTTGTTTGCTGTGTCATTACTTTGCTAACTAAACATAACGGTAAAAACATGCCGTAAGCACTTTAATATTTTTTTTTTCAATTATCTAAATGGCTTAAATAACAGCCTAAAAATATGCCATATAAAATTTGTTTATCTATAACTCGTGTTTTTTAAGCAAACAAACATTTCAAATATTAATCAATTTATTTTGCAGCCAAATAAAAGGCAACTGTAATATTTGCTCCACAAGGCCCGCCCCACACCTAGACGTTGTACAACCACCTATTTTTTTTTCAAATAAATTACGTTTGTAAAATATCTATATTTTTCATATTTTCACATTTTGTAAAATATCTTTTGCTATTAAAGCGGTGCCAAAAAAGAAATATCCGCTCATGATATATGAGTTTTAAGTTTGTAAACTACTGGTTTTGTTGGTCCTGTGTACTCCTGCTAGTATTTGGTATATTTTACAACTTTTTATGATATTCTTTGCCAAAAATTAATTGAGTGTAGATTTTTATGTGTTTTTACACACACACAGACACAAACTTATGAATTTTTTATATAATTTATTTCCATAGTTTTATTGTTGTTGTAAATGTGTAGTCAGTTTTTTCTTTATTTTTTTTTTTAAAACTTTGAAATAAATTTTTAATACTTGAACAATTTTAAGGTTTATGTTGCTGTACTAACATACTTTTAGTTTTTAAAGGCATTAAGTCAAAAAACTGAAAATATGAATTTTAAAGCATATTTGAGGGAGTGATGTGATTTAAAACATTTGAGCATACAATTCGGGTCAGTCAAAATTGTTATATATTAAATATTTTGTAAACTGACGAAGCTCTTTAAAAGATTTTTTTAATACAATTAAGTTTTCAATGTTGTTTGAAAAATTAATATTGAATAACAATTGTAATAAATATTCTTACTTCTGCTGAGTATTAGTTTTTCGAGCAAGCAGAATTTTGTAAAGCGAATTTTTCGCGCTTGTTTTTTTTTGTTCTCTTAAACAGTGTCCTGGTTAAAAGATTTTTGTCAATAGTGTCTCTTTGATTAATCCCTTTATATAGGGTATCTCCAATGAAACCAGCTACTTGAATGAAACCCATGTTAAAGAGGATGTTAAAGAGGTGCAAGTTCAGAAAAAGGCCTTCTTTAAAAACACGTTTAAAAAGAAGTAACACAACGCCACACTTATCATATGAACAAATCTTCTAGCCACCATGTTCCTCCTTGCTTGCTTGAATTATATTGCTGTGGGCAAATCATATTATTATTGTAGATAATAATAATAATACAGTCCTCTTAGAATGACAGAGAACCCAAAAATTCATGTTATTTATTAGCACCGTCTAATAATATTCAACTTAAGCCACAGTGCACTCTAATACATTGATTAAATATCAAAAGAATTTGACATATGATGACATTTAAGAACATTTAATGAATAGAGTCTGTAACGACAAGTTTTTGCTAGTTGCTGGTGAAGTTTTACCTAACTAAGCTGTGGTGCCTGCGGTTTGTGGTGGTAAGCACGAGCGAGGGCATACGAGAGAACAAGCTTCTGGAAGAGATCAAGACGAGGTCACGTAACTATCCAAGCTACTTCCGCCGTTCCTCGTGAGTTTACACAACTGAGCAGTTAAGCCAACCGCAGTGCTAGGAAGAAGTTTAACTTCAGTTTGGGATAGCGATGCGCTCACTAGTACGGTGTGATGGTCTTAGTTCTCCGTAATACTACTAGAGCCACTTAGAGGTTTACCTCGCAGTAGATACTACTAAGCATTCACCAGTAGCTTCAAATCTACGTCCTACCAGTTAGCCTCTTGGCTGTAGACTGACTATGCATCAACAAAGCCATTGATTTTATAGTAGTAAGCTCCCAACACAGAGTTTCGTGCGCTCACATCAGCATAAATGTGCGTGCCCACAGCAAAACCGATGATTCATAGTTACAAAAGTTTGTTGTGTGTAACTCAAGCTTGTTGCAATTTTTTTGGATAAAAGTAATTTAGATATTAAATGTCAATAATAACTTAGTTAACGCAACTAAACTAATGCTTAAAATGTTTTCGAATAACCGTTATATGTTTGCCACAACAATTTGTTGTATTGCTGTAGAGAACATATTATGATTGTCGTCACCGTGTCACCAAGTCTCGGTAGTTAGTATCGGTCTGTCTCGAATCTTAGACAAGCTTGGTGGACTTGTTTCGCCCATATCACTAGGATAATGTTTCATTAACCTCGACTGAGCACCTAGCAAGCATGACCCGAGGGAAGTTTTACTTGACAGTGAAATGCGGCAATATTTAGATGAACAAATTATTTAAATAGTATTTCCAATAATAGCCAGCCTGTTGCTTCAGCATCCCTAGTATAATCCTACATATGCAAAATAATAAAATCTAGGCCAACTTTATTATTGATAATTTAAAAAAATTGCCAAAATGTTAAACCTCATCCTTAAAGTATGCAATAGAATTCCTCCAAGCATTTTATTAATTCCTTCTACATTTTTGTAATAATTTTTTTTTTGTTTCAAAAAAGATTTCATGATAAAGTATTTTCATGAAATGTTAAGAAATAAACAAAAATGTTTTAGACAAAATAAAAAAAGGTCTTTAAATTTCATTATGTCTAAACAGCTTCTGCAACCTTTTTCTGTGGGGGACTTTTTAACAAAATTTATGTTTTAAATTTATTTATTTTTTTTTTATAGCTACCCCAGTATTTTGCATCTGAGATCCTGTTAAAGGTATTTCGAATATCAAAATGATAAGCTAATTAAGTTAAGAGAAATGTAAAGTTACAGCTTGGTCTTCGTTTTATAAATTCTGCCATTAAGTAACTATGAACATTTTAGTTAACAGACGTTGGTAATTTACAAACGTATTACAAGAAACTGTCACCATTTTTCAAGCTTAGTGAAGTTTTTGCTTTGGTCTTTTTTTTATTTAAGTTGTTGTGATGTTTTCCAGTCCTTTTGGCATGGGAGTGTTAACTTCTAATAAGTTTGATTACCATGGCCAAAGGGAGTAGGAAAAATTGTCCCCTTTGTAGCAAGAGAAATATTGTTTTTTTTACTGTTTTGAAGAAAATTGTTATCATTAACAAATAAATAACTGACATTTGAGGGAAATAAATAAAAACTTAGATAAAAGATTGTCACAAAATTAAAGGTTTTTTCTTAATTATAAAAATGCCAATTCTATGGAAGAATGATTATAAAGGTCGCCTGTAAGTATGCTATAATGATTATATTGAAAATGAAATTATAAGAATTTTTATTCTTATATATCTGGAGCTACATGCTAAGTCCTTTCAAATCCATAACATATCCTGATGTTTGTAAAAAACGTTGGTTGTTATACTTCAATATGTGCCAGAAAAACATACGATTTGCATAACAAATCTCTACTTAATAAATCAGTCAATGTTCCTTAATGTTTTATGTCAAGTTTTGAAGCATACTTTTTAGGTGGTCCCCTGCATTCTTACCAAGTCATTTTGTTTTTACATTTATATTACTTGTTAGTGAAAACAAAAACTTTTAAAATTGTTTTCCTTTAACAAAATGAAATATTCCAAAAACAGAATACCCTAAAATATCTTTATTATTTTGTCATGAGCTTAGATGCTTTCATTCCTCTGCACCACCAGTAACGTTATGTTAAGTTGCTAAAAGTGTTTAAAGTTTACAATGTTTAACCACAACATTGCAACTTTGTAGCATACATATACATATGTACATCCCCAAATATTACATGGTCGTCATCAACATCAGCATGTTGAGGGCATATGCTTGCCAAAAACTGACAAAAGGATACTCTTTTCGTTCGGTGCTCTTAACTTAATACCATTATGCAACTCAAAATGTGTCAAAAAATTTACATCAACTACTCGTACAACAAAAACTTGCTAACTGTAACCCTTGTTGCCTCTTGCTGTTTCAACTATTTAAGCAAAAATATGCGAGGAAAAAATTCTTGACCAACTTCATATTGTCGCTTTTGGTTCAGCTTTTTTTTTTTTCGTTCTTTCACATTTTCCGGTTGATTTTTAAATGTAATAAAATTCTTTACGTTGAGGTTTTTTTCCTAGACACGTCAGGGAGTATCACATGTATGTATTTGTCAGATTTTACAAAGGATTTATGTTTTGAGAGCAGCACTAAGCCAAAAAGAAAAAACTATTTAAAACAACAAAAGTGAAAATGAACAACTCCACCTGCTAAAACAAGAAATGACAAAAATGAATTGGCAATGCACAACAGCACTACATTTTTAGAGGCAAGACAAAAAAATGTAAAATAATGTCATTTTTCTAGGATGTAAAAGAATGTAATGTATGGACGGACACATTAGGTTTGTACACAGAATTTAAAGTTAAAATACCTATTCGTCCTAATACAGGAAGGAAGGGTTAATTTTGTGAGGTTGGAAGGCAACACCACATGAAGTTGACTCCAATTGGATATTAATTTTAAGGTTCATATAATTAATATTTTACTTAATGAAGAATAAGAATGACCAACTAAAACGTAGTTGGAGCGTATAGATTTTAGCTATTTTTGTTAAACTTTGCTCTTTGGTTTAACTACAGTTCAAATCCAACCTTTATTTCACATATGCAATTTTGAGGACCATCGTAATGTATAGATATACATAACACTAAATTATAAAGGAGCACAAAAGTTATTTAAGGTGTTATGTCGAATAAACAAACGAAATAATAAACTCGGGATTCATAACAGTTTTTTAGGATTATTTCTAGCTTTTACAAGATTTTGCACTTCAAACCAAAATCTCTTACCTGCTAGAAAAGAAACTAATTGTACAGCATTGGCTTCGCCTTATGTCTTGTATGTTAAGAAAAATTTTATGAAAAAGTAAAACTTTAAAGGTTTAAACTTTTGAAACATGTAGGTCTTTTTAAATAAAAAGATTTTTTTTTTTTTTTTTGGAATCTGAAAATTACAAGTTTTTGAACTGGAGCATGGGAAAGCTTGCTCTGTTTGGTTGAGTAAAAAATTTGAAAATCCACGTTAAAATTACTTTTAAGTTTCGATAACAGGGTCCTGAAATTTGCACAGTAATCGCAGAGATATCGAGTTAGTTGGGGCAACAACAAAAAGAGCCATATTTAAATCGATGGTCAACTCTGGGTTTTATTCACAATTAAGCTACTGTATCTCAGTTTGAATAAAGTTGACATCTGCATACAAAAAGTATGACACTTGGTTATTTTATTGTGGTGCAACCACTTTCGTCGAAACGAGATACCACCTGCACTTAATTATGAATTGCGACGGAATTTTGGTTGTTTTTTTTTTCTTCTTATTTTTTATTAATTTTTTATAAAATAAATTTTTTTGCCCCAACTTCCGCGATATTTCTGAAAATAATAAGCAGATTAAAAAATAATGTTGGCACGTCTTAAAGATACTATTGCTGTCGAATTTTGGATTTTTTATTAAACTAAAATGGTCAACCACTTATCCAGTTGTGTTGATATATGTCTCGCCACTGCTTTCTTTTCGGTCATAACGGTGTAGATCGAAAACTAGACAAAAGTTTGAAGAAACCGCGTGAAGCTTCAAACGCAACAAAAATTGCTAATGCTCGAAAGTTGCCCTTAATTTCTACTCTTGTGTTATTGGATCATCTTTAATCTTTGCGGAAAACTTGCTAGGGGAAGTAGTGAAATGTAATTTCACCAGTCGATTAAGCATCTATATTTAAAATTCGTCCTTCTCCCTCTAAGAAAACTAATTATAGTTTTGCAAGCATTTTTTGTATCAGACAAATTTCAAAAAAATAGCCTGATGAGCAAGAAAAATATTTTTAGTTATAAAGGGAAATTAGCTTCTTAAATTTTTAAACAAGCTACACTATTCTCTGTTACATTCTATCTAAGATAGCTTGGAGAAAATTAGTGCTAATAATATGTTTTGATTCAATGCCTGCTACCTCAGAGAGGTTACGGAATGGTGCATAATAACTATGTCTTCATTTCTTTATTGATCCACAGTTAGTGCAGCACCTCCTGGTAGGCGAAAGTAAAGAACTGCTATAACGGCCATAGAGACTAGGGAGGCTGCCAACTAGCTCATCGCCGCTGAACGTATGTCAGCAGGTTCCAACTCCTCTCACTGGGTACGCCGTAAAACAATAAACACATAACAAACGAGAAAAATAAACTATCTCACTGCCAAAAACATACCCACATATATGACCGCTATAGGCTACTTTCCAGATGAGGCTACAACTGTCAAGCTGTTCGGCATTAATTTCTAGTATGTTGTCTCTTCAGTATCACATGTTATTTACACCAAAATCGAATGGGGTGTTCGTTTCTTAAATAAAATGTTGCCCTCTTAAAGAGTACATGCTTAACATACGCACACTTGCCATTTGAATCTTATATAGATCATAATAGGCAATGGCTTTTGCCATTATTAAGGATAAAATCTAAAAACTACCAACTTCTGGAGGCGCAAACATATTTTAAGTATAAGCAAAGGGCGAAAAATGTTACATTTTTTTCTAGAAAAGAAAATATTATTTGCTATTATTTTTTTATACTTGTGTTTTTAAGACGATCTTAATTCTTAGGCAATTAGCAAGCTTATTAAGTGCCAGACTCTTAGTCGTGAGTTGTTATACATATGCCCCGCTTAACTTGTCTCTACGAAATTCCGCGGTCATATTCAAAGTCTTGTGAAAACGTTCTTGCGTCATATAATTTTATTGTGTCATTTAACAGTAACCTTAAATATCATTTAATTGTGTCTATTTATTTGCAATCAAAAATGCATAATAACGAAACGGATGTGGCTTAATTAAAAGCGGATATTAAGAAAATTGAATTTTGCGTGAAAATTCATCGCATCAGCTTTAACTCATTTATATATTAAACGGAAATCTAAAGGAAATTTAAGAAGAAAAATAAAGAATGCCTCACGGTTTCCTACCCAATTCAGTATTTTGTCTGCAAATTTGTTAAACAAGAAAAAAGAACATTTTCGGATAAAGTGGCAATTTGGCATTTCGAAATTAACATTGTCAGAGGGACAGACTGTTCGACAGAATTCATCAATAAATGTTAATTAAGAAATAACAATAAGACAGAATTTTAATTTTTCAAAGCAAATAAAAAAAAAAGAGGCAAGTGTCTGTGCAATTTTATTATTTAAAGCAGAAAACACGTTGCGACATAAAAAAATAAAAAAGCGAAAAAGATGAGGAAATACAACATTTATTTGGCTACTCGTAATTGTAGTCAAGCTCTCTTCACAATACTCGTATAAATACAATTAACGGAAACGGAAACTTGAAAAGTGAACAAAGGAAATAAAATGGAAAAATGTTGCAAAAACAAAAGCAAGCAAGATTGCGTTTGTTGAAAGCAAAGAAGGAAAAAAAACATGAAATGAAAAAGAAAAAACTTTTATGTCGGTCGTTCATTTCAAAAAAATTTCCTTAACAACCGCAAACGCTTTTTGCTCCGTTTGATTAATATTAATTTTTAGTGACAACCATTAACATCGTTGTCGTCATCATCGCAGTCAAGATTTAATTGTTCGTAACATTTTTTTTCAGAGTCTTGTGCTTGGGAATATTTTGAACTAGCAGAATTTATATTAAGTGTTCTAGGAAATGCCGAAAATTTTAAGAATTTAAGATTAAAGGAAAAAAGTTTGAAAGTTTTCCATTATATAATTTCGGTGAACACGTTAGTTTAGTGTTGCTTTCAATAGTTACGGAATTCGGTAGGTAGACCTTACTGAAAAGAAACCAAACTGAGTTTAATTTTTTACTTAAAGGCAGATTGTATTGCAGATACTTTATAACCACCAATAGGTTTTTACATTCATGCATTTTGTTAGCAGTTTCCCTATAAATCCAGTTATCACGCAGAATTCTTATTTTATTAAAATTGAAGTCGTGTACAGTCCATCACCGACAAGTTTTGATTCCTTTAATTTTTAATTTTACAACACTTTTAAAGACTTTACACAACTCCATTCAAGTTGTTAAGTTAAAAAATCCAGTTTAACTGGCCCTACTATTGTACCCTTGCTAAATTCAATATCAACTATTCACTTGGGAACATATTGAAATTCCCCTTAATTTATGCCTTAGAATGTTTGCCTTTAAATATGCTGCACTATTTAAAGCTTCAATTAATTATTTTTTAACCTGCCATTCATTTACTTTTAGCTCTATTGTTAATCTTTAATAAATTTTCCATACATCATAGACATGTTACTTGTTTTTTTTTTACTTTTATTTTATTTTGCTGCTATTGTATTATCCCGCCCTATTTGTCGCATATTTTTCAATTCAATGCGGAAACTTTTGTCTTTTGACTTTATGTCCATGATCTCAATATACATTAATCGTTGCCTATGTATGCGCATAGTGAGATATATATGTGCTTGTGTGTGTGTATTATGTGCAAGAGTATAGTCAGTCATTTAGTCTACTGTACGTTGCATCTATCTATCTTTCTATCTCTATAGCTATATGTCAAATAACATACCATACCTACATTTGTGGTTTAAAATTGGCCAATTCATTGGTTCTCTGAATAAATCGTCGTTGTATAAAAAATGTCCTACCTGATACCAATGGCAACACAATGCTCCAGCAACCGAATCGAACCAAACGCTAAACATTTATTGAGGTGTGTGCAGCAACATCGTAGCAAACAAGCAGAGAGCCAAAATGAAAAAAAAAGTGCCAGGAATTTTTTGCTCCTGCCTGCCATTGTGTTACTTTATGAAATAAAAAACCAAGTTGCTAACTAAAGAGCTCTTTTATAGGGTCAATATTTGAGCAGCGCCAACCAAATACAAACAGTGTATAAAATGCTGTTGCCAGCGCTGTTGTTTCTATAGGAAAATGTAACCTTATAAAACACGGCCAGCCGTATTTCTACATAAAACTAACACACATGCAAATGTTTAAACTCACCTTAATTTGTAAAGGGTGGCCTTTTTAGAAGTTTATATTTTACAACAAAATAAAGTCACTGATGAATTTATTAACTGGTAGACCGGCCAGTTCGTCTATCAGTTAGGGGTCATGGGTACGATTCCCACCAAAGACTCTGGTCTGTTTACTACAACGACTGAAAGGTTCTGTGCTTGGTTTTATTGTAACATTTATTAAAGTAGATTAAATTAAAATACAAGTTATGGATTTTTCTTGACCTTTTATTGATTCAATTTATTAAATTTTTCAAGCTTGAATCAATTAAATGGAAATTGATTACGAGAGTTTTCTCATATTTGTGATATTTTTCTATTGGAGTAGAACGACGTCTACGCACTGTAAATTTACTCGTTGTATTCTTTTATTCATTTCAAAGATACAGTGAAACAAACTTCCTTCTAACCCAACAGCAAAATAATCGAAAATAAAAAAAAAATATAAGAAGACTCTCGTATTCAATTTCTCGTCATTCTGTGGGTTAAATAGATGATGCTTTCAATAGACACGCCTCAGTAGTAAGTAATAGAGAAAGCTGATGACGTGCGTATCGGCACAGAAAATATATGTATTTCCTGCTGCTAGTATCTGATAACTTAACATTTTCAGTATTCTAAAAATGATCGAATTAATAGAAACACAAAATTTATTTCTTAATTGAAAGTATGGAGAACGTATTCGAACCCAAATAAATTATTAAAACAAAACTTCCATTAAATTGACTTTAGTTGCAAGAACATTTTGTAGCTGTGAATATGATTATGAAAACTCTATGGCATCGACTTCTCGGCTGGACTTCAGGGCAACCAGCAGCCAAATAAATGTGCCACAAATTTTTATTTCATCTTAAACTGCTAATCGTCTAACAAAAAACACCCTTTAGTATTGGCTTCAGGTGCTGGTTTCGGGTGGTAGTGTTGTTGGCAAAACAGGAAGGAAGTAAGGACAAAATGGCTGTTGTGGAAGAATACAACAGAAGTAGAGTGGTATGATTACACGTGTTTAAATATTATTTCTACTTCAGCTCCTGTTACTTTTACTGTCAGTATTACAGAGCAATAGAGCGGCTGTTTGCTGGGCCATAAAAACAAACATAGTGGAAAATAGGCAAACGAATACCTCACCAATACCAATATTCCTATGGAATTATTTTCTTTTTATGGCCATTAAAAATAATTATTTAGTTGAGCAATACACAATATAAAATCCTTGCAAGCCTACACTCTGCCTGTGTTTCTTGTTTATTTTTTTTTTATTTATTTATTTGCACTGCTAATATACATACATGTATGTACTGGCATGTGTGTGTGTATAAACCAAAAAAAAAAAAAAAATCGATGTAAAATTTAAACATACTGTTGCTTTTGTGTTGTCAATTTTGTAGTCAATAACGTTGTTGCTACTGAGGTTGATGATGATGTTTAACTTTATTATTGGTGGTATGTCGTACCTGCAACGTACTCTCGTTTTGTTTATTTCATCTTTAATATATTTAGTATAAACAATGCAGGCTGTCTGCTTTTAGGCGCAATCAAATGTTGAAGTTCTTATTTTTATTTTAAAAAGCAGCACCCTGCGATGGCGACCATTTAAACTGATGGAAACATTAAATGGCAAACCAGTAAATAATTTTTATAAAGCTTTAATATATTTTCGAATTGTGAAAGTACAAAATGTAGCATAAAAAAAATTAGGTAATAGATAACTTTTTTGTGATGAAAAAAATGTTTCATTCAATTGAAGTACCGCTGCAGGACACTGAAGTAAGATATGAATGTGTCAATGTAGTAAAAACAATAGCACAGAATTCGAAATGCTTTCCTGTTGCAATGAATCAAAAATCGAGCGATATCTTCTGATTTATACTTAAATTTCTTTTTTAACCCTAACGATAGAGTTGTGTCGCTCACGAACTTGTTCGTTCAACCGAAAGATTATTTCAAACAGGTGACAACAATCACAAAAACAACACACAATTTATTCTGCCATACAAAAATTAAAAATTTCTTGTTGATTTTGTAAATGTTGTAAAATTGCTCCCAACTATCTGAAATAATCTCGCAATTGAACGAACTAGTTCGTGACTAACACGAGTCTAATCGTAGGTATTAATTAAATATAAATTACGTAATACTTAAACTCCGTGTCATAATTATAACCTAACTTCGATCGAATTGTGAGTTTCTATAATTGTGGTCAAATGACATTTATTGCCATCAAACATTTTAATACGAATATATTTGTCCCCAGGCCGAAAATTGTGTCAAAGGACAAAAAATATCAACAACCGCGGCTGGAATGTCAAATTGCTCCGTGCTTTTTTTACATGTATAGAACTTGCAGATGGGTGTTACTTGTTTTGTTTTTAGTGTTGTTTGCTAACTAACGCCTGTAAATTATGCAGATATTTTACAAAAAAGATGGTTTAGTTCGGTAAACTCTTTGCGGTATTTTCAAGAAAATTTTGTTTAGCAAAGAATTATCCACAAGCCATTCCCGTAAAGCCACTACATTCAGACCAAGTCACTGCTTGGTATGCTTTATGAGCCGGTGGAATTATGGGTCCTTATTTCTTCAAAAACGATGCCAGCTACAACGTTACGTTAATCGTAACAGATTGTGGGTCATAATCACGTATTTTTTCTACAACAATTGAATGCTCTGAAAGTAGAGTAGCAGTGGTTTCAATGAGATGGTGCAACATACCACACAGCGCAAGCTAAAATTGATTTATTAAAAGAAACGATAAATTTCGCGTAATGTTCCCGTAAATTGGTTTTCAGAATCATGCGATTTTTCAGTGCTGAGGGGGCGTGGTTTGTCTTTGCCATGTTATCGCTTGTTTACGGCCTCCATTGCTGCAAACAGAAACCAAACTATGGACTTTCCGATTAGACATCTTTCTAGCCTGCCGAGGTGGAAAATATTTTTATAAAGTTAATGGGCAAAAAGACGATTTCTTGTTATCCCTTTTACGCTCGCATTATACAGCCAATTGGAACAAAACATATTGATATGCAAATGCGCATAACCTATATTAGATTAAAATCGGTTTAGTATTTTAAGAGGATTTAAAATTGCTACTAATATACTAATAATACAATAATGGTTGTTGGCGTAGCTAAGTCTGGCACAAAGAGTATATCGGCTAAATGCATAATAAAAAGTTATCATGAAGTTACCATAAATTGAGGAATGTTGAGTCATTATAAGCAAAAAAAGCAGACTCGTTGGATTGGAAACTTCGCACAAAATTTCAGATTTTATATATATTAAGTTATCAGACGGATTAATAGTCATTATGCATAAACCCTATACCAGCTAACTGCTAAGCCTAATCGGCATTCTAGTTAGCAGCTGCTAACTTTTTGTTATGTAAATGTTCTTTTCGTGTTTATTTAATTTTCCTACACAACTTAGACGGATGTAAATTGATCGAATTTCGACCAGTAGTTAACGCTAGTTCAAATAAATCTTAAAAGAATTGTCTTTCGAAGGAAGCCAAAATAAATATCTGAAATTATCACCATTAATATGCCCTACTAAGAAAAAACTGTATAGAGACGAGCTTTTAATTAACAGAAGAAATGTTTTTATTTGCAAGAAAAATTGTGTCCAAGAAACAATTCTGTTAAAGTCCCATGTACAAGAGAAGTAAACAATTGCAGAACGATATCTTCGAGTAAATAAAATATGTTTCTAATAAATTGCCAAAGGTATTGCATATTTTCAGGAGACTTGCTTATAAAATTCCTCTTTACGCTTGAAGGGGTTCTAAAACATTATTGATTATTTTTGCTCCATAAAAACGTCTTTCCTGATTCAATTTAAATAACTTGTTTAATTAGATGCTTCAGCTAGAAAGCAACAACACAAAAAATACAACAGCTGTAAAAAGGGTTGCCGGTAGCAGGTTGCAATAACTCGAAATTACAAACTAGGAAAAAAACCATAACAATAGCTTTTTTGTTTTTATTTTATTTTATATTATTATACATACTTCAGGCATTGTTTGGTTTGACACTAAGACCTACAAAAAAAAAAAAAAAAAAACACTGTTGCTTATTGTTGTCTAAGAGGTTTTTGTTGTGTTTTATTTCAAATCTTAACTTCTAATATTATATATTTATATTGAATACCTTGGAGTGCATTTCATAGCACTGTTAGCAGGAGCATTGTTCAACAACAACAGCCACAGCTGCACAACAACAACAAAAAACATTCAAATAAACCCAGTTTGCAGTTGTTGTAGCTACTTGAATACATATGTACGAGTACGTATGCAGTTGTTATTGTTGACACTTTACCTTAGACAATAACAAAACTAATCGGCTTAATGAAGTTACTGCACTTTTTTTCTTTTGTTTTGCTCTGTACAGCTTTTGTTTCTAGTTACTTTTGTTGTTGTTACTTACAAATGTATGCAGATCTCTTGTTGTTTAGTTTTGTCACTTGCTTGTAAGTTACAACTTAAACTGCACACTTATGTTTTATTAAAAAAAAAGGGGGAAATTGTAGCAGCAACAGATTTAATAAAACTTAATTTATCTGAAAATTAAAACCTGTATATTTTTGTGTTAAAAGGCTAAAACTAAGTATTAAGAAAATGTTGCTTGTTTCGGTCGTCACTAGTTTTGTGGTTGCGAATTTTTAATATATTTTTTTTTTTTATTCCTTTTGCTGGTGTTGTTAGCATTCGATTTTTTCCAATCAAGAAGTGCAATGACTCCTGATTTTCTACTCCATTTCTTTCGTGTATGTA
Source organism: Phania funesta (assembly GCA_963932375.1). Classification (NCBI taxonomy): domain Eukaryota; kingdom Metazoa; phylum Arthropoda; class Insecta; order Diptera; family Tachinidae; genus Phania; species Phania funesta. The sequence goes on along the minus strand of OZ010654.1, from coordinate 89,823,288 downwards.
CATATTTCGTTTTTAGTTTAACCTCTATACCAAAACGTATGTATGTGGAGTTTATGGTGTGGTACCCTTCACTAGACATAAACATACACAAGTTAAATTCGTAACAGTTTTGAGACCGGAGATTATGTTGTTTTTGAAAGAAGTTTAATTAAGCAATGACAGGCTACGAAGAGAAGCTTAAATGTCTGACAGCTATAAATAATATGACGCTAGGGTATGCCAATATTTCCCCCTCGAAAACATAAAGAGTTGAAACCAATTCGCCTGAATAGACCGCCAGTTGGCGACTACTATATATATATATATATAACTGGTATAAAATTCATATTCTCAGCTGATGATGTTTAGGGCATTGGCCACTTGCCAAACGACGGCTTAAAAATGCCAAGTGTGAAGACGAGCGAAATGCTTGATAGCACCTACAGATACAGAAATAGACTCTTCAACACAAGAAGATTGAATTTTTCATACACGGATAAAAGGAGACGTAACCGCAAAAAACGTAATTGATATATTTTTCGAAATTGACTTTTTGATGAAGAATTGTTCTACAGCCTCCAAAATATCGTTTGGTGAAGTATTGCAACAAAAATAATAATAGCTACAGAAATACAAGGCTTTCCAATTTAACGTAAACGACATCCGCCGTTTTTTTGGAACCGCAAAAATAACGTAACCGTCATCGAAAAGTGTGAAAGTCGCCGAAGAAATTTTTCCATAAACAAATGAATTAATTATGAAAGACAGTCAGTATTTACACACGCAACAGTTGTAAGTCGCCGTTAATAACTTTTCACTCATGATCGTGCACGCTCGCGATAAAAGAAATATAACTAATGCCCCGCCTTGTTTTTTTTTTTTTTTTGCTTATACGTATGCCCGCCTTCCTGACTATAATGACAAATTACTACGATCTCAAAAACGTTTAGTCGGATAAAAATGAAATTAAAAAATCAAGCCTATATTTTTCCTATTAAAACTCGTCCAAATATTTTATACAAACTTGCTGCACCACTTTTATATGTATTTCATAATATTCTAATTGGTCTCCAGAAATTTTAAATGAAAATTCAAAACATTCCAATTAGGAACCAAACACGCCTTCGATTTTTTTATACTTACGTTTACTTACTGTAGCGTCATTGGAGCGAAACATTACTCACGATCAAGCAAAAAAATTACTCACCATGCACGGTTCTCGCACAACACGAAAGCGGCAAACATCTCCACTTTGATCTTCTTTTCTGTAGGTCTGTAAATTACAGGTTGACCCCAGTCACAATAACACATTCTGAACGATTTGGAGAAAAAGTAAGAACACACAACCCTTTCTCAGCAAAATCAGATTTTTGCGGTTTACGTTATTTGTAGTCTTTTCTTTCAAGGCCCATCTTTCTCGAGACGTAAACGATGGCTTTAGGACAAGGAAGTTAAAGTTTTTCTGTTGCCTGCAATCCTGGCCATTTTTTGTGGATTTTAGTATTTTGAAACTATAGAAACTAGTCGTAATTTATCATTTCTTGTGAGGAATAGCAATTTTGAATCGTAATTTCGTATTAAAATACTCTTGTTGTCATGTGTGAAAAAAAAAACTTTTCCAATAGGAGTCTCAAATAAAACTACTTTTGAAGCTGCGAAACGACTACAAAAAGGAAAATGTAAAATTTATAACATACTTTGCTCTCTTATGGATTTTATTACTCTCCTATCGTGGACATTAATTATATTGAACATTTTTTTTTAGTCTCCCTCGGCAAGCAATCGAAGCTTTATTATTTAACTGAGCAAGACAAGTTAAAAAGATAAATCGTTTGTCTTAAATTTTTTAATAACGCACTCCTTATGTATCAGCTTTAATGGATTATGTGGACAAAATCTTTAAGATTACTCGGTTCTCAGATTTTCATTTATTCGAATAACGTGATTTGTATGAGCAAATAAATAAGAACTACATTAATATTGATAAGAAGGAAAAATAACATCAATTGAGACAGACCTTTTTTCTTAAAACAAAAATAATATTCGAGTATTTTTTATTATTATTCGAATAATTTATTTTTCATTCGATTAAAAAATATATCTTTATTGATTAAACGAATCATTTCAAAAAAAAAACAGTAAATATGTATAATGCTGCTTAGTGTATAGGACATTCGCTATATCTGATACTACTGGCGACAAAAAGAGTTAGATATCTATGCATCACTTACCGCTTTTATGGATTGAAAAAAGGCACAAATGATTTCAGAGTAATGAAAACACAAAGTTGGAAAATCAAATCACACGCATCTATAGGCCTATGTGCGATTCAAAGAGTAGTATGTGAAATTTTATGGTGAAAAAATCAACATTTAAAACTCTATCCTCGCGCCAGCTGTCGTAAAATAGAGATTTTTTCTACCATAACTCACGCCTCGAATAAATCAACATAAAATTTGGTAACAATTAGATTTTTTTTTAAAAGCCTGCGATTTGTTAAAAGTCTGCTACCGTTCAAGTTTTCGTTTGTCTTTGGACTTTTTATTTGTTTGACTTTTGTTTTGTGAAAGAAATATGCTTTAAATATATTTTGCTCAGGCATTCACTTTAATTAAGGTTAAGTTATAGACTTAGGTGTTCACACATAAGCAGTTTAATTTACTCAATTATCATGGCAGCTGAAATGTGTTCATTTTGTTGGCGAAAAGTTCTGTTTGCGAATATTTAAAAAAAGTTGATTATTTTAATCTGGCGTTATTAGTTGCAGGAATTAATTCACTTAATTTAGGAAAAAAATATTAAAAATAATATTAAAGGGAGGAAGAGGTTTTTTGCTTAAAAAAAATAATTATTCGATTAATTATACGTCTAATATTATTCGAATGATTATTGTTATTCGATTTAAAATAGATATTTTTATTTATTACATAAATCATCTTTATTACAACATCTACTACTAATATGGCAGCTTAGTTTGTAGGACACTTTATAGTTCTGCTATAACTGCCGACAGAAAGAGGTTGAACTCTACTCCTCACTTACCCCTTTTATTAAATATAAAAGTAGCAAATGATTTTACAGAGCGAAAAAAAAATAACATAAAGAGTAATGAAAACACAAAGTTGGAAAAACAAATCACACGCATCTCTAGGGTTTCATTAGACAAAAGTATGTAAATAAGGAAACACACTTTCTATACAAAAGCCAGTAAGTAAATGCGTGGATGGATGTCTGTCTGTCTGTTAATATAAATAAGTCGATTACAAAATGTATGCCTGCATCTATGTACATAGATTCTTGAAACACTACGATACGAGTGTAAATAAATAGATGTGCGAAACAATTGCAAGATTAAAAGAAATTAAATCTCTTTATGCCAACCCACAGCAACAACAACGAAGACAACCGTGCAAAGCATACAAATTTCCAAAAAGCAAAAAAGAAAAAGATATTTATGTTTGCAATTTTCTTTTATCAAAGTAATTGTGCAGCCAGCCATGCATCTATCTAGTTTTGTTGTTTGTTGTTTGTTTTTATTTTTAGTTGAAAACCAGGAAGGCATTAAAGAATTCAACTCGATACTACACACATGTATGACAATGTTCCAGTTTTTACTGGCATTTTTATTTTTGAGTTTAAAACATGTTGCTGGTGTGCCGTTTGCATTTTTTCATTCCTTCTTTTGCTTTCAAATCGATTACACAAACAACTCATATGCAGATTAAAACATCCACTCATGTAATTCCAGTTATTATCTTAGTGCGAAGTAAGAGAAGCAATATTGTTGGAGTAAATGAAGTGGCAATATACGAGTGCTATTCGTACAGTACACAAAATGTATGACAACAGTCAACACAATTTCTACTTCTTTTTTTCAGCTACATATTTTATTGAAAGCAAAAACAAATTAAATTACCTGTATATTTTTGTACCTATAGCTGATAATATTGCCTGCTAGACTTGCTTCCTTCTTCTGCTTAGAATATTACAGCGTTAAAGCGATTTATGGCATTCGAAAGAAATCTGTGCCATAAATAAACTTAAAAAACGCTTATGTCAATTGTTATAAATATGATAAGTGTGGGAGTTTGAAATGGAATAAGGAATCGTAAAGATCTTTCAATTAGTTGCATGTTAAACGTACATGACGTTTATGGTGTGAAATCTTTAGGGAAAGTTTTAAATGAATAAACATCAACTTTTCTAAACTACTAAGTTAGTTTAGAAAGCTAGAAAAATTATTCTGCTTAAATATGCAATTTACTTTCATTTATATTCGTAAAATTATGCTTTAACAATGTTAAGTTTAGTTCGTCTCTGATTGACGTTTAAGACGAAATGGAAGAATTTAAAGTAGTCAGATGTCACAGAATATAGCGTATGATAAATTGGCTGAAACAGGCGCAAACCAGATCAATAAACTTTCTTGACCTTCCAGGATGGCTGGGGCTCAGAGGCATTATCGCGAGAGTAAGCGCTCGCGTTACTGCGTACTTCTCAGCGAATGGTAAAGGCCTTTTATTCTTGTCATAAGCGGCTTATGTGCCATTCAAACAGCAGTAACTGGAATTGGATGGAAACAAATATATCAAAATTGAAGGCCATATCCCAGCCACTCCAGTCTCGAATAGTTTCAATAAGTGATTTGTTAAAAGTCTTCTGCTATGATTCTAATTAATTAACTTTTAAGCTCTAAGTCTTTAATACAGTTTCTTTTTATAAAATAACTTTTTTTTATTAAATTCGATATTTGGGTACCCCTTTGTGTAGCATCGTCAGGAAATAAATTATGTTATAATACCGAATTTATTAAATAAAATTACTTTCAATATAATAAAGTCTTACACTTAGTTCAAAAATACAACTTAATTGAGGCAATTAAGTCGTAGATTTTGGGCGTTCACACATAAGCAATTTAACTTACTCAATTAGCATTTGGTAGACGAAATGTGTATTGTTTTGTTGGTAAAAAAAAATTATGTTTGTGAATTTGGAACGCAGTTCAGCTTTCTAAGAAATTTTTAATGGCTTTTTTTTTTGTAAAACGCCAATGCAACGCCAGAATTTATATGAAAAACAAACAAACAAAAATCAAACATTTTAAAAATGTTCTTTTTCATAAAATTGTTATGCCTATCAACGCCATAAACTACTCATATCTTGATTGATTTTATTTTCAAAAACATTCCAATTTGTATGAAACACAATACAAAATATTAAAAATATTCGAAATTTTATTTTTCTTTCCCATATAAATTCTAGAGTCGGCCGAAATAAATTAATTTTTGTCACGGTTTTTTTTCTGTAAAAACTTTTTAAAAATTACTAATCATCAATTTCACCTGGTAATTTTTTGTTTAACTGTTCATATTCTCGCATTTAGTAGTAGAGTTTGACAACTGGCATGAAGAATAAAATACAGTTGTATACATGATGCAATCGCCTTGATTTCGTCATTGAAAATACCTCTTTCTGTCCAATTAACCAGAGTTGTATTGCGAATTTGACTCAATTAATAATAGGCAATTAATAACTAATTGCTCAATTTATTAATTGCCTTAATTGCGTAAATTTCCCAACTGCTCAATTATGGTGCATGGCTAAACACAGTATTAGGCGTGATAAGCAGTCACTAAGACCCTAATTAATATAATTCACCAAATTATACTTTGCACTTCACAATCAACTGCTAATGAACTGGAAATGTAAACAATAAGTTGTTAATCATAACTAACGTAATGTTTGAAATAGTAACAAATAACCATTATATGTTTGCCACACCAGCATATTCTTTTTTTAATAGCATTTCTTCTTAATCTGTAATTGTTCATAATATCTCTTTTAACCATCATCATTTTATTTGATTTATTCTTCTTTTAGTAGTCTATAAAATTCTTATTTGTGTTCTAGGGCAAGCGCAAGCGATTGATAGCTGATTACTCAATAATTGTAATGTAAATAAAATGTTTATACGTGAAGCTTTATCTGCATTTTGTAGCAAGTTTTTACGATATTGCTTGTCGTCTAGTGCTTTTTTATATACTAGATAGTAAATTCTGGTTCCTTATTAAAATTTTTTATATCTCTTTCTCTCTTTTTAGGTAATTATCTGCAAATATTCCAACCTTTACGAGTGCTCCGCCGTAACTTTATAGCGCTCGTTAAATAAACAGAACGAAATCAGTCGCCTGCCAAAGAAGCATCTTACAAACAAGTTAGTTATTCAAATTTACGTTTTATATAAATTGTTTGTCGCAGTCCAAAAAGAGAGAGAAGGAAAAGAAAACAAGGAACAGGAAAAAATCTTGCAAAGCAGTAACTTACACACCGAAATTTATGTCTTTTTTTACTTGAAAAGTTTATTACTGTTACAGGAAAATAATGTGGCTTGAGAGGGAAAAACTGCTGCACGATTAATGTGGAAGAAACAAGAAAATTGGGGGTTTACATGTAATAAACAAACCCATAATGTATGCTGCACTTCTTTTTCATAAAGAAAAATTACTGAATTTTTATTGCCACTTTCTTGTAAAAGCTGAAGTTATGTATGACCTGAGTAAAACCCCCAAAAAAAACTGAGCTGTTATCTGAGGCTGTAAAACTTTTGACAACAATTGTGTCAGTTAATAAAGTCTAGTAAATAAAACGAGTAGAAACAATATAGGCAGTATAATAATCCAATTGTAAGCCTTTAACAGACCTATAGAATGTAGTTGAAAGTTAGACAAATTGCAAACATGGGAATATAGACAGACAAAGTAATGAAAAAAATTAAACAACAGAGAATACTTTATGGAATCTTAATAAGATTTTCTCTTTTAAATTTAAAATTTTTAACACGTTTAATTACTGTATTTGTCCAATCCTTAATTTATGCTAACTTTTGCAAATCCCAAAAGTATGCTTTACATTTTATTTGTACCATTTCTAGTGGCTTTACATTTATTTAATAATTAATTAACATTCACAGCTATTTATCTATACAGTTGTTTATATCTAATTAATGAATTGTTTTACTCTTGGAAATCTTTTGCCATAAAACTCTTTAGAATGGGAATAAATTAATAGTAAATACGTTTAGATTTTCTTGCCATGCTTTTATTATCTCCCTTAAGACTTGAGAGATTTAAAATTAAAAACTTTCAATGTCCGTTACACCGTATCTTTCTCTAAATTTCTCCTATAATTTACAACAAGGTTTTCTTGCTAACTTAGAATCGAATGTAAGTTTAAAAACAAAAGAAAAAGAAAATAACAATATTTATGGCCAACTAACAATTGTAGATTATTCTGTAAACTGTAATACATTTGCCAGCAATGTTTTGTGGCCAACGTGACATTTACAGTATTGTAAAAGCAATTCCTGTAGCAAGTGCCACTTCTCTTTGGACAGGATAATTGGAAATAGCAATGTGTGTGTTTTTGTCTGCCTTTTTTCCACAGTTGTTTTTAAGAGTTTTCTTTATTTTCTGTACATTTCCTGTCTTACTGCCTTTAGTGTATTTTTTCCAATTTTCTATTCTTTTTTTTCCACCTACCTACTCTTTTTTGCTAGTTTTAGTTTAGTTATTATTGCATTTGTAAATTGGTGTTGCTAAAGGTTTCTGTGGTCGATGTTGGTGTTATCATATTTTCCTATAAATTCTCACTATACTACAGAGAGTAATAGCAATGACCGCAATAGATTTGCGTAGCTGTTGTTGTCGTTATTGCAGTGCTATAGTAGCAACAATGCCTTCAACTAACAGGGGGTATTTGGTCAAAACTACAGCATACAACAAGTTGTAAATTTATGCATAAAAGCAGTGTTGGTCATGACAGAAGATAATAATAAAGAGTTAAACAAAGTACAAGAGAGAATATAAGTGGTTTGGGCTACAAAGAAGAAAAAATAGGATGAAAAACTTCAGTTTATTTAAGATTTTCTTGGCACTTCTTTTGTTTGCTTGATTTATGGAACTTTTTTAACATTAACAGTTTTTTTGCCTCCTTAAAGTATGCAGCATTTCATCTTCAAAATTGAATTATTTAATAAATAGAACTTTCAGTTTGTTTAAAATTTTATCCCAGCTAAAGGGAATACTGAACTAAAATCTGTTTATTGTCATTCTGAAGCTTCTAAGTTGACTAAGTTGACTAAAGCGTGCTTCAGTTTATGAAGTTTCTAAGTACTTGATGATAGTTTTTTTTGTGTTTGTGTTAATTTTCTGAACCAAAAGAAGTTCTGATTAAAGCTTATATTCCAGATACCATTTTCATTTAAATATCAAGTTCAGATTTCTATTGGTTTCAAATCCGGGTCAATGAGTTTATGGCACAAAAGTTTGTGGAAATAAATTTTTTTTATTTCTCCGCTGTTATAGTTAAATTATAAGTTTTTAGGCTTTCAAAAACAGATATTAATGTTATGGAAAAATTCGTAGCATATCAAATGGGGATTTTGAAGTGATAATAACACTGTACAACAATTTTCAACAAAAAAAAAATCAATTCCGCAGGGTTTTTGGCACCAAGAAATATTGTTGGAGTGTGATTTAAAGGATTCCTATATCCGTCGTCGGAAGAACAGAAATGAATGTTAAAGTAAATCCCCCCTAAGGAGTGTCCGGCGGGATCTAGGTCCAAAGGAAAGTATGTTCCTCTAGTAAAAATGATAGGAGACGGTCACCTATATTAACGCTCCGACTCTTCCTAAAATGCGAAATATTGCTTTAAGGAAACAGTAAACGCTTAGTAATTTTCTCTTGCAGTATTAAAAAAAAAACTAGACGTGACCCGTAATCCCTGACTTCAGATTCAGATTTAGTAACTTGGTAAACCTAAAACCCTTCGTAACTTTTGTTGTACAGTGTAATTGTAATTAAAATATGAATAAAAAACCACTTCACATTAAAATATAGTTTACAGTTGAATAATAAGTCGACTAAATATATGCATAAATTTTTTATTTTATTTATTTTTTATTAGTTATTATATCTAACCACATCAAACACGTCATGCTCAATTTGTAGCATTTATACTTGTATGCAAAAATTGCATAGCTTTAGGCGTGCAAAGAAAATAATATTGATTGCTCGTGTTTATATTTGTTTACGATTGAATAGTTCTAGTCAATCATACATGCGACTGTGAAGTCAAGCTTAAATTTTGCAAAACTGTAATAGACTGCAAGGTATAAATTATTCGAGTTCACACGCAGAGTTTCGTTAGCTTGATTGATCTATTTGTAGATATTAGGTGGGATTCGATTTTAAATGGCTGGAGAGAACGAAATTTGGCTGTAAGTTGTAATTTGAGTTATGAAAAAAAGTTAATTTTAAGTGGTTTTCTATAATTATTATTTATTTTTTGTAGAAAGGAAAGAACAGTGGTGGGATGTTGCCATAAAATGTGTGACGAAGATTAAATTAAAAAATTATATTATTGCAAACTGAACTTAATTTTAACGAACGGCAAACATAATTATTTTTAAATGCCATCCTAATATACCTGCTGTGCAAAGTAGTTCACTTCCGTTCATTAGTATGTCTTTTTGTACGCTTGCTTGTGTTAAAGACATATGCAGTCAGTCGAAAATATTGGCTGTTGTACATGCATGCACATATACATATATGATCATATGTATGGATGTACATTTTCCATTTATCGAACCGTCGACCCAATTACTTTGTAACAGCTTCACTGAGCTTATCTCGTGTCGTACTTCTCACTTTCGTTTTATTTTCACAGACACTCGCTCATACATTTCACTTGTATGTCTGACTGCACAGATTTAGCATATTTGTTTTCCAGACTTTTATTTTGAGTTCAAATGTTGTACTGCACTCGTATGTACACTTTTGTATAACGCAAATTTCCTGTCGTATTTACATAAGATCAAATTAGATTTGTAGTTTTATTGGTTTGTCTTTAAAGTAGAAATGTAACACTTTATTGGATTGGATTGGTTTCATTTTGTTTGTAAATGAAAGTAAAAAAAGAAAATTGTGTTTCTTTTTTTTTACTACTTTTTGAAGTTTATTTTATAAATAAGGTCAGCAGGTTTTAATTTTACTTGCCGCTTAAAGTTCTTCCAATGTGTTTCAGTCCGTAAAAATAATGCGTTTCTTTAAGTCTTTCTAAATGCAACAGAATTTTTCTAAATTCTCTATTTCTATAACCCAAGATTTTATTTTAAATATAAATAAAAACATATGAGGCGGGACTTGCAGCAGCACGTCCACGTGAGTGGGTCACTTCAAATCACGACATCAGAAAATGGTCGGTTCTACGCAGAGCGCGGATATAGCAGACCGGAACCTGAAACAAAGATTAAAGCAAATTGTTAGATACTGCTACCAGTTAGACGCTTCTGCACCCACGGTGTCCGATGTCCGAGGGATTAAACTGTATCACTGACGGCTCTTGAACAGGTTGGGTGATATTTATTGAGGAACCGTAATATACTTCCGACTTCTAGATCATAACATGGTCCTCTAAGTGGAAGTGCGATCACAGAATGTCTCAACGGGCTCAATGGTACTGACAGGCTGTGGAGGTTAACATTTTTACGGACAACAAAACATCAGTAAGGGCACTAGAATCTGATAAGGTTAGATGTGGTTAGAATCCAGGCCAGAGAGCTAAAGGAAGTAGGCTTAAGTAGCCGCTTAAGGCCACGAAATAAGATCTAAAAGACTGTTCAAAGAAAAGGGTGCCTGGGTAGACCCAAACAGGGATAAACCAAGAAGTTTGCTGACACTAAGCAAATCTGAAATTAGTGAGATTAGTTCACTCGGGCTTGCGGGCACATGTACGTCGTATAGGGTGTGCGGATAGTGATGGGAGCAGGGTATACAGGGTGGACGTTGAGACGACGGAACACCTCTCATGCCACTGCCCGGCTTTCGCACAACTAAGGACACAATATTTCGCAACCGATACTCTGCCGGACGTGTCTCGTTTGAGAGACATTGACTAGCAACTACTCAGAAGTCTGGGGACTTGTTTAAAATGGAGAGCATAGACCGTGCCAAAGTACTGTTCCAGGTTTAATCCAAGGGACGAATATCTCATCCCCTCGATCTAACCTAAAAAATTATTCAAGTATACAAGGTTTTGTGGAGCAACTCAGAATCGTTTCTTATATAATTTTGGGTGCTGAATTCAAATCGACACTCCAGTTTTTTAAGCTGGTACCGTCAATTCCAAAATGAAGAAAATGGCATGTATAGTATAACTTGAGAACCGACTCCTCTATCTGGCAGGGGAAAAAATTCGAAAACTCGGACTAGTTGTAGCGATAAAAAATAGAAAGCGACACAAATCTCTCTTAGCTCTATAACTTAGCACAAGATTCACGATATCTCTGAAACTACTCAACATATTCAAAAACAATGTCGGCACGTCTTAAAGATAAAACTGTTGACCAATTTCGGTTTTTTTTAATTAAGTGCACAGTAGAAGCCATTGTCTAGTTATGTTAATATTTGTCGAGGAACTTCTTCCATTTTAACATAATGGTATAAGTAAGTGCAGATTCAACTTCAGCGCCCCAAATAGCACAACAAACAACTTTCCGTTGCTCCAGTTCAAAATTTGTCATGAATTTGTTAACCTGTGTTATCCAGTCAAAAGGTCAAATTTTTACAATTAAAAATTACATATACATGTGTACGTGGGCTTACGATCAGCATTAGCTTGTTAAAACAATGCCGCTTGGTAACAAATTATCGCACTACCAATAAGCCTGCAGGTCTCTATGATATTATCAAATATATTTGCCTCTAAAAGTAAAAGTGTTAAAAGATATGTTTGTTCTATTAATTAGTGTATCTTACAGGAGTCTTGTTTTGCCTCATAACAACTTTTATTGCTTCCAATTATAGGCATTTCGTAAATCCTTTATTGCTCTTTATCTAACAATTAATTCCAACATTGTCAACGGTGGCAAATATTTGGTCACACATTTTGTTGTAACCCGCATTGTTAAAGTTGCCATCAAAATGCCAAAAAAAAAATAGAAAAACACATACACACTGAGGAAAAAATATAGAGTTTATGAAATTGAGTGGCCTGTGTTAAAATTCTAACCACAGAATTGCTTAAAATTAGAGCTTACAACAGAAACCACAGATGAACACTTACAGGACGATAAATAACAAATAGAGATCAACTCAATATTATTCAGGCCTTTGTTTCATTTACACAACAGCAATAATAGCCACACATATGCATTTTGCCCAAAAGTATACTATAGTTCACTGTGTATTGGGAGGCCAAACAATAAAAAAATTAAGGAAGAGTTGATAACGAAAATAGAAAGAAAAGAGGCAGAATAAAAAGAATTTTTTTGTGGCCGCATTAAGGAGATTCTTAGAAAGAAAAGAAAACAAAATGAACGAAATTCTGATGATTGTACAAAACGCACCACATGCACACGAACACATGTGAAAGCCATAAATGTAAGTATAAAAATAAACCTATACACACATTCATGTATTTTTAAGCCACATTACATAAATGTGTATATGTACACGATTCTGTTACCTTCCCTTTTAGTTCATTGAGGATTCTTAAAACAAATTTTTTTCTTTAAATTGTTCAGTCGTCTCTTTACCCACTGCTGTATTGCCATAGCATCGATTTAAGAAATAACGTCAATATTTGAAAATTTTCTAAATCCTTTTGCTTCTTGTTATTTTTTATCGAATTTATCGACGTATGTAACTAGCTGTCTGTTCAAATGTCCGTCTGGTCTACCATCTAGCTGTATCATTTTGTGGTTAACAACTATCATGGCTTATATTATTGACCCAAAACAAGTTTATATGGCTTTAGATGTTGTCAGTTTTCATTTTCAATTTTTCTGTTTGCGCTGCTGCTACTGCTGGATTTGTGTAATTGCAGCGCTGTACTTTTTCTATTTTAAAGTATATTTTTCCATGCCTGGATTTTAGCTTTTGTACCTACAAATTTGATACTTACAATTATATAAAAGCTGTTGTTTTTGGCTTATCTTTTTTATTGATTGTCGCCATCATTGTTGCAACCACAAGAAATTAAAGTTTTCTTACTCATTATTTTGAATTTTTTTCCGGTGGTGTTTAAAAGCTGCAGCAATGAAGATTTGTAGGCACAACGTGTTCGTTTATGTTAATTTTAGATTTTAAGAGTTTTATAAATTGGTAGAAGTACAAGGAAATTATTACAATATAAAAAGGCTTATTTTTGAAATATGATCTAAGTGTGTGTAAATTAAGGTTAATGTGCATTAAACTGTAAATTGTTTACAGCAATTTCTATGAGACCTGTAAAAGCAAGCGCCTAAACGATATGCTATTATTTTTGATAGGCTCTTTTATTTTATAAATCCACTTATGTACATATTTTTAGGGATTTACTTGAATTTGTTAAGGGCTTTATCATGTATATAATTATAATATAAATATAAAACGGATATAAATATATGAATAATTATGAATAATTTATCCCAAGTCATATTATTCAAAAAAATTCTATTTATTTGTGGAGTGGAATAAGCTTTTTTTATGAGGTGTTCGGTCTCTGCTTGCGCCAGTGTATCGGGTAGCTTTTCCAAAAACTAGAAATGTAAGACAAATTCTTCAAACCAAATGAGAAAGTTTAAATAACTTTAAGACACAAACATTAAAATTGTAAGAAAAATCAAACCCCAAAAATTATTCTTACCAATAAATTGTATTTAAAATATAGTTTTCTGAAGTTTATATACTCCGATCGGGAGTGGACCACTTGGTATTCAATATCGACATTAGCATGCCAAATTATTGTTTATTTTGTTGTTAGTCATACCTGGTTGCTCGACGCCTACTAGCGGTTACACATACGGTCTTAAAAAATAATCAGGCAGCTTTAACTCATGAAAAATGACACTGAAGATGGCACATAGCCGAAACCGGTTTGTCTCCAAACCAGACTTGACAAGGGATGACGGAAATTCGTTCCAAAAATCTACATCAAAACACCCTGTCGGTATATAAAATCAAGAATCACGATATCCACATAACCAAACGTTTCGTTTAACAACAGAAAAACTATTGTATCTTGATCTTAACCGCTTTTAAAGAATAGTTAGTTAAGACTCACCCGGTAGGTGGCGCTGCGGATCGAAAACTATAGCATACTTTTTAAAGAAACTTTTCAGTTTTAAAATATACACAAATGTGGAGCACTAGTGTCTTGAAAATGAAATATTTTGTAGCCAGCCTTTAAAGGTGGTTTTCGTCATAGTAAAGACAAGTGAATGCGTTTTATAGAATATTTAAAAGCGAACCTGTGGAATAAAAACAAGGTGAAGCGCATAACCATTACCTTATGAGGAGACCCAAATGAGGATAAAACAAGGAGGTTGCTGAGACTAAGTAAATCTGAACATCTTCGCTGTATAAGCTATACGGAAATTAATAAGTGCTGGGCAACCAGGGTAGAAGGCGAGACCATGGAACACTTCCACCAGCAGACTGGTGAGAGCACAACGGTGCAAAGTCCTGGCCTGGGTGTATGCCTACGGACCAGGGACAAATGCCCCCTCCCTAAACCTAACCCAAACCAATGGTGACATTTTTCTGCACATTTATCACAAATTCAGTTTTTTAAAACATTAATGTAAGATCAATTATTCTCTCAGTGATGTATATGAAGTCTATTTAAAAGTTATTCCCTTTAAATCGTTTACTTAAGTATATAACGAACAAAATAATTTTGCAAAAAATCATTGCATACATTTAGGCCAAAATCGATAATCTCTTTTAAATATAATAAATACATATACAAAAACAAACATGCAAAAAATATAAAACATTTTGTGCCATTTTAGAAAGCACATACACATATACACTTGAACATTAAAGTGGCCAAATTATCTCTCACGCTTGCTATGCATTAAATTTGCTTTTAAGTAATCGAAAAGCACTTCAAAGTCTAGCGAAACGTAAACAATAATAATAATGTTGGTTGGTTGGCAACAACAACAGCTACCAACGGCAGCAATGGCAACGAAAACAAAAGAAAGCGAAAAAAGTATGCTACATAGATTAAGATGAATAAAAAGAACAATGTGTAAAAATTAAAAAAAAAACGACGAAAAAGGAAAACTGCTGTATAAATAAAACCAACGACCTACTTCTGTTTAGAGGAAAAATATACTCGCACTGCAAGATATTAAAACAAGAGAGAACACGCAGAAAAGAGAAACCTCTGGAAAGCGTAGAGTTTGTGCGTTCCGCGTCGACCCAGCAGAGAAACAGAGAGAAGGAAATAGATATCATTGCTAATACAAACTAATGCTTTGTACGCGTTACTGAATTTAAATGAGGAATTAATGCCAAATATTATATTACTTTGGTTTGCTGGTAAAATTCCAATGACGATGAATACATTCACGTCCCACCTTGCTGTTTCTTCCTTAACGTTTTTCTTTTCCTAACTCATTTTCAGTTTTAAAAAAGAACACGTTGAAAATTAAGACGATAGCAGCATTGACAGAGGTGATACTAATGGCAACGAGGGGAGTAAAAGGTGGTGGGTGTCATTTTCGTTAATATTGTAGGAATTTTTATCTGGGGTCAAATATAAACCAAAACATTTACATTCTTTGTTTTCTATTTTATTTTGAATGAACGGAAATTTTGATGGTTTGGCCAAGCTCATAATGGAAATATTTAGAAAACAAATTGTATGATTATTTCAGGACTTTACTTTGGGAATTTTAATTTTTTGTTGATGGAAACGTGTATTCATCCTACTTGGACTCTATGCTACGTTTGTTTGTTATATAAACAACAATCCAGTTTTGGGAGCACAGTCCTGTTTAAGTGTTTTGGACTTAGCCTAACGAACAAGGATAATAACTAAATTTAACTTAATGTCACACAAACTTGCTTCGCATTCCCACAAGGTCGGTTTTAATTTTATTGCTCATCTTTTATTTCGTCTGTGTGTTCGTGATTGGCTTAGTAGTGTTCATAAGCTAAATAACCTTAATGATTTGTTTAACTTAAAATACTTTCTAGCATGGCCTAAGTAAAGTATATGGAGCAATAGAGTGTTAAAAGGTGTTAAAAATTTAAATTTTTGTTGAAAATGTCAATCAAATCTAATCGTTTATTTTGTTCCGATAATCCAACCATACTGTTTTATAATACGTTGAGAAAACATCAATTTTTAACCAGGGATTACATTAGGCTGTGGTAGTCGTGTCCAAGGTCGACTTGATTACAATTACAAATAATCTAAAAAGTAATTAAAAAACTAATTAGACTTTTTTCAATGAATTCTTTTTGACTATTGCATAGATATCGCAAGTAACCCTGATTATTTGTAATTGTAATCAATTAGTAAGTAATCTTGGGCAACTGAAAATAATCGTAATCTAATCAATTACTTCACCTTTTAAATGAAAGTAATCTAATTACTAATCATTACTTAACAGTTATGGTTATAACCCCAAAATATTGCAAATAATCGTACACTCTACTGACAAGCCGGATTCCGCTTCGACTAAAAAGAAACTTACAAAAATTAAATAGGGCAACACTATAAACTAATTGAGAATGATAAGAATAAACAATTCTTGTTTCTAGTTTATGAGCTGCCGATATCTACGTGATACAAATTACACAATAACCATTTCTATTCAAACCAAATCGTTGAAGCGCCGTTGGTCCTCTTAATGATCGTCATCATTAACCTGACTGATTTACCTTATTCATATGTTGCACTGGCGACAGTGAACAATTTTGTTGCCGTAACCGCCAGTGCTCATCCTTCAACGTACGCAGTAATTGGGATGCAGTTAATATTGAGTCATTGATTGAATTTAAAGGAAATGTTCATCAACTATAACACAATTTTTTTTTTTTTATTAAAACACACTCTTTTTAATATTTGATGAGCATCAGTAGCAAGAAATCAAAATTTTTGTTAAACAATATAAATGAAAATAAAGCAAGTTTAAACTTTGGAATTTTTAAGCCAAAAATAATTTCTACCATTTTCAGCCTGCATGTATGCCACACTTTTTGTTATTTTTATTGAAACGTCTTAATAGCTCTTTGAGTTGTTTTTGTTCCTATTGTTTTAATGATCATAATAAAAATTTCTTTTTTCTTTTTGTACACCATTATATTACTTCAGTCTGGCTACTTTTTAGCCATTAAAGTTTCATTGGCTTAAGATCATTGCTGCTGGACTAACCACATAATATTAATATGTACTTTGCTTTTGCAATAACTATAAAATGTATGTGGTTTCTAAACTTAGAATATGTTTATAATCATTAAAGTCAAGCACACTATATATATTTTACTAAAGTACTTGTTACGGCAGCTTACAGAGAGGTAGACCAATTAAGGTAGTCGTCCTTAAGAGAATTAAAAATAATGCCTTGGAAAACAGCTTAAAAAAGAAATTATATACAACTTAAAGAAATATTGTAATTAAAAATTTTTCTTTTTTAACTAATTTTTCATATCTTGTTTTTATTCATGTTTTTTTGATGCCCTTAAAGGACTACTTGCAACGTAATTATTTTATTAATGTTGCTTTTTATCCAATGTCTAATTTCTATTAAATTGAGTTGTAGGCGTGTGTTTTTACGATTTAAAATGAATTTAATTAAAAAATGTTTTTGGTTTGATTGCAATTTCATTGTTTTAGTTTCGATTTTCTTTCTCCTCTCTCCCTCTTTCTCTTTAAGTTTAACTGCAGAATATTGTGGAGACATTACCACAACATGCTGGAAAAGATGTAAATACTGCAAAGTGTACAATAGAAACTCATAATAATAACTATAAAAGTAATTGAAAAATATACAATATAAGAATGTATGTCTGTGCCGAGATAAATGCCAAAATCGTATGTTTATACATACAGCACAGAAATCTTCGGGCATTTTAAACATTAGGGATTACGAGTAAATATAACATTAAGTAACAAAAAAGAAGACGACTGTGGAAAGAAGTTTTCATTAATGGCCTTTATACAGTGCAACTTCGTTTTACGCAACTAGTAGAAATTAATGTTTTTTATTTTTAAATTCAACGTTCAACCGTCTGTATCGATGTAAAGTATTTTTGATGGCTTAGTTCGTTGAAAGAAGTCGGGGTGTGATGATCAGATTACTAACATCATTGACTTCTCTTCTGCATATATTTTTTTAATAGTATGTAATGGTTCGTTTAAGTTTTTCTCTGTGGTTCCAGTGTGTGTTTCTAAAAATGATACTAGATTTCTAAAATATGTTTCCTCTAATGTTTCTTCGTGTGTAATTGACCTAATAATTTTTTTTTTTAATTTACGCTAACTGAGCCAACAATGTGAAAAATTTGTGAGCTGCAATAATCAAAGAGTTGCGTTGAGCGAGGTCGTACTATACATGTAAACATTACTTTTTATCACTTTTAAAATTGGCAAATGTTAAGTTTTAAACATCTTTTGATATTTTATAATTTTTCTTAAAAATATAACTTTCATTTCAAAGTTTCAGTTCTCGCAACTTAATTTCTTATCTTTGAGATACAGTATAAGGGATGCCTAGTCATATAAAGGCATATGTTGGAAGTGTTTCAATAGTAGGTTTAAAATAAAATGATATCTTTGTTTCGATTACTACTTCACATCCCCCGGATCCCTATCGCTTGCATGTGCTTCTAGATACCCTCTCGTACGTAAGCTCAGCACTGGTTGTTCGTGAAGCTTCTTCGAGAGGGCATGTGGTGGCTGTGGTTCAGACCCATATCTCGTAAAGATTCTGGAGGATATTGGCTTCGAATCCGAATGAAATATAGGTTGAATGAAAAAAGGACGGCCTGCTATAGTATAACTGGGTGTTCTTTATAAAGCCGGCATCAAAAAAGTCTCTTTATTGAAGTTTCAGCATCTTGTCTTTTACTCGCAGTTCCAGCAACTTATAATTATTTTAATATTATTTCTGGTATCCTGGAATTGAATTTTTCTCAGGTTTTCTATTAGTGGCTCTGAGGACTTTTTTAAAAATAACAATTGCGTATTATTTGGATGTTTAAACATCAACTTATAATGCTCACGATTTACGTGCAACCATTAAATTCACCTGCAAAGAAAAAAACATGTTTAATGTAATCATAATCTAAGAGCAGCAAATTACCTTGTGGATAATAATAAATATTGTTGTGGATAATAATAAAATGTTCCTCTTAGACAAGAAATAAATGAACAGAAGTGAAGAAAGCCGTCGAATGCTTTATAGTCAACGTCGCAACCACCCAAGCCGTAGCTCCCTCATACTTTGTTTAAATACGAAAAGAATTTAACATATTTTGTCTATTAAGAAAATGTTATGGTTAGTGTTGTTGTATTATTATTTTTGTATAGAGCAAATTCTTTGTTTGTGGTTAGAATTACATGGTTCAATTCAACATTGTTGAAATTTTTATGAATGGAAATAGTTCAATGATTAAATATAAACCCTAACTTGTTTATAGCATCTAAAATAATATTTAAAGTGTTTTCAAATAATCATTGTATGATTAAGACAACAATATATTGTAGGGAACATAATATGGTTGGTGGTATAATTTTCATGTCATTTACGGGCGCCAAGTAAACACTTAACTCTACACCTAATCTTATGACTATTTATAATAGCAGTTTGTATAGTTCTGGGGTAGCCCTCGTACATATTAAATAAAATAATTTATGTACAATAATCTAGATGCTTACAAATTATATTCAGTTTTAACCCCCACTTGTAAATGCTGTTAAGGCATATACAGACATTTGATTTGTATCTTACTTAACATGTTTATAATGCTAATAATTTCATTATTATTCCTATCTCTCTTCCCAGCACGCACATACACGCACACACACACACACACACACACACACACACACACACACACACACACACGTACACTAATAGAACTAATAAGACGTCTGCTGCTGATATGTATTGTAACTGTGGCTGTCTTAACATACGAATAGTAAATATGTGTATGCCACATAGTTGTGTAAGTTACAACAAAATGGCATATTGTTAGAAGTACTCGCATTGTAGTCTTAGGAGAAATGATAGTGGCAAATTGCTTACAAACTTGTTGTAAACAATGCAGGATTATATCCTTGTGTTGCCAAACAATTAAATTGTAAATGTAACTTTATAGATGTTTCAACAAAATTACCTACTAGAAAGTAAATTGATTACAATATAAAAACATTATACTTATTAAAATTGCAAAATTATTGTTGCCATTGACCACATACTTTCAGTAGTAAATGAGCAATACGTTGCAATATGTAGTTAAGTTTATTAAACAAAGCTATTTGTCGAACATTTTGAATTAACAATAAAGTATGAAATCATTTCAGGTTTTTAAATTTTAGGCTTATACTCAGGCAAAAGATTGAGAGTAAGTCATTTAATAAACAACAATGTTGTTGCCTAGTTTTAGGCATAATCGAAAACTTCAATGTCTTAAAGCAATTCCTGTATTAGTTTTCTTTTTATATTCTATTCGTTAAGCAGTAAAGGTTAACCTAAGATTCTTGAATCAAATTTAAGCAGAAATTATAAAAATCCCAAACTCCTCCCTTTCTCAGCCCTCATTTTGTTTGTTAGATATTTGTGTTAATTTAATTTATTGCTGCTTATATGTTTTATATTCCTTTATAGCTTGCTTTTCTTCTCCATTTGTATTTTCCATATGTTCTTTTGTATTGTACCCAGTCCCCGTAGCAGAAAGGCTTTGTAATATTTTGCATTAACAGATTCAAAGCAATAGGAAATGTGTGTTTTTGCCATAAAAAGGAAAATCTGTATTCGATTATAATTGATTATGAGTGTACATTTGTTTTTCCATACGTTTTTATGGCCAATACTTTCAGGAAATCAAACAGTTGAAGGGAGGTTTCTACAAACAAACGTTGCATATTTCTAGGGATCAATAAAATAGTTATCCACTGGCAGCCTTTGAACATAAATATCTTTGTAGTACGGTTTTCTGTATACTAATAATGTCTATTAAAGCTGCCAATTATTTCTAATGAATCTTAAAAAAAAAAACACGTGGTCCCATGCAATGATATTCTACGCCAGTCGTAAAAGGTTTTTGATAAAAAAAAAATATTACCGTGTGCTTAAGTGTATATTTTGAGAAGTCGTGTCAATTAATAGACCTTTAAGATAAGCATAATTTGTTTTTTTATGATATTGCAGATTTTGAATTAAAAAAAATCCTGCCCTTTCGAAGAGTCAACAGATTTGATTGGTCTGTGTCGTACTATATGCTCTGTAGAGAACCTTAGGCAATTCATTTTTATACATCAATACGAAACCCTAAACTTGGAATTTCACTTTAATCATAATCTCTGTGCTACATTCTCACGACTTTAAACGAATAATTTTACTAGGACGAATGAATTAGAAATATTTTTATTTTGGAATGTTACTCATCGTCAGTAATTGCTGTTGATTCCGACCATAGAACAACAAGTAAATAAATTTATAGCTGAGTTTTTATTTCTCAATACCGTAACGACATTATGGCCATATACAGCTTGAAGTTCTTTAAAAATCATAAATTGCCACAATACGGCTTAAGCAGTGAACCAGCGAACACCTGCGTTGTTGGCAAAAGACGTGCGCCACAAGTGATTATTAAAAACTTGCCAAGCACAAGCGTTACTGAGGTGAATAACTGACAATGAACTTTTGAGAAGAAAAAAAATAATGTTTGTCGTGATTTGTGTTGTAAAATATTTTAAAATATGAGAATTGTATGCGGCAAAATAAAACTATAGTTCAATGTTATATGACATTTAAGCATAAAAAACTCAATTAATTCACCAAGTCAAGAATATGTTAAACTTGGGCTTGTAGTAAGAATGTTATTCTTCACGAATGTTTGAAGTAAAAAAAAATCCGAATGTATAAAAAAGTTATACGTTTGACGAAGCATACAAACATATTCTAATATTCGCTGGACTTGATTCGCGATTCAAACTTGAATGGTTTTCGGCTATACAAATGTCATAAGACTAAAATCTGCGCAAGACCCAAATGTGGAAGCTAGCTACAGTTGGTAGATTTTCAGAAAACCAACTTGAAATGAATCAATAGGGTCATTCTTAATTCCTAAATAGCTGTTCGAAAGTAAAATGGGATTAAATCCGTATAGCTACATTTAAAGAATTATGGAATGTATTAGATTACTGAATCTTATTGAATTATTACGTTGTTCAGAAAGTCATTACCTTTTTTGCCAACAGAGAACAGAGTTGTACTTTTTACAGTGAAATGTAAACTTAAGTCACCTGATCAATAATATTTTAAGAGCTGAGATGGGAAGGTTAGCTTGGGAAGAAGTTTTTGGAGGTTCTCCTGTGGAAAGTGAATGGCAGAATGAAACACGCAGAGATAAGACATGGTTGTATCATGGTCACAATTATTATATTATGTTCTCTACAGGTAGATATTGTTGTAGCGAGCATATATTGGTTATTTGAAAATATTTTTGGAACGAATTTCCGTTAGCCCTTCGAACGAAAAATTGCACTGAAGATGGCACATAGTCGAAGCCGGTTTGTCACCAAAGGAAACTCAGAAATTCATTCCAAAGTCTACATCAAATCACCCTGTCGTTATATCAAATCAAGTTATTTGAAAACTTTTTAAACTTTAGTTTTGATAAACATGTTATTGTTTACATTTCCCCCCCATAAAAATTGTAACATGGTTGCGATGAACAATAAAATTTTACTAAAATTCTAACCACAAAATATTTGAACTATACAAATGTAATATAATAATTCTAACCATAAAATGTTTTGAATAGGCATAATATGTAATTTCCTTTTGGTGTTTAAGCAAAATATGTGGGTGCTGTAGCTTAAGTGGTTCGACGTCTTTAGCCGCCTGTGTTCGTACCTTGACCACTGCCACTCATTAACATCAAATGTCTGCTTGCTTAGGAAACCATAATATTATCTAAAATAATAATATGATTTTCTTATAACCATATAATTTAATCAGAATATGTTGCTATTAGATTATGGTTACATCAACTATTTTTCTTTACATGCAGATCCAAAACTGGTTTGAACAATTTTGATCCGTTAATATGTTGATCTTGACGATGCACCAAGTTCAGAAAGGCCAATAGAAGCCGCTGAAGGCACAATAACAACGGAGATCGCTGAGAGATGAGGGGATAATAACTAATTAATGACGTTTTCATTTCTGACAAAAAATGTTACGTAAATGTTGCAATTTCTGCGCATTGTTTTCTAAAAGATATGCAACACTTTAGAAAAACAGCACTTGTTGCCCAGACAACTGGCGAATATGTTACATTTTACGCACTCAACTTAATAGAGTTCAGGATGAAATACTACTCTTTTTTGCAACCGTATTAACTACATTATTTACACAAAAATATGTTGCACATATTTATTTTTGTATTCAAATTTAATTTAATTATATATGTTCCGGTGTAATCATGAAAAAGGGTTTACTTAGTTAGGGCTTGGGCAAGCTGAAAAAAATGACTACGTATTTTAAAGGCAACATTTTTTTCAGTAAAGAAAGCGCCATAAAATCATTGAGTTGTAAATTAAAAAAAAATCGCTCTTAGTTTTTTTTCATCCACTCACTCATGTAAACCTTGAACTAATGCATGAAGGAATATGCTTTTAATCTAATTTGTATGTAATCCCCTGTTCAAACCCCACCTCCTTCAAACTTTTAAAATTACAGTTATTTAAACATATATGCAACAATGAAATACATGCATGCTATTTTTCAACAGCACATCTCAGTGAATAACAATATAGCAAGCGCAGCTAACTTAACACATTAGGGGAATTTAGTTGGCATAACTAACACTGCAAAAAAAATTTACTTTCTCTCATCCGTTTCCTTTAAATGATCGCACAAATTCATAAGCACAATGACAAGTCAAAATTTATATTTCTTAAACGCAACATTCATTCATTCGCTCTTTCATACGTGTGTCCTTATTCTGTTTGTCATATAAATTGTATTTAGACACTGTGTAGTGCATTAGTAGTTGTGTAATATATTGTGCTATTTTGTAGTGTAGTTATTTAGGCGTCAAGGCAGTTTCACTTAAATACACATATAAATTTCTGCTCTATATGAGTATTTATTTGATAGAAAAGTTTTTCTTTGCAACATTTATTTGTTGTTTATGAATTAAGTTTAGTTGCTCTTGTTTTGTTAAAAGCAAATAATATTATGTGACATGTTAACAATAAATATTGATAAAACAAAAATGAAAATTGAAACACAAATACTAAAGAAAACAATAAGCAAACACACACACACGCACGATTTCCTAGCAGCTGCGATTGGCTTAAAAAAAAAACAAGAGAGAAAAAAAGAAAAAAGGAAGATAAAAGAAAAGTAAAATTTATGGCATAAATATTTAAACAATAATGGGACTTGTTACAAATGCACATTAAATCAAACGAACAAACAAACATTTGTTAGTGTAAGCAAATGTTTTTATGAAGCCATATGCGAGGCACGTTCAAATAACAGGTTGACTTTTAAGTTTTCTCTATTCAGTAACAATAGTATGTAGAAAGGCTTTCAGTTCTTGATGCAATTAAATTCTTATGCCTTCAGTTATGGTGTTCCCTCGATTCCTGGGCAAGTGAAGGAAGTCATAGCTGTTAGCAATGCCTGTGGTAAACATGGGGAGAGGCAGCGCTTAGATGTGGGTGTTTGTTACAAACAAGTAATGAAATCGTGCTGACTTGCTTAGTATGAATTTAAAATCGGATTTACAGAGACAAGAGAATTTAAAACTTCCCATTGCTGTTAGTACGAACCTCGTACGTACATATTTTACATATAATGAGTTGAAATATGCATAAATATAGATTTGCTTTGTTCAAGCTTAAATACACTGTCATCATCATTATGACTTTATGATTGTTATCATCGTGGCAGCATTTGCATTTGTAACAATTAGTATAATTTAACGCTTTTAATAGCGTAATAACGCTATAAATATTTGCCTAAAGCACACATAAAGACTCGATGCTGTAATTTACACATACACTCATACTCAATCATTTATTTATTATGGAATTCACTAGTGTAAGATGCAGAAGTGAAGAGGCCTTTTAGAGGGCCTTATTTAGCACCACTGCTCTCATATGCAATTTACACAAGATGCCATCAGTGACCAAGACCTTGCGGAACCTAATTTCAGCTGGACTGCAGGCCTGACTGAAGGGCCGTAAACAGACTTTAAGGTCACAAAAAATTTAATCTTTTCTAAACGCTTGGGCATTTTATTATTTTGTTTTGTTCAACTTTTTGGTCGACTATAAACACCTTTTTTTGAGAAAGGCAGGCCTAAGATGTCGTTTGAGCCTACCTAGAGAAGGCCTGCAGCAGCGTCACGCGTAGTACTACTACTACAACTAAATTTACAAGCACCCATTCATTTATTCAGTATAATATTTTTGTTGTTTACATTTACTTAACACAGAGTTTAGAATTAGAAGAGCCCAGGCAATTGATTTTATTAATTAATTACAAACACAATTGAATGTTTGGTTCAAAATGATTGAAATTGTTTGTATTATAAACTACTAGTTTCCGACAAGTTGTTGTACACACACACACACACACACACACATACTTTGCAATTTATGTTGTTTTCTTTTTAATATATTTTTTATTAATTGTTAAAAAAAATAGATTAATAACAAATCAATAACAGTAACATTTATTATTTATGTGCATATCATCACTTATGGAAACATTTCAATTATTCCCAAAAGTATGCTACAAATATGGGCTTGTTTTTTTGTATTCCATTATAATTTTGTTAAAAAAGGTGTCGTTTTTTTTATTTTAAATTACGCCAGAGTAAAAAAAAATTATTTATAAATCAATTCCATTTTAAAAATGTGGTATACATGATTTGACGACGTGCTCTAGGGTATAATGCAGTATTCATTAGGACATTTCCAGCTTATTAAATTAAAATAAAAGACTGGTGAAATAGGGAACGTGGTTTATGGTAAAAAATACACATTGTTTCTGATCATATTTATCTTATATTTATTTGTTAAATGTTACAAAACAACTATAAATAATATTCTAACCATCATAAACTTAAAATGTTTAATCCTGTGAATGAGTTTAATGTTCTTCTTCGACAAAATTTACAATTTAAGCAAACTTTTTGTAATACCATATTTTATTGTACGGAGATATATAAAAATCTGATTTGTTCTGGAGTCCTTAGAAATAGTCTCGCTAAACTTATTTTTTTATCAAAAATCCCATAAGAATAAAAAGAACGATAGGCGCAAAATATTATGGACTCTAACAATGTGTGAAAATAAAAATAAAAATTTACGTGAAACACATCGTCTGATTTAAGTTGAACAGAAATAATACTAGAGCTGATTGAGAAAGTGGAAAAAACTCACTCAAAACTCACTTATAAACTGAAATCGAGAATAAATTTTGTGTTGAAAAACAACTACGTCCATGCAAACATAAAAAATAATAACATGGTCGCGGCAACCACATTACTTTCTCTACAACAAAATATTGCTGCGGCTAATAGTTATTTTGAAAACATTTTAAACATAACTATAGGTGCGACAGGCAAGTTATTTAAATTTAATCATTATATATAATCTCCACCATCTCCATAAGAACTGCAACATGGTGGAGTTGAACGGTACAATGTAACCGAAAAAAAATATTTTAACTATAGAAAAGTAATATAATAATTCTAACCATAACATATTGTTAGTAGAACATAATATGTAAAATTCTTTTGGCGTTTAATCATAGTACCCGTATGAGAGTGCTGAGGCTTAAGTGGTTAGCGCGTTTACTATTAAACATTCGATGCCTTTAGTCACCTGTCGTGGCATCTCAATAATAGCAGAAAGAAATTAATTAACATATCATTAAATCTCTATCTTAAATAGTAGAGTTTTTAAGAGAATGCCGTGAGGTAAATACTAATATTTACTATTCTTTCTATTCTATAGGGTGTTTCTTTAATCCCTATAAGTTCTATAAAGGGTTAACTATCAAACAAACTGTCATACTGCGCTCAAATTTATGATCTGGTAAATCTTTACGTGCAACTTATACAGGACTTCGTGATTTTTATGATGCCTATGATCGTGCATGAGACCAAGAAAATATCGCCACTGTAAACGAAAGGATGGAAGAGGATCTCAAATTGACGGTTTGGAGGTAAAAATTGTAGATGTTATTCGTGACATACAGCCAACAATATTCGAAAAGGTGGAAGGAATATTCTTCAAGTATAAATTGTGATAGTAGCATCAAAGTATATTTGTTTGTATATATAAAGGTGCGGTGGGAAGTAGTTAGCTCGTTGACTATTAAAGCATTTCGATGGCTTTAAACGGTCCTGCAGTCTTGATCTATTATACATTTTTCCGATTTTGTACTAGCTTCTAGTATTTACAACAGCAGAGCCCTCCTTCGTCTAAATCGTTCGCGAAAGTAAAATAATTAATAAAAGATCGTTATATTAGCTTCAAGTAAATCGCCTACGGTACAACCAGAGGCGCTTGGGAATACTGTTCAAAAAGTAAACATAACACGCAATTGCAGCGTTGTAAACACTGAAGGGAATTTCTATCTCCACTCGATCCCTTTCCCAAGGGATAGAGTTTTAATTATTCAAAAAATAATTAATTAAAAATAGTAACTAGTGCCTAAGCGTTACTACTTTCTTTAAGAAGAAAGTGGTGCAAATTTGGACGTTCCCGAAATGCGCTTCGTCAAGATCAGCTGCGGTAGCTATATGCCAAATCATTTCCAAATGTTTATTGATCTTTCGAATGAAAAAAAAATTCTTCGATTCAAATTTAATCTCTGGTGTTATTTTTAAAAATTTTCTTATACAAGATGCACAAACCAAACTGACTTTCTTTTTCATGTATTTAAAGTGAAACTTTTGTATATTTTAACAGGCACGAAATTTTTTTTTATCAGTAAAAGAACCAAGTAACAGAAAAAACAACTTCACTATATATTTTTATACTCGTATTCATATATAGTTATTATATAATGCAGAAATGGATATAAATAATGCGCCAACCATAAAACATTAATCATTATACATGACTAAAATTCTGCTATTGTGATGCATAAATCAGCTCAGCTCCTCTCTGTTATAATTCCGAGTGCACACACACATATAAAATGGATAAAACAAAGTTTTGGCTGTTGTTTAACCATAAATCTAAGAAGCTGGAAGAACACATTCTCACACTAAAATGTTTGAACACGGTATTTCTAATATAGAGAGATAAATGATAGAAAAAAAATTTAAAAACCGAGCTGCATAAATATAAATATTTATGATATTAGTTTTACAAGAGATTGGGTAGAAGAAATGGCTGAAATTTATGTTCAGCAATTATTGTTTTTGAAAAATCATTAAAATGATGAATTTGTTATTCCTTCTCATGTCGTATGGGAAATTAAAAGAATACTTCTTTTATTTGAATGATTAATTTTATAAATACAATTATTTTTGGTAAAAACTTATTATTAAAAAAGTTATTGCGCTAAAAATCTGTTTATTTTTCTTTGTGTAATAAGATATTTTTATTGCTAACCCTAAAACTAGGCAACCATTTTGAGTTGCTCTTGAACCCTTGAATGAAACTATGCATTTACGTATTATGTATTGTTATGTTTTTAAACATGTAAAACGGGTTTATTTTAATTGTTGTTGAATTTTTAATTCCATTAAATCATTTTATTAAAATATAAAGTAGCAACGCTTATCTTGCCATAAATAAATAAATGTTCTCTACACATAAACTGACTGACTGTTTAAGTGTTTACGGTTCATAAGAGGTTTTTGTTTTCCTTTGTGTAATTTTTATGCCCCAAAATCGCTTTACCCTCCGCCCAATAGTGTAATTTAATGCTCTATCAAAGTACACGGTTTGAAATACAATCAATAGTATCAAAAGTTATTTGTAACAAAATAATAAAACTCTTGTTAAATTTTTCACTAAATTGCCAGACATTTATATTCAGCCATTCAAACGGCTGTAAATAATGCAAAATTGTGTTATAAAAAATTAATGAAAGGCAACATATTATGATGGATGATATTAAAGTAATCATATTGTTCTTGTAAAAAAATAATATTATGGTCCCTCTAGGAATGAGAAAATTGCCAAAAATTAATGTTTCTGTTTGGCAGCGGCTGAGATACGAACACAGGTAACCAAAACCATCGTAAACTTAATAGTCAACGCGTTCAACACACGGCAGAATTTTACTTGTACACACTGTCACTTTATTTACTTTCGCGTTTTACACGATACTGACTTCCAACTTGACCACCAAAGTCTTTTCATAGCAGTCGTCTAGTTTCCAGAAACCTGTAGAATCCAGTTTTTATATTATGATATTTGTTGTTGTAACTAAAGCCTGCTTTACTTGTGGTTTCTTAGCGTTGTTTTTGTTTACCCATACTACTCAATTTCTGGATATTTTACGTGTAGATGTTATATTTTTGTTGTTGTTCTGTGTATATTCACTTTCCTGGAAACTTGTCTTGGCTTAGAGGTGATGTGTTTTGTTTTGTTGTTACAGGCAGCCCTGTATGTACAGTGGGTGCCAAATGTGGTCGCACTATTTATTTCTTGAACTTTCTGTACAGTGAGTGCCACAAGCATTTTTTTGTAATGTTGTCATAACTAAAATTATCCACCCTACATCACTTGTTGGGCGTCTAACGAAATATTTAAAAGGCTTATTGAAATTGTAATAAGCTGAAGGCACTTTGAAAAAAAAAATAGTTTCAGGCCATTCATTATTATGCCTGGCAGTTTAGAAGAAAGTTTTAAGTTTTCTTATATTGGTCCTAAAAATTAATACTCGTATAAGGCAATCCGTGTTCGTTGTTTACCGGCGTATTCAAATGAACTCAATATCGAATTTTTATAATTCCTTTTCTTTTTTTATGATGCTTGTGGAATAGGAAAATCATTTTATTTTGATCTTACCAGCACGCTTAGCACAAAATATTAATTATATTTTGTTTAATAGAGAAATGTAAATCAAAACATTAAATCATAAATCACCACATAAATCCTTTAGAGACATCATACGCTTTTTGCTATATATCACCCACACAGATGTAAAACTTAAACATATTTTCAAACACAGACAATACTCCATAACACAAGCTGACCAGCTCTCTGCATTTTCGTTTAACATTAGCTTTGACTTTGCTTTCACTCAAAAAATTATTATACATATAAAAGAAAACTTACATACATCTACACAGCCAAAGATATTAAAAGAATCATAGCATACTGTAAGGATTTAAAGCCAATTATTTTCACAGTTATCAAAATAATTTATTACTCTGAGATTTACAGCGATTGCAGCAGGAAACAAAACAATAATAAAAATATAAAACAGATACAGCTATTTATAACAATACAACACAGAAAAATATATATTTCAAAAACATAAAAGAAAAGTCTTAAACATATATCTCACACTTACACCCATTTGATATAAATAACACGCCGTAACCACCATACATACAAACATATGTGTGTATGTATATGACTTCACTACAAATTCATTTATAAAATAAAATATATTTGAAAATGTATAAAAATAATAAGAAACATAATTTAAATTTTATCTTGTACTATTTGTTGGGTGCTTAGCAGAAGATTCTTACACACATGAGTAAATTTATCTGACTTTATTTTCTAACTTCTTCATAAGCAGCCTAACTTTTTTTTTATTTATATAGGGTACATTTTTGCTGCCTGGTTTATAAGTGCTTCCAAGTTTGGCAGTAGTCTTACAATGCTAAGAATTTAATGAATTTCAATATCAAATTTTATAGTCTCTCGAAGTGTTTTTCGCTCACTGAAAAGTTGAGGCTGTAGTAACAGAAACTATTGGGCATCTGCATCTAGCTACATTAATGCAGCCATTGCCACGTGTAATGACATCGGCCGCAATGTGTGAGTTACTGTTCGCAGCAATCGAGCGAGTAGAAAACAAGCACAGACTGATGGTGTGTGGCTGGTCAGGGGCTAAATTAAGAGAACCGTTTTTGTCAAAAATCACTGTTTCTTGCTATCGGCCAGATTTTATAACTTGAGAAATAACACTATTCACAACGTAACCGTTAATGGCGGTCGCTAACGTTTGATGATTTGTGTGCCCAAAAAACTATTTTAAAACTCAATCTCTTGCATGGATCACTGATAGAGCAGTCGTGATCACTATTTTTATTAAAATTTAAGAATTTTCTTTTCCAACCGAACTCTTAAAAAATCGCCCTATTACTCATTTATTCATTTAAATACTTTTATTAACTGCTGTAATCTGCTGTAAAGTTTTAATAGAATTGAACATAAGTGTATATTTTTTAATTTATTTATATAATTGTGTAGATTAGTATCAATTCTTAGAGGGTGTATTTATAGTCACCATAAATCATTCAGCAAATGCGTAAGTAACTTCATCATCCCATTTTCAAGCCTCCCCTGCAAGTAGGCAACGTTTTTTTTATTTATTTAATGAAATATAAATCTATGTGTTTCTCTTTGTTCTAAAAACAATTAAATTAAACGGAAAATTTTAATAAAATATAATTTGCTTATTAAACCCTTAAAACAAGAAATATATTTATTGTTTTCTTCTTCATATATAATTATGCCAACAAACAGCAACCGTAACTCAACAACAACTTATCATCTTTGCATATTGTTGTGTTGTTTAATTTTTCCGTCAGACCCGAGTAAATATTTATTTTATAATATTTAACAAGGTTTATACAACAGTTATGTTGAAATAACCCTGCAGATTCAATAAGTATCGAGGTAAAATCTCTGACGTCTACCGATATAAGTACAATATTGTATGGAGTAATTTAGAGGCATTATCGAACACAGAAGCTGATTGAATTATTGAATTTCGTTCGTGCTACAATTAAATTTCGAAAGAAAGGATTTTAATTCTAAAGGCGTAAAAGATAAATGATTACGCTTTTTTATGCCGGAGTACGCCACTAAATAAGGTAACGATTATTCAGCGGATGGCATAAAACAGTTTTGTATTTAGGACTGTGCTTAGAATTGTTTTAAAATATTTTTACAAGAATAATGCATTTAATTTAGCTAGAAATTAAGCAGAAAAAAAGTAAGAACAATAAGAACATTTCAAAAAGTGAACTCGTGACTTAATCTTTGATCTTACGATAATCAAATAACATGAGAAGAGAATTAGTGCGAAAAGATTATGCACACAAACCTGAAGATATGTTTCAAGTAGATGAAAACTTCTCAAAACAGCAGCGTGTGTTTTTGTTATAAAAAATTTTATGCAAAAAAAATATGAGTTTTTATGCCAACGAAAAGTCGTATTTTAAATTCTTACATTGGTTACTCAGCTAGCAACACAATCCGATTAAGATGGTGACCAATTTCATCAGATATGGGTAGATATTTCAGAACGCTATTAGGTCAACAGTATTCACTCTCATATATTCGAAATATAGTGGATATTGTTTGATAATTATATATCATAATTACCTGAAGAATTTCGTTCATGTCTACATACTGAAATTTTTAATAAAATTATAGTATTTTTATGTTTACCAAGGCGAATTATAAGATGGGAGCAAAGCGAATTTGGTGCTGGCCAAATTCGACTCAATGTCAAAAATTAAAACAACATTTTCTTTAGTTCATATATCATTTCATCACTAATTGTGAATAAGGACGATATTAACCCTTAAAGGCATTTAAAATGTTTGCTTATTTCTGGCCTTTGTATTAAATTTTGAGCTTTGGTGTCTTATAGAAGAACATGTAGAAGATTTTAATCCGCTGTCGTAGTGTTTCTTGTCGTTTTTTAAGAGAGGGTCAAAAAACACCCATCCAGAGGAGAGTTAGAGGGTTAAAATGTTACCCAAAAATGTTCCTCGTAGTGTTTTGTGTAAAAGTCCTGAATACACCTTATACATATAGTGTAATGATTACGATATTTCCTATGCCGCTACGCCATAAAAATGTGCAAACCGCCGATATATGTTAAACATTTTTTCCCTCCGTTGTCAGAACCTGATTATTTAAGAAAAAAAATGGATATTGTTGTACACTGTAATTTGGATTGGAATTCTGTAGCAGTGTGACTGCCGGCCATGGAGCGACGTATAGCAACTTTAATAATTCCTGTGTCTAAGAAGTTCCATGCCATCCGTTTAGATTCCTTCAATTTTTGTCTCGCGCACATTAACAAAATAAATATTTCACACAAAATCTGAAGAAGCTAGATGTTATAGATAGATATTGAATTTATATCTGAAGTTCCACACCCACTTACAAATTTTATATACCCTATTCTGCCTGCCAAATAGCTATCAAGATCCAATTAAACTGGTTTATGCTCCTACATCTGTGATTTTATTGTTTGCACTTGACTTGATTTTAAGTCAGTGAACGTGTATTGAACTGATTTTCCTTGATAATGCTGCAGCAAACAGCAACAGAAAAACTTCAAAAGGGCGTAAGTTTCTGTTAATGTAACCGTAAACATTTTTCAAATAAACACGCACATGTAAAGGGTGTTTATTTAAAGGTTCATAATGTTTATGGCCCAACTGAGGTTTCCATATTGCAAAAATTTAATTCATATAAAAATGACGCATGAAGACATTTTCAATGCAGTAAATAAAGATATCTGTAGTTTTTTTTAATTTGAAATTCGCAGCTTTTAAAAATACACCCTTTATTGACCAACATACCCTTTTGCCCATGTACTATTTGTAGCACTTGTAAAAGAGTTAAACTGCTAAAGAATTTATTATGACTGTAGTTGTTTGCATTTGCCCAAGGCCGCTGCCTCTATTGCAGCTCTAAGACCAGCACGCAATTATTGGGTGGTAAATTTTTCAAACAATTATTATGTTGGGCCATAGTCATGTATTTTAATCAATTGGATTCTTATGAATGGAAGCCTGTTACAATGGCTACAAACAGAATCACCTGTTTTGAACTGTGTGCGGTCATTGTTGCACAGAAAAACAGAATTTTTGCCATCTCTTGTTTTTCAACTATACAAAAACAAACATGCAGAAAAATAAAATAGAAACGAAAATTGTGTCTGTGTGTTCGTGTCATTTGCACAAGGCCTGTTTATGGCTGCAACAAATTGTAATATCCTTAATGTTGTTGCCGTTGTTTATATTGTAAGTGGGTAGAATAGTAGGCGCATGCAGTAGTGTATACCCAGGATGTGTGGTGAGTATTTTTTTACACTCGCTGCCAAATTGGTATGAACATAATCATGAAATATTGTTAAAGTTTTTGTTTTGTGAATGTTTTGTAGTGGTATTAGGGGCGCCCAAAAGAAAGTTATGAAATTTTTCTATCAAATTAAATTATTAAACGAAAATTGTAAAGAAAAATAAGGAGATAAAGTAACAAGGTACCTGTTTTAAGCGCGGCTTCAGCGGGAAGAAGGATAAGTTATTTCCCTCGACTCTTCAAAACGGTTTAAAATTAACGTTTTTCAATGCAATAACTTGAAAGTTCTACCTAAAGCGAATCATTTTTATTTTTCTTTACCGCTTACAGCCACATTTAGAGTTGGCAAACAACTAACCAAATGTAGAAAGCCAAATTAAATAAGAATTTCCTTGTTGTGGGGGTTTTTGTTAAAGCTTTAATGTTTTTGTCTTGAAGTTGTTTAGGCATCTCATTTGGTTTGAATAACTTCGGCAATAAGACTTGTGAGTATTTCTTAAAAATTGGGTAAAAGTACCCTAAAAGCTGGATTAAGCAGGCAGCGAAATTCCCACAAGGCTAGTTGTTTACAAAAAACGGAAAACAGGAAATTGTATGTAAAATTGCAAAGGTCTTTTTGGAGGCTATAAAACGCTAGAAAACCCGAAGGCTTAAAAAAATATTATTTTGCCATCCGCATTTTTAATGATTCTATTGGGCTTTAAAATACATTCTGGGGCCCCACAAGTTTCTTTAAAAAATATATATTGACATTTCAATATCTATAGCACTTTTAATTATTTGTCTAAAATATTTTGATTGTTAAAATAACCCATTTTTCCCTCCATACAAATAAATGGCGCCTCCCTAACAATATTTAAATGACTATTTGTTTTTCATATTGTAAAACCTAAGCATCATATGTTTGGGCATGTACTTTTATTTGGTTTATGTGTTAGAACCGTATGTGTAGGTATGTGTGTAGGAATTTTGCATCTATATTTATGTGAGTTTGCAAAGTTAGACAATTAGTTTATGGCTGGTGAAATTTAAAGAAGCTTAAATAACATTATAAGTTAAACCAACGACAAGACATGCTGAAATATGCTCGTGCATGAATTTAAAAATATTTAATTATGTAAACAAGGCTTTAACAGTAAAATACAATCCAAATGAGATATTATCATAACACGCAAATGCAAAACATGGTTGAGACATGCTCACGAGAACCATAGCATGTTCTCCGTACCTATGTGTATATTGTTTTGCCAAAAGCATTTGAGAATATTTAAAACATTGCTCCAGTTGCGATAAACAAGTTATTTTTTTATATTAATTTATTAAATGGTTGGCTACCAATAAACATTTTAACATGGTCGAATCGAACAATAAACTTTTTCTGTGTGTGAAGGTAAATATAATATATTTATTTTACTAACGCAGACACATGCGTAAGCACATGCGTCGAAACATATTTAACTCGCAATATATTTATCTTCCCACACGTAATCACGTAAGCACTTACGTTGAAACTTATATGAATTGACATGTTTATCTTCACCCACGTAAGCATTTACGTCGCAATATATCTGATACGGCATACGTTTATCTTCACATGCGTAATCACATATTTAACTTGGCATATTTGTCTTCACACACGTGATAACGTATCACGTTAAAACATAAATAACTTTGCATATTTATACTCACACACGTAAGTACTTACGTCGAAACATTTAATTCAGCAAAAACTTATCTCCATACACATAATACCGTAAGCATTTACGTCGAAAAATGTTTAACTCGGTATAATTACCATCACAAATACAAGTCCGAAACATTTTACTCGTCATACATATTTTCTTCGGCATATCTTCACAAACATTATAATTTTTACTAAAATTCCAAATACTGCGAAAGTTTTCTAACTATACAAAAATAATAATTTTAACCATAACAATTTTTTAATAAACGTAATACTACTGTGGGCAAAAAATAGTAAGACTTTGTTCATAATTTTAAATTTATTTATTTATTCTGTCAAATCTATTTCGTACCCCTCAAAGTGATCCACCCCAGCTGCAATACACATATGCCAACACATATGCAACATATGCCACCGTAATATTTGTTGAAGTCAATTTCCGGAATAGCCGTCAATGCGCGTAGCGATTCCCGTTTAATTGACTCAAAACCGTTTCCCCGGAGCGGTCGCTTGAGTTTGCTGAACAGCCAGAGCTAAATCAGACGAATAGGGTGGTTGTGGAATGATATTGATTGAGTTTTTGGCCAAAAACTCACGAAGAATCAATGGGGTATGCGGATTCAATCGTGATTTTTCTTAGGTCCAAATGATCTTTCAAAATGGTTTGCACTGATCCCTCCAATATTCCAACAATATCAGTAAGGTCTCTGACTGTTAATCGTCGATTCTCGAACACCAATTCCTTGATTTTATTGACGTGTGTTGATCATCAGTTGATGTTGATGGCCGTCCTGGACGTGGTTCGTCGTCAACTGGTTCTTGACCCTCTTTGAATAATTTGTACCAATCAAAAACACTTGCTCGCGACATAAAATTATCACCGAAGACCTTTTGCAACATTCTGAATGTTTCGGCACCAGAAATTTCATTCCGCACACAAAATTTAATGGAACTTCTTTGTTGAATAATTTCACTCATTGTAAAAATCGCCGAATGCACTTGTTGTACTTCAGAAAGGCAAACGTATACAAAACACTAATGATTACTTTGATGTGATATTTGGCACAGATGTCACTGACAGTCATACCAATGTAGAAAAAAAATCCGACGAATGGATATCCGCGCAAAATTTAAATAAAAAAGTCTTACTATTTTTTGCCCACAGTAGTATATAAAATTTTTTGATGTTTTAAACCAAACATGACTAAGAAGCAGTTAAGTATTTTTTGTTTTCACAAAAATGTTGCGCCGAACTCAGTTGAATGCTTTTCTATGTGTTATGATGGGCCATGTTGTTATTAGCATGAATAATAATATGAGATGTTGGCAAACATATAAAGCAATCATCCTATGTTGCATTTAAACTATGGTTACCTCAACCTCTTATATTCATATCGGAATAAAATTGGGCAATAAAATTTTCACCTGACTTTCGAAAGACTTTGTTTTCTTCCATTTACTGGAAGCGAAAACTTTCTTCTCATTACCTGTAGAGTTATTCAACAAAGTATTTAATTTTCATTACGTTTTTTTATACAATTGATGGTACCGTTTCTTCTGTCTGTTTCACTACTAATTTGTGATAATTAATTTCTTTTATTTGAAACATTTATTATCAACTTTTGCCGTAAACTTACCAACCACACAGTGAGTAAACTGGCGTAAAAGGAAAGTCAGACGTGAAAAGGGAACTAAAATGCATTCACTGTAGTGAAATAAGGGTTGGTATCAACCAGGGCCACAATAAAACAAAACTCATACATACGTACGAACGTATATAAAGAATAACAGTGCAAACCATTAAATAACCCACATTAATTGCGCTCATAAAATGTTATTATTATGAATTTATGATTACACACGTTGGCACATTAATTTCATGCCAAACTTTTTGAAAAACAAACAAACTGACAGCATCAGCTTCCGAAACTTTAATACACAGGCCCAAGCACCCCAACATATAATTATAATAAATATTTTATATTATTTACTGAAACTCGGGTATATTTTTGAAATAAATTTTATAGACAAAACAGCAAGAAAGCAAATAAAATTAAATGTTGCTACAGCACCACAACACTGCCGCCATGCAACTCGAATAACTTTTATTAATGTGCGCACAATTTTTTAAAGATACAACAGCAGCAATAAATATCTATTTCTTAGGTAAATTTAAATAGTCTCATAGTCTTCTGTTAACTAACCGTTTTGTAGCAAAATTGTTAATTTGTATCTTAACGATGTTCTCAAGTAGCCTACATCCATCCACATTTAAAGTCAGCCACACGAAACACTTAAGATATTTCCGACATTTGTTAAGTACAAACAAATTGAAATTGAATTACTTGCCATTCATTGCAATAATGCTTTTCTCTCGCTCTCTCTCTCTCTCTCTCTTCCCCTGTCTCTCTCTCTATCAGTACTTAGTTTATACCTTAGTTAAGTCATTATAAGGAGCAACAGCAGCAGCATAAGATAAGATTCATGATAATTATGTTGGACCGCAATAAAATGAAAGGCATAAATAAAATTCAAAACGACCATAAAATCATAAAAATTACTTACAGTATCAAATTTATCTCTTCATGGCATTTCATTTGCCTGGTAATTATTTCTGTTTGAATTTCTTTAATGCTTTTTCTTTTCTATCTTGCAGACCTGCTACGAGTTGGAACGTTACTTGCGCGATGAGCCCAAACTACAGTCGTACAAAAAATTACACAGTGAACTCGATTCATGGGAAATATTCTCCGCTCCTGCACGCATATTGGAGGAACTAAAAATCAAAGAACAAAACTTGGATTCTATATCGACCACATCATCGGTCTCGTCACAATGTTCGGGCATGTCGTGGGACAGTATAGGAACGCAGTCATTAAGTTGTTCGGTGGTGGTTAAAAAGGAAAGACTGGATGATGAAGATGACGAAGAGGCTTTGAGTTCAGATAATGGTGAAGAGAAAATGATTATAGGGAGCATACATCACAGTACGGAGTCATCGCAATCTGCGCTACAGCATGTTCTAAGTACAACAAGCCATATGCTAACAACGACGACTGCTACACCAACCAACACGACAACAACGGTTATGCAACAATGCCCATTAACGGAGAAAGCCATTAAACTAAGAGTTGTAGCGGCTAAAACACCTGCGGAATATCATCATCATCACAGTCCCCAACTTATCAGTCATACTAATAATCACGATTATGCTTTACCCACCCTGACACCGCCCTCGTCGCCGGAATCTATACGTACTAATATATCATCAAGTAGTTGTCATCAGCCGCAGCAGACGGCGCAAATTGATGCCAACGAGTTGGCGGCTCTTATACAGCAGCAGCAACAGCGTCTTGGACATCAACAACAGCAACAAAATCAGCAACAAACCCATGTGCCACCTACTACTACTGCCATTTTACGTTTTCCCGCCGCTGCCGCCACTACAGCCACTGTAAGTCCCACTACTAGCAACACAGTTCCTCTGCTACAACAGCAGCAACAACAACATCAGTCACATAATGTACAACCAATAACCACCACTCAACAGCAGCAACATCACCAGAAACAGTCTCAGGCCCAGACGAATCATATTGGCACAGCTGTACCTCATCATTTAACCATACAAACAGCTAGTGCTGGTACAAATACTGATCCCCAGGCGGCCAATACCGCTACCCATCAACTAGGCCATACAACAAGCATTCCCCGCAGTACCATCCTACGCTTGACCACTACAAATGGCAAACAAAGTGGCGCCATTAACTTGGCTCGCGTCATACAAATGCAAAGCAATAATAGTGGGAATTTATCAGCCGCCGCTGCTGCTCTACTCAATACCGCTCAAGCAGCCGCCGCCGCAGCAGCTGCTGCGGCTAATGGTAGCAATGCAGTGGGGAATTCTAGTAGCGCCTTGACAGCGGCTCAGATAACACAGAGAGGTACCCAGTTGCAAAATCCTCAAGTAACAACATGTAAGTGAAATATACTTTTGCCAAATTCTATTTACTTTTCATATCTGGAGACACTCTCTTCTACATTCACTTAAAATTAAATGTAATTAGTAGTTTACCAATTACTTATTCTAGCTTTAAGGTCTTAAGTCAAAAATTTTTTCTTTAAATATTTTTACCAAACACTC
This sequence comes from Phania funesta, assembly GCA_963932375.1. Taxonomy (NCBI): domain Eukaryota; kingdom Metazoa; phylum Arthropoda; class Insecta; order Diptera; family Tachinidae; genus Phania; species Phania funesta. The sequence goes on along the minus strand of OZ010654.1, from coordinate 89,783,143 downwards.
GTAATATTTTTATTACCAAATGTTTTTTCCAAATCATGTTCGCGTCAGATACACACATTTGGGACTATATTTTATTCCCATATATTTTCTTCTTCGTCATATTATCCATCATTAAATATCAATATATTTTATTAATTATTTTTTGTTTCTTCATTTTTCTTTGTTGTCACATTGAAATTCATTATCAATTTTCGCTTTTTCATACTTCTCCTTTTTGTTCATTGTAGTGACCACAAAACCTCATCAACGTCAACAACAGCAGCAGCAACAACAACAGCCAACCTCAGTACAGCAACAACAGCCGCAGCAACAGCAATTACATGAACAACACAGTCCAGATGCTAAGCGCCGGATACACAAGTGTCAATTTGTAGGCTGCAAAAAAGTCTATACAAAAAGTTCACACTTAAAAGCTCATCAACGGACACATACCGGTAAGTGAATTTTTATTTATAGCACAAAAAAAATATTAGAAATAAACTTGATAAATGGACCGAAAAGCAGTGTAAGTGAGAAAAAAATAAAAAAAATTTCTTTTTATTACGAATGGTACCATTTTTGGTACTAACTTGTAGACTTCTTGCTATGAAGCTTGTCTTAAAAATCCAACAACAACTGCAATAGCAACAGTATGCTGCAGTATTATTTTTAACAGCGCGGTAACAGTATCATTATTTATTTCTAAACACCAGCAGCAAAAGCAAAGCAAAATATTTACGCTATGGCTCTTGCTGTTAAACAGCACAGTAATACCGAATATTTACTGTCATATTTCGTGGTGCTGATATTTGTTTATATTGTTAAAAATCTTGAATAAGTCCACTATACCTAAATGAGCGTGTTGTCCAGACATAAATTTTTATAAGTTAAGGCTTGATTTTTTTAACTGCTTGAAAAGAAAATGAAAGGATGAACTAAAATTAAAATAGTTTCCCCTGTTCTTAAAAATTAGTTTTTGTTGCTTTCGCATTTCCAATAGTACGATCATAGCAATAGCATAAACGAATTATCGATAATGAAGTGCTGTTTTGTTACAGCCAACGCTTTGGATGGTTGGTTTTGCTATTACTGGACTGTATTTATTTTTTACTACATCATTACACCCAAATGATTGGTAGTGAAACTTGTAAAACTTATAGCATAGTACAGTACTTTTTTTGTGCTATTGCTATTCTTTTAAATTTAGCACAATTGTTAATATAAAATTTAAAGAATTAGCAGCATTATAAAAAATCCACCTTTGAAAATATCACAAAGCAGAATTAAGAGAATAAGCATGTTTCTTTATGCTTCCTAGTTTAATACTAAATACTTTATCATTGATTTTCAGCAGCATATTTATTTGACTTTTTTTTCATTTTTCTTTACAATCGCCTAATATTTTTGCTTGAACGAACTCTGGAGATAATTAGGTGAATTAAAGTTACCATTTGCTCATCGTGAGTGTCCAGATCCGGACATCGTTTTCTAAACACTTGCAGATTTTTAAATGAATAGAATAGATTTTGAGCCTAAATCTAAAGGGCCTTACGAAATGAACAATTTTCAATATTTAAGTTGCCTTATGCCGTTGTTACATATTTTTGACAAAATTTTGCTAATAAAATCTTTATTTGTCAGAATGGTATGGAAGAAGCTCCTTGAGAAAAAAGGCCTTATAATTAGTACACAGAAGTCATACTACACTACGCCGCAGTTAGACTTTGATGGAGTGCTCAGAGTACTAATCCCCTCCAGGAGGGAGTGGTGAGGTTGTAGTCTCGTGGAGAACTATAACGGCAGGATATACACGGACGGTTCTAAGATGAACAGCGGTGTAGACTCTGGCGTCTTTTCTAGTGATCTTGAGATAAGCATCTCATATCGTCTTCCGGATAATTGCAGCGTATTTCAAGCTGAAATACTTGCTATTATGAAGGCATACAGGATTTTATACGACAGGAATATACGTGGGAATATTGGTATTTTCGTCGACAGTCAGGCGGCGCTTCTGTCACTCAAATCGTACAAAACTACGTCTCTTTTAGTCAGTCAATGTAAGAGAGAGTTGTCAAGGCTAGGGAGCCTGGCGGATGTTACCTTGGTTTGGGTCCCAGCACATAGGGACCACTTTGGTAATGAACAAGCAGACAAACTAGCCAAAGGAGGAACCGCTCTAAAAACTCCCAATGTGGAATCAGTCGCAATCCCCTTGGGGAATATTAAGAGCGGCATCTTCAGTCACTTTCTTAAGGAGGCTGATAATAGGTGGCGGAGACTGAGCACATGTAGGGTCTCTAAATTGATGTGGCCCTCTTTTGATTTTAGGCGCACTATGCAACTGATAGGTCGTGATCGGAGGAGCTTATCGAGGTTGCTGGCAATATTAACAGGTCAGTGGGTGTTAGGAGAACATGCCAGGCGACTATAATGACCACTATAATGACCACTGTCGCAGTTGTAAGGACATAGAGAAGGAGGAGACGGTTTTTCACGTTCTCTGCGAATGCCCTGGCTGTCAGGAGACACAAATTTCTTGGAGACTACATACTAGAGGATCTCAGTGAGATATCTAGGTGCCGTTTAAACGATATTTTAAGATATCTCACGGCTACGGGATGGATCTAGCTCCCTAGTCTTAGTGCGAGCATAGGCTCTAAGACACCATTTACCTGGCGAGTGGTATGGTCTTGTCAAAACGGGGTCATTCAGACCTTACTTGACAGCCGGCGTGTAGCAGGCTACCATGTAAACCAACCAGCCAACACAGAAATCATACCTTCCGGAAGAGGGTTCGTAAGAAGAAGAACGTTAAATAACCTTTCAGATATCAGCCTACTGCTACAATGGCTGGATTTTTCATTAATTGCAGTTGAGGTTTTTAATAACACGACAGGTCTTTAATATGGCATTTCATAGAATAGGACACGTTGGAGATTTGCTAGATAATATAAGTTTGAAGATCTTAGCCTATTTAACTAAGTTGGCAAATCCTTTCTCTAGCTATTGAAGTACTCTCTCTCCTGTAAGGCGTCATTTTGGAGATATCACAGATTTAGAAAACAAGTGTTGAAGAGCTTCCTATTTCATTACATGCACAGATGGCGAACTAAAAGCAACTCGTTTTAAACTTTTGTTAGATACCGATGCATCTGATCTGTGGTGAAATTTCTTAGTAGGCGTTTGTTTTTTGCACAAGAGTTGTCTGCAATCTAAAGTTGAGGGTAGTATATTCAATATAAACTGTCAGTAAGAATAACCACCGAACTGAAATAAATAAATAAAGGTGGCTGCGAAAACCCAATAATGCTGCAGTTGACATTTCTAATGAACGTTAAGAAATTAATTATATAAAATATTAACACATGCATATATACACACGTACATGTAGAGTTATACAATTTAGATACACAATAAATTAGTAAAATAAATATAACATCTCAGAGTAGATGGACCCACCTACACAAACACAGTTGCACATTTATTCATTAAAATACAATCACATTAAGCCGGTATTCTCTCTTGAGTGTATGTGCAGAACTACACGTGTGTGTGTGTGTAAATATAAACAACATAACCCAGCAAACATTTTTTGGCTAAATCGATCTCTCTCAGAACAGATAGTCTGGATTTTGTTTACGAAAGCCATATGCGTGGCTTACGAGTACTACAAAGCGTAATTTCTTTGTCCGATGAAAGCCGGACAACATTTCATTCCAACAATGTGGCAAATAGTTTCACATCAATCGCTTGATATTTAAGTAAATATACAGACGTGGCCAAAACAAAGATGTACTGGATATTCTGTTAAATATCTAAGAGTAGCTTAGACATCTTGACTTTAGACTATTTTTGATATGCAGGCAACAAATGTTCTCTAGGCATCCACACATGTAAATATTGAAAAATATTTATAAATTGTAACTGAGGGACAACTGTTATATGATTTTATTAATAAATCAAGGCAAAAACTCAGCGTACATACATCCATCACACATTCATACGTACGTAGGCAGATTTATTATTTATTCATCCCAAGGGACCCCTTTTTATATGACAACAAGCAATATGTTTGACATTTCAATCTGGGTATTGAAACCATGTCTTCATATAAAATTTTCCTTTTATTTTCACTCATTTTTAGGTTATACCCTTTTGTCTGTTACAGACAATAATATCATATTGCCTTGCATACAAGTATGTTAAGTCGTCAGCGTAGGGATACAATTTTCATTAAAGTTTCGTTTTGGTTTTTATTTATTTTTTTTTTTTTTTTTCGTTTTCTGTGTAACTTTTGTAGGTCTAAAGTAGTTTGGTTACACCAGAAGGATACATAAAGGATTTATTTTTAGTGACAACTTATATTTGATTTTGTAGGCCTTTAGTGACAACTTCTATTCCATTTGGAGTTAGTTCGATGTTGATTTGGGTGGTCGATTTTGCAACACTATTTCATGTTGTTGAATTTTATTTTTATAATCGCGATTCAGGTTTTAAAATCAGGGCAAAGTGAGTTTTACATTTATTAAATTGATTTTACATGAATCTTATTGCCAAGGCTTTCTTTTCTCGGTCTGCCCAGCTAACCGGGAGTTAGGAAAAATTAAATAAACAAAGAAGAGTTATCTGGAGTTTTCCAATGTGCCTTAGAAGAGAAAATCGCACTTTCGGTTAAAAAAAATGTTGTGATTTTTGTTTTGAATTATATGCATGTGTAGCGGTTTTGTAGTTTTATTTGGGAGTTTTTGATGAAAAAAGCCACAGTCGCCAGTAGTTGGTCTGTCCCGCAATAAGTTCCCCGAACTTCGGATTTGAATATTTTACTGAAATGAACTTCTGCAACAAAACAATGTTTCAAATATTTAATCGTTTTCGTTAGAAGAGCTTCGCATTGTTTTTACTTTCCTAGAGGCAGGAACTTTCATCATAAAAGTACGAAAAAATATATTTAAATATAGAAATTTTTAAAAATCGTCCCTTTTTTAACACTTTTAAGACAAAGTACTTTAATAAAAATACTTAAATATACAAACTTTTCTTACTTCAGTACTTTTAGAAAGCTGTTTTTTTAAAGAGTTTTCTATAAGTACTTTTTAAAAGGTACTTTCTTTAATAGTACTTTCTTGAAAATACATTAAATTTCTAAGCCTTACATCCTTCAAGAGGTGCTGTCTTAAAAAGTACTTTTTGCGACTGGTACTTTTTTTGTAATATTTTGGTTAAGATATAATTTTAATCGAAAACTAAAATTTAAACCTTTCATTATCATATTTCCATAGATACAGTTTCCTAATGATCATCTTCAAAGCCCCACCACAAGCAAAAAATCTTGTTTTCTACTCCTCTACTTGTTCTCACTGGCATTACAATTTTTCATAAACACAATAGACACAAAAACAAATTCGCTTAGACATTTTGTTGTTTTCATGTTGTTTACGTACTTTTCTTGCGGCAATGAAAACTTGTAGCCAGATTCTTAACAATCTTGATGTAATCATTGGAAGAGATTTTCCTTACACCTACTGAATTTCATGCTGCTTTCCATCTTTAATTTTCAAGGCAAGTCTTATGATTTATTCCAAAAAAAATTGCCTACAAGACACTAAATAACACACACCCTAAGGGAGCTTTAGTAGTTGTTTTGTTAACTACAGCAGTATGATGGTTCGTTGACTTCATTATGGACGTGTACTCGTGTACTGGAAATATGAAAGTGTAATTTAATATTTGTTTCTTATGCCCTGCCAAGTCAAAACGATAACCTTTCAACGACTACAAGTTATTTACGTTAAATAACTAAAATAATACTTTACACTTACACACAGTTTATGCTAAATCAAACACGCCAGCTTGGATTTGGTCTTAACATGGTTATGAAAGGCAATTAAGGAACAAACCAAGTTAAGGAAAAAGCTAGCTTGAGAAAGGTGGTTAAAGTAGGGTAAGGAACAAGTTTTCGTTGTTTAACATATTTTAAGCAACATAGTGAAAATAACAAACAAACAAGTTGCCATAAGAAAAAGGCTTAAAATCATAGACAGCATAAAAAATAAGAAAAACTATAAAAGTAAAATTAAAAGCCAAAGCAAAAGCCAAAACAAGCGAACAGCAAGTGAACAAATAAACATAAGAGGTTTTAACAAATTAACACCTTTCATATTAACGCCTCTGTATTTTACAAACAATCAAATAGTGATTTGATTTTTTTTTCTTGGTTAATATTTCACAAATCAAGCAGCAGGATTTGCCTGAAGTTAAAGTATTGTTTGTTATATTGTTTGTGCATAAATAGTTTTAATGACTTACTTAAGGTTTAACAGTTTCTTAAAACAAGAAAAGGAATTCATAATTTTGTTGTTGTTAGAAATCCACATTAAGGGAGAATATATGCCAGAGCTGGAAAGTGTAGTACTTTCGACATAAGAAAAATGTCGAGATATCCGTGACAAAAATAATTTATTTGTAATCTCATTAAGAAAATAGCCTCAAAGAAATAGTATCGAATCACTAGCCACTATGATGTTTATTGTAATGGGCATTCCCGCGAAAACCCCACCGTAGTTGTCGAAAACAAATTATCGGCTTGATAATCAAATCCATATGTTAAATAAAATTCATATAAAAAGTTTTCGAAAACCAATAATTGTTTAAAATTTTTGTGAATCAGTAGTAGCCCTGTCTGGTATTACAATTTTTTTTCCCTAAGTTGGCTACACTGTTTGCCATCATTTATTACTTTAGAGAATTCTATTCTTATTTTCAAACCTAGATGAAAAATTGTTTTAGGAAACATTCAATAAAAGAACGAGTTTATTTAATTTGTTTGAAGCCTTCATATTTCTTGCCCCAGCTACAAGACGAGTTTTTTTTATAAGCTTTTAGCAAGCTTTTCCGTAATTCATTTCAATAAATAATAAATACGATTTCAGCAACACTACATTAAGTTATTAAACAAAATGCGCTTACACAGAAACAATTTCAAACCGAATTTAGTTTAAAAAAATCTGGATTTGAATAAAAAAGCAATAAGTTTTTAACGTATCAAGAAATTTGAAGTATTAAGTAAACCGTCTATTTAAAAATAATTAATTAAATATTTGTTTAAATGTTCCTTAAAAAATCAATTAAAAAATTAATGGAGACAATTAAATATTTCATTAAAAATATGGAAAAATTTCAGTTTAAAAATTAATTAAAAACTCATAATTTCAATTAAAAAATTAATTAAAATTTAAAAATTTTTTTAAAGGAAAATATGTAAAAATTTCAGCTAAAAAATTTTGTTGAAATACATAATTACAAGTTTTATTTAAAATTTGTAACAATTTTAATTAAATAACTAATTCAGTCATTGAAAAAAAATTTTTTTATTAAAATAAAATTTTGAAATATTTGCAAAATTTTAACTTTCAATAAATTTGCAATGTGATCCTTTCACGTATTTGCAATTAAAGCTAAAGTAAAAACTCACTTACATATACTCGTACACACTTATTGTTTATTAATATTAAGTTAATAAATTTTAAGGCACAAGTTTGTTTTTTTTATTCTTTTTATTTCTACAGTTGACACTAAATTAGTAGAAAAGACAATGTTGATGGCGTGGTGTGTAGCGCCTTAGAAAAAGCATTCCCATTCACCTAGTTGTCTAATAAAATTTTAACATTTATTGTAATCCAAGTTATCATATCAAACAAATTTTCTTTCTTAATAGAAATAATAAAGAAAACAAACTTGTGGCTAAAATTTAAATTACTTAATATTAATATTTTATTTACTTCTTAAAAATGAAAGCATAAATCCAATAATATGTATATCTCTTTATACGGCACGTAGCATACACTGATAAAAGTAATAGAAAATTATTTGTATTATTGTGTTTAGTGTAAGAAAACGAATTCAATTAAAAGTTTTATTGATTCACTTATATTTTAATTGATTTTTTTTTTTGAACTAATTAACTCTTTAATTGAAAAAATTCTGTGGATTATTATTTCTGTGTAGTTTGTCTTGATTTTCGAACTACACCTTTTAGCGCAGACATGTGCGTCCATTTCATGTCCCACCTGCCTTCCTTTTAAACACCTTAAAATAAATATAGTCATAAAATTTATAATTTAGTAATTCCTTTAATTGGAAGTATTAAAATAAAGATTTATTCATAGGATATGTTAATATAAAGTATGAATTAGTATTAGAAAAAAATTAGTTAAACAGGGGTTACAAAATCCCACCACTCCCAATTGAATACCCCTAATACAATCCATTAATAAGGGGTATTTTGTTTTCTTTTGTATTTTAATCATGTCTGTAATGGCTTAAGTGATGAAATATCGTTTTAGATTATTTAGAGTCGAAACAATTAGTTCTTAGTTCTCCATACAGAATTGAAGACCTACGAAATTTGTTGGAAATTATTTTCTCAAGCTCGTTTTCCTAAAAACAATGTTCAGTGTTTTCTCTCAACGTTCTAGTTTAAAGGGAAAGTGAGTGAAAGGTGGTGAGTGAAAGAAAAGTGGTGTAAAGAAATTGATATCTTGTTTAAAATTCGAGGAGGATTTTTAAATCCTCCGGCAAATCCTGACAGTCTCTTGAGATTCTTTATTACAGCCAATTATTCAATTTCTGACTAGAAAAAGAAAAATTTAAATCCCTTACAGTCAAGCATTGATTTGAATTTACACGCAAACATTTCCTTTCTTTTTACTCACTAGTGTTCTCTCACTAATAATAAAAGGACAAGTGCTTCGCATTCCCATTGTCAGCAGCATCAAATGCACCTGGGTACGCAAAATGTGATAGTGTAGTAATGGGACGCAAGTTAATCCGTTTTAAAATGTAAAAAAATAACTTTCTAAGCCTAAACCGCAAAAAGAATAGAATTGATTCTTAACAAAATTTGTTCTCCGTAAAGCTTTTGCTTTTAAAAGGCTTTTGTATTATGTAATTAATAGAAATATCAAAATCCTACGTGTTGTTGTATTGGTTGATTGTGCCTATAATTCTGCAAACTTCTCAGTTGTTTTTCACAATCCTTCTTTATGCCTCTGAATTGTGACAAACGCTAGAACTTCAACATTATGCCGCAAATACCGCATTTTGGCAAACGTTTTCAGCCAAACTTTTAAGAGTTTTACATAAAAGTTGATACTTGCACACATGATGATACAACAACTGCCACTGAAATTATAATAAATGCGACTTAAATCTGGCTGATATTTGTGTCATTTGGTGAATTTATGTTTCCTTAAGGCTTCCCTTTTAAGGCAAAGAGACAAGAGATATTTCTATTGTGGTATTTGCTTTCATGTTTTCCCAAGTACTCGCAAAACGCAAAAAGTTAAGATTTAATATTTTGCAGTTATTTATATGCATGTGAAGTAGATTTATATCTTTGTCGCATTTCTAGTAAGAGACATTTTCCGAGGCAAAATTTACTTGAAGCCTTTTTACTTTACTGCCTGTGGTTTCTTCTTTCCTTTGCTTGACATATTTCTCTCACTTAAAGTGTGGGAATTGTACGAGTATGAAGAAACCCAACCCTCAGATTTTTACCAATAATTTTCCTTCAAAAAAAAAAAGGAAAAGAAAAAGTCCATTGAAAATAGAAAAACACAAATTGAAATTATAAAGAGAACAACATTTCCAGCTTTTTAGCTTGAGGCCTTAAAAATCTTTTTTATATTTTTTCGTCATTTCCCCAACGCTTTTTTTCTTTGCTTCTTTGCTTAACCAGATAAAGTAACAAGAAAAATAGGCCGTCGTTGACTGACGTTTGTTTCTTGCATAATCGCAAGCAAAAAAAAAAAAAATAAAACGAAGGAAATCATATAAATCTTCATAAAAGCCTGAGTGCGATTTTAAGTAAGCGAGTCTGAATATTAGAATGAAAAGAAAACATGGTTCTGAGAGGAAAACGGAAAAGCTTACAGACATACGTGTAAATGTGTGGGTTTGTTATTTATGCGTTCTCACTTTGAGACCAGAAAAATGAAAGCCAACAAATAAAATTCTATAATGTTGCCATGAGAAGATTCAGACACAATTAGGAAACTAAACCCAAACCCTTCAGGGAAATATGTTCCCTAATCTATTGTATTTTTAAGTTTTGCCAAAACTTTTAATTTTAAACATAATTAATGTTTCGAATATTTAAAAAAACATAATTGATAAGCCACTCACTCACACGCAGTGCTGTTGGCAAACATATTTTAAATTTCTTTACTGACAATAAAAATATTGTAATTAAACACTTTTCTTTTTTTTATTTCCTTCCTGTCTTCTTGCATTTGCTGATTTCTTTATCATAGTCTCTGCTTTAAATTGCCATAAATTATTGTCGATTTTATCGCCCTCCAGGAAACATTTTTCCCCTTAAGGATTCCGACACGACCACTTTAAAATTGTATTGGTTAGCGGGTAATTAAAAAGTTCGTTGTACAACCTTTCAAGAGCACATGAACAAGGAGCGAGCAAGACCTACAGACGAACATTGTCGCTATTGTCATTGTAATTGTAGTGTTGCTTCGGCATATTCATTAATTCAAGCCTTTATTTTGAGCTGCTCGAACACTTTACTAAACACCCAAAGCGATTTTCTTTCTTTTCATTCTTTTGCTTTAAAACATTTAACTATCTTAAGTTTTATCAAGCTGAACTAATATAAATGAAATTAAAAAATTCCTTTTACAAACTATTGGACACTTTTTATTTACAATTAATTGCTGTGTGTTTCAAAAGCCATTAACAGCAGACCAATGCAGCTGCTAAAACTTGAACTTTCGTTTTTTTTTTTGTTTTTGGTACAAAAATTTTAATATAGAAGTTTTCTATAAAATGGATTGAACTATAATAATAAAATATAAAAGGCGTGAAGAAACTTTCCACCAGAATTGTGTTACTCATATAAAGTTTAAAAGAGAATATTATAAAATGTGTACTAAAGTACAAACTCTCGAATAGCCTGACAAAAAATTCTAAAACTTGCAGGATTCTAACACAGATACCCGTGGAGTTTAGGAACGAGGGATCTAAATGTATTTATCAGCTCCTAACCATAATGCAATCAGGTACTGGCATTCAAAGAGTGTATAAGGTGGCATCTTTACTGATAGCCGACTGACTCTCTAGACAATATACTTAAAGAGTCAGATCATCTGGGTGCTACGCCATCAGGGTCAATATTTTGACAATCAAATCCAGAGCATTACAAACAGAAAAACTTAGAAAATGTGAAACCTTAGGAGTTACAAAATTTGGCAAAAATTATACATATTGCTCTGTGGATGCTCTGAACAAAGGTAAAGTTAGTAGCATGACAAGTATTCTGCCTGCCAAAGCACGATTATAAAGAGCAGAAACTAGCGTATGCAGCTAGTGATCTTGAGATAAGCATCTCATATCGTCTTCCGGATAATTGCAGCGTATTTCAAGCTGAAATACTTGCTATTATGAAGGCATACAGGATTTTATACGACAGGAATATACGTGGGAATATTCGTCGACAGTCAGGCGGCGCTTCTGTCACTCAAATCGTACAAAACTACGTCTCTGTTAGTCAGTCAATGTAAGAGAGAGTTGTCAAGGCTAGGGGGCCTGGCGGATGTTACCTTGGTTTGGGTCCCTGCGCATAGGGACCACTTTGGTAATGAACAAGCAGACAAACTAGCCAAAGGAAGAACGGCTCTAAAAACTCCCAATGTGGAATCAGTCGCAATCCCCTTGGGGAATATTAAGAGCGGCATCTTCAGTCACTTTCTTAAGGAGGCTGATAATAGGTGGCGGAGACTGAGCACATGTAGGGTCTCTAAATTGATGTGGCCCTCTTTTGATTTTAGGCGCACTATGCAACTGATAGGTCGTGATCGGAGGAACTTATCGAGGTTGCTGGCAGTATTAACAGGTCACTGGGTGTTAGGAGAACATGCCAGGCGACTTGGACTCCCCTATAATGACCACTGTCGCAGTTGTAAGGACATAGAGAAAGAGGATACGGTTTTTCACCTTCTCCGCGAATGCCCTGGCTGTCAGGAGACACAAATTTCTTGGAGACTACATACTGGAGGATCTCAGTGAGATATCTAGGTGCCGTTTCAACGATATTTTAAGATATCTCCCGGCTACGGGATGGATCTAGCTCCCTAGTCTTAGTGCGAGCATAGGCTCTAAGACGCTATTTACCTGGTCTTGTCAAAACGGGGTCATTCAGACCTTATTTGACAGCCTGCGTGCAGCAGGCTACCATGCAAACCAACCAACCAACCAGCGTGTGCAGCCTATTCTATAAAGTAGTTGAAATGATGAAAATGTTGCTATTTTTCTGTCCAGGTCTCACACAAATAAGATCCCAGTATTTTGAGGTTATCACCTTATCAGACGCACTGACTTAAAAATCTTGAAAAGTTTGCTGGGAGCACCAAATTCCTATAGCCCTCAAACGTTGTTTGAAATCTGGATTCAAAGGTCGCAAGCGCACAGCTTCAGTATCATTTTTCGTTTTGAGCTGGTTTTAAATATTCTTTCGAAAGTACCTGCATGCCCTGAAACGCCATGAATCGATATAAATTTAAAAATCCACTTTTCTTTTATCTCAAACAAAGCAATTTTCAAATAACCCCCTTAAGCATGCTACACTATACGCAAAGAATAATTGGTAAACACTTTTCCACACTCTCGTTATTCGTGTTTTGAAATTATACGGCTTTAATTGAGGCCCGTTTTGAAAAATCTAAGAGTGCAGTTTAAATAAATATGGTAGAGATTTGAATATGTCACAGTTTTGAGAAGCCTGTAGTTTAATATTAGAGAGATTTTGAGGAAGAGAATAAATATAAAAATTATATTTCCTCCAAAAAAAAAAAAAAACGGAGAATGTCGCTTGTTGTTATGGTGCTTAAACTTCAAAAAACCTCACCTTGAGAGGGCGCTTTCCCTCTAGCTCTTTGTAGACGCCTTGATTTTGAAAATATATAAAACAAAGATAGATTTACTGATTGCCATAAAATTCATATTATTTAGGAGATGTGTAAATTTCTGCTTAACCAAGTGCTTTGCAAAGTTATAGCTCTAGGATGGATGGGGCCAGATATTCCTATGCGAATCATACTTATTTTGAATGATCTATACTCTCTGAGTGAAGGAGAGTCACACTCCACAACTTCATAAATGTTGTCAAGTATGAGTATAATGAGTACTTCAAACTTCTGAGTGGCGATGAGGCTCGATAGCATTGTAATAAGTGTGAATGAATCATGATTCAACTCTACTCACTTCCTCAGTACTTATTGTTGTTCTTTCGTTTGTCCCTATTTAAACTTTGGTACATTTTCTCATAACGGTTTATCACTACAAGCATATATTTTACTGCAGGATTACTTTTTTATTACTATAATACAGATTTTATGATTTTTATTCAATTGAAATTTTTTACAGTTTTTTTTAACCATTTTGCTATTTTGTAACAAAATTTCTTCTTTGGTACTTTACGAACTTTGGGACATTTTTAATGTTTCGAGTTCATAACGGGTTGTATTTCGTATTTAATTTTTCTACCAAACATTTTATTTATTTCGATTTTGTTTTTGTACTTTAGAACTTGCCACAATTCGGTACCTTTTAAAGCTCTTGTACTATTTGCTGCTTTCAAAATTTTAACTATTTTTGTAAAGTTTAATACTTTTTACCGGCTTGATGCATTTATTAATTTTTGTTATATTTTACAATATTTATTCTTTTCTTGCTGTTCTTGTACTTTGATTCTTTTGTAACTTTTACCACTTTGGTACATTTTGCTACTTTAGTACCTCTTATTTTATTGATAGTCTTAAATGACTCTTTTTCATTGTAACTTAAAAGTATGTTAAAACTTTTAGCACCATTTAGTACCCTCAACTACTGTGGTACTTTTTCACAATATATTATACTTCCAATGTCCTTCTTGAATCTCTGTTTTATATAAAACAACAATTGCACTTTTCTTTTTGGCACGTTCTGATTAAGTTTATTCTTCTTCGTTATTTATCGTTAGTTTAAAAAAAAACTGCAATGTTTAACCATAAATTACATTCGATTTTTATGTATAAAACTTTGTTTAGCTTTCAGTGAACGTCTGCATAGATTCCAAAAAAAAAACGACTGCCATTCGTTTGGAATTCCACTCTTGGCTGTGTAAGCTTAATTTTACTATGAAGCTTTCATTAATGTGTGGCCTCCTGGTTTGGTAGAGTATAACATAGTGTGTGTGTGTGTGTGTGTGTATGGGTATATTAGTTAAAGAGTTGCTTTTCAAATTTGGGTCGTTCATTGGATGTCGCCATTTTTATGTGCATGTCTGTTCAAGATCTTTCTTAATTTGGTTTTTTCTTATGTTTCGCTATTTGATTTGTTGCAACTTTATTTTATGGTTTTAACCTCATTGCAATTTTCGCATATCCTCATCCTTCTTGTTCATGAAATACAGGCGCCAAGCGGAAGCGGAAATTGTAAAATTAAAAATCAGAATCAATCCAATATATTTTATTTGTATTGCCAGATCTTTCTTGAACAAATTGAACTCATGTTCAATTTAACTTATGCAATTATTAAATTTATACAAGATTTAAAATAACAATAATAATTGATAGCTGTATCTATGTATTCAATATTAAGGTACAGTGGGCTTTTAATCTTCTAAAAAATTGCTTTGATACAAATCAAAATAAATCAAGAGTATTTCAATTGAATCCGAAGGTAAGACTTTTACCCAAATTTTGCTTTATTGTTAACTTAAAGCTCATTGATCATTTTAATATTACAACTGGTTTTAATAAATGCAGCCGAAATTGCCAAAGTTTAATTTGGTTTCTTTTTCATTAGGTCCTTGTTTAGTTTTATGTACCTTTAGAAACATTGCCAACAATGTGCAATTGTTTTTTATAAATATTTATTTAATAAAACATTATTCTGCATAAAAACTTGCAAAAGCAAACAAGAACAACTTTGAAGAAACACAACGAATTCAAACTAGAAAAATAAAGAAGAAATTAATTTCATTAAAATTCTCTCAACAGAAACAAAACAACCGGCAAACAAAATTTCTTTACTACGTTTTCTTACTGTTTAAACAGAACAACAAACTTACAGGAGTAACAAAAGAAAAATGTAAATGAGCCAAGTTTTTTAAACAACAAACTTCGCAATTGAAATAAAGAAAATAACAACAAGGAAAACATGAATAAAACACGAAAAGAAATAAATGAATAAAAAACAAAACTACAGCTGCAATAAAAATATTCTGAAGATGAGAAATTAAAAACAGACACGCACACATATACACACACGCTATGAAAGCCACCAAGTTCTTGCTGAAAAATTCACTAAACCAAGTAAAGAAGCAGTACAATATACATGCACGCATGCACGAGGGCAGTGAATGAAAACACTCTCATACACATGTAAATATTCAGCTTTTAATCCTTTTTGGACACCTGACAAACCTTCGCATTTGTGTGTCGTGTCGCATTTATATTTGAATTGAAGAAAAGTTTGAATTAAAAAATAAAAAACTGCAAAGCTTCAGAAGAAAGAGAGTAGGGTAGGACAATTTAAATATTACTTTTAGCCCTTGATTAATTAATATGATAAATAAATTTATTGTAAAGTCAAGCCACCAAATTTTGTCAATTTCATGAAATGCAGAACATTGTTCCTGCCGTCATGTTATCACTAATCAGTAGGGATGAAAGGTCAATAATGTTATCTCATGAGATAATCAAGAAAACAAAAGAAAGGGCTTGAAATATTATTTGAAACTATATTTATTTTACCACCTCACAGGATTAGGAAATATCTGTGATTAACCCCCGAACCGCTCATTTTAAACGCTCTCCGTATGAATCAAAAATGTTTCGAAAAAATGTTGACTTGTTTAGATTGTATCCTGTGAGGATACAAAAAACTTTGGGTCATTTTTTTCACACAATTTGTAAAATTTAATTTTTTTTTTGATTTCAAGAAATCATCATACAGGCCCATTAGCCTACTCCCAAATTTGTCAAAGTTATTTGAAAAATTATTTGTCTCGACTTTAACTCCTTATCTTAATGAACAAAACATTATCCCCGACTCTCAGTTTGGTTTTCGAGCGAGTCATGGTACTATTGAGTAAGTTCATAGAATTGTCACCGTCATTAGAAAGAACTGTATTTGAAAATGAGCAACACTGTTCAGCTTTATTTATTGACATTTCCCTGGCGTTTGATAAAGTGTGGCATGTTGGGCTACTCGCGAAAATAACGCGAGTTCTTCCTGTAAACTCCCACAAGCTTCTTAGGAGCTATTTGACTGATAGAACATTTACAGCAAGGTCAAACGATCAGTTTTCTAAAAATGGCAGAATCTCTGCAGGAGCCCGCCAAGGTAGTGCGCTAGGGCCGCTATTATATCTCATCTGTACAGCGGATATGGCAACAAGCCCACATACATACACATCAATGTTTGCAGACGATACTGCATTTATAAGTGTCAGTAATGATCCAAAGGTTGCATCTGTAAAACTGCAAGCCCACATGCACGAGCTAGAGGACTGGTTAAATAAGTGGAGGATTAAGGTAAATCTTTCAAAATGTGCTCACGTAACGTTTTCCCTCAGGAGTCAAAATTGTCAAATAACGAGAACAAATACCACCAAATACCAGCGGAAACACACGTTAAATATTTAGGTATTCTCCTAGGTAGACGCCTAACTTGGTCCCGCCTGGTCAGAAGACTTCAACTACACTGGTTAATAGGTCCTCACTCAACCTTGGCTTTAAAATACAAAGTCCAGTTATACAAAGCCGTTATAAAACCAATATGGTCATATGGCATTCAGCTGTGGGGTACTGCTTGTGCATCAAATATCCAAAAGATACAAAGAAGACAGTCTAAAGAAAAAACAGACACATTGAGCCTGGCGAGATGGCACGCTCTAACGCAATAGTAGATAGTTATTAGAATTTGAATACAGTGAATTAGTTATTACATTGTTAATACCTACTAAATAATAATTTAGAAATAAGATTTAAATACTTGTTGTAAATTGTCCATTAAAAGAAAAGATTCAATAAAATAAGAATTAAAGTTGTAAAAAAAAAATATTCAGAAAAATAATGGGATCAGGGTAAAGGGTTCCAAGACTCTATTCGTTGGCTTGTCAAAGAACTAAGCCAAACGAATTACATGTGATTTCCTTAAGAGCTGGCAGGCAGGCCATTATGGAAAAAATGGTGATATAAATTAAATGGACATATAAATTATGCTACAGAGGGCGCTTAATGGAATTGTAATGGTGGGATATCTGAAATAATTTTTACCAGGTTCACCAAAAGGGCTGCTTTTAAATTCAATTTATTTATGTTCCGAAAATGTTTCAGATTTCATAGAGTTGTAGGGCAATTATTGACCCCTTAGAGCAATTTTTACGGCTCTTTTTTTTGGGACGTAATTCTTGTTTCATGCTATAGGCTTCTGAAAATAAGTTCGAAATTGCTCTCGCTATTAAATCACTAACAGTGTTTTGTTCTGGTGAAAATGTTGGTTTGTATCTCTGCTAGCTAAATTCAAATTTATCTTAACACACATAAAGAAGTATATAGAAAATATCAGACTACCTTTGCTCAGGTATAGTCAGTTTGCCTGCCCCTGCCTTAAGATGTTGTCAAAAATATATAATTACCACTACGGGAATATTATTTCCCTCTGAAGAGGGACCAGATACAAAAATAGTGACCCATTTTCTTTGGACTTGTGAATATATCAGTTAGGACTTCTATGGCTGTAACTTTAGTGTATTCTTCTGATGAATATGTTGTCGGCTTACAAACACTCTGTTCTAAAGCATCCAACGCCGAAAATACCTCGCACAATGATTGTGTCATACAGAGAAACGCAAGCAGATACTGAGCTTCACGATTGGCGTAATATTTATTTACCCTCTAATGTTGGCTAAATCTTAAACGTTTATTTTAAAAGAAATTTTCTGTTTGAATTGGTGAATTCATGGTATTAAGTTTCGTTGTTAGGGGAATCGAAATGTCGTGGGGACATAAATTGCACCACTTATTCACGATAAAAGTTGTTAATCGCTTTTAATGAAAAATGACTAGTTTTCTTTGGAATAAGTATATATGCCAGTAGAAAGAGAACGGAGTTTTTTATGTAGATTTTTGGAACGAATTTCCGTCATCCCTTGTCAAGTTTGGTTTGTAAACATTCTTATGTTTTTCTTTTATTTTCTGAGAATTTTTGAAAACATAAATTTTTATACTCAAATTTCTTTTGGGCCCAAATTCCACAATATCTCTGAAACTACTGAGCAGATTAAAAAACAATGTTGGCAAGGCTTAAGAACAATACTCTAGTCGATTTTAGGATTTAAGCAGAATTGCACAAACCATTCTGCAATCTTGAAAATGAGAATCAGGTTGAATATACCGAGTGCAGATTCGGTACCCCAAATAACATAAGAAACAACTTTTCGTTACTAGAGTCCAAAAATTGTTTAATTAGAGAAACACAAAAGCAGCAGTTGCCTCTAAAAACCAATACAACATAAACAATCCTTAACTGATGATAACGAGTTTGTTTTCATAAATAATTGATAATTAACTCCAGGACTTTAAAGACGTTTTTCAAGACTCTGCTGTAATAAATAGGCTGGTGCTTACTTAACGAAAAGAAACTTCACTCTTTATAATAAAATTATTTCAGAAAATAACTTGATTTAATATTTATTGAATATAGAAAAATATTGTTTATAAAAAATAATGTTAAAAAAGGTTTTGTATTTCTGGCTCTAGGGGCATCATAAATCTAATCTAATTTTAAAAATTACTACTTTTTTTACTTAAAACCAATTCTCATTTCTCTCTCTTTTTTTTGCAGGCGAAAAACCCTATAAATGCTCTTGGGAAGGTTGTGAATGGCGTTTTGCACGCAGCGATGAATTGACCCGTCATTATCGCAAACACACAGGTGCTAAACCGTTTAAATGCCGCAACTGTGATCGATGTTTTTCACGTTCCGATCATTTAGCGTTACACATGAAGCGTCACATGTAAATCAAACAAACGCCAGCCAGCGAATAAAAAAGCACTGGAGAAAAATCTTCCAAAAATAGTGAGAACAAAAAAGTCTATTTTATAAGAAAAACAGTGCAAAATTCCTGCAAAATGCTGTAAAACTTTCAAGAAAAAAAAATGGAAACACATACATAAATTTAAATTTAAACCTTTAAGAGAAATGTAGTATATATTTAAGAGAAATTTAAGAGAAGTAAGAGTAGAATAAAATGTCAAGGATGTTTTTGCATTAGGAGTAGTGACAAAGAGCAAGAGCGAAAGAGAGAGAGCGAGCAAGCGTTATGTGCCATCATCATCACACATTTTTTTTTTTTATCAAATGATTATAAATTTAGAAAGAATTAAATTAAATTTCATCAAGTTTATGGTTTAAGAGAAAAAAAATATATTTTTTTTGTAAAAACGATAAAAAATGTTTTTAGTTTTCTAAGCCAGAGAATCAGAAGTTAGTGTAGTTATGTAAGAATTCAAACAAAAACAAATCAAATTTTTACCAAAGTAAAGCAATTTATGTTTTTTTTATTAATTATAAAAATTATTAATATTAATGAAAATATCTAAACATGTTTGTTTTAAAATAAGTTTGGCTTTAAGTAGATTTAAGCAACATATTTCTTTTCTTTTCTTTTATTTTTAATGTATAAACTTTTTTTAATTAGATTAAAATGTTAAGAGAAAAAAGTGATAGTGTGAAGCTATAAACACTGCCAAAAAAAAAAAAATAGTGAAAATATCTTAAAAGAGTTAAAATTTTGCCTTTTAAAACTAAATTATCTTCAGTTCATTTAAAAAAAAAAAACAAAAATTCAAGACGCCATTTTGTGCAAATATTTACTACGAGCGGTTGGAAAATTACCACGATCAAGAGCTACAAGAGAATCTAGTAACGTTTCTCCAGCTTCAATAGCCTTTTTAAAATAATAACTAACGAGGTATTCTAAATCAAGCGCACAGGCTCAGCAGGATAACATAAGGCTAGAGAGCTGAATCTGGTGAATATGAATGCTTACCCAGGCAGTTCAATCGACGTATTTGTCTTGATCAAACAAGACTTTCTTAGACTTCCAATAAAAATAATAAGATTCAAAGCCTTAAAAAATTGTTATTGCCCGGTAGCAGTCTGATATTTTTCGACTTCACTTTCCATTTTGCTAATTCTTTTGCTTCCGGTGTAGAGGAATGAGTAACATCCACATGAGATTTTTTTATGTTTTATTGTGCTTAAGGCGGCCTCCAATTTGAACGTGGCCATTTTGGGTAAAAGTACGCAATGTTTAGCAGTTTTTGAAAGCTCTGCTAGCGGGTAGTTCTAGGCCCCTTACCGTTACAATATTTGCTTCAAAGACCTGCACATTCTTTGCTTTAAAGTGTTTCAAGTTTTTTTAATTATCTGCTTTCCACAACTCGGCTTTAATAAATAATAAATATTTTTTTTTACAAGTTTTTTTTTTACAAAATTGTTTATTTTTATATTAAAACGTTCAAGTGCAAATAATGTTTCAAACATTCATGTTAACGATATTTTAGTGACTAAGTTCTCATATTTATTAATTTGTTGTTTAAAGTAATAAAAACAAATTCGATGAAAATAAAAAAAAAAAACAAAAATGGTATTTAGAAAATAAACAATTCTAATAAATTAATTTCCTACTCAATTTTTTCAATAAGAATCTTATTAATTTTCTAAAAGTCTTTGAGAAAATGAGATATTTGATTTTTTTAACACAACAAAAAAAGTATTAACAAATGTTGCTTTTAATTAAACATTTGCTTATTTCGCTCTTTTTTTTATAATATTTTAATTTTTTTGGTATAAATGAAGGAGGTAGCGCCCAAGAAATTATTACAAAATTAGTAACACAATTGTTGCCCAAATTGATCGGAAAAATTTTAAATTAATTTATATTTTTTTACTCCAGTTGGCCTTATTTTTTTTAAACAAAAACAAACAAAGAATAGAAAAAAATAAATCTTTCTTTTATTTTTATAAATATTTTTTAATTATGTAGTCTTATGTTTTATACAAATATTTTGTTTTATCTGTCTGTCTGTCTGTCTGTCAGCCTTGTTAATTTTATTTGCAAAATTTATTTTTTTTGTTCTGTTAAATTTTAAGTTTTTTTTTTTAATTTTATTTCTAACATGTAATTAAAATTTGTAAATTTAAATTTTTAATATTAAAATTATTTTTTATGTAATTTTTATGATTTCAATAAATGCTTAAGAAATAAAACAAAATTATTATTATTTTTTTTTTTTGTAATTGTCTTCACTTTCAGAAAATAAATGTTTTTTGAAACATTTCCCTAATTACTTAAACTCCTCAAACTATTAAACTCGCTTTCAAAGAGAAATGTATGGTGGGCGAACTTTCATTAATCAGCAGGCAAAGAAACCATATGATTGATGGCATCAAATCAGCCCAATTACAAATTTCCAGGGGAATTCTTTTCCTTCTCCATAATTTGTTTCCGGAAAAAAATCTTTTATTTTAACAACCCAGGGAGTATACAGTGACATATTTTCCTTATTCGCAACGTGTTTTTCTATTATGAATTATTATATCCCTTTTCATTTTACCTGAAAATTGCGAAAAGGGAACTATTTCCCTGGTATTTGTTGTTCATAATTGGGGTGAAAAAAACATAGTTGTGTTATGGTCACGACAACCATATTAAAGTTATTTGAAAACATGTTAAACATTGCTTTAGTTGCGATAAACAGGTTAATGTTTATATTTAATCTTCATAATATGATTTGCCTCCAATAAAAACTGCAACATGGTTGAGTTGAACAATACACATTCTTACTAAAATTCTAACTGCAAACATGGTATTTTAACTATACAATTCAATTTCAACTCAAACCATTGAATGCTCTTAAGAGACCTAATGATATGTAAAATTCTGGGCGCTTTGAAAGAAAGTTTGCGGATGCTGTGTAGCTTAAGTGATTAGCTCGATAACCATTCCATAGCTTTAGTCGCCTGTGATCGTACCAATGCCCAGTAATGCCAACCCAAAGTCTGCCTTTGAAGTAGACACGATTTAAAAAAGAGTTAGTTTCGTGCTAATTCGGGTATTTTCAACACCTTATAAAGAGAATTTCATACCATTTATTGAATTTTGTAGATAAGAAATATTGTATATGAGAGCCTATGATAAACATGCGAAATCATTATCCTTTTTCCACTTCTTGTTGGTTTACGAGGTGGCGAACTTTTCTCTCTCACTTTCACTCATTTGAAAAGTATTTATTAAACCAATTTATTTTGTTTTTAAAGGAGCAATGGAAATATGTTCTTTTTTCCTCCTCTTAGAACAGCTGTTTATTAATGTAATCAAGGCTGTAAAAAATTTTGATTTTAGTTCAACTTCTAGAATGGATTAGTTAAAAAACTTTTTGAATAAATAAGTAGTGAATGCTGTTAATTTTATTTCTGGATGCAATCAAAACAATGATATATAAACTTCCTGATTTTGCATTATCCATCTCTGCACGATCTTTACAAAATTCATCCCTTAACGGTATCAAAGTTACAGTTGCCATAAATTATGAAGAATTATATGGTGGCTTGTGTTAACTGCTGTTGAAGTTCTTTTATGATCTGTTTAGAATCTACAACTGAGACTTTGGGGGGGGGGGGGGGGGGGGGGGGGGGTGGGGCATGGAGACGATCCGCTTCGCATTATCGATCAAAATTTTTTTAGTATTATATTTATTTTATTCTTCTATTTTTCGTTGTATCCCTCTTTCGTGCTACAATGCCTTGAAGAAAATCACTAACGATTAGCTCTATATTCACCTTCACTCTGGAGAATTAAATACTCTCTTCTTACACTGATCTCAAAATACAAACAGACATGGCTCAAAAATTAATTTTTAATAAAGCTTTCAAAATATTCCAAATGAAAGGTTCGTGAACAAAAACACTTTTATGCTACAAAAAGAAAAGGGAATGAACCCCAGTCGACTGAAAATGAAACTCTGGTAAAAAAGCGGGGGGAAAATTTGATTTGTTCTTGTCTTCACTGTCTCGACTTCAGTTATAGCCATTTATTAAACAAATCTCTTTACCATTTACCCTCCCTTATATTCTGGTAAAAATAGATTCGTAAGCGTTTCACTGCGAACTGAACTAAAGCAACTTAAGCGATCTCTATTGAATTCTTTCGAACGTTTGTAAATTTATTTCAATATAAATGTTTAGAACCAAATTATATTCGCTAAAGCCAGTGATGTGTGATGAAAAATTCTGTGATCCAGCATTTGAGAAAAAATATATTAAACAAATAAAAAATGAGAACGTATATTTTAAAATAAAAAAATAAAAACGTTGCAAGAAAAAAAATAAATATCTTCAATAAACTAAAAAATAATAAATTAAATTTTTTTGTTTTATTTAAATTATTTGTAAAATGTAGCTTTTTAGCAAATTTGTAGGAAATATAAAAATAAATAATTTGTAGCTTAAACTCTTTGTATGTAAAACATAAAAACCCAACCCAAAAAAATTCTGGCACAAAGCTTTTTTTGAAGCCATAAAAAAATTAATAAGAAAATTAAAATTCATTCATTAAAGAATTACACTGAAAAACAAAACAAAAAAACAAAAAAAATAACAAATTACATTTATAAAATGCTTATTAATGTCTAACAAAAAAAAAATATGTGTCTTTTACTTTGTGTGCTTAAATTAACTAATTTTAATTAAGTAATTATTGATTAATTAAATAAATTTATTGACAAATATAAGATCGTCTTACTATAAGCAAAAATAAATGAAAACCACAAAACGGGCGTCTACCCTTTAGATGACAAAGAAAATAATAATAAAAACGCGATCTCAGCTTCCAGTCTGATTTATTTGCTTCCTTGAGAAAAAAATGAAACCAAACGTTGAACTGTGTATAATTTGGCTAAATTTGTAAAAATCTTAATTGAACATAATCAACTTCCGCATATTTAGAACTTAACAAAATTATATAAATTATGAAATGAAATCAACAATTAAGAAGACCTTGCAACCCAAATCGTCTTCTTATCTACGAATGTGTCAAATAAAAATTCAATCCTTTTTCCTTAAAAACGAAAAACAAAAAACAAAAAGAAAAAAATCCACAAAAGCAAACAAATCATATTTTGTAAAAATATACATATTTTATACTAAACCAAAGAAGACGAAACGAAATTTAAAAAAAAAAAAATCTTAAACACAAACACACACACACACACGATTAACAACCAAAAAAAAATCATAAAATTATATTTGCATTAAAAAATTATTTATAGCTCTTCATGTGTTTGTAAGCAAAAAAGAAAAAAAAAACTACCAACCTAAATTAGTAAAACAAACAAACAACACATACATACATATGCATAAGTTTTTCTTTATAAATAAATAAATTTTTTCATTAATTACTCATTCATCACTTCATAAAACACGGAATAATTTTTTTTACCTGCGAACATATAATTGCCCCAACACAAAAACAAAAAGAACACATATACATATAAACGTTACATCCCATAAAATTATTAAATAAAAATCTTAACATTTTTTTACACATAAAAAAAAACAGCAAACAATTTAAAGACTGGTCAACGAGGTGTTCCGCGTATATGCAACAACAAAAAGAAACAAAAACAAACAAAAAAATATTTAAGAGAAAAAAAACCCCAACTAATAAAACTGAATTATGCAATCAGAAATAAATTGATTACATTGATTAACAAACAAACACTAGCAAGTATAATCTTAACAACTAAATTAATTAAGCATTAATTAAAAATTAAGTTTAGTAAACTAAAAAAATAAGAAATAAAATGAAAATGTTTCTTTTAAAGTAATTCATTCTTATTTATTTCATTCATACAAAAACACATGCAAACATTATTTATTAGTCCTGGCATTTGTAAAAACAAAAACGCCCCACCCACACACACACACACGGAATTCCCATAATAAATTTTATTGAACGAAAATGGCTGAAATTTGATTTTAGCTACCAGGCGAACAAAAAAAATGGCAACAAGTTTTTATTTGATAAAACTAATCTCACTTGAAAAGAAATTCATTGAAATGCAATCAATTCTTCACATACATTAAGGAGATAAATATATCATAATATTTAATGCAGCCTCAAAGTATGTGATACTAATTCTTTTTGTTTAATACATTTTAGCATTAGAAATTACAACAGTCGATACCAATTGAGTGTTCATTAAAAATTAATTCTTTAAATATTTCGGTAGATATTAAGTGCCGCAATTTGTCGCAGCCTAATATAATTGCTGCATGAAGTCAAATAAACTATAGCGGCATTCAGTGTTCGGTGCAATTGGTTTTTCTTGCAAAGGTGCAAATGCAAAATATCATAATTCAACAGAAGTTTTTTTGTAACATAAAACTGTTATACAATTTAATAAGGGGTTATGTTACCCTTGGGTATCTTCACTACATGCTCACGACGGGGCATTGACTCCACCAGCCAATATGACATTGTTAAACTACTTACGGCTGTCATATTGCTTGGATGATGCATGTATTGTGGCATAAAGAATACCGCATAGATCGTCGATGGGGTTGACGTCTGGACTTAAGGCAGGCTAATCTAGCAACTTACTTTGTCTTCTTCAGCATGTGGATGGGTGCATTATACTGCTGGAAAATTTGGCCATGTAAATTTTTTTCATGTAATTTACCAGCAAAATCAAGGAGTTCACTTTCTACATTTATTCTGCCTGGCATAAAGTATATATTGGAATTGCCTTTTGATGAAAACGGCGGCCATACCATGAATGCTCCTCCGTCATAAACACGCTTATGGCTTGCTTCCCTTGGGCTTCTTACGTTCCTACAATGTTTGTGGAGGCCGTCCAAGTTTATAAAACTCAACGCAGCGCCAGAAGTTATATGGAAAACAAAAACAAATTTCCAAAATGTTTAAATTTGTCTTACACATAATTTTTGTGCCCTTAAAAAAACTTGGTTTTCCTTCTCAAAAACCCAAAAAATTGGTTGAAAAACAATAGCGGTATTCAGAGGTTGGTGCAATTAATCTTGCAATAGTGCAAATGCAAAATATTGTTTTTTTAATTAAATGTGACAGAAATTTTGCGTATTTTATTGTTAAATTTAAATAAAACGATACCATATATTGCAGTGGCAATTTTGCAAGATCATTTGCACCACACACTGAATGTGGTTTTTCAGATAAATTCTGGCGTTGCCTGGCGTTTTACAAAATGAAATTGGTTTTTGGCAACGAATACCAAATACTCGAATTCCTCTTCTCGTTGTTTAGTCACAACTTCTGCAAAAGTTCCACTTTTATTTGCCAACAACTCTTATGACTAATCGTTGCTAACTGATATATGAGCCGATTGCTCCGATCGCATTTTAAAGGCACTGATCAATCGTTTTCTCCCCTTTATGTGCTGATACGTTGCCACCCGTCAGAAGACAAACAATTCATTTTACATTTATAAATATTTTATAGGGGATTTATGACTAACATCACTAGAATTAACAGAACAACAAATGATACAGTAATAGAAAGAGAACGCAATTGCGCATATACGCGGCCATAAAATATAATTTTTAAACTTTTTTAAGGACGAAAATTCGAACTTTTAAAATCAAATTTAAAATTTTTCCAAATAAGACATTTCACCAAAAAAAATATATTTCTCTACACTTACGGGAACTTAGGATGTTTCAAGTAAGCGCTTATTTTGAAGAGCAATTGACAAAAATATATTGAGTTGGTTGGTTGGTTAACATGGTAGCCTGCTGCACGCAGGCTGTCAAGTAAGGTCTGAATGACCCCGTTTTGACAAGACCATACCACTCGCCAGGTATGATTTACAAATTTCGGTAAGGCAACTCCTTAAATTATTAATGCTACAAAAAGTCAAGCATGCTTTGGGGCGCTTCTTTGTAAAGTCGACTTTTGCCATAATCAAACAAATTAGAAGAAATTTTACTTTACAAGAAACATTTTTATTTTGTTTTTACCGATCGAAGATAGATCGATACCGTAATAAAATAAGAATTTCGGTTTTAATTTTTGTTAAATTATTTCTATAGCGAGATATACAGAAATGGAAACTAAGAATTTACAGTAGCGAAAATATTTAACAAGTAAATGGTACATAAACAAATATATGTATGTATGTACGTACATGTATGTAGAAATAAATTAATATAAATAAATATTTATGTAGATATACACATAGAGAATATTTTTTGTAAGAAAAGAAATAAATGATATATACATAAAAACATGTTTAAATATGATTAATTTTAAGATTAATCTAATCACGGCGATTCTTTTATTTAATTAATAGTCGGAAAGAATACATTATAAGTAATTAATGACAAGAGAATCATATAGTTTTATTAGCTTAGATATATTTAATTAAAAATAAATTTAAAATTAAAGTAAAATTACTAATATTAATTAAAAATTAATTTAATATTTAGTAGAAATGATATGAAAAAATATTAAATAAATAATTTACAATATTTCAAATAAATTAAATAAAATGCTAAGCAAAGATTTGTATGAAATATATTTGTAATATAGCATAAAACTAAACTCGTAAAGACAAACTTATATTTTTGCGCACAAAAATTGTTTAAAACTCTTGAAAAAATTATTAAATTATCTCATTAATTTATTCAGGCTTAAGTTCTTTCGATAAAGAAAGTGTGTAATGGCACAGAAAATACATTCCATTCGGTATTCTATAAAAAATATCGTATTAATAAAATAAAAATGTCTCTTTATTAAGTGGAATAATAGTAAACGAGCTTAAGCTTAAATAAATTAATTCATATTAATTATTGAAACTGTCAGTTTGGTAAAAACTGAAAAACAAATGGACTAAAATATTTATTTATTTATTTTTATTTACTCTAGAACTCCTCTACTTAGGACCATTGATACGACTTGCCTTTAAAGTTCTTGTTAGTAAAACGTAACTTTAGCTAAAGTGTGGAGTAAAGTTACCTTTAACTCTCATTCGTTATTACAACTTTCTTGTACAATAAAGCGAATCTTTCGGAAAATATGGCAGTGCCAGAGCAAAAAACCGACCACTTTTTACAAATTAAATTGTTTTTAAAAATACACGGTGCCAGTACGTACTTTTATTTATTTTTTTAATCCCAGCAAATAAATATATTTGTAATATTTTGTACCAAAATTGCAAAACCACTAAATTCCCTTTTTACCCCCTTGAAAGTATGGCAACTTTAAATGCATAATACTTATGTTAAAACATCAAGGTAAGACGTTTTTCCCTTTAGCTTATTGGACAATTTTTGTTTAAAGTACACACATAATAGCGAAAAACGAATTATCTGTCCGATAATATAATAACTTTGACCATTGGCAAGTTGTATGAATGGCCCTTAACATTATTTATTTTTACTAAATCTAATGAAGTCTTTACGTGTACAGCCCCCATCCAACAGGCATAATTTTTAAATAATAAAACACACCTTTTAAGAAACTAGTTTTTCAGGAAAAAAGGGTATTTATTCGAAAAGTACTTTTTACCCTGGTACTTTTCTAAAAAATTTATCTCCTAAAAGAAGTTTATGTTTACCAATATGGAACTATTTCGTTAAACTCCTTCTTCTTGAAAAATAAGAATTTTTAAACTGATTCCCTGAAATTCTATTTCACTGCAAAAGTTTGTTCGAAGTGATGTTAAAAAAAATAGTTGAACATTCTTACGATGTTTTCTTTTGAACGACCTTTGAAAGTGTTTCTTAATATAAATTAGATGAAAATGGAAATGGTGTAATTTAGAATGTTAACATGTATTTCAATTAAAAGTAGAATGACACTTAGTACTTAATTATCCTTAAACAGTGAGTGACAAAAAAAGCAGCTACATGGTATGGTGGAGGGTATAGCACGTTCGGCTTGTACTAGTGTATGTACATAAATACTTTACTTGTGTGTAAAAACAAACTATTTGAGCGAGATAGAAATAATTAATATAATTTTTTTAAAAACTCTTTAAAATTTAAATGAAAAAAAAACAAACAAAAAATTGTAGAAAAATCAGCAAATCAGTCGACTTTTCTATTGTGTTTTATAATTCAAATAATAAACGTTTTGTACATGTCTTTAAATACAAATAAGTAAAAATTATTTAGAAATTAACCAAAAAATCAATCAAAATCAAAATTTCCGGAATTAAATTTAAGTCTGTACAAAAGTATATTAAACTGGCCAGTGCTAAATGAAGACAAGAAAACGTTTGTTATATATAAAACGTTAGGCGAACCCTTGTGTTGTTTCTAGATATAAAACAAAAATATTTATTAAATAAATAAAAAAAAATGATTAAAAAACCCAAAACAACCCTGTATGTATTATATGTAATTAAAGTAAATATTAATTTAGATCAATGTATAAAAAACAGCAAGAAAAAAAAATTAACTATAATTGAAATTTATTTATTTTTAGCTTAGATTTGTTCTTTAAACTAAATCTATAAATAATTTAAAACCAGATTAAGTTAAAACTTAATTTCTAACAAAAACCAAATAAACAAAAAGTATTTTTTTACATACCGAAAGTAAAACAAAAATCATTAAAGAATAAAGAAAAAACCCAAACTCACACATACACACACACCCACACACGCGAAATATATTTAAATTAAATTAATTAAAGAAAGCATTTAATGTATGTAAAAAATAATTTATAAAATCATTGCAATACCAGCTTGTTTTTTATGTTAAAAAAAAGCGTGATAGTAAACAGTGGCTGTCAAAACAATTGCGACTATAGTTTTTCACTTAGAAAAATGTTTTTTTTTTGCTAGTTATATTTTTGTAATTTAATTCAGTTAAAAAAGTAAAAGAGAAGAAAGAAAAATCCATGCTTTAAAATAATTTTCAAATTATTAGAAGCCTGGAGCAGACAAATCATCAGAGTTGCCAAGACGATAAAAGCTGGGGTGGGATTAAAAATATTTAAGAACATAGAAAAGCATAGATCAAAATGGAGATCATTTGTTGAGGCTCAATTTACATTTTCCATTTAGCATTTAAAAGCTTCTAAGTAGTGTAATGAATCGAGAGTGCGCCGGGAAGGTGTACTACTTTGTTTGTTTATAATTTTTGATTAAATGAAAGAGAATGGATCGTATATTGGAATACAATATCAGATATGTGTCCGCCTCTGTTAGCCTCATAAATGCGAGCCCTTTTGAACACACTTTTCATTGCATTCTCTCACATTTCACGCGGTTATTCATTAATTTCATCACGAATATTTTGCTCCAGGGTTTCTGGTTTGTTTGCATAAACCTTGCTTTTAAGATATCCCCACAAACAGAAGTCTGGAGCAATTAAATCAGGCGACCGTGTAGGCCAATCAACACCACCATTCCTTGGAATAACTTGTTGTGGAAAGAGGTCTCGCAGTAATTCCATTGTAATCCTGGCTGTATTCGATGTGGCACCACATGTTAGTCAAGCCGAAAGCATGCAGTTGCGGCGTTAAAAAGTTTTCAATTATATCACGATACCGCTCCCCATTGACAGTTACCGTTACGCCGTTTTCAGTTTCAAAGAAGGTCCAATGATTCCTCCTGACCAAATTGCACACCAGACTGTCACTTTTAATGGATGCAAAGGTGACTGATGAATAATTTGAGGGTTTTCCATTGCCCAGAACCGACTGTTCTGTTTATTCACATATCCATTGAAATGAAAATGTGCCTTGTCACTCATTATGATTCTCTCATGAAAATCGGGGTTGTCATGGGCGAGCTGTAGCATCCTATGGGCATATGTACAGCGGCGTAAATGGTCTTCTGGAAGAAGCTGAATTTTTAATGGAAACAAATGCAAATCCTTTTGCAAAATGGTGGCCAAAGTTGTTCTTTGAAGACCAAGCTCCAGAGCACGCGGTGTCGAAGTGAGGTTGATGGATTGTTGTGAACAGCAGTAATGTTTTCAGCCGATCTTGCAGTACGTTGTGGTCCATGCTCGGGCCTATCAGCTGCAGTCCCTCTTTCTTCGAAATCATTCACTACACGATAAATAGTGCGTCTTGTTGGCACGTTGTTTCTCCCAACAATTTCACGTAACTTTCTCATCGTCACAGTAATCGATGATTGATTTTCATAAAATGTTTTAACGATTAAAACACGTTGGTTTAGCGAATATTTTTCCATAATAAATTTGCCACGTCTCTACTTCACGACTGGCAAATATGAACTGTCAAAACTAATGTTTTCCAAAAAGGCGGCAAAACAAAGTAGTATACCTTACCGCCGGCCACCCTGTACAACGTTTTGACATTATCATCACACTTTTGCACTTGCAACCTGGATTTTCCCTACTACCATTGGGAATTGAATCTTACTATTTTATTCTTGCACTCTACTTTTCACAGTGGAACAGTGATAACTGCTTCAGCGAATTCCGTAAAATAATTTAGCCAATCAGTATTTCTTTTGAAAAGACCGTTTTAAATATATTTTATTTTACAACCAGAATATTGTTTACTAAGAGCATGTACATACCTACTTTGTTACCTTAGTAATTGGCAAAACTATAATTTAACGGAATTAATTGAATTAAAAAATAAAAATAAATACATAAATAAAATATTTACAAATGTCACCTGAGTTCTAAATGTTTTGGCCACCACTGTGTTTTGTTTTCATGAAAATTAATAAGAAAACAAAACAAAAAAGTTGTTATTTATTTTAAGCTTTAATTTATATAAATAAATAAATTTATCACATTCACAATATCACACACACACACTCAAACACAAGAGAAAATAAATTAAATTTTTTTACTTTTATAATTATTTAATGGAACATTTTTGCTTAATTGTTGCTGCTTTTTGTGCATATTATTATTAAAATAAATTTAAAAAAAAAACGTGAATAAAATATGAAAAAAGTAAAATTTTCCTTTAATCATAAAAGCAAAAACAAACAAAAATATTTATATAAAAATATATTGTATTTAATAGTAATATTTATATTTTTATTCGAATGTCAAGCAAATTACTACAACTGAAATACAAAAATAATTATAAATTACAAACATAAAAATATTAAAGAAAATATTTAAGTGAAAAAAGGACATATTAAAACAGAAAACCAAATCCTTAAGGAACTCCAGATAAAATGTACGTAATTTGATATTTTGATTATAAAAATTACTGTGAACAAAAAACAAAAACAAAAGAAACAAACCTAAATGAAGAAAAAACCCAAAAATATTATGAAAAATATAGAAAATGCAAAATTTTTTTATTTCAATAAAAAATGAATAAAATTTAAAACAAAGTTAAATGGAAATTTTTTTATTCGTAAATACGACCAGGATAAAAAAGGAGGGATGGATTATAAATACCGGATGTAATTTATAGGCGTTTGAAAAAAAAAATCATAATTGTGAAGAGTCTAAAATTTAAACTTGCTATACACAAAGAAAAGACATGGTTGAGGGAACCATAACAGCAAACATATTATGATTTAATTGCATTATTTCTGTATATAATAATAATGAGGTGCTCTTGTAACGATAAAAAAGCTAAAGAGCCATGTTACTGATTGGCAGCGATTAAGCTACAAACATAGAGGACGAATGCCCCAGCACTCTCATACTTTGATTAAGCACCGAAAGAACTTTACATATTATATGTATTAAGAACATATTATGGTACGAATTGTTCTATTTTTTGTATAACTAAAATACTTTGTTTGTAGTGAAAATTTATTGTTGTAGAGAACATAATATGATTATCGTGACAAGGTTCTATGCATGTGCATTGCACAGTGGACGTAACTTATAATCGGGCTATAATAAATTAATCTCTTTCTAAGCAGTGGGCCAGATTAAAACAAAATCGCGGAAAAACGTCGGTTTTGTTCTGTTACTTTGATATTGAAAATAGAACGTTTAGAAGCAACGTTAACCATTTTCGTGAAAATTAGTCTAATTCTGTTTCTTTTCAGTAGCACGAGTGCTAAAAATACGTCCTTGAATTTTCGGCCCACACAAAACCCAGCCTTATTAAATCATCCAACTTTGAAAGCGAAATAATCCGCGCATTATGATTGAGCCCAGCCCAGAATTCTAAAATTTTCAATAAAATTTCTTTACTTTCTCATTGAAACTAAACTGAAATGTAGCTCGATTGGCCATTTTGTCCACAGTGCGTTGTTTGGCGGTATATAAAAGTAGGTAAAACTTTAAATGAAGTTCCAAATATCGAAACGTGAGTGTATCATAAGACAAAAATGTGTTGATTACACAAATTTACAAATGCAGGTCAACTTTTGACTTGGCCCTGTTTATTAAAATTGATTCAAGTTTTCGAGATATACCGTTGTTACAAAATGGAAGCAGTTGCACGGCAAATATCAACATAACTGGAGAACGGCTTTATTTGCCTATGTCTATTTAATATATGTTTCGCAAATGGTGAAACATTTTTTATGTGGAATTCGACATCCAATAAGTTAAAAAAAAGTACTCAGCTGTGCCGGTGAGTTTAGCTGTTTAGTCTACCCTGATTCAATATGAAGAGCTATAAGATAATTTAAACTACGATTAATACAAAATAAGTTCGAGAGGCCTTGCAATTCGCTAAACCTACGGTATACGGAAACATGTATCGGTAAAGGTCTCGGACTATAGTTCAAGTGACCTGCTTGTAACTCCAGTTCCTACGGTAACGATAACTGCTCGTCTTTTAATGGTTAAATCTCCGTACTATATCCAATAATTAATATAAACTTAATGAGAATTATCACGTATAAATAACATGTATTTTGTATTTCTTGATACATTGGCTGCCTGGTACTAATAATGTGTGGATAGTTTTAAATATGGCAAATACCTTTTACTAATGTTTGTATGTCGTTTTGCATAGCGGGTGTGTGTTTATGTTAGCAGATTTGTATCTGCACGTCACAATATTTCAAAAGTTAAATGTTTTTCAGTTTTTCGCATGATGGGCTACTTACGAAAATAACTCGAATTCTACCTGAAAACTCTCACAAGCTTCTGAAGAGCTATTTAACAAACAGAACGTTTAAGTTAAGATCAAAAGATCAATTTTCTAGAAAAGGGGAAATCTCTGCAGGGGTCCTTCAAGGTAGTATACTAGGGCCGCTATTATATCTCATCTCATACAGCGGATATAGCAACAAGCCCACATACATATACATCAACGTTTGCAGTTGATACTGCATTTATAAGTGTCAGTAATGGTCCACAAGTTGCACTGAAAACTGCAGGCCCACATACACGGGCTAGAGGACTGGTTAAATAAGTGGAGGATTAAGGTAAATCCTTCAATATGTGCTCACGTAAAGTTTTCCCTCAGGAGGCAAAATTGTTCACCAATAACGATAACAAATACCACTGTTCCAGCGAAAATATACGTTAAATACTTAGGTATTCTCCTAGATAGACGCCTAACTTGGTCCCGCCTGGTCAGAAGAATTCAACTACACTAGTTAATAGGTCCTCACTGAACCTTGGCTTTGGAATACAAAGTCCAGTTATATAAAACCAATATCCAGATGCTACAAAGAAGACAGTCTAGGATTTTACGGCTTGTCGTAAGTGCCCCCTGGTACATAAGAAATATAAGAAATGAAAATATACACAGAGATCTAGAAGATCCCACTGTCCAGGAAGTAACAAAAATATACTCGTCCAAGTACGTAAACAAGTTAGTCGTCCATCCTAACACTCTAGCGCGCGATTTACTGCATTTTCATGGGCACCAGAGACTGAAAAAAACTGACACATTAAGCTTGGCGAGACGGCTCTCGCAATAGTAGATAGTCCTTCATTATTAAGATTAGAATACAATAAACTAGTTATTACATTGGTTATACCTAATAAACAATAATTTAGTGATAAGATTTGAATACATATTGTAAATTTCATTAAATAGAAGGATTCAATAAAACATGAAGAAAGTTAAACAAAAAAATGTTTTTCGAGAGAAAGCGATAAAGATCATATAGTCTTGATGGCTGCGTTAGCCGTCGAAACTACTGCTTTTGAGACTCAAGTAACGTACATTTAATGGTCCAAAATAAACGCATCCAACACAAGCCTCTAATTGGTGGGTATTTTGGGCTAGAGACAACATATTTCTTTGAAGAAACTGTGTTTTATACTTTACACTTTCCGTAACTTTTGCGACACCTTTTATTTGCACCACACTCATACATACAACGTACTTATACAGGGTGGGCCAGAAAAATTGCGAATTTGAAAAAATCATTTACAAAAAAAACTAGGTACAAACCACATACAAAGTTTTATTTTTACAAAAATTAACATCTGGGAAATTCAGTTCTTAAAAATAACATCAACGAGATGTGCACCATCGCGCTGCAAACATTCTTCGAATCTGAACCTCAAATTGGTAAAAACTCGCTGGCACATTGCACGGGGAATATCTGCCATTTCTTTCCGGATATTGGTCTTCTACTGGTCAATTGTGGCTCGGTTATTGGAGTAGACTCTACATTTTAGGTATCCCCACAAAAAAAAGTCCAGTGGTGTGAGATCCAGACTTCTAGGAGGCCATTCAATGTCACCTCGGCGCGATATCAGTTTCTCAGCAAACATCTCGCTTACGACCGCCAAAGAGGCATTAGCTGTGTGGCATGTCGCACGATTTCAGATCTTTCAACAAAATGCGACGCAAAGATGTTCTGGACACCACAAGTTCGGCTGTCCGCTTTCGAGTCGATAGAGCAGGATTACGTTGAACTGAAGCTCTTACTTGTTCAATTGTGTCCTTCGTTCTTGTTGACCTTGGGCGTCCCGCAGAACCAGTAGCTTTGAACTTTCTGACCCACGATCGAATCACGCTTTCCTTCGGACACTGATTTAGGTCATGTAATCCAAACTCACGTCGAAATAAACGCCGAACAATAATGCACGAATCGTGATTTTTGTAATATTGTTTAACGCAGAAAGCACGTTGCGCGCCGGTGAAGTGATCCATTGCGACTAAATATCCGAGAACCGAGCTACTTAACCCCACCACCCGCGCAGTCCCCTCTCTAACGCTTTAAACGCAAGAGTGTTTTTAAAATCGTATTTCCTTCTGGCCCACCCTGTATATGTTCAATTGAACTATTTATGATGAAATTTGGAAAACGAATTAATTTATTTAATGAAAAGTACTTGAACCCCCACTATTCTCATACAAACATATTTTGACGTATGGCGTTGTTACTGCCTGTCCTCTTCACGCAACAATCATACGAGTATTTGCACTTGTCACACGTTTCGTGTTTTAAATAAGCAGATTTTGGCAATTAAACGGTTGTCATGTATTTTATTTGTTTAACTTGATACGTATTAAATGTGAGTTCATATAAATTCCAAAAATAAAATAAACGATTTTTTTGGCATCCGTAATTAACACAAATGTCAATTTTATTGTTTGTGGTTATTGTGATAATTTTAACACATCACCATCAATTATACGTACACACACGCACACAACGCTAATACATAAACATTTGCAATTATGTCATAAGCACTATGATAATAAGGCAGTATGTTGCGTTGTCGGTTCGTTTGGATAAAAGGAACAACTTTTAGAAGTGCGAATTAAGACTTAAGGTTTAGTTTATCTTTAAATATCGAGTATAAGAATTTATTTTCACTGGATAAAGAAAATCTGATAGCAGTGTTGATCACTTTCTGGAGCATGTCGGCATGTTGGTTATTAAAGGTGGAAAGGACTTCATGTAAACAATAATAAACAATTTCGTCATAGAATTTCTCCCCTCATTATAACCATTCGACTATACGGCTTTAATCATCCCCACGGAAGGATGGATGACTCCCACACTTGATCGTAGCTGGCAGTGCTGGCGAAGAGCCAGTGGGCCTAATAGGATCTAAAGCAATTAAAATTTTAATTTTCTCATACAAAAAAAATTAAAAAAATTACTATGGATGCACGCCTGCTTAGTCAAAGTCCGTCAAAATCTTTTTCAAAGTGCAAGAAAAGTTAATATGAAAATTTAAGATTTTAGTTGTCCGGATTCAGTTCTCTAGAATCCAACAAATAAAGACTGCACGGTGAACAAAATTTCATACCAGATAGGTGATGCTATTTATGTGATATTTCTATAGTCTCCACAGACCGCTTTTGAAGAACTGTGCATAAAAGCCGTTTATGCCGAGCACTTTCCTCTGCTTTATTTTTCTTGAATATTATGGATAATTTTAGTTTTATTTTTTCGTTGTAGAGTTTGATTTTAATTGCGAATTTTGATAAAGTTTTTATGAAAATGTTTAAAATAAGCAGAGCGAAAAAAGGAAAACAGCAAATGTTTATGTCTGTTATAATTCATACACTAATACACTCGCACAAACATATTCCTTTGTTAATACAAACACATTTATTTAGTTGGTTTCTTCTGGCCACGTTAAAATTAAATGACATAATTGTATTTATCATTTATAATTATAATTGGAAGCGGAGTTTTTTTTTAAAATCCAAATAATGAGATACAGACACGAGGGTCATCACTATAACTATAATGGCATTTAAAGTATTGAAATAAAACAAAATAGTAAAGATCCACATTAACAGACCTTTTCTCGTCACTAAAATTATAATACAAAGTTGAATTCTTTGTATTTTTTGATATTCGCAATGGTGAAGATGACGAGTGGTATTACTTTTTGTCACAACGTCAAAAAATAAAATCTATGCAGGAAAAACGAAAATTCGCCAAAATGTAAAAATTTTACAAATTCAGGTCAACTCTTGGACTTGGCCAACGGATGG
Organism: Phania funesta; assembly: GCA_963932375.1. NCBI lineage: Eukaryota > Metazoa > Arthropoda > Insecta > Diptera > Tachinidae > Phania > Phania funesta. Next base: position 89,745,225 of record OZ010654.1, on the reverse strand, counting down.
GTGTGTGTTTCTTACGTTATTTGCGGGTGCTGAATTCGTATCTGCACTAGTTTCCTTTAAATTCTAGTTTTCGAGTTATATCGTTGTGTCAAAAAGGAAGCAGTTGCACCACAAATATTAATGTAACTGAAGAACGATTTGTCCTATTCATTTAAGTGAAAAAACCCGGAATTCGTGAATATTATCCTTAAGATGTACCAAAACTATTTTTTAACCTTTAGTAGTTTCAGAGATATCGTGAAGCATGAGCCAAAAAAATTTTTGAATAAAAATATTTGGCGTAAATTTGACGAACTCTAACATTTTAGTTTCAAAATGAGAATAGCCAATTTCAGTACGAGAATCGTTAAAATCAGGCAAGTAGCACAATTTCGGATAAGTGTTTTTATTTTAAGCTTTAAAGCCCGCAAAAATGTCTACAAATATCGTTAGATATCACAAGGAGAAAACTCAGGCAGACGCGGAGAGGAAAGATTTCAAAAAATTACTGAAATTTATTTGGATTATTCGGTTGAAATGATCTTATCGATCTGTCGCATTGCATTAGTTGAACTCGTTGCTGCATTTTACGAAAAATTCACTGCGGCTCTTAACTTTAAAAATTTGCAATATTAATTATTTCTTATTACATATATTGTATTGAAATTGTTTTAAGTGAAACTAAAAATTCTCATATTGAAGTTTATTATTCCACATTGTCATTGTCATTCTCATTTGAAAACTGTAACGATAAAGAATTATTAAAATTCAGGAATTTTAATGTCAGGTTTAAGTTCGTTATCTACTATTTCTCTTAAGAAAGAAACTTTGTTTGAAAAGTTAAAATTTTTATATGACAACGAGCAGAATAAAATGCACTTTCTAAGAGGCTACGCACGTTATCAACATTCTATGTGTCTTTCTACCAATTTTGTGTCCTCTGTAAACATCATCTATTTAACCCAATAATCAAACCATACGGAATATGAGTATGAAAATTTCATGCTTTTTACGTTTTTTTACTCTTCTTGTTAAGACAGAAAACCTTTGTTGTGCATATATGATGTACTGCTCTATTCGAGACTATCATATATGTGCAACATAAGTGTTCCTTCTTAATAGGAAGAGTAAAACACAGAATTTAAGGCTAACAATAAAATGACTCGATCTTTAAAACATTTATTTTTAAAAATTCACAAAAAAAAACAACTACGAGAATTCCGTTCTGTTGCCGCAAACATTTAGGCAAATACGTTCGCAGCACAACCTGCCATTTTTCACTACGATCAACGTAGAACTTTTGATTTTAATCACACAAATGTAAAATGCTCTCTTACATAATTTTCGAGGGTCGTACTGCTTGCGTGCATATGGGCACTCTATTCATCATGACTTCAATGCGAATAAAATAAAACGAGACACTGGGCGTTTTCTGTATTTCAAAATTTGGTAAAATTACAAAATGTTGCAATTTCGCATAAAATGTGAAATGTCTTTCGCCACATCTTCCTCGATGCCTTTGAAACTACTGAGCGGGATTAAATACAATGTTAGTATAACTTAAAGGTAATTTCTGTGCGGGTTTCAGGCTTTTTACTCAGCCAAATAGAATGAACTCTTTTTAAGTCAAAGTAATATATGTAGTGCTAATTCCTGAAATAATGGAATGCAGATTTAAATTCAGCAGCCAAAACTACGAAAGAAACAACTTTCAGTTGCTCCAGTCCCGAACCTTGTATGCTTTTGTAATCGAATGAAATAAAATGTATCACAAAGTTTTAATGTCAAGAAGAATATTTTAAAATATTTCAACAATTTGAAAGTTTACTATGAAATGGAAAATTACCAATAAATAATTGATTTTAATAACTCAAAAAAAAAAATCAGCAAAAGCTCTCAAAGCTCTGAGGAATAAAAATTTCATAACAAAATCTACAAATTACTGTAAAACGGGACATAAAGTACAAACTCTATGAACGTTAAATTTAGAATAAAACAAAATCCCTTCCCTCCGGAGGTTTATAAAAATAATACACAAGAATGGAGAACCGGATTTAGCCACTCGCTTAAATTATATGGTTGTATACTAATCACATTATTATTGTAGATTATAATATGGCCCTCTAAGGCTTAGAAAAAGCAAACAAATTGCTGTTACGGATTGGCAGGGACGTAGGTATGAACACTGATGGCAAAGGCCGTCAAATTCTTATTAACTAAGGCGCTAATCACCTAGGAAGATTTTGGAATATGGTTGCAGTTATTATATTATTTTTTTATAGTAAAAATACTTTGTTGGTTATTAGAAAGTAAATATTTAAATATTTAACTCAACCATGGTATCTTGTTCATTTCTGAAGTACAATGAAACTTACAAAATTTGTATAAAAATAATGATATTTTAAAAGAAGTTGCAGACGAAATTACAGTGAAATGGAAGTCGGGTAAATCACTACAACCAACTTTTCCATATTTAGTTCTTTGCAGTATTTTCGAGCCTCTTTAATATTTGTGTTTTTTTAGTTATTTATATTTTTTAAAATTCTACTCAAATTTAAATAACCGACTAGCGAAGGAATTCACCCCTTGTGCTGGGAACCCACAACCACAAGACTGATAAATTGGGGTACTTTAGAAGTTGTTTCCACTATTTGTGCTTTTCTGATTTCAGAATATACAACCACTTAAGTCCTGCCTATGTTTTAGCTCATAACCAAACTTAATTCTGATTCTTAATAAAAAAATATCTTAGGGATCGGTTGGGAGTATCGTTTTAAGTTTACTTCAAAAAGAATGCAGTATATTTTATTATTCTTAAATTTTAAATTAATTGGAAAACTTGCATGCCTGGGCCAAAGCATTTGTGGATTGCTGGACAGTCAAACAGTATTAAGTCGCATTTCTCGTTCGTGCCGTTTAATGCCGTGACAAAGCTCCGTTTAATACCGATAATCAGCTTTGAAGTCTATATAGAACCATTTATAAATAATTTTTTGTTGGAATCATTCCACCAATCTTTCTTCTCTTTCTCTACCTTGTTCTTAAATTATATAAAAATCTTAATAAAATGTCTCTTTCTTGTGACACCAATGTCTGTCATTTAATCTTAAAAACTTACACAAACTCTCCAACACATACACACACGTGCATCCAAGAGGTGATGTGTTAGGAATTTTAAGCAAGTGTTTGTAAACATATAATTTATCCTTTGTAGCAAGTGTGAGAAGCAAGTGAGTAACTTCAAGTAAACGTAGTAAAAATTGCCAAACTTTTTTTAACTCAAGTTTTATTAAATTCTTGTTTTTTTTGTCAATTTTTTTCTTTTACCAACTAAAAGCTGTCAAAATAAAACAACAAAAACACATAAACACTCATACAAAAACGTATAAATTGACTTACCCATACATACGATAAACACTAGAACTAGAAAAGAGGATCTTTTATAAAAGTAAAAACAACAACAACAACAACAACATAAAACGAAATAAAAATGTAAGAAAAAGTTGAAAAAATCAAGAGATTTTTAGTGTAAAAGGATTTGGGTTTTATTTTTTGCTCTGTTTTATTTGTTGGCATAATATTACATGTCTTCATAAATGATGTGGGGAGCTAGAAGAAAAATGGGTTGGGCCACTTAAACAAGTTTGTTATTTATGAAACGACAAGTAACGCTTGTACACCTTTAATTTTAGATAAAATTTTTCGCTTTGCAATAAGAAACTCAAAGGCACATGTCTGCTACCCGTTTTTATAATCATTAACTTGTTCCCTAGAACTGCACTATACCGGTTCAGATGTCCAGCTGAGGAATGTTACTTTCTTTTTTTCTCTGCATTTGAATATTGAAATTAATAATGAGCGGCTATGAGTCACTGACAGAAATTCGGTCCAAATATCATAATAGTTATAAAGTTTTTGAGAAAGCTTTTTCAAATTTTGAATTGGAAGGAATTCTTGCCGGTTTATTGGGATTAGAAAGGGCTTGAATTATAAAAACGCTAAATACAAAATTGTGACAATTTTCATTGAAGTTTGCTTTCCTCTAGGGAAGACTTATGCATTTAATTTAAATTCAATATTTTCAGTGGTTGTCTGCGCACATGATTTTTTCCCCCCGAAATACGAGCCGGCCTAATGTACCTGATATGCATGCATGTGTGCAAATGTATTGGTATGTTATTTAACTGTGACTACTGCTGCAGTAATAAACCAGCCTCTGGGGGAACACAAAGTGTTTTTGAACTTTTGGAAACAATTTGGATAAAGATGTAGTCTCTGTGCGAAATAGCAAAAGTAAAAACCACGCGTAAGTTTTACTACTTGTATCGTTTGTATGTGCCGATGAGAACAGTGAATAAAATAACAAAGATAATTAAGGTTTCAGGCTGAAAGGTGTTTTTTATTTAATTCAGGGTGGTTGAACTCAAATCATTTTTTTATTGGTTCCTATTTCGGGTATATGCCGTTATTTTCAAAATGGGTGCATATGTTAGTACAACTTGAGGATGGTCGTTCTATTTTAAAGTTATGCTAACACAGCCTTTAAATCTGTTCAGAAGTTTCCCAGATAGCGGGGAAGTCATGGCGAAAAAGTTATATTTTGCAAAATGTTTGATTTTTAAAATTAAGTTAAGGCATCTCATTTTGAAAGTTACCATATGCATATAAACAGTGCAACACTTGCAAATTTTGTGAGAGAGCTCACTCTGCGATGGAAGAAGTTGGTTGTTTCTTCGGTACAATGAATAAGTTCGCTACTAAAATGACTTTTTATAACATGTAAATAAGATTAAAGATAAACTATATAACATGTTAAGGGGCAGAGTTATATAATTCTAAATAATGCATTTTTAAAAACCCGGATCTCGGATTTTTAAAATTGTTTAAAAACCGGTTTTATTTTTAAAAACAGGAAAACCGGTTTATCTGCGAAACGCCAATATTTTTGCTCTTACTGTTTATAAGCATGTTGTGTCATTTCATACAACTAGATCTTTGAAAATAACACAAATAACTTTCACTAAAGAAGAAGGAATAATTTTTTTTTTTTGAGCTGGACCTTAAGTATTTGTTGCCCTATTAAAAAAATATGAAAGTAAGAGAATAGATTTGTTTCAAGAAGAGCACACTATGGAAGTCATTGCTGCAATAACATAAGTCTGTTTTATGCCCAGTGTGGAAGGTGACACCATTCTGCTGAAACTACATGCCGTCCAGTTCCATGTCGTCAAGCTGAGGCCACAAGGATTTCGTTATCTTGTTTCTGTACCGTAAGCCACAAAGAGTCATAGTCGATTTCATATTTTCGGACTTTCGGCGACACGGTCGCTTACTGCAACAATGTTTCAAGTGACCGATCGAAACGATAGTTCAAAGCATTCGTTTGTTCTTAAACTTTGTTGACCACTCTTGGAATTGTTGACACATTAGGTGCACTCTCTAAACCGTTAACACCGCTAATTTTGCGAGCAGTCTCAGCATAATAAAGTTTTACAACGATTATGCATTCTTCATTTGGTTTTTAATAATTGGATCAGTCAATAGTGACATGAGGTTATCAATTACGTCTTTGGTTTTTTTTTATTTGATATTATTTATTAAATTTATTTATAAAAAAGGATCATGTCCTGTATTTAAATTAGGCTTAGAGTTTTATGTGCTTGTCTTGACTTCTTAATTGATTCTGGCTTGTCTTTTCTTTTGCAAAATTATACCACTATGCAACAATAATGATTGTAATGATCATTATAGTGCATGCCAATGTCTATCCTACTCTTAGCAACAAAACATTTAATATTACATAGAGTTTGGGCATTTAGTAGTACAACCTGTTACAAGCAAAAACAAATCGGGCACGCAGAATCACATCATCTATCTCACTTGCTCTCTGTGTGTAGGTTGGAGGTATGTAATGGTGACCCTGCGTGTCCGAACGTAGGTATCACATTCGCCTAGTAACAAGAAAAAACTGGGCATGCAGAATCATATCACTTATCTTACGTACTCCTTGCGTGTATGTAAGAAAAGGAACATGATTGTGCATGTCTGATTATAAATATTCTTTACGACTTTTAATACTGTTGTTACTAAGGCAAAAACTGGGCATGCATAACTATGTCACTTATCTTACGTACTCTTTGCGTGTATGTAAGAAAGTAAACATTATTGTGTGTATGCATCCAGTATTATTACAAAATATTGTAAAACAAAAACAAGCCAGTGATCATAACAAATAATAAGGGCATTCATGCTACTTATAATATATGCATGTAATATGTAGGATATACATATAACTGTTATCACTGGAACGAATTAAGTCGCATAGTTGACACAAGAGCTTCTTCCTGAGGACTATTTACGCCGCCGTACATATGCCAATGGGATGCTACAGCCCCGATTTTCATGAAAAAATCATAATGAGTGACACTTTCATTTGAATGGATGTGTGCATAAACAGAATAGTCAGATCTGGGCAATGGAAAACCCTCAAATTATTCATCAGCATCCATTAAAAGTGACAGTCTGGTGTGCAATTTGGTCAGGAGGAATTATTGGACCTTACTTCTTTAAAACTGGAAACGGCGTAACGGCAACTGTCAATGGGGAGCGATATCGTGATATGATTGAAAACTTTTTAACGCCACAACTGCATGCTTTTCGCCTGACTGACATGTGGTTTCAACAAGACGGTGCCACATCGCATACAGCCAGGATTACAATGGAATTACTGCAAGACTTCTTTTCACAACAAGTTATTTCAAGGAATGTTGATGTTGATTGGCCTCCACGGTCGCCTGATTTGACTGATCCGGACTTCTTTTTTTGGGGATATCTGAAAAGCAAAGTTTATGCAAACAAACCAGAAGCACTGCAGCAACTCAAACAAAATATTCGTGACGAAATTAATGAAATACCGCGTGAAATGTGTGAGAATCTAATGCTCGCATTTGTGAGTCTAACAGGGGCGGACATTTATCTGATATTGTATTTCATACCTAATTGCAGACATGAAATAAAACATTTATCAATATACGATCCATTCTCTTTCATTTAATCAAAAATTATAAATAAACAAAGTAGTATACGGCGGACACCCTGTATATATTTTATTCAAGTAAAATAAAAATTAAAAGAAAAAATGGAGAACCGGTTTTGTCATGAAAAAAACCGGGTTAATAGACATTTGGAAAATTGCCGTTTCAAAAAATTCGGCCGTTGTAAGCTCGAAACAAACGCTCGAAGGGCTTTGTCGATCACCCTAGTAACAATATACCAGTTTTTCAAGGTATCGTCGCTTTTATGGGACACTGTAGCAATGGTTTTTTTCAGACAGCTACTATCAAGTTTTTTTAGGGGCTTAGGCTATAAAATGAAATAATACTAATATGAATTTATTAATTAGCTTTTTTGGGATAATTTTAATATAATTTCTGGCGACTGATAGGAGCTCTTTAAGTAGGTGAAAGCTCACGAGCAACTTAAAGCAAAGAATACAGGAATTTATATATATATATATATATATATATATATATATATATATATATATATATATATATTAAATGTTACAAAGCATCTACAAATTAAATACAAAAAAATAAAATACAAAATATTCTAACTTAAATTACCGGGATAGTAATGATAACCATCATTAGTTGTGGTGAAACACGACCTCCAGACTGATAGACTAGCACACTACGAACTAGCTCACCGATGCTCTCGGAAATATTAAATATTTAATTTATTTAATATTTTTTGTGAACAAATATCCCCTTAAAAAGTATAACTATTTTGTCCTTGACTGTACAAAATGCATATATTTCCTCATATTCCTTTAAGGTGGGGAATATGGTAAAAGTTTCTTTTGCAAGCAGCCGTTGCAACAAAGTAAAACCGTCTTCATGTTTAAATGCCTTCTGGTCTTAATTCTACACTTTTCAAAATAAATACGCAACTTTAGCCCTTTTTGGCTTTAAGTGTTAGTTCATGTATTTGTGTGTGTGTGTATTAGTAACATACATGTATGATGACGGTATGTGTAGATCTGTAGTTTTAAATTGTAGTTGTACAAAAAAAGAATAATTAACTTTTCTCACATGTTTTTGTACTAGTGTGTGTGTGTGTGTGTGTCCATTGGTTGGTGGGAATTTCTTAATTTTACTTCTTTTTCATTCGTTTTCCTTTGGTCATGTATGTAATTAGAAGTTTTTCTTATAAAGAAAATCAAGAAGAAAAACTTGAAAATTTCCACAGAAAAAAGCTCCAAACCTTAGCACCGGAAATGAAAAACTTTTTTGCTAGAATCTTTTATGTCTTTCTTGATTTGTTGTTGTTTTTAGGTATGTGTGTGGGAATTGTTTTGCCAGCAATAATTAACAAGAAGTGTACAAGTTTATAGGATTTTAAATGATGGCAGCAAAGAAAGCAGTAAATAAATTCATCAACAAATAATACAATTTACAGGTTAAAGAAGTGAGAGCATCTGTTTGTCTTACTCTGGACAGTGGTTGAAGTTCCTGTTTGCATGAAAAGTCGCCCAAAAGAGAATCGCATAAAACAGTAAAATGATTACACGATCATAAATTGCCATAAATTAATTTCGGAGATTCAACATTTTCTTTTCGTTAAAAGATCAAAAGAATCAAAAAACTTACTTATTAAAATAATAATTAAATTAGTTAAAAATTTAATTAAATTTTAAGTTGAAACCAAATAAACATTTAAGAGCGTTGGATTAGTATTTCTTTCAAGAAGTAGAGAACAACTATTTCAGAAGCCCGGAAGCTGGTGTGTGAACTATTTGTTGAAATTGCAATTTGAGCTCACAAAGCAAGATCATTCAAGTCGTTGCGCACGAGGACAGATGAAAACATTTTAGCATGTCCGCGCTGGCGTAATAAAATTAAGAGTTAATAATAAATACTTTTTTATTTTTAGCTTTTTATTTCATATGGCTGTTTGTGCAACGAACTGTATTTAGAAATAGACATTTTAGTCCAAACTCCACTGTACAAAGCTGTCTGCAGTTTAGGCTAACCTTAGAGTAACACTTAAAAATGAAATACAAATGTAGTTTATCTTAATTCTATAAGAAAGTTGGCAAAAGGAAACATTTGCCTAAACCAAAATTTAAATGTACAAAATACCACACACTTCCTCAAATCGACTAACACTAACTAGCCTGTACAAGTGTGTGTGTGTGTGTGTAAATATTTAAAATTCACATCGAAATAGACTTTCACTTCAAGTAGTTAAGGACAGGATAAACTAACACCTACACACATGCATGCATACATTCACTCAAAAGGGAAAAATAAAATTTTATTTAAATATGTGTTTGTGTACGTGTATGTGTGTTTGTTTGGCTGCAGTACATAAGTGTTGTCTCTCAGAAAAAAAAAAATAGTATTACAACTGGCCACACTGGAAGCCAGAGGAAAACAAAAGGAAATATTTCTTAAATTCTGAGATTTTTGTTAGTGTCTGATATAATTGCAAAAATTTATTTCTTTATACATGCAGACATGTCATTTGTATTTGTTTTTCTTTACAATGAGCAAAGTTTTCTTTAGGAAAATTCAAATAAAAACAAAAATAATAATAAAACAACACAAAACTGTTGTTAAAATTTCTACATTAATTAAGTATGTTTTAAGGGAATTTATCTAATTGACAAATTCTATCTGTGTTGCACATGTTGTTCCCTGAGAATATTATAATAATGAAGCAAAAGTAAGAAAAATATGTAACACTCTTACACTCACCCACCAACACATGCACACACAAAATTGTAAAGAAGACTTCCAGTTTAATTCATGCGATAACCAAATGCAATTTGCTAGCAGAGATATTCTCAACAATAATTGCATTTGCTGGCTAACTATTATTTGTTGTATGTTTTTCATAAAGCTGTATTCATTTGAAAAGTAGTAGAGACAAATTTTTCTTATTTGGGTCAATAATTCCATACTGTGTTTAAGTTTGGTCGTGGACATAATATCGGATAATTTTTTGAAATAAAACAAAGATTTCATTGAAGCGCGCTTGATTTAAAATACCATTTTGTAACATTTATATTTGAATATAATTCCTGACATTTAGTCTAACCGGATCGGCCGAAAACAATTTTTTACTCGACAGCGGATCCACAACTTTAAGCCACAATATCCGATTGTGGAAACTGCGTTTCCAATTCCTACATAAAGTAAAAAACATTTTGAACTATCGATTGAGTCAGAATCGCAACATTTCCAATCTGGTTGGTACTCAGGCCAACGTTTTGGAAGACCTTGAGATAAGCGTTCCCTTGTTATTCTATTTCTTGCTTCAACTATATTGTAAAATGTTTTCTTTTCCTTACATTTCGAATATCTTTGGTGAGGCGTGATCTTATTTAATAAATAATTGTTTTTATTTTTAAAAGATATTTATTTTCATAAAAGTAATAATTTGTACACAATAGACAAAATGTTAATTAAGTAAAGGGTGATGCAACGCACAGTGTTAATTGTAAATAAAACAAATAGTTTTCAGAGAATTATCTTAATATTTTTTATTGTGATAGAAGGATCTATGAGAATTATGTGTGAAAGAATTGTTTTTAGCTTATTGACGTACACTTTATCTTTTGAAAGTATTCCCAAAGAAAGAAGTTCAACGTCACATGATCGTGACGGTCAACTAACATCGCCCTGACGTGAAGTAACACGTCCATTGAATTTCTCGTACCATGTGGATCCACCCTGTTGGAACCACATATCTTCCAGCTCCATATCTTCAATTTTTGGCCATAAATAGTCCGTTATCATCTCGCGTGTTGGACCAACCTAGACAAAAATTTAAGTTCTGGAATAGAACTTTACTTGGCCAACATAAGTTTGGTGCCATAAAATAATTTTTTTCAGAATTTTAGGAAAAAGTATGCCGCCCATGTAGCGCTATATGTTTGTGCTGGATTTTTTTAAAATATTTAAAAAACAAATAGGACAAAATTTAAACTTTGTTGTTCTTATACCAGGTACGCCAATTGTGGAAGAAGGGCTAGGGTGGGGATAACTGAGGGCGACTCTCTGCCCAGTCCCCTTTCAGTACACGTCTATTAATAGACTGGTAACGTTATTTGATTTTTCCAAACCGTTTTCCTGTGCTTTTATTCAATTGAACAGAAATTAAACTGAGTACGCCAGCGCACGGCGTTATATCTGAGTAGTAAGTATTTTATTATTTAATACCCTCTTAATATTAGTATTTAGTAATTATTGCCGCCAGCGCGCGGCATTTAATTCCCAATAAAGTGAAGATAACACGTGTCGTAGTGTTCGTTTACATATATCAACTTAATTCAACATGAGATACTGTCGCAATTCTGAATAAAATGAGATTCTTTTTTTAATTTAAAATTTTCTATAAAAATGTTTTTTTTTCCAGCAACTTTCTCGATATCTTCTGAGCAGATTTAAAGGCAATATTAATATAAATTGAATTATTTTAATGCGGATGTTCGTATTATTTACCCAGCCAATTGGAACAAACCTTTCGCAAGTTATACTATATACTCGTATGTCATGCCACTTGCTTTGTTTTGGAGATGACTGTATATCACGGAAAAAATTACATAAAAAACTTTCAGTAGATCCAGTCCAATCCATTGTATACTCACGTAATTAGGGATCGCTTACGGTTTGCCACAAAAGAAAGTAGCACTTCAAAATCTGCACCTTGCTTAGTGTATAATTTTGCTTGACCTTATAGTTTCTTGTAGATCAAAAACAATTAAGGGTTTACTGGAAAGGGAGCAGCTTTCAGATCAAGAAAATCCCCGGTCACTAGCATGTTTGATATATCCGGTATTTATCAAACTTAGCATTTATTTACACGAGAAGTCGGCCAGACGATGACTTTTGCATTGAAAATGAAGAATTGCTGTTTTTTTTTACTTTTCGCCTTCCGCTATATTAATTCCAAACCATTACAGAAGTTCAAGGCATTGAATAAATATTTTCCGGTCCAAATTCCACTAATCACAAAATAAATAAATTTATAAATTTATCAAGACTTTTCGGTACCGTAGTTCAAAGTACATAAAGGAAAAAACTTGGGAGCAAGTATTTGAGGTTTTAATATCTTAAATTGCAGTAAATTTTATGTTCTGGCTGATGTCTGCCATATTTTATTTCTACGCACTCCCTTTTAATTAATAATATTACATCATAATTTTATCCCATATGCCACAATGGTAGGCAAAATGCCAAATTATCCTTAATATCTGAAAATTCTTTTCCATCTTTAACTCACATATCCTTTGCAAGTGAAATTATTAAAATTTATCTACAAAATTTGTGGCAACAAATATTTACTAAAAGTATTTATGGCAAATAGTATTTACTTGCACATGAGTAGACTAAATTAAAATTAAATAATGTAAATGAATGTTAATGTTTCTCAAACGAACACAATGTTGCAAATACAAAAATCTTGGCATGAACACATGCAACAATGTTAATTATTATAACAAATGATACTTAACATGGGATTTTTTCGATGAAAATGTTAACTTCAAGTGCTGGAATGTAGGTAAATTTCTGATTTCGTTCAGACGTATAAATGAATATAAATAAAAAAGAATTTTTTTTATTTTATAGGAAACAAGTTGAGGCTGCTGAGAAAAATTTTAGAAAACTAAAGTAAACGCAAAGGGAAAACATAGTTGAGGTAACCATAATCTAAGAGAAAAATTGTATGACGTAGGCTATTCGTAATAAAAATCGCCACATCTCTGCAGGTGATAGTAATATAATTTAAAAATATCAGATAATGATCGTTACTTCCTTTATATTTTTTACGATTTTATTTATTTGCTAAAATTATGAAGTTTTGGTTGCTCAGTAAGATAATACTCTCTGAACGTACATAAATTAACCGATTGCTTAGAAACCCAAAAATACACAGATGTTGAATCATGATTCGACACGACCCACTACGATTTTAATGAAATTCACCAAATCCATTGTTATCCATTAGAAGGTTACAAAAACTTTATCCCAGACCCATCAGTGTTCTTTAATTGGGGAAATTGAACAAAAGTTTACTTCGAAATTTAGCTATAACTTCTACGCTACAAAATATTCAAGGTCCTCCTTGTTTCCCCTTTACTATGGTGTACACTCGCACTTTGTACAGACAATTTATAAGATCAAAAAAGAATTGTTTAAAACTTAAATAAAACTCGTGTGATTTACCGGACTCCCTTCTTGATTCCATGAAAACTTAAACCTTCTGGGGCAAGTAGTTTCAAGGTTATAAAGCAAAATGTGTTTTTGAACATGTTTTTTCCATACAAATTCTCATGAAAGTATTCAAGTTTTAAGTCGTTAATTTTTATTATTAACTATCAGGTGCAATTACACATATTTATCATTGAATAGTTTTAAATTCGGGGATTATATTCGTAATGCAATTTTTAATCATAATAATTTTCAACAATTGAATTGGATACGTTATCCGCAAAATGACCAAGCCGATATACGATATGTCTTCATTATACTCTAGTGAATACTTCTTATTTGATTCTATATTGATTGATTTTGGACAAGTTTCCATCATCCCTTGTCAAGTTGGGTTTGTGCCATTCTCAGTGTCATTTTTTGTTCTTATTTGTTGATATAACAATAGTATCATCGTTTCCAGCACAGGTATCTCTATCACGATTTATCCATTGCAGACTTTCTTTGAAGTGTTGTGTTCCAGGGAAAAAAAGTTGGACTAGCCACGACAACAATATGAATTCCTTAAAGATCAGATGAAACAACCCTTGTGTGAATTTTACTAAATGATCTCGAGGCAGGTTGCCTTGAAAAGTATTAAAGATGTCACTTTAATAACGCTATAAAGTCAGGAGTATTTAATATATTCTAGCCGAAATATTCTAGATAAGGATGTGGAATTACACAGAGCTACAAGAAAAATGGAATAAATAAATACTTTCTTAAATGCCCGAATTAGCTTTCATCGTTCTACAAATAAATATTACATTTACAGCCTCATAAAATCCCGTTTTGGGGGATTTTTTAATATTAATTGTGAATAAGTACGAAATTACCTATTACACACATTTTAAGTTTGGACAGATTTATAGGCGAATTTTATGGCAAATATTTTTGTAAAACATATTAGCCCGCATATTGCTGCTTAAGGATTCATGCAAAGAATAGTTAGAGGTTTAAAGTCTTCCACGAAAAATTTTTTCGTAATATTTTCAAATAATAGAGGCTGAACTATAAAGATTACAAGATTCCGAAAGCCGATTCAACATAGCAACGAGCAAAAGGGGAGGAACTTATCTTAAATTGGAGACAGGCAAAGAGACCTGTTACATAGCATTAGCATTAGAACCTTCAACTTATTTAAACTCCTCACACATTTATTAACCACCGAAATCGTACAACATAAAAAAGGGGTTCTCAATGCAGCAGAAAAAAAAACAGTTTCTTCAATTATTTCTGGTAAAATTTTAATTGATTAAATCCTCATCATCAAGCATTAGTCCAGACTCATCACCAGTTCATTTAATCTTTTAATTTTACCCTTCATTATGCTCCCTCTACAATAACAACAACAGCTACAGCAACAACAAGTACAAAGAAATTTAATGAACAAAAAATATTAATTATTCATTACTGCTATAAATGATCCACTAACAAAGATAAGAAATACAAAAGCAGGAAACTAATAACACGTTTAATTAACTGAAAACAAATAAAGCAAATACAAAAAATACTTTGCATTCGTTGTCGTTTGCGTTTGTGTATTAGTGTGGGTCTACAAAAAAGGAAAAAAAGGACCAACAAACAAAAGAACGAATGGTAATCTAATCTAAGTTCAACATAAATTAATCTAAATGAGAAAAACAGCAACTGCAGTGGGAAGATAGAGTTGAATATGGTTGTACTGTTCGAAGTTGACTGACAGGAAGCCATAAGGTAGGGTAGCAGGGGTACTCGTACTGGTAGCACAAATAGCATCAGTATTGTAAGTATTACAATAAGAAAGAAATAGCAAATGTAGCCTGGTACTAGCAGTATTAAATATTAAAAGAATGAATGATTGTATGAATGCATGTTTTGAACTCATTAGTAAAACTCTCGAATTCGACGAACGTGCGGCCGTATATGTATGAATATATGTATGTGTGAGTTTATATCAGTGTGAAAGTTTCAAATCCGGTTAAATGTATGTTTAATATGTGGCAGCACAACACTGTGTCCAAAAGTACATACAAATGTAAGATTGATCGCAAATTGTATTTGAGCACGATAATGGGGTGAAGATAAGGATAAACCATCATTAAAACATTTCCCGGCATATCTTCCCGCTTAAAATCAAGTTCGAACATGATAAGAACAGCATCGAAATTTTTCAATACAGTTTAATTACTCTATCTATCTCTTTCTATCTCTCTCTCTCTCTCTGTCTCGCTCTCTCTCTTTAAAGAAAGAATTATTAAGCTACCAAAAATAGATACCAACCTAAACTTCCACCACTTGATTATTACTGATTACTGAAGTAGCCTAATGCCACTATGAGTAACAGTTGAACCACCTTTAACCTTCTTCTTCACTAGTTTTGGCGTTACTAACCTCACTAGGTGACTAATTCATTGCTGAGCAGTACAGACGTCTGCTTTTGAATAGTTGCACATAATATTTTCTTGCTGTAAAGCGGGGGCCAGACTCTGCTAGAGAAAAATCTACTCAAACTTAGGGTGTTTTCGTTCCTAGAAAAAATTTTAAATTGTTTGCCCTTTCGTTACAATATGTTTACGCCCACAAACGAAGGTGCTTCGATTTTATCCTTAAAATTGCCTTTAATGAACTGTAAAAAATTCCAACTAAAAAGAGTGTGTGTTAAGTATGTTCTCTTTAACAGGGCGGCCTTTTATTTCAGAAACGAAAACACCATTATTTATTGATTAGAATAAGAGCTCTTCGCAAAGTATTTATCACATATTGGAACCAATTTTTGTATATTTAAAAAACTTATTCTATTATTTACTTCTTTACTTCTAAATGATTCTCCACACATGGAAATGGTGTCACATTCAACCCAACTTGAAATTGAGAAAGTCAATAGTCATGCAAGTAATTTTAATGTTGATGACTTTGATGCTGATGATGATTACAATAATAATGTAGGGAGTAGAGAGTAATAGATATTTGTTTTGGTATGTTAGAAACAACACGTGTATTTGTAGAAATTATCTTGATGTCAATGGTCTGAGTAACTTGGCTGCTGTCTGTCGTATGCGCAAAGATGATGGCATAAATTAAACTCTCAATTAGGTTTTAAAGCACCCTTTTTTCGCATGTGTTATGTATGTGTCTACGTACGTACGTTTTCCGGAAGTATTTTTGGGATTCTGAAATCATTAATCGTTGGTATTGTTACTATAATTATGTTCTTGGCATTTTGTGCTTTAATTTAAAACCTTGCAAGTAGTTCTACTAAAACTTCTGGTTTATTTTTGTGTATAACTTTATTAAGCAGCAGTATGAGATTTCGTTTTAAATAAGCTGAGAGTTAGTTCTAGAGCTACCCAATAATCATGGGCAATTTTCTCTCTAAAAATTTGTATGCAATTGTTGATATCAATAAGAAGTTTTTAGTCAAAAAGGATATTCCCAATGTTGTGCTGTGTCCTTAATGATGACAAAGCATAAACTAATTAATTCTGAATGCATTTTAATGGAAGTCATATATACTGCGAGCGATGATAATCAAGTTGGTTGTTTTGCCAACAAACAATACAACTTTGTGTAAAACTCGTCATACAACTTCATTTTTCAAACAAGTCAATCCGAGTGAAGATGGCAAATAAAACTCGCACTACATGCTTTTTGCTATGCTGATGATGGAAAATTCAGTACCATTGTAATATTTTGAGTACTTTTTGATATGCGAAACGCTGTACCACCTGTCCCTACATTCAACAGTATAGTGCAAAAAATAATAGTAAAGTCATATAAATTTACAAAAATGGTTTAAAATTTCTATTTTATAGAATTAAAAACTCTCGAAGAGCATTTCATATAGACTGGACAAATTGTCACTTTGAATTTTTTAAGTAGCATTTTTAGGGTAAAAACATATTGATTTTAATTACAATTCAGTACCTTATTAAAATCTTTTTATCACTGCCATGTGGTCACTACGTAATAAATCACAACATAAAATGAGGTTGTGCGACATACCCCTTAACGGTTCTACCGAGTTGTACAACTTGCCAAAAATGTTTAAACCAAAATACAACTTGAAATACCGAGCCCACAAATTTTGCATTTTCGTGTGCGGTCACAAAGTCTAAGGTTTTCCTTAGGATAAAACTAATATATATTTTACCCTCAAGGCTACAGGACCTTTCAGTTGATCCAGCGATGAGCCAATGTGCCAAGTGGTAAAAATCCAAATTTTCTTCAATAACCCATTATCTCTTTAAACGAGTTTTGCAAGTTTCCTGTCTAATAAATTTTACTTCGATTCCGCTGGTAAAAGTAGAGTCCTAGAATACGGTGGTAGAACTTATAAATAAATTTAATAATTCCTTTAAAACTTTTCTTAATATTCGACGAGCACATTGTCATATCAAATTTAAATTTATTCTTCTTAGAGGCCTGAACGGAACAGCTAATGTTAAATGGGGCCAATAATGTGTTGGCAACGCAATATTGGCATTAACGTATACCAAGCTTATGTTGAACTTTTTGTCGAACTGATAAAGCAGTGTCGTACAATTTTAATTGCTTGAAAGGGTAATTGTCTGATTACTTCTTTACCTCATTTTTGAACGTTTTAGGTGTTTTGAAAAATTTGTTTAAAGTTTATCGGTTAAATGAAAGGTGATTTTAACTAATCAAGCTTTTACCGCCACTGTCTAGATTGATTCCGTGATATCAAAAAGTCTCCAAATAATAGATACGTTTAAGCAACTGTCATGTACTTTAATATGAGCAACTTCACGTTTGTGTGAGACACTAAAGATGTTCAGACTTGCCACT
The DNA here is from genome assembly GCA_963932375.1 of Phania funesta. NCBI lineage: Eukaryota > Metazoa > Arthropoda > Insecta > Diptera > Tachinidae > Phania > Phania funesta. The sequence goes on along the minus strand of OZ010654.1, from coordinate 89,727,199 downwards.
ATTCCAGCCATCATCATTATGATTCTCATCTTCATTTTGCTTTTCTAACTACAATCAAGTTTAATAGAGTGTTGCAGAGCTAAAACGGAAACTGTTAAATCTATATGTGCATGTGTTGGAGTACGAATGTTGGTGCATATCTACGCATACGTAAATACCCTGTAGGAAGAATGGGTTCAAGTGTAGACGAGTCAACACTTTGTCCTGGCAATGTCAACAAAAAGTCTACACTTTCTTTTAACGCCGTCAATATAAATTCATCGACTTCTTTCAGTGACATATAATTATATATATATATATTTTATTTAAATAAAATATTAAATACTAGTGAATATCTGGTCGCAATGTCAACATACGTCCCCAAGTGAAGTACTGACTTAGTAGTTCTTTTCGTACTAGTTCATTCTCAATGGCACGCACGTGTTAAATGTCTATAGCACAGCACATTGTCAAGGGAAAATTATGTCAGTAGTACTTGACAATGTCAGTATTGAGTCAGTACTGATTCACTATTGACAATTCCTACAGGGTATAGACTAACATCGTAAGGTTCTCAATACAAACTAAAATAGCAGTACGAGTGTGATATTAGAATTTATAGTTGTAACTTCAATTAGCGCTACCGCTACCTTATACTTCGAAATTCTTAAAAATTAGATTTATAAAATCTTGATGGGTTGTATTCACGCCAAGCGAATATTTTTGATTTTGTCGTTTACGAAAATGTTTCGACTTAAAAATTCTATCAACATGTTTCACTTTCGTAACACTATACGCGTCAACACAAATCATGTTTGTACTACAACTGATGCCAGTGGAGCATTTTAGCTTCTAGGTTATGAACATTAAAATTCCTCACTTGTATTCGGTTACATCCCTATCGCTCCATAACTATCAGGAATTTTAATAACAGTGTTAAAGGCGAGAGCGGTAGGAGGAAAGAGAAGGAGTAAACGGATACTGTACACCGCAATAACAGACAATCGATTTGAAAGGCGTTTAATATCAGTCTAAGTTTTTTTTTTCTTTTCGAGCTTATACAAGTAAAGGGGGCTTCCAATAAGGTCTGTTTGTTACTGACAGTGTGTCAAATCTGTTTATTATTTAGCCACTACTCGCAAAGGCACCAAGGGAAGCTGCACGTGGCAATGTACCTCCAAAATAGCGTTTTGAAGAGGACTTCAATTGTTGACAAAATATAATACATATAAAGCCAGTAGGCATTTTTGGAGTGATATTGCTAATAAGCGAATTGCATTACTGCGAATCGCCATTATTGGTGTTCTTCAAAAATAACGGTGGTAAAACCATCACAGACAACGGTAAGATCTACAGATCAATGACAATAATTGCCAATCGACCGCAGTTTTTAAATACAACATAACCTAGGCTATCGCTCAAATTTAGCCAGACCTATGCGCACCTTTGCTCGTAATCAATAACACGTAACGTAAGCAATAACAGCTCTTGAACGAATTCTTTTATTTTATTTTTGCATCGACCTGCCCTTATTGGAAAACGTTTTGGCAGCATGTAGTTATTTAAACATTGTAACTGTTCCCATGTTTGAACATTTATTTGTGAAAGAAAATTTTCCACAAACACTCACTCACACTTTTACACTTACATACTGTCATTTGCATTCAACTAAATAAACAGTAACTTTTTACATACACACATCCACACACACATATATAAAATGCATACATATGCACTTACACAATCGTATTTTAAGATCTCGGATGACTGTCAGTGACACTTTGACATTTAACACTAAAGTAATGTTTAAAATCATGATTCTGCTAATAATAATATTGTTGGTATTTGTTTTTTTGTTTGCTTCTAATAACGATTCAAAATCATGCTAATGGTGGTAGAAATTAAGCAAAATAAGGTTAAGAAAAACAAAACTGTATGCATGTATTCGTGTGCTCGTATTACATTATTAGACTAACCATTTGGCCACAAAGTCTGCTAGAGTGTGTGTACATGTCGTTGTCTTTCATATTTAAATATTATGGAAGTCATGTGACATCGTTTTTGTTGCACATGGTTATGTGGTGCAATAGTTTACTCAAATCTAACTAATCTGACTAAGAATATATTTATACATCCATATGTACATACATATTAATGTGCTTCATATAAACAAGGAACAAAACGAAATGTAACAAGTCTGATGTTAGATATTGAGAAAAATATAAATTTATATTTAAGCAAAGGTTTTTTCGAAATAAAAACAATGAGGCTGATAATAGAAGATGATTATGGTTGCAACAAAGCGGCCGGGATTATGAAAGCAAGCCAATGTATTCTATCGACCGATACAACATGCTGTTTCTGAGAATCCATAACAGAAAAAATCACCAGCACAAACATCGATCTTTCACCTTCAATATTGTAACAATGAGAACGAAGATACGCCTCCTTTTGAGAGCGGCAAATTAGTCTGCCCTTGCAATATGGCAGAGCTGCAGTAGTGAGGCGTACCAGTGGTATCCAGCAGGTTCCATTCAATTTATTAATCCCGGCTGGTCTAGCGAGGATTTCTTAATTCCAGTAAGACTTTTAAAAAACTATTGCTTTGTAGAGCAAAGCGCACGTAGAGTTCCCGTGATGTCCTGTAGGATTACTACCACCAAATAAGACTACAGAAACGCGTTTCTAACGTGTACGATATGTGTACATCGTAATCAGGGATTTACAAAAAACAAAATTATAGTAAGAGTTATAAAAGTCAGTCTACGTTATCACGACAACACTATTTGTAAATTGCTCTTTAATTACAAACCAAATTGTGCAATTTAAAACACAATTTAAATTGAATTAAAATACAGGTAAATGTTGATCTTTGCCACGAATTTAGCTTTAATCAAAAGATAATTTTCTACCACTTTTATTTGAATATAATTTCCGGCGTATGGCCACCTCAGTTGGTTGAGAGAAAGTCGAATCGGCAAGTCGAATTTTGGATAACTTTTTGCAACAACTAAGGCCGTATGTCGTTGATGATGTGGCAACTGTTATCTTCCAAACATCTGTGGTTTCTACGATGTAGACCGAAAACTTTACATAGCCACACAAAAATAGTCCAGCGATATTTCGCGTACATTACGGGAATCGTTAAATGTAACATTTGGGCCGGCATCGCTTTTGAAGAAATACGAACCAATGATTCCAACGGCCCATAACTCACACCAAACAGTAACTTTCTCTGGATGTATCCGTTTTTTCGGAAAATTGCTTGTAGACTACCTCCACATCAAATGTGGCAGTTTTGCTTATTAAGCGATTCGCAAAGAATTACGTCCCAACTTCCGTCGAAGATTTATCGAAACTAATTGTCAACCCAAAATAAAAAGGAATAAACCAAAGCGAAGAAAAAAAATACCAAAATGACAAGAGGAAAAGTCGAATCCAGACGAACTTATTTTCGATCGCCAAGAAAAAAAACCAATAAATAAAGGCAAAGGACTAATATAGCAGAACTATTAAATTAAAAAATTGAATTGAGAAAAGGGCAATTATTAGGAGAGAGAGAGAGAGAGAGAGAGAAAGAGAGAACAAAGTAATATATCGGTGTCCGTTCGGAGGGTACTAAATTTCAGAAATGATATTAGATTCGAATTTCCGAAAATATTTCTTCGTTTTCTGATAAAGTTTAATTGAAAGTGAAAAAATTGTTTTTTCTTTTGAACATCTGATCAAAAGAGAATATGAATACTTCGAGTGAACAAAGAAAGGTGTTCAGAATGAGCAACAGAGCGTAGATCCATTTACACATTTTAATTAATTTAGTGTATTGGAAAGAAAGTGACATTATTTAAATACCGTTTCTGGGACCGAGCGTTTAGTCACACAATATGATTGCTGTTTCACTTGTTCTATGGGCGGTTGGAGTCTTAGATCGTTACTTCTTCTAAAATAGGAACGGTGGTGACCGTTATGAAGCAATGATTAATGACTTCTTTTGTATCGATTGGGATCGCCTTGATATCAGCCACGAGAAAATTACACTTAAATAAAACCAAAGCCAACCAATTCTTTATTGAAAAAAGCCATTGATGTAAAAATTAAATGGTGTGTTCTGAATACACGTAAAGAAAAAACATGGTTGTTGTGACCATCAATTAAAAGAAAACATTATTATCATTATTATATTATGTAGTTGTAAGCAAATCATAATATTATTGGGGTTAATAATAATATGGTCATCTTAGAACAATAGAAAAGCAAAAAATTCATATTAATGGTTTACAGCAGCTGAGGTACGAACACCGCTTAAAGCGCATCTTAGTGTTTTGATTAAACACCAAACCAGAGCTGTTAAATTTCGATTACGATAGTAATCAATTACATTACTTTTTAAAAAGAATCGTAATGATTATATAATCCACTATTCAACAATTTCTGATTACTAATTGATTACGATTACAAATAATCAAAAAATAATCAGGATTACTTGCGATTACTAAAAAATAATCAAAAATAATCAAAAGTAATCAAAAATGAGTTCGACTACTTTAAAAGATTACTTTTGACTATTTTTGATTACTTTTGATTACTTTTCATTTTTTGCCAAAGTAATCAAAAGTAATCTTTTAAAGTAGTCGAACTTATTTTTGATTACTTTTGATTATTTTTGATTATTTTTTATTAATCGCAAGTAATCCTGATTATTTTTTGATTGCTTGTAATCGTAATCAATTACTAATCGCATAAAACTGAATGTAATCGTATTGTAATCATTACTTCTACTTTAAAAAAAAGTAATCTAATTACTAATGATTACGATTACTAATCATTACTTAACAGCTATGCACCAAACCAACTTCACATATTATGTCTACTAGGAACATTTTATGATCAGAGTTATTATATCAGATTTGTAGAGTTAAAACACTTTTTTTAAGGCTTGATTTTTATTACGAATTTCATTGTTCAAACCAAATATGTTGTATTTTTAATCGCTTCAGACCATTTAATGATTAAATGTAAACAATAAGTTGTTTATCGCAATTAGAGTAAGGTATAAAATACTGTCAAATAACCATTGTATGTTTGCCGCAACATCATATTGTTGTAGAGAACATAATATGGCTAAAGTCCTCATGCCACAACCATATTTTTCCTTTGCTTGTACCTTGAAGCTGTGGTGTGTAAAATATAAATCACTTTCCATAAGCTCTTTGTTCGATTTAAATAAAAAACTCTCATATTTACACACTTCTTGCTTATTTTAAAATATTTTTTTTAGTATCCAACACTCAAGAAAGAGTATTAATTTAAATCACATTTAAAACCAGACAAACAATAAGACATATTTAAATCCGAAATATCATCAGTTAAAGATAAGTAGTAGCAAACGCAAACGGAGATGAATATTAAGGAAAACGATCCCAAGTACATGAAAGTGAAAGGTGGGATTATAAAACTAACTGACATCACAACGTTTACATAAATTCGTTAAGCAGACACAAACGAAAACGAACAGTGAAATATAAATGAAGCAAGACTTTTTGTAATATCTAAATGATACGAGAACCCCGACAACAACTGACTAACCTCAGGTCTTAAGTTGACGCGTCCGTGCCAATTTATACCACAAACCAACAAACACATCTACATAAATATAAAACCTGATAGAGAGGATACTTTTAAATACACAAAACAAATACCGAAAAAGATTTTCGTATCACAAAATAACAAAAATAGCAACACAAAGACATAAACTACCCAAAAGATAAGATGATTGCTGTTCATGTTGCTGTGTGTGTGTGTGGTGTGAGCCAATGTACGAATGAATATTGGCTTTTGGCATTTGGAAAATCTGTTTGCGAATCGTTAGCAAAACCGTTTTGGAAAGCCAAAAAATAAATCCTCAACGAAACTTAGACTGCGACACAACCAACAACCCACAACCCACAATTCTAGTGAGTTCTCAAATTCAAATCAGTTCACACAGATCGCACAAACTGAACGACCAACGACAAATAGACTTTTATCCAAAATATTTCTACTTACTAGTGGTTTCAATATTTAAACGACAGGTTTAAACTACAACAAATACTCGGCTAAAATAAAATGTCACATTCCACAGACACATTTCTAATATGTGTGCGTGTATGTGTGTGTGTGTGTGTGTGTTTGTTATGAGGTATCAAGGATACAAAATCACCGGATGCTGTGTCACTAAGAAGAGCCAAAAAATCAAACTCCATATAGTTACTCAATAAATGAATAGATTGAACTTATAAAACCTGACTGACACACATAAGTATCTACGGAGGAGAACAAAAAAACTAAACTAATAAATACCGCTTTGTTGTTATTGTTAGTGTTGCAAACTCAACTCGATTTTGTCGTCTACAGCACACTGAGTTTTCATGGCAAAAAACGATAAAGAAAAACGACAAAACTAAAATTCGAAATGAACACAAAGAATAGTTAATTTTGACTTATGTTAGTGTGACTGGCTGTGTGTGTATGTATGTGTGTGTTTGGCTTGAATATCAATAGCAGCAACCAGGGCAAGAATCCTGCACAATCTCCTCAGGTGAAAAAATATTTGGCATACAATGCAAATAATAGTGAATTGGCATAAAATATAATAAAATGTCTCTCTATTCAAGGGAGCAACACAAAACAAAAAAACAAAAATATGATGGAAAATTATAGAAAATATATCACATTTGTCTTTGATTTAAAAGTTATTTTATGTAGTCTTCCTCTCACCTTGCAACAGCTTCAGGCATATTGCTGATGTTAGTTATAACGGTGCGATTGCAAGAGCTTCCCTTGCAATTCGGTAGGGGGAGCAAAGAATGCTTGCAGCACAGAAATTTGATTGATTTAAAGCTTAGACTTTGCTACTAATGAAACTATAAATCATGAAATCAAATACTCCAACAGACACATTTATCATGACATCAGAAACTTTACGCGACAGGTTGAAGTTGGAAAAAAAGTTTAAATTTGGCAAGAAAATAATAAAAATTTAGACGAAATATTTAAGACAATTTTATTTTTATACAAAAGAAGAAACACTTTTCCAACAAACCGGTCAACTTAGGGATCGCAGCTCTATTGTCAAACGTGGTGATAATTAGGAGAATTTTAAAACCGGTTACTAATGAATCGGAAATTAAAAGAGGAAATTATTTTTAAGCGTGGGCAAGGTACCCTCCATGTGGAGAAAATTTTACTCAAAATGCCTACAACAGTGGGAGCTTTTCAATTTGGTGTGGGCTATTTTGTGCTTCAAGTGCGTGTTCTGAAAAAAATTTTAAAGACCTCAGGATGGGCAGAGGGAGGTCTCCCATACAGAGTAAATATAAACTTTTCAATATTTGAGGAACTGCAAAAGTGATCGTCTCCAAATTTGTTACGGACTATTTTTAAAACCAACTGCGTTTTCCGGGGTAATCCTAAAGGAATAAAAGCAGGTAGTGGGCTGCTGGCCATACAAAGTAAGAAAAACTTTCCCTTTATCTTAAAAACTACGACAAAGGAGTCTACAAATTTGTTGTGGGGTATTTGAAACACCAAGTGCAGCCTCAGAATATCCCCTGAAGCCAAAGGAAGCGGGTTTATTTGGAGAACTAAAACTGTTCAGTCTCTAAATTTGATGTGGGTTGTTTTCAAAACCAACCTTGTACTCATGAAAAATATTAGACGAATATTAGCAGGCAGGGTGGTAGTCCTTATTCAGACAAACTATTAAATCTGCTATATGGAAAAAAACCACCAAAACTACCAGTCATTCAATTCGATGCCGATTTGATCACTGGCTTAGGCAATTGATAGTTTCTCCAGGTAAGAGGTCTTTGGCGCAGGTCTTCTACTAAAGACTTTCTGAATAGTTTTGATTTATTGCGTTCGCTCGTTAAGATACCGTCCTTCGAACACTGGGTAAGACTTTCAGAAACCAAATTTCAAATGTGTGATCATTAAACAAAAAATACTTCTATTCTTTTAATTACTTCTGTTTTTTCCTTAACTGATGACAGAAGTAATAAAGCACATCGGCTGAAGCTAGTACAATATAAATACCCCGAATCCAGCCAAGGAAAAGTTTTTGTTAAAATTGAAAAATATATTGAGCCACTTTAAACCATTCAAGTGCAAAAAGTGCATGCATGAAAACTAAACAGATTTAGTAGTACTGTAGCATGTCATGTTTCCTCTTTCCTCTTGCTTCGAAGGCAAATTGGGAACTGTTGTTCGCAACTGCTATTTATGCGAAAACTGTTATCACTTTAATTCAGAATTAAAAATTACAGCTCTTAGAGCGTCTTCCTTAAACTCCTTAAATTTTACACATTAACTCAATTCGAATGAATATCCTTGATGCTACTCTTATTTGCGCATACAAATGTAATACTCATATTTACTAATACACTTTTATTTATAGACATTAAAACAAAAATGTTATTTTTGTTTGTTTGTTTATTCGTTTTCAAAACGGCATAACTCCAATATATTGTGCCACATACACAAGTGAAAGAGGAAGAGAAAGTGAAGAGCACGTAGAAAAAAAAAAGAAAAACTTTGTTTTTTTAGGATTCAAAATAATTGTCATCACCATAAAAATAACATAAAACTTTTTTATGACCCTTCCATTTCACTGAATCCTTACACTTAATGCTTACCGAGTCCATTGTGGATGTGAAGCTTGTTAAATGTTTTTGGTAGAGAAAGTAAAAACAACAACAAAAAATACACTTTTTTCATTCAGCAGTAAAAGTAATCTGCAGTACATGTTTATGATTGAATGAATGTGTTGTGTGAGTGTGTGTGTGGGTGTATGTGTGTGTTTGTATGTCTGTTTTATTACATCTGTAACTATGTAATACACATTTGCTGAATATTCAAAAATGAAACAAACTTTTTCCATTCACAAAACTATCAAACCAAACATTCCAGTTGGTCGACATCATCATTGCAGTCGTCATCATCAACATGATGATTAGTGTCGCATTAAAAGCGAATTTTCTTTATCACATCAGTTAACACATTTTTAAGTTTGAACAGCACAGGAAGAGAACTGAAAACATACAACATGAGTAGTAATAGAATGACAAAATTGCCGGAACACGAACTATATTTTATATTCGTGCTAATACTAATTCAAAGTAATTAGCAGCAAAAAAAAACAAATGTAGGGAGCAGAAAAGTTTAAAGTGTCAGTATGACAGTTGGGTTATTTAAATTTTTCTAATTGAGAGAAATTAGTTGCAGAGAAGTAGGAATCTAATGAGTTGGTGTTAGTTAAGATAAAATTATTTAAATAAGCTGTAACCCAGAGCAAAATTTAAGTGACTCTTGCAATAGATTTACCATTAATGATAACTGCAATAATGTTGTCTGCTGGCTTGAGAGTGAGACTTGTTGTTTGTATAATTAATAATACTAATTAATAAATTATGGGATATTTTTGAAGATAGAAGACACTAACAGAGAGGGGACAGAATGACTGCCAAGAGCGAGCGAGCAAGGGCTTAGTCAGCCGTGTTCTCATACTCAAGCAGGAAAGAGGGAGAGATCATGGCTGCAATATGCCGTTGCAAGGGCTCACACCAGCAGAAAGAGAATGGACGGAAGGCTAAAAGCGAGCGGCCATGTGTTAGTAGTTCTGGTTACTGATAAAACAAGAGTTCCGCAAACCACACTACGAAAACTATGGAAATCTCACATGTTAAGAAAAGTTAGAGCAACGCTAAATTCATCCTTGCTATGGCCTGGAAAACCGAAGTCATTTCAGTGCATAGCAAGAACTTGATCCTCATTTAGTTTCTAGCCGAAATTTTCGGATAGGAACTTGGCCCTATTTTTACATTCATGTTTTTGCGCAGATTCCAAGCTTACGGAACAAGTTTTTAGAGATATCTGGTACTGGATTATAACTTTTCTGTGGTCTTTTAATTTTTTTTAACAAGATTCCAATATCATTTTACTCTTCCGTATTCTGAACACTTTATAGGATTCAGCGTTTGCACACTTTTCTATTCTTATGCCAGGCATAATAATAACGGGTGTTTTTTTTTTTAGTATTATAAAGCTTTAAATTGAAACAAAGCAAAGATAAATAGAGTTAATTTGCTAGGAATTTGGCTATATGCGAGTTTTATTTAAATATGTTTTCCGTCGTAGGGTCACCTTACCTACCTCAAAAGTAGTTCAATTGGGAAGTCCGAATTCGGTCACCGTGCCGAAAGTTATTTTCCAAGGCGTCAAAAGTATGGGACTTCACATAGCCCACAAAAAAAGTTTAGCGGTGTTAAGTCACGTGATGTTAAAGACCAAGTTACATGTCCATTAGGTAAGAGCTGCCTGATAAAACTATTCCCCCCATTTATTTTTTAAATAATTTAACAGCTACGAGAGAGTATTTCCTAGAAAACATATGCATGCGATATTCAAACTCGGTTTACGTAGAACTGCGTTTAAGAAGAAGTATTTCTATACGCAATGCCGTGGCCTTAATTAACAAAATATAAATTATTTTGTTGGTGGCATTTTACTTCAATACATGCTCACAATTTTGTGTGAAAAATACTAAATAAGTAGTGAAACATGTCAAATATAACTCACAGGCAAAAAATGTCTGTCATTTGTTGCCAGAAGAAAATTTACAAAGTTGTGCTAGACAAAAAGGCTGAGAAGAAAATGACAGAAATGTTTAGAAAGTTTTGGTTAAAATACAAATTGAAGATGATGTTATTCAGTAACTAATATTTTATTTCTTGATAATATAATTATAATTAATTTTTCTTTGGCAACAAAAGTTTTATTTAGTATAGAAACGATATAACTAAAAATAAAAGGCGTTTTATATTTCTACTCGATCAATAGTTTTGGTTAAAAGCGCGTTCTTAAACGCCTAATTTCACCATCAATCTTCTAAGCATGAATCCAGTTAAGGAGGGCTGAATTTGTTGCAAAAATATTATTTTATATTCTGTCATTCAAGAAATATTTTCTTTTATCTAAGAATTTAAATAAGGCGACGAAGTATGGAAATGTGACTACGAAGCTAACCCAGAAATACTCCACACTCAAAATCTTAGCTACGATAACCGTAATGTGATGTACTCCGTATTTATGCTGGCAGGCCAGGAAAGAAGTAAGAGACGTTATGGGTTTCTTATAATTTCTTTTCATTCAACTGCTTTAGTTAAGAGAATTTTCATAAAGGCTTATTTTTCCTCTTATGTTTTTTGATTTTGTTGTTTTCTTATAAATAGTTTCATTATTCATATGCAAATCTGGGACGACCTAATTTAATATTTTAATTATAATTAATTTTAAAATTACATGGAATTCTAAAAAAATTAATGGAACTTCTTTGTTGAATAATTTCACTCATTGTAAGAATCGCCGAATGCACGTGTTGTACATCAGAGAAACAAGCGCATACTAAACACTAATGATTACTTTGATGTGATATTTGGCACAGATGTCACTGACAGTCATACCAACGTAGAATGGATTTCCGCGTGAAATTTAAATTAAAAAGTCTTACTATTTATATATAAATAAATGTTAGTTTTAAGTTTTTCAATAAAATAATATTTTGTGCAGTTTAAAAAAAAACTCCGCATTCATATTGTTATTATACAAATTGTGATATCCCCTGATCTTTGCAAAAAAATACTACTTCAAATTCGTGAGCCAGAAGCAGTTGTAGACACAGCGAAAAGACCACAACCCATCAATAAGCTATCTAGTTTAATTCAAAACGTTTTTAAAATGTTTGCTGTACAAAAGGTCATTTCACTTCCCCCCTCCTCCTCAACAATCAATGTTTACTACTCATATGAAAATCGAAACAACTGATAAACCTCTGCAGCAGATATTGATTGGGAATTCACATTAGCTGTCATAATAAATTTGTTTACTCTTAATACCTCACAATATCTGTTTATGCGCTTTTAAATACATAACACATACATATGCATAAATTTGAATATTAATGTTAATTAGAAAGCGTACGTTACATATTTATATTTCACTCATTAAACGAACATCTTCTTAAACATATTGCTTTCATTTGGTTTCAATGTCGGTTTCAATGTTTGTTTGGTTGTTTGTTTGGTTGTTAATCCCCTCCTTTAAGACCAAATTGCCTTTAATAACAATAACGTGTTTAATTACTTTTATCACTATCGGCTTCATTATGGGCTAGATTATATAATTATTTCATAGAAAATGTCACAAATACATATTTGCGCATAAGAGACATCATTACAAACATTATCAACGAGTACATTAACGAACTACTGTGACTACTTAAATAAGGAAATTAATTAAAATTCTTAATGCTGAAAGATGTTTAGTGGCAGCACGTGCGCGTGTGTTCACTTTACGTGAGTAAGTATATGTTTGCTGATCTACTTATGGTAAATAGTACACAAAATCGTTAGTTTAAATTATAAAGTTACACAAAATTACAATTAGATTCTTAAGGTAGTCGTTGCAGTTGATTATATATTAGTGGCCACTAATTACACATTAGTGTAGCATAACACTCGTAGCTATACATACACACGTATGTTAACAACGTGTGTATGTGTGTTGAGGTATGAATTTTAGGTTTGCCAATTTTTTTGGGCAGCTTTTAATTAAATCATCATTTCACCACTTGAGGGAACACAGTAAGTTACACTCCAAACTCTTTCTCTTTATAAAAAAAATTAAACCAACTTTCGTCACGTCCTTTTAAACAAGTTTAATGGCTACACTCCCTTTTGTTGAAGTGAAATATTTAATTTGCTTACGTTTAACTAATATTACACGTGGGTAGGATTTTTTAGGTCAAATCCTGTGTAAATATTTTACACTCTACAACAGGCTGATAAGTTTAGTAGGTTGATTAAAAGGTTTAAAGCAAGATTGGAACGTTAAAAAAGATTTTTTTATTTCCAAAAATTAAAGCTAAATATCTGAGACACTTTGAATTAATTTTAAATTATAATTGTTATTACTATGTTCCCATCGTTTATAATGGAGCAAACTGATCAACGGGTTGCGCTAAAAGTTGTGCGTCAAATATCAAGTATCCTAAAATCAGAGATCTTTTAGCTGCCAACTGTCAAATATGCGACTGAAATCAGTCAAGTATCCGTCATATCCGCAGAATACGGCTTTCAAAGCAGGAACATAAAGCAAAAGTCGAAGTATTATTTTTATTATTATCAGGGCCCTTTGCGAAGTATATCTTTCACTGGAGCAGCCTGAGGCTATGAATTTAAGTTAGTGAGCCTGTGCCAGCTACTTTTATCTTACGAGTGTCGAGAGTTGTGTAATCGCAGAGCTCACCGCTCTAATGTCTTATTACTCAGATCGCAGAACCTGTATTTGATGGTCTCTGAGTTTCCTCACTTAAATTCGTGATATCTTAGAACACAGTGTCCGGTAAACCATCCCATGAAAATCCTGTGCTCATTATTAAATAGCCTTAGAAAACTTTGGGACTTTCCCCGAAACATCTTAATAAACTGCTATTATTGCTTAAGTTCTGCTATAAATCCGCTATACCGAGCAAATTTCGACTGAACTCAGGAACTAGTTTTCTCAATGGTATAGCTACTATTTACTTCGAAGATAGTTTCCAGCGCTATAGACACGATGGGCTCTTCTGTTCGGTAAGCAAACAGCCTGTCTATTACCAGCTGCGACCCAGCATAATGTTATTTTAATTCGGGTACCAAGTTCGTTTAGAAAATGCATGCAGTCCATGACAACACCTGACCTCACTTCATACGACACTAATACCGCACATAATGCATGGCTGTCCGGGATTATGAAGATCTCATTCGTCTCCTCAGGCGTTCTCCAGTACGGATGAGGATAATTCTTGATTCGATATTCCGACAGGGTATTTTGATATAGATTTTTGGAACGTATTTCCGTCATCCGTTGTCAAGTTTGATTTGAAGACTAACCGGTTTCGGCTATGTGCCATCTTCAGTGACATTTTTCGTTCTGGGGATGACGTAAACTTCGCCTTGACAAATTGTTGAGTATTTCCCTTTGGGCATTTGGTCTAACTATTCCATTTCCATTACATTTTTGACTTGATCGACATGTATATGCCACCCAGATTCTATATTTAGTAAATTTTTTTTGCCATACTGGAAACATGATCTGCAGTCATTCTCAAGGAATGTGAGCATCCGCATATATGCTATCAAAACCCTAGATTTCATTCTGGAAATGCCCTGTAACCTAGTGCCTCGGCAGGAAGGCCAGCAAGGTACTCGGGTATAATAGGGCTACTTTAAGCTGGATCAATGCGTTAGTGACAGGACATGGAAACTTCAACTGAGACGGTAGCGCACATTGTGTGTGAATGTCCAGCACTGGCTAGCATAAGGCTTAAGACCACGGGCAGACACTTGTTAGATGTGAACGCCATGCGAGAACTAAGCCTTAGACAAATGCTAGCAATTATAAAAGACTCCGTGATGAGGAAGAGTGTCGACAGTTATCAGTCGACAGTCTGAAATCACTTTAGTCAAGAGTAAAGGCTAGGGCTAGCACGAGACGCAATTAAAAAGAAGGTGGTTGTGATTACGGATCGGTTCCCTGAAATCAATTTGAGGAGCGAAATGGGGGTCGAAAAGGGACCCAGAATGTAAGTGCTCTGCTTCGATATCCCCCCATACATTAATAATAGTGCGCTTTTGAATGATTCCTTCTTCACATAGATGTGTATCGCATCCGCGGCATAAGTATAAAAAATAAAAGGTTTAAATCACAGTAGTAGGGCCATGAAACAGTAAAGCGAGTTTAAACTGGGTGTAAAACGGTACATTGACATTGGTCGAAGTAAAATTTGAAGTCTAACTATAAGCCTAAGAGAAACAGTAAACATCAGAACATGTTCTATGCGATTGTTTAGTGGTGGCATGTGGCGGACTTAATTTCCTATCCAGTAGGATATTAAAGCTCCAAATAAGCTGCTGATAATGAAGCTCGCAGTGAAGGCGAGACTTACACAAGGTGTAACAGTTCTAGACCACGAGGCCGCTCAATAGATCCATCAGATCCCAGTGCTTTCGTAGCCTATAACTAATAATAAATAAAGAGGAAGACTTAGTGTGACAGAGTAGTGTTAATATTAAATACGGCAACATTCTATGTGGAAAAGAGGCATTCTGGGTGTATAAAATAACGATATCGACAGCAATAGGGAAATGGCAAAAAACCAGGCATTAACTCTTACTTTTGCACAAGAAAGTAAATGTGACAGTAGAGAACTTCCATTTCGTTGTACTAAAGAAAAAAATCGTTTTGATTTTACCGGAATTCAATTTAAAGAAGGGTAATTGTCACGTGGCAGGTTCTTTTAAGCACTGACTACCGCATACAGACAAACAAACCAACTTATAAGTATTCGCCTTAATATATCGCAGAGTGAAATTAACGTTTAGTACCATGAGTTCATGTGTTTGTGGTATAAAAGTATTTGAAATTATTTCCAAGAGGACAAGTGCGTGAGAGATAATTTTGCTGTTTTTTTTTTGCTGTAATTGTTGTGCGAAATGTTTATAACTTGTTGACATGGCATTCACTCGCATGTGTTAAAAGAGTTATGACGTGTCTTATTAAACAACTTTGAAATCATTTTTGAAAGCAAAATAATTTTTTTTGTCTTCGCAAAATGAAATTAAATTTTAACAAATTTAAACAAACATTATTTTAAAATGGGTATTCGTAAGGTTGAGAATTAATACGAAATATTTTTACATCATAAAAGAGATTTTAGTACCAAGTGTCAGCAAGATGTTTGTGTCGATTGATATTTTTGTATTTTATATTTTGATAAAAAGTTTATTGTATTGTTTTTATTTTATTCACCAACCAGCATAACCCCACGCTTACTTTAGTAAAACAGATTATGTTTTATGACTCAAATCGAACAATACGGATATACTGGCTCAATAAAAATTTTGCTGACAGGACACCTGGATCTTTTTATGAAGAAGGCAAAGCATTAAAAATTCAAGCAAAATATTCTTATCTGTTTTGTTTGCCTCGTATTCAAATATGTTAAATGCCTTAAGTAAAAATCTAAACAACTTTTAATTGAAATATTTAAGCCTCACTGACATGCATCAAGGGTATTATATCCCAGCAAACGACTGAATGAAAAATTCACTAGAAGTACCAAAGTTTGCGAAGACAGTTTTATATGTAATCGAATGGAAAAGGTGAAAAAAGCATTTCCTCTTACACCAATTCACGCAATGGCTTTTGAGGAGGCTTTGGCTTAAGTAGTTAGCGCGTCAGAGGGTTCGTATACCAATCAATAACAGCACCCTCCTTCGTCGGTATCATTCTGTAGCACTAAATCGTCCGCAACGTAAAATAACTAATAAAATGTCTATACAAAGCTTAAAGTAATTCGCCCACATAACGCCAGGGGCGGCTACATAACGTGCAATTGCAAAGTTGTTAAACACTGAGCTTTTCTATCTCCTCTATTTTACTACCGGTTCCAACGAAAAGTTGCTCTTTCCTTACAAAAAGTGCAATGAGTCGATATTAGATTTGCATTCTCATGAACTTTTTACACTTTTTAGACGCAAAAGGGTACAAAACAAGGAGGTTGCTGAGACTAAGCAAATCTGAGAGCAGTTAGAATCGCTAGAGTCCAGGTCATGTAGGGGCAACATCGAGACGATTAAACATTTTCTATGCTACTGTTCGGCCTTGAAGTAAGGCGTTATTTCACGGCCAACACTTCACCGGGCATGTTGTAATTGAGAGGCGTTGAGGCTGTTTGCTCTTCGCACAATGGCCCGAAATACTGATCTAAGTGGTTGCCTATGGGTATGGGATGAACTTAACTTCCCCTCCCCTTGGCCTGACCAAGAAAAACTGAGTAGCAAAACATTCTCTCTTAATGATGCGGTACAAACCACTGCTAACACAGGAGCTAGGATACGGCACTAGAATCTAAAAAAACAGAGTATTAATATTAATTGTTTTCAAAAGAGCAACAACTATATTCTATTTTATGCTACAGATGCGGTACAAAATTATTTCAAATAAAATTTAAATTTTCAGTAACGATTGTGTGATTCACGTACTACTCTTAAACGACAGATGACATCGTTAATTTTTTGTTTATTCAAATAACTGCCAAAAAAATATCAAATAAACGAAAAGCACAAAGAAGAATTGAAAAAACAAAGATTTGTTGGAAAAAATTGTTCCTTAAAAATATTCTTTTTAAATGATTTTTAAAGCAAATAAAACTGCCCCTAAAAGATGCCATGAATTTTAATTTGTTGAATAAATAAACAACACAAAAATATACGTCGTTTATTTTTGTCTACAATCGTCAAGCTAACAACAACAGTTGACTCAACGACTGCGAATGTTGTTAAAAAAAATTGACTGAATAGTAACATCGTTAATTTTGTTGTTAAAATTTTTTATCGATGCGATTGTCGTTAAAAAAGGATAGTGAATCGCACTACTGGTGATAGGGGAGCGAGTTAGAGCAAAGATGCCATTTGAAGTTGAAATTTTTTTGTAGCTCTTTGTCATGTAATAAGTGTAAAACTAAAAACGTTTAGCAAAAACTGCTTCATATGGAAGTTGAAGCTGACGAAATTTCCTACAAAAATGTGCCTAATTATTTTTAACGTAACATCAACCATTTCGGAGTGATAAAGCCAAGAAAATGAATATATTGTTTAATTTACATTTTATTATGTTTATGGTTGGTGTTACGTAAAAAATAGTTGTCAGCTTTAACTTTTATATGAAGCCATTTTCGGTAAAAGTTATAGATTTAGACCTGTTACCAAAGACCTAAATAAAAAATGTTACCTCCAGATGACCCCCTCGCTCTAGCTGGTATTACATTGAGTTTATTTATTTATTCAACAAAGTATTTTGGCTTCAATAGCTCAAGTTCGCCAGATATGCGACAGAAATTTTTCTCATTTCCTTTGCTGGGTTGCACTTATTATTGCCATTAAAGTACAATGGGACTTTGTTGGTTCAACACTGCATGCAACATGTTGCTTTCTAATTATATTAGTTTGTTTTTTTTTCTCTCAGTTTGTTTGTTGGTTTCAAACTTTTCTATTTTAATTTTATGTCTGCTAAACATATGTTCCACCAAATCTTGTTTGTGTAGTCTACAGACTACAAGGATATGACAGGCTCGGCATATAACTTTCCCCTGTCAACCCCAATGTTTCCTAGCGTAACGCATACTATATATACATATATGTGTGTGTGTGTGTGCCTGTGTGGAGTTTATTTCTGCCTTTGTTGTTTGGCTTTGAATCATTAAGTAATTCTACACTGGCTTGTTTGTACAACATCTCAAAGGAGATTTGGTTTTCAGTGGAAGTGCAAAATGCGTTTGTTACACATTCCTACAAGCAGGTGGGGCACAATATAAAGTGTAGATTGTAGGAAGATAAGAGAATGTCACACAAGATTCCACGATTATTTTGTACTTATGTGCAGTATATGTTTGCATGTGTATGTGTACAAAGAAAAGTCAACAATAAGCCTTCCTGTGATATGAGCAAATCTTATGCGATATGAATTCTGTAGTATAAATGACTAATTCAGAGAGTGTGTACGGGTGGTCTATAACATACTTTGTTGCTGTTATGTTTTTATTTTTATTCTTTATAAGTGGCTGCAGCATCCTAAGGAGAAGTTAATTTAATTTACTAACCATCTACTTGACACGGTTATAAGCTTTTCAAAGAAGAGGGAGTGAGCATTTTTCTATCTTTGTGTTCTTAAGGGGTGGATTACAAGTTTTGTTTTGCTCTTTGCCACAAGGGAGAAACAATATTTTTTTAATTAATATAATTTTGTGTATAAAAGTTTTTTTAAAAAACCTTTAAAACAATTTTCGTTTTTTAATGATTTTTTTGTTTTTACCTAAAATATTTGTACTCAATTGCAGATCTGGTTGATCAAATGAAACGATGCATGAGTCTGGTATAATATTTTATTCTTGTTGTTTTTGCCTTAACAACAAATTAATTGAGTGCAACAGTGAGTGTAGCAGAGCCGATACCCAATTCAACATAAAAGAGCAAAGTCACATGTGTTTACGTGTCACGCAATGTTGATACAGACAAACCCTATGGCGTGAATGTAGGCCTGCACGTGTGTGTGCATGTGAAATAAACAATTTTATTCTGGCCTGACTTTAATAAGAGACAGGCAGCAACAAGGAAAAACTTAAAGTTTAGCAGCAACAACAACTAAAAATTGTTGTCATTGCGGTAGCGAATGAAACGTTCAAGCTTGTTGGGCAGGAACTATTTTTTTTTTTTGGGTTCAACTTTTATAAAAGTTGACATTAATCGAATGTGTAGATAGATGCATTTATTTAAATATCCTTTATGTTTTGATATTTATATGCTTGTGTTGGTAAGTGTAAATGTATGTGAAAAATGCTACATATAATATTCATTCATTTAATGGATGAATGTAAATTGCCGTGTGCTGTAGCAGCATCCAGCATCCGACATCCAGCCAAACGTACCCACAAACAACACACGACTTGAATTCCATATTTCCCAGGCGGTCTCCCATAACGTATTTGCAGTTGTAGTTTATTGTTGTTATTGCTGTTGACGGTTGAGATTAAATTATTCAGTCAGTCATCAGTTTTATTTTATTTTTATTTTTTTTTAAGTAACATTTTTGTTGCCTTAAACGACACTCCCGCAGTACTTCCCGATCACTTAGTTTGAATGAAAACTTTTAATATAATTTGCCATACAAGATGCCATCATCGTCCATATTCAGGATAATACAATTAACAAAATACTGTGTGCCCTGCTCTTTATTATTTTTTAATATAAAATAAATGTTAAAAAACACAACACTACATACACACACGCACACCCACACACACAGGCACACACGTGTTAAGGTTGACCTGTTAAAAGTATAATGGAGCCATACAATTTTATGCCTCAAGGACTTAAAAAATATGATTTTTATTATTGGAAAGTGTAAAAAAGATTTCTTAAAGTCATTTCAGAGGAAAATTGGAAAATGATACTTAAAGTGTTATTGCAAAATATCACAAAGTTTAACAGAAATTTCAATTTCACAAATTTTTGTAAAGAGTGCTTCAATAGAGATCAGATTTTTTACTAATTTGAATGACTTCCCTTGTCTTTGTCACAAAACAGCGAGGGTGGCTTTACATTTTCCCACAAATCTTACAAACACATGCAATTTTTATGTAGAACAGGACGAATGGTATCGTCTAAGCATTGAGAGAAATTACGGATGAAAATATGACAGTCATATGAACCTTTCTTTTTAATTTTTCAAAAAACCATCACATCTTATTAGATCAGGGATGAATTTTTCTCTAAACACATAAAACAAAAATCAAACAAAAACAATTAAAAATTTACCGAATGCAAAGTAGTACCGTGTAAACCACCTTTAAGTAGACGCATGGAAGTTATAGCGTGTTAGTGAGTTAACTAAAAGTGTAATTTGCCACTTCGAAATCTGTGATCTATTGAAGGCTGAAGAATTCAACGGTTGAAGTTGTCTTTAAGACAGCATTGAGATATATGATCGGTACTTATGGCATTAAATGGTAATTAAATTTTAAAAAAACCAAACACTAGCTTTATTAAATTATGGCGTTTTCGTTTCTTAAATAAAATGTTGCCCTATTAAAGGGTACATTATGAACACACCCTTATTATTAGGGATTTTATACACATAAAAAAACACAACGATTTTCGCTGGTATTAAGGGCAAAATCTTTAAAAAACATCGCCTTTTGTGGGCGGGAAACATATTACGAGTTGAACAAAAAAAAAAATGTAACAATTTTTTTTAGAAAAGAACACTATATTAGTGAATATGGTGACAGGTTTGTTGGAGACGTATCCTAAGAGCATGAACGTTGTCGACTTACTACTGTCGATGTTCTTCATCACCACGGAGTGTCTTGTTAATCGCTAGCATTTTTCTAAGGCTTAGATACATCCTTGGCATTCTCATTTAACTCCTAGTCCTAAGCCTTATGGAAGCCAGTGCTGGACATTCACACATAATGTGCGCTATTGTCTAAGCGTCCTCTGCAGGAGTATCTTTGGAGACCTCTTGCCAGCTGTTCTTGTTTATCTCTTTAGAATTCCTACATTGGCCAATAAACACCGGAGTTCTTACGGAGATTAACGTCCCCACCTCTTACGAGGCTTTATTGTCCATCCCTTTCGTAATCTGACGGTCCAACGCCTTAGAAGTACCTTTAAAGATTGACACCTTTCGCTCCTCGCAAGGCAATCTTGTCCATCTCTTCTGGAATCCACCCTTTATCAACGAAAACCGTAGATTCTTCAGAGATTAACCTCTCCATCTCTTGCGAGGTTCATGAGTTATTCCTCTATTGGAGAAAAAGATGTCCGTCCACCCACACAGAGCTCCACATGCATTGATAAGTTTGTATTAAAACTAGGGCTCGACTGGTATCCAGAATTCGCATCTCAGAAAAATTCCCTACTCCACGGTAGAACAGTATACGCCAAAGATGCGTGACCAAGAGGGTGTTTGGTATACCCTCTTGGCGTATACTGTTCTACCGTGGAGTAGGGAATTTTTCTAAGAGAGTGTTCATTTCTCTCCGCTCGGCTTATTTGGCCAGACTCTTAGCAGAGACTGGAACCTGTTACGGGCCTCCACCACGAGGCGCGAAATTCTGACAGTACACTCAGTTGCGGCAAGCCATATCTTTGTGCCTGCCAGCTGGCCGTCAGTTTGCTGAATTTCATTTCATCATTCAATCGCCTTTATTGGAAAACCTAAATTGGTTTAAATGTATTTAGTACAAACCATTTTATTTTGTATAAATCGTGAAACTAAAAAAAAAGTACTGAAGAATTGAATTCAGCTACACAAGGCCATCGCCAGAAAGTGCTGTAAAGACTGCTGCAAATTGCATTTAAAATAATAGAAACAATCTTTGTTGAGATTAAATGCAATTTGCTTTATATGTTGGTAGTTAAATCGAAAAGAAAATATAAAAACCAAATTAGTTTCCTTGAAATCATTCATGCGTTGCAAATATTTGCAGTCAGCAAAGTCTTTTGTGTTTTCTATTTCTCCAACATTTTTGTTCTTTTGGCCAACATAGTTTGGCCTTTTTTTTAGGAAATTTGAACACTTGCACATGTGCAGTTCACGAAAGAAGGATACATACTTTAAATCCATTATAACCGAAACAACTCAACTGCAGCACATTAGATTTAACCTTTTCCTAACTCTTGTTTTAATATTTAAAAACAGCATCATTGCGGCCATGAGTGAGGGAAATTAGTAGTGACCCGCTGAGTTAAAGGATGAAATATTTTTAACAACAAAAATGGAAATATTGTATGACATCGGATTTATGGGCCGCATATATGACTGAACAAAAATCTTAGTGTCAGAAGAAGTACGGACTCTTTAATTATATCGTCGTCCCACCGTGACAATTTTGATTGCTAAAGTAACTCTCCATTCAAAGATGCCCGCTTTGCACATATTTTTATTACAAAAGAACACACACCCATAAAAAAAAATAACGTTTCTTGTTTGTACGTATGGCCTGTCATTGCCTCACTTCTCGATAGGGGCGGTTACAATATGGTAAAACTCTTAACTGAAATAAAATTAAAATTTTCTCTCACCAGATAGCGAGCGATTTTATTGGCAAAGTTTTAGAAAAGGGAAAACATGAAATCAAAATAGTTACATTCTTTTGAAATGAATTTAAATAAACAAATCACACCTTGTGCCAAAAATAAAAGCTATTTCAAGTTTTCACCCTCAACATTTCTTCAGAATATTATACCGTTACAAGCCGCTACACACACACACATGCATTCGTTTTTAGAATTGTAGATTTGTATTTTACTTAAGAAAATTCCAAAAATTAAATGTTGCGCTTATTTTATTTCTTTTTTTTTTTGTATTTATTTGTTCAACTGAATGTGTTTGCTTTTTCCACTATATATTTCCGTATCCGAGTGCATTTCCGCTATTGAGCTGAAACTTTAAGTGTAGCGTTTCCGTTTTAATTCTACTTCGTTGCTCTTTTGCACAAAAATTCTTAAACATTTGCTGCTTGAAATACGTAACATGTTTACATTTAATGCAAGGATGTGTGCAATTGTTAATATGTGTGAGTGTGCGCGCCTAGATTGGCCTGTGTAATCAGTACGCAATTTATGTACTTGTGTTCGCCAGAGTATATGCATTTTGCCTGTAATTTAAGTTTTCTACAGTTTTAGAGTTTAGTTTTGATACGATTTTATTTTTCTATTTTTAATGCAATTTATTTAATTTCTGCTTCGTTAGTAGTACAACTGTATGGTTTAACATCTAATAACTTTAAAATAAAAGTAAAACATATACAAACACACATGTTAAGTAAAAGCTTGGCAACAGTGGTAGAGATGTCAGCAGAAGCTGTACCATAAGTTATGCTTAAATCTGTAGGAATTTTCATATTTGTTTGTTAAGGCAAATGAAACGTAATATACAGGGTGTCCGCCGGCAGGGTATCTTACTTTGTTGCGCCGCCATTTTGGTAAACAAAAGTCTTGGCAGTCGTGAAGTAAAGACGTGGCCAATTTATTATATATTCGGTAAACCAACGTGTTTTAATCGTTAAAACATTTGATCAAAATCAATCATCGATTACTCTGACGATGAGAAAGTTACGTGAAATTTTTGGGAGAAACAACGTGCTAACAAGACGCACTATTTATCGTGTAGTGAATGATTTCGAAGAACGAGGGACTGTAGCTGATAGGCCCAAACATGGATCATAACGTACTGCAAGATCGGCTGAAAACATTACTGCTGTTCAAGAAAGTGTTCAAAACAATCCATCAACCTCAATTCGATACCGTGCTTAGGTGCTTGGTCTTCAAAGAACAACTTTGGCCACAATTTTGCACAAAGATTTGCATTTGTTTCCATTTAAGATTCAGTTGACACAAAATCCAATAGGATGCTATAGCTCGCCCATGACAACCCCGATTTTCATGAAAAAATCATAATGAGTGACGAGGCACATTTTCATTTGGATGGATGTGTGAATAAACAGAATAGTCGGTTCTGGGGAAAACCCTCAAATTATTCATCAGTAACCATTCAAAGTGACAGTCTGGTGTGCAATTTGGTCAGGAGGAATCATTGGACCTTACTTCATTGAAACTGAAAACGGCGTAACGGTAGCTGTCAATGGGGAGCGATATCGTGATATGATTGAAAAGTTTTTAATGCCACAACTGCATGTTTTGGGCTTGACTAACATGTGGTTTTAACAAGACGGTGCCACATCGAATACAGCCAGGATTACAATGGAATTACTGCAAGATATCTGAAAAGCAAGGTTTATGCAAACAAACCAGAAACGCTGGAGCAACTCAAACAAAACTTTCGTGATGAAATTAATGAAATACCGCGTGAAATGTGTGAGAATGTAATGAAAAATGTGTTCAAAAGGGCTCGAATTTGTGAGTCTAACAGAGGCGGATATTTATCTGATATTGTATTTCATACATAATTGCCGACATGAAATAAAACATTTATCAATATACGATCCATTCTCTTTTATTTAATAAAAAATTATAAACAAACAAAGTAGTATACCTTCCCGGCGGACACCCTGTACTTCTTTCGAAAGTTGAAGACTATCGCAGTGTTTTTATCGAATATTTCAAATATATATTTTATGCCATTAAGGTGTAAGCAAATTAACATGCAAGAAATTAAGCAATTAGTACTTAATTGCACCATGCAATAAGTGAAATTCTTACAACCCAAAAAAAAATAGTAAGTATCTAACAATGGATTGTTGTTGTAGTCAATCGGTATAGCAAATCTTGTAATCCTTACACTCATGTAAAACACTATAGGGAGCATTTTTGTAAAATATTTATATCTTTCTAACACTACGTTTTATGGAATTTTTTTTATACAGAAGACATGCAATAGACGCATATTTTTTTTGTCACCTCTGTCGGCAACCGTTGTCAGAACGTAGTTAATTTGAGAATGAAAATATGATCTTGCTGTACGGTGTACTTATAATTATTCACTGTATAAACAAGTTCTCGATGTATTTTTTGTTGTCAAAAATATGGCTTTATGAGTTTTTTCATTCTTCTGGCAACAGATGGTTTTCATTCCATAAGAACTGTTCATCTGTTGAGGTCAGAAACGAATCAAAACAATGTTTGATGCCTTCAATTAAAGTGAGCCAGGCTGTTCTACATCGGTCACTCGCTGTATTCCAAATGTTTTTTTTTTTTTTACTAAGATAGCAACATGAGAAATGTCACTGTGGTGGAAGGTTACAGCTAATATATTCTGGACGATTTTCTTTGATCCCTCTTTTCTAAGGGTTCAATTATTGGTTGTGCAGCTGTCCTCTTATAGTTTGACCAGGATTCAGTTTACAAATTCATTAACGTAAAACCTGTGGGGAATTCCCAACCGTTCTTTGTCTTCAACTCAAAAATCACCATCTTCGATTCGTCAAAACCAATCTCTATAAGTGGTTTCAGACAGACAGACCATGCTCGCCCTAAACTACCACAAAAATACGGTGACTTTCTGCAGCACTCTTCCGCATAAGACAAATAATCAAGAGCAACTCTTCTATTATGAGTGCAATAAAAACACATAGTTCGCTCAATTCGCTCCACACTGACTATTGCTGACATTGTTAACATTAGTAGATGTGCAGCGATCTGTGGTCTAACAGCTAAAGCATTTTGTACGATATATTTTGATTCAAGGCCCTTTTGAATCTGTTTAAAATTCAAATTAAAGTTTTTCAACATGACACTAAGACGCAGTAAAAAATTAAAAAAAAAATCCTAAAGACAGCGATACACCTTTTTTTTATTAAAGGTGGAGTTCTGGAACCTTTGATTTGCAACAACCATGAGTTGATACAAACTCCTGATTTTACATCTTCATCCATGTGCAGTCTGGCAAAAGATTCTTTAAAAGTAGTTGTTGATTCATATGTTTAATTAATTTTAGTAAATTTCAGGTCGGTACTATTCACTTGATCACACAATTTTTTTTTAGCTGCCAGGCCTCCAGTAAAACTACTGTTCATCTGGAAATGGGAATCAAATCAAATTTAATGCACATACGGATTGTGTGTGTGTGTGGATTCTCCCGCTTGTAATGGTGCAGCAATCTCTGTGTTAGTATTAGATACATTTTGGTTACTTCTGTTTTAGACATTAGAAGCGTTGATATGAGCACTCTATTCTCTGTTTTTTTCCTTGCCTTTTCTTGCCTTTGTTTGGCTCGGCTGCCTGTTTTATATGTATTTTAATGTTTGATATTGTTACCATCACAAATACAGATACCGAAATCATGCTGAAACGAAGACTCTGACCAACATGTTGTGTAGAGGAGTTGCAAAGAGCAAAAATATTCAACAAAGCCAAAGATATATGTGCGTGTGAGTGTGTGTTTGTGTGTGAGAGAGTGTTTGTATTTTCTGTTAGTGGAATTGGCCATTTGTGCATTTGTTATGCCTCACTGCGTTGCCTATTTGGCATGACGACACAAAAATGTAAAGAAAAAAGTAGACAAAAACTAGCAACGAAACAAAAAAAAAAGAAGAAAAAGAAATAGTTATTCCCATGCCCAAGCAGCCATATCGTATCGAAACGTACGTACGTCCTCATTGTAGCAGCCCTGGCTCTCGCTTTGGGGAATTTTATTATCAGTCGTTTGCTATTTTTAAAAGATATTTTAACATTATGGGTGTTTCCTTTTTTATTTTTTATTCCTGCTTTCTTCAGTTTAAGTTTTCCTAAATGTGTGTTAAAAAGTATGAGAACAAGAAAACTTCGTACCCTCATACACGTAGTTAACAAACACACATGAATAATTTCTCTTCTTTTTTTTTTGGTATTTATTTAAATTTATTCTTTTGCTCTAGTGCGTGTGAGCGTTTGAGTGTGTGTGTGTGTGTGTGTGTGTGTGTGTTTGTGGGGGCTGTATGGATGAAGCTTTTTATTTTCGTATTTGTTTAAATTAGTTGTATTTTTAAGTTAGTTTTCGTTTTTACTTTTTTTTTTTTTTTTTTTTTGTTGCAATGTTTGTCTTCTTTAGTTTAGGGTTTCAAGTGAAAGTTTTTCTATTAAATTAAAGCTTTTTTCTTCTATTTTTATTTCATTATATTGCTTCAATTTGTATTTGTGAGTAGTTGCATGAAATGTTTTTTTTTCTTTTGCTTTTAGTTGACAGTTCTTATTCTCTATTTTGTTTTAAATTTGAAGCAATCATGTTGCTACAGTTTTGTTTTTGGATTTTATTTCGCATGAGTTTTGGGTTTACTTTAAATTACTGAGATACTGATTTTGAATTCCTTTTTTTTGCACAATTTGTAAAACGTAAGATCACCTTTTACTAAAATGTCATATAAAAAACTTATCTCTTAATCCTATTTGTGAAATTTATTTGTTAAATTTTTTTTGTAACTGAATTCGAGTGTTTATAAAATTATGAAGTATTGAAAATGGGATAAATCCGAAAAATTGGAAGTATCATACAGGGTATCCGCCGGAAAGGTGTACTACTTTGTTTGTTTATAATTTTTGATTAAATTAAAGAGAATGGATCGCTTATTGATAAATGTTTTATTTAATGTCGGCAATTATGTATGAAATACAATATCAGATAAATGTCCGCCCCTGTTAGACTCACAAATGCGAGCCCTTTTGAACAGATTTTTTATTACATTCTCACACATTTCACGCGGTATTTCAAATCAGGCGACCGTGCTGGCCAACTAACATCACCATTCCTTGGAATATCTTGTTGTGGAAAGAGTTCTCGCAGTAATTCCATAGTAATCCTGGCTGTATGCGATAAATACTTTGAGGGTTTTGAATTGCCCAGAACTGAAAATGTGCCTCGTCACTTATTATGACTGTTTCACGAAAATCGGGGTTGTCATGGGCGAGCTGTAGCATCGTATTGGCATATGTACGGCGGCGTGAATGGTCTTCTGGAAGAAGCTCCTGTGTCAACTGAATTTTAAATGAAAACAAATGCAAATCTTTGTGCAAAATGGTGGCCAGAGTTGTTCTTTGAAGACCAAGCTCCTGCGCACGGTGTCGAATTGAGGTTGATGCATTGTTTCGAACACTTTCTTGAACAGCAGTAATATTTCCAGCCGATCTTGTAGTACGTTGTGGTCCATGCTTGGGCCTATGATTTCTTCGAAATCATTTACTACGCGATAAATAGTGCGTCTTGTTGGCACGTTGTTTTTCCCCAAAAATTTCACGTAACTTTCTCATCGTCACAGTAATCGATGAATGATTTTGATCAAATGTTTTAACGATTAAAACACGTTGGTTTACCGAATATATAATAAATTGGCCACGTCTTTACTTCACGACTGCCAAGACTTTTGTTTACCAAAATGGCGGCAAAACAAAGTAGTATACCTTCCTGGCGGACACCCTGTAGAAAGTGACTTCAAAAATCGAAAAGCCATAACATTGATCTTATTGATTTGTAGGCGCTGAGGTTCGAGCGTAGGCGTTAAATATCATCGAATGCTTAATAGTTAATTTTGACCAATTAATTTTACTTTTATATTATTTTCACTAAGAACATTTTATGGTTAGATTTATTATATTGTGTTTGTATACATAAAATACTTTCTTTGCCGTTAGAATTTTGGTAAAAATTCTATTCTTTAACTCGGAGTTTAAAATGTTTTAAATGCTTTATTAAAATGATTCTTTACATTATATGCTTGCCGCAACAATATATTATTGCGCAAAATATAATATAGTTGTCATGACCAACTTTTTTCTTTGCAATCCTAAACAGATATCTTTGGTTTCAAAGCCAAATGGTGATTAAAAATATGGCGATTGGACTCGGTAGTCAATACAGAGCAATCCCCTAATACTTTTTTAAAGTTACCTTAAATTGTTTTCAAACGTATCGAATTTTTACATGCAACGCAAATGAATTTATTACATCGATCACAATCTTTTCTCGTTTTGACTTAAATCCGCAATCACTATCTTACTTCTCATTAGGAATTCACCAGCAATGGCCCTCGGAAAGTTTAAGGTCGTATATAATTCAAATCAAGCTAAAAGTCAACCTCCCAAACTATCTTTCCAGTGAAGGTTTTTCTTATAAAGGAAAGTAACACACACTCAGGCAATAGTGCGTAATACATTTTGTTTGAATGATTGTGCTACTTTCTTTGGAATACATATATTATAAAGAAAAGGTTCTTCTAACTAAAAATGGTTTTCAACGCCCAGAATATGCTTGAAATAATGATCAGGTCTATGTCGTAAATGATCGACCCCAGAGTTTCATGTCACCAGCACAACAACTGTAGTTTCATTATTAAAACCTTTTTACTCTTGTTCAAGGCTAAAAGCGAAGTTACTTTACCGCACAAAACATTGTCTGGAGGAAAACAATCACACGACGAGTTATGCCCAAATACTAAAAATCTTGCACACAGGAGTATTTGACCCAAACGGCTTGTTAACTCTCAAGATGTCATGTTGAGATTTGTAGTTCGCGGGGTCCGGCTTAAGTCAGCAGAGTTACGAAAATTAGCTTTTTAATTTTTTTCGCTTGCTATTTTCATTAATTAAATAAAAAATTATCTGAACCATTTGTGTAGGAAGAATTCGTTCAGAATTAATTAAAAAAAAATATATATACACGTTTTTAGCGACCATAATAATTTTGAGGTTTTTTCTTATTAAAAACATGCAAATTTGAGAAATACCCATTCTCGTATTCTATTTGTCTTTAGTGTTGGGTTAAATAGATGATGTTTACAGTTAAATACAAAATTAGTAGAGACGAAGAATGTTGAGACCGTGTGTAGCGGCAACGAAAGCGCTAGTTGTCTAACCAAATTTTAACTTTAACTGTATTCAAAGTTATCATTATCAAATATATTTTTTTTCTGAATAAAAGGGTTAAAAAAAACAACTTTTGCATAATTGTTATTTTTTGATTTTTATCCTTTTGGTGTAAATAACTATTATTTTGTGATTTTTCTTTTTTTGGAAAAAGTTTCCACGGATTTTTAAGCTAATTTTAAGAAACAAAGGTAAAGTAAAAAAACCTCTTTTTGGAGTTATGAACCTCAATTTGTTTATATATAATTTGCGATGTATCGAGTATTTCGACACCAAATGGGACAAAATGGATATCATGTGAAACATAATAATGCAAATGCATAAAAAAAATTAACCCATTGAGAGGCATTTCATTATAAAATATTTGTTCGTTATTTAGGAAAGCAATTATTTTTAAGAGTGGTTGTGGTCTTTGTTATTACGGAGATTTCAACTGGGCGGAGATTTCAACTGATCGTGCTTAGCTCAATAAAAACTGTCAGTATTTCCATACTGAAGAACCAAATACAAAACATCCTCATACAAATCATTTCTGACTTTTCCGCTCTTAAGAATTTGATAATGTACATGGAAAAATATGTACTTTAATATTTTCGCGAATCCATGAAGACTCAAATAGTTGAAATTATCACTCGAGTTTTTGTTACTTCGCACATAATTCTTTAAACTTAAAAAATTTTTAAATTCCAATTTTTTGAACTTCAAGCTCAACAATTGTCTTATATTTTAAAATTCCAAGTATTTATATTTTAAATGAAAACACAGTAACAAAAATTCCCCCCGGGATCACTTAATTTTCTACATTGTTGCATAATTTTGTATTAAAGTGAATGAAAACAATTAAAATTAATGCGTAAATATGAGCGCCACACTCTAAGTAGAAATATTTAAAAATCTTTCTTTTACATTTTTTTTCACTCTTAAGAACTTTGTTTTAATCTTCTTAAACTGCAAACATTCTTAAGAAATACATTCGCACAGTCACGCACACACACACAAACTCAAACACTCAGCAGCTCCTAAGTACACGTGCACAGAAAAGGCTGTGATTTTCCCACAAATATGTTTGCATACGAGTACACACGCATACACAAAAACATACAAGCACACATAATAACATAAGTACAAGTAAATACTTGCACATTTACAAATTCACATTTTGCATATAACAACTTAACAGTTAAAACACACACGAACTCACACACACACACACACACACACACACCTACCATCTCTACACAAAGTGCATACAATTAAAGTTACAGACGAGTATTAATGTGTGTACAAATATGCAGATATCAAAATCATGCAGCCAGACGGACGTTTGAATAGACCGAATTGTTTTTTGTGTGTGCGTGTGTTTTTTTTTCCAGTAGCAGCATTTTAATTGCATAAAGATCTTTAAAACAAACACAAATCAGAATAAAGCAGGAAGAGAAACTAATCAAATAAAATTACTCGTAGCAGACTTCAGAGACATCTGCCAGCCATTGTCATGGACTACGGATTTTTCTGGGAATTAAAAACAACAGACCAAAATATAGTTTAGAGCAGACGAACGAACGAACGCATGGAAAAAAAGGACAAAGGCAAACAAATCATTGAACTGACATATAAAATTTATGTTTAGGCATTTATAGGGTGCCGCGATAAGAGGTGATTTTTTGAATTGGCCAATTTAAACTTTGAAAAATTATTTTTTTTTTTTTGGAAATTTATATCAGTATTGGGTTTTTAATAAAATTTTAAATACTTTTTTCAATCGCAGTCATGATCTGTAATAAAATGTAGACACCACTTGGCCAAAGGATTTCGCCTTACCCGACTATATAACTATAGTTATTTTTATGCAAAAATAATTTATTTGAACCCAGATCATGCACGATGTTAATTGTGAGTCACTATTGCGAGATAACAACGGACTTTTTGTGGCCAGAAACTGAGGATATGGGCCTGGGCGATATGTAGTTCCAACAGGATGGTGGCACTTGCGACACAGCCAACGAAATAATGGCTCTTTTGCGCGAGAAATTCAATGGCCGTGTTATCTCACGTCGCGGCGATGTTAATTGGCCGTCACGAGCATGCGATTTGATACCGTTGGACTTCTTTCTTTGGGAATACTTTCAAAAGAAAAAGTATAAAGAATAATCCAAGATCTAAAGGATGAGATAATTGGCCACATTTAACGACATTGAACCTCAATTATATCTCAGTCATTAAAAATATTGACCATCGGATAGAGGTATGCCACCGAAGCCGTGGCAAGCATTTGGCTGATATTTTCTTTACACATAATTGTCATAGATCCTCTCTATAACTCTCTGACCACCGGCTAGGCCTCGCCGTCTTGGGTTGGTTCTTGCCAATGTTATATATATATAATATAATATAAATATAAGATGGAGCCCAAAGAAAGCCTATCACTCCTTGTCATTTCTCTGCTTGAGGAATCCATGGGATGGCCTTGTGCCAAATATTTTGCCCTCCCACTAGAGGTCAGAAGACTATTTATAGTGTGAGGATATATATCGGCATGCTTCCTCACTGTTGACAAAAATTTGAATAAATGTAGAAGTTACATATGTTGTTTATTTTAAAAAATCCCAAATGAAGAACGTTTAGTATAAAATATGGAATTTGTAACACACAAACTTCACATACGCTGTTATTCCCAAAAAACTCCAGAACTAGAACTAATGGATGAAAAATGCCTTGTGCTGAATGGAACTTAAAACAAAAGACGTAAAACATAGAATATTATTCAAAGAATTGCATCGGTAACAAAGGTAATGGTTACGCGTAATACTAGCGTTCGTAAAGCTTAGGCAAATTTTATGTTGCTAAAAGAAAATAAATTGATTAAAAAATGTATTTAAAAAAAAGATTTCTTCAAAAAAATATAAAACAACTTAATTTAATTTATTCAAGTTAAGAGCCTACTTGGATAATGTAGACCAGTTTAAGTTTTTTTTTAGGTTAAAATAACGTAACTTCTTTATGTTGATAAACACATGCAGGCCGAAACTTCCTTTTCATATAAAAAAATTACATATGTTGTTTTTAAATAACTCTTTGGAAAGTATATGTTTGACTATATTGCACTTTTCAGGAACTTAGAAGCACTTGTTTTCGATTCTTCATTTTATCATTTCAGTGATAGTTTTACCAAAAAGTTTCACAAAAGCTTTTTATCTGTTTTCTAGATTTTTTTTATTAAAGAACTTTTTCCTTCACAAAACCTAGTTTGCTCGGTTATCGAGGTAATAGTGTAGCTCGCATGAGGCTTGCCGGTATTTAATATAGATTCTAGTCTGATTTAGTGTGCCACACAACGTAATGCAATATTTTCTCCTTAATAATTCTTCTTTTAGGTTACATTGATCTTTGAAAAATAATTAAACTTTTCGAATTCTCCTGTATAGAAATGTGAATACAAATGTGTGTAAGAATTCACATAAAAGCGGATGCATACTTACAGGCGTTTAGGCAACCGATTATATCCTATCGTACAGGAATGTTATGTTAAGAACATCAGGAAGACGGTTGTCGTTTTTTCTTAAACAACACAAAACACAAGAAACTGAGTTACAAGAAAGTTACGCAAAAAACAAATCAAACAAGGACAATGAAGGCACCAACAGTCAACCAGCCAACGAATCAACGAACCAACGAACCGAGCATGGATTTGGCTATGTCCCTGTCTCTGTCTCTGGCGTTAGCTGTTCTTTAAGTATTTCTTAAAGAAGTGGGTAAATATACATAAGTATAAAATTAAATGTACATATATGTGTGTGTGTTTGAATGTGTGTGGCATTATAACTCCTGGTACACATAGACACGCTTTTCAAATATGTAGCTTTGTGCTCTAAAATTCAATTTTCTTTCTTGAATGACGTAAAAGCCATGTTTACATTTTACGTTCGTTTGTTTTTTTTTTTTGCTTCTTTCTACGTTGCTGCCTCTGTTGTTTTCATCTTAAGAGGGTAGCCAAACATACACACACACATACATGTATAGTTTTCCATGTGAATATTTATATGTATGTTCCAGGAGGATACTAAAAAAGGAAATGAAAAGCATTAAAGTATCTGCGAATATTTTTCAACTAAAGTCAACTAAAACATGTGTTTAACTGAAGCAGTGTTTTTGCGTACATTATTGTTATTGTGTGTATGTGTGTGTATGTGTGTGAGTGTACATTTGTCTGTTTGGCTTGTTTGTACATGTGTATTTGCCTCGAGTCTCAAAGGAATCTTCATTGTATTGAATTTAAGCCTCATTCATAATACAGCTTTCGGGCTTGAAATGTACAAATTTTAACTCTTTGCAAAATCAATTTTAAAATATTTATTTCGCAACAAAAGCTTCAGCTTTAATACACCGGTACAAAAAGGTGCATGTACATGTATAGTAAGACAAAGCCGTACACTTATGAGAGAATTGCTTAAACAGGTTAGATGAAAAAAAGGAAGCATGTCTAGTGAATCGGGGGCCCATGAAACCAAGAAGAATATTGAGAATAATCTTTCTTAATTAATTTCACTTTTTTATTAAAAGAATTTTAAATTGGTGTAGTGGCTGTTTAGTCATAAGATACTGAAGAACTCTCAACCCTTCTTAGTTATATAATGGAGTGCTTATATCAATCGCGGATTTCCTGATCAGTTATAATATTCTGTTTCACATCAGTCATATTCTAGACGTTATGTCGTTGGGTTTTCATCTATTTGTGACATCATTTACAATGTCCTAGGCAAGAAACCTTCTTCTACTGCTCGAATGAATATACGTTGAGGCCATTCTGAGTTCTTTTGAAAATTAAGGGTCAACAAAAATTATTTTTTATATAAATAAATAATATAGGCCGTATTAATAAAACCTTACAACATGCATATAAACCATTAATAAACAAACTTGTATGAAAACCCAATTATTATGGAAGAATTTTATTGTAGGAATAAATTAGATAGACAGCTAAAATAAACCTTCGTTAAATTGACATGTTAATTTCTATGGGAGAAAATTGTTTTAGAGGCAAAATTCTCCATAACCTAAAAACTTCACGCAGTATAAATATTACTTCAATCTTATCCCTTCTAACTGTTACATCTTCATATGCCAAAGCCTTCATTAAATTATAAAAAAATTCAATACAAATATAAGAACTTTCTTAGTGTTGCATACACAATCGAAGCGAATAATATAGACACGTTATTCTCAAATAATAAATGATTTACACAAATAAGTTCTGTAGCTGTTTAGTTATTGATAATTTTACTTAATAAATATAATATTTTATATACATTTTTATTAAAAAACAAAAATTAATTTATTTAAAAACAACAAGAAAAATTTATAAATCCCAGAACTCGAATCAATTCAAAAACTTCTCTGCAACATTAGCTTAAAAATATGATGTTGTTGGCAGCATACAAATTTAAAAATATATATTTGTTAAAAACTGTTTATGAATACGTTTTGCTATTTAAGGTTTAATAGCCTAGAAGTGGTTGTTAACTAATGTGTACTTTAAACCTAAAATATATTTTGTTTATAATTATGGCCATATATCTACTAACTAGCCGCATAAAATCCGGTTCTTTGGAATATTTTAAAAATAAGATGAATAATAAATTTTAAGTGTTGACCTAGTGCTGACGTTCAAGTTGAATTTTGAGCTTTGCTATCTTTGAAAACTTATAGTAGAATTTTAAGATGAATATTTTTGTAGAACATTTTATCCACCATATTGCTGCTTATGGGTAGTTGTTTGCCATTATTGATGGAAGATATTTCACAACAATTTTTCCTGCAATGTATTCCATAAAAATCCTAAGCACCTTACACTTGAAATGAGCGTTACCCCCTAAAATAAATGTCAGATGAAATCTTTCAAATTCTCCAAAACAAGAACATTTTTGTCCCCACTCGACCGGGCACCGTTGCCAGAGCCTTGTTATTTTTTGTTTACTCTTATACAGTATAATTTTTATACTACTGAAATAAGTTAAATACCCACCAGCAGAAAGGTATGCACAGTTGCTGGGCAGCTACGCACGTGATCAGTATTTCCTGTGTCTTTCTACTGAGTTGTAAACATCATCTACTTCATCCAACTCATGATAAAAAAAATAAATTCAAGAAATGTTCCCAATATCTTATATCTTCTCAATAAATTATTTGCTTGGTAATGACAAGATAGATTTTCCTGTAAACTATCGGATATAAAAACGAAGACTTTCACCCGAAAGGGAACCCACAAGCCCCAGACTGATAGATTAAAAAGTTTACCAAGTCGCCCATTCGTTTTAGTTTAATTTGCTATATAAGAATATAATAATTTTCTAAAGACAGCAGGGCCCTGAGTAACTTTTACACAAGCCTGCTTTTGTATGCACTGTACACACACACACACCTAACTTCATTGTTTGTCTAACAAAAACATTCAAACACATACTTAAAATACAAAGTATGTATTTATAAAATTAAATTAAAAGTCTGTCACACACGTACAATCTACTCAACAACTCAAACCACGGGCAAA
Source organism: Phania funesta (assembly GCA_963932375.1). Taxonomy (NCBI): domain Eukaryota; kingdom Metazoa; phylum Arthropoda; class Insecta; order Diptera; family Tachinidae; genus Phania; species Phania funesta. The sequence continues at coordinate 89,690,683 of OZ010654.1, read as the reverse complement.
AATAAATCTCTTACTCTTTTGTACTGCAGCCACTCACACAAACACTCACCCACACACAATCATACCTACATAGATTGACAAGTATGTGAGTGAGTGTTTTTTGTATTAGTATTTTATTATTATCAAATGCAGCAGCATGTTTGTCATTTGTTGGCTGTTCAGTTAGATGCTTTTCAACGATATTGGACGTAAGTTTTTGCTGCACTAACACATGTACTACACGAGAGGTGTATGGGAGTGCATACAAAGAAGGTTTGTACTCGTATGTTAGACATGAATGCATGTATGAGTATTTAATGTCTGAATATAGTTTTTGTTTGTCGTAGGATAATAAGTCAAATGCAGGGAGGAATTGTGCCTTTCTTATTTCTTTTATATATTTTCTTTTTACTTATTCATGGAATACCAAAGTAGAAATATACCGAAGAATTTTGTAATCAAACCAAGTCAATGTTGGTACAACGTGAAAATAAATATGTACATTTTGAATTGAGTAGACCTAAAAGGATTTATCAACATCATTCAACTACCAAACGGTTTATAAATGGAATTCTTGAATTGGTTTTAATTACAAATCAAATTTTACTCAAAAGGTAAGTGAGGTAGTCAAATATGTATGTGTGTGAATATAATCATAAACTGGCCACAAACTAAGAATTACTACGATATTGACATAATTGGATAAATTTCTAAAAGCTTTTGGGGAAAAAATGATTTCGTTTAGGTTTGTTTTTACAATTGTAGGATCCGATTTAACACTGTGATACAAACTAAAAAAATTATGCGATTTTGGAGGGATGGGTCTTAGAAAATTGGATAGAATTCGACAAAGATCAGTTCTTGCTGAACGGTTATGTTTCTATGCAAGATTGGAGCATTTGGCCTGCTTACACAACAGCCGAAACACTAGACTTTTACATTGTCGTGTATGCAGCAAATTGCTCTACTTGTGTTTCCCTAAAGATAGCAACGGTCAATTAAAGAGTCCTCTAAGCATTCGGGAATTTTAAACATTTTGTCTTAAAATAAATAATCGGTATATCGTAACCTTTGCATGCCACTATATGGCATACAGCACAAATATTTTACTTGCTGCTATGCATAAAAAATTGCTTAAAATGCAAACTGTTTTAATGGTTCATCAATGCTGACTAATTAAAAGGTTCTCAATACCCGAATATTGGCGAGGTTTGTTGATCTTTTCAGACCCATTTATGTGGAAGCAGCCTTCAGGGCTAAAAACTTGCGCCGATAGATATGATGAGATCCAGACAGGTTCTTTACAATTTTTGATTTTAAAAGTTATAACTTTTGCAACGGAAAGAAAATACTACTGTGGGCAAAAATAGTAAGAATTTGTTCATAATTTTAAATTTCTTTATTTACTCTGTCAAATCTATTTCGTAACCCTCAAAGTAATCCACCCCAGCTGCAATACATTTGTGCCAACGTTTTTTCAAATCCTCGTAACAGTTGCTGAAGTAAATTTCCGGAATAACCTTCAATGCGCGTAGCGATTCACGTTTAATGTCTTCAATTGACTCAAAACGGTTTCCCCGGAGAGGTCGCTTAAGTTTGCTGAACATCCATAAGTCACACGCAGTTAAATCAGGCGAATACGGTGCTTGTGGAACGATATTGATTGAATTTTCGGCAAAAAACTCACGAAGAATCAATGCGGTATACGACGATGCATTATCGTGGTGCAAAAACCAAGAGTTGTCGGCCCATAATTGCGGCCACTTTTTACGAATAGCTTCGCGCAAACGACGCATAACACTCAAATAGTATTACTTGTTGACAGTTTGTTCGGTCGGAGGGAATTCGGAGTGCACCACACCTCGATGATCGAAGAAAACTGTCAACAAGACCCTGATTTTTGACATGCTTTGACGTGTTTTTTCGGTTTCAGCTCGCCTTTGGCACGATATTCATCCGATTGATCGTCTGATTCCGAGCCGTAAGCGTAGATCCAACACTCGTCGCCAGTTGTAATACGTTTAATGCATCCTGGTAGTCGGAAAGTATTGTTTGACAGACATCAACGCGACGCTGTTTTTCAAGACAATTGAGTGATTTTGGAACCAATCATGATTTCAATCTTCTTAGGCCCAAATTATCTTTTAAAATGGTTTTTACTGATCCCTCCGATATTCCAACGACATCAGTAAGATCTCTGACTGTTAATCGTCGATTCTCGAATACCAGTTCCATGATTTTATGGACGTGTTGATCATCAGTTGATGTTGATGGCCGTCCTGGACGTGGTTCGTCGTCAACGCGTTCTCGACCCTCTTTGAATAATTTGTACCAATCAAAAACACTTGCTCGCGACATACAATTATCACCGAAGACCTTTTGCAACATTCTGAACGTTTCGGCGCCAGAAATTTCATTCCGCACACAAAATTTTATGGAACTTCTTTGTTGAATAATTTCACTCATTGTAAAAATCGCCGAATGCACTTGTTGTACTTCAGAGAGACAAGCGTATACTAAACACTAATGGTTACTTTGATGTGATATTTGGCACAGATGTCACTAAAGTCATACCGCGCGAAATTTAAATTAAAAAGTCTTACTATTTTTTGCCCACAGTAGTATAGTATACGCCCCATTGTATGATGTTCTCAGGTTTATTATTAACATAAACACACATTTATGGACTAAATGGAAAGTTTTATTAAACACCTCAAATATTTTCTATGTTTTTTGTTGGTATTAATAGCTAACGATTAAAAAATCACCCTAAGCGTTCCATTATCAACTCTTCATAAGAATAGCAAAAGTTTTATTGAAAAAAAACGAGATACTAAATGTACTTGAGTAATATTTGTTTATTAAATATTCAGTGACTACGAAAACCTGTGAAGTCGAAATGTTTTCAGCAATAAAACACACACACTCACATACACACACACGCATTTAAACTCATAAATAAAGAGAACGAGAAGAAACAAAAGAAAATGCAATTGCACATCATGGAAGAAAAAAAATACCCAAAAATACGATAAAAGTCAAAATAAATTTTTAAGATCCATAAAATTAAATTAAGAATTTGTTGAACAAAAACAAAAAAATATGTTGAAATTTAATTCTACTAAACCAGCCAACCATTGACGAACATGTAATTTCTTGTTTCTAACATTTTCCATTAGCAAATTTTAAATGCAAATATTGTTTGTATTTAATGCAGCTGAGCCTGAAGTTTTAAGCTAAAAAAAAGCCTGTGTCTTTGTAGCGAATAAAATAGCTGCTCATAAACTTGAAGCTTTAATATACTTTGCTAATAACTTGACCTTAAAATATCTTTTAAATCGTTTATGAACAAAGACATTCTCCACGTTGCATGTAAATACATTTCCTTTTCGTTGTTTCGTTTTTGCTACAGGAAAAGTTGTTCCTATGAAAAGCCTTTATGAGCGGGGGAAGCTGAACTGTTGCTGCCTACAAATATGAAACTCTAAGTTTTAGAACGCGCAAATGTTCAAAGAACTAAGTGAAATAGTTTTGTTTCAAGTATCAAACGTTAATAAGATTTTACTATAAAAATTTATTTACGAAATCCTAAATGTCGTCTGAATTAATAAAGATTGAATGTAAAGTGTGGTACTGCTTGTTTTATCACAAATACGATTATTTAAATGCAAAAATAATTTTTAGCTTGATTTCCATTAAAATTATTATCGAAGCCCTAGATGAGTTAGAATAATTAACTGACAACTGACTTTTAGAAGTAAGAATTCATATACAGGGTGTCCGCCAGGAAGGTATACTACTTTGTTTTGCCTCCATTTTGGTAAACATTAGTCTTGACAGTTCATATTTGGCAGTCGTGAAGTAGAAACGTGGCAAATTTATTATGGAAAAATATTCGGTAAACCAACGTGTTTTAATCGTTAAAACATTTTATCGAAATCAACCATCGATTACTGTGACGATGAGAAAGTTACGTGAAATTTTTGTGCCAACAAGACGCACTATTTATCGAGTAGAGAATGATTTCGAAGAAAGGGGGACTGTAGCTGAGGGCCAAGCATGGACCACAACGTACTGCAAGATCGGCTGAAAACATTACTGCTGTTCAAGAAAGTGTTCAAAACAATCCAACAACCTCAATTCGACACGCTTGGTCTTCAAAGAACAACTTTGGCCACAATTTTTCACAAAGATTTGCATTTGTTTCCATTGAAGATTCAGTTGAGACAAAAGCCAATAGGATGCTACAGTGACGAGGCACATTTTCATTTGAATGGATGTGTGAATAAACAGAATAGTCGGTTCTGAGCAATGGAAAACCCTTAAATTATTCATCAGTCATCTTTGCATCCATTCAAAGTGACAGTCTGGAGGAATCATGGGACCTTACTTCTTTGAAACTGAAAACGGCGTAACGGTAGCTGTCAATGTGGAGCGATATCGTGAGATGATTGAAAGCTTTTTAGCTTTTTAATGCCACAACTGCATGCTTTGGGCTTGACTAACATGTGGTTTCAACAAGACGGTGCCAGATCGCATACAGCCAGAATTACAATGGAATTACTGCGTGACCTCTTTCCACAACAAGTTATTTCAAGGAATGGTGATGTTGATTGGCCTCCACGGTCGCCTGATTTGACTGCTCCTAGCTTCTTTTTGTGGGGATATCTGAAATGCAAGGTTTATGCAAACAAACCAGAAACGCTGGAGCAACTCAAACAAAATATTCGTGATGAAATTAATGAAATTAATGCAAATACCGCGTGAAATGTGTGAGAATGTAAGGAAAAATATGTTCAAAAGGGGTCGCATTTGTGACGCTAACAGAGGCGGACATTTATCTGATATTGTATTCCATACATAATTGCCAACATTAAATAAAACATTTATCAATATACGATCCATTCTCTTTCATTTAATCGAAAATTATAAGTGGTATACCTTCCCGGCGGGCACTCTGTAGTTTTAAATGAGGCTTATTTATTAGCGTCCCAAAATAAATTATTTTGGGGGTGACTGGTGCAACTTTTTCTTTCCTTGGGGGTCAACCTGGACTACTCTATCTCAACCGCTGGCAATCAGTAACATACATTTTTTACTTTGTTATCGTTCTAAACGTGCCATATTTTTATTATAATCAACAATAACAATTAGACTTGGTTACATAGATTATGGTTATCGCAACCATGTTTTATCTTTGCGTGCTGTTTGCAGAGCGGAAAACATTTTGAACTTTTCTGAGTGGGCAAATAACGTTTGTGATCTAAACTATTTTGAATAATTTTAACCCTTTCATAAGCAGCTGTGACTGCCGCCTTGCACATGCATTTGATGGCAACACATCTAAAGTTAAAACAGGACACAAAAATGATGCCAAACATGTCTTTATGAAAATGAAATGTTTTAAAACTAAAGTTAAATTAAAAACATCTACAGAAATTCATTTGCAATTCACCGCTAATGTTTTAGGGAATAAAAGCCACCACTAAAGCATAAAAACTTCAATAGTTGCATATTTATCAGGTTGGTGTGTAAACACATGTGTGTTCCTAAACATGTGTGTTCCTAAACATGTGTGTTTGTTATAAACATGTGCGCAATGTTGCTGAAATAATTTTCCAAACAGTTGAAAGAAAACAATTTTCTATGTTCGCTTACGTGTGTGTTTGCGAGCAGGTGTATGTGCCTGTGTGAGAGTGTGTGTGTTTGTAAAGATAAATCTCTCCACAGACTTAACCACATTATAACATTCCGCAGCAATAAAATGATTGTGCCTAGACAAACGAATGTTTATTACGTGACTTTTCAACAAGACACATGGTATTTTAAAGATTTTCCTATTTGCATTGCGTTCCTTTTTTGCCGCATAAAATGAAATATGAAAAACTACTTGAAAATGAAAAAAAAAAAAAATGGAAAACCTAAAAAACAGAAACAGAACAATGCCAACCCAACTACAAGTGTGAACTGCAATAATAATGATTTTAATAAAATTATGTGTCTGTTAGTTTCTTTTTTTGCTTGAAACAAGGAGCGCCTAGTGGCTGCTAAAAGGGGTTATATCCATAAAATAAATTCTTCAGTGAAGTCAGTCAAATGTTTATAACGAGAGTGTTGTTATATCTAGAGTTTTAGGGGCTGTTATTTTATGGGTTTGCTTTTGAAATTAAAAGTAGGGACAGAACTTTGTATTTGATTCTTTAAAGAAATTTCCCATTGCTTCGTGGTTTCTGTAGCGTGATATGATTTTTTGCGATCACGATATCTGGCGTCTCTTCAAGACAGGAAATGACTGACGCTGGTTTATCAGCAACATGAAAAGTGGCCTAAAAAGTCATCAATTATTGCAAAAACTAAACAGCAGAAAAATCACCCTTTATACATATATATGAGTACCTACATTGGTATTTCACATTATTATTCATATTTGAGATTTTCTTTAAATAAAAAAATAAAATAAGAAAACTACTTGAACTCTAGATGTTTTTTCTTTTCACAAATACCAACATTATCTCTTTCATTATTATTGTGAGGCCAGCCTGTAAACAATTTAAACTTCTAGAACTCTCCAGCAATGGACAGTAAGTATGTTTTCCTTCTATTCTCCTTTTTTTATACTACATTTCATTTACTGTAAGTAATAAACAAACAATAAGGTCTTTTTAACAAATATAAATAAGGAAACAAGCGAACAGACAAACAAACACAAACTTGAAGACAAATAGAAAATAAAACAGTTCCAGTATGAAAAAAAAAATATTATTATAAAATGGAGATATGAAATGATAGCAAAATTGCTACGCTTACTTAAACACCAGGAGAAACTTATACTTTAGAATGGAACACAGGCAAATAAAAAGGAAAGAAGAATTCTTATTTCATTAAGTAGACTTGGTACGATTTTAAAACACTCTGCTATAATTTTTTGCATACAACATTCTCCATAAGTAATGAAGTGTACAGGGAACATTTTTGTTTTCGAAGCTTATCTCAGCTACAGAATATGCTTATTTTTAAATTAAACCGCTGCCTCGATTGATCTATAGATATAGAGACAGCTGGCATACAAGTTTTAGCACCAGCCACACCTTTCCCTAACTCAAGTGTCCACCCGCACCATGGGAATTAAAACCAGACTAGGATCTGTGTTTTTTCGAAAAGCGCCGAGCTTTAATCGCTAGCTCAATCACAAAAGCAAGCCTCCGAACTGCTTTCTAAGTTTGCTAGAAAATCCATCTCCTTACAGCAAAACTAAAACACCTCGTATTAGCAGAAGATCAACAAAATTCAATGTCTGGAATAATGAGCTGTTAAACGATATTGAGGTCTTTGTAATAAAATTGTTACAAGTTTGAAAAAAAAATGCCGGCAGCCACATACATAAACTCACAGCGAGAATCCGATTTTCCCCTAAAAAAGGATCAGGTTGAATTATTTGATCAAATTTTTCGAAAATAAATTTTTTTAAAAATCTAGCAAATTATATTTTCAGGCTCAAGTTCGTTTTTAATACTGAAAATGATTGGTTACACTGCACAACACAAAATGAGTAACAAGGTTCTAACTACGGATCCCGCAGAGGAGACCAATGAAAAATATACGTGTATCGGCGTTTTCAAAGTTTATGTTTAGCTTTTATTTTAGCAGTGGTTAAATATCCACACCTCTCACTGTGTTTTCGTGTATTGTTACAATGAATCGGCATAGGAAATATTGTAATCCCTTAAGTTCAGGTACAAGCTGTGTTCAACACTTTTTTGTAAAATACTAAAACAAATATTTTTGTAGAATATATTTCGTCTTTAAAGGGTTAACATTCTTCCGTATGGCTCTTTTTTTCCCTGGCATGTAAAATGTCGTACAACAATATTTACCATAAAATTTTAATATAAGTCTTTAAAACCACTACAGCTCAGAATTCAACTTGAGCCGGAGAAATAAGTCACAACTCAAAAGGTGTTTAAGGGTTAATTCCGTTGCTATTAAAAGTTAGCGTTAAAATATCCTGCAAAAACCAGATTTTATGGGGCGAGTTTGTATTGAAAATACACTCTGCGTAAACAGTCACCATAAGTCTCCGTTCAAAGAAAAGCTGTAAATATAATATTCCTTAAAACAAAACGATGAAGGCGAATTGGAGTATTTAAAAAACAATTTAGTTATTATAAGTTTGTTTTAGCTCCCGGCATTGTCAAACAATATCCAGCTAAGTTGGGCTATAAGAGATAGATATGTCTTATAAAATTGTTTACCATATTAATCGGGTTTTCTTGCCAACTGAAGAACAAAGTAATTCATGAAAGCACTCAAGAAATGAATTTTCATTGAAATGAACACCTACCTACTTATCACGCCGTCGAAGTATATTTGAGCAGTAGGAAACCGATTTCAGCTAGAACATTGTTTGTAACGTTTTAATTGTTTTTCCATGCGAGGAGCTTAATTGCTGAGAGCATGTGGTCAAATTCAGGGTTTTGAATAAGCTCTTTATTATCAGGGCCAACAAAGGATAGCTTTAACCACACGCCCCCATCCCCTCCTTTAGAACTCCTGTACACGGATATTTTTTGTCCCCTCCCTCCGGAATCCCCTTGCCGGAATCGGTTGTCAGAATGCTGTTCTTTAAAAAAAAACTATTTTGTTGTCAAGTGTTATTAAACACCCGCGGAATGGAAGGCATATATTTTCTGTGCCGCAACGCACGTCACCAATATTCCTTCTGTGTACTGTTGTCTGCTGAGTTAATATCTGTTGGAAACAGCATCTATTTAATCCATCTAATAAAGAAAAATTTAATTTTATAAGTCTTTTGTCGTATAAATAATAGAATATTTCTTTTTTAGTTCAAGAATTAAAAATGAACTTAAGCCTGAATAAATTATTCGATTACTTTACAAGTTTCATTCCTGCTTTTGAGCCAATTTTTATTAAATATTTATTAATAAGCCCCAATCAGAATTATTGTTGTCTTTGTAATGTAAATGTTTTACTGATTCAACGCGCGAAGCATAAAATTTGATCTATTTGTGAGACATTTCACTGGATTTTAATTGTACTCTATATTCCGCTTGCATTTTACTTTAATATAAATCGAGTGAATTGAATTATCTTGTGTATATAGAGCGAGGCTTACTGGAGTGTAGTCAATCACGAATTAGTTCGTTCAAAGGAGAGATTATTTCAGAAAGATGATTAAAGCAAGGTTACAACAATTGTAAATATAACAGACCATTTGTATTTCTTCTGTATGATATACCAAAATATATATTCTGTTGTTTTTGTAATTTTCGTAAAGTTGCTACTATAGTTCGTGACTAATACGGCTCTAATTATCACAATAAACTTCTTATAATTTCAGAATACCAAAATTTATGCAACTATTTAAGGTTTTGTTTGATTTCGAATTGACATTTAATTACTTTAATTAAATTTAATATACATAGTCTTTGTATTAGATAAATACTAGCATCAGCTGACACCTTGCTGCTATTATTTCTATGTACTCGTATTAGTATGAAATTTGTCTAATATATTCAGCTAATGACATGTGTTCAAGCTCTCTAAAACGCTCAAAATCAACGGTCCCTGTAAAAAATGTACAAGAGACAGAGCCTTCTATTGCAAATAGGACATTCAAAAAATTACCTTTTAACAATAAAACATAGGAAACATATTGCAAGAAAATGTTTCACTTCAAAAAAATATTTTGCTTTAAGCACCGTACTTAACGTAGCTTCCTTCACGACAAAATATTTATATATTTTTTTTTATAATAAACTTTTTTTCTTTAAAACCGCATGTTCTCTTCGAGCCCTCTTCTTAGCAAGCAAATTTTAATGAATATATTAACATGTCATTTATAAATAATTTCTAGTGTTACCAACAAAATAACAAGTAAATTATACCCACAACTCAGAACAGTCGAAGAGAAAAACCAAAAGCTAAAACGCAAGCAAAAGTACTGCAGCAAGTTGTTATATACAGCTGACTACAGTCTGACGGCATTGCAGTACTGCTAAGAAAATTATAAGTGTAAAAAAAGGAGAGCTATTTAATCATACATTTTTATACACTCGTGGACACCGTATTAAAGAGCCCACCTTATTAAATTCTTCACCCTGCTTACTGCTCGATCAAGGTCTGAATTATTTGTTTGTGTTTGTGTTCTTGTTTCATTTTATTTGTTTCATATCTTTTGTGTGCATTTCAGCATGAAGTCTTAATACTCGTACGACTGTTTTGCAAGTGTTTGCTAGTTTGCCTCTTCTTTTGTTGCTGTTGTGGTCTAAATGGTCTGCTTCATTTTATCTAAATGTGCGAATTATGCATTCGTGCATAAGGCATTGGTGAACTTGGCTGGAATTTCAATAACACAGGTATGCAGATTTTTAGCTATTTATTAGACATGACTGAAAGTTTGCAACAAAATTATTAATAACTTTTAAAATAGTTTCTTAACAAGGCCATATTGTGGCAGGGGTTGCTGGATAAGGAAAAAAGATGACCAAATAATATTGTGAATTCTTTTTAATTAAATTGGTCAAGAGATTGTAAAGTCTGTGGTAGACTTCAACCAAAAGAACAGTCTTTATTTATTGCATTAGTCTTTCGTTACCTGAAATTAACCATGTTATCCTAAATAAAAATTTTAAATACAAAATAACTAGCTCGCTCGAAGGGTGGTCATAGAACTAAAGGGAAAAGGTTTCATTTAGGAGTCTCTCCATCAATGTCAAATTCGGTAACTAGGCACTGTACGTTGTTCCTCTAACGTCAACAGAAAAATCCTTCCCCATTCCGCAACTATTTTAGGAAGTTGAAACTTGATTTTAAAGTTTGGAAAATACTCCAAACTCAGTCATATGATGAATTATGGACCATAATTTGTAAATAATTAGGGAAAAAAATTCGAAATTAATTTCGAAATTTATAACCGCAGAAAAAGAATATTTTTAAACAATCGCGTCGCCAATCAAATCGAAAGTTCGCAATTAATTCGAAACTTCGAACATACGCTAAGAACTAAAATTTGGAATTTGTTAATCCACCTTTACGTTTTTCAAATATATTTCTTTCATATTTCGAAAAATCGAATTAAAAAGCTACATCGCCATATGTGCAGATAATTTACTTTTCAAGATCTCCGCTTTAAGTTTAATTAAATTTAAACATTTTGCACTTTGTACATTAAAAACACAAAGCGTCACTTCAGCTATAAAAGTTCAAAGTTAAATTCGAAATTTCATCCGAAATCAACTATGTATTCATAATTCAAGATTTTTATATTAACAGAAATTTTTGTGAATTAGACTTCGTAATAGATTTCGCAGCAAAAATTCGCATTAGACTTCCAAATACAAACATCATTTTATTTTATGCCTTTCAAAATTTCAAAAATTCACAAAAAGTTTATCAATAAACATTTGCTGTACTTAAGCAGACACAAGCTCGCATGAGTGTCGTTTAATATTGAAAAAAATATATAACGTATACGCCGAGTGAAAAAGAAAATAAAAATTATCTCAATTAGTTTTGAAATAAAAATTTCCTTAAAAAATATTTGCCGCATAGCCAAAGGTCATCACATCATCCTTGTAATGTTTGCAACATAAACCGTGCGATAAACAGAATAAAATTAAAAGTGTTATCAGTTTTGCGCTCATTTGAGTAGCTCGTGGACTTAAGTTTAACCTTAACTTGAGACATGTGTTTTATATGTTATGAAGTGAAAGACACAGATATAAATGAAATATTCACACAAGTCGATTAAAGTTGTGCTAAATGCATGTTTATAAAAATGTTAGTGTATGCGAGCCTACACAAGAGCACATGACTACGTTTGTGTATGTATGCTCGTACCTTGTATGTCCAAATGTTGCCAGCCATTTAGGCGTCATGGTGGGTCTTGCATTTTATACGTTTTTACAGCCAGTAAAAGCCATTCAAAAACTTTACGTGATCAGATTTTTTTAAGCAACGATGATGATGGCGCTATTTATAACATCAGTTAACGAGGCGGTAAAGGCCTGATAGCTTTTTTTTTCTAAAATGTATGCGATTACATTTTTGGATAGTGATTGTTTTATCATCTGGTTTGCTACATATTTGAGATGGAATTGTGTAGCCCTTGTACATAATTTATTTGAAGACTCTTTATGTATTAAATGGCAGCGTAAAACTGAAATTTATTTCATTAATATCTGATGCGTGTTTCAACATACTTATGAAATTTTGGTTTGAAATAAATAAAATATTACATTGTTTATCATAACATTTGAATTTCTGGGGTTGAAAAAGATCGATTTAGGTTTCAGCCTGCATGCAAATGTATTGCAGAACATAAAACTGGGCAAAATTTCTGATAAAGTCATTTCTGTGGCCCTGTGTTAAAAGAAATACCTTTTGTAAAAAATTCGTATTTTCGTTAAAAAAGTATAGAAATAAGTGACCTCTTGTGAAAAAAGTGATTTTTTGTGAAAAAAAGTGACTTGTTGCAAAAAAAGTGATTTTTTGAGGATAAGTGACTTTCTGTGAAAAAAGTGACTTTTTCTGAAAAAAGTGACTTTTTGTGAAAAAAGTGACTTTTTCTGAAAAAAGTGACTTTTTGTGAAAAAAGTGACTTTTTGTGAAAAAAGTGACTTTTTGTGAAAAAAGTGACTTTTTGTGAAAAAAGTGACTTTTTGTGAAAAAAGTGACTTTTTGTGAAAAAAGTGACTTTTTGTGAAAAAAGTGACTTTTTGTGAAAAAAGTGACTTTTTGTGAAAAAAGTGACTTTTTGTGAAAAAAGTGACTTTTTGTGAAAAAAGTGACTTTTTGTGAAAAAAGTGACTTTTTGTGAAAAAAGTGACTTTTTGTGAAAAAAGTGACTTTTTGTGAAAAAAGTGACTTTTTGTGAAAAAAGTGACTTTTTGTGAAAAAAGTGACTTTTTGTGAAAAAAGTGACTTTTTGTGAAAAAAGTGACTTTTTGTGAAAAAAGTGACTTTTTGTGAAAAAAGTGACTTTTTGTGAAAAAAGTGACTTTTTGTGAAAAAAGTGACTTTTTGTGAAAAAAGTGACTTTTTGTGAAAAAAGTGACTTTTTGTGAAAAAAGTGACTTTTTGTGAAAAAAGTGACTTTTTGTGAAAAAAGTGACTTTTTGTGAAAAAAGTGACTTTTTGTGAAAAAAGTGACTTTTTGTGAAAAAAGTGACTTTTTGTGAAAAAAGTGACCGTGGAAATGATGAAAACAGTGACTTTTTGGAAAAATTGAAAATTTTTTGAAAAAGGGGATATTTGTAAATAAATTAATTTTGGTGTAAAAAGGTACTTTTAAAGTGGTTTATTGTAAGAAACTTTTGAATTAAAGAAGCGACAATAAAATTCTTATCTGCCGGGTATTTTATTCATAAAGCTTTTTCTCATACGTTTATTATGTTTCTAAAGCAGTTGTCGTATTTTAACATTTTATTGAGCGTTTGAACGTTGAACATCAAAAACGTGCCCAACGTGTTTGGCTAAATAATGAAAAACTGCAACAGCAGCATATGGCTTGTGGTAAATGAAGCACAACTGCTAAATGTTGATGTAGCTGTGTTTTGGATGTTAGTGTTACAACTGCTAGAACTGCTGCTAAATGTTGGCATTGGTAGTATTTTCAGGCATTCGCTGTCTATCGTTAAACGTACTATAAACAGCAGACTGTCACTTTTATCAAACAATTTTCAAAAGGAAATGAGAAAATTAGGCAAAAAAAAAACAAAATTAGAAGAAAAATACTGGAAAGTTTAGATTTTAAGCAACATTTGTACTTTTGTTTAACTAAATGTTCGATCGGTCATGTTGAGGCAGTAAATTTTCATCCTTTGATACTTAATTTTTTAACTATTAAAGTGATGAAGTTGATAATGGCTGCTGACAAATCACTGCACACACTCACTCACGTTCTCACTCACGTTTTAACTCATACAGCACCCAATGCTGACGTGTAGACAATAATTTCATTATAAACGACGTTGTCTTATAATGATGAAATTTATAAAAATCGTGACCATTCACGGAGAATTCAGGGCTTCATAATTTGATAGAGAAAAGCAAGAGCCAGCAAACAGTGTCTAAACGAAATACGAGTATCAAATCTTTATGGAAATTATTTTAGGTAACTTTAAATTGCATCAAAGATGAAGAAATGTTTGTTGTTTTATTAAATAAATTTAATAAAATATTTTTAGATTTCGAAATTCTTATGGCATCAAGACAATCATTTTGATTTTTAAAAGGAGTGCGCAGGATGAGTTCCGCATTTACTTACAACTCACCTAATCATCGTACAACATTAAAGAAGCGATCATCGCCAAGTTTAACCGCGCAATTGTTGTTTGAGGATCATTTTGAATGAGAGGTGAAACTACTAAAATACACCTGAGACCCAGCAATGGATTAAAGAATTTAGAGGTTCAGACGAGCTAGCCGCCAACGCAAATGGCTCAGGCGTTTTTACGCGCTGAAAAGTTCATGACGTGTGTATTCCATATTAATTACCTTCAAAAATAAAATATTAATAAATGGTGAAAATAATGACATTTTATCAGGCCGATTTGTTCTCAAAAAACGTTAATTTTCATCAGCACAAAGCACTGATGCACAGAAGTTTAGTCGATGTAGCAAAAACGCAGGATTTGGGCTACAATCCTATACAATCCCCTAACATCATCTTTATCCCTCTTATCTCTCTTTTCAACCTAAAAGAAACCGCTCGACATAAAACAATTTAGCTTCAGCGAGGAAATTATTAAACAATCGTATATCAGTTTTGAAAGAAAGAGAGGATAATTAAAAATTATTAAGACCAATTTGTGTTATTTTCCACTCTGGGATGTTTTCTGCAAAGTTACAATTGCCTGAATCGCTAAATTCTTTTTGTCATTTCAAAACTTTGAACGTGGTTTGGAGTGTCTACTTGCTCATTTCTCATAAGAATGGCATAAAGCCCTTGAGTTTGTATCTGTTGGCGAACCTGAACATTTTAACTTAACTGCTGAATAAGATACATTGCTGAAGTGCTTCCAAGCCCATTATACACTTCTGCCCAATTTAGCCCACACGATTTGTACTACTTGAACGCCTTTTACTTATTTAGATCAAATAAAACTATTTGTCAAAAATTCATGTAAAATGAGAATGTAAAATAGTGTGAAAGCAGTGTGTAATCTTAATCAAAAATATCACGAAGTGCACGAAATGCATTTTGATTTGAACGCCTATTTTCGTAGAAGGCTTCAACAATCTTAACACGTAACTCTCCATGGTTGAATTTAATAATGCTGCATTATGGTTGGACCACCCTGTATAACGATTTGCCTCTGTAAGCAAAAAAATATTTTGCTGTTATTAAATTCATATTTATAACATTTCAATAAAGCTCCAAGCCCCTTCATTAACCAAATTATTTTCTTACATCTTAAAGTTAAAGTTTCTAAAACTCTTATTGGTTGCACTAGTCGGTTTGAAAAAAAATTTTTGCTTAATTTTCTACTTCTACGTTCACTTTTGAAGCTGGTGCCGCAATGTAGCAGTCACTAACTTTTATTTTACATTTAGTGGTTATGCATTTTGAACTCCATCTTCGTCTTAAGTTAAAACTAATTAAATGAATAATTTTTTATGTAAAATTCATCTTATTTTATGGTCAATAACTTCTTTGGCCTCAACTTAACTTGGTGTAAGTCATCATATTTTTGTGTTTTTATCTCAACATTCTCATTTTACATCGAAGTTCTATTCCAACGTAGTTGGATGTTGTTATTTTGTTACATTTTCTAGCCGACGCAAAAGAAAATGTAACTTTATAAATTTTTTATCATATTTTCCGTTCAAAAAAAAAGTTTAAAAAAATATAAATTATTTTTCTGAGAAATGTCTAATTACCCAGTAAATGTGAGATAAAAAAATGGCAACTAAAACAGTGTCCTAAAAAACAACAAAAACAATCTGCATGAAAATTAATTAATAAAAAAAACAAGAAATTAAAACAAAGCAATAAAATAGTGTAATGTGAAGCCAAAGAGTTGCTTAAAAACAGCAACAACTAGAAAACAATCACAAAAAAATTGTTTGGAAAAAATATCTGCTGCTATATTTTGTCGAAAAACTTCATTTTAGTTCTGGAAGAAAAACTTTTCGTAAGCGGCTTTATACTTTATACGCGCTTCTTTTCACTTCCGCAACCCTTTTCGTTTCGTTCTTCAAAATCATGCTTTAATTAGCAGAAATAAACATGTCCAGCTAAAGGGACAGTAGAGCAGACAAAATTACCAAGAAAAATATTGTTGTTGTTCTTGTAAAGGAAAAGTTAAAAAAGCGAACCCTGCGAAAGGGCTGTGTAAATGTTTAAAATCACTGTTTAAATGAAGTTTACAAAATATTTACACTTTAAAGCTTTTAAGCAAAAAAAGGAATTTCAATGTTTATAGTTTTTATTCCAAAACAAATTTTTCTTAATTAATTTTTCCTTCAGTCTGGCCTTAATTCATTTTGTTAAAGTAAAAAAGTGCACCTTTTCACAAGGTGCTGTTATTTTACTGCCCATATATAATTGACAATCACTGTCAGCAATGGGTTAACATGCCGTGCATCATCGCCTGCCTGCAGATCAAAATGACACTAGAACTGAGTCTAAATTATTATGCCTCCTCTCTCTGGCGATCTTTAATTTTGTATATATTGCAATAAAGTGTGATTGTTTCAATAAGTTTCATATCAAAATGGTAAATAGTGGCCAAACAGCGTCAAGAGTTGCTTTTTTTAATGTAGGGCTGATATCGAGGCAGATTGGTAAATTTATGAATCCCTTTTCGACCCCCTTCTTTTCACGAATTGTTTGCAGGCAACCGATTTGTAGTTTACGATTACTTTAGTCTCTCAAGTCTCAAGTCTCGTGTTGGCATTAGCCTTAACTAATGAGTTTAGTGATTTCAGACTGTCGACTGGTGACAGTCGACCTTCTTTCTCATCACGCAGTCTCTTGTAATTGATAGCATTTGTTTAAGGTTTAGGTCCACCGTGGCGTTTACACTTAATAAGTCCCTGCCTAAGGTTTCTAGTTTTATGCTTGTGAGTGCTGGACATTCACACACAATCTGTACTACCATCTCTATCTTTCGAAGCTGTCCCCTACACCACTTGGGAGGTTTATTGTCCAACTCTTTAGAATTCCTCCATTGGCCAATAAACACCAGAGTTCCTACACAGATTAACCACTCCCACTCGTGCGATGTTTCATTGTCCATGCCTGTCTGAATTTCAAAGGTCTAACGTCTTTAAAGATTGACCCGTTTACCCCTCGTAACGCAATTTCGCACATCTTTTCTGGAATCCTCCTTTCGACAATTAAAACCGTAGTTTCTCTCCGCCTCTTGCGAGACTTCCTGATACATCACTCTAATAATATGTCCACCCACACATGTATTAAAACTAAAGATCGACTGGTATCTAATGTTCGCATACTTGATACCAAGCACCCTCTTGGCCATGCGTCCCTGGCATATGCTGTTCCACCGTGGATTAGTGATTTTTATACGCGAGTGTTAACTTCTCTTCGCTTGACTTAGTCAGACTCCTCTAGTAGAGACTGGAATCTGTTACATGCTGCCACCACGTGGAGGTATAAGTCAGAAATTGTGACAGTGCACTCAGTTACCGCAAGCCATATCTTATTGCCTAACAGCTGACGGCCGTCAACAGTTGCTTAATTATAAATTGCTGGCCTGCCGTTTGAGGTATTTTGTCGACAGCGTTTCCAATTATAATTAAGCAGTTCTAGTTTAAAGTTTATTCAATATTTTGCATTTCCACTTTTCCACAAGACCCCTTAATCAAACACTGAATACCGTTAACAAACGTGCGCGTGACTTGCTGCCATGTCACGTATTTAGATTAAAACAGCATCGTAACATATAAAAGATATAAGGATTAATTTCCCGACTTCTCTTCAATTCAGAAAACAATAATGAAATATTAATTTTAGATTAACGCATAAGAATATTTTTAAGGGGCATAGATCACCAGATCTAGGATAAAGTATTTTGTGGTACCATTGCAAATATTGTGAATTTGTCATTTGAATGACGGCCCAAGTTTTAAGTCATTATTGTCTTATTTTACAGATAAATATTATGGGAACCCGTAATATGAACGAATATGATTTGCTGCCGATTATTTTATTCATGTTTTCCTTAAAAATGCATTTTTATCCCTAAAGGATTTTTCTTGCTCTGGATCCTTGTAGATGACGTAATCTGCCAGTCAAATAAGACGTAATTTCGAAGAATATTTTTGATTAAAAAATTATTTTCAAATTTTTTTTAACGTTGATTTGTATGTAGATTATTTTTAATTTATAAATTCCAATGACGAAATTTTACACAAGATGACAAATTGAACTAAATTACAAAACACGTTTTTCTTGTAACTAAAAAGACGTTACTCTTTTGACATATTCGCATGGATTATATCGATAGCCAGTAATGTTATAAACTTTTAGACCTTCAAAATTTAAATTTCAGGTAAAAAAGAGCCGATAATGACAGTTGTACCAAGTCCATATGCATAATGATACCATAGCTTTAAATGTGTGCCATGTGATGTCCCCAAGGCGACAGATCAGTTTTTGGGGGAAATTTTCCCGAAGCAAATTCATCGAAGCACTGGCTGTGTGTGCAGTCGCCCCACGATGCGTGAGCTCGCAGGTTTGACAAAAAAATTCCATAATCATGCGTCGATAATTTTCAGCGTGACATTCGTCGCCTGGCTTCGAGAAATTTCTAGAAAAAATGGTCCAATTAGTTTTGATGTTTCAATCGAGCGTTGCGGGTTCTTGGAGACTAGAAACGACAGTTTTGCTTGTTGACGCGGCCGTTTAAGTGAAAATGAGCCCCATCGCTAAAAAAAAATGGGATTTACAGTGTCAAAACGCTCCAACATCGTTTCACAAACATTTTTGCGTAAATCAAAGTCACTTTCTTTCAGTTCTTGAACGATTTGAATTTGAAAAGGATGGAACTTCAGATCCTTTTTTAAAATTTCATGAATATTCGCTCTTGGAAGTTCCAGTAAGGCTAGTCTTTGCCGTATTGAAAGTCGCGAATTTTCATGTCAACTGCTTTCAACCACTTCAATGTTAACACAAGTCCTTGAAGATTGACTGGGCCCTGGCCGTGGGACATTCATAGCCGAAGCAGTTGCACGGAATCTCTGCACCCACGAACAAATTAAATTTATACTCGGCCCATTATGTATTCGCAGAATATCGAACTTTGAACAAAATTGTCGACGAGCAATTACGTAAGAATCATTACTCTTAAAATGTCGCGAACGCGCACTCGACCGCTGCGACATCGTGACTAACAAATCCGCACAATCAATAATTCCAACGGCACCACCCTCCCTCCCAATCGCTTAATACTTTTTGAAATTATCTTATTTAAAAACTTAAATTTGCCACCAGACACCCTGTATATACATATAAAGCACCGCGTTGAAATAAAGCAAACAAAAAACGTAGCTAAAAACACCTCCAAAAACAAGGAATATAATTGTTTTTCGTAGTAAGAAATAACAAAACCAACTATTCAATATTAAAAACAAATATTAACCGAAAATTTCCAGCAGCTGAAAGGATTCAATACAATTCAGATTTCATAAAAAATTAAATAAAACACTAAAGCACGCACACGAATCTCGCTTGAAATGAGCAAAACTTCCCCATCAACCAAGTCGTAGGTCTGCATTTAAATTTCGTATTCTTTTCCTCAAATTTCAGTGGAATATAAATATTTTTCGAGAATTTTTTCTTGTTTGCCAAATATTTATTATTCATACTCGCAGTCATGCAAAACTACTGCAAATAAATAAATAGATGTCTGTGAGGGCTTGTGTGAGTAACATGTAGACATGCTTTACACAAATTCCTGCAGTGAACGCTCGCATGTATTTTGAATATTTGTTTGCTGATGGAAATAAACATGAATCATATTGAGGGTATGAATGTATGTGTGTGTGTATATGTTTAGCTGAAAATACACAAGTTTGTTAACATTTTCATTGTTTATGATCGTTTTTGGCTTTTGTTTTTAGTTCAATGTGATTGTGTGTAATATTATTTTATTTTAAAATATTTGTTGCCTTAAAGCCAAACGGCAAAGATGAAGAAAATGATAAATGAACCTCCGTGTAAGCTAATACTTGAATATGCTGCTATGCATTGCACATGTGAGAGTAAGGAATGGTAAATTAAAAAAAAGACTTTTTGTGGGAGCACTAATAGTGTGTGTTTATTGTAGTGAAATACATTTTATTGTATAAATTATTATTTTATTATTTTCATCGAGCTCCGCGATAAGAGCTCAAAGATGATTACAATTGGTCTGTGTGAAAATTTTCAACTCAGCCCTTATATCTATACTATAATTCTATAGTTCTACATATTACAGTACATGTGCGTGTGATTGTACATTCTTATTCTTCAAGTGTAAATAGTGTGGGATAAATATGTGCAACATGACACACGCCTATTAAAATTATAACAACTTACAATTCACATGGTAAACAGTGTAGTGAGCCACACGATCACAAGTGTTGAAACACAACAACAACATGCAGAGTACGTCTATGAAGATGGTCAGCGGTATGACAACAAAATATGAAGTGATCCCTGCTTGTGTGAATACCAATGTGGTCAGTGGCGCAGCGACAGTGAAGTCTTTGCTGCTTATACATTGTTATATGACACTGTTTTAATTTCATACATTGTACATTTCATGTTGATAATGACTATAAAGTCTTGCTATGTTGTGTCGGTATTACAGACTGTAAAATCATGCTATATCATAAATAATATATTTTAATAGGTAGTCAAAGAAAAGTTCACTTGTACAGCCACCAAAGTCAATACAAGGCGAAAAACCCCGAGTAAAAAATTTCATGTTAACTGGTGAAGGAAAAAAAGTATTAATTAGAAATATGTGCACTAATAACAACGCATGTTAATAGATATAAGAATTATATGTGTGGCGACCCGCATAAGCTGCCAACATAAGAACGCCGTCAAGGATCAACATGGGCATTGAACTGTTACTGACACCGGGGCGCAAAAAGAAAGATAGATATCAGCTGTTGTAAGAAATAGAGGTTTTTGAATATAAAACTAAAGTTAATAAAACCTTCATTATTTAAAATATGTAAAGCGTGTTATTTATTATCCAAATTAAAAAGGGATTTGTACAATATGTAAGTAAATTGCCAGTGAAAAATAGCCAACGTTCTCAAGAATTATAACATAAATAAAGCATTCAAAAAGAGAAGAATTCTAAGACGAATATTACAGATCAACACAAACAACGGCGGCCAGCTAGATAGACAGTGGGCTTACGTGCACATGTCAAAGCCGCTACATAAGGTCAGCAGGATATAAAATAAAAACAACGTTTCACGAATATGTGAAAGATTATAACAAGACGTACTTTCTTGATACCATAATTTAAATTTGCCAACCAAATGCTTAACAAGAAATTTAATGCAGAGCACATTAGAAAAGCTGTAAAGCTATTACTCCCGCAGCACAAAGAACGACGACTAAAAATCCTAGAAAATATAGAAATATACAAACAAAAGACATTTGATGGAAGCATTTCAAACATATGTATATATAAACTCCAATTATATTGGAATCTCCAAAATAAAACTTCAAAACACACAACAAAAATAACGGACACGAAAAACAAAATAAAAAATAAAATACCCAACTAATTCATAATCACTGCTAACAAATTAACCCAACAAGAAAAAATAATCTCAACACAATAATAACTAAACTAGCTGTCCAGCAAATGTCAAACCATTATATAAGTCCGTGGAATGCAGGCCTCAAGGAACACTCGAGTGTAAATTGAATTGAGGGGGTAAATTGTGGCCCCGAAGAAAGCATCCATTTGCGAGTTTTTACATGAAACTACTTAAGTTTTTTTATAATTCAGTTAAACATAAGTTTTACTAGTTAATTCGAAATTCATGTAGATTTATTTTGATAATAAACTCTTTTACCTTTGCGGTGTGAATATGTTTAGCTCAACCTTATAACCCAATTATTTGATTGTTTTATAGTTCAATGGAAATTGGTAAAGGTGATAACTACACAATGTGATGCGAGCCACTTCCCGAAGGGCTTTACAAAATACAAATAATTACCTTCACCTAAAACAAAACCTCAATCGCTAAGCACTCACTGTGCCGACATACTTTGTTTCACCATAACAAAGCAAATATATCAAATTAGGAAATGTTATGATATTTTTCCATCAAACACCCCTTGAGCATGAACAAACGAATATTCAACTTCCCATAGAAACGGGAGTACTTTTCGTTGCTATTTCCCACCCAGTGGTATTTGAACCAAAAGTTGTGAATTTGCACACATCGACAGTATTGTTTGCAACACATGATGAGCATATTTTAGAATTTTTATTACAAAAGGGCAGCAAAAAATTTACAAATGTTTTGAAAGCATGTGAAGCAGCAACATTTAACATGAAAATTTCATTAGAAAAGTTTGCAATTTCAAGCGGCTGCTGCTTGTTCCATCACACTTGTTGATGAGTTAAGCGTGAAAGTGAGAAAGTAGATAAATAAAGAGAAATCATCATATGGCATTGAACTTATGACAAGGTATTTATTTTGATATTTAATATTGTGCTGTGATTTATATCTCCTGCCGCCGCAACAAGAAAAACATTAAGTCCGCTAAGCTTGTGACAGTTCAAACGATAATTATTTAATCACAAATCACAAAATATGCCTCAAAAGATTTATTTATATAAGTATGTAATTAAAGGAAGTTTTTCTATGCTGACACTGTTTTTTTTTTATTGCCTTGTAAAAGCGCCATAATTACTAACATGCCTCTGCATGTTTCGTTTAGGCCACCTTGACGTATGATGAATAATGAATTCACCGCCCCCTCAATACTCATACGTTATGTGTGGTTTAAAATTTAATTTCAGCTCAAAGGAACCTCGTTTCCCTACAAATTAATTATGTATTCAATTGAATGTGATTATTAAATTTGTAATTAAATTATATAAATTACTAACAGCTTCACAGGCCCCGACTACGCTTTTAATAATGAACCGTTTTTATGGCAACATCGTCAGAAAAGAGAAGACAATTCTTTTGTGATTTAATTGAATTAATTACAAAATTTTATTACATTGTAGCAATTTGCACTTTCCGAAACAAAAAAGAAAATAAAGTGACAATACAAAGCTAAAGACATTTGTGAATGTGTGAGTTAGTGTGTGCATTTGTGTGGGTGTTTTTTGCACTGGCTCCAGAGACAATAGCAGCAGCATTAAGTAACTGTATCCGTTGAAAATCGTAAGTAGGTCAACTTAAATAAAGTGAATTATTAATGAAGACAATACGAATGACAATAAAGCAAACGAAACTTAAAGCTCTTTATACAGAAGAAAAAATGAATTAGAAAATAATTTAATTTACAAGAAGAAATATCTTTGAAGAAAAATAAAAAAATATATTGGGGCACAATTATACCGCTTAATTTATGATAAATTAAATAAGAGGTAATGAATTTTATTAAAAAAATTAAATAAGATTAACAGTCTTAAAGTTGGAAAAAATTTTGCTATTGATCATAAATTGATGATAAAGAGAAATAAGCAGCTTTCAGTTTGGGTTTATTTTTTTCGCTTTAAAAACTCTTCCATTGGTTCGCGCGACGAGCTAGAGCTGTAAGAAGAATGTTATTTGTCTTCTGGATAATTGGTTTCATATTACCTCAATAAGAAACTAATGATATGTTCTTAAATTTCGCAAAGCCCTAACGGAAGTCTGCAGAAACTTAGCTCTGCATACGAAGTGTACGGCTGAAAAAGCAATTTTTCTCCCAATTTGTTCAACGAAAAGAACAAAACACTAACTTCTTGCCACCTAAGCGATCAAAAACATCCTTTATCTTTCTTTCCCTTCTTAATTTCCCTTAAAGTTCTAGGTAACTTATGGCAAGAGATTGGGAAGAGAAAAGAAAGTATGTTTGAAAACACTTAAATAGATCAAGCTAAAGAAACATCTAGTCCGAACAAAAACACAGCGACTATGCCAAGGAAATAGTGAATAACAAGATCTGAGTAGCTATGCGTGTAAAGACATCAGACATTTAAATGTAACTCTAACACTTTGCTGCTTATGTTCTCATCCATCAATGAATGCACGGATTTAGTTTAAAACACACACACACACATATTTTATCAAATCTGTAACAGCAAATTGTACAGAAGAAAGAGCAGGGTAAAAGAAAATGTACAAGAAACTAGAAAAATCCATTGCAATGTCACATAATTCAGCAGGACATGAACTGACAATAAAATTTAGTGCCGAGTACGGACTATGAACTAAAAATTTTACCACCAACACGACACACTTTCTTACTTAAAGCAGAAAAATCTTTTGCTGTTAAGTGAAAACTGATGAAGGAAAATAATGGCCAAAAAATTAAATTTAAAATCAACCTAAAATAAATTTAAAGCCCAGCAAGTTGAATGTGCGAGACATGAATTTGAACACTAAGGAATTTTAGAGCAAATTTTTAAACAGACGTCTGAGCAATAAATTTATTAAGAAATTTTTAATGATTAAACAGCCAAATATCAGTCTCTGGATGTAAAGTCATTGCAAACGGTTCAATCCAAGTTCTTTGGCCCAACTGTCTTAATTCTTATTACTTGATTACAAAATAGAAACCAAACAATAACCCTTAATTCTTAAGCAAACTTTTTAGGGGTCTATCGAAAAACCTATAGAACACACAAGTAAATAAATTATAAATATTTTAAGCAGAATTTAGGGTATTTATGGCTTTATGCTTTGCCATTTAGAACCTAAATATGATATGAATTTCTATGTTGAATTTCAACCAAAAAACCTTTTTAAGCTGCATTTTAAACAAAAACTAAAAATATAAAGTTCCCACCAAAATTGTGCGCTCCGCATTAAGTTCTCGATAGTCATAAGCTTTTCTTCCAAAAACCCAAGTAAAATGGCCGTTTTCTTTTTGAAAACAGTGGCCGATATGAAAATACACATCTTGCAATTAAACACATAAGATAAAGTAAAAGCTAACTTAACACAGGATCTTTCTGGAAACAACCAATAGTCGGGAGGCTTGTATCTAAAATTCTGTATTATTGACCTTGTTAAGACTCTGCTGGTGTAATAAATCTTATGGTAATTTAGCTTTTATTTTTTATACATACAGTGAAATTGTATGAAAAAGAAAGTTGAAATTTGGAAAGTGCAGAAAACTGGAAAGATTATAGAATACTAGTAGCTTAACATAGAGGGGAAGAGCTTAGATTATGACTATAACTTTGTCGATGATATTTTCCCTGTACTCTCACCTCCGGCTGAACAGAGGCATAAAAGATGAAATACTGTATTTTATTTACTCTTTATTGTGACATATTGGAAAGTATTCGGCTTGCCACCCCATTCTTTTGGCGTGATTGGAAAATCTCCAGTACCCACTAATGTAAATTGCGTCTTTTGAAATTTTGGCAGATATCCGGTCCAAACCCGGTCTAATCTGGACCAGATTAGCTTAGTGTTACTGCATGTAGGTTCTGCTCACCATATTGCCTGAGTCATATCCATATATCATTGTAAATTGTTTAGCACACCCAGAGAGGAATACCACAGTATTCGTTAATGTGCGAGTTCTGCAGCCTTGTTAACATTTTTGCCTGCCATATTGGCCCCATTTCCACGCACTCAATTTAAAGTGATCATTGAATATCCGATTTCGAAAGGGACTGATCATTTTCTTACGTATTTGCATGAGTAACTTTTAATTCCTTCTTGGACTGTGGGAATATTAAATTGTAGGTACCATAGGGCGCAGAAGATTAGTCGTAGTAATTTAGACTGTCTTCTTTGTAACTTCTCAATATTTAATGCGTAAGTAGTATCCCATAGCTGGATGCTATATGTCCATATATGTTTTATAATGGATTTGTAAAGGATAACTTTATACTCCATGGCCAGAGTTCAGTTGAGGCTTCTAAGCCAATACAGCTTAGCAGTTTTGAGTTTTATAGCTCTTATCTTTGCTTCAATATGTCGGGACCATTTTAGACTTCGGTCAAGATGAATTCCCGAATATTTCATGGCGCTTTCTGCTCGAACAGTGACATCACTTAGTTTTGTTGGTAAGCAATTTTGCCTTCTGAATGCAAGAATTTCTTTTTCTTGCCGCTTAATGTCAAGCTGTAATATATTTATTATAAGGCCAAAACATTGCACAAAAACAAAACATAAAACCTATTTTACAAACAAAAAAACTTAACTGCCTTTAGCCTTGTAAATATAGTAAAGCAGCCCTGAGTGCATTTTAATTTACAAAATTAAGCAATAGCCCGGCTTTATTTACTTCGACATAAAACTGCAAAAATCTTCTCATAACGAACATGAGCGTTTCAGTCATAAAATCGTTACTTATTATAAACAGAAATATGAAATATTAACTTGCAACCCCAATAAAATGGAATTATGTGACCTTGGGTGTAAGTAGTTACACTTGAGTGCTTTTTTGAGGAAATGCAAATTATACAATTAAATGTTGTTAGAAGAATTCATACATTTTTCTGATCACTTACTTCATATGGATGGATTACTGTTTTTAAATGTCAACAACACTTAGACAAATGTAGTGGGGAGGTACGTATCAGTTTACCAGGCAGAACTACTTGGGTTGCTGCATGTTGGATGACTTGCTTGAAAGCCGAGTGCATGGGAAAAGGGTTCTCATTGCACTTGACAATCAGTCAGTTATAAAACGCATGAGGCAAGTGAACGTGTACTCCAAACTGGTGCTGGAATGTGTTCTGAAACTGAACAGATGTGCCTCGTTGAATGAGGTGACGTTGATATGGGTTAAGGGACACATAGGCACAGCAGACGAACAAGCAAAAAGGGAATCTGATGTGGATTTCTGTGGACCAGAACGCAGGGTTGCCCAGGGGAATGGCCTAGCGTGAGCTAAAGTTCTTCAATGGGTAAACTGATTACATCTGAATAGGTGGAGGGAGAATACCACATGTAAACAGGCTAGAATGGTGCTCATAGAGCCCCTGGGCAGGAAGGCCAGCAAGGTACTCGGATATAATAGGGCTACTTTAAGCTGGATCACTGCATTAGTGACAGGAGATGGAAACTTCAAGGCTAAGATGAAAGTCGTAGAAGATGATACTTGCAGACTATGCCTGGAAGAGGCTGAGACGGTAGCGCAAATTGTGTGTGAATGTCCAGCACTGGCTAGCATAAGGCTTAAGACCACGGGCAGACACTTGTTAGATGTGAATGCCTTGGGAGAACTAAGCCTTGGACAAATGCTAGCAATTACAATTACTCCGTGATGAGGAAGAGTGTCGACAGTTACCAGTCGACAGTCTGAAATCACTTTAGTCAAGAGTAAAGGCTAGGGCTAGCACGAGACTCAATTGAATGTAAGGTGGCTGTGATTACGGATCGGTTCCCTGAAATCAATTTGAGGAGCGAAATGGGGGTCGAAAAGGGACCCAGAAAGTAAGTGGTCTGCTTCGATATCCCCCCATAAATTAATAATAATAATAATAGACAAATGTGGAATAACGAATTGATTGCTTATTTTGCAGCCAACATCTATTGTACAGTGGAACAGATCATATATGAGCCGTTTATTATCAAAGTAAGTTTTAATATGTTTAAAAATATGGATATAAACTTTCAAGGAGATTTATCTGTATTTGCTATTTCAAGACACTTTACTTTTTCTCAGTATTTATATTTTTGTATGGCCACTAAAAAATCTGCTCGTAAGTGATTCAAGCAATTTTCAAAATAAAATTACTGGCTTTTATTAATTTTATTTTGAAAGAGCCGTAAATTTTATATAAGAATAATAATAACTATTTTTAACATGTATTTCATGTTAAGTTTTATTCAAGAATATGTTATTTTCATCGTGATATAATACGCCTAAAAATGTGTCGATATCGATGCATAGGTGAATGAGTTTGAACTTTTTTTTCTCCACGATCTTGCTATAAACTCGACTGGTTTTCTCAGATTTTATAAAAATGACAAAGTGATCTATTCAAGTAGGGCTGCAACCTACAATCATTTCAAAACTGCATTTTTACCTCTCACGCTGTAATTGGTACATTTCGAAACACAAGTACAAATAATTCTGTGACAATAAGAGAAGATGCTCAAATGTAATTTTGTCATTTTATAGGAGAGCAATTTTAAACTTTAAAATCGATTTTAGAAAATATGATTGAAAAACCACTTGTGTTCTTTCAACGTCATATTCCTAAAGAATTCGTGAGTTAAGTTACTCTTCCATATGGAAAAGACAAGTAGAAGTTCATTACAATATTACTTCCCGAAAAATATAACTCAATAGCTCAATAAGAGGGGTGATACTTTTGAATTGAAAAAACACAATGGTGCTATTAATTTTTAACTTAAGTCGACTTAAGCACTTATTCGTAAATGACACAATAAGTAACTCCATTGTGACTTTACAGTTTGCTGTTCTAATTTTTATTCTTACTGCGGTTAATTGCCCTGTTGGGAAAAGTACATTTTTTTCGTTTCTTCTCCTTAAGTTTCTGTTCTTTTTTAATGAAAGCAGATAAGTTGTTCTTTCATCTCCAATATGTCATTTTCTGGCATTTAAGCTTTTTCGCATTACAAGGAATATTTCTGTAAAATAATGTTATGTACTGAAAGCCACTTTATTCCATTACTAAAAAAAAAATACTGTCTTATCTGGTCCCACAGTCTCGCAACATTATATAAATATAATTTTAATAAAATAATGTTGATTATATGTAAATTATAAATAATTATGACTGCAATATAATTCACAAAAGTCAACTATTCCATCCCAATTAAAAAAAAAATTATTTAAAAAAATAGCTTACATCCAGTTAGGTCGCTTTAAACCAGACAATGATTATATTTCTTTTTCATCAAGCATCGCAGCAAATGATTTTCTTAGTACAGCGATTTAGGATTCCTTAAAAAATAAACAGGTCTCTTATATCTTGAAGTAACAAAACTTCTCCCGAACAAAATCCAATTCGTTCTCCACATATTGTTAGAAAATTAAAAAAAAAATCCAAATGTATCAATAAATTGTAACTGACTTATGCCACTTTCAAAACAAACGGCTCCTAATGTAGTGCATTAAAAAAAGTACTTTGTTTATTAAGAAATATTTAGAGACAATGAAAGGTAAAACTCATATCTGTGAAATATCTTGTTGGCAATTTGAACTTTTTCAGTGAAATAAAACATAGCACACCCACACACATACACACACACACACACACAGATTTCTTATAATAACTGAGATTGCTTGGTTCGTTGGTTATTATGAATTGCTTATAACTAAAATTTATTTTAATATTATAGCACTTTAAGTTCTAGTTTAAGCCACCATGTATCACTCGTAAAAGATAATAAAAGGAAATTAGAAATATGTTTATTTTCAGTAGAAGCACGCACACACACTCACACACATAAATACTGCTAGTTAATTGCCCTGTTGGGTACAATTTCTAACGCAATTGCAATTACGCACTTCAAAATGAAAAAAAACGAGAAGTTTACTTAAACTGTAAGTATAACCACCACTACTGCCCGCCTAATACGCTCTCACGCACACACTCTCCGTATTCTCCAAGCAACGCACTCTAATCAACACTAATCCTGTTACAAACATAAATTCACATACAAATACTAACCGAACAACATCATTGACTTTTTAGCCACGTAATTCCGGGCGGAGTGAGTGTGAGGAAATATAAAGTTAGCTGGCACAGGGGCATAGCAGCAGTATGTGCAAAAGTAGTGGCATTTCAACACTTGACATTTACTTCATTTTCATGCTGTGTTGCAGCTTAAGCTGTTTATAGCCAAGTCAGTCACAAAACCATTTGGCTTAAAACAATGACAAAACTAGAAGGAACAACAAGGAAAATGCTTAATGCGAGTAGAAAGAAGTAAGAGTTCATGGTAGCGGGAACTAAGAAGAGAAATCGTTATAAATGCGTTGAAATGCCAGTAACTCATTTTGTCATAATGATGACTTGGTAAAACTTTAAAGATATAATAGAATATGTGCGTATGTATTTAAGTAAGTATGTATGTGCGTGTATGTGTGTATGTGAAAAACTGCTATATAAACTGATTATGTTAAAATGTCTAGCAGCATAGCAGAGCTGAGCAGGCAACTAACTAAAGTAACAAGAAGTTTTATGAAACATGAAAAACATGTTAAGACATGTTGCGTTACGCGACTAGCAAACGAAAAAAAAACTCTTAATCTTATTCTCGGTTTCCAGTTCGCATTGCATCTAATGTACAGCTATATATAGCAACTTTGTGTAGTTTTGCAATACAACTGCCCCTTTAAATATGATGACATGTAAAACAACGGCCATCGCCATCACCATCTTCCTGGGCATTGGACTACTGCAACAACAAAATGAATTTTATTAAACTTGCAGAACAAAACTTTATGTTTTATGAAGAAATTAAAGGAGAACTGAAATTAAACCCTCCTAAATGCACTCTACGTCTTGAATACAAAAATGTTGCCTTCATTTACTCTTGCTCAGCACAGTTTTGGTAAATTTCCCCCAGTTCTTATAACACAGGCGAAGAGAAGTTTATGTCCTCTCAGTAGTCGGTGTGTAGACCTTTCTCTGAGGGATTGCTGCATGAAATTAATTTATAATTTTTTCTATAGTTCCTGTTTCTTCTAGTGAGTTTTTTCTTCGCCAGCTAGTTTTCATTTGTCAACTTTTCTTTTTTACTTAAACTGCATTATAAATTTAATACACACATACATTTATACTTCAACAATTAAGATGACAAATATAGCATTCAATCTAAAATGCTAATGAGGGGATATTGGAAATGGAATATATCAGCGGCAATCGATTGAAAATTAAATACAACTCTCTTTATGGCTTGATGTTTCATACACTTTACTAAATCTTAAACAATATTCGGTAGATGAATAAGCAAAGTTGATGCAGCTCTTTACAAGCGCTATAAAATTGACTATATCAATGCCACATAGCCCAAACCGGTTTGTCACCAAACCAAACTTGGCAAGGAATGGTTGGAAATTCGTTCAAAAAATCTACAAAACATAATTTGTTGCCGTAGTCTTGATGATGCATTCTCTGATCCCTTTATGGAAATTTCTTTTGCCGGGTACAATGTTTTACAGTAACGTTGAATGAGGATGGTGTAAAGGTAAAACGTTTTCGCCTGTTCATTCGGATTCATTATTACTCAAAGGGATTTATATTGAAGATAGTGTTTTTTTGTGAGCTCGGATTATTTTAGTGTTTCGTATGTCTTCGGTTTTGTGTGTTCTTTTGCTGTTTTAATAAATTGTGCTACATAAAAAGATAATTTTTTTTTAATCTTAGCACTTTATTATTTGCCGATTTTAGACATTTTTATAAATTCAGCGATTTTTTAAAATACGCGATTTTCAAAAGGTAGCAATTTTTAAAGGTTAAGGCATATCGAGGTCGTACTGTATATGATAATTCTAATAGTATTTGCTACGAAATTAAAGAGCTGTTTTCAATGGCACCCCTTTTTAGTGTAATTATAAGAAAATTTGTTTGCGAGAAGCAGCGGCTTTGTTCCACCTTAATTTTGGCGATTTTTATACATTTCTGTTATAATTAACATTTTTAAATGTTTTTGTAATTCTTTCTGATTTTGCAAAATGTAACTTTTTTAATATTCCTTGCAAATTTAGTTGCTTTTGTCCACATTTAAGATGTATCTGAAATCGCGTTTTATAAATTGTGAATTTTGATGAATTTAGTGATTTTTTTTTCAGTTTTAACGTTTTTTTGAGACGATTTTAGTCGTATTTATAGGTTGAGATATTGAGGTTACAGATTTTATAAGATAATAATATGCCTTTCTGATTTTGGAATCTCTTTTAATTTCTCAGTTCGGTATTAACGTTTCTTTTGATGGTTTTTACTGATATTACCGATAGTTATCGTTAAATCGCATTAGCTTTACGAGACTTAACAGGAAACAGTGTAAAATTTATCACGAATCTGATCATATTAATAACAAATCTAACGCACATTTAGCAATAACTTTGCGTTCTACACTAAAATCGTCCAGAAGTTATGATGGTATATATTTCATTAGTACTAGCGTTGCTTTTACCCTGCTCTTCTTTTGCTCGCAGTGGTAAAATTTGTTTTATTTCAAAATCTCCCTGGCACACACGCGCATACACACACATATATTTTGAGCTCGTATTCAAATTGAAGGTTTAATATAACAATGTTGCGTTTTGTGTTGCCTTTTAATAAGTGCAAATTCTCTATTGTTGCATTAAGAAGATCTTGTTGCCAGCTTTTGCTGCTACAACTTTCCATTCATTCGTTTTTTTTTCTAGATATTGTTTCTTTCTTCAGCTCCCTCCTTAGAAAGTGCATGTTTGTCAAGTAATACAAGATGTTGTTGTTGCTCTTGTTTTATTTCATCTTTTATATTGTTCTGCGTGCTGTTGTAGTTGTCATTGCTGCTTTTTTTTCTTCTTTCCAAAATAATGCTGTTGCAAATGTTGTTGCAGTTGTTGTTGTATTTGTCTCTTTTTTGTTTTTTATTATTTTGTTGCTTATTACAGCCAGCCTTGTGTTCCCAAGTCAACATGTTCATTTTAATGTTGTCCGTTAAGAAACATAATTAAAAATTTAAAACGCAATCAAAGCAAAAAAGACGTAGTCAAAAAAAAAGCCATTCAAAAGACTTAAAAGCAAAGGAAAGGCATACAAGAATGCAAAAGGACAAGAAGTTAAAAAGTTTGTATTTTAAAGAAGTCATCAAAACGAGCGTAGAAGCAGCAGTAATAACGTCAAATATAATGAATAATAAAAATGAGAAAAACATCCTTGAATCTAAGTCACTATACAAAGAGTTATTTAGTCATTATTTCATTAGGGAAAACTCTTAAAAAAATGTTCATTTCGTTTTTTTTTTGCCTTCCTTTCTTTAGACAACTTTATTAAAATTGTAACACTGGTAAACTACTTCATGCTCTTTTCAAATTTCTTTTTTATCACTTTAAATGATCTCTATTTGCCGCTTTGGGTCCTTTTTACATTTGCTGCGAATTCGTATGTATTGCGAAGATGAAGGGAAATACTTAACGAATGAACAGAATTATCTAGAGATATGCTCAGAAATTCGTTTAAAGCACCGTGGCACAAGCGGTGTAGATTTTGTTTGAAAAAAAAACATTAAAGAGCATTAAACAGTTTTTTGGAATATTTTATAATCCAAACAACTGTTAAGGTACTCGAGCCTGTGGCATATTCATATGGCTGTTCCACATTTGGCCAACCTGCCAAGGCAAAAAACCACTTTAAGAGATATTTGCTTTAAACTTGATGCACAAGCTTCAATTGGAAATAGAAACAAAAACTTTAAAATTGGGTATACTCAGTCAACTACCACGCCCACTTCGTATGGTTAATCTAATTTGAGTGAACCTAAGCTCAATTTAAAAGTGTAGTTTGAAAAATCCGATTACTGGCCGTTCATGGAAAAGAGACACTGTCCAAAAATTGGGTCTAGTACATTAATGCCACGCCCACTTCCAAAATAAATAAAAATTTTTATTAAAATGATGTAGGTTGTATGTGTGTATGTTGTTAAACTAAATTTGTTCTGTAACATTACAATGTTTGGCAATGACAAGTGGGCTTGATCTGGCAACTAGCACGCCTCTTTCTGAAATCGTTAGTTTTTTTATATTAAGGCAAGTTCCTGCAACAAAACACACAAAACCACAACTCTGAAAACAATTACTTAATTTCGTCTTCAAACATTTCTTAAACTTTCTGGTCGAGCTGCGAAATCTCCAGGAAATCACTACAAAATCGAGTCGTAAAGAAGCCTTCAGAAATATATAGCAAATCCTGAGATAGTCATGTGGTAACTATAAAAATAAACCAAATCACCGCATGTCCAGATTTCAGGTCTTAGATTATCTTAAAGGGGTTATACAAAAATAGTTACAGAACGCAATACATGTATACGATACATGTATATAAATTTATTCGCGTCGTTCCGATGTGAAATATATGAGCACTAAGTTAATGTTACTTGTGGCTCCACTAATCGTTACTTTTAAAAGTCGCTGTTGGATTTGGCTGCCGTATACGAGTTTTGTACGGAAGTTGCTTATTACAGCCTGCAGGCTAGGCGTGTAACAGCGTTCTCCACTATGCTGTTAACAAGTTTATACTGCCTTCTTCTCGGTGAAGCCTCGTTCAATTAAAATTATTGGGTGATGTTGCCATTTATAGGGAGTACGCTGTACGTTCACATCACTCACCTTTATCTCCCCATTTGATGAAATATTGAAGGCAAATACGCGCTAAGGTTAATACACCACTATGTTTCTAATAGTGATGGTCTTCTGCTGCTATAATTAAAGATATAGTAATTAAGACTGGTCAACTTTAAAATTTTATCTTTCGCAAATTTGAGTGAAAATGCAGCCGTTAAACTTTTTTACTTGCAAATTTATGAATAGCGCAAGAAATATGTGAGTTTAAAATTAACATAAAGTTGTTCATTGCACAATGAAGCGTTTAGATATATGATCGCTGTCAATCAGTTAATTATAATGCCTCTAGTAAAGCTGCAACTATACAAAAACTCCCATGCAATGGTAAAATGTCACAACTACATTATTACAAAACGACATATTGCAGCAAATTTGTCAGATCTTGCTTCCAGCAAAAGTTTAAATCAATATATTTTTTTTTATTTGTCATATTAAGCTAATAGCGATCTCACTTACCCTCGGAAAAACATTTCCACTGCTTCAAAATATGCTTAAAATGTTTACTACAAAGCGGGAGTGTCTTTATTTATTTTTTTTTCTTTTTTTAATTAGTTCTGATATCGAGATATACCGTTATCTCCGAAATGAAGGAACTCGCAGGACAATTATTGAGAATTGAGAACGGTTTGATCTATTTGACTCGCTAAATCCGAAATTCTGCATTAAAATGACAATTAAATTTTACTAACATTGCCTTTAATCTGCTTAGTAGCGCCCGTGCTACCGAGAAGATATCTCTTTATTTGTTTGGTTTAAAAACAAATTGAAAATGGCAGCCATATAACTTTATAAGCTTGAAATATAAAGAGCTATATTTTATAGAAATAAATATACAATTTTTAGTTTTATTCACAATTAACTTCTGATATCTTATTTTAAATAAAGTTGTCATATTCCTCTTAGAGATAATTTTACTCTTACGTGCATACAGCAGCTTTTGTCGAAACGAGATGCCTTCACATTATTGTAAATTAAATGTGAATTAAAGCCAATGTTGTTCATCGCATTTATTGGAATATGGCATTTTTTTGGAACATATTTATCTATATGCTAGTAATTGTTGCAAGTGCCACGATGTCTCTGAAACTGCTGAAATTGTTTTCGAATTTCCAAATTTTTATTTAACTGAATCTGACAAATTGTCCTGGAATTATATTAATATTTGCCCTGCAACTGCATAACGATATATCTCGAAAACTGGAATCAATTTGAAGAAACCGCGGGCAGAGTTGGATTCAGCACCCCAAATAATGGAAGAAAAAACTTTACATTGATCCAGTACAGAAGTTAACCTGAATGTACAAACTTGTGTTATCGATATAACTTTGAATTAATACTTGTTTTCTTAACATCATTAGCGTAGCAGATTTAGTTTAATCGACTATTTATGTTCACATATGAGCGGTATCTACGCAATTAAGGCCTTAATTGAACTCAATTTACAATACATTAACTAAAAAATTGCTCTAAAATTGCGTCGAATTGACCATGCAGTCCTCGTGAAGTGTGTTTAGTGAGCAGAAAATTCTGTAAAATGAACACACTAGATATAGTGGACCAGTTACTAGACCCAACAACATCACGATTAAATAAAAGCGATGACAAGTCTTACTGTTACGAATTTAGTTATGTTTTTCATATTATGGTGAAAATTCAAAATTTTTAACTTAAAAACTAAAAGCTTTTTGAAACATCATTGTTGGATCATGAAAATATTTGCAGCCATAAAATTTCAACTGAGTAAACTATATTGCATATTTGGTGTTCACACATATACTATAACTCAATTTAAAATTTAATTAACTTAATTAAGATCATGTCTGAACAGGCGTTACACACAAGCGAGCGACTTGTCTGGAGAATTTGTATAGAAATCAGGAATTAAAGATCAGTGTTTTTCGTATAAATTTTCTCGGTGAGTCGCTTGCTTGTGCTACATAATCCGAAATGGATTTTTTTAAGAAATAACGAAATGTTTATTTCAAGAGCCCTTTCTTTCGATTAACCCAACAAAAGCGTTCTTAATATAACCAGAAATAATATCTTACTCGTAATATTATCGCTTAGTTAAGTTTTTTTTTTTTTTTTTAAATCACGATTTAGTACTTCTCAGTTTAGTTGATTTATTTTCCTGTGTCGTCAAGTTTAATCTATTTTTGCGCTAAACACACATTTCTCTTTATTTGCTTAATCCACATCACTGTCTTAACCCGCATCTTTAATGAAATGAAAACGTGCGCTTTTAATAGCAACTAGAAAAATGAGAACGAAAAAAAAAGTTAGCAACTTCATGTGTTGCAAATGTATAAGAAATGAATTCTTCAATTCAGCACAATTTGCTGAACAAATCATCAATGCCTTATGAGACTGAAGAACAAGGAAACTATAGAGAAGCAATGCACTTTTGGTAATATTGTAAAATTCAGTTCTTAATACAAATGTAAATACAGTTACACACAACCGATTCGAAACGAGAATAGGGGGAACAGTAGTTTTTTATTTTTCGATAATTGTCTGAAAGTGAATAAAACACAACCGCGAATTATCGTTAAAAGTTCAACATTTTTATGACTCGTTTCATTTTCCAAGTCTTTTTTTAACCGAACTGCAGGTTGAGT
The DNA here is from genome assembly GCA_963932375.1 of Phania funesta. Classification (NCBI taxonomy): domain Eukaryota; kingdom Metazoa; phylum Arthropoda; class Insecta; order Diptera; family Tachinidae; genus Phania; species Phania funesta. The sequence goes on along the minus strand of OZ010654.1, from coordinate 89,653,588 downwards.
TTGAGTTTCAAAATAGTGAACTTTTTCCCGGTCACCCTTAAATTACAACAATACATTTTTAACGCTGAACACTTTTGTAAGTAATTTCGATTTGCTGCGTTTTATTTAAAGCTCTTCACAATGTGGTTGTAATGGTTTCTTGTTCCATTTGTAACACACCCAAATAATCGAAAAAATTCTTTAAAAAAATTTTTATTTTGAAAACATGTGAAAATCGGATATACACTTTTTTTTAAATCGGAGGTTTCGAAATCAAACAGAATATCAAAAACTCATTTTAAAGTAAATACCCCAAAAACACAAATATATTTCTATCCCAAAATATCGGCCATTAAAAGTACTGAGATCAAAATGAGTACCAAGTACTTGGTCCGTACAATACCATTGCATTGCAAGGCAACCTGATCCCACTAGATAAAAAGTACCCGATTTCAGATTTTTCTGATTACATATTTATTTCACAAGGCCTTTCTGTGTATCCAATTCCAGCTATCTAGCTATACTGGAAGTGATCCATAACATTATTGAATCAGTCAGAGAGTCAGTGAATAGTTGCTAAAATATGCAATTTTTACACCAACATATCTATGCCAAAGTTACGAGGGGCGGTAAAAACATCACGAATGGTTTCGTGTAATAAGCAAACTGTGTGCATTTGGCCTGGTGCACTACCGTGGGCCTTAAGACATGAATCTTAATTACGGCAAATAAATCATAAATTGACTTATGGGACATTGGTGTTCATAAATATGAACACCTTACTCAATTAGCATTGAGCTGTTGAAAATGTTTTCAATTTGTTGTGTTTGTAAATTTAGAAAAAAAGAAAATAAAAAGAAACTCGCCTTTAAAGGAAATTTGTATAAGATATAAAATTACTTAAAACGTATTTTAGTTAAAAATTAATTTCTTTCTATTTTTGTTTTAATTTTTTACATGCAGATTTTGACAATTGCCACGCATAATAAAATGCAATTGTATTGCTGATGCTGTTAACTTGTGAATATATCTTGGTGTTGGACATGTTTCTTCTTCCCACTTGCGAATGTGACCGAATTAATGGTGTGATAAAGTACTAATTACTTAATTTATTAATTGAGTTCTTGTTGGTAAAATGCGCTCATTTAAGGTCTTAATTGCGTAACTTTCGTAATTGTGCAATTAAGGTTCATGTCAGAACATAGCTTACGACTTCTAAGTTGAGTAGCGATTTCTACATAGTCCTACGAGTTACTCAGAAAAAAGTCGCACTGAAAAAACCAAAAAAAAAAATGATTTTTATACACACACAGACAGGCCTGTCAAAAATCTGACAAACACATTCACTTTTAATCTACATATATTTTCTAAACACCCATACGACAGATTTTATTTGATTTATTGTCTTAATCTAATAGAGAATTGTGGCTTTTGAGGGAATTTTGGTGTACAGCCTTCGTGCGGCATGCGTCTTATATTTATTTCAATATTATTAATGTACGGGGAATATCGAAGCAGACCGCTTACATTATAGGTCCAGTTTTGTTCCTCGAATTGATTTCAGGCAACCGATTTTTAATTTACGACTACCTCATGCTCTCACTATTTTTTACTCTTAACTGTAGCGCTTTCCAACTGTCGACTGATGACTGTCGGGTTTCTCCCTCATCATGGTGTCTCTTGTAATTGGTAACATTTGTCTAAAGCTTTGGTCCCCATGGCATTCGCAACCCGCCTCAACCTCTTCCAGACAAAATCTGCAAGTATCATCTTCTTGGATTTTAATTTTGAACAGGTTATACTTGAAGCTTTTAAGCAGGACATGCATATATTTTGATTTATTTGTGGATGGTTTTAAACGCAAAAAGGTTTTGGAAAATTTCAATTTTTGTATTAGGATGACTTGGCTTCCATTTTTGAATATGACACTTGACTTTTTGTTGATCGAGAGAATATAAGTTAAGCATTATGATACACAGAAATCATCGCTATTCGACACAGCCTACTGTAGCGCTCTCATTTTTTTCTTGTGCTTTATGGCTCCCTAAAAGATTCTTTCATTTTCATTTTGTGTTGCAATTGTTAGACTGCATTGATGTGTGTTGCAACTTATAGACTACGAATGAGTAGCTTTTTTTTGTATGTGTTTCTTTTTCTTTCCCATTTTTTTATTTTTTTTTTGTCAGCACTGCTTCTTAATAGTTTAAATATATATTTTTTTCATTTAATCTTAAAAACCCAAAAAACAAAAAAACGAAAAAATAAATGTAAATAAAGAAAACATAAGCATACGCCTTGAATTTGATGAAACTAAATAAATGAAGGAACAATAAGAAAAAATTGAAGGAATAATGGAAAAACGGGGTTCTGAAAGCATGAATGGAAGAAGACAATTGCAAATAGAAAAAAAGAACTAAAGGAATATTTTGCAGACAAATCAAAAGTTTGTTTGCCAGTTGATTATAAGATTGATGTTTAACAACAATCTTTCTTTTATTTCATTTCTTGCCATTCATTTATTTCGTACAGGGGATTTCATTGAATACATGTCAGGAAAGGAATTAAAATGTTCAAGTGTGCGTACGTACGTACGTATGTTGAGGAATCTAAATTGAAAAAAAAATAATTCAGCTTAATATTTAATTGGAAAAATATTTATTTTAACAAAACTAGAGATTAAAAAGTAGAAAAATACACAGCTCATGAAACGTTTAGAGCAGGAATTCAAAATATATTTTTGACAGCATTTAGAAGTGGTGGGGGATTTTTTTAAAAGATTTTTTAGTTAAATTCAGCAGTAATTGAAGGCGCATATTTCGTGCTCCAACCACTAAAATAATTTCTTACATTTTGTTCATCCAATATTCTCCGAAAAATTAGAAATTACCCACAAACGCAAATATAAATTAGAGTTCAAATATTCAATGTTACTGGGGTAAAACTCCAATTGACACGTTTAGTCAAGCTTAGAATTTTTACGAAAAAAAAACATAAAAACACATCAAAGTGGAGATGGGCAATTCTTATGTAATTTGCATGAGTTATGCATGATCTCATTTGGTTGTGAGTAATTTTTCGCTCTAATCACGTTTTCGTGAATGATCAAGAGCATACGGAGGACACATGAGTGAGCTTTCATGTGTCGAACTCTTGCGTGGTTGGAAATTTTTGATTTTGTAATTGAAATTTCTGGAAAATAATTGATTATTTCGTTAATTGAATTTCTTTCGTGAATCTCTTGTGACCAATAGTTGTTATGATCGTGGTTAATTTTTCATTAAATTCACATGAGCGTGTGACCACAAAAAAACAAGGCCGTGAGCGTGCACGATCGTGAGTTTAAAGATAATCACGTTTCCAGCTATAGATGAAATAAAGTGTTCGATAACAAATATGTAAATATTGATTGACCTTTTTAATTAATTCATTTGTTCACTTCGCTCATTCCTGGACGACTCTGAAATTTTTTTGCGCTACATACGCTGTTTTTGCGGTCACATCAATGGTGAATGTCGCTTATGTTTTTGTTTTTATGGATCCCTTTTCGCCACCTTTCTTTCCGCAAATCGATTTCAGGAAACCGATTTGTAATTTACGATTACCTTAATCTCAATCAAGTCTCGTGCTACCACTAGCCTTTATTTTCGACTATAGTGAATTCAGGCTGTCTATTGGTGACTGTCGGTCGACATTCTTCCTCATTGTTTGAGGCTTAGGTCCACAATGGCATTTACACTTAACAAGGTGTCTGTCCGTGGTCCTAAGTCTTATGCTTGCCAGTTCTGGACATTCACACACAATGTATGCTACCGTCTCAGCCTCTTCCTCAGGAGTATTGTTCGAAGCTGTGCCCTGCACCCCTTGGGAGGTTTCTTGTCCAACTCTTCAGAATTCTTCCACTGGCCAATAAACACCAGAGTTCTTACAGAGATTAAACCATACTTTTCGTGCGAGGCTTCATTGTCTATCCCTGTCGGAATGTCACGTCCTAACGGTTTAGAAGTACCTTTAAAGATTAAATTCACTCCTCGCGAGGCATTCTTGTCTATCTTTTTCGAATTCCTTATTTTAGCCAGTTAAAACTGTAGTTTCTGCTGAAATTAAAACTGGAGATCGACAGGTTCGCATACTTGAGACCGCGCCTTCTCTTGGCCACGCATCCTTGCCATATGCTGTTCCACTGTGGATTAGAGACTTTTTTATACGAGAGTGTTAACTTCTCTCCGCTCAAATTATTTACCAAGGTTCCTTGCAGAGATAGGAACCTGTCACCGGCCGTCACGACGTGGAGGTATAAGTCAAAACTTAGTTACGGCAATCCATATTTTTGTGCCAGCCAGCTGACGGCCATGTCGCTTACGTTAATATTGTAAGGCTTGTATTCCTGCAACTATTGTTATTTTCGATTCAATATTTTACCAGACGAAGTGTTGCAGGTTGTAGAATAATTGAAAAAGTCAATTTTGAAAAATATATCACTTACGTTGTTTTCGCTTTTTGGGATCATTTTGCTTAAAATGAGAAAAATTAAAATTAACTTCATACTTGAATTAAAATCGGGCTGTGTAAAGGATCCCTAAATATCACTTGCCTTTCTTTTTTTATACGATTAAATCCAACATTGTTACAGCTGAGCATGTTGCAACTCATACTTCATATTCCCAAACAGTTGAATAAATCTCCAGCTCATCCTTTAAATAGTTTAACTTTAATTATTTCTGCTCAAGCGCTATTTTTCTTGCCTTATAACTACTTAATTGTGGGTTACTCATGTGGCCGCCAAATCACAATCATTAGCCTGACAACCCTTTAGTGTCTCAAACTCACTTAACCAGCTTTCCGTGTCCGGCTAGACGATTATGTTGGTTTAACGAATGCAATGATGATGTTGATGGTGCTGATAGCGTTGATGGTTGACGTTACCTTTGTTTATATTTCCACATATAAGCAGCCATATTTAACATTTTATAAGTTGCCAGTGACCAGACGACGTGTTTTAACAAAGTTGCAAGCACTTTCCTGTTTACTTCATTCTCTGCAACGCCGAGAAACATGAAAGCAAATATTTTACAGTTAGTTAGTTGTTAGACATAGTAGTGCATGTACGTCTATTAGACACACACACACACACATACACAAAATTTGTTGTTGGTTTTGTGGTAATGACATTTACTTGACTCGTCACTATCGCGCCCGGACATTTTCATTTAAAGTTGATGTAAGTGTTACTACAGCTACTTGCGAACCACACTTCCGGTCATTTAGGCTTCTGCATCCGTCCGCTTAACACGCTTATTTCCGCTTACTTTGTATGCAAGCAAGTAAATCAGCAGCTTAAATAACAACAAATTATAACCAAATTTCCTTTAACAATGACGACTTGTCGTCTGCCGCATAAACATAACAAAGAGTTAGTTTATTTTTAATTTTAACAGAATTTTCTCTCAAATTCAAAAAAATTGTGGCAAAAGACAAGGAAATAAAATGGAAAATCTTTTGTGTAATTATAACTTAGCCTTAACTTTGATTATAGTTTCATTCTTATTAGCGAAGACAGACAAACAGACCGACAGACACACAAAACAGCCATAGACAGTGGAATTAATAAAAACTAATAATTTCTCAAAGAAAACATATTAAAAGTTTTCCTTTGTCTTTTAAATACGTCTGTCCCGTAATCATCTTGCCTTGGCATCCTCATGAACTTTATTCATCAACTTCATGGACTACTCCATTAGCATACGCACGATTTCACCTTATAGACGTGTCATGCATTTAACGCTTTTGCGTGTCAAAGAACCGCCATGCAAGTTTTTCTTTATTTGTTCCTCTTTCATCCATTACGTCTGGGTATGAGTCTTATTAAATGCTTTAGATGCGCATTTAATGCCCCAATACTTAACAGAAATTTGCCTGATATCAGGATTAAGTTTTTTTAGGCAACAAACTCAGGTTTTAAGTTTCTTTCATACTTTTAACTTGAAGTCACGAATAATAAATTAATTTTGTTTTATAATTGAGCAGGCACATGCTGAAAGAGACTTTAAATAATTAAGATTTTCATATTCTTAGAATAAAGTATATAATTGTGCTCTTGCACAGTGGTCTGTCTAGAAATAAAAATTGTTTACAAAAATGTTTTTTTGTATTTTGCTTATCGAGGTTCTTAAGAGTTTTTCGTCAATATTTTTACTTCATTTACCCGTCACCACGAAAATAAACGGTTGAGAAAGAGAGGAATATGTACGTGGGCGAGTAGCTACAATTGCTATAACGAAATACCTCCGGGTCGCTTTTCCGTTAATTGTGATTATGGTAAAGTACATAGCACACTACTAGAGTTTTTCTCGGGAGTTCCCGGGAATTCATCAAAATTGTCAATCCAAAAATCCCAGAAAATTTGTACCAGAATTCCCGGGAATTTCAACAACCACTGATTGTAGAATTTGTTGTATCCAAATCTGCGGAAAAAAACATTATAATCGCTAATAATGCAGCTATTGAAACAAAACTTTAGATTTCTTCCTAAAAACCAGGCAACTCTAACGTGCAACCGCTCGATATGGCGTGCAAATAGCAAATTTATTATCATTGTTAGCTACTTTTTTTTGCTTTTAAAGCCCCTTAATTTTCTGATGTCAGTAATTTGGTACAAGACAGAACTTTTGAGGGGATTTTAAATGATGCAATAAATCTTATTAATGAAATTCCCAAAACAATTAGAAAGGCAACATGCAATACCAGACTAATATGTAACTAAAATTAAAAATAGGCTAGTGAATGTTTTAATAAAATGAATTTGTACTATTTTTGTTTACTTGTTTGAGGCAGGAATTTCAGGGTTCCCGGAAAGTTTCAAGTTTCCGGACTTACCGAAAAATGAAAAAGTGCCGGTAAAGAAATTGATAGCAAGCTATCTCACGCAAACTTTAAAGGTTATGGGGTTTTTCCGTTCTGTGGATTGTCTTTGCCGTCTGCTTCTAGTCGGTTCATTTTTAGCACCGACTAGAAGCAGACGGCTTTACGTGAAGAAGCATTTTTATTATTATAATTTCGTCATTGCTTAAATGTATTTTAAAAAGTATTTTCAAGTTGAAAATTTTAATTTATTGATGTTCTTTTTTTGCAATTTCAAGCTTAATGTCGAATTTCTAAAACAAAGATGAAATAAAAAAATATGTTCAAAATTAACCTTAAAATAATTTCGAAATTTCGAACTTAACCTAGAATTAGGAGTAGAATGCCTATACAATGAAGGCGAGATTTTACCAAACTGCCTCCCATGTACAGAGTATTGGAAAATGATAAATTTTATTATGTTCGAAAATTCGATATTAATTTCGAAAATTGTTTAAAAAAAATGTCACTAAATTCGAACATAATTTTGAATTTCTGAAAAATAAATTTCGTTTTATGTCACATGCTAGACCAAAGTATTGTGATTGGAGAGGAAGGGAGTCTCACAAAAAAATAAAATTTTAATATTTTGGGCTTTTAAAGCCTTTAAATGTCATTTCAGAAAAAAAAAATAAACCTTTACTATTGGGTTTACGCGTATCAAATAAAGCAAAAAATTATTTCATTGCATCGCATTGAGTAAAATAACTTTAGGGGGCTCAATTGGATCATATGTATTTCTTTTACTTAAAATGCTGCTGTTTTTCTTGCCTCCAGTGTTTTTCGTTTCTCTTTTCTTAAACATTTATGCGGTATTTAACCGAGTAAAACTTTCGCAGCCATAAATATGCAATCAAATGTAAAATTTTAATGTATTTAAAGGGAGTTGCAGCGTAAAATTTGCGTCAACACAATTCAGACGCAAAAAAACTTACACACACGTTCGTGCACTCAAACAAAGAGAGCCAATATAGAAGTAATATAAAATAAACAAATACCCGATATACAATGAGATTGGAGTTTTATATTGAACCACTCACCAATATAGAAGAAGCCAGTCACACAAACACACACACACACAGAGGAAACAGATATTGCAAAGGAAGAATAGAAAACGAGGAACAGCATCAACATCAGCACACTCGCACAGCGACAGTCATTCAATATTTTCTAATCAGCTGCTCGAATTGTTTTTATCCTTGCGAGACAAAGAAACAACAACAAAAATAATAAGAATACAAACAAACTCCCAAAACCAATGGGAATATTTTTATATATTTAAGCTATAAGCATAACGATGTTTAATACAAATTGGTGTTCTGTCGTGACAACAACACTACCACTGCCACCAACACTGGCAACAGCAACAACAAAAGCCTCAACAACAGCCGTTTTAAAAACAACGAGTTTATATTTTGTACTTTAGGTCGATGACAACAGCAACAACAATGGTGACGACAGCGACAACAGCCATAACAATACTTAACGACATTTACAATAATTTCAATATAAAAAAGTCAAAATATTTAGCAATATTAAAACATTGTCGATACACAGAGGGTGAGTGCTTAAGCGTTGGGTATTTGAGTTAAAGTAGTGTAATGAATTGGCATACAAGCCAATAAATCACTCAGCGCAAGTCAGTGACTTTTAAAAGATTATTTCATAAAAATAATGAACTAGCCGGCAGGTGAAATGAAACTCTACAATGAAACAAGCGTCATATTTTTCCCCCAAGGACACAGCGGAGACTAGCTTATATTTTGTAAGGTAAAAGTGGTTTGAAACATGAGATAAATCTTATGACGACCAAAATCATGTCATGCACTTAAAGCAAGTGTAGGCTCCCATTCATCGAATATGAAAATAATGCTGTAATCAGCATATTCTTTTGAGAAAAAGGGTGGAAAATTCTACATCTCCCTAAATCACAAAGCAACATCTCATGGATAAATTAGCAAGTTTGTAATAGTCTCTGGTTATTGATCAGAACCTAATCGAAGATATGGATTATTTTTTTCCAAGTTTCGGTGCAATTTAAGTTCATGCCGGGCTGCGAGGATTAAATGCTTGAATTGAATGCATTGTATTTGAAAAGTGTTCGAACGCTTTCATCATTTGGCCAGCAGGTCCCTCGATGTGCTGCAAGTTATTACTGACTTATCCAACTGAAAAAAAAACCTTGAGCAACAAAACATTTACCCTTTCGGACACTGACGACAAATACATTGACGTAAGCATGACAAGAGCAAGGAATGACAATGGGTCTGACAGTAAGACCCAAGACATACAAGTCAAAGCATAAAAAAGAAAATCGTACTACAAAAGTACAATAAAAAATGTACAAAACAAGTCGACATAATCCACAAACTAAAGGAATGTCTAGAACAAAAGTCAACAGTTCAATGTTGTTAGTGTGAACAATGTCGACAACATTATCACAGACCAAAGTCAAAGTGAAATTAACAAACTTTGGCAGCGTTACAGCCAACGACTGTTTAAGCAAGAAAACAATCAGCATAACTTATAATTTTCTCTAAATTGAATCTCAATCGATTGAATCTATATTTTATGGACGATTTGTTTTAATGAAAACAAATTATTAAAGTTGAACAATAATAGATTTTTAGATGAAGTTTTTTCTAACACATTAAACTATTTTCAAAATAAATTAATTTTTAATGTGAAGCAGTGGGTCTAGGATTTTCCCAAACAGGGCGGGTTGATGAGGAACTTGAAATTCTTTTTTTTTATTTTGAAGGCGCCTGCCTGTATAATTTAGAAAAAAACGGTGACATGGATCCTAAGATGTGCAATCTTTTATTAAAGTGCCGTGATGGATATAAGCTGATGAATTTGTGCAATGGCTTGGGTTTTCTTGACTTTGCCGCCATTGCTAGAGTGTTGCTTATCTGTAACGTTCGCCAACCTCGTTTCCGAAGATGTACTGGCCAATGATGCCGCTGATTCAAAACTCGCCCTAACCTGTTTTTAGGAATGTGTTTCCATCCTCCTACCATATGCAGCAATTTTTTCCATAGGTATTAGGTAATGATTAGTAATTAGATTTCTTTCATTTAAAAGCTTAAATAATTGATTAAGTTACAATTATTTCCAGTACCGCATGATTACATGGACATATGTTCATCTTTCTACCAAAAATTATTAATAGTTAAAGCAACACACTTTGAAAATAATCAAAAAGAATCAAAAGTAATCTGTGAAATTATGTGGATTGTTTTTTTTTTTTTTTTTTTGTTTAATTTCGATTCTATTTGATTATGTGATAGTAATCTCAAATAATCGTTAGTATTTTTGGTTCGCTTAAAATCGTAATCAGCTAGTAAACAAAAGTTTCTTAAGAGTGAAATATAAACCCATCCCTATTCCTTTTAAAATGTAATCTGATTACTCAATTTATTTATCAAACAATTTTTAAATCGTGCAGCTTGCCATGGTGACTGTGCAGACGGTGCCAAAACCATATTTCCGGCTCGGAGTGAGGTGAGACTAAACTAGAATCTAAATCGAACTGGATTTAAAATCGAACCCCATTAAAGCTAAATCAAATGTTTTATTACATTAAATTAAATGATATTGTAAAATCTGAGTACGAGGATACCTTAATTGAAGCGACGATAAGTGTTGCAATGCAAGGAGATTGTAAATGAAATGTAATTTTTAAAACAAGCACTGCTAATTTCATTGAATATAATTCAAAGAAATATTACGGCATACTGTATATTAGACATAGGCCAACAAGTTGGACCAATCAAAGCTGAAATATATATTGGCGCTTGAATTACATCTGCACAATAGTAGATGTTGTGGGCCGGATTATCTGCCACTATAACTCTAACGTCCATCGCTCTCTCAAACCAACACTAATGCGTATTAAACAAGACAAGGCAATGCACAGTGTAACTATTTACCCTATAAAGATAATTTCACTATAGCACTTATAGATGGGGTTTCATCAAACGAGTTTAAGGCAAATTCAGAGCAACCAAAAGTCACGGCGACTTTCTCCCACACTACAGTTTATTTTTCTAAACGACTTTCGATGCCAAACTTCCAAGACTATCTATTCTCTTGCCGATTATAGCAGCCTTTACCAATCATCGTCATTCAATTCTTTCGCAACTTTTGGCCATCAAACACAATATTAATGAAATGCTCAGCCGATATGTTCCGATAAATTTTGAGTGAGGTCGTACGAACAGGGTTGCCTTTAATGCACGTCAGACCCAATATTGTGTGCTTAATCAAGGACGCATGACATGCTATGTGGCTACATCTTAAAGAATCAGAAGCTCTTGATGTTATTGACATGAAAAACTAGTTTGATGTTCGTGGGACTAAACATATATTTCAGAGAGCCAAAGTTGCACTCAAATGTCGCGATTTTTTTTAAAACGGTGTTAGAGATACTTTACTGCATCTGATCTCCTTGTTTATTACACCTCCCAAATCGGACCGAAATATGTGACCCGGTGCTGCAAAGTCTTTTTTGAAGGTTCTCGACCGCAACATCGACGGCATGTTGATTAGTTGTCATTGTTCTATCTTTACTACAACGGAATGTGCTTCATTGATATCAGTCTTATATTTTGTTATATTTTCATAAGCATGATGACAAATCGTTGAAGGCCCAAACGCTCAGTTTATTATTTTATTTTTTTAATTTGTTATTTGACATCATATCTGTAGTTGTTCAATGTGAAGTACGAGTTTTAAAGTAAGAATCGATAGCTTAGACCAAGTGGCAACTGCAGGAAACGTTGAGGTTGAGTTAAAAATATGAATCAAATACTTCTATGAAAATTTGACTTCTAGGATACGTGCTACACTAGGATGCTGCGGCCGACATTTGTACAATATCATTTTCCATACATAATGGCAGAGACATCGGTCTTTCGATTTTAAAAATAATTTCTTTACTACCTCTAACACAGTCCCTTCTTTTATCCCTTCTTGGGATTTAATGTGTGTGTGTAGATGGGCGTGTGCGAATCCTTGATTATTTATTAATATTTATAAATAAAATAAATTCATATGTGTGTGTGTATGTGTGTGCAACCTTAATTTACAACATTAACAACACAACATATGGAAACAAATAGGATTTGCCTTATTTTTGTTTCCCATAAACCGATTAATTTTAAAACTTTACAAATAGTCGGACACATAAATAAAACAAAAACAAAAAAGAATGTATCCAATACACTTTTTCATATTTTAATTAAAAACTTGTAACAAAAATAAACTAAATCCTTTTAATACGAAAAATTATCGAATGAATTTGTCACACATATTTAACAACACACAATTTAAATGGTTTTATTTAAACCCCGACATATTTTATTTAAATAACCATTTGAAGCCATTCACACATGAAATGTAGTTTTTAATTAATAAACATGATGGAAAAAGGACACCAAGCTGGTGACTTTAATAGGGAAAGTACCCTACTGATTTCGAAGGATTAAAGAGAATAATAATTATGACAGGTCTATTCAAGAAAAGTGATCACGCCCTTCATGGCCAATCAATCAAATAATATTTTTTTTTATTTGATATTATAAATTTGTGTTTCTCTCTAAATCAGAAGCTTCAGTAGTATATCAATCTGTATTTACGTCATGTTGGACAGTATACAAACGAAGCTTTAGCGAATAAAAACGAGCCGCTCAAATTCAAATCAGTTCGTATCACTCGTTTGCAAAAGACGTAGAAAAATATATGGTTGTGGTAATCATAATCTAAGAGCAGCATTATTATGATCGAATTTTATATTTAACACACATAGTTGTAAACAATTCGATCCAATCGCAAAACATGCTATAAGAGTTCAGGAAACAAATTATTAAAACCTTAAAATTGACATTTCTTCAATTGCGTAAATTACGAGACTTGTTTCATGACGGCCGTCTTTCACTTTTTGTGCAACTTTCAACAATTAATGTGAATTTTATAGGAAAGTCAGATCAAAAATAAATTAATTAAAAACGAAAAACATGAAAAACTTTTTAAAAAGAGGAAATATAATTCAGGGCGTTGCCTGGGCATAAAATAAAATATTCCAATGGAGTAGAGGAGTAAAACTAGGGGTTAATATTTTTTATAAATATTTATGGCCTTTCATAAAAAATGTGCTTTCGGATTTTCCGGGTTAATGGGAAATAAGTACTTTTATTTTATAATTCATAGTTGTATTCTTACGTACTAAAACACAGGGTTGTGTTATTAAAATTAGGGTGACCGGCGTGAATAATAATAATTATTTAAGTTAGCTTAAGTAATCGTTGCTGGCAGATAAGAATTAATCGAGAAGAGGAGCCGGTTATTTGATTCATCCCCTAGACATGCACTTAATTCACTGCTTCGAATAGGTGTGCGCTCTCTACTTCTCTACTACGAAACCAAAAAAGCCCAAAAGGTCCTCAAAATTCTCCTCTTAGGTGGCCTATATCTGAAGAGTGTCAATCATGAAATAATGGCTTCTTATTAATAAAAGGCATCATTATTTCAATGCCCTAATTGCGTGCCCTGCAGATGTGCCATGTGCAACCAGATGATGCACACTCTCCCACTTATCGACTAGTCATTGGTGTTTTGTACACCACAACGACCTCGTTTTTATTCTTTCGTAATATCAGTGAAGATGTTGACTTTTGTTGGCCTTATGGTCTCACCCAACGTATTTATGTCTGAAGGGCTGTGTTAGGGACAGGGAGCCGGAAGTATATTTCGGTTTTTGATTGACCTATAAAAATTGCCCTAGCGAAAAGCTGTTCATGTACCAGCTGCTCTCCACAGCTATCTGTGCTAGGGTTTAACCCGGAGTCACCGTTTGGTATCAGTATTTTATAGCTATATATTACCAGGCTGTTGGTAACAACAACAAAAAATAAATAAGTCAAGAGAAGAGCGAAGATTTGCATGTTAAATTTTTTCTACACTATTCTAAGATTTAAGAAATTAACTCTTTAAAGTCGTCAATTGGGAAGTTCTGCCTTATACCCCCTCTTGGTGGAGGCCGGGAATAGGTGGTTGTCTCTTCTAGGAGTTTGGCTATATAATTTGTGCGCAGAGAAGTTAACAATCTCTTATACCAAAACCCTGATCCACGGCAGAGAGGGTGTTTGGTCTCTAGTTTGCAAACTCTGGATACCCGTCGATCTCCAGTTTTAATACAGACCAGTGCATATGTAGCTCTATCAGGGCAAACATCCTTTGAATCAGGAAGCTTTGGTTTAAATTGACCAAGCCAGGAATACGGCAAAGATGCGCAAAAATGTCTCACGAGAGGTGGACGGGTCAACATTAAAGGAGCTGTATCGTGGGATTACGATAGGGATCGCAGGGGGTGGACAGGTCAGTCTCCAAAGATACTGCTGAAAAAAGGACTGAGACGGTAATGCATATTCTGTGTGAAAGTCAATCAATTGTGGTTAGCATGCACAGGCAGGCACTTGTTAAATGTAAATGTCATTGTGGATCTAAGCTTTAGAGAAACGCTAGCCATTACAAAAGATTTTATAGGGAGAAAAAAGGTCGACAATTACCAGTCGACAGGGTAGAGTAAAGGCTAGTGTTAGCACGAATGAGAGTAGGGTAGTCGTAATATACTAATAGGTTGCCTGAAATCAATCCTTACATTAATACAAAAAAAAAAAACTACTGAAAACTTGTGGAAATAAATTAGTATAAGCTCTTTAATAATTAAGTAAAATAAATAATATTTATGGGGAAGGACAGAGAAAGATATTTACCATAGTAGTACTCCGCTCAGTATAGGCTACGACTGCATTCACAAAGTTGTTCAATTTTGAGTCACTTGTGTGCTCTTATTCAATTACCCAATATTCCAACAATAACTCTTTTATTTCACTATTATATTTTTCTAACCAAAATAAATAACAAGCTCTTGAAATGCATGATTGAACAGGCAAAGCTTACGAGCCTAAATTATTGTGTAAGTTTAAGAGAGTTACGGAAATAAAATTTGAAACAATTTTTGGCAGTTCATTTGCGAGAGTGTAAAAACGGATAGCTGACGAGGCTTTTAGTAAAACTCATTGCGAAATAAAACCTTGGTAGAAAATTAAAATACTTAAAAGTAAAATTAAAATACTTAAAAATATTAAAATTTAACTTTCTTTATAACTTTTTCAAAACTCTCTAACAAGTGAAGGATATAATAAAAAGTAACACCTTAAAGTTAACTTTTTCTTTAGATGTTGAAATACCAACATTTTTACCTCTGCACGTATGCTTTAGTTAATTTCGATGCACTTTTTTTTTTTTGCTCAATCTCATTCACACTTGTGTTCTTCGCAAAAAGTTTCACGTTACATGTTAAAAGTGTTGAAGTGAAATTTCAGCTGATGAAGATCCCACTAAAAGCATGTTGGCAAAGGTAACACAACACCTTAATACCTGCTTGTCGCTCCGAAATAAATTCAAAGACATGCATCCATCCATATTTACGAAGCTCAAAGCAAGAGAACATTTTAGTTGACACTTTCCTTATTTATTTGCTTTACATGGCATCCCCCTCCCCCAAAAAAAAGTCAAAAAGAAAATCAAAAAGGTTTATAGATAAATTGCTTTCAAAGCATTTTAAGCTGCATAAACTAAAAAGTTAATTTTGTCATGGGAAATTGTGCTGTTGTCCAACACCAGAGACAAACACATTTTTTATACGTTTTAAACTTTTAATGCAATATTATGATTAGATGCCTTAAAGACGTAGGAGGAATTATTTTAGGTGTGAAAACACAAACATATATTTATTATCAGATATAAATACGGGTAGCAAAAATCGCTAGAACTTCGCTACATAAAATGCACCAAATCAAAGAAACGTCTCAGACAGACTGCAGTGGAAAATTACTATTGTGGGCAAAAAATAGTAAGACTTTTTAATTTAAATTTTGCGCGGAAATCCATTCGTCGAATTTTTTTTCTACGTTGGTATGACTGTCAGTGACATCTGTGCCAAATATCACATCAAAGTAATCAATAGTGTTTAGTATGCGCTTGTCTTTCGGAAGTACAACAAGTGCATTCGGCGATTTTTACAATAAGTGAAATTATTCAACAAAGAAGTTCCATTGAATTTTGTGTGCGGAATTAAAATTTTTGGTGCCGAAACATTCAGAATGTAGCAAAAGGCCTTCGGTGATAATTGTTTGTCGCGAGCAAGTGTTTTAGATTGGTACAAATTATTCAACGAGGGCCGAGAACGTGTTGACGACGAACCACGTCCAGGACTGCCATCAACATCAACTGATGATCAACACGTCAATAAAACCATGGAATTGGTATTCGAGAATCGACGATTAACAGTCAGAGATCTTACTGATATTGTTGGAATATCGGAGGGATCAGTGAAAACCATTTTAAAAGTTCATTTGGGCCTAAGAAAAGTGAAATCATGATTGGTTCCAAAATCACTCAATTTTCTTGAAAAACAGCGTCGCGTTGACGTCTGTCAAACAATGCTTTCCGATTACCAGGATGTCATTAAACGTATTATAACTGGCGACGAGTCTTGGATCTACGCTTAACACCCGGAAACAGGCGATCAATGGGCCGAACATCGTGCCAAAGGTAAGCCGAAGCCGAAAAAACCACGTCGAAGCATGTTAAAAATCAAGGTCTTGTTGACAGTTTTCTTCGATCATCGAGGTTTGGTGCACTCCGAATTCCTTCCGACTGGCCAAACTGTCAACAAGGAATACTCTTTGAGTGTTGTGCGTCGTTTGTGCGAAGCTATTCGTAAAAAGAGGACGGAATTATGGGCCGACAACTCTTGGTTTTTGCACCACAATAAAGCACCGTCGATACCGCATTGATTCTTCGTGAGTTTTTCGCCAAAAATTCAATCAATATCGTTCCGCAAGCACCGTGTGACTTCTGGCTGTTCAGCAAACTCAATTGAAGACATTAAACGTGAATCGCTACGAGCATTGAAGGCTATTCCGGAAATTGACTTCAACAACTGTTACGAGGATTGGAAAAAACTTTGGCATAAGTGTATTGCAGCTGGGGGGATCACTTTGAAGGGGACGAAATAGATTTGGCAGAATAAATAAAGAAATTTAAAATTATGAACAAAGTCTTACAATTTTTTTTACAATCTGTAACTTGCTAATTCATTCAGAGATAGTGGATAATATTTATTTCAGGTTCACGATTTATCGGCATAGACTATGATTGCCATTAAACCTTGTTAGTTTTTAATAGCAACTATGATTATTAGACAGACCATTTAAAGTGAAGGAAAGAAGCACCGATCAAATTATGAATTCCTCACATGTAGAATTTTGGAACGAATTTCCGTCATCCCTTGTCAAGTTTGGTGGAAACCGGTTTGTCTCCAAACTTGACAAGGGATGACGGCAATACGTTCCAAGATTCTACATCAAAACATCCCTGCCGGAATATCAAATCAAGAACCAATTCTCCACCTCTTTGCACATGTTTATATGTACATACTTCAGTACGTGTGTGTGAAATTTAACGGCTGGACCGATTTTGATTAAATTTTTTTGCATGTTAAAGTCGGTCATTAAATGGTGGCGCCACAATCACGCTCAAAGCTTCTTCATATTATTTTTTATGGAATGCCATAATATGGGTACAAATTAAAGCGGGTTGTGCAAGGAAAGTGTCTGCTCTGACCACTAGTTTAATGTATAATTTAATGCCACTTTTATTTCCATATAATTTCTGCCATATATCCCATATACTCTACTACATCTCGGTAATAATGCGTTGGTTGTTTTTTAATTCCAACTCTTGTAGTCATCTGTGTTCTATTTTAATTTCTATGGGTGTAAACAACAACATCTCTCGTTAATTGATGAATCCGTTTAAACATTATTTCAAATAACGGCGAGTCTATGTTGAAAATGTATGGTGGACATATTATTTTGGCGATGTCTGTAAAACCTTTTGTTTTTGATTTAGTCACTGATGTCGTTCAAAACAAGCTATCCAACGGTTGATGGTAAAATTCGAGACAACTTATTTGATGAAAACTTGTCCAAAACTGAGCAATAATCCGACAAAAATAACAGATCGCTTTATAATATCTCCACCTTCAAGTAAAGCGGGGCTTGGTAATTCCCGATTACTTCCTATACAATTAAGTAGGTTCTTGATTTGATAGTCCGACAGGGTGTTTTAAAGTAGATTTTTCTGAGAGAACGAAAAATGACACTCAAGATGGCAAAACCGGAAACCGAAATCTACACAATTGAGTAGGCTTCAGAATATTTGAAGAGGGATCCGGATTTTGGTCCGGCCATGTGAACATGAAAAATTGTTGTGTGTGGAATGACGCCAACCCTCAATATGTTGACCAGATGGTAAGGCATGCACACGCTTTACTGTTTGTTACGAATTTTTAGTTGCTGAAATAACGAAATCCCTTGGAACCCCGTCAACTATTTTATTTTTCATGGATTATTCAGCCTTAATAAACTAAAATGTAGCTCAACATTAGATCAGGCGTGAATTTAGTTAAAGGAAAATATGTTTAACCAAGCCCCACTCATGAAACGTCTTTTTAAAGACCCGATGCGAATTTGAATCTTCTTGAACGAGTACAAGAGAGGGTGACATTACGGATATCCAACTATATTGACTCACTGGAACATCAGCGCAATGTGGATTGTGTAACGAAATGTGCCCCAATGGAATAAGGAAACTTGTTCCTAATACCTGAAGATAAGTAGGTACAAGCAACAAGTTTCTCTTTAAGGACTCAACTGTTCGTGATAGATTGGCCAGTATAACGCATAACGCACTACAGGGAAATTCGTTCTTTCGGCTCAACAAGTAGAAATCGGATTCTGCGGCTGTACGTGATTAAAAAGGTAGAATCTTTTACGATGGATCTCGATCGAGTCGCAAGAACTCTATCCTGAAGGCAAGCAGGACACTCAAAAGTGAATTATATTTTAGTATGTCAGCGTTGCTAGCCTTAAACAAAATGCAGGCTGCTCAACACTTCTATTTCTAATTTAAGTTAAACCAGACCAAATTTCCTAATCAACCAGGCCAAAGTAAAAAAAAAGTAAAAAGATCCAAATAATAAAAAATAAATAATGTTTGCTTTAAATAAAACAATAAGGAATTGTTGTATTAAAAGAGAAGCGTAAAGAAAAACTAAATCTATATTAATATATCTCAGCTTCTAATTTGTGGCACTAAAATCAAGAACTTACAAATTGTTGTACAAGACAAATAAAATTGCAGGAAAGGGTAATGGGTGTTTTTTTTCATTGCTCTATCTAAATAACTTTTACGTGATTTCAGGGACGGTTTATTTTACGTCATTGATCCAAAGCGAATTATGTGCAGCGAAATGGTCAAACAAGACTTCAACATTTAGAACCAAGCTACTGTTGAAGCCTTGGTTAATTCAGAAAAATACAACATTCTGCTTGATGTGTTTCCAATTTATGATGACCATTAATGAACAATGATTGCTGGCTTCGCCATTCTTCAATGGATTCGAGTTTATATAGCAGAGCTGTACAGTCATCGCGGGGAAGGTTACAAAAAGTACCTCAGGCTCATATACGAAAAATTTCGTACTCATCAAAAGCACATAAAGTTCCCTTTTAATAAAGATGCTTTAAATTTCATTTCATTTTTAATACTTATACTTTTAAAGAAACACCCTTTAAAAGTAGCAGCAGCATTGTTGTTGTGATTCGTATCTTGAGAGAAAAAGGCTGTGTTGATGGGAATACAATAGAAATGTCTGCTTCGTCCAGCCAAACACAGCAACAACAAATTATTCTTCTATTTATAAAGATGACGATAATATTGGCGTTTTCTTTTGTTGTTGTAGTCGTTGTTGTTGTTATTGTTTCCATTATTGATGCTGCCATTGTTGCTGTCGCTGGCAATAAGTAATCAAGATTGTATAGCAAATTTGTTAAATAACAAAACATTGGAAATGAAATGATAGCAACTACTAAAAGTATTGCAACAAAAGCCACAAAATAGACACAACAACAAATGGACAAACAACACATTTTGTGTAACTAGACAACAATTGGTTGGGCAAATAATTTGCTAAGAGGAAGAACAACAACAACTACAAACGGCACAATGAATGTCTTAAATTAAAACCATTTGTGAGTTGTGTTTCGCTAGCCAACCTTAAAAAAGGGAAAATTAAGAAAAATATGCCCTCAACATCGTCATTATTATCAACGATGATGTAATTACAGCAAGCACCACCGACCAACAATTGACATTTAACAGTTTTGTGGAGTGCAGTAGCACCAGAGCATGAGAATTGTTTGGGTGTTATTTTTTGGCCTATTTGAGTTTAACAAAATATGATCTGATCTCGCATTAGCTGAGTGCCCGACTACCAGAATGGCAACAAAAAACGTGGTCAAGGTAAATATAAACTAAAAGCAACATATTATGATTGAATTATATGGTTGTCAGCAAATCATATTAGGTAATAATGGCCATTTTTGTACGATAAAGAAGAAAAAATTGTATGTTGCTGAGTGGCAGCGGCTGAAGTACGAACATATGCTAAAGCCAGCGAAGTCACAGCACCCTCCCCCAAGTGGTGCAAGTTGAATGTAAAGTAATGTATACATTTCAACCTCACTAAAAACTTCCCATAGTGCAACTTGATTTATGTACTTTATTTAGTAACTTGCTTTAAGCTGCTCTAACATTTCAAGATTATCTCAAATGCCCCCGAAGGAATAAATGTTAGACGAAATGCGCAGAGTTGGACAAGCCAAGTGAAAGGCTAGAACAACAGGAACTTTTTGTGCAACATGCGGATTTTAGAAATCGCATTTCATTTTTCCATGATGTGTTTATTTCTCTATTATTGGTCTTTTGTTGTTATGTTGTTTGTCTGTCCGTCTGTCTGTTTGGCTGTCTGAGTGTTTTGTGTCTATTCATTTTTCTCCTGTTTGGCCATCCTGGCACAAAACATAGACACACCGTCGTACATACATACATTGCGCCAGGTTTGGTGGATGGCTGTAAAAAGAAATAAGTGAATGAACGAATGAACGAATGAATGAATGAATGGGCTCAGCTGTATTGTTGTGAAAAGCACAAAACATTTAACTTCTACCGGATGTACAGATGCACAAAATTTTGCAATCATGCCATTTGTTATTTCCGCTTTGATGCAAACTGAATGGACAACGTTTTTAAATGTTTGATACAAATAAATAAATCAATTTGATATTTGTTGACAGTTAGAAGCAAATAATTTTTAAAAGAGCGAAGAGAAGAGAAACAACAACACCACAACAACGGAAAGATAGCAAACCATCTGTGAAGATTGTGCGGGGGGAAATCATAATAAACTTAATGAAACTTTCTTCTCCTCATATATATAAAAATCACGTGTTACTCGCTAAACTAGCACCTCGCTTGTGAGAATGTAATGAGTTGCATGATTCTTTTAGACCCAATTTTTAAGACAATTTCTATATACTACCTTTGCACACTTTTCATCCAAATTATTTATCTCATTGCGTTAAGAGTAGCATATCGGGTTTATACTAGAGTAGACGATGTGTGAGTGGATCACGAATTGCGACATCAAAAAATTGGGCTGGTAATGGTGGGTCACGCGCACAGTGAGGTTTTCGCGTACCGGATGCCTGAAGCAAAGATTATAGCAAATTCTGAGACACTGATTCCAGGCAGATCATACGATCACGGAGTGTCTGAACGTACTCAATGGAACGTTGAGGTTAACATCTTCACGAACAATCAACCACCAATAAAGGTATTAGAACACCCTAGGGTTAGATCTAGGGCGATTATAGAATACAAAACCGCTATAAGCGACTACTAAGAGCATGGCGCCCTGTGTATTACTTTACTTACTTATACTTATTATGGTGTGATCGGCGACATACGAGCCAACGGTCTGACAATTAAGGCCAGAGCGAGATCGAAGAGGTGGGATTAGGTGACGAGAAGCCGATGAAGTCCACGAAAACGGAGCTGAAAGGTTGCGCAGAGATAGTCCATACAGAACTGTGGAATGAGAACATGGTAGCAAAGACTCTATGGGAAGACCCAAATGGGGATAAAACAAGGAGGTTTCTGAGGCTCAGCAAATCTGAAACCAATAAGATGGTGGGTATACTGACGGTTATGGAGTGTGCGGATAGCGATAAATGCAGGGTATTAAGGGAGGACGGCAAAACGTTTGCACAACTAAAACCCCGACATTTCACAGTCGACACCTTACGGACGTCTCTCATTTGAGAGATGTTGACTGGCAACTACTCAGGAGGTTTGTTCGGTATACAGGCTTCCTATGAAGGTGGAGACTTTTCAGAACAGAGAGCTCACTACGGGCTAAAGTACAGGCCTACGTATTTGCCTACGGGCAAGGGACCAATGTCCTGTCCTCTCCGCTTAACCTAACTTTAACTTTGTGTGTTCTAAATTTCTGATTAGGTAAAACCAGATTTTGAACAAAGTGAATGCGAGCACATTTCATAAATTCGTATCTTTGTATAAAAAATTCATTTATACATAAATGCAGCAATTTGCATTTGTGCGAAAACAGGAAGGCTTTCAATTCATTTTCATTTCGTTTAAACGAAGATTCGACTGTTTTCGCCTTGTGGCCTTCGAGAGTTATGCATCTTTGTCCTACATTTCATGATTTGTAGATTAATGCCACCTCACTTCTAAGACTGCTAAACTCAGGAGTTCATTTAAAGAAGTCTTCATTTCAAGCAATAGACAAGCTTCAACTCTCGCTTTGTCGCATTTTGCGATATCTTCAAAATCGCCTGAAAAATCTTTAGGAACAGTATAAACTTTGCGTTTTATCGTGAAGAAATTACGAGTTGTTTTGCAACAATTCCCACTAAATATACTCTGGCCTGAGGTAAAGATTTGAAGAGGAGATGACAATCGTGCCCGTTGTGATTTTTTATTCATGTTTTCCGTTCGTCAGACAAGCGGTCATTCCAGTGCAATAAATTTAGCAATCTTGGCAATAGGCCCGTTTTAACTCGTGCCCTACTTTGAACCATTTCCAGAAAGCTTTGCTGCGATCTAAACGAGCCACAAAGATCAGCTATTATCTCTCTAATTTATAGAGGGAGTTCTTTAAAGATGAAGATAATCATTTACTGCAGTTTAAACTCGTTATGCCACTCGGCAACTAACCCGCCGTTAACATTCCCAATGAGTCCGCATTAGAATAGTGTAAAAATTAAAAAATATTAGGCCAATTCCGTGTACAACTTCATAATAGCTGACAAGACCTTCTCACACAAACTTTTGACAGAGGGTGGTAAAGTAGATATTAAGAGATCAAATTGCAGAGGTAGCTTAGACACTCTTCCATTTTATAATTTTGAGTACTTATTTATCTGATATTTATATAATTTCAATAATCATAAGTAGAAAACTTTTACACTGAGCTTTATTTTCTTAAACGCAGCTATAAACACTTCCCTGTTTTAATAAAACTTATTCCCAGCCATATACGAGTAGAAGGACACAGATAGAAATTTATTCGTGTGTGCATTTCAAGGATATGGAAAATTTCATCCTTTCTATCTTTTTAGCAATCAAATTGAATTTTTACAACTTTTCACATATGCAAATCATCCATCCATCCATCAGTATCCTTCATATCGACTGCATAAATTTGTGGTTGTAATAAAAGGACATCCGTTTACCCTGCCATTTGCATGTGTGTTTACATTGGTCTTTGAATGAAAGTGCGAAACTAATCGCATTAAAATGGTAGAGAAATGATTTCCATTTCGATTGAATTACCGTCGTACTACCGGTATTTTGTGTGGCTACAAAATCCAACAACACATTCTTCTACATTCGTTTAGTCCAAGGTATTTGTGGAGAGGAGGGAAAAAGCCACATACATAGTTTACAAATGTGGGACAACTCATAAACTATCCGGTATTTGACTCTTAATTCGAAAAGAGAAAGTACAATAAGGCTAGGGTATTAACCTATATTTAAGGCAGCATATTAAGCAAATTATGGTAAATAAAAAGTTTTCTAAGTATTTTATACGAGTATTCGACTTTTGGTAAGACCCAAAACTTTTTTATAAATAAAAAGTTAAACATGAAGGTCTTTTAAGTGAAAAGCTTTAAAATCAAAAAAAGCCTTATGAAGTCAAAAGAAATACTAAGAAATATGTTTAATTGCGTTTCAATTAGACATTTTTTACAGAAGAAAATAAAAGCTTTTAATATAGAAAGAGCTTTCAGTTAAAGTAGCTGTTGAGAGATATACTATATTATTAAAAAAAGTTATCTGTACTCTCAATAACTTTTACATCAATCCATCGCTAATAAAAAGCCATATATTACAAATTTTTATTGTAAATATTTAAAGAAAAAGGTACAAAAGCAGCTTTTAAAAAGTTTTTACTCAGAAGAGCTATTTCTATCCATTTAAGTTTTACATGAACTACTGGATATAAATAGCACCTACTACTAGTTTTGTAAACAGTAGCTTCTGTAAAAACTTTTTTTTGGTAAAAAGTACCTATGCAAAAAAGTACCATTAATAAAAAATTATTGGAAGAAAATAGAGAGAGAGCTTTCAGAAAAGTAGCTGTTGAGAGTAATGATATATTATTAAGAATGTTTTCTGTATTTTCAATAAATTTAAAATCTAAGTATCCTTATTAAAACGTCCTATAGTACAAATATTGAATGTAAATAATGTTAAAGAAAAATCTTTCCAATACCAACATTTCTCAGTACAAAGACAGCTTTTAAAAAGCTTTCATCACAGAAGGGCTACTTAAAAATATGAAAGGTAAGATTTGCATGAACTACTTGATATAAAAGGTGCGATCCCGTACTTTTTGAGAATAAAGAAAAATAACTCTCAATTAGATACTAAAATGTTTAAAAGTACGGGAACACTAAGAACCAAATTGTTAGCCCAAAAATGTGACTGTAGATTTTTATTATTTACTTAATGCAACAGCTGATGGTTTTAAAATCTTACCAAATGAGCCCGAAGAAAAAGTGCAGGCTGTTTTGGGCAGGAAGAAGAAGAATATTATACTCTCAAATTCTCTCTTACTTGTCCAAACTTTGTGTGCAGGAACAGTTTTGGGTAAATTTGGGAAACCGCGGGCTCCCAAAGTCCCAAAGGGATCGCACCTAATACCAACCTACTACTACTTTTGCAAAAAAGTACCTTTCCGAAAAAAAGGACTTTTAGCAAAAACAATCTCTTTGAAGGGTGTGTTTTATAAAAAATACCTTTTATAAAAAAGTACTTTTCATCAAAAAGTACCCCCTATAAAGGGTACCTTTTTATATAATAATAGTTTTAATAATAATTTTAATAACCATTTGTAATTTTAGACATCTGCCGGTTTGAGTGGCTACTATTTCTGCCCTTTTCTATAAAATTTAATTAAAATTTTTGGTAATTACTTATAAAGATCTTAAATTGAAACTTAATAAACATTTGGCTAAATAGTTGAACACAAAACTAATTTAAAATAAAGATGCAGCGCATCAGCTAAGAGGATTAAATGATTATTATAAAAATTCAATTAAACGAGAAAATTCAGCCATAAAACCAATAATTCAGCAACTTCAGACAAACTTGTTCTGCATTGCCATACAATTTTATTAAAAAAAAAAAAAATATCAAAACTTTGATTGTGAACTCCATGAAATAAGCGTAATTAGTTCTTAAAATGTTGAAATATTTGTAGCTACAATTCTCTAAAGTTCCTTAATTTATCTATAATTATTTCACAATTGTTATGCGTAGTCTGTCTCTCTATCTTTCTGCTGGTACTTTTTATGACGTTGCTGCTAAAAGACTGGGGCATCATTTTAAAATTCATTCCCTCCACTTTCATGTGTTTATGAATTGATTTTAAATAAACAAAAATTGTAAAAGCTTTTTTTCTTAAACTAAAGTGTGTAACAAACACAATTGAAAATAAAATGGAGAAAACTAAAAGAAGAAATGATATATAATATTGGTTGCTTGGCTGGCTGCTTGGCTGGTTAACTTTTCCACTGCTCAGTCGTATATTGGCACCCACTTGAAAATTCATTGGTTTTTCGATTTTTTTCTCTTTTTGCTACTGCTACTACAAGTAATATTTGTAGCTTAAAACTTTCTGTCTCTGTGTGTGTGTGCTTAAGTGTGTAGAAAGAATATTGATTTTGGAAAGTTCTATAGAAACTATAAGTTTATGTATATTGGCGTTTATATTGAAATTGTTCAGCGGTTTGCAAATCGAAATCAGCATTTCTCATTGTAACGATTTTAAATAAAAATAAATATAACAATTTGAAATGAATTGAAAAATACTCAACACACGCTCACACTCGCACTCACACTCACACCGACACCCACTAACAACAACTTATTCTCATTTCAACTACATATAAAAGTGTGAGTTTGCCGTTAATTTCCTCTCCCTTACAAGTACCAGTACCATCGAATACACAGCAACTTGGCAACTTGAAAATTTTTCATATATGAAAACGTTATTTGCATTTGACTGTGCAATTGTACCAGCCGAAACTTGTTATTGTTGCAATTGTAGCGTTTTCATGCTGCTTTTACTACAACCGACAACTATTTACATACTTGTAGTATTGTAATATGGCTGCAGCTTCAACTGTGTTGAAGTTGTTGCCATAGCAAAAATTTATTGTTACATTTGTTGCAGCCAAAAGTGTGGAAAACTAAAAAAAAAGTTTTTGCATCAAAACTTCATCACTTGTGTGAATATTGGCTGATTGTTCGGTTAGAAAATTCGATAACTTTTTCCGTCGCCCAAACCCCTGCTTTTGCTGTTTTCTTAAACAAAACAGTTGCGAAATACTTTTCGATATTTAAACTATGAATTTTGTGTTTGCTGGCGGAAAAAAGTTTAGTCGCTGCCTAAGGATTAAGTAACCGCATTTATAGGCAATACATTTTACATGTTTACCCAATTATTCATTTGTATTGCATACTTATGTGGGCGGTGTAGCACAAAAGCGAAACAAAGTTCTCTTGCTCAGCAAATGTGGGGGTGGGGGAAGCATTTTAATATATGATTGCATTTAATTTTAAGCGTGTTTTTGCACTACAGACGATAGGGATTTGATTAGAGTCTTTAAGCGGCTTGTAAAACATGATTCAGAATTGTGAATAATTGTTTACTAGTAACCGTTAAAGCGAAAATGTTCTAAGTCAGAATAATTAAATTAAATGCAAATAAATGTTTCCCGTATGTTAGGTTGGATTGTGTCCTCGTTATATTTTATTTCGCCTAGTGGAATTACTTTAGAGTTTCTTATAATACAACTTTGATCGGCTATGTGCCAGTGTACCACCCCATAGTCCGAATCAACGAACATTTTACTTTAATAGTTCGTTAAGTCTGTTAAGACTTGTATTATGATATAAACACAGCTGGGACGAATAGTGAATCTTTTGAAACAAATATTAGTCAACGAAAGTTGTGCCTATAGAAACTCACACAACGAGTTCATCGGTTGAAATACATCGCGCAAACGAACAGCAAACCAACGTTAAGTTTTTTAAGTGTTTTAGTAAAATAAAACTTTTTACTTTAATGGCGTTTTCGGTTCTTAAATAAAATGTTGCCCTCTTAAGGAGTACATGCTTAACACCGCCTTATGATTTGAGAGTTTGCGCAGATTATCAACATTTTCAAGGTAGGGCATTCACATGAAACCTTTTTATATACAAAATATTGTATTCGAATTTATTTCGGCACCATTTTATTTGGCAAACCTGTGAGCAACGATTTTCTACCCCTACAGATTAGGCTGAGTGACATATGTATACCACAAGCAGCTCGCTTCAGATCGTATCACAGGTTACGTAAATAACTTTGGTGCCCATTTCCGTTTGTTACACCTATCATGAAATTACTTGGCAAGACTTGTGAACTGCGGTCTTGAGATAGGTACCTAATAGTGCATTTAAATGTACTGAGTATTAGTCTTGATCTTACGATCCACAGGCTCCCTTCTAGAAAACATTTGCACACTATTTTAAGTAAAGCAAGACTAGCGTTAAACTTGCAAGGCTTGTATTTCTGCCCCTATTAATTTTATCAATTCAATGTTTTACTAGGCAACGTTCTGTAGAATAATTCTGCTTCAAAAACACAATTTCGAAAAATATGTCAGTGGCGGTATTTTCACGGTGTGGGCTCGATATGTTGAGAGCAAATTGAAATTGTTCTATAAAAACGAAAGACGAAAAATCTTAGAATAAATTTCTCAAACTTACAGAAGAATACGTTAATGAATAAAGCTGGATTTTCCAAAGAGTTTATTATTCTTATTAATCCGAGACTCTGTTAAACAAAAGGACTGTAAAGTGATGGGTGCTTTATTGATCACACGTTACATAGATCTGTGTAGGAAATTAAAATTTAGCTTTACATATTTTCCAATACTTTACACCCTTACACATATTAAAGAGAGCGAAAATTATCTGTAGGGTGTATGCATATTGAAATAGAGAATCGAGTGCCACATAGTATAAAAAATATTTTGTAGAGTAAACGAAAATAACAATTTTGCAGCAGAAAATATTTAATAAATTCGATTTTCAATAAATTAAATCAGTGATTTTTTTCGCAATTGCTCCATAAAAACTTGTATATTTTTATTAATGAATGGGGGGATATCGAAAGAGACCACTTACATTCTGGGTCCCTTTTCGTCCCCCATTTCGCTTCTCAAATTAATTTCAGGGAACCGACTTGTAACTGTCGACTTTCTTCCTCATCACGGAGTCTTTTGCAATTGCTAGCATTTGTCTAAGGCTTAGTTCCCCCATGGCATTCACATCTAACAAGTGTCTGCCCGTGGTCTTAAGCCTTATGCTAGCCAGTGCTGGACATTCACACACAATTTGCGCTACCGTCTCAGCCTCTTCCAGGCATAGTCTGCAAGTATCATCTTCTAGGACTTTCATCTTAGCCAGATGGTACTTGAAGTTTCCATGTCCTGTCACTAACGCAGTGATCCAGCTAAAAGTAGCCCTACTATACCCGAGCACCTTGCTGACCTTCCTGCCCAGGGGCTCTTTGAGCACAATTCTAGCCTGTTTACATGTGGTATTCTCCCTCCACCTATTCAGATGTAATGAATGAACTTTAGCTCACACTAGGCCATTCCCCAGGGCAACCCTGCGTTCTGGTCCACAGAAATCCACATCAGATCCCCTTTTTGCTTGTTCGTCTGCTGTGCCTATGTGTCCCTTAACCCATATCAATGTCACCTCATTCATCGAGGCACATCTGTTCAGTTTCGGAACATATTCCAGCACCAGTTTGGAATATACGTTCACTTGCCTCATGCGTTTTATAACTGACTGATTGTCAAGTGCAATGAGAACCCTTTTCCCATGCACTCGGCTTTCATGCAAGTGATCAAACGCATGCAGCAACCCAAGAAGTTCTGCCTGGTAAATTGATACGTACCTCCCCAGACACAGACTACAGGACAAGTTCAGCTCAACTGAGATTACACCTGCTCCTGCCCTGCCACTCATAAGAGAACTATCAGTAAAAATGCTGATATCGTTCTCCATACACTCGTTGTGTATAATGCCTTCCGCAATGAGTGTCCGATGCAGCCTCTCGACTACCTTTCTTCTACTCATGCGTTGCATCGGCATCTGAGCAGCCCTAACTTCTTTCTCAACGAGGTTCAGGATACTCTTATGGCCGATGTTTGGCCCAAATCTATGCCAAACCGCATCGCTTGTATAACTTTTTTTTCCTTGATATCAAATGCGTTTAGATTTTTTATAGGTCAAGTTAAAAAAATTTTTTTTGGAAAAAAACCCTTTAAAATATTCATTCATTCATTCGCCAATTAAAATTATATTTTACTGCATTAAACAACTTTGCCATTATTGCCGATTGTTATAAAATTTTCCTTGCACAATTACAACTTCGCCATGAATACTTTTCTTAATTTTATTTTTCTTTTTTTTCCGCAAAATTTTCTCTCTGAGTTCAATTCTCAATTACGTCGATAGTGTAACAATGCATTTATGATTTTGCTTCCTATATCCGTTATTGATGGCTGATTTGTTGCTACATGAGTCTGTGAAAAGTGCGGTGAAGCTTTAATAATATTTTGCTTATTGGCGCCTTCAACATTTGCTTGCACGTAGAGGCGAGGGAGTATGACGTTGATGATTATGATTCTGATACACTTGAAGAAACTTGCAAATTATCAAATTTCCCAATCAACGAGCCAGGCTGATTATTTTCAAGTGCACAAGAGCCCAACTATAGCAAACATTAGATTTGGAAACACTTCGACTCGTTCATACTTGCAAACACACGCTCAACGACAAAAGACCAGCCAAAGGCTATCAGTTTTGATTGAGGAAATTTTTAAGTTCTTTGATTATTATTGACATGTTGCGGCAAAGTTATTGACTTAGTTTTCTTCCCATAACAAGAATAATATGAGCGAACCGCAAAATAAATTTATATCAGTTTTTTCTTTGTACTCAGCCAGTAAAAGCTTTAAGGTAGTAAAGTTTTTAAGGACGAAATGAAAATATCCTTTGTTTATTGTTTAAATTGTATTAATGTACGAGTATGTAGTTAGGCAGGGATATTCGGTAAGTAAATATTTTCTTATAATGTTACTGGTCTGTACAAAATATTGTAATAACACACAGTATTAATTCATATTTCAATTACAAGCTATTGTCAGGTTTAATATTATGTCAACAAATATTTGCAGAACTTAGACACACATACACAAATGTATTTATTTATATTCAAATAAGAATTTATAGTTTCTAATGTAGTGTATGTATGTGTATATCAGCATATATGCATCATACCATAGTTGTTGATTATTGCAACCTGTGTTTGTAGGTTTGTTTTTTATACAAAACTAAAGGACTCAACCGATTTGGTTAAAATTTAAAAATAATTTTCCTAGTAAATTGTAAAAGCCAGATCCTTGAGCAAAAAATCATAGTCAAATGAGAAAGTATTCAAGTGTGAATCAGACTATCAATACAAACGGATGGAAATTTGATAGTCAAATGGCTGACTTAAGAACTAAGTTGACTGGTTCGCCGCCGACAGTGCGCTGCCGCAGTTTTTCTTTCAGATTGCAGCGGCAGAAAATCCCCCACTGAGCTTATGGGTTATCAGAGTACCGTGTTCACTTTAGTGCCGAAAACTTGGGGACCTTTTTTTCACATTTTGCTACTTTTTCAAAAACAGGTCTATTCAAAAAATTTAGTCGACGAAAATTCTCATTAGCCACCACTGCCATTACCCACCCGAAATAGCTCAGCTATCGCCGCCAGAAGTATCACGTCGGCTTCTTCCTCTGCTATTTGCTCGAAGTATACAAATATACGTGTCTTTTTTATTTTATTTCAAGTCTCATTGTGTATACGCAGAAGGTAATAAGGATATTTTACTTTCGAGTTTTTTTGGCAGTCCGAACGATTAGTTTTGTATTTTTCTCTCCAAAATCTATAAGTACTGTGGGTGGGCGGGCCTGTAAAGTTAAAAATATACTCAAATACATTTTCTGAACTGTAAAGACTACAGTAACGCTCGCTGGAACATGGCCGCTGGCCGATAAACAAAACTATTAATTTTTTAATCAGAATTCATGTATTTTTCAATGCTGAATCTTTGAGTATGATCGGAGAGGTGCACATAAACGAGACTTGAGCCAAAAAACTTGCATGATTTCAGACATGTACATAAACGTCACTCAATAATATAAAAATATTATTACTTTATTTAATTTAATTAAAAACTCTTGACCAAATATTGTAATTTTCTTTTTGATTTTAAAATAAAAAATATTTCTAAGCATTAATTTGCTTTCCATAACAGTTCATTCAAAAAGTCCATACTAGAAATTTTTCCATATGATTTTTATTTACCTTCAAACGATACGCTTATAACTTTAACTATTGATTCGTGAGTTATAGCGTTTTGTGTGAAGCAATTTTTGTTATTGAAAAAAAAAAATCCAGTGGAAACCAAACAATGGCTTGATAAATATTATCGGAACTCTGCTCCATCGAGACTAATGGTAGAGAAGTGGATTGCTGATTTTAAACTTGGTCGTAGAAACACATATGATGAAGAGCGCAGTGGACGCCCAAATGAGGCTGTTATTCCTAAAAACATCAAAAAAATCCACAAATTGGTTATGAACGATCGCATATAGAAGGTGCCTTCTGCTAACATTGTAATAATAATAATAATAAAAAATAGAAATTTGTTTAATTCGACTACAACAACAAAGTCAGCATGAACCTGTTATCGTAATGTATTAGAGCTTTCAAGTAGAGTCGAATTATTATGAATACAAAGATTAATTTGCTCTTCAAATCAAAGCAAACAGCAGACTGATCTCAAAATTATGTTAACGAAACACACGCCTGATAGCAAGTTTAATAGGCAACAAAGTAAACTCTACTTAAGGATAACTTTACTTACATTGCGGCATTAATCTTAGCTTTTTTAGCAGACAAGAAACAATTAAGACCACACTCACACACACACATATTGTGTCTGGCTATTAAAAGTTTGGCAAGCAATTTTATTTAATTTTTTTTTAAAAGAATTTTAAGACAATTTTTTTTTTCTCTACAGTTAAAAACGACATTTCTTTCTATTGTTTGTTGGCAACTAATATGCAACATGCATGACTGAACCGGAAATGAAACTTTCAAGAGAATTTAAATGTCGATAAAAGTAACCAAAAAAAAGAAAAAAATTACCGGATATGGTTAATCGCAATTAAACAATTATGGCTCTTTGAGGGCAAAGAGAATATCAAATTAAAAGAAATTGACCAAAATATAGTTGTATTAAAAGTGATTGACTTTTCACAGCTGACCGCTTTAATATCTCATTTAGATTATTTCAACAAAAAATAATCAAATTGTTGTTTTTACTTTAATTTTACTTGATTTGGTTGCTTACAACTTTCCACACGTCTGCTTGCCTTGATTGAAGGGCTAAATAATTGAAAGCCAAAATTCGAAGACAAACTTAAAAACTTGCAACACGAATGGTTGTGCGTGCATTCGCTTTTAAGATTGAGTAGCAGGGATGAGCGCGTGAAGGTCAGTGCCTAATAGGCTTGCTAACATAATTTAAAAGTTGATCATGCAATTTATTTGAAAGGAACTTAAGACTTTAAGTTTTACCTAAAATTTGTGTTCACTGAGTTCAGCGAACGTCAGAACTTTTTCTAGTCTAGCTTGCCCATCTCCAATAAGCATCTGATTTAAGTGCTATTCTTCTTATATCCGTTAGAAAAAAAAAACTAACTTCAATGACAAAATATATGAAGTGACAAACGCTTTCCTTACGAACGTGTTTTTCATTTGTAAAATGTACGTGATGATTTTTCAACTCTTCATATTTAACAAACTGTGTGGACACACACACATACCTGCATACATACTTATGTAACAAGTAGGAGTGCTATATAATCGGTCAAGTGGAATCTAATGCATTTGTCACTTCATTAAAGCCCGTTGCTGAAAATAACTACATTTTTAATTAAAACCCCTGCAAAAAAATTTACTCTACACAAAAAAAAAACTAAATAAGTTTGATTTAATTGAACTAATTAAAATATTTAATAGTCCCTGAGAAGGAGTGTCAGAGCTGCTTGGTCGATCAGCTGAGGTGGTTGGCCCCTTTAACACATTGTAAAAGTGAATCAGGGTCATCAGCTGGCAAGCACAAAGGTGTGGCTTGGTGTTAATGACTGTACTAAGCTCCTGTCTAACAGCTTTCTATACCTGTCGGCTAAATAAGTCGAGCGGAGAGAAGTTAGCACCCTCTTATAAAAAAATCTCTAATCCACGGTGAAATTTCATACGCCAGCGATGCCAAAAGGGTGCTTGATCTCTAGTATGCGAACTCTGGGTACCAGTTGATTCCCAGTTTTAATACAGATTTACCCTTGCATATAGAGCTCTATGTGGGTCGACATATTTCTCTCCATTACTCGTGAGAATTATATGAATTCTTTTAAGGAACCTCGATTTTAACTGACCAAAAGAAGAATCCGGGAGAGGTGGACAAGAATGTCTTGCGAGGAGTGGACAGATGAATTTCTAAACCGCAGCATTCCAATAGAATTGGACAATGAAGCATCACAAGAGGTGCAGAGATTAATCCCTGTAAGAACTCCGGGCTTGTTGCCCAATGGACGGCCAAGTCTTCAAAAATATATACAAAAGCAGTGTGTTAAATGGCATGTTTAAAACCACAAACTTTTGCGCACAGAAAACCTGGCGCAAATTGGCGATATTTGTAGCCAGCGGTATTTGTAGTTGTGTAGCGTGCTGTAGTCAATGTGTTTAATAGCTAAGAATAAGCCGAATACAGGTTCGATTTAAATTCAGCACTCTGAATAACATAAAAAATAACTTTCGATTTCTACGGTCCAAAAGTTGACCTGAATTTTTAATTTGGATCCAATATAACATAAAGCCTCAGAATTTATCTAAATGGTTCCGGGCAGCTACAATTATCTGAAAATAAGAAGACAAGACAAAGAACTAAATCAACATAACTTCTTTTCTTATGGTAGGGTGACTGTGAAAACAACAACAAAAATAACTATGGTAAATCAATGAATGATTGTAAGTGGGTGTTGGAAACAGCTTCTGGTCTAAAAAAAAGGCATAAAACATGTACAAAAACATGGAAGAACAAATAATAGTATTTGGAAACGTCCTTTGGGTCTTTCGATCAATAACAAAATAAACTAACCTCAATTATTTACCATTCATAGGATCAACACTAACTCAATATTAAAATATTCTTGCCCATAGATGAATAAAACAACAAATGAATATAATTCAAGGAAGCTGCAAAAAAATACTGTTCATCAAAAAAATTGGATTTGTAATGCCTGCTAACGCATCCTACAAACAGCTGCAATCAAACCAAACAAGTCAGTCGTCTTTAAGAAAAATTTGGTTTGTATGTTTTGCCTGGTTTTATTTTCTAATTTTATCAGCAAATTGTAAAAAGCAGAGAAGAAATAAGTTTGTTATTATTTTACGATACAAAAAGCCTTGAAAACGTAACATGGATTTTATGGGTCTTTGAACGTTTTAAATTCTTACGCAAAAGACTTGAGTTTAAGTTGTAGTGTGACATTTACTTAAAATTTATAGTTCCTCCAGGGGTTAAATATTTGTTTCTCCAATGGCAGGTATTTCTTACAGAGTATTTATCACAGAGACAAGAAGAAATCATATTAAATGTTACGTATCGGAAAAGACATTGCTGCACGTTAAATTTAAACGGAATTTTAGATTTTTTTAGTTTATAAAATAAATGAACTAAAAAGAAATAAACAATATACCAAAATTGGAAAATGGATAAGAACAAATTTTAAACAATTCTCAATAAAATCAGGCAAATCTGATCATGTTTTTAGATGAAAGCGATCAGTACCTAAGTTAAGAAAGAGAGAACCAAATCCGCAGTCCCTCTTAATATCACTAATGACACTACACTGGATATGAATGCATTGATTTGCCTTCAAATGTATCTTGCAGTTTCAGTCACCTCTTGAATGTGACACTTCCAAAAACTTGATCTAACAAATTTTAAATAAATTGTTCAATTTTAGCACAACAAAAATAACACTAAAAAAAAACTTACTGTAAGGAACAGGAAATAAACATTTTGCCTTGATGCCCAAGAAAACACACTTAACAAACACTAGAATACACCGGCGAACACACATACACACTCAGAACGAGAACAACAAACAAATCAATGAAATGAAAATGCCAATGAAGCTCACACACACACAAACGCTAGCATACTAAGGAAGGCATAGCAGAAGAGCAAGTAACAAAATCTAAAATACCTACATGCAACAATGGAGGATTTGCAACAAAGATCACAATCAAGCATTAAAAACTAGATGTTATATTGACACCTACACACCAGCAAGCCCAGCACTAACATGCATGTGCAAACGTAACGATTTTGTATAAGGTACCAAGGTGTGTATGCGTGTGTGTGTGTGTGCGTATGTGAAGGAATCTGTATTTATTTTGATTGTCGCCATTTGCAGAAGGAAATGAATGAAAAATCAAATTGAAAATGCTACGAGAATAAAAGTAAAACAGCAACATTAAGAAAATGTGTAAATAAATACAACAAATCAAGCCAGAAGTAGCTTTCACATTCAAACGCACTACCCTTTAACACTCACTCTCGCTCACTCCCATTCTCTCACACTCATAAGTACACAGCTTCTCTCCTTTAGAGAACTCATACGAATCAGGAAATGTGTTGTTGACTTTACAAGGTTGCACTGTTTATTTTGCCAGCAAATTTATTCTTCTTTCATTCGTTTTATTTTTTTATTTTTATTTTTTTCTGCAAGTCTTTCTTTTTCACTTGCAATTCATTCATTGTTGTCTTCGAAATTTAGTTTGTGTCGTTGTTTGTTGTGTTCGAGACAGATTTATTGTGTTTAGCTTTGGCTATAAGCCTAAATAAATATAAATAAAATAAAATTCTTAATATAAAGTCTATAAGAGATAACAACGTCAAACACACACATACACACACACACACACACACATGCACACACAGCAAATCACATTTGAACTCTCAAACACACTTATCTAAAATCAATTGATTTTATAGATTCTGTTACGGTTGACTTAGCGACAATGATGATGTTGATACTGCCAAGGGACACCAGTTGTTGTTATATTTTTTAAGTGCTTTTTTTTGCCAGTTCGATTAAGTTTTAGCTTCGAATGGCGCATGTACTGTTGTGTGTAACCTTCGAAAATTCCTAAGTGGTAATAAAAGTGCAACTTAATACTTTTTATACCAAATCGCATGATTTAGGCTGTTGAGTGCATTTTGCAGGATCCAGAATATTCCTTAATATTATTTGTTTTTATAACAAGCAGTTTTTTTTTTGTATGTTGAAAAACATTTTCAGGAAAATATTAGAATATACAGAAAAATAAATCTTTAGTTTTCCCTAAAGAATCATCAGCAAGCCAATACAAGGTAGTAAATAAGACTGCTTTTCTCTTGAACAATGAAAAGTGTTCTCTTTCCGTTATGGCATATACAGGCCGTCAGCTGGCAGGAACAAAGATATGGCTTGTCATAACTGAGTACACTGTCAGAACTTATACCTCCACGTAGTGGCGGCCGATAACAGGTTCCTGCTCTGCAAGGAGTCTGGCTAAATAAGTCGGGCGGGGGGAAATTAACACTCTCGTATAAAAAAATCCCTAACCCACGGCGCAATAACATTCGCCAGGGATGAGTGCCAAAGAGGGTGCTTGGTCTTAAGTGTGCGAACTCTAGATACCAGTCGATGTCCAGTTTTAATACAGACTTACCCGTGCATTTGGAGCTCTGAGTGGGTGGACATATTTTCCTACATCTTTTTCGGATTCCTCCTTTGGCCAATTAAAACTGTCTTTTCTGCAGAATTTAATCTCTCCGGCTTTTGCGAGGGATTCATCGCTTCAATGGAGATTCCGACAGGGATGGACAGTGAAGCCTCTCACGAAGAGTATGGGTTAATCTCTTTAAGAACTCTGGTGTTTATTGCCAAATGAAAGAATTCTGAAGAGTTGGACAAGAAACCTCCCAAGGGGTGTAGAGCACAGCTTCGAAGAGACTTGATTGACACTAAGTTAATCAATATCGCCCTACAATTAAAAAAGCATACACATTTTCTATTGTTATGTTTTCCTATAGTTTTATAGCCAAGTGGTAGTATAAATTATAAATGAACAAATCAAATAACTGCAAAGGCGAGATAATGCAAGTCACACGCAATTCCCCCAGGTGCCAATGCATCCACAAAACATTATTATTAGTAAACAAAACAACACAAACGGACATGAGCGACCGTTCGGGTCTCGTTCCGGCCCCAAAATTCCGTTTCGAATCCCAAACAATGGCAGCGTAGATTCCCAACGTAAGCTTATCTTTTATAGCTTTGCCTTTGTTATGCCCTTGACCACCGACATACTGTACAAATATTATCCTTTAAAAAAGTCACTATTAAATTGTAAATTTAAGTCTTCCTGCTACGTTTCATTACGAATGAAGGCAGTAGAAATCGCCTTCACTAACCAATGATTTCTTACTTGGTTTTTTAATGGTTTTTTTGAGTTCTTTTGGTTTCAAATTTCTGCCAACACAACAAAAATATCCTGTTGCATTTTCCTAAGCACTGAGACAAATATTAATGTCTCAAGAGAGGATTTAACAACTAACGAGTACCTACAGCAAGCAATCACTACAATCAAGTAACATTTAAATCACGCAAATCTTATTGAATATACTTTTACACAAAGTCTTACAAAAGTAAGAAAAATAAATAAATTGCTCTAGAAGTCAGCACAATTTGTTTTGATTATGCTCACCAATCATTTTCACGAAGCCGAAGTTGAGAGATATTTCAAAAAAAAAGAAAGTATTATTAAATAAAAATAGATATTCGGCGAAGGAAGCAAAATTTAAAACCCCATTTACCTGTTTTGAAATCATTTGTATTTAAAACAATGTCTTTTATTTCATTTAAAATCGAATGGCTACAAAAAGGGCATCAATTTTGATTTGACATTATTGTAAAATTTTTCAGGTGCATTTTTTTATTATAACTTTATGTTTATTATATGATTTCACTCTCTCGTTTGCAGAAATAAAGAATAATTCTCCTGTTTGAGAAGTAATATCGAGTACACACGAGGGAACATCAGAGGAAGAATGTTTTAGCAACTAAGTTTCGTTCTTTTGGTACAAACGAAGAAACCATAAAGAAAACATTAAACGAAACATTAGTTGTGAGTAAATATCACATACAATATTAAACAAATTTAAGCAAACAAAAAATCAATACGAGTAAACTGCGTAAACTAACCCATAACAGTCATTAAACACCGCTACAGAAGAGGGAACATAAAATGGAACATGCCAGAACCTGCACTAAAGTTTTCGCGTATGTAGGCCGTATTGCAACTCATCTATCAACTATGGCAATTTAACCCTTTTCGCGCAAGATTTAGCGGTTTTCGAGCCAGTATAGTGCGCGTTTTATAAAGTCAGGCCACAATTAAATAAGTTGTAGACGGAGCGATCAGATCAGCAGAAACACTTTAAATTTTGGTAAGCAGATCTTATGTTTAAAAACTGGGTTAAACCAACAACAACATTTACTGCAAAACAGAATTCTGAGCAAAGCGTTCTGACCTCGTACGTCATTCCCAGTCTAAAAAACAATGTAACTTTTTAGGTTCGTGTCCGCAGTTTCTTTTAAAAGAGTTGATTAAAATCCATATCTCAACCTCTTAACTTTTGACAAATTACTTGCATTTCCGTATGCAAACGCTGACATGCCGTCTTCACTAGTCATAAATCTGTTCAACCATTTTGCTC
Organism: Phania funesta; assembly: GCA_963932375.1. Classification (NCBI taxonomy): domain Eukaryota; kingdom Metazoa; phylum Arthropoda; class Insecta; order Diptera; family Tachinidae; genus Phania; species Phania funesta. The sequence continues at coordinate 89,614,200 of OZ010654.1, read as the reverse complement.
TTCGCTTAGAAACTTGGCGCGGGAAGACTGTCGCTGTTGATTGCATTTTGGTGTTCCAACACGGTTGTCCGAACACCGAACAGTTTTTCCTGATGTTTGATAATTTTTATTGATTCCAAGCAAAGTTTTGTCAACCTTATCAAGAATTTCCACTCTGACCATTTGCAAAATACGCTCGCTGGTCATATCGAAAAATAAACAAGAATATTTCTAACTTTCGATTATTAATAAATTATTTATATCAACACTATTGTTTGCAATTAAAAATTAATTTGAATAAAGTAAAATTTACGCATACGGTGCCTGCTACAGGCAACCGCTACTGTGTTTCAGACTTGGATAGTCGAAATTTTCAAATGTTTTTTTTTGTCCCGGTAGTCAGTAAATACACATTTGTCTTTTATAAGAGAGTCTCTGGGAGGGATTTATGGATTTCGGCAGAAAATTATTATGCTAAACTAGATCGCCAACCTGCCGATCGGTCGTAAGATTATTCTTTGTAAGGTTTCCTTAAGTCGGAAATCTACGTTAGGTAACCAGTTAATTGAAAGTAAACATTACGCGTGCTTACGCTCTGATTGGGCCTAATTTATGTGCTAGAGTAATCAGGAATCGAAACAATATCATGGGCGCCACCTAGCGACGTGGCGGCATACGCAGCAATGACTAAACAAACAATATATTTATATCTCACACGAAACTTGTTTTATACAGTTAAACCGTGCCCCTACATAATTGAAAGTTTGTGATCAGTAAGATGTAGAATTTTTTATAGATTTGAAAGGAGAATAATCTTCCAAACGGATTTTTAGGGCTGGAATTTTATAAATATTTTATTAGTACATAAAGTCACCAGTACTAGCTCTTAACTGTAGACTATCCTATAATATCTTAATGCTCGAATTAGCATTGAGTGTGTTTAGAAAATCACTACTAAACTTGGACCCGATTGGGTGATTTAGATCAAGTTTATTATCAGTTCTTTTGTACAGAAAAAAGTATCCGCACATAACCCAATCATTGTTCTCTTACACGAAAATTACATCAACCTGCAAGTAGTGCGCTTTGATTAGTGCAGGCACTAGTACTCTTCAGGACTAGTATATTTCTTTTCCTAGTAATTGTACCTATAAACAACTAAGGCTTAATTTCCTGCAGGGTTATTACACTTGTTTTAAACTTAGTATTTAATTTTGTAAGTCTTTTTTCTTTGCACCCTACATTATTGAACATATTACGTAACTAACAATGTAAAAATCCTGTCTTACAACCAAAGAATTTAATTTTGTATAAATATTCAAGTTTGGCGATAATTTGTTGACCAAATTTACTCTGTTTAACCATTAGCGGTAAAAACTATTTGTGACAAATCGTAAATCAGCTCCTCTCGTTGTTTTGAATATACAAAAGTAATTAGTAAAGTACAAAGTAACAATTTTCCATCCCTGAAACATACCATATATTATGCACTTCGTCTCTCTTACTATTTAATTCTTTTTATATTTAAGTTGCCTGAATTTATTTCATGAAAAGTATTTGATACACTTGATTGCAAATATTTGAGCCTTCTGGGTGACTACAGCCAGTAGTAAGACAGACAGCCAGCAACATACAGATAAATAAGCAGGAAGCAACAAACAAACGAGCATCAAATTATGCATTCAGTATTAAAATTAAGAACACACTCTCTTACTGCTTATCAGTCTAGATGAAATATATAAACATTTTGCGATAAAAATTATTCTGTACAAAAATTACAAGAAAATGATAAATATTTGCATGAAATTAATTCTGTGACAAAAGGTAAGAAAAGAAACAACAAATTAGTATGCATAGGTGTATGTGTGAGTGCGAAGACGGTAAGTTTGTGCTTTATCGCAATGAACTGCACTGAACTGTACTCCAATCAACTGAACTTAACTCTAGTGAAGTGTAAGATGTAAACACTCATATCATCTATTTATGGAACATACCACACTTCCCTCTTGACGTAGATAAATTACAGAAATGTCAAATCCTACTAAGACTATTAGAGAGGGGAAAAAGTCAATTCCAAAGTGACTTTAGTAGATTCCCATATCGTATAACTGGCTCAAGATTGATGATTGCAAGAGGTGATATTTTTTATATAAATCGATAATGCACGTCTTGGGGGTCTTCAGTGCACTCTTGATCATTATGTGACTCACTAAAGATAGATTTAATTTTCCTTTTTACTAAGTAAAATTGTATTTTAATTTTGTGTTTACGATTTGTTGTTTTCTTACCCAATATTGCTAAGAAATTTGGAATTTGAACTACAAATCTGTTGTCACCTTAGTTCCTACGAAGACGCACACAAACATGCATATTATCGTAAATTATTTTCAGTTATCTGAGATGACAGACAGTCAGCCTGTGAATTCAAATGAATATGCGAGTATTGTGTGACAAGTTTGAAAATGCAAATACGAATAACAAAAAACTCAATTTCACTGCAAAGGGTGATTTCTAACAGAAAACAAAATACAAATATTAAAAACAAAACTTCAGAAAAACTTTATAAAAAAATAATAATAATTAAAACTTAAATTTAAATTCTTATATTTTGGACTGAATACAAATATTTTCCCTTTCCTAAAGTTGCAGTCGTTCATAAATTCCCCGAATAATGTTCACTTTATTTTTTCTGCAGTTTGTAATAAATAATTTTAGGTCAAGATCGGTTGCTAAAGTACAGAATAGCACTACGATCAGCAAGGTGCAAAACAACAAATCCCTTGCCAGTTCTTACAATGACAGCAAGCAGGCAATAACCTTTACAATTTATAGAACACCGAATGATTTGTTTGTGGACCGGAGATGATTATGAAGCATATCCGAAATATATAGAGACGCGAATTTATTTACCCTGTAATGCTGGATAAATCTAATACAAAAATTAATTATAAAGGAAATTTATTTAGATTAACTTATGTCACCTTCTATATATCGGGTAATTCCAAATGGTTAGATGCGTTTCACCCCCTCAAAAAATTCCATGTTGTCTAGGCTCTTCGTCTTGTTATAGAATTATTGTTCTTTTCTTTATTTTTAAACTTTGATTTAAGAAATTTTCTTTTGAACAGCTGTTCAATGAAGGGAACAAAATTTCCTGGGAAAATTCATGATACCAATTGTTTACATCGAACTTTGTAGAAACTAAAGTTTTTATAGAACCTAAAAGTTCACTTTTTTGTCGCGATAAAGGTTATGAAACCTTGCAACAAGCTTTGATATAGTACAATGAAAAACTCGAATAGCCGATCATAATTTCGAGCCGGTAATGTACGTTTAACGGTAATAGCGCGACGAATGTTGTCTTGCAAATCGCTAATCGACTGTCGAAAATCGTTGCTGTTAAAATGCACGATCTTGCAACGCAATTCACGGGTGAAATGGCTGACCAATCGCTTTTTACAATACAATGGATGCCGCCGAATTAGAATAAATTATCTTAAAATTACTTCTAATATTTCTTTAATATATTTCAATCACAAAAAGGAAATATTTACTCCCTTCCCCCCTGGACCACATTTTAAAAAGGCTTGCCACCATGTAAACACGTTAGGCGGTAGGAACTAAAATGCGAACTGCATTTTTAACGTGCAAACAATCCAAGTAAATTGGAGCAACAGCGCGGCAGTTCAAAGCCGTTTTAAACGTTTTTGGGACTAAGGAAATCTAGAAAATTCTCTCTTCCACACACTTCACACACCCCCTACGTATAATATAAATATTTTAGCATTTAAAACTGAAATTGTAATTACACATGATTGTAGATATTCTGTTCTATTTCTGATAATTTATTAAAGTTTTATTGAACTCTTGGGATTTTTCGCACCTGTTAGCAAATGTTAACTTTGCTTTTTCACCACATTGTTGTTGTATATTTTATGTCAGCGTGTGTGTGTGTGAGCTTAAGTTCTTATTTTATTCCATTTACTTGAAATTGGCATAGAAGTGAATGTAAATGGATATTAATGAAAAAGTCATAGCTAGAAATTAACTAAGAATTCTAACAAATGAAGTAAACTGGTAATTAAAAGATAAATTAATACAAATGTTTTGCAATGAACACATCATGACTTATATTTTAATGCCCAATTCATGGTTTAGTTTGTAAACATTTTAAAGATCTTCTGCGAATTGTTAAGAAAATTATTTTTTGTGCTACGTTCTGTTCTGCAGAACTAGTAAAATATACACAACCAAAAGGATTTACAGTAGTACAATTTTTGAGTGTGTGCTCTTCTTTCAGACAATATATATCGACAACATCAACTAAATAAATTATATAAATATACTGACTTGTATAACTCTGTGGTTTAACTTGTCAATGCAAATTAATATTTAATATTTTTAGTCGTAAATTTTAAAAATAAAAGTCAAGTAAACTACGAAAAAAATTAAATTTAAAGAGAAAACTCTTTAATAATTTTGCAAAGGATTTTCCAATAAAGGCGAGTCGATATCGAAAGTCTTTGACGGCCATGTAGTTCGTATCCTCTGTAGAATCTCTTGTTTACTATTGAATCACTGATACCACAACCATATCGCAAATTCAAGAGAACGTTCAGATGGTAAAACTTTATTTTCGAAAAAAGCGTTCGTTAGTGACTGATTTGATGAAGCCCGTTTGTGTTGAAAATATGTCATATTTAAAATTTCACTATAATTCACCATAGCAAGGAACGCTGTAGTTTTAATATTTATTAATGAAACTGTGAAAGAAAAATTGAGAATTCAAAAAATACAGTTTCGCTAAAATATAAAAATAAAATTTTTCAAAACCGCTTAGCATGCTTTGGGTTGGAAGGCACAAGGGTATGGCTTACCGTAACTGAGTGCACTGTAAGAAGTTCTCATTTTCATTTCGTCGTGACAGCGACGGGACCCCGGTTAAAATCCTTAATCCACGGTGCAGCAGCATATGCCAGGGATGTGTGGCCAAGAGGGTCATTGGTGTCTAGTATGCGAACGTCGAATGCCAGTCAATTTCCAATTTGTACACTGACTTGCCCGTGAATATGGAGCTTTGTGTGGGTGGAAATCTTTTGCTCCAATGCAGGGATAAACAACGAAGACTCGCAAAGGGCATAGTGGATATTATCTGAATTAACTACAATTTTATGTGGACGAGATGGGTAAGGAATGGACGGGTCAATCTTTAACTTAACTTTTAAGCCATTGGGCTGTGAGATTCCGATAGGAATAAGGAACGAAGCCTCGCAAGAAGCGGAGTGGTCTACTTCTGTTGGATCTCCGGTGTTTATTGGCCAACGAACGAATTGTAAAAAATAAAAACGGATCAGTCTTCAAAGATACTCCTGAGGAAGAGGCTAACACGGTAGAGCATATTGTGTGTGTTTGACCAGCAAAGGGTTTAGCACCACGGACAGACAGTTGTTAAGACCGACAGTTTCCACTCAACAATGTTAAATCAGTGCTAAGTCGTGTAGCAAGAGACTCCAATCAGTGTTTTCTTTTCTATTTTACTAAAATTCTGTGTCAGTTTTGGGCAATCTTTTTTTTTTGGATCAGCATAAAAAATGCCTAATCAAATCGTATTAATTATAATTCTAGCAATCTCTGGCTACCCCACTGGGGTCTCTTATATAAACTACAATTTTAATATTCCTGCACAATTTGTTGTAACTTAAATCTTTCTCATTTTCCTGTTTATAAAAAAAAAATTATAGAATGGAAGTAGAAAGCAAAATAGTCGATTATAGAAAGCAAGAAATAGAAAACATAAACATGTCCCAGCTCTTGGGCGACATTAAAAAGGAAATTAAGTGTTGACCATTTCGGGCACACGAACTCGTGAAAAACACAAAATACCAAAAAAAAAACTACTAAAGCTAACACACACAAATTCTCATAAATAAGGATTCGTATTAAACAAAAATACTCTTTGGTAAACAGCAGATACAAAATAATTCTTAACTCTATATATGGAATAACTATCTGTTCATCGGCCTCTTAAAACGAGAACAGTATTAGAAAAAAGTCACACACAAAAGTCTATGTGTGTCTGTGTGTGTGTATTTGTACCAAACTGACCATATGGGACTGTATTAGTTTTATACAACAAACAAACGCCATCTTTGTCTACAACTCATTGAACCAGTTTCTCGTTGATTTCCTCATGTTTATTTTTGTGTGTGTGTTTTTTTTTTCTTCTTATTTATGGTTTTATTTTCGTTTCGTTTTCTTTACTTTTTAATCTAAATGCTCCACATGTCGTTTTGGCACCCAATTGTTACCATTCCTTTATTTCCTTTTAGTTTTTCTTTTTTGTTGTTGTTGTTTTTTTAGTTGTCGCTTCTTTTCATATTAAAACAACGACAATCTGTGTTTTGAAATATATTTTTGGTGTTTATAGATTTATGTTCGTTAGATAGACATTTCGAGTGTGGTGCGACAGCAGTTGGTAGGAAAGATGAAAGATGCTGAAAAACTTGTTTATGGAATTTGAAAAAGTGTTTATTTATAATTAAAATTATTATTGCGGATAATGAAAAATAATACAAATGGGATTTTAATTTGGCAAATGAATACGTGGAGAGAATAAGCTGCTCAGAATTCCAAAATTCATTACGAGAAAAATCTTATTTATTTTAGCTGGATAAACCACTAGATTAAAGCCACTAGAGTAAGCAGCTCGGTGTAAATATTAATCGCCAACTCAACATCTTCGTTTTAGGAAACCCTGTTACAAGCGTGCTTTTTTATGTTTGTAAATAGAATTTAATTGAGATGAATCTAAAATTGGCCACTAAGTTAAAATTTTAAGTGATTTTTCGGCCATAGCACTTTTTGTTTAAGTGCTGATCTCATTGCCTAAACGCTGTTACGTGTGTCCGAAACCTTCATGTCTTTTAAGCAGTTTTATTAGTTCATTTGTGCCTGGTGTAAAGTGTAGCTTGTGCGCTGGTTTATTTGTCGAGTACTGCACTCAGGAGATATATATATATAGAGAGAGTGGTAGTTCCAACGAGAGGTTAGACCTCTAGCTGGTTCTCTTGTCTCGCTCTCGAAGGTCTCTCCGTACGCTGGTTTATATTCCGAATATTGCACTCCAAAGAAATAGCAGAAGCAGATAGAAGTCTTCTGGTTGGAACTACCACCTTCTTTTTATCCCGCCAGCAACAGAAGTTACAATTCGTGCGTTGGTTTCTCTTCTAAGTTTCATACTTCAGAGGGAGAGGGAGGGTTTCAACAGGAAGTTAGACTTCTCCCGGTTTCTACTATCTCGCCAGCTATTGAAGCTACACCTAGGGAGTCGGTGTCGGTCTCCAGAGTATAGCTCATGATGGCTAGGGAAGGTTGTGAGTGAGAAAATAATTCTCTCTCAATGCTTTCGCCGTACCGCGATACTTGGAACTAGCGGCGGTACTCGCTTCCAGTATACTCTAAATAATAAAGAAATGTAATTAAATTTATACGATTTATAACGTGTATATCGAGTATTTTATTTAATAGAGGGAGTTTGTGACTTGGGTACACAAATATTAACGACCCTGGACACCGCTGAGTCTACCCCCGCGACCAGCCAAAAAGTGTTATTACCAGCAAGTTTTGTAAAGTCTTCTTAATCACAGACCTAATTGCAGAAACTACGACTTTTATTAATGAAGAACATTTTTTAAAAAATTATGTTTTATTCTATTGCCCACGGTTTTTGTAATGGGAAGGTTACACTAGTTTTTACCATATTTTATTTACGTAAAGACGGATTTAATTCCAGACCAGAGTTATTAGTGGCGTTAGTAGTTTTTCTTAAACTTTTTGTTCTGCACTGGTCTTTTATAAGAATAATTTTTTGAAAAATTTGTTTTCTCTAAACAGCCGTGTTTTCCCCTCCTGCAGTTAGAAATAATTCTGAAGACTTTTAGTTACTTCTTAGTGATACCAGCAGTTTTCTTTTTTTTTTTTTGTCTGAAATGTCTGGTTTATTCGGAATTGCAAATATTTTGTTTTCGGGAAAGTTTTTGTGAAAGCAGATAGTCATCTTGGGGCTTTTTGTTAAAACTTAAAAATTTTTGTATAGAGATTCTTTAGATTGCTCATATAATCTAGAGAATTTCGAGCTTACGACGTTGCAGTTTTAAAGTTGGAGAAAGGCTTGCTGAGGAGCTGGCTTAAGCAACTAGCGAAATGCGCATAGAGACCAGCTTATCCATCGCAACATATAAATTGTATTTTTGTTATAAAACCTGTTGGTATAGAATTAGTTAGAAATAAAAACAATCAAATCCCAAAAAGTCTTTCGTTAACCTGTGTGCTTTTTTAAATAGCATTTTTTTTTTTTTGTATTAGTGTTTTTTGGTGGAATTGGCGTTTTTTTGCAAATTAGCGTTTTTTAAAGTATTTGGTATAACTGCTTCTACATAAGTTTGTTCACATTGATTCTTAGACAAGTTTTTTTAACTTCATGTCCTCGATGATCAAATTTCCTCCAAATAATACAGATTACCTGGATATATTTTAAAATTAAAGGCTGACATGCAGCTAAAGTGATGAATAAAGTAAACAAGTTTTGGAAAGCCTTTAATTGCTTGGCTCAATTTTTATTCCAACGACTTTAATTTTAATTAAATTGCATATTAAGTAAAGCCTTAAAGTGGCATTTATAAGCATAGAAATAAAATCTTAATCTCCTGATTGTCATTCTAGACTCGCAATGCTTGAGATAAAAGTATTTTCATATTTTTCTCTTAACAAAGGTTTCTGCAATAAGTAGAGGTCGTATATTGAATTGGACTACAATAATATGCGTGTGAGGTATTAATTAAACAATTTTTTTTTTTAAATTGAAAGGCCCATAAATGTCACATAGATGATATCAACTGTGACTCAAAAGAGCGATGTCCTAGATGATATCAAGTGCCACTCAGTGGCATAGAGTTGCAATTGAGAATACTCTACAAGTTGGTGGCCAAGTTAATGTCATCTCTGCGAGAGATAATGATGACCTCAAGTCTTTCATATATAATATCCATTGTGACGTTAGCTGCATGACTGGTATCACCGTTACCGCTGAAACCACAATCCGTCCATGTCAATATCATATAATTGACGCCACAAGAAATAAGTAATAATTAATTTGTAGTGGTAACAGTCCTCAGCAATGATGCTTGCGAAAAAATGCGGAGTAGTGATGCCACCCTTTCAAAATCCGTACGAAACAGTTACTTTTGCACTGCCACGTGGCAGTCTCTTGTATGTGTGTGTATTTAACAAAAAAACCGTCCTGTTGATGAAGATACATTTTCGGCCAAAACGCTTATTTCAACGTGATTCTCAATGGTGAAACTTCACGCAAAAAAAACATGGTTGAGGAAACCATAATGTAAAAGCAACATATGGTGATTGAATTAGATGTTATAAACAAATGTTATTATTATTATAGACAACAATAATATGATCTTCTTAGAGCTGATTGGCAGTAGGTGAGGAACGAAATAATATTTTAATTAAAGTCTAAAAGAATTTGAAAAACCTTTGTCTTTTAAAAACATTTGCAATACTTTGTGTTTGGAATTTGAGTAAACATTTTATTTTACAACTCAACCGTGTTGCAATTTTAAGGGATGAAAACTATAACTTGTTTATTGAAAATAAATTCATTTTTTTTACAAGTTTACCACAAAAATTAATTGTTGTTGAGGACATAATATGGTTGTAGTGATCATGCATAAAACCATGCATTAGCTTTAGTTTGTTGCGTTGATGATTTGTTAAGGAGTGAACAAAAAATATCACATAAGATCGACGCTGGAAAAGCAACATGGCCGCCGCCGATTGTTAACTTCGACTCGTCCTTACAGGAAACCACTTTGTAAGTAATCACATGAATTTATGTATGTTTGTTTTTACAATTGGAGCATTTTCCTTATTTTGCATTCTGCAGCAAACAATGAATTACACAAAAATTTGCATTTCTACACAAATTTTGTATTTTTTATTTTCTTTTTTTCTATGTATTATTTTTTATACGAATTTTCTCTATTTTAATTTAGTTTGTTACAGGAAATCAGGAAAAATGTGCTAATTCTTTGCTTTAACCATTGAGCAGATGAAAAAATTTACGGCAAAAAAGAAGCGATACGTACAAAAATGCCTGAAGATAACAAATGCATGGGAATGTATTTGTAATATGAATATGCAAACAGATAAAATAAGGATTTTTAACCATGGTAACATGGAACAAGCAACCTTAGCACAATGTGCAAGAAACCAAACCCAACAGCCTCCTTGTTACTTCACCAGCTTCAGCTGCATCCCCAACGAATGCTCTTTTTCATTTCAAGCAGCAGCTAGAGTTAGTGTTGTTGTTCTTGTAGTTGTTGTTGGTTAAAGAAGTAAGAATATGAATGAAGAACGAAATGTTTAACCACAGCGCCATCCATTTGTAAATAGTGCAAACGAACAAGATTGTCTAATTGTAATCCTACATGTAAGTCGTTTAAAACAGACGAGTACTTGAATTAATTACCCTCGGAAGCTGGGATATCCGTAACAAAAAAAAAAAAAAAATTACGAAGAAAGAAACAGTCCGAAAATTCCCATAGAAAATAAATGGAAAATTTCACAAAATGAGAACGAGTGTTAAAACAAACAACAAAAATTTTAGAATGCAATGAGAGCACACACACGCACACACACACACACTTAAAAAGGGGCTGAAGGACATGTATTAAAGTAAAATGTAAGTAACAAGAAATGGACGGACCATCGGATGGATGGACGGATGGAAGGATGAACTGGCAACTAACATGCAATTACTACATTCATCTAACATTCTTTCGTAGGGCCACATGACGTGAGTGTAAATTCCTTGCAACTAAAAAGCTTGGTAAGAAACCACAGCAGAACGTGTGGCATCCAAATGATCTAGTCAAAATTGATTAAAATGGGGCATGTTTTGTAGTGGAATACAAAGTTTTCAATTTACCTCTTGTTTTTTTCTAACTTAAACCTACATGCAAAGAAAAACATGGTCACGACAATCATAGTATATTGTCTACAACAATATATTATTGTGGCACACATATAAAGTTTGTTTTAAGATTTAAAAATAATCATTATAAGATGATGTCCTTACATAAAAACGGCAACGTGTTTGAGTTGAACAGTACAATTTTTACTAAAACTCTAACCACACACAAGGTATTTTATCTACACAAAAATAATGTAGTAACTGTAACCATAACATGTTTCTAACAGACATAATATGTAAACTTCTTTTGCTGTTTAATCAAAGTATGCGAATGCGCTGTATCTTAAGTGTTTAACGCGTTGACTCTTAAGCATTGGATGGCTTTATTCACCGGCATTCGTACCTCAGCTGCTGCTAATCAAATATCATAATTTGTTTAGTTTTCTATCATATTATTATCTACAATAATAAAATGTTGACACATATTTTTGGGTGTAAGATTTTTTTCAAGTGGCCGTTATTCTTTTACCGTCTTGAAAGTTCTTGAATAAAAAGTTTTTCTTATTTTTACTTCCTTTTGCAGACCTATTTATTGCCTAAAATTATTTTTAATACAAAACTCCCCACCAAAACCCCCTTTTGAAAGCGATGCTCATTTGTACTTGCAGTTAAAATATGGCCAGTATAAAATAATTTCTTGCTACACAAAAAGGATTAAGCACTGGAAAGGCTTGAATGTATAAAAATTTAACTAAAAATACAAAGTATAAGATAAAGTAGAAAAATAGAAACTCCTCTTGCAATAAATGAAAGCGGATGTGAATATAAAAATCCTCCACTAGAATCTAAATAACCCCAGCATGAAACAAAATGGATGAAAAGCAAAACAGACAATCGGAGAGGCAGATACTACAATGTCGTAGAACAGAGTTGTTTACCCAGTAGGAGCAACCACTGCTACGCTTATCATCAACAAATTTTGAATTAATAAGTTTGGCAACTTAAATTGGTAATCAAATGAAGTGTAGAAGAGCAGTACAAAGAAAAAAGCAAGTTTTGAAAATAAACCAAAAAATCGGAACAAGAACATAAACTTGTGTCTGACTCTATCCCATCCTTTTGACCACTGATTAAAATGCGAACACACGTTAAAATGTTTAGCTACCTGTTGTTTCGAATACGGAACATTTTAAAAAAGCCAGTATAAATTATACTTTCCATTTATTATCTATGACCTAGAGCAACTGATGAATGCTAAGCAAGTGGCAGGGTTGCAGCAGTTTTGGTGTTCAACTGTTTGTATCTGGATACTCAACGTCCAATAAAAGGCGCCAAGGGTTCTTGTTTATACATGATCTTAGAGAAGGTACGACGGATGCCTTTTGAAAATGGTGATAAAACTAACTCGAATATAACGCCCGCTTGCTATATCCGTCCACTGTGGGTTCATTGATTTAACTCAGCTTTGAGAAATACAAGTTCGAATTTCCTCATGGCACTAAAAGCTCTTTTTATAATTACGGATGTCTGCTGAGCACACATCGGCCACAGTTCTAATAGAGCACAGAGAGTAAAGAACGAAGGCAAAGAAGAATTCTTCGTTACATTGATATTTGAAAATACTCTTACGATCAAAAATATTAAATGTAAGGACGGCTGCATTCTTTATCACACCTTTTTAAAGGAAGCTAAAACTTAGTCTTATAGTCTACAAGACGTTTATATTACCCGTTCTGTCTTACAGCACTGAAGCATGAGCGGTTCATACCCGGCAAGAATTCGTAAGACTCAGAAATTATATCGCTCGCCGATCCGACTTATTACAGAAAGATTTTACTTTGTATTCCAAAGCCAAGGTTGCGTAAGGAAATATTATCCAGTGTAGTCGATTTGTTCGCAGATTTATGGCCGTTATTTTTGCCTCAATATGGTGGGACTAAGTGAGGAAGTATTGCTTATTTTCAAATGCCAATCAGTCTTATGGTGACACTTCTATGGACTTGCTCAATAATACTATGTCTTGCCCGAAAACCAAACTGAGTGAGGAGGTTTTGATCAGAAAGAAATTGGCACTAGACTAAGGGGCCTGTATGGCGTAATTTGGCTTGAGCTCTTTCCTGGTTTAGGCATCATAACAATTACAAACTTCTTCCAAGAACAAGGAAGGAACTCAACGCGCAATATTACATTAAATATGAATCGTAAAATTCTCACGATTATTTTCGGCGGCTTCGGCAGACCGGCTTTGGATGAATGTTTGCCACACCGGCTTCGGCTGATTGTTATAAGACAGTGGCTTTGGCTGACTCTTTTGGGAAGGTGTGCGAAATTAAATATAGAATTAGGACTACTAGATTAAGAAAATATAATATTGTTAATTATAAGAAACTCCATGTTTCCAAGTACCCAAAACCTGTGTTTCTTCACGCTCAGAAGGAAGTCAATTTGCAGAACCCGAATACCTCTTGAGAAACCATGTAGCTGCCGATTGTCAATATTAACAAGCTTTGTACTAAACTAACTAAAGATACTAAATAAAAATACGACATTTTTGGCCCAGAATTAGTAAATTGATCGAGTTTAATTAAGGTTTGTGGGCCCTTTAGTCGAAACTAGTCACAAGTGAGCTTCCTTTGCCTTGAATAAAATCTTCTTACAAAATATATGAAAAGATATGCATTAACGGAGAATATCAGCTTTGTATGAATCATGAGAGCTCCCAAAGTACCTCCCAGAAAAGAACCTCCGGAACTCCATCGAAAAGATCAAGATGTTGGGTAAGAAACAAGTATAAGAAGAAATAGCGGCTAAAAAGGAGCAGTGACATTTCTCGATATTCCGAAGTGGAAGCCTGTAGGGAGACGGACCATAGATAATAAGCCAAAATCACGATTACCATCTACACGTACTTTCACTTCCCGTAAAAGGTCAAGAAAGTTCTTATCCAGCAGGAGCTTTTTAGGGCTACATAGACCAGAATTTTAATAGAAAACCTCCGTAACAACTAATCAAGAAGGCTGAACAGTTCGTCGTATCAATTACCAGCAGAGGAGCAGGAAATGTTAATACAACTTCTCTGCTTTTTCCCGACCCTCTCGGAATTATAGCGAGGCTTTGCTCCTGTCCAGCTAGACAGGACTGAAATTATTTTTTGGACCTTCGAACTATAATGTAAAGGAAGATACATTAAATATACAATGAATGTCTTATTAGGCATTATGAGTTCAGAACGACGGAACGCATTCTCCTTTCAGTTATGAAAATTTATTTTCCAATTTTATTCAAAATTCCCCCATGGTGCGAACACCAAGACTCGTTCTGTTCATTTCTCAATTTGTTAGCAAAATTTAACATGGGAATGGGTTACAATACTGAAAGCATTCAACAAAAGAAAGGATGCAGAGAAGTACAACAATTGCGGTTACTATTTTTCAACAACTCAAAACGTTGTTTGAAAATGTACGACAGGAATTAATTTTCATTTCCAACACATTTTAATATTTTAGTTGTTGGTTTTTAGAAGCTGTTATTGTTTTTGTTGCACTAAACGTGGCTGGTGTGTACTACGACAACAGAAAGCACAACAAAAATTGCATTATTAACACCTCGCATAATTCAATTTATTTTCGTATACCAGAACAATTTTAAATGGCCATCAAAAGCATCTGGACACACACCCACCTTCATACTTAACCACAACTACTCACACTTTATGAATAGCAAATGTCTGTGAATGTATGGTAGTGTACGTGTGCGTGTGTTTACATTAACCTAATTTTGAAAGTTTTTTTTTATTTTGTTTTGTTTCAATTCAAATGCAATTAAATGTTTTTTAGTTTGTCGACTGTATTTACAGGAAATATGGAATTAGTTTAATTAAGAGCATACAAAGGATAATTGTAGACAACATTATTAAATTTATAAACTTTTTGAAAAATATTTAAAAACTTTGTTACCATTTGAATTTCAAGCATTAAAAAAGTGGGTAATGGCAAAAAATTTAGAGAAAGGACACTTCGAATGTGTTTTCTTGTCCAACTTTTACCTAACAAATTAATACTGCTGGCCATGGGATGAAAAAGTTTATTGGGAATTACAATTTTATTATTGTAAATCCAAAATGCATAGGTATCTTGTTTTGATTGGAGAAAATCGTAGAAACACTTCTAAAATGTTTTCATAACATTCAAATCTGTTTATAATAGAGGTAGAAGGTCAATCTTCTTTTTATCCTGTAAAATTCATTTTATTTGTACTTTCACTTATGAAAGTTCACGAATAGCTATCGGTCCAATGGCTGTACGCGCTATCATGCAAAAAGTTATTTGTAGGATATATTAAGTAGAAACTGCTAAGAGAGACTAGTTCACCTCTACAGTATGTAAGTGTGGATACATGCGAAGAGAACGTGGAATACCACCCCACTAAATCGATGCAATGCAATTCTCTCCAAAAGAAAAATTTCGATGAATGATCATTTTTATGTTCACCCCGGTCCAAAAGTTTAAGCTGCATTCCATGCCTGCCAGTAGAATATCGTATTTAGAAGCAGAAGTCGTCTTGGCAAATAAAAATACATAACGAAGGCTGGGCCACCTCTACGGTTGAAGGGATTATCAGCAAGGAAGGCCCTGATTGCCAAGTCGGAATACATACTGGTGGCTGGGACAATTCTTTGGCAGAAAGTCTTGCTGTCAACCCTCAATAAAGGTTCGTGGAGAGAGCCCAGTGTACATCACCTACGAGTACAATAGAGAGTAAGTACTATAACGTGTCCAGAATATCACAGGTACTTTGAACCTAGATGCCAACGACATTCTATTCCGCTGCATTTTACACAACAAACAGCGGGAGCGTATGGTTACAACTCGTGAAATAGATCAAATCATAAATCGACTACAATACGTTCAAAAGAAACATAATTAAAAAAAACATGGTTGAGGTAACTATAGCCTTAGAGCATAGATCAACATATTAATGTTGAATAATGTTGAATAATAAAAATAGAACGATAGAAAAGCAAAAAATGGGGTACGGAAACTCTTAAGCCGCAGCATCCTTATTCTTCGATTCCACACCAAAAGAATTTAACATATTATGTCTATTAAGAACATATTATGGTTAGAGTTATTATATTATTTTTGTGCAGTTAAAATACTGAATGTAATAAATAATTTGCTTTCAAATAACTATAATGTGTTTGCCACAACATTATATTGTTGTAGAGAATATAATATGGTTGTCGGGTCCATGCCACAAACATGTTTTTTACTTTGTGTGTACGACAAGAATCCTGTCTTTTCAAAGAGAATATTTAATAAACTCTTAAAAAAATGACGGATTGGAAAGTGAATTGATGGGAAGAGAAGTTAACGCATGACTACTTGCCAAAACCAAATTCAGATCAACCACGAAAAGGAAAAATGCTCGTGTACAGGATCGGATCAGCTTCTGATCAGCTACGGCTCTTATACTGGATATTGAAATATGATCGGAGCCAAGGTGTTGCATTCATTCTAAAGGTGGTAAGGGACTGTCTTTTTTCGGCTAGCATAAAAAAGGCTCATTAAAACTTAGGGTGGCAAGGCCAAACGATATATAGATAAAGTGGTAGCAGCTTAAAATGTATAACGCCACAGGATACAGGGTTTATGAATTCAAATATTGACTAGCTGAAATAAAAATCTGTGAGGGCCATCAGCCTGAAAGTCTCAGAGAATCAGTAAGAATTCGGCTGATCGACACTGACAGATACATAACAACCGCAAATGCCATGGGGGATGTCAGACTTTAGGCCAGCCTAAGTTCACAAAAGGCAAAGACGAATATTTAAATTATATACTAAGGTCACATGAAATGGAATGCCAAACTACCAAAGACACAATTTTAATTATTTTAATTAACAAATTAAAGTTCATGAACAAGAAAATTCATATTTTATCTAACGAACTACTAAATGTGCATTTAAAAAGAATTTACAATCTTATCAAAAGGTCGACATCAATGCCATTGCATATTTATGTCATAAACCCAAACCACCGCCGGAGACTTTTTGACAAATATTCACTCTCTTAGTCAGTCAGAGTCATACAATTTTAATCACCATCAGCCACATACCAGCCAAATTTCGAAACACACATTGGAGATGTTTTTATGCAGGGATTTTATTTTTGTCCAGTTGTCGAACTCACAAGCTATGCTACGAGTATCATGTCATATTGTCATAATAAATTATTATTTTACCATAGCTTAAAAACTAGCATTACATGTCGGAGGTAATTTTATTTCTAGTGCTAAGACTTTGCAGTTATTTTTCTTTTCGTCCCGAAATTTTATTAAAACATACCCTGTATTTTTTAAATAGCACATTAAATTATTATTAAACATATGACTTTATAACAATTTGTGAATGCGTTAAATATTTTTGTGATTCTATAAACCAAAAATCTTTTTACAGACAAACTTTAACACACACATACACGCAAACATACATTATGCCTACATTTAATAAATAGGAAATACAAAAGTTAAATGAATGCGGTAACGATGAGACTGTGTCTGCCACTGTGTTGATGATGACTGTGACGATGATGTGATTGATGACAAGGACGAATGCACATAGACAAAATGTAACTTAAATGGTAAATGTAATTAAATGTTATGTAAATGTGTTTCATACTCGTACCTGCAAAATACATTCGTTTTGATGGAAAAAGGAAATGTTTATTAATTCTAACTCTAATGTATCGGAAAGAGTTGTTTAGGTAATACCTGGTGTACTTTGTGTCCTAAATGCTAAGACCCTTAAAATGTTACAGGATTGATGGAGCTGCAAATGAGAATTTTTTTTTTAATAATTATTAAACCTTAACATTTCTTTTTCTTCAGTTTTTGTTGAAGTTATTTTCAGCAACCCATTTCATGGTAGTTTATAGTACAGAGCACTAACTAAAAAGGCGAATAAACTTTCTTTACATGAACAACTTCTGTAATGGAGTAGAAGACTATTAAAGCGTCTTAAAGTTTTATATGAAGAGTTCAAATAAAAAGGAATAGCCAACTTTAAACTACGTGTCCTTTTAGTTTTAAAATATAATGGTTACAATTAGGTACACTGGTATCAAAAGAAGTGTAGTATGCAAAAAGTTAGACGTCATGCCTCTTTTGAAAAAGTTAACATAATTAATTGGCAGGTGGGGTTAACTCTTGTGAAAAAAGTTGTCACTAGAGTTGACATTTGTCTTTAAAACTACACTGAGCTTAAGAAAATTTGGTCTGCACTGTCCTAAACAGAAAGCATTTAACGAACTTGTTGATCTTTCTCTCAGTCATGCATGTTCACGGAGGAGCAGCATTTGCTGAGGGTACCTGACCAGGAACAACTTCGTCCATAGTGTGCGGATTTTGGATGTTACTAGACTTATGGGTTTAAACAGGAGGCAAATTTATTCGACACCGAACGAAGTTTTTATTTCGATTGGTACCTAAAACCGTAATTTGCGCCTGCTGAAAACTAAAGGTCCATTAACATCCCGAGTCCGTATAATAGTGACCAAGTTGTTCCATTTAAATTCTGGTGAAATTTCGATCAATATCAAAAGCCGTTACTTGCGTCGTGATTTCCTCAGGGCTTTATTTCCCAATGTATACTGCTAGGTCTGAGAGAATAAGTAAACGGAAACTTTGAAAATGGGACCTTTTTATCTAGCGGAGCGGGGTTTCCCATTATTCGTATGAGCAAGTTCCCATTTCTAAGTAACTCGCTAGCTTGGCAATAGTATTTTAACTTTCGATTATGGAAAAAAATGATAAGAAACATTTTACCAAACTAGCTAGTTGCCTAGAAACGAGATGGTATTGTACATATCAAGAACTTGGTCCTTATTTAGAACTCAGTACTTTTAACGCCTGAAATTTTTGGATAGAAGATTAGCCTTATTTTCAGATTTATGTTTTTAGGAGGACTATATTCAAATCTAAAATTACGTCTTAAACGACAAAGCTTAGTGATGGAAATTTTTAGAAATCTCTCTCAGTATTTTTTCTTTTTTCTAAATGACCTTCATCCAACAATTACTTGCTTAACCAGGGTGGATTTGTATCCCTCTAATATCCAGCGTTATGGATTTAAATACCATTGAGGGAATGAGCAAGCTACTGTATCTATAACTAATTACGATCTTCATAAAAATAGTAAACCTGTATGCTGCCACCTTTAGGTCCTCAAAGTATCTAAGTTATAAAATTTGCTGTTCACACATATGCAATTTAGCCTACTCAATAAGCATTTTATAACTGAAAATATTTTCATGACCTAAAATCACCGCCATAATATGAAAGAGATAGCTATATTGAATACAATAAGAATTGTTGTTCCTTTTATACAATCGTAGATGGGAATGAAGCAGCAGTCGAACTAGCAAAAAGGGGATCTGATGTGGATTTCTGTGGACCAGAACCCAGGGTTGCCCTGGGGAATGGCCTAGTGCGAGCTAAAGTTCTTCAATTGGTAAACTCATTACACCTGAATAGGTGGAGGGAGAATACTACATGTAGATAGGCTATAATGGTGCTCAAAGAGCCCCTCGGCAGGAAGGCCAGCAAGGTACTCGGCTACTTTAAGCTGGATCACTGCGTTAGTGACAGGACATGAAAACTTTAGGTACCATCTGGCTAAGATGAAAGTCGTGGAAGATGATACTTGCAGACTATGCCTGGAAGAAGCTGAGACGGTAGCGCACATTGTGTGTGAATGTCCAGCACTGGTTAGCATAAGGCTTAAGACCACGGGCAGACACTTGTTAGATGTGAATGCCATGGGGGAACTAAGCCTTAGACAAATGCTAGCAATTACAAAAGACTCCGTGATGAGGAAGAGTGTCGACAGTTACCAGTCGACAGTCTGAAATCACTTTAGTCAAGAGTAAAGGCTAGGGGTAGCACGAGACTCAATTGAAAGTAAGGTTTGTAAGGCTGTGATTACGGATCGGTTCTCTGAAATCAATTTGAGGAGCGAAATGTGGGTCGAAAAGGGACCCAGAAAGTAAGTGGTCTGCTTCGATATCCCCCCATACATTAATAATAATACAATCGTAGTAATGTTTTTGTAAGTTGTTGGGTCTAATGAGTGGTCTGTTATATTTAACGTGTTCGTTTTACAGAATTTCCTGCTCGAGAAACACTCTTTATAAGATTTGCATTGTGGTGTAATTAAGTGCTAATTGCTCAATTTATTTATTGAATTCTTATATGTTAAATTGAGCTCAATTAAGGCCTTAATTTCGTAAATCTCCTAATTACGCAATTAAGGTTTATGTGTGAACGTGCTGTTTAGATTTCCAAATAGTATCCAGCAAAAAGCCGCACATTGCTCTCCTACAAAATCGGCTATCAAGGCCGATACTTTTAGTAACTGAAGTAAAAAAATGGTATTAATCGTGTAACTTTTTGCAACGAAATTTTGATCGCTCATCATAAAGTACGTAAATAAAACTATTTAAACCAGCCCTTTTTGTCACTTTAAAGGCAGTTCTGCACATTTTTCTTTTTTCTTCAACAACTTTCTCTAACGTTTCTCTCAATTTACTGCTTTGTAAATATTTTTCTACTTTGGAATGAGTTTAATTATGCCTGTTTTTGATGCTAAAGTGCCACATAGAAGATTCAATTTAATTTCATTTTAGAAATTGTGTCTGCATAACGATGAAAAATTATAAAATTTCTTTGCATTTAAATATAGTTTATTATGCCATTTTTGCTTATATTTAGCGCAACGATAAAATGCAACAACAACAAGAGCAAAAAAGAAGAAAGTCATGAACTTAATGTCAAATGCACTTAGCTGCTCTTAACAAGAAAAAATTTGTTTATAAAGAGCATTAAAATGAACAGGCTGGCTAGTGATAGTTCATACGTGTTATTTATTTCTAATCGGTTTAAAATTATGCGGCATTGTGAGTTATAATGAAATGGTTTCAAAAATATTTCTAGCTCTCACCCAATGAACAAATACGTTGAAATAATGTAACTTTTAATTAGATTAATGTAACTTCTAATGGCTGCATGAATATGTGATTTCTTCATTATTAAGCCTGGTAATTTTTCTCACCCTGTTGTGCTAAAAAGCACTTTAATAGGATGATGTCTATGTTTTGGCGGTATAGCTATTTTTAAGTTTGTGTGTGTGTGTCTTGACTAAAGCTTGCAGGTATTGCTGAAGTATTAAACTATTTGCCAGGTTCTTTTATTTTTTTATTTTCATTTTTTCTTTCAAGCAACACATCATCAATGTGATCTTATAATGCGTTGATATGTTGATGATGTTCCCTACTTTAATTTCAGCATACGTACGAACGTACGTTGATGATGAAAAAGCGCGGTGATTCTTTAAGATGCTAATGGTGGCAGGTGGTTGTTGTAGCAGCCGTGTTTTTTTTTTTGTATTTCTTCAAACTAAAACATAATTTGTTGCAATATTCGAAAAATAATGTGAAAAATATATGTAAAAATGTACGAGTACATACTTAAGTATGTGTGAAAAATTCATATTAAAAAAGACATTAAATGCTAAAATTCTACTTAGTCACATAGTTTGTTTTGATGGTAGTTTTGAATCAAATATGTACAATATGTCATCGTAAACCTTGAAGTGAAACTAAGTTCTTTCCCCCCTTGATGATGTAAAGTAAGCACAACGAAACAAAAAGTTAATTACTAAAGAAGAGCTGGATGATGGTGATTATAAAGCAAATGCTGTAGCAAGTTGAAGAAAAATAAAATGTTCAGCTTCTTTGCCAAAATATTCAAGAAATTGGGTCGTAGAGGCAAACCTCAGGTTTTTTGGGAAAATTTTACATAAACCTACAGATATTTTTCACTTTTTGATCTTTTAAAATATTTTTTTGGATCAGCGTAAAACCAACACTAAACGGAATACCCAAACTTTTCCGGGTTTCGCTCTTCGGCTTTCTGCAGTAAAAAAGAAATTTATGATTTTGGAGCAAGTTGGCATTTTGAATGTCTGTCAGTCTGGGGGTAGCACTTTGTTCTACTATATCAGACACATGAATGACGTCAACGCGACCGGTAAGGATTAGATACGTGACGTAATTTTATTGTAATCATTAAATTAAGAAATATTCAAAAGGGATAAAAATAATTTGTGTTAATAAATAATAATTTAATTTTTTTTATTATTATTTTAATCGAGGGCCTATGATCCATGGGATCTTTTGTGCCACCTTGGCCTTTCACTGGAACAGATTTAGGCGATAAATCCATACACCTCTTGGAGTTAGTATGGACAAATACTTTTATTCCACGAGAATCGAGGGCTGGACAATCGGCTAAAGCTTTCAATAGTATAGCTACCATTTACCCCAAAGAAAGGTTTCGATTCAATAAAGACACATTGGTTTCATCTGTTTGCTAAGCAACCAACCGGTTCGTTCCCAGCATGACTCTCTTAGCCGGATACCCAGTAACTACTGATGTCACTTCATGCAAAAGTAAGGCTTTGAGGGCTACCTGGCTGTCCCACATTATAAAGGTTTTAATGCCCCTCATTCTTCTCCTCAGCAGGAATTTGCTGCTAGAATTGAAGATATTTGATTATTTTTGCATTGGAATTGCCTGCTGGTCATTTAGTCCAACTACTTCATCTCCAGTGTCGCCATTTTCTTGCTTGGCGCCTTCAGTAAGCCATATTCGATCGGCATCTATGTGCCACTGCAACAATGGGGTTGGTTTTAAACGTTTTAAACGATCAGCTAGCAAGATCTACGGAACATTCCAACGAGTTTGACTATCCGCAAATGCTCAATGATAACCCTAGCTTCCGTGCTGGAAATGCCCTGTAACAATAGTGTGCTTTTGCATACTTCCTCATTTACATAGATGTTTAACGGGCGTGTTCTAATTTCCAAGTGATTGACACACAGATGAGTTAATAGACCTTATCAAACACTGATCTTGTTATCGTCTGTTCTACTTTCGGTCTTTACAGCAAGGCAGCGTAAATCTGTATTAGTCATATTATCGTGACGAAAATGGCCATCGTTATCCCGTACAATTCAAACTTCGCAACCCTCGAACTCAGCAACTACATAATCCAGTTCCTAATAACTCTAGAAACATCTCTGCTATCCAACGCCAACCCAACTACGCCCTATGGTGTGTCTATTAAGACTACCTAATATCAATAAATCCACATAGGGCTACGTGATTTGCGCCCAGATCCATAGATCTATATAAACGTTGTCAAACTATGAGCAGCGTTCACTGTAGATGTGCCTGGTGGGTGGGCAAACTGATTGTGATACATTGATATCAATAAAATATAAGTTTCTCTAACGAACTTAATATTTTTTTCATTGTATTGAAGAGGACCGAGCTGAGGCTAATTAATCAGTAAGACTTAGGGTGTATGTATGAAGACCGCTTTTACCAGCCCTCTGGTTCATAGCATTTAATAAGACTCGATTTTAAAATCCTAGACAACTGGGATACTATACTGTCGCACTCATGCTTCAAGAAAAATGAATAAATTTCGTCCGGCTTCGGCGATTTATAAGGGCTGCCTTTCGACATTGCCCATCTCACACGTTCCTCAATTAAGATTTGGACTACCAGTCAAATTTATCTTGTGGTCACTCTTGGAAGCCTTCAATTAGTCTGGTTTACGTTATAAGCCATTGATTTTGATAAATGTGCACGCAGAAGAAGCTCGCAGGATTCCCTTGCAGAGTTTGTATATTATGTATCATCAATATGTTTGAGTGTGCAGATGCTATTGATATGGTCCACGATGTAGACCATTTGTCTGTCTTATTTCTTTATTGCACGTAGTCGGTGCGGTTTCGTAGCTCCAGGCCCCAGCCGCCTGTTAAGTGACAATTAGACCTGTCAAGAATTAAGTGCCACAAACTCCAACAAAATTCGTAACAACATTGCATGCAGCGGGTGGTCTTATAGGTTTTATTAAAAAATCCTAAATAAAATATCAATCATACGGTACCGTTTTACCTTACATGCAACATTATTACGAATCAAAAAAGACACAATCTATTTAACAGAAACTAAATAAATAAAAATTATTATACTCTTAGCTCTTTTCGTTGTTCTTGCCAACACATTTATTTCAATTTATATTTTAATATTTCTCTTTTTTTATAAATAACTTTTGAAATAAACTATTTTTGAATACTTGATTTTGAATACGAGCGTACGACTAAGTGTCCTTTCATATTTTTTCTCTATTTGTTTTTGTTTCCCAATTGCACATAAACTATTTTAAGTGGCCACATTAAGATGTCTGAATTCCGTATATGGATGATAGTTTGGAAACGAAATAAAAATCCCAAAAAGTTTTATACGTTGTTAGTTTTTCCATACACACAATCAAGGCAACTACGGCAGACAAACAAACGTATGGGAGGGTATTCGAGGATATAAATGCTTATATTTTATGAATATGTAATGTCGTAAATCATTCTAAAATTAAAAAGAAAAATAAATTGAAAAACTAAAAAAAAGTACTGCACGGAGAGAAAGGGCTTGTAAAATTGTTTCGAAATTGTTGAGTTCAAGAAGTGATTCGAGAGGTAAAATTATCATGAAGAAAAGAAACAACTTGATTTTACTTTCAATTATAAATTGATTTAAATGTCTTTGAGGAAGAGAAGTATAGGCAAAACGATCGCCTACCTAATAAGTAGTGAGAAAAAAGGCAGTGGAAAATCCCTAATTAGCGCAAAGAAAATTTCGGTTTTTTTATCAAGATTGCCTAAAAGGGAAAATGTATTTTGCACATTTTTAAGGTTTTTTTAAAGTAGAATAATTTTTAAACCTCCCTCGTATAGTAATGTAAAATCTGCATATGAAAAACGAGTGGCTGCTTATTATATAGAGTTTCTTAGAAGACATTTTTTATAAAAAAAATGTATTTTTTATTACATCCTACTCTTCCTTTAATGCTGAGATCAAAATTCAAGTTGGCCAAAAGATTTACCTATTTAAACACACTCGCACACACATACTTAAACTAACATCCAACACATTTACTGGGAAGACAAATTACCACAGAATACATGACAAGACAAAAGGCAAACGCAGAAACTAAGAATAATTGTATAAAATAAAAAACGGATTTACGTTTCACATTTTTTATGACTGAGTTTGTCATGTTTCTTAATGCCATGATTTTTATTTCATTCCTTGTTACCATTCCCTTCACATCCTGCAGCCCTGTGGGTTTTACTTTTAAGTTTGTAGTTGAACGTTTTTTTCTTCTTTTTCACAAAAAAATAAATTGTAATTTTTTGTCTTCCATATCACATTTTATACCGAGAGTGTACCGGACACCAGAATGATAACAGCAGCAGAGAATTATGGCAGAACAAGCACGGGCTTTGCTCTGTTATACTTAAGAAAAAGACAATTTTATTTTAGTTGTTTCGTATTGTTGGGAGAAAAAATAGCGCGACAGCAAATTTTGTCAACAGACAAATGCATAATAATTTTAATAATGCTGCCATTTGGGCAGGAGGTGATGTGTTGCGAAGACCAAAAAAGGGGGACAGGGCTAGGGGTGTGAAGGAGAGCAACTGTTTTTTTTTGCTACATTTGTTTTCCATTTTTGTTACATTAAATTAAGTTTCGACCAAAAAAAAAAGCCAGAATAGAAAGTTGAATAAAATAACCTGAAGAACTAGAACATGGCGTAAAGATGCCATACAAACATTTTTAGCTTGTTTTTAAATGATTTTCAGACATCGCCTTTTGATTTTAGTAGTTATATTTTTAAATTTTATTGTCTCTTTGACGAACTACAAATATTATTAATTATTAAGTAATTGTAATTTTTAGGCATGGGTTCGTTCGTTCGTTTTTCTTTCTATTCAGAAAGAGAATTATTTATTTAATATGGACAACCTTGAAATTAGTAGAAGTTATATTTTTATTTTTACTTGTTATTGCAGTTGGTATTCTTCACGGCTCTGTTGTAGCACTATGGGACGCATGACGTTTTCTTTAAAGAATATTTTTAGTTAAAAATTATTTTTAACCCTTTGACTGTCCAATGCAACACATATGATGCACAGACGTTCTCACTGATACACTTGTGCATCATGCGTGATACACAATTTATCTTATTTTCTTTAACAACATATTTTTATAATCTGACGAAAAATAAAGTGATCTAATGCTATTGAGCACGTAGAGAACATTTTTTAACTAAAGCCTAGTACTCTGTTCGAATTTTTGAAAAGTGATGAGCAACATTTATTATTTCGCTTGAAAAATTTGACAATACGCTAGTGGTGATAATGCTGCGGTTTCGAAGAAAAATGTCGTTTTTATGGCCTTTAAATATGCAACATTCAATTATGTAAACAAAAAACATGTTTATATGTATGTACATACATATTTATGTACATATGTGTTTGATAAGTTGACAAAAATATTATTACAAATTAAACAAATGGAAAACAAAACAATATTATTAGCTTGTGCTGCTGCGCAACAATGCCGTCGCTACCGAACAACTTTTGAAAGACACACGGTCTGTTTCATGGCATTGCGGTTACAATGTAGCTTATCTGACTTATCCCAAATATGTTTTCTTTTTTTTACCGCTGAAATAAGGATAAGCCTTTCTACCTCACTAAATTTTTTTTTTCTTTTTCACTTTTTAATAAATTTACGCTTTTTTCCATTTTTATACTTTTTTTGGCACAACAAATTTAAAATTAAAACTACAAATGCTTAACTGATCATCTGTTGTTTAAAATTCCGTGCGAAAAAAGTGCTGCTCATGTTGTTTCGCAGTTAAAAAAAATGTTGCCAGAAACATTTTTTAGTTGGAAAAACATGCTGCCAGAAACATTTCGTGTCTTTTCAAAAATTAAACAGAGTACTACTTCAGCAACATTATTTCTTTCTTATTTCGCACGAAGGTTTTTATAAGGGCTTTAAACAGCATTTCGCACGAAATCATGAACAGATTACCATGCTTAAGACCTAAACATTTATTTATAAAAAAAACTTCAAACTTCCAGTATATAAAACGAAAAAAAATAGATTTTTTTTTTTAAATAAATTAAAACTTTATTTATACTGAAACAAATGAATACCAGTAGTAATTAACACACCTATAAAGTCGTTCATTTCGATATGTGTGTTATTTGAACACCTTTTCATGCAAGAATTACAAAGAGCCTGGTGCGATTCTATAAACTTTTTCGCATATTTGTCTCTAAAACCATCAGTTCAAGAATTTCGCTGCCGAAAAATCGCAATATGCTCATTTACACTATGTTGGCCAATAAAAAGAATCTTTCGTGCTTCTTCAAAATCATTGCTCTACTTTTGCTGAACAGACGAACTTAATGTAGAGCCGATCTGCACTAATTCCTCAAACGAGTTCTATTCATAATATTTACTATCGGCTGAATCACTAACATTTTCGCAAATGTAGTTGTGATCACTACATGAAGTAACTCCCTCTTTATCTGAACAGTCATCATTTAAACCAATTTTATTTAAACAATTTTAATTGCCATTTTTGGTTTTCCAACCGTAAAATGATAATGGATCCGTAATTCACTAATAAATTGTTACTGACAGACTAAAGCTTCTATGTTGTTCAACAAACCACCGATAATTGCAAATAATGGGAATCCCCTTTTTTACTTCTGCATATCAAATCATATAAAACCAAGAATCAACAAAACAAAAACATTTAAGACAGCAACGTTAGTAAAAGACTTAAAACCACTTTTGAATTAAACACTGTTTACATCAAGTAGGCGGCCTTTTTAAGTTATACTTTTCTAGACAATGTTTGGGAGCAAAGAACCCTTTTTTCAAAATAGTACCTTAAAAAGTACTCAACGAAGGCAATTTTTTACAAAGTGTATCTTAATTTAATATTTAAATAAATAAACTTTTCTAAAAACCTGACATTTTATTCTTGCCCAAGCGAAAGTACTCAAAAAATACATGTGTGATTATTCACTAACTTAAGGTGATTTAACAATTTAAATTATTGTATATAATTTTGGAGAATGTGAAATTCTCTAACAATTTTTTAGACCATTGTTGGTTCAAAAATTTTATCTAGTGAAAAATTGCGCAAAATTCTTGGGAATTGTGGTTTTTTGTGTGACTGGCTGATTTTTTTTTAATTTGATACATGACTCAAAATTCCCGGGTGAATGTTAATTGAATGTCAATGACTTTTTGGTAAGGCAATTAGTATAAGTGGTTTAATTTTCCCGCTTCTCGAAATTAAGTAAGTCCAGCTCTCATGCGATTACTAGTTGAAATCGTGGTATTAGAGGCGCATCTATGGCAAAGAGAAAAAAATATTCCCTTTTCATTACAAATATTTTGTCAATAGTTACAACAATAATAGTAGAGAACATCTGGGTAGTTCTGCTAGCCTTTCTCTGGTCTCATGACATGGTTTGTTGTGGTGTCGTATGTTTAGCGATATCAATCGCGAAGTGCGAGAGGTCCATGATCAATTGAGTGGAATTTCTTTACGCTTTCAACACTAAAATATTAAAAAAAAAATTGCAGCTTTTTTTTCCTAAATTTGCAGATCAATATTGAGTGGAATTTGTAAGTCCAAGAGCTGGGATCCCCACCACTCTGATCGGCATAACAAAACATGATATTAGATAATTTTTTTTGAACCACAAGACAGACCCCTCTTTTCTTTCCGGGTAACATTTTTCAACAACCACATATTTAGAACGTTTCATATGCCAAATAAAATTCTAGTTTAAATATCAGTGCATTCAAGGACTCGACAAAATTCGCCCTAGATTCGAACCAATTTTCGTATTTGTTGCTATATATTTCTTATAGTTATTTTATTTCACTTTATTTTTCATATTAATTTTTCATTATTTTCTTCATCCTCGAAATAATAAAATAAAAATTTCATTTTAATTTAAACATATTTAAGTTCTTATAAAAAAATAAAAATGTATTGAAATGTGACTTTCGCACAACACATTTTTAGTGTGTTGTGATTTTTTTTCTCTTTTTTTTGGATTTATGACCAATAAAAAACACTTTTGCTTTTTATGTCAATTTACGGTTCCCTTTTGAATAATTTCAATGATTTTTTTTTCGAGTAAAATCAAATTATTTTAATGAATGGCCTGGCCCGTATGCAAGCAACTTGCCGAACGTTCATATAATGGATTTGCAGTGTGACAGACTTAACACTTTAAACAATAAAAACTGTATGGCGGGGATTTCAATCATCATGTTTTTGTTGTCGCCCATATACACATACACACATGCACACACACACACACACACACACACACATCTATACAAAATATTATTTATAAAAGAACGTAAATAAAGTGAAAATTATAAAATGGCTTTTATTGAAAAAATAATTGATTTTTTAGTGGACTTAAAGTCCTTGCGATAATATTTGAAAAAAGGAAAAGTCAAATTTAAGAGCAGTCAGTCGTTACTAAAAATATTTACATATTTTTTTTGTTTCAAATTACTTTTAACGGATTTGATAATATTCTATTTTTTTTTTGTAAAAAGGAAATCTATAATTCAGAAAATATGAAATGAAATAATTAAAAAACTTTTTTATTTAGTCTCACGCATAAAACTACTTGTACTGCAGTTGGGGAAGGACGGTCAGTTTCTACTGGTATTTCGTATTGCTTAATTATGCTTGTATTGTCTTTACATCTTTAATTAAAATTTAAGTCATTGTGATAGAAAATTCCATCAAAAGCTTACTGGTTTAAGAGCTTTTGATTTGATCGTCCTGTTTATGAAATATTTTCTGCGTTTCCTATTCACGTTTTATTTCTTCAAATTGTAGGGAATAAGAAACTTTGGTAGGTTTTCTGTCTTGTAATCATAATATTGTTTTTTCATTCTAAACATTCACCAAACAAGCTCATGTGAAAATATGAGCAGAGTTCACAGCAAAAGAAAAGACACAAAACTGAAGTTTGAGAGTTTTTTGAAAAATACAATAAAACTAAGACGAATTTAATTTCTTCGTGGCTTGTTTACACGGTTTCTCGTTACGAATTTCTTTATATTGGAGACAAGCCGATTTCGGCTATGTGCCATCTTCATTGTAATTATTTAAGGACTTTTTCGAAGAAGTTGTATTATATGAAAAAAAAATTTTATTGCCTTTAATGGGAAAAAGCAGACCATGATTTCTTGCCTAATCGGCCTTATAGGAATCTGCCATCTGAGTTAAAACTGCAGATTCGGCTGTTGCACTATGGGAGGTATGTCGTCTAGAATGTCCTAAAAAGATCGGCCCATCTGGACTGGAATATTATCTATCAGCAGTGTATAATTGTGTTTCATACTCAAAAAATAGATCTTAATCTTTTTCTTTCTCTCTTCCAGGATTTCTCTCTACGAGATTTTGTTTGCCTCAATGAAAATCTGTAACAAATATGATTTCGTTACTCGCGAAGAAAACACATGGTCAAGGTAACCAACAAAAAGCAATATAATTCATTTGGTTGTAAACAAATCATATTATTTTTGTAGATAATAAAAATATGGTCCCCTTCGAATTATAGAAAAGCAGCAAATTTATGTTACTGATTAGCAGCGACTGAGATATAAACACAGGCGCTTAATCAACGCAATAATAACGTAAGCCCCAGCACTCTCCTACCTTGATTAAACACTAAAAAAGCTTCACATAATTTGTCTATTAAAAATATTTAATGAATATTTTTGTATATCTAATCAACTTTGTGGTTCGCATTGTAGTAAAAAATGTTATTGTTCAACTCAACCATGTTGCAATTTTTATGAAAATCATATAATGATAAAAAATGTAAACAATAACGTGTTAGTCGCAACTAAAGTAATAGCTAAAAAAATTTAAAAAGGCATTGTATGTTTACGACAACAATATATTGTTGTAGAGAACATAATATTGTTGCCGGTACCATGCTAAAACTATGGTTTTTGTTGACGGAAGCCACAATACCAGCACATCAAATGCGAACTGTCGATACAAAAAAGAGATACTTTGAACATAGGATTTTTGCTATTTTTTCAACCAAATTGCAACCGTTTGATCAAAACGACTGTAAGGAATAACGATATGAAAAAATCGCCCAGAACAGATCGCATTACGGGTTTTATGTTATGTAACTTCCCAAACCAGAAAAGGACGCTAACGATATTGCATCGTACAGGCCAATTAGCTTATCAAAACTTCATCCCGGACCATCAGTTCATCCTTCAAGCGAAAGCTGATACAGTGGAACCTTGACTTTATCAGTTCGGCTTTTGAGAAGAGGTTTTATTGTTCAGCCTTTCTCAAGTATTTTAAAAAGTTTGGCATGAGAGTTACTCATCAAAATAACAAAAAACTTGCCACAAAACACTGACAACATTTCACAAAACCGGCAGAACGTTAAGGCCAAGAAAAGACATCGAAATTTACATCCTAAGAAAATATCTCCTGGAGTCCCTCAACGCGGCACGCCAACCAGGTCGCAGATTCATGCGCCAACCTTTGCAAGGTAAAATAAAAAAAAATTGAAAACAAAATTTATCTCGTCGAAAGGTACCCCTGCATGTAGTCTTTACGCTAAGAAGTCTAAATTCTCCAGCAATAAAAATAAATGATATCACTGTTCCAATGGAAAATTACGTAAAATATTTAGGAATCCATCTGGTCGACGCCTAACATGGTCTCGACATATGTATCGAAGCAAAGATAGTAGCTAAAGCTCAAACTTGGCACTAGAGTATAAAATTCTATTATAGGAGTTTATTATAAGACCAATGTGGGCATGCCGCGTTTAGTCGGTGGGGTGCCGCAAGCACATCAAGCGGCCAGAAATTACAAATAAGACAGTCTTAGATAGTACGGCAAATAGTTATCACTCCATAGTATACCCGCCATCTGTTATAGTTTGAAGCACACCATATTCGACAGCTTGAGCCTGGTGAGAAGGTTTACCTAATCCAATGCAAAAAATAATAAATAATAGACCAGGTAATCCATTAATCAATCATTTTTAGAATTAAGATTCCAATACTACTTGTAAATTTCATTAGAAAGATTTAATAAAAAGTAAGAAAATTCCAACCGTAAGGTCCACGACTTTCTACTATTCACAAGTAAAGGCCTAAGGAGAAACAGTGAAGAGATCAACCTATAAATGACGTTTTAATTAAACTAATAAAATTGAGTACATCTTTGTTTGCACGTATTCGTCTACTTTCGTGTGCCACTGTAGCAGTAACCAACATAATACCAACTCTAGTATTTCCATATGCCAAATGGTATCCTTATCCAGCAGCAAACATGGGAGCGGTGTGCTGTGATGTGGTGTTAGTGGTAGAGTTAGAAATTTGTAAAAATATTAAATGTTACATGTAATTTTTATTCTACAAAACAATTGTTAATATACATTTTTGCTTTTATTGCAAAATGTTTTGTAAACGCCCTTTAGCTCGTATCTCTTTCTAAGGCAACAGCCAACAAATTCAACGAAAAACTACAATGAAAATTGCAGCAGTGTTTTGAATGTTGAATAGTTTAGTGATGTTTCATTGTGGTTGTGTAGAGGTTTTCTATTTCTTTTGTTTCTTCAATGTTTGTATTTTATAAACATCATGTGGCGGGTTACTGTGTTCGAGTGCGTGTGTGTTTATATAAATTTGTAAGTGAGTTGTAAAACGATTTTTTAGGTTTTCCCACTTCTCTTTTTCTAAAATTTTATGTTGCGTTACTCGTATTTGAAAGTTTTGTGTCTTTTTGTTTCTGCATTTTAATGCAAAAACTCATTAACATATTTTCATGCACTGTTGCGCTCTGTTGACTGAAATACATTAGTTTTGTGTTACTCTTGTCTTTTTTTTCACTTTTCTGCATCGCGTACACATCAAGAGATGTCGTTTGACACTGACACTTATGCTGTTTTATTTGCTACATACTACGACCATCAGCATCATCGTCATCATCAACATCATCATCATCAACGGTATCGTAATCGTGAAAAGAAAACATCAACCTCATCTTTTAGTTTTACTCGCTAAATGAATGACTTTTCAAACGTCAAATTGTTCAAATAGTGAATATGTGCTTCAAGACGTATAATGCGTGTATGCAACCGAATGAAATTATATTTTTTGTACAAGATC
The DNA here is from genome assembly GCA_963932375.1 of Phania funesta. Classification (NCBI taxonomy): domain Eukaryota; kingdom Metazoa; phylum Arthropoda; class Insecta; order Diptera; family Tachinidae; genus Phania; species Phania funesta. The sequence continues at coordinate 89,581,049 of OZ010654.1, read as the reverse complement.
TATGTATGTGTAAAACATTATACTCTTGTGAAATATAATGCAAACGCATATTAGCACACAGTTTAATTTATACACAGATCTCGGAATCCTGGCACAAAACCCCACTCACATGCCTTAAGTTGGTTCAATAATTTTCCCACCAGCTAAATTAAAAGGAAAGCTTGTTTTTTAAGTGATTTCTTTGAATAAAAAGTCCTATCGGGGTAAATAGATTTGTAAAGATTTCCCACCAGAGGAAAGAGAAAGAAGCCACGAGGAAAGAGGAGCAAATATGCAGTTGGTTATTCAAAACAGCGAGAGAGAGAGGGATCGAGAAAGAGAGAGAGAGGGCGCCACAGCTTTCTTCATATCTCTGAAATTTAAAGATAATTTAATTTTAATTCTTATTTTTACTCAACCAAATACTAGAAACCGTTCTCTTGTCACACTATTATATGTCCAGCCACTTCCTTTAATTCGAATATAACAACATAGCTCGGAACCAGAACCCATTGTAGAAAATGGAGTGTAGAAGGAACCCTTAAGTAACGAACACATGAACCAGTAGTTGAGTTAAATCATCGAAATTATTATTTTAATGAGAAGCATCGGCAACCACTTTATTATTTTATAAACGGTACCACCCTAATGAACATACGTTTTTATTAAAGCTTATTTAAATATAAGATGTCGTGTAATGTTTGTATTTTGTTCGAAAAAAAAAACTAAAAAAAAAACTTTGCAACACACTTGACTTGCAGCTACTGCCACTAATAAAACCGTGAAAACAAAACAGCAATGCCACTTAACTTAAAAGTTTAGTTTACCAAAATTGCCAATAAATTGCAAACAAACTTTACAGCATTCTCTCAAATATGTCGCTGTACTTTCCTAAATAATGGCTCCATATACCGTGGTCCAAGGATAGTGAAATTTTTTACTTGCACTAGAACAAATTTGGCTTCAAAATGCTTTTGAAAAACTTAAGAAATTCATGCAAAACTGCGGAGAGACTGGAAGAATTGTTGTTGATTGAAAAAATTAACTCATATTTTGAGTATTTGCTTTCAGCACAATCCTCCCCTTCCGAAATATATTTTGGAGCATCTTAGTGATTGTAATGTTTTAACACCGTTCGATATAGATTGCTAAGGACACTAAAAGTATGTGCAGATAAAACAACTTATGTCGACGTAGATGGTTTTCGTTGGAGCAAACTGATAGTCATACAGACACCCATGAAGAAATTGGCAGACACACAAATAAATATAGGTTCTTACTAACTCAAAATGTGTTCAGTAATAACAACGTATGTCCTAATAATTTGTCAGAAAATGATTTGTAAAAATTGCTACGTTATTTTTTATTTTCATTAAAAAATCTGAGATTTAGTCCCATTTAAAAAGGGATTAAAACAAACCAATTTGACATCAACAATTCAAAATAACACAAATAGACATAGGCGGTTATTAAAGAAAGCCACAGAATTTTCAAACGTTTTACATATACAAATAGCGCTTAAATAACAATAAAATCTGAGGAATTTTCGGGAATTTCTCGGGAAATAAAAATGTTTTTTTTTCAATCATATGGCAACGTTAATTTCCCAAACAACTGCTATAAAAACATTGTATCCGCTTCATTTTATAAAACAAATAGTAACTCTCATACCATGACATCGACAGCAACAGCGTATAAAGCAAAATATCAGCTGCAGTAGCAACAACAACAACGACTGTTTTGCAACATCGTAGCAGCAAAAGCTCACTGATGAATGATGGATGAATTTTCTACGCGTTTGTCATTTTTCTTTATGATTGCAAAACATTAGTACTTTTTTTTCTTTGCTATTTTGTGTATTTTGTAGTTGTTGTTGTCACAATTTTCTTTTGCATTTGAGCTCTTCATATGGTTGCTATTGTTGTGGTTGTTGTTATTACATAATGCAGTTATTGTAGTCAAAAAGTTTTGGCGGCACAAATTCTTTTGATGCTTTGAAAGTTTTATATTTCATTTACTTTTAGCGGAAAATTGTTACTCGTACAAAAGTGTAGCAATCAGATGAGAATATTGCAGGCAAATTGTACTTAAGATGTTTAAATATTAAATCAAATAAATTATGTTTTAAGTGCAGTTTGACATTTGTTTTCTATTTTAAAAAAAATTATCTCTGCGTCAAAGTAACTACGAAGAATTTTGCAATTAAGGAGGGATTTAATCAAATATGTTTGCGACAACAATATGTTGATAATATGGTTGTTGTAACCATGGTTACAATCAATAATGTTTGGTCGCTTAAATCAGAGGAACTCCTTCTAGATGCGTCTAGAGGTCGACATCAACAAGACATACTTCTCCCAAGCTTTGGGTAGGAACTTTCTAAGCAACATGTTCCATATTCAGGGAAATTTATGATAAATGGTTTGGAAAAATTGTTGGTATGAGCCGGTATATGTTTGAGAAAATAGCTTGGATTTGTTCCCCGGGACAACCAATAAATAAATGCTGATTCGAACAGAACATTTGCTTTAAGGTTAACACATCACGGATATGATCAAGCATATCACTTTCTTACATCAACTTTAAATCCTTGCTACATCTACTATTATGCATTAAATCGTTCACTTAACTTGCAACAAACTTTGCACAGATTGCACTTCATTTGACTATGTCAAGCCACACACAATGATCGTATGAAGTTGTTCCTATTTGTCTGCTTGTAAGTTTTATTTTTTTAATCTGCTGCCATGATGTAGGTATCTATACCTCTCATGTTTCTATAGATTCTTAAACCTGATGCAGCTATAACTCCTTCTATTATTCATCTTCAAATCCATCTTAACAATACAAAATGGCAAACATGTTGCAAACCAGCCGTATCATATTTTCCGCATAAAGTAAATAAAAACAAGAAGATTTTAAAGATGTAAAGCAGAGATATTTTTTCTTCTACTTTTGTCTTCATTATAGATTTTACGGATTTAGTTGTTTGCTGCTTTTGAGGTTTTTACAAAACGTCTTATTCTCATCAATCATACAAACACATTTAAGAGACGAAAAAACTTCAGGGAGACTTATGATACAAATACATGATTGTTACCCTTATGCCCACGTGCATACGTGGGAGTTTTGGTTCAAACTGCAACATTTTGTATGCACATTCGTGTGTGCGAGTAGGAGGGTTGGTGGGGTTTTAATACTTTTACTTATGTATAAAAATTTAAGAAGACAATACAATTGTTTTCTATACATGTACTTATGCAGTTGCAAGAGAAAAAATTTGCTTAAGCAAACGAAGTGCGGTCGGAAAAGTAGTTTAAAAAGCAACCAAGTGTTCTATACTAAACGAACAGCACGCAATGATTGTGAATTTAATTCGCTTTACATTTGCTCCAACACAATGTCCGAAAACAATTTATTTTTATTGGTTTCTTTTTACCATTTATGGCCGCAGTAAAGGCGGAAAGCTGAACTAGAAGATTTTAAATTAATGGAAATTAGAATTGAATAATATATTGATTCACACACGCAAAGAAAAAACATGGTTAGGGTGATCATAATCTAAGAGCCACATATTATGATTGAATTACATGGTTGTTCGCAAATCATATTGTTATTGTAGACAGAAGAGCCATAGAGCATTCAACCAAATTCGTCATCAACATTTTTCCAAAACCAAACATTGTTGATTGCATTTTCATTCTAATTGGATTAAATACCCAAAGAATTTTGCCTATAAAGAATATTTTATGGTTAGAGTTATTATAAAATGTTTGTATAGTTAAAATACTTTAGTTGTGGTAAGAACTTTAATAAAAATTATATTATTCAATCCAACCATGTTGAAAATTTTATATATGGAAATTATTTAGTGAATAAATTTAAACAATTACTTGTTTATGGCAACTAAAGTAACACAAATTATATGATTTAAAATAAACAACATATGTTTGCCACAACAATATATTGATACACCCCTGTTATTTAAGCACCTATTCCTAAATTACACTGATCAAAACATAAAAACAGCAAGACTCTGACAATGTATTACAGCTTAGAAGACCAAACAAATGTTCTCGTATCAGCGTTTAGAAAGCTAAAGTCTGTCTTTTATTTTTAAAGGGGTTAGTGTTCCACACGCTTTTGGACATTTTTATAGTGAGTGGTTGTACGAAAGCTTGTAAATCTTAAATTTTAGATAGAAAGTGGGTTCAGCACTTTTATATAAAACACTACAAAGAACATTTTTGTTAATCATTTTAACCCTGTAACTCTGTGTTGTATGGGTCTTTATTGTCCCTATCTTTATTGCTTCTGTTAAACAGTAATGTAGCGTGCTGAAATGGACAACCAAAATACTTGCCATAAGCTTCTACTATAAGCCAAAGCTCAAAATTCATCTTGAAGTGTGTTTAAGGGTTAATTTCTTACTTATTTACAATAAGTGTTAAAACATTCGACAAACCCGATTTTATGAGGACAGTTTGCATTGAAAATATGCCTTGCGTTAAATTGTACTGTAAACACCATACAAAGGCAAACATTGAAAGCAAATGTAAGAATGAAAAAAATTGATTTTCTTTGACTTCTGAACACATATTTTTTATACATCACATACCATGGCGACGACATATATTCGAGCAGTACGTGAGCAATTTTTGCCTAGGATATTGTTGTCGAATTTAACTTTTTCATGCGTCCAGCTGAATGGGTGAAAGCATTTGTTCTAATTCAACGTTTTCTATACGCTTTTTTACATCAGGGCCAGCAAAAACTTCTGCTGTAATGAAAAGATAAAAAGGTAAATGGACATTAACACTAACACCTCTCACCATCCTAAAATAAAACCGAGGCATATATAGTTTTCCTTTTTGGCATCTGTGCACGAATCCATTTTCGGACCCTTGTTATTTGGGATAAATTTGGTTTTATTGTACAGTGTTGTATAAGCATTAACAAAAAGAAATAAACAAACTCCCTCTTACACTCCATAACGCAGCATTCTCGAGGCACGTAGCTTGTCTATTGATTCTAGTCTACATCTAATAAAGGAATTGCAAAGAAAATTGAAGGGGACATATATTTCTGTATAACAGGGTGTCCGCCGGGAAGGTATACTACTTTGTTTTGCCATTTTGGTAAACCTTAGTCTTAACAGTTCGTATCTGGCAGTCATGAAGTAGAGACGTGGCAAATTTATTATGCAAAAATATTCGGTAAACCAACGTGGTTTAATCGTTAAAACATTTTATCAAAATCAATCATCGACTACTGTGACGATGAGAAAGTTACGTGAAATTTTTGTGATAAACAACGTGCCAACAAGACGCATTATTTATCGTGTAGTGAATGATTTCGAAGAAAGAGGGACTGTAGCTGATAGGCCCAAGCATAGACCACAACGTACCGCAAGATCGGCTGAAAACATTACTGCTGTTCAAAGAAAGCGTTCAAAACAATCAATCAACCTCAATTCGACACCGTGCTCAGGAGCTTGGTCTTCAAAGAACAACTTTGGCCACAACTTTACACAAAGATTTGCATTTGATTCCATTTAAGATACAGTTGACACAAGAGTTTCTTCCAGAAGACCATTTACGTCGCCGTACACATGCCAATAGGATGCTACAGCTCGCCCATGACAACCCCGATTTTCATGAGAAAATCATAATATGTGACGAGGCACATTTTTATATGAATGGATATGTGAATAAACAGAATAGTCGGTTCTGGGCAATGGAAAACCCTCAAGTTAATTATCAGTCACCTTTGCGTCCATTAAAAGTGACAGTCTGGTGTGCAATTTGGTCAGGAGGAATCATTGGACCTACTTCTTTAAAACTGAAAACGGCGTAACGGTAACTGTCAATGGGGAGCGACATCGTGATATGTTTGAAATCTTTTTAACGCCACAACTGAATGCTTTGAGCTTGACTAACATGTGGTTTCAACAAGATGGTGCCACATCGCATACAGCCAGGGTTTGACTGCTCCTAGTTTCTTTTTGTGCGTGAAATGTATGAGAATGTATTGAAAAATATGTTCAAAAGGTCTCGCATTTGTGAGGCTAACAGAGGCGGATATTGTATTCCATACATAATTGCCGACATTAAATAAAACATTTATCGATATACGATCCATTCTCTTTCATTTAATCAAAAATTATAAACAAATAAAGTAGTATACCTTCCCGGCGGACACCCGGTATTAGAATATTCTTGCGATTGCCTTCGTATAAGTGTTGGTGAGTGTATGTAATTTACATAAGATATGATAAAGCTGTTATTGTTTTTGTTGTTGCAATTGTTATTATTACACATCATTGACATTGGTTTTAATAATGCACAATTGCACAAGACCACATTTTTTTTACTCGTAAGTCGGTTTTTTCATTGTTAAGACTTGTCTCTACTTTACATAAATTTATGTGTATGTGCGTGCTTGTGTGAGTGTGTGTGTGTGTATAAGCCTGTATACTTGCATAGTTTGCATATCATCATTGTCTTTCACTTACACACATATTTCTACCACTTTTATGCACAAACATTTACATAAATATTTCTGCATTTAATAAATCCTTAAAGGCAACACCATAAAAGTTTGCAACACTCATTTCTAAGTTTGTATGTTTAAACTTTTATTCAAATTTTTTGTATGTAGCAAAGTGCGTGTAACAGAGTTATAAGAAAATATTGCTGCCTTGTGGCTTTTGTATTGGCAACAAATGCTTAAGCGAGTGTAAAAATATATAAAGTTTCATATTTAAAAATAAGTTTAAATACAAAATGATAAAACTAGATTTTAAAAGGAAAATAAGCAATTTAAAAGAAGACATTAAAAGTAGTTCTAACTAATCTCTTGTTAATCAGACTGCACAAGATTAGAAAAATTTAGGTATTTTGTATAGAAATTGTAGAAAGGACATTTTAAATAAAGCTCGGCATTAGTAATAATCATTTCAATTTAATGGTAAAATTTATTTAAAATTTCTATATAAATTTAATTTAAAAATATTTGTCATATTTTTTGTTAAAAATATAAATTAAAAACAGCAAAAATAAAAAGAAGTTTAGGTAGGAAAATTTATTTATTATTTAATAAATTAAAAAAGGTTAAAATTTAAATAAAAAAAGCTTTTTGCCCAAAAAAGCTTAAGCCGATTTTTTACTTATTAGTAAAAATAGAAATATATAAAAAAAATCTTAAGAGTGAAAACTAATTAAATATTTAATAAATTAAAAAGGGTAAAAAATTAAATTAATATAGCTTTTCATTCAAAAGAGCTTAAGAAACTTTTTTGTCTACATTTAAAAAAGCTTTGAATGCAAAAAAGCTTTTGAAATAATTTATGGTAATTTCTTACTCTTAAGATAAAGAATTTGTTCTTAAGCGTCCCCGAAAGACACAAAAAAGCTTTTATAAAAAAAAGACACAACAAATCAACTATCGAAAGCAGAATAATTTTACAAAGGAATATTTTCTTTTTAAATTAAATTTGTTTGGTGCTAAAAAACAGAATTTAATTTTAATTAAGAAAAACTGTTTACTTCTAGTAAAAGAGCTTAATAATGACAAGAGGTGTTTTTCTTTAAGTTAGCAATATTTAAATAACATATTTCTTTTTCTGGGTTTTTTTTGTGAACTTTAAACACTGAAATTCTAACCTTTCAAGCGAAATATTTTTATAATCAGAAATTTAAAGATTTTGAAAATAATATGTCTTTGGAAATAAAAAACAGTGAATAAAAAAGCTTTCTAATTGGGCAAAAGCTCTTCTCACTGAGGTCAGAGTACGAACTCTTCAGTTTTTGCATGGAAAAATCTTCATTAATGCCTGAGTATTTAAAAGATCAGAAGTTAATTTATTCCTCCGATCGAACAAATTTATAACAAAAAATTCTAAACATGTCAACTATTTACAACTAAAGTAAAAATATACGTCTCTTTTGCTATAAGTTTATTTTATTGCCCTAACTCATATTGTTTTTAAAGCGCTAACTTCATGCCTGTTGTCTTCCAGTTACAAAACAAAAAATTTATTTAATTTAAATTCAGCGCCTAGAAAAATATCAGAATGCCAAACGAACCAACGAATGATAATTAAAAACTAAAAACAAAGAAAAAAGATGAAACTAACTTTGCCACTAACGCTAAAAAGTAGTAGAAACGAGGGGAAAACCAAACACTGAGAGCATATTGTAAAGTTTATGAAAATATCTTATCATTCTGCGCCATGAATTGCACTAAAGGGTGCAATATTTCACAAAAATGTGTGTGAAACTAAAGCGAAAGGCAAAAGAGGAAAAAAAATATGGGGGAATATAGCAACTGAAATCCTTAACAATGAAGACGATAAGCAGAAACAGCAGTAATAACAAGAACAACAATATATGATCAACTGCAACAACGAACTGTCATTGTAACAAATACGCAAAGAGTAAATAACACTTAAAGCCATTAAATACAAAAAAAGACACAATACAAAAACAACTAGAACAACAACAACTCAGTAGATGAAACTCAAACCCACAACCAAAGTGGACCCAAATTCTAACAAAAATGAGAAAATAACAACTTAACAGCAAACGTCAAATACGACAAATACGAAACATAAACACAGATACAAAAAAAAGCAATACACACAAACACACAGACACTCACATAAAATGACAGCATTATAAGCAACCGGAAAATTGCAACGAAGCACACAAACACACTCACAACTGCTTTCGAATCTGTAGTTGCAACGAAAAGCAAGCAATACGCATTAAAGCACATTATCCCATTTATAAAATGGTAACATTTAAGCACCGCTGCGACTGGCTTTTTCTGCGACAGCTACAGCAACCAAAAGATAAAAGTGTTCATTGTGGCAGTAAGTTAAGAGTTTTTTATTGCAGTTCTGCGCTACCAGTTGCAACAACCCTTTTATTTTTTGTTATTTTTTATTATATTTCCTATAGAAAAGGGGAGTACTATGCTGTGTTTTGTTGCCGCATCATATTGATGGTAAGTACAGTTGTTATTATTGTTGTAATGGGTTGTAATACTGGCATAGAGAGCGATTACAAACAACCAACACTTTTGTTAAAATTTACGAAAAAAAATAAGAAATGGGGAAGGTTGTACAAAGTGATCTTCAACACTGGTTGAGCGCTTCAGTATGAATACGAGCTCAACAAAAAAAACAATAATAAGAATAAAGAATTAGAGAAAATTTTAATAAACAAACATGCCTTGAAATTGAAAATTTTTTATAAAAAAAGAGAATCCATTAAAACTTAGATCTTGCATTTTATACAGAGTCAACATGGATCGTCTGAGAACGTACACACAGACAATTATATTTGATTCAAGTAATTTTCACAATTTTGCACAAACATACGTTAGTTTTTCTTATGAATTCGTTTCTTATAAATAAATTTTGATTCATGAGACCAACGAATGGAAATAAAATAACAGTTTTTTTAAGAATTCAGTAAAATTGCTAAAAAAAGGCAATTTCCAAGAGGTTCAGGGTAAAATGCATATCACGGCCTACAAATGTCTATGAAACTTAAAAATATTATTCTTCGACCCCCTTAATATTTTCTAATATTTTCATTATATTTATTACTTCATGTTAAGTGTAAAAGAATACAATTCTTTTTCTTAAAAATGGGTTTTATATGCTTAAATTTACATATAGTTGGGTTTGTTTTCCATAAGGACTAGAAAGCCTTTAAAATAATTTAAAACTTTATATGTTTTTCAAATAAAGAAATCGAATAATTTCAGTATTTGATTTTTATTTTTATACACACATTGTCTTAAAAGCAACATTGTCGGGCGTATGATTTTTCTTTTCATTTAATTGAATATTAATCATACGCAAACACTCACGTACGGAGGAGGGTAAAAATTACGTTACCCCATTTCTGTTTTAAGCGGTCAATGAAGCAAATAATAAATTACAGTTAATATTGAATCGGTTAATAACCGGCAAATATACTATAATTTTGAATAAATCAATTAAGCAGCAAAACAGAACAACACACAGTTTGTATAATATTTTAAGACTTTATTAATAATTATTTGAAAGTAACCAATTTCAAACTATACGAACAAGTAATCGAAAAATTAATCGGTTAATCTATTAATAATTAGTGGACTTAATAAAATAGTAGATATGTAATATTAACTAGATTAAACTTTGAATAAGTCATCATTAATACAAGTACCCTTAGTGACGTTTCTAATTTTGTTCTATAAAATTCCACATCAGATTATTTGCTCTGTATATACAAAAGTTTTATTACTTTTAAAATCTAGTTCACTGCCTATCCAAAAACAAACGGATTAAAAAACACGTTTTACCCAACGAAAATTTCCAATATTTTTTCTTTTTATAAAATATATGAAGGACCTAAATTCCTTCATCTTTAAGCCTTTACTTCGCAATTAATGTCAATTAAAAAATGCAAAATAACTGCCATAAAACTGCGAACAACTCAACTCACTCAACCTTGGCGTTGGAATACAAAGTCCTCTTTTACAAAAGCGTTATAAAACCAACATGGAATTCAGATGTGGGGTACTGCTTACGCATCAAACATTCTAAAGTTATAAAGAAGGATTTTATGACTTATCGTATGCTCCCATTGGTAGAAGTTCCCACAATCGAAGAAGAAGCAACAACATACATGTCAAAATACGCAAGCAAACTAGAAGTCCACCTTTACACTCTTGAAGGCAAATTATTACAATTTCGCGAGCACCAGAGAAATTTATTTAAAAATATTGCTAACTTTTCTTCAAAGGAAAACATGTTTAATTTAATATGCCACTCTATTGTCACTTTAAAGCTCAGGTTAAGCTTACTAAATTAGTTCACCCTTACAATTGAGAATCGTCGGAGTTCTTGCGATTGTGAAACGCAAAAGACTAATCATACGATTAGAATCGGATCATAAAATAGGTAATTGTGTATAAATATGGTGGCGTATGATTTCTGTTGTTAATCATACGTCTTGACACATTTAAAAACGTTTATAAAGCAACAAGCAAAAATTCAAATAAGCAATTCAAAAATTTGAAATATAATGTTTTGAAATTTTGTATTTCTTGTCGATGTTGTATGATTTATGCAGAATATCCCCAACTAAAAACTGGCACGCAAATTAAACAGTATAAAGAATGAAAATAAAATTTCTATCTCACAATTTCATAAGCATACAAATAAATCAACTTACTTACACTTCGAAATATGATGAATGTATGCTCTCAGCAAACAGAAAAATAATGCATAAATTTTAACGCCATCAGGAGAGAAAAGTATAAAACGAGTTATTTGGTGTCCAATTGGTTGGATTTTATTACTCACAACTACTTGTAAGTGCTGGTAATGGTGTAATTAAAAAAACACCTGCCCGTGTAAACATTTCAGTATGTTTCCAGTGTAAAAGCAACACGTATAACTGTGGTTACAGAACACAAATCCACACAAACCCTCATAACAGCAAGGCAGGCGGAAAAACTCATAATACCACCAGAAAACAAACTACTATTTTAAACCAAAAGCAACGTGCACAGTTATTCGCATAACTACTGCAGCAACAATACCCTTCATTCTTGATACACCAACAACGTCCAGGCAACAACAAAAAAATAGAGGAAATCTCTCTTACATGCTTTCACATACAACTTTACACTTACAGCCAAACAATTGTTTTTTGTGCAATGTTGTCGAAATGAAAACATTAAAAATTTAATTGCGATAATACAAGTGCATAAAATGTTAATGGAGTGAATGTAATCTGCTTGCATACGAAAGTGAAACACTAACAAAAAGAAAATGAAAAAATAACCAAAAAAAATCAAAATATTACAACACGAGAACTATTGCTGCATTTATACAAACTGTAAAAATTAAATCGAACTGACTAACACGAATAGTCTAAATGCTATATGGCAGGTAAAACTGCGAAATAAACGTTGAATTGAGTCTAGTACCAATCAATAGATTCAAATGCGATATTTTCGCAATTGTTCGAAAAATGTTCTATAGAAAACTGTTTGAAAAATGTTCTATAGAAAACTGTTCGAAAAATGTTCTATAGAAAACTGTTCGAAAAATGTTCTATAGAAAACTGTTCGAAAAATGTTCTATAGAAAACTGTTCGAAAAATGTTCTATAGAAAACTGTTCGAAAAATGTTCTATAGAAAACTGTTCGAAAAATGTTCTATAGAAAACTGTTCGAAAAATGTTCTATAGAAAACTGTTCGAAAAATGTTCTATAGAAAACTGTTCGAAAAATGTTCTATAAAATGTTCGAAAATTTTCTATAGAAAACTGTTCGAAAAATGTTCTATAGAAAACTGTTCGAAAAATGTTCTATAGAAAACTGTTCGAAAAATGTTCTATAGAAAACTGTTCGAAAAATGTTCTATAGAAAACTGTTCGAAAAATGTTCTATAGAAAACTGTTCGAAAAATGTTCTATAGAAAACTGTTCGAAAAATGTTCTATAGGAAGCTGTTCGAAAAATGTTCTATAGAAAACTGTTCGAAAAATGTTCTATAGAAAACTGTTCGAAAAATGTTCTATAGAAAACTGTTCGAAAAATGTTCTATAGAAAACTGTTCGAAAAATGTTCTATAGAAAACTGTTCGAAAAATGTTCTATAAAAAACTGTTCGAATAATGTTCTATAGAAAACTGTTCGAAAAATGTTCTATAGAAAACTGTTCGAAAAATGTTCTATAAAATGTTCGAAAATTTTCTATAGAAAACTGTTCGAAAAATGTTCTATAGAAAACTGTTCGAAAAATGTTCTATAGAAAACTGTTCGAAAAATGTTCTATAGAAAACTGTTCGAAAAATGTTCGAAAAATGTTCTATAGAAAACTGTTCGAAAAATGTTCTATAGAAAACTGTTCGAAAAATGTTCTATAAAAAACTGTTCGAATAATGTTCTATAGAAAACTGTTCGAAAAATGTTCTATAGAAAACTGTTCGAAAAATGTTCTATAAAATGTTCGAAAATTTTCTATAGAAAAATGTTCGAAAAATGTTCGAAAAATGTTCTATAGAAAACTGTTCGAAAAATGTTCTATAGAAAACTGTTCGAAAAATGTTCTATAGAAAACTGTTCGAAAAATGTTCTATAGGAAGCTGTTCGAAAAATGTTCTATAGAAAACTGTTCGAAAAATGTTCTATAGAAAACTGTTCGAAAAATGTTCTATAGAAAACTGTTCGAAAAATGTTCTATAGAAAACTGTTCGAAAAATGTTCTATAGAAAACTGTTCGAAAAATGTTCTATAAAAAACTGTTCGAATAATGTTCTATAGAAAACTGTTCGAAAAATGTTCTATAGAAAACTGTTCGAAAAATGTTCTATAGAAAACTGTTCGAAAAATGTTCTATAGAAAACTGTTCGAAAAATGTTCGAAAAATGTTCTATAGAAAACTGTTCGAAAAATGTTCTATAGAAAACTGTTCGAAAAATGTTCTATAAAACGCTGTTCGAAAAATGTTCTATAGAAAACTGTTCGAAAAATGTTCTATAGGAAGCTGTTCGAAAAATGTTCTATAGAAAACTGTTCGAAAAATGTTCTATAGAAAACTGTTCGAAAAATGTTCTATAGAAAACTGTTCGAAAAATGTTCTATAGAAAACTGTTCGAAAAATGTTCTATAAAAAACTGTTCGAATAATGTTCTATAGAAAACTGTTCGAAAAATGTTCTATAGAAAACTGTTCGAAAAATGTTCTATAGAAAACTGTTCGAAAAATGTTCTATAGAAAACTGTTCGAAAAATGTTCTATAGAAAACTGTTCGAAAAATGTTCTATAGAAAACTGTTCGAAAAATGTTCTATAGAAAACTGTTCGAAAAATGTTCTATAGAAAACTGTTCGAAAAATGTTCTATAGAAAACTGTTCGAAAAATGTTCTATAGAAAACTGTTCGAAAAATGTTCTATAGAAAACTGTTCGAAAAATGTTCTATAAAATGTTCGAAAATTTTCTATAGAAAACTGTTCGAAAAATTTCCTATAGAAAATTGTTTATTTCGAATAATTATTTACAGAAAACTTTTCAACAAAATTTGTAATAGATTACTTTAAAAAAAAAATTCGGTAGAAATTTGTGCGAAACATATATTCTACAGAAAACTGTTGAATAGAAATTTTCTTAAGAACTCAGCTTCAAACTTTTTTTTATAGAAATGCAGAAATAATTTCGTATAAATTTTGTATAAAAAATGTATCCATAGATTTCCTAAGCATTTATCAACGAAATAAATACTTTATTTCAGTTGTAACCAGCACCAGTAACGCTTATATTTAATATACAATATCTTATGAAGTTAAGTAAAATTACAACTACAAAATACTCCAATACATTCTAAGGCTTTAATGCCTTATTTTCTAGTATTATTATCTATTCACTATTAAGAGAAAAAGATTTAAAAAAATACATACTCGAAAAACAATGAAGAGAAGCCAAGAGCAAGGAAAAATATTCAAGTTCACTAGAGAATTTTCAGCACCCAAGACGTTAGTTCGTAAGTAGTAATAAACAGCAAACAAGGGACTTGAAGTAAGAAAATAATATTTATAATAAAAAAAAACTGCTGAAGTCAACAATACAAATTGCAACGACAGATTCTATTATAAAAAAAAACAAAACAGAACACAGCCGGTGATGCTCTTAAGGACTTCCGGTATAAGTTTCTTATTTTACTACAACTATAGCCTTCAAAAAATATATATACTGTATGTACGTGTATATAAGAATTCAGCAAAAAATGACAATTGTAAACAGAGACAAAATATGCAAAGCTTTAAGCTGCATTTGCATTAAACTTAAAAAAATCTCAAATGCATTTGCTTAAAATGAAAAACTACTTTGCATTTCCCTTTCTTATTTTATAGTTTTTCTAGCAGTATTTTTCATTTCTATATAGTTGGCTTTTGTGCCCTTAAATTTACAGCTTATTATCTTGTTGTTATAAGAGCGTTACATTTAAATATTTGTAACAAGTTACTTACAACTTCTGCTGGTACAACAGAAAAAAACACTAAATAAAATAAGCAAATATTTTTATTGTTTTGTTAGTCCTCCACATCTCTGCCAGCTGCAGTATTTGTTGTGATTTCAAAATTAACCCATACTGGGTGAGAATCCATTATTTTTCTCTTAAAAATAAATTACTTCTAGTGAAAGACTTTGTTGTATATGAAATATTTGCTGGTTAATATAATTTCGAAAAAACTTCCATGCGAAAGGAAACCGTTTTTGTCTTCAAGCTTTTGCCTCATAATTGATTAAATATTTTAATTTACTCAATACTATTCGTTACAGAAACCAACTGGAAGGGATGATATTAAGGGTAATAACAAAGTTAAAGCAAGACTATTAGCAATAACAAAAAGTGAGAAAGGAATAGCATTGAAATCGAAAAATTGTACAGCAACTTTTTAACAATTCTAATCACAGTTTATGCTGGAGATCTCAACTGCAAGTACAACTTTAGAATTACAACGAATACAAAAACATGCAGATAAATAATATTAAGGAAAAAAGTGGCTAAACAAGAGCAAAGAAATATTTTCAACATAATTTTATAAGCAGTAACCCAGGGCTAATGAGGTTGCAACATTAAAAGTTTGACGTGACATTCGTAGCTTTGCTAGAAGACCTTTGAAAATTTTTAAAGTTTTGTAGGTGCAAATAAGAGTGAAAATGAAATTTGTATTCTAGGTCCAGGATTGGGTAGTCGGAAATGTCATCTTAAAATAAACAAGTGATAATCTCATATTATCACTGGTACAAAAAAGGATATAGCACCGCAATATCTACTTTCTAGTTGCAACGACTTTATTTTGCATTATTTTAAATAAAGAGTGTAGCATCCTGCTTAATAAAAGCTGGTCACCTGTCTGATCTGCCATACTTCATCGGCGTGCAAACAATGGTTAGTTATGATCAAGATTCGCAAATTATTTTTATTATTACTACTATTTAATTTAAAAAAAGTTACTTTAAATAAAATGAAGGGCACTTAAAATTCATCAAAAACGAGTATCTTTCACTTGTGTCTTCTTCCTTGTCTCCTAGCTTCATTTTTTCTATGAACTCTCTTTTTTTAATAACGTACATGTTTTCAAAAGTTCGCCTTAACTTTGACATTTCCAATAGTGAAAACAAATGCAATTATGAAATACAAAAGAATTTAAAAAAACACTACAGCGACGTTTTCAATGAAATTTTCCGCTAAACAAAAACAAAACTAAAAAAAACAGGATTGAACATAAAACTAGGAATAGAAAAAATTAGAAAATAACCACAGTCTTCATAGACAAGGAACAATAACTTTAATGAAAATTCGTCCTACTAGAACTAGCGCCAAATGTATTCTTATATTAAGCGGAATCCTGTGGACTTCAATATCATTCATATGATCACCGCATGTAAGTTTACAGTGATCGATCCTTTCAAAATAAGTTTCAATCAAACATTCAACGTGTAACATTAAGGTCGGCCTGAATTTCTCTTCAGCGAGGTAGCACGTTCACTGAACTTCAAACTTCAAAAATAAATTTCTGCTGTTTGTGCATCATCTCGCAATTCTGGTATAAAGAAATTTTTAAAATAGCATGATAGTGAACGTAACCGTAACATGGGGATCTTTTTCATCGACATATACAGCTCAGATCCATCAAGAGTACACCAGAGTTTCACTCTTAATGGTTGCAAAACGAGTTTCTTCAAGCGATGATGTGGGAGATATTGTCAATTTGTCCATGGGCGCCTTCAACCGCTTGCACCGAATGGCGAAGTGTTTAACTTGAAGTTGTCTATTATAACACGCTCAGCTTGCCTGAAGACCCGACTATCACGATCGTAAGCGATCTTTAGTAAAGGGTAATCCATTTAGTGATTTCAAAACCACCACTCTGTCAACGCTGTCAACTTGTACATATCTGTCATCTCAATGGTCATTGATTTAATAAAAGATTTGCAAGATTTACATATATGGATCGTTTAACAACCGAAGTGTAATGCTTCTTTTTGTGAAGGTGTGGCAGATAAGCCCAATTTGTCGATTCTACGACGTTCTCAGCATTTGGACCTATCTTGCGGCCCATTAAGGAGTCTTTTGCATTTAGATTTGCATTTCCATCCATATAAAGTCTAACTCAGACAAAAATTAAACCCGATGGAACTTTCACAATGCCGTCGATTTGCTGATTGGGTTCTAGAGCAAGAGGATTTTAATGCTGATTTTTCGAACAAAATTTTCTTCAGCGGTGGTTACGTCAACAAGCAAAATTATCACATATATATAGGAGCTTAGAGAACCCAGAAGTCATTTTGCAAAAGCCATTGCGCTCGCAAAAAGTTAGTGTTTGGTGCGAATTTTTCGAAAATGACGCTAGAAGAACAGTTACCGTCAATTCAGAGCACTACTGTCATATGATAACCTATTTTTTGGCCTGCAATTAAGGGTTCTGAACTAAACGATATGTGATTTGAACAAGACGGTGGCACTAGCCACACAACGCGACCGATTTTAGCCTTATAGCGAGGAAAGTTTCCAGATCGCGTAATTTCACATTTTGGCGACGTCAATTGGCGACCAAGGTCATGTGTTTTAAGGCCGTTAGAATTTTTTGTGGGGCTATGTCAAAGACCGTATCCACGAGGTCCCATAAGGTTCCGAAATGTACGAAAAAGTGGTCGAAAACTATTTCAAAAGAATAGACTGCTGCCAGCAATCTAGAGGCGGTCATTTAAGTACCTTGAAATAAAAGTTATTGAAATCATAGCTTTATGACTGTTTTATTTAGCTTTACTTCTGAAATCGAAAAATGAGTAATCTAATTTACATCGCGAAAATCAACATGTTACTGATAACTGACGATTTAACGTTGCCTGTATATTACAAAAACTTAGTACGCCCACATAGGAATTATATAGATATTTTGGCCACCCAGCTTGGATTGCTGACAACGTGGTCATGATCAACATTTACACTTAAATATTATTTTTTTTGTATTATTAGTTATAGGCTACAATAGCGCCGCGAGCTAATTAATCTATTGGCCAGCCAGGTGCTCAGCTAAAACAATCCTAGACGTTTTATCAAACCTAAAGTCTGGAACTAGCAATCGCACAGAACATGTTCTAACATTTCCTTCTCTTTCTGGCAAAGTCTGCAGAAATTCCTTTCTACCACAGCTATTTTATTCGTATGATAGTTAAATCTACTACTATAACATTTCGCCTAAAATATAGAATGGCCTCTACCTTATTCTATCTAACACAGACCTCTAGGACGTAGACATTCGCTTGAAAGATTGAATCTGTTTTTGCAATTGCTTTTTGCACATTGATTTTATAACTCAAATAAAAAATTTCCTACAACAATTTTATTGAATTGACTTTGTTCACTGCACTAATTGCGACTACGAGCTCATCAGCAGAGTTCTATCCATAATATCTTATATTGCAAATTTCTTTAAACTACACGAGAGTTTTTAGGAATAAGCTTCTTAAAACTCTCGATCACTTTAAAGCTTTAATAAAAATATTATTCTTGCTTTCTCTTTCATAATTTAGTAAATTCTTGACTAATACAAGTGCAATCGCATAACTCTTTGAATATTTCTGTCCATTTAATGTGGAAAACAAAAAACATTAATAAATTTAGCTTCTTTTTGACCCTGTGATGGATTCCTTACAAAAAATCACCTGCTAATTTATTTTCCCATTATACTAAAGTTTTGAACTTTAGTCTTGAAGACAACTACAACTTGTTGAACTTTTAAAATACTTATTTTTATAACACGAAGCTAAGTTTTTACTGATATTGATGTTTGTATTCTCGATTTCCGCTTTCAACGGAAATTGAATGTGGTGGACAAAGCAAACGGAAAAAAAGTACTAAATGTAGATACAATCTGTGTAAGAAAATTGGTGTTGACACGCAATTACAAATATTTACAGAATTTGTTTACAAAACAAAAATGAAATAAAAAACATACGTACAAAAGCTTAAAATCCGTACGATTTTGCAACAGGGGAAGAACTTTAATAATTTTACATGTTTTTTGTTGTTGTTTTGCTGCTATTATTTTGCCCTTCCTCTCTCTAAACATATAAGGCGATTAAAGTGTCAACAAACAATGAGGGGAGCAAAATATTCTTCAATTCATATTTTTGCTTAAAAGAGAGCTTGTGCATAAAAAACTATAAGCTTTAGACTAAAATATAATGCCTATTATATTCAAGCCACAGCACAGTTCAATACATTTTAAATAAAGAATGACATACTCTTGTGTTATTGCAAATGTCCATACTGAGAGCCACGTATAATTTTGACACTTTCTCTTCACTTACTTCTCTTTACCATACTCTTAAAAATATAATAAATTTACTTTGAATTCGTTATAAGACTTTATTAAGGCGCACGGAAGACAACACGAAACCATTTGTGCTGTTTTACCCCTCATAACTTCGCTTTATTTAATCATAAAATAATGAAGCTTGATACATGAGGGCTCTACGTAACCTAGGTAACCTAATAAGGCAAGTTTGAACGCTTTACCATAAAAGCTTCCCGAGATATGAAGGCGTAAAAGGTTTTGGTACATATTCACTGACTCACTAACCCATCAATATTATGGAGAGACCTGAAATTTGGTCTTCCAGCACAAGTAAACAAAAAAATCTTTTTATCTGGGGAGGCTAGGGTTCCTCCTTATTTATATGGGACACTTCTACTATACCTAGAGAACTAAAATTTGGTATACAGTAGGCCTTCGAGAATAAGTAATTAGAAAAATGGGCACCTTTTATCTAAGGGACCAGGATTGCCTCTTATTTGTATGGAAGATTTCCACTTCTAATATGAGAAATTATTATGGGATTTCATCTCAGTACTTTTTATGGCCGAAATTTTTGGATAGGAACTTGGCCTTATTTTCACATTCATGGTATTGCGCGGATTTTAGTATAACATGAGAACGGTTTGATCTATTTGGCTGAGTAAAAAATGTGCATGTCAATTACCTTCAAGTAATGCTGAATTCATCTGCTCAGTAGTTTCAGAGGTATTGAGTATTAGAAAAATATTTATTATGCAAAATTGAAAAATGTTTGTATTTTTTTTTTTTAATCATAAAAAATAGATAAAGGCACTTTAGTGAAAAAATTAAATGGTTCATGAAAAAAGTTTGTGCTCTTGAAAAATGTTTAAAAAATATTTTCGGTTTTTAGAAATAAATATAATTTTAAAAAATCCGAAGATATAGAAAAAAACTGTGGCAAAACGAAATTTTTTCCAGAACAGTGTTAAGACAACCACAAACATCGCCTTTCTCTTGACAGATCCCTTGTAACTGCTTTTCTTGGTTTCATTCAGCGTCGTTCCGTTCGTCAACTTAATCCTTAATCTTATTTATTGGCTCCGTCGTTTAGCCCTGTCATGTGTTCTATTTTGGTTAAATAATATAATTGTGTAATTCATTTAATTTTTTTTAAGCTTTTGTCATTAATCTTACGTTTTTCAAAAATTAAAATTCTTCATTCACCGGCAATTATAATTACTGGAATGGCTCTCTTACTTACATGAAAGGATTCAAGGCATCAGTTCAGCTCTAAATACTAATAAAAATTCTACCTGCTTAAAGACGGTGTGTCGATTTCCAGCTATTTTCTGCACACATTCGTCAAGCGAAAAACATTTGCGGACTCGATGATGACTCGAATAAAAAATTCTCTTGTAAAAATGTAAGTTTTTTTTATTTCAAATATATAAATTTAAAAAATAATACTATATTACTTATATCAGAAAAACGTAATTAATTTGGGTCATCCTCGTTTTTGTTAATTTTTATTTCTATTGGTTACGTAACAATTTATTGGAAATAACATTAATTTGGAATAAACTCGTATATATTTCAAACGAAATCGAAATATAATTACGAAAATTATGTTCACTACACACCAAGAGCGACACACACATGCAGATGTCGATGTGCATATCATAAATTGACACATCAACATGGCAACGCAGCGGAATACTAAAATTTTACAGAAGTGGGAGCAAAAGTGCAGATTTGGGGTGAGAAACAAAAAAGTTGTTAATACTTTGATTTGTTTTTGAAAAACAAACAACAAGTAACACTTATTTCTGAATAGTTTTGTATCCCCGACACAAGCTGATGTATGATGAATTTTGTACGAGGGAAAACACAAAAGTTTGCTAAAATTTATATGAGAGCAATATCAAAGTCTAGAGCTGATTTTTATTACACACTGAACAAAACATTTAACTTAATAATATTGAAGTTGATGATAAGTTGGTTAGTAATAGCGAACTTCCCATTTTTAGTTATTATATATTCGTATATATGTATATATACTTCTGTACATACTAGTATGTAAATTTAACGACGTAATGAAAATAAACTAGCGTTCTAAATTTTTCATATATTCAGAAATATTCTAGTAGAAAATTTAAACTAATATATTGTTCTTAATATTTTATATTTCTTCAAAAAACTTAAAAATTTTTAAAATTGTATTGTACCAAAAATGTCCGAACACAACTAAATATATTGAATTTTTATGAAATTTCAATTGGACTAAATAATTCTCCTTTCTACTTCTAAACAATTTTATGACTTCTGATTAAAAAAACAGTTCTTACTTATTAGGCATTCTCTTGTAATTTAACAAAATTTAGTCAATACGCATTTAAAATAAAACTAGAATAGAAGAGAACAGAAGAGATTAGAGTAGAGTAGAGCAGTGCAGAGAAGAGTAGAGAATAGTAGAGAAGATTAAAGAATAGTAGAGAAGAGTAGAGAAGATTAGAAAATATTAGAGAAGAGTAGAGAAGAGAAAGGTAGAGATGAGTAGAGAATAGTAGAGTAGAGAAGAGTAGAGTAGAGTAGAGTAGAGTAGAGTAGAGTAGAGTAGAGTAGAGTAGAGTAGAGCAGAGTAGAGTAGAGTATAGAAGAGTAGAGAAGCGTATAGAAGAATAGAGAAGAGTAGAGAAGATTAGAAAATATTAGAGAAGAGTAGAGTAGAGAAGAGAAAGGTAGAGAAGAGTAGAGCAGAGAAGAGTAAAGAAGAGTAGAGCAGAGGAGAGTAGAGAAAGGAAGAGCAGAGAAGAGTAGATTAGAGAAGAGCTAAGAAGAGTAGAGCAGAGCAGAGTAGTGTAGAGTAGAGTCAAGTAGAGTAGACTAGAGTAGACTAGAGTAGAGTAGAGTAGAGTAGAGTAGAGTAGAGTAGAGTAGAGAAGAGTAGAGGTTTCCATTGTTTTAAAATAAAGTAGCTTATGGTTTTTAATAAAACTTGATACAAATTGTTTTATGAAGTAAAATTGGAGAACATAAAATGAATTAATAACAATTCACACAATTAACTTTTGCAAGGAATGAAAATTGTATTCGAATAACGTGATTTTTTTATTCGTTTTGATTGCACATCAAAAAAACGGTTGTACATCACTAAATTACATTGGTTTTTTATGATTTTTCTGACAAAGCAATAAAAAATGTTAAAGAGCAATGTAAAGATGTAAAAACTGGAACGGAAGAGATAGAGGGCATATTTGTAGAGGGTAATCTTATTAGATTCGGGAGATAAGTTTTGCTTCTAAGATAATTCTGTTTCTAAAAACAAATTCAATTTAAAGTAGGTGTACTGTAGGTGGACATCTACAGCCTACATCTAAAGCCTACAATAAACGTCTTCCATAATAATCGTTTTTAAAGAATAGTTTCACTTAACAAAGGCTTATAAAGCATTTTTAAGTTTTTTTTTTTGCATACTTCCGTAAATCTTCTAGACTGCCTTTCTAGGCTGCCTTCCAGCATATATGTATTTAACATACATGGACATACTTATATATGGGGTAGTGTTACCGTCAGTGTACTGGGTACCGTAATTTAAAAGAGTTTTGTGTGACGGATTCAGTGTGTGTTTATGTGCGTATGTGAGTGTATAAGTTTGTGTGTAAAAAATAATGCCCTGAACGCATGTAAATGTAAATTAAACTTAACATAATTTTCTGTTTGTGCAAATGCGATTGTAAGTCTAAATGTAATTATGAGAGACAGAGTGAGAGAGAGAAAAATAGTGAATATGTGTGAGAATTTGTTGGCATGTAAGTATTCGTAGCTTTTTGTTTGTTTGTTGTTAATAACTGTTTTAACTGAAAAAGTATGTTTTGCACCATAATTTTAAAATAAAAAACAAATCCACATGTGTTTGTATGTAATTGTGTTCTTTTCTGGGTCTGTGGCTCCTGTATTCGTTTATAGCCGCGGGGAACTTTCATTTCAAGGAAACATTTTTTTACTTTTAGTTTTACGTTGTCAAAAATACCAGAGATTCATACAAAGTTTTCGTTTAGAAGTTCCGTTTTTGCTGTTTTCTATTTAACGATTTTGTTGATGTATTTTATGTGCAACGCTGGCAAAACTCTCCCTCCTCATAAAAAAGGCAAATTCAAAATCTTTCATATATACACACATATTTTTTTTTTTGCTTTAAAAAAAATTGTACATGTGAGGGTGTCAGTAACTTATTCTTATTTTGGTGGCATTCTCGTTAAAAGGCTAATACTCATGAACTGTTGTCGTGGGCGAAAGTTTTATGTCAAGTTTATGAATTATGTGTGAAAGTGGCAAAAATAAAACCAACAAAAAACGAGTTTTCCCCAATCTCTATGTATTTAATTTGTGTAGCGGTTTTCAAAGATTTTCAATACTCTACTTCCCTTCACTTTAATGAAAGTTGCGGCATGCCTGCCTGGCGCAGCTTCAGTTGGCTGTTTTGGTTTTGGTTGTCTGTTTTGACACAGCACTATTGGCTGACTTTGACATGGGGAGTTCTGCTGGCTGTTTAAACAAAACGACTGTTTTTAAGTTAAATTAACTAAATTTGTATGTTTGTTAAAATCAAGGAAACCTTGCAGTATTATTACAAAAATCTTCATGAGATGTAGTTAAAGGCACTTTGAATTCCTGAGTCGACCGAGCATGTAGTAAAGCACAAACTTTAATCCAGCTCAAACTTGTAGGCTACAACTTTACTTCTTATTTATAAGAAGGCTGATATACCAGGATAAAAAGAAGTACTTTCCATTCGTACATCCTTCATTGTTGAAAATTATTACAAGGCATCTTTACTTTCCGCCAACTAAATAAAAAAATCTTCCCTTCCCCCTTCTTCCACTTTAGCCACCATTCTTGTGAGATATAAATATGCGGTTGCCTCATGACTCACGAGATTAAACTAGAAAACTAGTGAAACAAAAACAAATCATCCGCCAACAACAACAATAACAAAAATGAATAAGAACTGTTTTAAATGTTTTAAAGTTTTCTGAAACTGATTGAATATTATTTGGTGTAAAAAATTTGTTTCTGCATGCCCCCGCCTGCCTCCAAGCAGCAAAAGCATGCATAACAATAACCAAAGCTCCAAAAATTTTACTTGATTTACAAGACAACAACTTAAAGTCTACATAGAACAATAAAGTTAAAATATATCTTGTTCCCCGTTTTGCTTTCTTGCTCCTCCTCCCACTAAAAGTTTGCATGAGTGATAAAGTGTTGCTGAAAAAGAACCACAAGTGATACAGAAATAAGAAAATATTCTACATGTATGTTTTCTACAAAGAAAAAAAAAAACATGAAAATGTGTCGAAAGTTATGAGCACAAGAGACATTAAAGAGATTTTTTGGAAAAAAGTTTTATTCATAAGCAGTGTTAAGGATTTGAAATGTTTGAAAGAAATTAATATAAGAACAAGTAATTTAACATTGGAATAAGTTGGCTTTTAAAATGTTTGGAAACAAAAGATATAAACTGCAAGTCAAGAAAAGTTGAAAACAAAAAAAGGGAAATGAAATTCAGGTCAAATAATAAAATTTTGAGAATGAATTTTAGACAAAATTAAACAAGTCAAGGCAGGCAAAGTTCTGCTAAATCAATGCACGGACATCTCACGTTTTGTAAATACGCTTACGAAATTAATGCAGGTTTAAAGTGTCTGTTGTCTAGGGATTATTTGGCATTAGAGTATATTTCCCATGTCGAAGGAAGTTAGTAAATATTACCTTACCTCCACCACAGTTGCCACCAGGAATAAGATGGCCACCAGAATATTTAAAGCGTAGTTGAAAATGTGTTTACCTTATACTGACCGGCTTTCAAGTCTCTCTTCAGCGTTATTAGCTATCAAATTACCATCCATTGGATGTTATAATTATAAGTCCAATTACAATTGGAACCACTGACTACAACCACCTCAAATGATAAGTCGCAATAGCTGAAGATTATTACGTTATATTTTAAACATATCGAGGCTCTAACCGCTGAAAGAACGTAACCTGAAAAAATAAATATTTTTGGAAGTTACTTTACTTTACTTTCAATTTCTCCAGAAGTCTTAATGAAAATTGCATCATAGCCTCCAAATGACCTCATGCGGCAAATATTCTGCGTTAATTTAGAAATAAAAATAATTAATTATAGTTTAAAGTCCAAATTGAAATCCACTAGAGTCACACTCCAATAAACACGTCTAACCAAGCCCCACTTACGTGATTTGTGTGATCAGTCGTGATCTTATTTGGTCATGGGTAATTTTTCGCTTAATCTCGCTAACGTGAGTAAAAAATATACGCATACCGTGAGCGCGTATTTGAAGAATTTTTCGAGATTGTATCGCGATTGAAATGATTTGATTATTTCTTTGAAACGTCTATAAAAGAAACAAGTAGAAAATATGAAATACAGATAAAACTGGCGATTTAAGGTCAGCAAGTTTGTATTTCGTAACTATAAATTTGTATGATCGTGGTTAGTTTTTTATTATACTCACGTGAGCGTGCATATGTGAGAGCACAAAAAGTCTTTATAATCAATTCATTGATTTATTTAGTTCGCTGATTCTTCGGTGACTTTCGCATTGTTTTACGTTAGTTACGTTATATTTGCGGTCACACAAAATGAGGGATGCTGTTTACGTTACACTTGTATTTGGCTTATAACCTGTAACTATTTTCGATTAAATATTATATCAAACAACGTGTTGGACGCTGTAGAACAGTGTTTCATTAAACTTCAATTTCGAAAAACATGTCAGTTACGATATTTTCACAATTAGTTCACGATATGTCAACACTCGTTAAAAGGATCTCAAGAGAAGACAAGGAAAATTAATAAAAATGAATTTTGCCGACATTTTATCAGCGATCTGGCGATAACTTTCATTAGAAACAAAATGTATAAACTCATCGTCAACAGTGATTGTGGTACCATTTGTAATTGGACTGTAAGATGTTGAAAACATGACATAAACTACTACTACTAAACGGCAATATTTTCCGGAGAATGGACTGAACAAGCATGCACAGCTGTTTTCAGATTTCCTACAGACCCGGTTTGCTGAAATTTGCGCACAATTTCCCGGGTTATGAACACATTTGGCCGATTATGATTACCAAAAATACCACGAAGTGCACGACATGCATTTTGATTTGAACACCCATTTTCGTAAAAGACTTCAACAATCTTAACGCGCGGCTCAATTGTGTACCTTTCCGTCGTCGAATTTGTCAAACACTGAAGCAAAGAAATATCAAATTAAGTTGGGCAAAAAACTGGACGTTAAGGTATGACTCACAATTAACATGCTGCATTATGGTTGGACCACCCTGTACATCAACTGCGATTTTATTATTTGTTTTCATATTTTCTTTAATGCTTTTATTCTTCATATTGAGTGACTGCACTGTTAATTATGCAATCACATCTTAGAGTTAATTTCAATTTTCCTTTTAATTTTCATTGGCCTTTTTAATGTTTTAACATACAAAATATAATATTAAAATTAACGATAGTAGCAAGAAGATAAGTACTGCACAACAACTACAACCGCACAATAGTCACTGTAAAAAAATAAATTATGATGAAGTAGAAACAAAGTAGAAACTGCTGAACACAAAATAAAAGCAAGTCATAATAATGACAACTTGTTGGATCCAACAGAGCAAGAGAAATGAGTCCAATAAAGCTGCTGAGATGATGATGGAGTGAAAATATAAAACAGAAAAATATAAAATATTTAACGGTACTTAATTATTCCACCATACTTGTGCGTGCGAGTGTGTGAAGGTGTGTGTGTGTGTGTAGTGCAGAGATTTACGATGAAACGCCTGCACCCGGAAAGGAATCAAGTGTTTTAAAGAGGTGATTAGAACTTCAGGAATCCCCTTACCGCAGCCGTTCCTATTGTTGGAGCTAAGAAAATAGGATGTGGCCAGTAGGATAGAAGGCGTAGGACTTTTAGATAAACGATATAAATTTTCGTAAGTTTTAAGTCCGTAGGGAGGTCAAATAGATGGGTTTATGAAACAATACCCCCGTTTTATTACTTGGATGAAATTATCCAAGTAAGGAACACAAGCCATAATTTGGTAGTTATTCAGTGACTCAATGGAGCAGGATACACTACTCTCGCTAAAAAGAAACTGAAGTGTGCTTGGAAGCACCAACTCAGTTTCAAAACGCTAGGCATTTGAAAGTCTCTTTGGAAACATGTCTAACGTATTAGCGAGCTTATTAAAAGTATTCGGGGTTTTTATATTTTTCTCTTCATTGCATCCCTTTAAAATCTATGTACAATTCTGAATTACGAAATGTAGTTCCATGATCCCATCCCATCTTTAAAGACCCGGTAATAGTTGATATCTCAATCTGTAACGATATCATTTTCCTACGTTGGTCTTACCACCGGGTGATATCAATGCGTTCGTCTCCATATTGTAGAAAATCGGCAATTTCTTATCAGAACCCATTTTCCTGGGGCGCTAGAAACTATCTCGACGGCTGGTTGTTCCACCTTGCCATGATTTCGTTGCAAACCACATCCATCTAGTTAGTTCGTATGATGCCAGTCTGGTTAGTTACTAGTCTAATTAGTAAGTGGACTAATCTCAAAAGTTATCTTTTTCCAGTTCCCAGACACGTCTGAAGGTCTGGTGTCCCCTTGTGCACCGAATAGCATACAATAGTTGGTTGCATTTAGCAAAAATGCAAATACCCGATAATGCCATTTCTGAGAAAAGCAATGCTTTAATATCACCACACCCGCTTTCGTTTCGCGTAGATTACACTGACTAAGCACAGTGGCCCTCCCAGTCCCAGTTTTACTAGAACTTCGTTTGCAATATCGTTCAGTAGGAGTCGCACATAAAAGACGAACTTTTTAAAACACCTCTTAGACGTTGTAGTTAAGCTAACTTCTTCGATGAGATACTAAGAGGATATTGTATTGTGGTGCTGCACAGGGTAGCGATCGACTAGTGTACAATTTTCTAGACGTCTAATATAGTACGACCGTCCCTTCCGTTGGTATCCAGCAAGGATTTTTTGTCCCAGCCCTAAGGCTTTCCGGTAAGCGCCTCACGGCGTTTGTCCCTGCTAAAGCTCGAGCCTTAATTTTCTTTCACTGCATTTGACGAAATTTTTAACGCGGTTTCTCTTTTCTTTTTATACTCAACACTGCTATATTTTTCATACATATTTCCTTGCAAATTTTTGTTGTTGTTGTTAGTTTTATTGTTGCTTTTATCGTCGCTTGGTGTTAGTTACACTTTTTTAAATTGTAAATACATAAACATGAAACCCCATTAAAATTATGACCAGTTTTCATAAAGAAAATAACAAGAATATAAAGTATAATATTAACAGCAAAAAATATATAATAAAGGAGAATTTAAAAACAGTTTGCTCATATTTCTTTTACCCCTGCCAAAACGCCAACAAGTGCGTAAAATATAATACCATTTATATGAGTACGTATCACGTACACACTGACGTACAAGAGCAACAAAAAAGACACATACATTACTATAATATCCCAGGAATAAATAGCATTAGACTAGTTACGTCTGGTTAACCTACAACTGACTACACCTTAGATTACTTAGAGATAAGAAAAGGCCAATTCATTCGACTTGGGATTTCTCATGAAGGTAAAAATAGGCGGCCATTTTATACAGTACTTAAGTATTTTACATAAATCGAAAATTAAAAACAAACCCCACGCATAGGGCTTGACCCGGCTTAGTGGACATATCGCCGAATTCAATAAATAAATATAGATGAAAAATCATTGTCCCAATTTTTTTTTTTCGTTTTACTTTAGGGAAATTACGTTCTAGGAAAATAGATTTCGAACATACACCAAAATGCATGTTGTTTTATTTTTTTTGTGAAAAAAGAACTTTAAACACTGCCCTAACACATAAGAATAAAGCAATAAAAAATATCAACAAACTGGAACAACAACAAAAATTGTATTTAATAAATGACAGCCATTTTTAAAGATGCAATTATGCAAGTGAAACTACTATTCTGTTGCAGCAACTAGCAGTGTAACAACAACAAAAATATAAATGCCAACCGTAGCAACGCAATGGCAATGACATCTTACAACTACATTTAAACTCTCCAAGTACATAAAAAACACAAATTCACACACACACACACAAATAAACATTTAAAAACACTCACAAGCACATAACGGTCATATCGCTTTATTCACACTCATTTTACATTACAATAACAACCGAAAGTATTCAAGGAAAACAAAACTACTACAACTGTAAAAACGACAAAAAGTAATAATTGCAAGTGACAAATGGATTGAACATTAACATTGTTTTAATGTTTACAACACACTGCCAGAGGACAACAAAAATGGAGTAAAAGAAATATTCACAAACATTAACCTACCTACACACTCGTAGGTAAGAATATTGAAATTTTTTGCATTTATATTCTCGTTTAAGTAGTGCATATAAAGAATTTTCCGATAAGGACAGTTCGATGTTTAAATGGCATAAAACAAGCTGTGTGTGAGATATTAACGAAATTCGTTATTTAGAGGCTCAAAGTAGGCAATGTTGAATGGAATATGATACCGCTGAAATAGCAGCAATGTTATGTGCAATTGCGGCTCATTACGAGTCGCCACAACACCCTCCGCACCATTCACGGGGCCTAGTATTCATCATATCAAAGCGGCATCAGCGATGTTTTGATGATATAAGCTGGACATAGCCTTGTTACAGGAGCCCTAGATCGCTCCATGCAATATCAGGAGGCTATCTCAACAGACCGCCAATCTGTACCACACAGAGACTGATGGCAAATTAGGGTCATGCGTTCTGGTGCATCATGGTGTACTAACAGTACCTATGACAGATCACTGCTCGCTGGATCTTTTTGTAGTAATGACTAACAGTGGTTCTGGATCATTTCTTATTGCATCGGCATACCTTGCCTATAAGCCGCCAGGCGGACATTCGTCACTGGAGTTGGGAAGCCTGGTCAGCTTCAGCCGGCAGAGAGGTATGACGTTGGTAATGGGCTATAATGACAACCCGCATAACATGGCAGCACAGGAGATAACTACAGAGGACAACAATTGTTGGAATTTGTCAAAAGACACGATTTGCTGGTAATCTTTTTTCGTAAAGTCTGCCTTCATAGATTCACGGAAGGCAGAGGTGATCGATATCAATCTGTGCTCAGTCAATATGCTAGACAGGGTTAAGGACTGCAAGGTCGTGGACAGATTAACCATATCTGTCCATAGGGCTATCCACTTGGTGATACTGTATGGCAGTAGACAGAGAAAAGTCCACAGGAGTGTCTAGCGGAACATATAGGAGATGCTCCATACATAGCACCTTGTAACACGGGCGAAATCGACCGAACGGTGGAACAATTAAACTTCACAGTAGTGCCAGAAAATACTAGAACACTAGGTTCGACCAGTAACTAGGCAACTAGTACAATGGGTATTAGCAGTCCCTAGGACGCTAACTACCGGGGGTGCACGTGGCGCGGCTCCTGCGGGGAGCTAAAATCGCGGGAATATTGTGTTCCATGATTAATGTGGCGTCACATTGCAACGCAAGCTGTCAATAAGAATAAGGAAGTATAGATAGTGGCACCGCGATTCCCGAAAAACAAAAATGTCATCTGCACAAAATCCGCTGGAAACAGTAACTTGCTGTGGATGCATTGCCACCTGATTCAATATACAGCAGTTTTGCTTATTAACAACATAGCAATTCGTCCAAAAATGTTGAAGAAGATTTTTCTGCCAAAATTGATAAAAGTTCACTCAGCAAATCGTATAACTTGCCTTGGTGATTAGGCTGCAGTAACTAAATAAAAAACCATATATTTAATGGATGGACACAACTGATAGCTAAGGCCTTTCTATAGGCATATGACTACTGAGAGAGAGAGAGAGAGAGAGAGAGAGAGTGGGGGCAAGAAACAGTATTCTTTTTAGCCTTCAGTGAAAGAATATTAAGAAAAATATCTTTTATATTGACATTTTGTGAATATTGTCCTTTTCTGTTATCGTCTTTTTCTTCTTGCAACATGAAAGATATTTTTAATTTACAGTTTCCAAAAAACAAAATGGAACCAAAAATTGTGAGAATATGGCAGAGCCTAATTGATTTACTAGCAGTATTCCTTGACATATCAATTATTAAAAGCTCCGCTATTTGCAACTTACAATTAATTGTCCTAATCGCGGTGCTAATAGCATACTATAACTATTTCTTAAGAAAGAGGAATTAAAGCACAGTAAAGTCGATAAAATGATATTCCTGCAACGTGCTGCAATAAATAGTGTTTGATAAAAACACATACAGAAATTTAAACTGAAAGTTGAATATTGAATATCTGCGTTAATAAATTGCATTTAAAACTTAAAACGTCAGATAAACCTTAAAACATTTAGCTTACTGCCTGAACATCTAAATTAAAGTTATTGAGTTTGATGGGCTTTTGGCCGACCACCTGTTTGTCAATTATTCTGCATAAGAAACGAAAACACTGAAAAAAATCACGACAGTTGCACTCAAAATTCATCACGTGCGCATCAGGAAGCTATTAGGTAATTTAGGTGTCTTCTTTTTATACCATTTCGAAAGCTCCGAACATGGGTTTTATGCCATTATGACTCTACTAATTCTAACTTGATTTAAGCTGAACACGGCCTACAAGAAGTACTTTGATTCTTCGAATAAGTGTTGGACTTCATCATTTTTTATTTAGAAATTGTTGCAGGACGAAAGAACAGGAGCATAAAATTAAGGCTGCCTTGTACCTTACATTTAGGAGTATACTTGACTGTATGCCAGACAGAAGATTATTACATACCTCCTGTTAAAAGGCCATCAGTGAACAATTAGTTGATAATTAAACTTAGGCTACAAACAAACTTGAACAAAAAGTTTTTACTAGAGTGTTTTCTGAAACTCAATAACTGTGTCTCGGTAAACGAGTAAACGATAGCGTTCCTACAGGCCAGCACTCAGTACCATGGCCTTTCAAAGGATTGAACTCTGAAGCCTGAAAAGGTAACAGGAGGCAGCTACTTGAGAGCAAGTTTAAATGTGCTTAACTTGCCTTAGTCATGAAAGTGCATTCTTCAAACATAAAATAATAATACAAATGTAGTTTTATAAATCTTTCACACTAATACAAATATACTACCGTGAAACTACTAATGTGCTTGCAAACCACCTAAGTACTGCTTATAATTTATAGTTTTGCCTTAATAAGTATTTTAAGTTTCTCTCGAGTCGGGGCGGTTCATAACCGAAATTATATTCATATAGTTAAGTAGAGCCGACTTATTTTGGAGTAAGATTAGTTAGACTATTTTGGCAGTGTTTGGAATAAGACTAGATTGAGAAAGTTATTGTTAATTAAAGAAACCCTGCCTTTATTCCAAGAATTCCCAAGTTTTGAAATCCAGTATATTCCCATTGAACGAAGGGTGTGATTTCGCAGAATTACGCAAATAACTGTCGAAGACTTAATAGCCGTAGCTGCCGATATATATTCACATATGTTCTTAATTAATAACTATGGCCCCAGAGAGTTTAAATCGATTTACTTAAGGTTTGTTGACTCTAGACACCATCGAGCAGCTACCTCAGCCTACATATTTAATTGAAAATTGCGTATCTGGGCCTAAAAAATTACAGTCGAATTACAGAGATCTCTAAGCTCAAAACTTGATGACTACGTGCGACTCAAAAATGGAGAAGGAAGTAAAGCCGACCTGCTCACAATTACTAACAAACTCAGCAGACTGCAAAAGAATCCAAAACGGTAGTGGTCTATTTCAGTATACCACCAGTACGTGTTCGTCTTGAACTTTTTTAAACGTACAAGCAATTTCACATTTATTAACTGTTAGAGGCCACAATCATTTGTGCCGTTATCACTTCTACGAATATTTATCGACAATGTCAACCACAACAGCCACCACAATGTTTGCACAGCTTTTGTTCTTTCCCATACTTTACGCTACAGAGTTCTTGGAATTTGAGAAATGATGACTAGAAACTTTAATGAAACGACCTGTTTAGTATTGTTTTTTCCTTTCATGCTCATTTTAATGCTCCTTTCGAAAACAATCAAACAACATAAATGGTGGCTTTTAAACAATATGGCGACAACTGTTTCCTCTTTGTTTCTCTACAAGAAAAACTGTCTATGAAATCTGTCTAGAAAATCAAATGAAATATTACAATTTTTTAAACCACATAAAAAAACCGCCGTACAGCAACAACAACAATATATAATTGAAAGTTTTGATTTTGCTGCCTCAAATGACCCCTCAGTTAGATAGATGAGTTGGGAAAAAGTATGAATTTTTATTAAAAAACTTTTGTAATTAGAGTATTTAATAGAAAAGTTATAACGAAACCAAAATAAAGTACTTGTACTCGTCGTAGTCCTAGTCGTAGTCGTACCACAGCAGAGTAAATCTGCCAATGTGGTAACGATTTTATTCATTCGAAATAAGAAAAGCAAAAATGATTGTAAAAGTTACAAATTATAAATAGATTTTACTACCATTGCAACATGTTTTATAGGATTTATATTTTGTTGCATTTAAAATGACAATCTTAACAATTTGTTTACTAAAGTTATAAAAAATTAAAACATTTTATGTTTTTATGCCCAAATTTAAGCCGATATAATGTTTGGCTTTGCTTAATTTGGTCGGTCATTATGTTGCATGTAGTTTGTAATCGCCTGTGTTGAATTTGGGAAAAGTAATCCATTTTTATTTACCCTTAAGCTTTAAACTTTGCATCAATTTAATGCCTTTGTCTTGCACAAAAGGCAGAGTTTTATTTCTTAAACTCTTTTTGTAACGACTCTGTTAAATTTACCTTCCTGCATATAAAGGCAGTGTTTTAGGCTAAATGAGAATGTATGTAAGTGGATTGTTAACAGCAAAACTACAAAAAAAATTTGTATTCGCACAGTGGTTTAAAAAGCTCAATTAATTAATAGTGAATGTGATTGTTTTTTAATTTGTGTCACGTGAGTGAATAATATTTTTCAAAACTCTATTAACTTCTCTCAAATTATTTTATGTGTGAGCGAGAGTGATAATTATTCAAAGTTGGTAATAAATGCGCCAGATCATGGTAGATTTTTAATAAATTTGTAAGTCACGTGTATTTTTAATTTCGAATCGTGAGTGATAAATGTTAACATTTTGATACCGCCATAGGATTTGTGGTTAACAAATATTTGCAGTGAGGTTTGTTACAGAGCTCAACGCTGAGGCTTTATAAAATTGGGAAGACGTTAGTAATGTTAGAGCTTTAACAGAAATATCGGTTTGGCGCTTATAAATCATCTAAAAAAATATTGGTATTTTTAGCTGAGATCGTACAAATATAAATAAAAACTAGTGGCTCAAGGTAGCCCTTTTAAGCTCCTTTTCAAAAAATTACTTAGAACTTCAAAAGCCTTAAAAAAATGTATATTTTTAACGGATCGGTCCAGAACTGATCAAGAGGCCCACTGCATAAATTAAATTAAGTAAACAAATTGATGAAAAAGTGTAGAATTACCGTTGAGAAAATTCGAACAATGACCTGGTAATTTAAAAACTAAGCCAAATTAGCGCTTACATGAAAATTCTAAAGGGCAAACCGTGGTCAAATGAACATGAGGACATGGCACATTTTCATTATAAAATCTTTATTAATCTAGCTCCACTTTTATTTAAGATTTCAATTTTACTTCAGCAAGACTCGACATTTGAACCACTGTATCCCATTACTCATTTCAAATACTCATCACCTTATGTTTTAGTACATAAAATTCCTTAAACGAATTTCCAATTTAATTACCAAAAGACGGTACGCATTTCTTAACATTTATTTTCTTATCATGCCCACTGTGCCTCGTATGTTTGTTAAATACTAAAGGTGAAAATCATACCTTGATAAATTTTCTCCATTCCAATTACAAGTATGAGTACGACTGTATTCGTCTGTGCAGGTGTGTATATGTAAATGTCATGTTCGATGGAGGTGTTTGTATATGTGTGAATGCCTATCATCGAGACTCCTGTAAATGTTGTGGCTGTTAAGTTAAAGAAGCAATTCATGCTATACTACCCAGCAACAACAACAGCGACACCAAATGACAACATGCACACATACACACACACACACACCCAACAACAACAAGCAAACAAACAACAACAAGAACTTGCATTGAGCCATGGGCGACAATTTGCAATACAACAGTCTTTGATATAAAGCATCACTTAACCCAGCATAAGTTAATTATAATACGGTTTTGTTGCTTGAGTTGCTGGCTTTTTGGGGGCAGTAGTAGGCAGTTTTCTTTTATGTTTTTGTTATTGCTTCTGCTGCAAATTTGTTTTCATTTAAAGACTAGAACTTTCTCTCTCAAGTACTAGTGACTTTTTAAGTCCTGCTTAATTGTTGTTGGTTTTTTTAAATGCGCTTATTGTTCTTGTTTAGGATATCCCTGAAAGGTTTTGAGAGTTTCTTTTTTTTTATCATTCCAGACAAATTCTACAGCTAAATATTTGGAAGAAAAAAATTTTAAGTTACGAGTTAAAATAAATTAATGGCTACAATTTAAGATGCACGTAGTTGAGGCCAAAATGAGGTAAGTAAATAGTTAACTTGCGCATGCTAGGAATTGATAGACAAAAATATCTTCTTCAAAAACACTATTGTAAATGAAAATAAATGTTTATACAAAATTTATGGACCATGGCATTGCCATTCTAAATTTGCAGACAAATGTCTTTAAACAAAAAGTACTTTTTAGTAAAAAAAGGTACTTTTAATTCAAATAATAATCTTTTTTAAAAAGACTTCTTGAGGGAAAACTTGTTGTTGCAAAAAAAATATATTTTCCATTCAAAAAAGAGTCCATTTTATTAAAACAAGGTACTATTTTAAATTGGTACTTTTTAGAAGAAGTACTTTAGAAATAACATTTTTAATAAATTTATATATCTTCTAAATTATAAACTATTATGTCGATTACTTTTAAGTAAAACCAATTTCCTTTGGTTAAAATAAGAAGTTTTTTTTTAAAGGTAAATTCTATGAAAAACCGTGTATCATATGTATAAAAATGCTTTTCACTAAAAAAATGTACTTTTTATTATTTTTACTTTTTTAACGAGGTACTTTTTCAAAAAAGTACTTTTTAAAATATACTTTTAATAGATTTATATATACAGTAACGCACAGATTTTGATGTTAATTGAGTCATTGAGTGATTCTTCTAGAAGGGGGATTTAAAATGATTTATTTTTGACAGAGAGGGATAAAAATTCATTCACCAACTATTTCCCTGGCCTTTTATAATAAAAAAAAATGTTTTCATTATAAAACAACGAAGCTTTATTTTGATTTTTTGTGCGCTTTGTTAATATAATAGTTCTCTAGAAAATCAGTTGCAAATAAAAAATTTCAATTTTATTAGAGAACATCCACAAAAACCGCACGAATATTTATATGAATTTATTTTAATGTTATTTAACTTTAACGTCAAATGAAGATACCCAACGAGGGAAGATGGAGAGAAAAAATATATGTTTTTTTTAATTATTGGAGACATGTTAATTTAGTTTACTAAGTTCGCTTAGCACGCTGACCCAAAAGCCAAATGATTTTTCCACTGTTTTGGTTGCTGTAATCCCACTGTCATACTGTTCAAAATACACATGACTCTCAATTCTCGAATTTTTTAATAATTAGGATTTCCTTTCTTACCTATCTTCTGCTCTCTTTACAAGCATTCATTGTTGCGTCAGATGTTTTAGAAACTTCTTTGGCAGTTGTGTTTTTGCCCGTGATAACCGAGTTACTTTCGAAAGAAACTGCTTTACGTCTTCTAAACTTCCCTCATTGTAGTTCAGCTAGTAAACCCTTTATATACGTCGTTTTAATACACATACTATCTTATTTATGCTTGAGTGTATGTGTGCATGTAGTTGTACATGTGTAAATAAACACATACTGAAACACCCATAAACCCATAACTCTACGAAGACGTTAGACACGCGTAAAGGACTTTTCTGTTGTTATTTATTTTTTTTTTTTTTTGATATTCAATCAAGTACGTATGTTTGGTTGTTTGTATTTAAATGTATGTTTGAGCTGTTGTTGTTCTTTATTGTCTCCTGTGGTAGTTGTCGTTCAAAATTTGGAGAAAATTAAATAAATCCAATGCGGCAAATTAACACGCACAAGGGAAATTAATGAAAATATTTATACGCTGTACGTAAGCAGACTGAGTTACACATTTACACAGTAGTCAAGAGATATCAAAAAAAAACTTATGCGAAAAATGTATTTTCGTAGTTGTCACCAAGGCAGCGGTTTAAGACGAAGTTTAATTAGATGAATTTTTATATTCACAAAGACAGTGAGATTGCAATAATATGGAAAAGGCTTTAATTTTGATAAATTGATTTAAGATCTGGATGATTCTGGAGTTTTTAAAACAGTTAAAGAAAACATGGGCGGATTTTTTTTACTTAATGGCTGCAACCAGTTGCCGCTAATACGACAGTTGTGGATCAATGTCGAATGCGATTATAGCATATTGTGACAAGGGAGTACATAGAATAAGGATAGGATTGGTCTGTATTTCAAAAACTTCAGTAGAACTCTTTTTGGTAGTAGAAAATTGATGACATACCCGTATGTCTCAGCCTTTTCCTCAGGAGAATCTTTCGAAGATGCCCGGCCCACCCCTTGGGAGGCTTCTTGTCCAACTATTTAGAATTCCTCCATTGACTAATAAACACCAGAGTTCCTACAGAGATTAACACCTCCACCTGGTGCGAGGCTTCATTGTCCATCCCTGTCGGATTCTCACGGTCTAACGCCTTAGATCTACCTTTAAAATTTGACCCATACATGTACCTTTAAAGCTTTACCCCACGCAAGGCATTCTTGTCCATTTTTTCCGGATTCTGCATTAGCCAACTAAAACCGTAGTTTCTGCAGTGATTAAACTCTCCGCCTCTTGCTAGGCTTCCTAATTCATCCCTCTTATGGAGAAAAATATGTCAACTGACACAGAGCTCCATATGCACGGGCAAGTCTGTATTAAAACTGGAGATCGACTGGTACACAGAGTTCGCATATTTGAGAAAAAGCATCCTCTTAGCATATGCCCTGGCATATGCTCTTCGACTGTGAATTAGGAATTTTTTATACGAGAATGTTAAATTCTCTCCGCTAAAATTATTTACCGGCCGTCACGACGTGGAGGTATAAGTTAGAACTTCTGACAGTGCACTCAGTTACGTTAAGCCATATCTTTGTGCCTACCAGCTGACGGCCTAGAAAGGAACTTAGTTTCTATTCTGCTTCACAAAAAAAGTCATAGTCTACGAATGAGGAGAAAAGAACGGGAACATTTATCTCATATAACTCGCCTACTTTGAATATATATATTGGATGCGAACTATGGTTAATATTTCAGCTGAGAGGTTGGCTTGGTACTTCAAATCCATAACAAAAGTAAATGACTGCAGAAAAGTGTTTAGACTTTAGGGTGTCAAAGGAACAGGGCTTAAAAAGAAATGCGTGAGAAAATATTTATGATCTCCCATCGTACATTTTTGTGAAATTTTGTGGTTCTCAAAGAGGCGCGTGGCAATCAAACTGGCAACTTAATTGAGAAATATAAATTTATTTTCACATTTACAACAATTTATTACCAAAAAAAACTAAAAAACTACACAATATGTTTCCTGTTTATTTAGCTGCATACTACTAACAAGTACACACGCAGAGCTTAGCATCATTGTAACTAGAATTTTAATTTGAATCCTAGACAAAAATGCGATAACCATTTATTTTTTACCCCACACCACTTTGCGCTCCCTTTGTGCGTGTTGAAAAATGTCAGTCAATTGTTTGGTTGAAAAATTATAGAGATAAAACATAAATTATTGGCAGCCAATAAATTTACTAATACTCACACGCATACACACACATGCACACGCGTGCTCAACCCTGAATTTTTGTGTGAATATATTTGATATATTGAATTTGCCTAAAAGAAAAATTACTAAAGCTTTTGTCGAGCACATAAACATGTTTATTAATAAAACTAGGCGCACTAATTCAAAGCAAAGAGAAAATTTGATTTTATTTATTAAAGAGTGCGTGTAAAGTACTTGGAGCACGAATTTCTGCAGGACCAGGTAACGGGTTAATTAAAAAATTTTGGGGTAAATTATCATAATAGTTCTTATAGGGAACAAAATCGCCAAGGATGTAGCTTGAAAACGGATCTAAAAGTTTACGTCTGGTTTTTATTTTAGCCGTTTTTATGAGGATTGATATAAGTTGTTTAAAACATTGATTTCGACCAAACGATCTCATCAATTGAGCTGGCCGCATGGAAACGTGTTAAAGATGTCAGGTACAATTTTCTAGACAAAAATCATACTCCTATTACTCACCTGTATTACTTTTAACATCAGTTAGCAACAGAATCCGACAAATATGGTGAACCACTTATTCAGGCTAAACTGACATGAAGAACGCTATAGAGGTAGGAGTAGTCACTCTGTTATAGCCGAAAATATAAGAAAATAAATGCTTTTTTAAGTACCCTTCTTTGCTTCTTGATTTGATATTCCCACAGGGTGTTTTGATGTAGAATTTTGGAACGAATTTCCGTCATCCCTTGTCAAGTTTTGGTTTGAAGAATCGAAAAACGTGCTGATTTCCATACCGAAGAGCGCATTTCAAAAATACTTCCAGGTTTGGGAGAAACATAAGTGCAGTGTATCTGAGGGGGATTACTTTGAAGGGGACAAAATGGATATTGATGAATAAATAAATACTTTTCAAAAAAATTCAAACTTCACCTTTTCTTTTGAACAAACCATGTATTTAGATATAAGATTTTTTTATGAAAGGAGAAAGGCAAAGAAGGGTAGAATTTTGGAAAGAATTTCCGTCATCCCTTATCAAGTTTGGTTTGGTGACAAACCGATTTCGGCTATGTGCCATCTTCAGTGACAGTAATCCCCCTCAGATACACTGCACTTATGCTTCTTCCAAACCTGGAAGTATTTTTGAAATGCGCTCTTCGGTATGGAAATCAGCACGTTTTTCGATTCTGACTTTATCTCATCAATTGTGGCAAAACGCTTTCCTTTCATAGGTGTCTTCAGTTTTGGGAATAGGTAAAAGTCGCAGGGAGCCAAATCTGGTGAATAAGGTGGTTGAGGGATGATTAGGGTGTTGTTTTGGCTAAAAGATCGTATTCTTTGATCCACTTTTTTTTAAGTCAAAAATTGACGAACACACACAAACGTGACTAATCTTTTCAGTTGTCAACAACAAAGTACTAATCCAAATTGGCTGATAATGCCAACATATGACTAACACATGTGCACCAACATAACAAAAACAAAAATGTACACAGCCCGCGAAAATTCAAAATTCACCTCTTCTTTTGAACCAACCACTAATTCTTTTAGACCATATTTTCAATACAACCTATCCTGATAAAATCCAATTTTGTAGGATATTTTGAATAAGTATCAAATAACCGTCAAACGCATTTTAAATTTTGGCTTATTTCGGTCTCTTAAATTTCAATCTTGTGTGTCTTCGAAGGCTTATAGAAGAAGTTTATGGCACATATTTCGGTAGGACATTTCAGCATACTACATTGCTACTTCAGAGGAAGTTTTTGTCCTATTTCAAGATAGGGGCAATAAAGACCCATACAGTGCGCAGTTAGAGGGTTAAAGTGTTTCAAAAAAGAATCCTCTTAATGTTTTACATAAAAGTGCTGAACATACTATCTGCCGAAAATGTAATGATTACAAGAATCCCTTAACCGTCTTGAGTGAGCGAGCACGAAATATGGCACTAAAGCTGAAGCTTGAAGACAAGTGAGGGGCTCAACAAATGCCAGTCGACAAACGAAAATCGCTGAGAAATGAGGTGGCTTGAGAATAGAAGCGAACACATTTGTAGTCCGCTTCAATATCTCTTCCAAATCACATTTCTGCAAATTTATTAAATACCCTCCATCGTATGAACTCTTAATTTTCTACGCACTACCAGTAATAAAACATACATATACACATTAATTATAAATATTCCTCTGTAGAGAATTTGACGCAATTTTCGTGCTTAATAAATTAGGTGCAGGCTAGGCGAGTAATTTTTATTTTCTGGTTAACGTTGTTGTTGTTAAATAGTTATTGTTTTTGTTGTTTTGACTTTGTCTTTATGTTTTTGTTATTCAAATAAATATAAAATTTGCTTTCGCGTTATTTGCCCATCGCAGCCACCCAAAACAAAAATTTTAATTAATTTTTCAGCATAAGAGTTTAGTTTTATAATTGGTTTTACTAACATTTCATTTTCCGTAAAACACAAAAAAATAAATTAGAAAAATATATTGAATATGTCAATCAATGTTTAGTTAATAGTTATAATTATGGGTTTGCAGCGGAAATTATTGTAAATTGGTAATTAGCAAATAAAACTTGCACTGAGTTTGAAAAGTGAGCTTGAATCACAAGAGTGGAAAATTTCAATAAAGAGCTTTGCACACTACTAGATTGTGTAGTACGACTTGTCAAAAATTCAAATAAAATATTATCAATCTGATAAAAAAAAAAATGTGGATCGAAATTTTTAAAAAAGCAAATAAAAAAAATACCAAGAGCAGCTATTGAACAAATATACGAGTCAACTGGTTCGCCGCCGACAGCGCGCCGCAGAAATTTTTTTAGATACCACCGACACAAAAAAGGGCGATGTGCTTATCGATTACCAATATATTGCGTTCAGAGACAGATATAATTAGATTTACGTGAGCACCTGCCAACGTTGGCTTAATCTCACGGTGGTCCTACCACGGGTGTGACATTAAGCGGCCAAACCAGCGCCTCTATGTGATCGCGTAATCACCACTGGAATAGCACCTATGCCCACCCCCCAGCAGCAATCCATCAAGGTGGCAGGGTTCACCAGGATGATATATGCCCCAGGCGGAGTGCGTCCAGAGACCGTAATAATTCTGACTTCTTTCGTAATAATCAATATTTTTACTAAAAAAAATAAAAAAATAAAATCAGAGATCAGAAATAATTTCTGCCAAAAAAAATAATCACTAACAAATTTAAGAAGCATATGATTTTCTTAAAATCTTGGTTCATAAAATGAAAATTGTGAGCTTGACATAGTTCCCGCTTATTTTTTGTTCCTAATTTTTTTTTCAATTCCAAATTCCATTCCATTGCTAAACACTTCTGTACTTCCTTTTATATTTTTACAAAAATAAATATATCAAAAACTTGAGCCGCTAAAATTCGTAAGACCCG
The DNA here is from genome assembly GCA_963932375.1 of Phania funesta. Classification (NCBI taxonomy): domain Eukaryota; kingdom Metazoa; phylum Arthropoda; class Insecta; order Diptera; family Tachinidae; genus Phania; species Phania funesta. The sequence continues at coordinate 89,538,278 of OZ010654.1, read as the reverse complement.
CCGTCGCCGCTACCTACTTATAATTACGCCGCCAAAATTATAGTTTTGGCTTCTTTCTCTGCTGCTTGCTCGAAGTAACGAACTACATCATTTTATTCAAGTGGGATAGTGTAAACACACAATGTAATTAGAATAAGATTATTTTTTTTAGAATTTTTTTGACAGTCACTTGTATTATAATATGAAACTCTCTTAAGCGAGGAGCTGTTCTGTAACAATTTAAACACTTTAATTCATTTGGCCTTGCATACATTTAATTAACGGTAGCTAAATGTGTCATAAGTGATAGGGATTTAAATAAAACAAATAAATTCATTGTTTTCAGATATTGCTTCATCTCACTCAAGAATAATAAAACTACAGAATATAAAATATGACATTTTGCCTGCAAACACGAGGACTGTTTGACTATAATTATAAGAGGGTAACATTCCAAATCTACCAGGCATACTACAGGCTTGACATTAGACAAAATTTATTACCGGTTACCAATGCAAGTGATTCTTCAAGGGCTGTATTTAAAAGCCAAAGAGTCCTTAAATGAAACAACAAGTGAAACAATTATATTTCCGGAGAGCAGACAATATTCTGATAGAATCTAATGGGCAAAATGTCTTTGTTGACGATCAGACTATTGCCTTATCTGATCATAAAGGCTTAGTCAATAAACATGGAGAGGAATACTAGTCGGCCAATTAAAATTATTTTATGAAGAAGTCAAATCTTCTAATAAACATTCGAAATATTTGGAATAATACTAAGCAGAAGAATGTGTTACAGAGCAACAAACTAAAACAACACAGACGAATATTCATGACTTCCCTTATCCTTTGTACTTAAAAGTTGCATTAAGTATATAAACAAGAACAAAAAGTTGTTGATTAAATTTTGTTACAAAAACTTTATCGACAGTCGATTACCGCTTATAAGAAGTTTCACTGTACCTCATTATAACAAGTATTCCACAATCATGAATAATAAAAAAGTTAAACTTTCGGGGATGATCTTAAGACGAAGGTGGTTCGTTTAAAAAATTTTTTTAACCAGACAAATCTTATTTAAATCCCTCAAAATTTCTTAACTTAAATTACACACACTAAACTTTGAAAAGATTTATAAGACGAATACAAAAGACTAAGCAACAAAAAAAAACCAAGACGAGAAACTTAATTTAAATAAAATGAATCCGTTAAACACAACATGAAGAACACAAAACTACTCGTGTTGTTAGGAAAATGTGATGATAAGTACAAGACATTTTTCGAAAACTTGTTAAAATTTTCAACACAACTGTTACCCGACAATACAATGCACTCTAGTGGTAGATGTTCTATCATGCTTTTGTTGCTGCTTCTGCTGCAAGATGGTGTGTGTTTTTTCGAAAAGAATTATAATATACTTTTGAACGTTGTTACTGTTGTTATTAAAGAATTTGATGCACCATCAAACACAGACACACACACACACGCACACCCACACAAACACTCAAGTATTTAAAAGACAGTTTTGATGAAAAAATCATTTTAAACACCAAAAAAAAAAAACAATAAACGGCTGTATAAAGAGAGAAATCTTAAAATCATTTTTACAAATGCCAAACTTAATATACAAAATCCTAAACGAGCTCACACATACACAGAAGAAATATGTTCATTTATTTCAGTGTTGTATGTATGTAGAAGTGCTTGCACATTCTTTCAGTCACACATTCATTCCGTCAGTCGTTCATTCATTTATATACAACAATAGTTAAGTAGAGATTAAGATATTCAAACTGTTTCACGAGACGACATGAAACTACTTTCAAGCAACTACAAGAACGTCATGTCAAAACTTTGACGACATTAAAAGCGAACCAAAACTAAATAAAACTAACGAACTCTCTGTTTCGCGCTTGTAAAATGAAGAAATGTATTCGACATTTAGACACAGTCAAACACGGCGTACTACGTAAATATGATGTAAAAGATTAGAATCTTTGAGAACATCTCACAGGGAAGGTTTACCAAAGAGGGATAAAGATAAATTATTAAGAAAAAAGATGAAAATTTAAACACTTTGATTTTATCAAAATAAAATCCCTTACGTTGCAGTTCTGTTATGGATCTATTTTATTATTAATTCGGACTTAACTTTCAAGATTTTAACTGGCATAAAAAAGTTGAAGCAGTTGCGGTAAATGCTGTATACGAGTATACATTTTCAAAAATAAAGTCTTTTTAAGCCTGTTAGAACTTTCGAAAGGGTTAACTGTCAAACCAGTGTCGCAATGCGCTCACTTTTTGACATTTATGATCAGTATACTTTGGCAAATCATAACAAGTAGAATGATGATTAAGCAACGCCGCCAAATTTTCGAGACTTACTTTGAAAATCCTTCATCAACTGATCCGATGGTTTATCGCAAATTTTATTCAGCGATGAGACCCATTTTTTACCTAACGGGTCTGTTAATGAACTAAATTGCTGCATAAACAGCAGGCCCCACAGGCTCTATTATATTCAGTAAAATGCATCGTTTTGTGCGGCTTACACGCTGGTGGCATCACTGAATCTTATTTCTTCAAAAATTAAGAAAATTAAACGTCCAGAATGCGGTTGCCATAGTAAACCATTTTCAAATGTAAATTCCTTGCATTAATGCTTCGAATAAATTTTTTTCAGTTATTTTTCACAATTTATAGTTCTATCGGGGTTAAAAAACACTCTATGCTTATGTTGGAAATTTCGAAATTGATTTCGAATTTTTTAATTTAAGCATAATATTTATTATAAAGGTCATATAATATAAAAATTTATTTACTATGCAAAAATAATATAAAATTTTTGACAATTCAAACTTAATTTCGAAATTCTCCAGAAAGTTAAATTTTTATATTTTAAAATGACGACGTTGCATCACCATTTATGTAAAACTGCAAAATCCCAATACTTTGAGCATTTTCATAAATACGAATATAATATCGAACATTCAAAAATAAAATTCTGGAATTTAAACATTTTTTTAAAGTAATCAATAGGCCGTAAATCCAGTCAAATCGAACGAAGTTCAAAACACAACGCATTAGAAATATTCGAAAAAGGAGTCTTATAAACATTGCTACAACTATTACGATTATTATTATTATTAATGTATGGGGGTATATCAAAGCAGACCACTGACTTTCTGGGTCCCTTTTCGACCCCCATTTCGCTCCTCAAATTGATTTCAGGGAACCGATCCGTAATCACAACCACCTTACTTTCAATTGAGTCTCGTGCTAGCCCTAGCCTTTACTCTTGACTAAAGTGATTTCAGACTGTTGACTGGTAACTATCGACACTCTTCCTCATAACGGAGTCTTTGGTAATTGTTAGCATTTGTCTAAGGCTTAGTTCCCCCATGGCATTCACAACTAACAAGTCTCTGCCCGTGGGATTAAGCCTTATGCTAGCCAGTGCTGGACATTCACACACAATGTGCGCTACCGTCTCAGCCTCTTCCAAGCATAGTCTGCAAGTATCATCTTCTACGACTTTCATCTTAGCCAGATGGTACTTGAAGTTTCCATGTCCTGTCACTAACGCAATGATCTAGCTTAAAGTAGCCCTATTATACCCGAGCACCTTGCTGGCCTTCCTGCCCAGGGGCTCTTTGAGCACCATTTTAGCCTGTCTACATGTGGTATTCTCCCTCCACCTATTCAGGTGTAATGAGTTTACCCATTGAAGAACTTTAGCTCGCACTAGGCCATTCCCCAGAGCAACCCTGGGTTCTGGTTCACAGAAATCCACATCAGATCCCCTTTTTGCTAGTTCGTCTGCTGCTTCATTACCAGCTGTGTCTATGTGTCCCTTAACCCACATCAACGTCACCTCATTCAACGAGGCACATCTGTTCAGTTTCAGAACACATTCCAGCACTTCACTTCGATTAGTCCGATTACAAATTACGTTCGAGAGAATTTAATGTGCTTATATGAAGAGAGCTTTCAGATCAGTAACCTATTTTCTGAACTGAGTTTCGGGCAGTAATGGAGGCTGCTGAGTTGCTGAAAGTAGTTAACAAAAAAAACAAAGGCTACGTTTAGAAGTTCTCTAGAAAGGAAGCCGACGACTGCTAGTCGACAGACAGGCAGTAAACACTAAAGCCGACAGTAAGTGATACCGAACTACTGAAAAATACTACTCGATAACTAAAATGCATTGTGATTAAAAAGCAGTAGTAGTGCGCTTTACTCTTTGCGCTAATTAAATCAATATAATCAGGACCTTAGCTATTCCGAGCAGAAAGCACTCTGCGACAAAAAACCCACGCATTCCCCCTTTTAGTTTAAGAGATCTTTCCCAGCCTCGTGCGCTCCTGCCAAGTACACTCGACACCAGAAATAAAGACAAAGAATATATTTAGAACCTACACAAATGAACCATGTACCTTCATATACATATATATTTTGAAAACATATTAAGCTGCATTTCTAGGAAACAGCAGTGAAAGAAAACCTTAAAATAAAATGTTTGAGACTAAAACAAGACCCAAAAAAAACATCAAACATAAAGTCTGCTTTCCTAGTAGCTGCATGTGTGTATGTAAAAATATGTAAAAGCAAATGTATGTGTGTAAGTTTTGTAAATTTGTAGAAATCAAAAATTATGGGCAGAAAAGTTTGTCGCATACATGTTGTAATCCTGGCAGCAGGGATAACGAATTTACACAAAAGACGATTGTGGCTAAGAGTAAAAAAAAACAACAGCTCATATTCACAAGCACATGCACACACTCGCTTAAATCTGAGTATGTGTTAGAACACAGCCATAAAAGGAGAAAAGAACACGAGGTTTATGTTACGGCTGCTGTTGTTCCAACGTCTGATTATACACATGGCAAGACAACAATACTATTATTTTTCTATATTCCATACTGTGGGCTCGGTTTGCCTCGAATCTATTCTGTTCTGTTCTGTTCTCTTCTATTTTATTCTATTCAATTCTATTTATTATAAAAGAATCATGGTAAAAGGCAAACATAAATTATAAATGGCTTCAGGCTTATAATAAAAAATACACACAAACTGTTCTGTGCAAAGCAAACATCATATTACACATGAACACAGCATGACACCTAAACAGACACATAGACAGATTTAGCACTGTACAGACAAATTCGTAGACAATATTGCCTGCCGTACATACCGATGTGCACAGACATCAACACGTACTTATTTACACAGTGACAATTAAAACTTGAATTTGTTTAATTAGGCGAGCTTAGGTTGCACTCGTTGCTGGAGTCATTAATATTGTGCAGCTTGAGGAGTTTATAGTATAAACACTTTTTTAAAAAAGTAGTCTTTACTTTTCTAAAGAAAAAAGCTTTTTCTTTTACGAACCGCTACTTCAATAAATATTTTCTCATAAATCAGTTTTTAAAAAAATTCACGTTTTCTTTAGAGCTTGCAGTAGAAGTTTCAAAGCATTGGGCGAAAGTTTTCTTTGGCACCTTAACTTTTGCTCTTAACTGTTAATAAATTATTATTAAAAGGTTGCTGCCACAGTCAAACATTTAAAGAGAACTTTATATTTCTCGTTGATTTTTACGTTTAAATTTTTATAGATCCCTTTTTACACTGTTCAATCTCCTACATTTATTTTTATTTTACTTTTTAAACTTTCCTCTTGGTTTCTGCTAACAAAAAAAAGTTTCGATAGCTTCGAAACGAAAAAGTTCTGGAAAGAAAAAGAAAAAAGAGTAGAAAACTTTTAGCCCCAACAGATGTTGCAGCATTTGATATCAATGAAAGTGGTAAAGAATGTTGACATTCTTCTTTTATTTTGCTCGTTCAGGCTCAGTTTTGTTCTTTAGTTGCTGCAATTTAACCACATACACTAATGCACACACTGACAAACGCACAGGTCTGACAGCAGTCCCTATGACTCTGTGTGTTTGAAATGTTCAAGAAAATTTGTATAGATTTACTTACACTAATGGAATTTGCATGTGTTTGTGTTGGGTATCATAACGTAAACAGCAATTACAAATTACGATAATGATAATAATGATAATAAAAATTAAAATCAAAAAGAAGAAAAACAATCGATTTTTTTTCTAGTGCACAAACTTGAAAATTATAACTTTAAGGATGAAAGAAAGGGAAGTGTAATGGGAAATATTGCATTGCTATCGAAAAGAAAACATGTTGGTGGTAAGCATAAGGAAAGCTACGACATGAGGGCAATTTGTTAATAAATTCGGGGCCAGGATAAGAGATAAAGGAGACTGGACATGATGAAATATCTATCATCTCACTAGCTCCTAAGATTTACTTCGAAGCAGCGTAACAAATTTCGTCACTTCTTGAATTGCTAGTAAACTCTGCCTCAACCCAGAAATCATACTTCTCCTAAGCCTCATCGTCAGAGATTCGAAGCTGTTGGCTAACGAGTTGTCCCGTTCGATTCATGCATAACACATATTATCAGACTAAACAACACCCTGTTAGCTGGTTATGTATGTAAAGCAGTTAATCTTTGCCCACCAATTTCACTTCAGATGAGGCCGTCTGACATAAAATAAATGTTCATACCTTTATATAGATCTCGTCAGACATATGCCAAACACAAGCAAAGCGGCATAGATTTCTGGCTGAAAGATCTTTTCTAAGCAAAATGGATACTAAAATATCAACCATTAAGAGAGCGATGTATTGGCGAAGATACAACAAAATAAACCGAAAAATCATGCAAAGACAATAAGGGCCATAAAAACAGCCCTATTTGTATGCAACACAAAATATCGCCTGATAGCTGGACACAATGCTATAATTGCTAACTCCCTCTGGGCTCAGTGGAACCCAAAGACACGAGGGGGTTAAAATTTTTATGGACAGCCAACTAGCAATAAGAACCTTAGAATTCGATTGGGTTAGATCTAGAATAATTCTAGAATTCAAAGAAGCAATAAACGACTACTCAACACTATGGTATATTGCGCATTATTTGGGTGCCGGGTCACTATTAAGTGGTAGGAAATGTACGAGCCAATGATCTGGTATCTAATCCCATAGAGCTCCAAGATGTGGGCTTAGGTGTGTGCGGTTAGTGATGACTGCAGGACAAACAGGGAGGATGTCGAGACAATGGAATATTTACTATGCTATTGCTCGCCTTTCGTACAACTAAGAACCCGAAGTTTTGTGGCAAATACTTTACCGCTGATCTGAGAGCTATTGGTTGGCAACTAGCCAGGCAGTTTGTTCGGGGAATAGAGTTTCTATGAGGATGGAGACCGCACAATGGGCCTAGGTGTATGCCTACAAGCAAGGGACTAACTCTCCCTTACGTTGTTAGCATTTTAGATTTATTTTCAGGAAGTAACTTTACCAGATGTTTGAAATACATGTAAATTTTCTTGATACAGCTTTTCGCTAGCAGCTCTAATTATAGTCAGGCTGTAAGATGGCGATTAATTTCCTATCGCATGCTAATACAATATTCAAGTTACTTCATTGATATCCGACAGATGCAACGAAGTTTTCGAAGCTTTTCATTACTTGAAAAGTAATAACGTGCACTAGTAGCTGTGAGTGTATAACACTTGAATATCCGTGCAATACTGATTGCCGTTTTTGTTGATCGAAGAACTCAAAGCCAGGACACTTTCAGTCGTTCAAAAGATACGGTAGAGAAAAGTACTTTTTTTAATTGAGCTCGAGTTTGTTGTAGTTCACATAAAGCCCTGTTACGAACAGGGAAATTAGTGTGAAACTTGATGTCTGAAAATCAAACCAGTAGGCACTATTCAATAGCACATGCTATTTCTTTAAAAACAGGGGCATTTTAATGCTGCTTTCTGAATGAATTAAATAAAAATTCCGCAGGGGCAACCTATTGGTACTTTATATGAAGACCACAACTATTTCTCAAATAACACCGTACAACAGTCCAAAAATGCCCTAGAGTCGCATAACGGTTTTTATTGTTTTCGCAGTTGGTAAATCCAAATCTGAAATCACTTTTCTCTGGTCATGTCAGGTTGTTGTGCTGCAGAGGTGGGCTGCGAGTTCTAACCCCCTGCTGTGAACTAAATCAATATTTACCGTTTTAGTAAGGGCGCCAGAGGGTTAATATATTGTATATTTTCTTTTTCTTTAGGGACTTATCCCCCCCGACACTCCTTAGGGGAGCTTCGATACAAGTTTGAAGGTTCTTGTGTAACTTTATAGAAAAATATTTGTTGTAGTTTGTTCAAATAAAACACGTTTGTTTTAAGTTCTATTTTATGCTCACAGAATATGTTGGGGCATAAAAATAGCCGATTTAAAAGAATCCTATAGCTGCCTTTCCAAAGTCACAAAAATTAGCCTTTTAAAGTTAATCCCAAAAATAGTTTTACCTAATTTTTTATAATTTATTTTTTTTTTCATATACTCGTATACGAGTGCATACGTCATGGTAAAATGTAATGAAACCTTACGGGATTTGAATATTTTTGCAAATTGTTGTACAGTGTAATCCAAGGGGAGGCTGTTACCTTTCTTAAGGAAATTTTTGATACCTTGAAATAAATACAAAATCTCTTTCTGATTTATTAAAAGGACTACTCTTTCTGCTTGGCCTTTAGGTCTTCTATTGGTTTTTTTTTTTGTTTTGTAAATGTAATTGCCAATTTTGTTTTAGTTGTAGTGATAACCTACCCGTACTACTGATGTCTTACAAAATTGCCCAAGTCAATTGAAACATAAAGCAATCGATTTTGCGATACTGCAAACTTTATTTGCCGCATATGGTCTATTAGTTATTTTAACAAACTCACATGCATTAAATATACATTTTCTCCGGGGCTGACATTTGTTATGTCTGCTCTTCTGCCATTGTGTGCGAGTGTGTGTGTGTGTGTGTGTGTGTGTGTCCTTTCTTTACTTTCCATACAATTTCCTCTTCATTTCCAATCTCTCCTCCGCTGGGCTGTCTGTTTGTCTTACTTGCCACATTTCTTATGTTTAATGAGTTATGTCAAACTTAAAAAACAATGTTTATTACTTCATTCATGACTTAAGTTGTTGTGGTTGCATTTTTTCATTTAGCAATATTTTTTGTTATGTTTCATTTAATATTCTTGTAGCTAATATTTTGTGTGTACGAATATGAGTGCAAGGATTCTTTGTTCTTGCCTGCCACCATAATAACGAGTATTAGAAACCAAGAGCAGCAATGTTAGTAGTTTTGCTTAGTTCTCTGCGGTCTTTGTCTTAGAAATGGTAACAACATGTTATGGAACAAAAAAAAACATTATTATTATTTTGTGTCATGTCATTATTATTTGCTTTTTTCCACACTTATTGCCCCCCATGACAGGCATTTCTTCACATAAATAAGTCGACAACATTTCAACATTGTAATATCAATGCGGTAACAATTGTGTACAATAAAATCAACAATAATAACGGCAGCAACAGTAGTACTGATGGCAGCAGCAAAAAAAATCTTCGTTTATTATTTTGTGCCAAGTCATTTAAGAAGATTTAGTTGTTCTCTCAACACTGCCACACTGCCTTGCCGCCACTGCCTGAAAATGCAGTAAACTGAAGAAGGGCTCACAATTCCAGTTGATGGTGCGGCATAAGTTCTTACAGCTTTTAAGCTTTCAGTTTAGTTAGTCTATTTTTTTTTTCTTTTATGCTTGAGTACTTATTTTCGGTATCCCATGCTCAAAATGCAATATTTATTCAAGGTGTTTGTTTTACTAAGACGACAAAAAAAGATCGTGTAACTGTTAGAATTTGTTAAAGCAAAGCTAAAGAAATAATACTTAGGAACCGTTTGACTAGTGGCAAAAAATGAATGTAATCAATTGTTCATTAAAAATCCGGATGGAAAAGCTAGATTAATTAAATTTATAGGTTTTTAATTTTAAATTCGCACTTTTTGATATTAAATTCAGGATATTAAAAATCAAATTCAGAATTTTCGATATAAAATTCAAGATTTTAAAAATCTATATGCAATAACAAATAAAAGAATATTTGCTAGTGTTTGAAAATATGTTGTCCGGTATTTATACAAATACAATGCAACGTAATTTTTTATGGCAGATAAATTTGGAATTTTAAAATACATTTTCAATAAATTTTTGTATAATTTATTCACGGATCTCTTTCATCATTTTAAACGAACAGCAATCAATGGCAACTTTTTGTCAAACCCGTTATCGATTAAGTGTTCAAAACCGCCGGTCTGGCAAGGCTATCAGCTGTTAAATATCTGTCATCTCAAGTGTCATTTATTTAGTGAAAGGCTTGCCATTTACGAATATCGATTAACAACCGAAAAAAACGTAAAATTAGTGTTAGTTCAAACGTGGCCACTTTTTGAACATTACGGGGTAATTATGGTCGTCATAATTGACCTATTGTGCAAAGAGCTGGCGAGATTATAAAGATATTTGAAGAGACAAGCAGCGTTAGATATGATGACAGGCCTGTGCATCATCGCAATGTAATCACTGCCGAAAATATCGCTTCGGTTAGTAAAAGTGTGGCGGATAATACGAATTTGTCAATTCCAGGACGTTCTCAGACAATGGACCTATCTTAGGGCTCATTATGGTGTATTTTGCATTTGGATTTGCACGTATTCATATAATGTCCGACTCACGCAACAATTAAAGCCGGATGACCATTCACAACGTCGGATATTTGCTGATTGAGAGTTAGAACAACAGGCTTTTAACGCTGATTTTTCGAACAACGTTTTCTTGAGTTAATTTATCGAATATTGGCCTCGGATAATTCAAAAGCGATGGTGACTGCTTGGTGCGATTATGACCTAAACGATTTGTGGTTCTGGTGTGTTCTACGGCCCACACAACACGAAACATGTAAAGTTTCCAGAACGCGTAATTTCATGTTTTGGCAACGTCAATTTTTTGTGGGGCGCTATGTCAAAGACCGTGTCAACCCGGATAATCCCCTAACGATGGAGCATTTTGAAACCAACATACTGCCCGGAATGTGTGAAAAATTGGTCAAAAATTCCCTCAGAAGAATCGACTGCTGCAACTAATCTAGAGGCGGTCATTTAAAAGACATTGTATTTCGTACGTAAAGGCAAGGCCCAAGGATTATAATGAAACAAATTAATGAATGGATAACCCGTTACAATAAGCCGTACATCTGGAACTCTGGAGACGCTCCACTTAAACGTGGGATGGATTTTAAAAGAACTGTTGTAAATATTTGAACGATTGTGTGTTCGTGAGAATTTTTTGTTCAAGTTTAATTTCAACCAAATGAAGTATATTACATGACTTTGTAATATTTTCATTACATGCCACGAGTGTCAGTGTTGCCAGATAATATCAGAAAAAAGCTTATTCTAATTAAAAAAACCATTTTTTTAAATCAACTCAGCAAAAGCGCGTGTAGGCGGTGCCCTTCCGATTGAAAATTTTTAATAATTACTAGAAAAACACAAAAATTTTGGTTTAGAAATTATACAGAATTAAAAAATTGCTCTCCCTTTAAGTTTGGCAGCACTTGTGTAAACACACGCACGCACATACACACACACATACATATTTATTGGATTCATTTATACGTTTTACTAAATAAATTTGTCATGTTCTTAACTAAAGGACTCAAATTGAAAATGAAGCATATATTTACTTTACAGCAATCAACAAGAATTTAACACCAACATCTTTGCAACATTTTTATTGAAAGTGGTTACATATAGTTTTAGCAAGCAATACTCTGAACGATTTTTAAGAGATTTTTTTATATTAAATTTAGTTTCCTATTTTTTCTTGGTTGCCGGTACGATGTTTATTTATTGACTGCAATTAAAAACAATTATTTTTAGGATGAACGTTAAAAATAGTTCATTATCAACTGTACTTTTGCAGAATTTGCTTTTATTAGACTATTCGCAACAAAGTATTCAAATTCGTGATGTAACTCCGACGAAGGTTTGTCAAACTTTTGCTTTTGTAGTTTCATGAACTTTCACTTACAAAATCGCCTAAATTTTAAATGCGAATTGTTAAGCTTGATACACGGTTTTTTGTCAAATTCTTGAATCGTTCTGTAACTAGGAATTCCTAAAAGATGAAACATAATTATAGCGTTTTCTTTTCTGGAAAAATGTTACATATATGTCGCCATTTCTTGTGCTTTTTTCTAAGAAAATTTCAATATTTACGAAAAATAGGTTGCAGAAAACATTGGCGAATATGTAAAATTTTTTGCACTCAACTACATTGTTTATTCAAACAAGAGTTTTATTTCATGTATATCTATTAGTGTTGAAATTTAATTTAATTACTGTTGACCGTCCGATTGTAATTGAAAAAGTGCGCATCTTACGAGGCTTTGTGGAATCTAAAAAAAAGTCCTACTATTTATAAGGCAACATCTTTTTCAGAAAGGAATATGCCCTATCAGTCCCTATCTCTTTCTCCTTCCACCTCTCTCTCTCTCTCTCTCTCTGTCCACCTCTCCCTCTTTCCGTCCACCTCTCTCTCTCTCTCTCCTTCCACATCTCTCTCTCGCCTTCAACCTCTTTCTCCCATCTCTCACAATCTGCCTATCTTATCCCCTCTATCTGTTTGCTATATCAATCCCCCTTTCTTTCACCTCTTCCCGCCATCTATTTACCTCTCTCTCCAACCCTCACCACTCTTTCTCAAACCATTTTTCCCTGTTTACTTCCCTAATTCTAATCAATATTTATTTGCTGCAACTAATAATTCATATTCAAGCATTCTTGCCTACTTTTCGTTTCCGCCCATTATGCGCTTGACCACGTGCATTGGTAGGAAAATTTCTTATAAAAATTTTAAAAATTTCTCATACAGCTACGTTTTCTTAGATTTATATAAACGCGATTGACAGTCTAATGGACAATCTATTAGAGTAAATCAATAATTTTTACCTTCTGACGAAAAGTAGCTACGAAAACGATATTTGCAATAACAGCAGCGAAATTCTCGATGAAGCTCCTCCTTTATCTCTACTGCTACATGCTGCTACAGTTTCATTGGGACGAGCGACTCAACATAACCTGGTTGTGAAGGTAGAGTTCCATGGCTTTTCGTTGTGTTTTCTCATCAGTTTATATCACAAATATGAAATGACGCACTTGCGCCATTTCAAAATTTATAGCATATTTTCATAGTGTGCTAAATTTTTATTCACCCTGTACAACTATTAATATTAAAGCAATTTAAACATTAGTTAACGATATAGCACAAAATTACTATCCTTAACCTGTTCAGAAAATAATTACCGTTTACTGAAATGTGTGACTGATAAATGTAGGTATGTATGGAATTTCAAATATGTACAAGAATATTAAATATAAATTATAATATTAACTGCAAAATACTCGCATACAGCATAAGAAAATTATAATAATTCTTATGCTGGCATATATACTCGTACGTATGGATATCATTATTGTAACAAGTCAAGTAAATGTTTCATTATGATGTCTTGGGTTGTTAATTTTTCAGTTGCTTTTTCTTTCTAGTTTTTCATTAGATACAACCAAGAAACGATGATGGTGTTGAAAAGTCATAATACATGCTACAATTTTATGTAGTCAAAGAAGTAAAATTTTTAGTTCAATTTTATAAAAAATTTTGGCTGATTTTCTTTAGCACGTAGCCCTTTTAAATATTTTATGTGACTCGTAGGACCAATTAGAATTTTGGGTTTTAAGTAAAATATGGGCAAAATATCAAAGGTCATCCAAATTAAATTACTGTGAAATATTACCAGACATTTAACCTAAAAAAAATTAAAAGAGACTACATGCCCAGCGTGGATCTGTAGATCCAGAATTTACACATATTACTGCTCGTAGTACCAACTAGTATTTTATTAGCAATTTTATGATAATAAAAAATTAGGCTAGATAAATTACTAGGTTAAAAAATATTAAGCCTTTTAATAGCTTAGTGTACTGGCATTACTATTCGTTGCGGACCAATTACAAAATATTAATGATATATTTTGTGTTTATTTCTTGCTTAAAGTTATTTTTTGCATTTTGTAGAGTTATGCTCGTGTGGCAAGTAAGACATTTATTCATTTCTTCGTTTGCTCATTCAATTCATGCAACTAGTCTTGCAGAATTTTCAGCGTCACGTACAACGAGATGTAGTAGCAAACGCAGCAAAATGTACAAAAAAAAAAAATAAAGCAACTGAAACGTGTTGCCATTGCAGTCACACAAGAGGAAAAAAGACTGAAAATAGAGCATGAAGAAAATAAGAGTATTTCATTTCAAGCAAACGGGCAAATAAAATGTAGCTTAAGCTACAAAGTAGACAAACAAAATTCTATGAAGTTATGCATAGCAACGAAAGTGTGAGTGCAGCCAAAATGTATGCAACGAAACTTATGAAAACGTTACTCACACTCAAACGACAACAGTATTCAAACGCATATTAAACAGTATGTGTTTTTTTTTCTTCTTGCGTATGAGTAACCAGGGGCAGAAGACAAGACAAAATGTAATTTATCATTTTTGGGATCATGAGTGTTTTATTGCAATTAATCATTGCACACCGCTAAAACTGAATCTTATATACAAACTTACTCAAGCACTTTTACGAATACACAAATTTTCTCCTCTAAGGTAAGAAAATGAAGCCAATATGTATGTATGTATGTGTATGCATAGTGTTGCTATCCTTCGTAGCATTTACATAGGTATTTGCTATATAAAGTTGAGCGCTTGTAGATTGTTGAATAAATGTTGTTACTAAAGAAATCTATAACAACGATTGTAGATTGTGTTAGGGGCAAATTGCCTTGATAACTCATCAGGGTGTCAGTAGTATAAATTTGATGTGTATGTACATAAATAAAAATTTGGTGTCTTCATCATCAGTAGAGTGTTCAAGTAATGTCAGTAACACTATTTATAGCTTTGGCATGTTCTCATCAAACATAATGTTTTCGTTAAAACAAGTACAATATTGTAATTTAGTCAATTTACTATGGGTACAAATATTGTTTTTATAGACTTAAACACAAAACGTCACTTTTTACACAAAAAGTCACTTTCTACACAAAAAGTCACTTTTTACACAAAAAGTCACTTTCTACACAAAAAGTCACTTTTTACACAAAAAGTCACTTTCTACACAAAAAGTCACTTTTTACACAAAAAGTCACTTTTTACACAAAAAGTCATTTTTTACACAAAAAGTCACTTTTTACACAAAAAGTCATTTTTTACACAAAAAGTCACTTTTTACACAAAAAGTCACTTTTTACACAAAAAGTCACTTTTTACACAAAAAGTCACTTTTTACACAAAAAGTCACTTTTTACACAAAAAGTCACTTTTTACACAAAAAGTCACATTTTACACAAAAAGTCACTTTTTACACAAAAAGTCACATTTTACACAAAAAGTCACATTTTACACAAAAAGTCACATTTTACACAAAAAGTCACTTTTTACACAAAAAGTCACATTTTACACAAAAAGTCACTTTTTACACAAAAAGTCACTTTTTACACAAAAAGTCACTTTTTACACAAAAAGTCACTTTTTACACAAAAAGTCACTTTTTACACAAAAAGTCACTTTTTACACAAAAAGTCACTTTTTACACAAAAAGTCACTTTTTACACAAAAAGTCACTTTTTACACAAAAAGTCACTTTTTACACAAAAAGTCACTTTTTACACAAAAAGTCACTTTTTACACAAAAAGTCACTTTTTACACAAAAAGTCACTTTTTACACAAAAAGTCACTTTTTACACAAAAAGTCACTTTTTACACAAAAAGTCACTTTTTACACAATAAGTCACTTTTTACACAAAAAGTCACTTTTTACACAAAAAGTCACTTTTTACACAAAAAGTCACTTTTTACACAAAAATTCACTTTTTGCACAAAAAGTCACTTTTTACACAAAAAGTCACTTGTAATGAAAAAATCTACGCTGGCGCCAATTATGATTTTTTCACTAGAAGTCCGAACTGTAAACAACTTATACAAATCTCAAACCCATTGTGCTAAAAGTAATTGTTGACATTATATTATGTAGTATATAAAATGTGCGTAAGTATTTGTTTAGTCTATGTGGGAGTAACATTTATAAATGAAGAGAAATTGCAAACTCATAAAGTTGAAGTTTATCACAATTAAATGATTTTAAGCATCTGCACGTGATAAAAAGTTGTCTTAATCGCCGAATTGTTACAAACATGTTCATTCAATCACTAACATACACACGCACTCATTGAGTGTTGGGTTATTTATCAGTATTCGTTTCAAGTAAGCAAGTTTCTGGTCGTTTCTAATTTCTGTTAAAGGCACCGTGTACAAATGAATTTTAAATTATTCTATTGTATTGTTGTTATTGTATTTGCTGCTATTGCTTTATCAATGGCATTTTCCGTCACGTGACAATGTCACTTAGTATTTTTTTTCAATTTTTATTGTCTTTATTTTACCATTCCTACAATCAATTCTTCTACGAGTTGTAAGTAAATCTTAAATATTTTTTAAGAGAGCAAGTAGGAAATATTGCTCTGCTAATCGTCTTATAGAATCATATTATAATCGTGGGTATGTATTTGCATAAGAAATCAACCAAAAATAAACAGGTATTTAGTTAAAGTCGTAAAAAATTTAGTTAAGGAGTTATTAGCGATATTTTTGCAAATCAAATCGAATTATTTGATACGAATGTTACGGGTCTACAAATCATTTACTTACAAGTGTCCCTACAAACGTGCAGATTGATATGAGTTTGTGAAGATAAAATGGTGACTTTTTTGCGTTTTGGTTTACAGAGTATTAATTGAGTTTTTGACACTTCCTTGTGAATCGTGTTGATTAGGACTATTATCTTTCCGTTTTAACAAGATGCTTCTATCTGGCTTATAGACTGGCGAGTGATCCCATAATGAAGGTTTGGGATTTTTAATCAATTAAAAGGTTTATAAACATAAATATAATTATTCATTGTCGAAGTTGCTTATTTACTAAGCGCAAGTCAAAGCTTTTCTGGGCCGCTACAGCATTCGTGAACACTGTTTGTTTTACACAACCTGATTAGTGTCAGCCGTTATTATCATCTATTTAACTTGCCCAGTCAGAAAAATTAAACAACGCAAATTTCTGTTTTCTTATTCTTGTTAAAATAACATCTGCCCAAATGAAAATTAATTCAGTAAATTAAATGTTCTGATTTTTGAAATATGTAGACAGAAAGTCAATTGCTGCTTGAATTTCTCATCGAAATAAAAATTTTCTTGTTAAGTTCAGAAATCCCTTACGAGCGATTTTAATTGTTTTTGTTCTCTCAACTGGACCTTTGTAATGCTAATTTTCATCTAAACAATCACAGAAGGCACAAACCCAACCACTGTTCAGGAGCAGCGATTCAAAATGATCTCCGCTTTTGTTTCTAACAAAAACAGCAGCAACTAATTGAAATAAATAATGGAAGAATAATGGATGAAAGAAAAAAAATAACAATAAAGAAATTGAATGTCTCAAGATTGTTCACAATTATGCAATTTTATTCTAGCAGGGACTGCTCGCGCTTTTTTTATTTAAAAAAATAAATAAATAACAACAACAAATGCAATTCAATAAAAGAAGCAGTCGTCAACCACAAAGGAAAATGTTGAAAATTTTTTAAAAGAACTTTGAGTTCCAATTAAAGGAGTTCCAATTAAAGGAGTAAGCTAGAATGTCATACTAAAATGACAACGAAATCTATTAGAAATTCCACAATTTTCAGCAACGAAGGCATACAAGGAGAGATCTTTAAACAAATTTCTATTAAAGAATATTTTTTTGTATAATTTTATTTATTTTACGACTGCATGAATAATCGGATAAATTTTTACGTTTATTTGAAGATTTTCTTATAAAAAAGTTTAATCAAAAATAACTTTCTAACCAGATTTCTAAAATTTTGCAACAAAAAATATGGTATTTTTTCCAAAACAAGTTATTTTTTATAAAAAAAAATGTAATTAAAAAAAATATTATTATTGAATATGCAGTAGCCCTTTATTGTGTTTTGTAAAAAAAAAACAAGATTTTGTGTTAAAAAAAACCTTCTAAAAAAACTTTTCTGAAGAGGCTGGTGAGAAAAAGGTTATGGTATTAAACTTGAGTGAAAGAAGCTTTTCTGCAAAAACTTTAGCCCTATAACGCTTTATGAAAAGCTTTTATTAAATGGGTTGTTTCACACAAACCGCCTCTGTTTGCCAAAATTATATTTTACACCAAATAAGATTTTTTTACTGGAAATGTCTCTTACTACACAAACCCCCTATTTTTCACAAAAAGTGCCCTTTCACAATAATGAAATGCACATTTACCCCTCAATTTCGCCTTTCAAGTACTTTGTAATAAAATTTTTCCAAAGTTATACAACTGTTTTTGACATTTAAAGTATCAGTTATAAATGTATTAATGTAGTTTGCTGATGGCATTAGTAAAAGCTTATTTAATTTGTCTCTAAAATAGTTGTCTTAGAGATTTTGCAACTCATGCTTTCTTCATTCTCTGGGAAAAAAAACTAAACCGCCCTTAACAATTTAACGAGTATTTAATTATGTCGACAAATCATTTTAAAAGGGTACAAGAAGTTTTCACTCTATCAAATCAATTAAAATTTTAAATTTTCCAGGAAAAGCAAGTAAAGGCTTATCCAATAAGGTCGTGTGTAGGGCCAAATTGTTTGGGTGGCCCCTGTCATATGAATTTGTTGCCAGATTACTGGGGCAAATCTCAGATCCAAATTAGCATTTGAAAGACGACCACAATTTTGCCCGGATTTTTGGTTACATGACAATGTTCACGCATATTAAATCAAGCCAACCCACATTGGGTTTATCAGGTAATAAATGCAGCCATAAAGAGTTCATGATTGGTGAGTATTTTGAGCCAGCAGCACTATTCGTTTAAAATTAACCCAAATAACGTGTGTGAGATTGTCGCTGTCAACGGCACTCTGGAGCCATGATCAGCCATTTTTTGTAGCCCAAACAGAAGAATACAAAAGTGCGCACAGCAAACACTATAACGAAAATTTCGATATAACATTTAAATATCATTAACTCTTGCAAAGGTGGCGTGAATTGACCACTGCGATTGCTAGACAAAGCTGCAATCGGTTGATGCTTTAAAACTCAATATAATCCAGGCCTTCGCTCATATTGAATGCGGCAGAGTTATTGAAAATTAGCGAGGTTACGATGGATATTTGAACGAAGTCGTACTCCATGTAAAAATACAAAAAGTTACTATATCTCATTTTATCATCAACCCGCCATAATTGAAACCCCTTTTACAACAAACAGTCTACAAGTGAATTTCATTAGTGTAGATTTCACTTATGTTTGCAGTACAAAATATAAAACGTTGCTACGTTAACACTTGTCCAAAGTCATTACTCACTTGCAACGACTACTCCAACAGACAGACTGAAACGTAGAGGCAGCAGTTAAAAAGAGTCGCATTTTAAAGCAGCCAAAGTAACAAAGTACTTTACAATCATTAAATTTAGGAATTTTATTTTGAATTAAATGAACTCCCAATATGCTTTATTCACCCATAAGTACCACACTCGTAGAAAAGCTAAAAAGGATAGAAAACGGAATAGTTGTTGCCTTATTGAGGTCTGTGTAGAGACAATGTATTCGTGAATAAATTTTAGTACATTCAAGGATGCTCTTGTTAGCTTTTAAAATAGCGACAAACAGGCCGACATAAAATGTATGGAAAATAATCCGGTACCGAATAGAATATTGTAGCAGGTCATACATTTTTAAGGTAACTGCAGCAAAAACAATATACAAACGTATTAGCGTAAATTACAAATTGCAAACAGCCTGCTATAATACAATATCTATGGATTTTTCTTTCTACTTTATTACAAAGAAAGCAAAAAATCCAACAACAAAATAAGTTTCGAAGGAATGCATGTGTTTTTGAAGCAATTATATTGAGTACGAACGAGCAGCAGCAGTAGCAGTACGTATATTAGCACCATTTACACAAATCACCGTGGCGCACTTAAACTTTCAACTCGAACTTAATAATTTACCACTGCCGTTGTTTGGCTGTAGTCGTAGTTTTACTTGTTTTCATTATTCTATTTTTCATCATTCACTTCACCAGTGCCGTCATCGTCATATGCAGGCACTCGTATTTCTAAAAAGCTGTGTGAAAGGATAAAATGAAGGGCGACTAATGTCAAGCACCTGCTTAACTCTTGTAGACGAATACAGACAATATGTATTTCCATCGGTTTTCTTTCCCTTTTTTGCGCTTTGTTTTATAAAATGCTTCTAAATAGCAAAATATCGTTAAAATAGCGTTGCAAATGCGATAACCAATTGATACTTTACTGCCATGGCCACAATTGAGGTTTAGCTGTGAAAGCTAAACAAGCAAAAATATTTTTCGAAAAAAAAATTCAAAAAAAAAAAGAAAAGACAGTCTCAGCTGAGGACATGTCAACGTGCAAACATTTGTACACACATGAGCAAAGAATAACTACTGCACAATGCCTTTAAAGACGAGTGAAATTATTTTACGAGGGTAAGTACAATTTGTTTAAGCTTCGAAAGTTGGCATTTTATACTAGAAAGTGAGATATTTTCTAGACTCTGTGAACCCAATCTTAAGCCTGATATTCTGTTTAAATATGTGAAATAAGTTGAGCAACATTTAGGTGAGAAATTTAACATGCAGCAAGAGTATCCAAAAAGTATTTATCTTAAAGCCTAGTACTGACAATACTGCGGTTTCGAAGAAAAATGTCGTTTTGGCCTTGAAGTATGCAACATTTAATTATGTAAACAAAAAACATGTTTTATGTATGTACATACATATGTATGTACATATGTGTTTGATAAGTTGACAATAATATTATTACAAATTAAACAAATGGAAAACAAAACAATATTATTAGCTTGTGCTGCTGCGCAACAATTTATACAAATTGCTGTCGCTACCGAACAACTTTTGAAAGACACACGGTCTGTTTCATGGCATTGCGGTTACAATGTACCTTATCTGACTTATCCCAAATATGTTTTCTTTTTTTACCGCTGAAATAAGGATATGCCTTTCTATGTCACTAAATTTTCTTTTTTCTTTTTCACTTTTTAATAAATTTACGCTTTTCTCCATTTTTATACTTTTTTTGGCACAACAAATTTAAAATTAAAACTACAAATGCTTAACTGATCAGCAGTTGTTTAAAATTCCGTGCGAAAAAAGTGCTGCTCATATTGTTTCGCAGTTGAAAAAAAATGTTGCCAGAAACATTTTTTAGTTAGAAAAACATGCTGCCAGAGACATTTCGTGTCTTTTCAAAAAGTGAACAGAGTACTACTTCAGCAACATTATTTCTTTTTTATTTCGCACGAAAGTTTTTATATGGGCTTTTGACAGCATTTCGCACGAAATCGTGCTTAAGGAAAGAAATGAGGAGGCTAGGTTAGCCTTAAGTACTTTTTTGAGACTAATGCCAAATATACATTTGATCTTTAGTTCACGGCTAATAAAAGTTGAGGCTTTTTTCCATTTCATACTAAACTTTTACAATGACAAATTTTTCATTTGTTTTTGTGAAATGCCATATGAAATAACGGCGCGCTGCGGCGGTTTATATTATCTCAGGCATTCGAATATAATGTTGCTTAAATGTTGCCAGATACATTTCATATGTTTTGCACAGTACCACTTCTGCAACATTATTCCGTAAATATTTTATTTTATAAAAATGTTTTCTAAGAAATGTAAAGCATAGAATACCAGGCCTAAAGGGTTCGTGCCACTAGTATAAAGGAAATATTGCATCCGCATTTAGACGCAAATAATTTATTCCCTTAATTTAACAACAGCTTAAACGAAACGCCAAGATGGTGCTTTATGGGACGTGTGTGAGTACGTTACAAATAATAAACTTTAGATATATTGATATTTAGATAAGCCTAAACAGCAGTTGACTTTATTCGTATGGCTGTTTCAAGGTAAACTCAATACAACACAAGTTGTTGTCGGATTAAAAGGAAGTAGAACAGTAAGTTTGAAATGTGACATTATTATTAATTTGTTGGTGACGTTAGAAGACATAACTCCTAAAATAGACGATTCACCATGACCGCGAGCGGTCTCACACTTCGACTCAAACAAATGGCTTTTTGAGCAATCAAAAGACGAAAAAAGTTCACACATTAGAAATAAACTGTATTAATATTTATTTTCATCAGCAAAAGAACTTTGTTTCGTTCGGAAAAGCGACATTGCTGAGACAAGTAGATTGGGGATATTTGTAAAAACAAAAATCAAGTCTTAATATATTAGTTTTACTGATTCTTGATTTGATATGCCGACAGGGCATTTTGATGTACATTTTTCGAACGTCATTTGGTCCACAAACCAAACTTGACAAGAGATAACGGAGATTCGTTCCAAAAACCTACAAGTTTATTATTTATATTCGAGATATCGCTACGTATTTGTGTAGCATTATAAGGAAATAAATGATATTCTAAAAATTTTATTTGAAATTTAATTGCAGAATATTTATTAAAATAATTAATAAAATTTAAAAAAAGTCAAAAAACTATAAACAAATTTTAGAGCCCTATAATGGTTTGATGGCTTTAATTGCCAGGATTCGATCCTGAGTCGCAGTAAGTTAAATTTTTCTAACACGCAATAGTTTCTATTAACACTCGCATTTGTATATCACAATTTCCTTTTGCGTTGAAATAACTTTAAAATAAAAAGCCTTCTCAACACTAGAGGCGCTGCAAGACTATTCGAACAATGAAGCTTCTCTATCGCTCCTTTCAACTCCTTCTGCTCTTTGATCTATCCCTTACCAAAGAAAGTCACACAATTAATAATTACCCTCGTAAGTGTTAAAGAATGCCTTTAGTTTGGAAAAATATTAATATTTATTAATTTTCTGAAAACTTGTGACATTTTAAGAAAACTTTAAAGAGTTTCACAGTTCAGGTTTATAATATTAATACGAGTATATGAATCTCTAAAAAGAAATGAAAATATTGAAAAATTATAATTTGCCAATAAAGTAGTAAAATAGCTTTAATTGTCATTTTTAATGAAGCATATTTAATATCATTTACTTGCATTACTCAGTTATTAGTAATTGAAATTTTTTTAGTTACAATTACATGCGGTGGTACTCGATATTAATCTTTAATTTAGATAACAATTACTTATAATTACTTGGAATTGTTATCGCAAATTACAAGTACACATTACATGTAATTGTGATAGTAATCGAAATGTAATTAAAATGTCCCTTGCGTGGTTAAATCTACTTCCTTAGCACTATACATAACCTAAAAATGTGTTTAAATATAAAAGTCAACTTCCAACAAAAATATTTATTGCCAAACAATTTGTCCATTAATTGAAAAAACAACTGAGTAGATTGTATACAAATTCTGAAGAATAATAAATAAAAATAAAAGAGAGACAAAAAATAATAACCAGGATTCGCAACTGTTTGGCAGACAATAAAAAAGGCAACATTAAATTAATTTGTATATTTAAGTTTCTTTTACAAATATTAAAAGACATAATCTGACATGGAGTACTCGTATAACAAAGCAGCTAAACAATCTAGGTATTTTACCTGTTGTTAAGCTACTGCCATTAACAAAGCAAAGGTAAAATAAACCATTAACGTAATTAAAAAGGCAATAGGCTTAATACTATAATCTGAAATCTGCTTTGATATTTTTTTATTATTCTTTAATTTTTATATACAAGTATTGCTCTGCCAGTTGTTGTGTTGCTTAATTACAATAGAAAAAAAAATAAAATCATTTACCATCTTCTAGAGTAACTATCTACCACTAACAACACTACTCAACACAATACGGCACCACTCAATTGCAGCACAATGACGGTGGCAGCACTTTGATAATCCTTTAGCCAAGCACCAAAAAAAATTATAAAAATGGAAGTACAGAGGTTTAAATGATGGTGATGATTACGGAGGGAAGTAGAATCAGTAGAAAGCTGATATCAATAAAAATTACGATTATTTGACAAAGCAATAAAAAACCATTATTTTATTATTAAAAAATAATTGAAAAGAACGAGAATCGGATAAACCAAAAAGGCCAAACTTCCAAATCGAAATATTTTAAAAATGCTCCATAAAATATTAATGTTAATACAGGGTGTCCGCCGGGAAGATATACTACTTTGTTTTGCCGCCATTTTGGTAAACGTTAGTCTTAACAGTTCATATTTGGCAGTCATGAAGAAGAGACGTGGCAAATTTATTGTGGAAAAATATTCGGTAAACCAACGTGGTTTAATCGTTAAAACATTTGATCAAAATCAATCATCGATTACTGTGACGATGAGAAAGTTACGTGAAATTTTTGGGAGAAACAACGTGCCAACAAGACGCACTATTTATCGTGTAGTGAATGATTTCGAAGAAAGATGGACTGTAGCTGATAGGCCCAAGCATGGACCACAACGTACTGCAAGATCGGCTGAAAACATTACTGCTGTTCAAGAAACTGTTCAAAACAATCCATCAACCTCAATTCGACACCGCGTGCTCAGGAGCTTGGTCTTCAAAGAACAACTTTGGCCACAATTTTGCACAAAGATTTGCATTTGATTCCATTTAAGATACAGTTGACACAAGAGCTTCTTCCAGAACACCATTTACGCCGCCGTACATATGCCAATAGGATGCTACAGCCCGCCCATGGCAACCTCGATTTTCATGAAAAATTCATAATGTCACTCATTATGATGATGAGGCACATTTTTATATGAATGGATATGTGAATAAACAGAATAGTCGGTTCTGGACAATGGAAAGCCCTCAAATTATTCATCAGTCACCTTTGGATCCATTAAAAGTGACAGTCTGGTGTGCAATTTGGTCAGGAGGAGTCATTGGACGTTACTTCTTTGAAACTGAAAATGGCATAACGGTAACTGTCAATGGGGTGCGATATCGTGATATAATTGAAATCTTTTTAACGCCACAACTGCATGCTTGACTAACATGTGATGCCACATTGAATACAGGCAGGATTACAATGAATTTACTGCGAAACCTCTTTCCCACAACAAGTTATTTCAAGGAATGGTGATATTGATTGGCCTCCACGGCCGCCTGATTTGAC
The DNA here is from genome assembly GCA_963932375.1 of Phania funesta. NCBI lineage: Eukaryota > Metazoa > Arthropoda > Insecta > Diptera > Tachinidae > Phania > Phania funesta. Next base: position 89,513,105 of record OZ010654.1, on the reverse strand, counting down.
TGCTCCGGACTTCTTTTTGTGGGGATATCTGAAAAGCAAGGTTTATGCAAACAAACCAGAAACGCTGGAGCAACTCAAAGAAAATATGAAATACCGCGTGAAATGTATAAGAATGTATTGAAAAATATGTTCAAAAGGGCTCGCATTTGTGAGGCTAACAGAGGCGGACACATATCTGATATTGCATTCCATACATAATTGCCGGCATTAAATAAAACATTTATCAATATACAATCCATTCTCCTTCATTTAATCAAAAGTTATAAACAAACAAAGTAATAGTATACCTTCTCGACGGACACCCTGTATATAACTTTTATACATTTTCAAATTCGGCTAAATTGCAACACAGAAAATAAAACTAAAATCAGAAAAATTCGCTCAAAACAGAAAACGCTAAAATGCAATTTTGTAAGTGCATTTTGAAAAATGTTTCTTACAAATAAGACAAAAGAAAATGTTTATATCTTTGAAGTTAAAAACTTTTCTAAAGGTTATTAATATTGCATATAAGACCGAAAAATTAAAAAATCCCCGACAAATTAAGTATAAAAGACCAGACTTAATCTGTCTTTCCCCCCCCAGACGGTTTAAATTTCAAATCAAATTATCAAACATTACTGCAATTATACCTCGTACAAAAGGCACTCATATTTAGTTACCAGCAAATAATAAAAAAAAACATTAAAATTGTTATGTTGCAACCAAAAAATAAAAACAATAATGGCAGCACTCAAGCAACACTTCGTTAAATCTGGCTACTGGGCAATAAAAGAAACACGTTTTTAATAGCAAAATCAGGAAACACTTTGATGAAGTAATTAAAACTTAACAACACCACATGCCGTCAATATAAAGAAGATAAGATAAGTCAGATCTGAGCTTAAGTTCCCTTTTTCATTATTAATTTAGATTTTTTATAGCTGCTGTTGTTGCGACTGCTGCTGTTGCTGGTGGTGCTGAATATTGTAATGTGTAAAAGGAGCGCTTTACTGTTGCAATTTCAATTGTAGCTGTCTGTTTATCTAATTGTCTGTCTATGCCATTCTATGCCTGCACTTAAAATGTTGTATAATTTTTAGCGAATTAATGTTGCAACTTGCCACGAAAAACAAGATACACAAAAAAATACATTCTCAATACCAGTCAGGTAAGGAAACAAACACAACAACTTCCCACCCACTGTTGAAACTTTCTTCTAATACTCGTACCATTAGAGAAAAATCTTATTGTTGCTGTGTTCTTTTTTTTCACAGTAGGAAGTTGCTTTTTATGGAACTTATTAAACTCAACAATAAGAAACAGTATTTATTTACAACAGAAAAAGGACAATAAAAACAAGAATAAAATTACACAGCCAGCAAAAAAATATTAAATTAAACTTATTGGTATTTGTGAAGTAAACACAGGAGTAAACAAATAAAGAAAGTAGTATAATAAAACTTATTACCTATTTGAGTTGACTACATGATAGGAAAGTGGCTTTTTGGAGTGCTTTGCGGAGTGGTGCCAACGTTTGTGTCGCCACAACGCTAAAATTAATAGTCCTAGCTACCGCTATAGAATTGAATCGACAGGTGCGAGAGCATAACAAGACAAATCACGATTTCACATCCGACAATAATTTGTCAATATATAGAAATTTGTCTGACAGATTTTTTTCTATGTAGATATGGAAATTTGTCCGACAGACATTTTCCTACATATATAAATTTTCTCCGGCAGATATTTTTCTAGGTAGATATAGAAATTTGTATGACAGATTTTTTTCTATTTAGATGTTGAAATCTTACTAACAGACGTTTTTCTATTTAGATACAGAAATTTGACAGGACATTTTTCTATATATAGAAATTTGTCTGACAGAAAATATTTATTTATATATAAAGAAATTTGTCTGACAGGAAATATTTCTACATAAAGAAATTTGTCTAACAGGAAATATTTCTATATAAAGAAATTTGTCGGACAGGAAATATTTCTATAGATAGAACTTTTTCGGACAGGACATTTTTCTACATACAGAAATTTGCCTGACAGACATTTTTTGTCTTAAAGACTTGTTTGACAGGAAATATTTCTATAGATAGAACTTTTTCGTACAGGAGATTTCTATACATATAGAAATTTGTCTGACAGGACATTTTTCTACACATAGAAATTTGTCTGACAGGACATTTTTCTACACATAGAAATTTGTCTGTCAGGACATTTTTCTACACATAGAAATTTGTCTGTCAGGACATTTTTCTACACATAGAAATTTGTCTGTCAGGACATTTTTCTATATATAGAAATTTGTCTGACAGGAAATATTTCATAAAGAAATTTGTCTGACAGGACATTTTTCTATATATAGAAATTTGTCTGACAGGACATTTTTCTATATATAGAAATTTGTCTGACAGGACATTTTTCTATATATAGAAATTTGTCTGACAGGACATTTTTCTATATATAGAAATTTGTCTGACAGGACATTTCTATATATAGAAATTTGTCTGACAGGACATTTCTATATATAGAAATTTGTCTGACAGTACATTTTTCTATATATAGAAATTTGTCTGACAGGACATTTTTCTATATATAGAAATTTGTCTGACAGGACATTTTTCTATATATAGAAATTTGTCTGACAGGACATTTTTCTATATATAGAAATTTGTCTGACAGGACATTTTTCTATATATAGAAATTTGTCTGACAGGACATTTTTCTATATACAGAAATTTGTCTGACAGGACATTTTTCTATATATAGAAATTTGTCTGACAGGACATTTTTCTATATATAGAAATTTGTCTGACAGGACATTTTTCTATATATAGAAATTTGTCTGACAGGACATTTTTCTATATATAGAAATTTGTCTGACAGGACATTTTTCTATATATAGAAATTTGTCTGACAGGACATTTTTCTATATATAGAAATTTGTCTGACAGGACATTTTTCTATATATAGAAATTTGTCTGACAGGACATTTTCCTATATATAGAAATTTGTCTGACAGAACATTTTCCTATATATAGAAATTTGTCTGACAGGACATTTTCTATATATAGAAATTTGTCTGACAGGACATTTTTCTATATATAGAAATTTGTCTGACAGGACATTTTTCTATATATAGAAATTTGTCTGACAGGACATTTTTCTATATATAGAAATTTGTCTGACAGGACATTTTTCTATATATAGAAATTTGTCTGACAGGACATTTTTCTATATATAGAAATTTGTCTGACAGGACATTTTTCTATATATAGAAATTTGTCTGACAGGACATTTTTCTATATATAGAAATTTGTCTGACAGGACATTTTTCTATATATAGAAATTTGTCTGACAGGACATTTTTCTATATATAGAAATTTGTCTGACAGGACATTTTTCTATATATAGAAATTTGTCTGACAGGACATTTTTCTATATATAGAAATTTGTCTGACAGGACATTTTTCTATATATAGAAATTTGTCTGACAGGACATTTTTCTATATATAGAAATTTGTCTGACAGGACATTTTTCTATATATATAGAAATTTGTCTGACAGGACATTTTTCTATATATAGAAATTTGTCTGACAGGACATTTTTCTATATATAGAAATTTGTCTGACAGGACATTTTTCTATATATAGAAATTTGTCTGACAGGACATTTTTCTATATATAGAAATTTGTCTGACAGGACATTTTTCTATATATAGAAATTTGTCTGACAGGACATTTTTCTATATATAGAAATTTGTCTGACAGGACATTTTTCTATATATAGAAATTTGTCTGACAGGACATTTTTCTATATATAGAAATTTGTCTGACAGGACATTTTTCTATATATAGAAATTTGTCTGACAGGACATTTTTCTATATATAGAAATGTGTCTGACAGGACATTTTTCTATATATAGAAATTTGTCTGACAGGACATTTTTCTATATATAGAAATTTGTCTGACAGGACATTTTTCTATATATAGAAATTTGTCTGACAGGACATTTTTCTATATATAGAAATTTGTCTGACAGGACATTTTTCTATATATAGAAATTTGTCTGACAGGACATTTTTCTATATATAGAAATTTGTCTGACAGGACATTTTTCTATATATAGAAATTTGTCTGACAGGACATTTTTCTATATATAGAAATTTGTCTGACAGGACATTTTTCTATATATAGAAATTTGTCTGACAGGACATTTTTCTATATATAGAAATTTGTCTGACAGAAATTTGTCTGACAGGACATTTTTCTATGTATAGAAATTTGTCGGACAGGACAGCGTTTAAAACCAAGAGATTTAAAAACATACTTTTTCCAACAGAAAAACATGGAAACATTTATAGAAAATCACGACTTAACTATTAAATTTTTTACTTTTACTAACAAGCCAATGCAGAGATAAATGTAAAACAAAAAGTAGTCAAAATTAAAAAAAACATGCCACAAAAAGCTTAAGTGCATAAAAATAACTTGGGAGCCTCATGAAAATCTCTTTTACCAAACAACTGCAAGAACCTCACCTCAAGAGGAATAAGCAAAAGGCGAAGCAGGAAATTTCCAAGAACTTTTACATATTAAAGGCAAATGGAAGAATGATTTTGGATTTGTTTCTTTTTTTAATTTCAGCGTAAATGTTTTTTTGTTTAAGTTTTTTTTTTAATAAAAGAATTGGTTTTATAGCAACTGTAAAAGAAACTGCTGTTACAAACTCTCTGAATTAATTTAATTATTTGCACCAAATCCGCTTCTAGCACCGACAATTATAGTTGCAACAAAAATATAACAATAACAGGAGCCACAACAACAACAACAATTATAGCAATCACGCTCGTAAAAATTTGCTGGAATTTACCGATGTGCAATACAAACATTTGCAACTTAAAAATAATTAAATAATAAGGACTGACTTTAATAAGACAAGAGTATTGTAGACCTTTTCATTATTTAAGATTAAAAAACAACTCAACGCAATTAGTATCTAATAAACCACTCGTGGATTCAGCTTAAGCTTTTAGGTGTGAAAATTTCAAGAAAAACCAACTATTTTTCCAATTTCTTGTCGTTGTTGTAGGGAAAAACTAGTATTTTTGATCGGCACCTGATTAAGCAAAGCAAACCTTCACTTTGAATGAAGCTAGTCCTTCGGATTGTGGGGAGAACAAACTAATTGCAACAAAGAAACTAGAGAAACCAAACAAAAGTAGTTTTACAGAATAGTTTCACGGCTGAATATAAGCAAGACCAACACACACACACACACACACGTCTTCAAACAAATACATCGTATTCAAGTACAACCCAAAATTAGTACGAATATTTAAAGATGATGTTACAGGGACCGATATGAATTGTAGTAAGACTGATCAAAAAATTAATTCTAAACTCGTGAACTTTCGCAGCATATTGAAGTTTTAAGTGACAAAAGTTTCAATATGATTTCAGGCATGTAGCCAGTGCTACCAGTACCTGAAGAAACAAGCAAGCTAAATTAGCTGTGAAGAAGACAGAAGCGAGACCTCAAATATGGTTTTTATTAAAACTGTTTTAACATATTTTTTTAACTATATAAACTGTATGTGAATTTCAAATAAACAAATGGCTAATATTATATAAAATTTGGTAAATCCTTTTAAATGCTTCCCACATTTCAAGAACTTGTTAAATGCAGTATGATCAAAATAGAACTAAAATACTACACAAAAACTTCTTAACAATTATTATATAATTAAATACTGTTTATTTAGTTATATATTAAGTTATTCTTCTTTTAAAAGCGAAATAATTAAATGAGCCTTTGAAAAAGGCTAACACTCCCACTTTTCAGTACAGTGAAGGGTAAAACATGTCTCATATATGAATTGTCATTTCTTAGTAAAAACAGGGGGTTTCTTCATTTGTTTCCAAAGAGGTGCAAAATATTTGCAACACATTTACCGGAAAAGAAAATGCCTTAAATTAAAATATATCCATATGTAAAAATTTTCCCACTGTTTGCTTGGTTTCTTGTTTGCGCTGTTGTATTCTAGAGTTACAAAAACAAACATCCTAACAAAAAAAACAGTAGAACAGCTATAAAAGTATCTACTGGACTCATAAGTGTTCTCGAAGTTTCGAGAAAATAAACGACTACTGTAAAAAGGTTTGGGTGGTCAAACTAATGATTAGTATTGACTGAAACTTTAACGTGTGGATAATAAAGAAGTAGGCATAGTGTTAAGTGTTAAATAAATAAGTAACAGCGTGTAAAAATAAAATTCGGTTGTGTGTTATTTAAAGGCAACTCTATCACTAAAAGAATCTGTACAATAATTAGACACATTTAAAAACTTTAAACTTAACAATATTTTGCAGGTTCGAATACACACATGGACAAAACTTATTGTCACTTCGCTTTTTCAACGTTTGAAGAACTTGTACGAGTACGTTCACAAATTCATCCAAGCGCGCCAAATAAGAATTGCTACTGATTGCGCAATGTACAAGTATTTATTTAAATTTATTTGTAACTTCAAATTAACTTGCTTAAAACAACATAACAAAATTAGATCATACGTATTTCATATGGGCGAGTAGTCGCCCCGTATGCAAAGCATTTAAAATTATATATCGGTTGTGAATATTGATTTGTTTTCCTTTACACCTAAAACCTTTAACGATCGGTTCTTCCTTGAATATTAATATTTACTTCCAATTTTTGATTATTTCTCCATTAAAACTTCTATAAATTCTATAGATTTTAGGAAATAATGTCCACCAACTCTTGTCAAGTGTTGTTTGGATACAAACCGGTTTCGGCTATATGCCATCTTCAGTGTCATTTTTCGCTCTGAGAAGTTTCTATCAAAAAAAATCTAGCGAATATATGAAGTTTTTGCTCTGGGAAAAGATAGCTTGTACTGAAAGTTTTGGGCAAGTAAAAAAAATCAAAAGAAAAGAATCAAACCCGGTTTTATCAAACCAAAAAACCGGGTTTTCCCTTTTCGAAAAGTCGTAAATTCAAACAAATCCACCTCTGTAAGCCCGCAAAAATCTTTCGAATAACCGATCGAATAGCTTCGTCGATCACATTTGTGATCGATCACACGCCCAGTTTACAAATCAAATGGAAGAAATAAGAAAAATTTGGAAACTTTATATGTTATTAGTAATTTTATTTTTAACTAAATCAGATATGAAACAAAGTAGTAAGAAATAAATAACTTAATGAATTAAAAGCTTTATTAAATTTTAAGCTGAAATCAAACAACAGCTGTAATCGGTTTAAATACCGATTCTGAGCACGACTTACTCAGTGCATCCATTCATATGAACATAACAACATTTATTGGTATTTATTAGACTTCTACTTGTTGTGATAGTCCTATACTTTTGTTGTTTTCTTGCTGCAAACGTTACGTGTGCTAATAATTGCAAGTGTGTAAGGATGCTAAATAAAATTCTAAGAAAATAATAAGTTTCAAAGTCTCTGTTGGGAGAAACAAACTGAGTTGTATATTAGCATTTTGTTAATAAGAAATTGTGCATAGAAACAACAGAATTATCACACTTTTCATTAACTTGCTTTGGTATACGTCCTATTTTTTGTTATTCATTTCGCTTCAATAAAATGATTTTGTTCTAAAACTTAAACTGAGAAGACTCCAATTTCTATTCTATCGCAACTTATATATCATATTTATTTAGTTTAACGAGCAGTCCTTATATGCCCGTAAGGGTTCTATTTATTAATGCAAAAACGCATTCGTCACTCTTAGAATTTATTTACGTAGCAATGAATTTAAATTCCAAACAGTTTTATTTATGAATTTTATGCCAGCATTTCAGTTGCATTTATCAATGTGTGTGCGATTGTATGTATTGATGTCGAATATTGGAGAAAAGTCTTTCATGTAGATCATTTAAATAAATAAAAAATTAAAAAAAGTACTTTGAGATTAATAATATTGTTTTAAAATCGGACTTTTAAATAAAGTACTTTTCACCGTCAACAAAAGTGCTAAATTTCTTCTTGAATATCTTTGTCTTAAAAACGATAAGACTTTCATAAATATGTAACTTTTGTTAAGCTTAGGTCATACGCCAGTCCTAGAGTTGAAGTAAAAAGTTCAAAAAATCTAGATAGAAAAGTGGAGAAGAACAGAACCAGAACTAAAGTAAATAACAAGTAACATTGTACCACAACTTCACTAGAACTGAACTAGGGCGAATCCAGAATTAACGGAGATTTTAACTTCTAGTAGAGTATTGGAGTAAATCCACAATAGGTTTCCTATATACACTTGTTAAATTAGCTCAACTTTGAAGCTATATTGCCAGCACAAAAATAGTCGCTTAATAACGAATTTCTTAAGATAAACGTTTTGACAAAACAAATACTGGCAGCAACGTACGCAAAATAGGGAAAAGTAAACAAACATTTAAAAAACAAGAATGAAAATAAAGAAAATATAATATAAAAAAGGCCGCGTGAAGCTGCATACGTACGTGTTGTCTATTTAGATTCTTTTCTTTTTACTTTATTTGACTTTTTATTTTTCATAAATAAATTTTCTTATTTCTCAGTTTACCACAAAATAAATAACACTGAATATATTCCGGTTACAAATAATATAATTGCGTTTAAATTGAAATTCCAACAAAATTTGAACAAATATTTTTCTTGTTTTTCCGCAGACAGCAGCTTTCTAATGTTTTGTGTTTTTGCTTACTTTTTTTAAGGGAAAAAACACATGAAAAGAACTTAAAACACGAATTACAAGTACCACCAGTGTTATTTGTTCCATAGCACCAGGACGAATATTTATATACGTGAATGCTCATCTCATCATTTTGGTATGGTAGTATTCATCACATCAGGATACACACATATAAAACTATTTTCATTACGTTTAACAGCCATCGCAAGTGCAGACAGCCATCTAACAGCCTGACATCAGAAAAGTCAGGCATCATCTTGTAATTCCAACTTCTACTTCCCCAATGTTATATTTTTTTTTCTTTTTTATTTTTTAAACTAAAAATAAATAGTAAATATTCGTACTATGGCTGATATTACAATACAACTATAGACTGCTATTACGAATAGTAATGACGGAAACAAGGAAATGCGTTTTTTCAAGCACAGTGGTTTTATTAATGTAACAAAATCTACTTTTAGTACATACAGTTGTTACTTGTGGTATAAAAGTAGAATTTTTTGCAACAAAAGTGATTTAATATTTTGTGTAAAAAGTTAATTTTTGTGTAAGAAGTTACTTTTTGTGTAAAAAATTACTTTTTGTGTAATAAGTTACGTTTTGTGTAAAAAGTTACGTTTTGTGTAAAAAGTGACTTTTTGTGTAAAAAGTGACTTTTTGTGTAAAAAGTGACTTTTTGTGTAAAAAGTGACTTTTTGTGTAAAAAGTGACTTTGTGTAAAAAGTGACTCTTTGTGTAAAAAGTGACTTTTTGTGTAAAAAGTGACTCTTTGTGTAAAAAGTGACTTTTTGTGTAAAAAGTGACTCTTTGTGTAAAAAGTGACTCCTTGTGTAAAAAGTGACTTTTTGTGTAAAAAGTGACTCTTTGTGTAAAAAGTGACTTTTTGTGTAAAAACTGACTCTTTGTGTAAAAATGACTTTTTGTGTAAAAAGTGACTTTTTGTGTAAAAAGTGACTTTTTGTGTAAAAAGTGACTTTTTGTGTAAAAAGTGACTTTTTGTGTAAAAAGTGACTTTTTGTGTAAAAAGTGACTTTTTGTGTAAAAAGTGACTTTTTGTGTAAAAAGTGACTTTTTGTGTAAAAAGTGACTTTTTGTGTAAAAAGTGACTTTTTGTGTAAAAAGTGACTTTTTGTGTAAAAAGTGACTTTTTGTGTAAAAAGTGACTTTTTGTGTAAAAAGTGACTTTTTGTGTAAAAAGTGACTTTTTGTGTAAAAAGTGACTTTTTGTGTAAAAAGTGACTTTTTGTGTAAAAAGTGATTTTTTGTGTAAAAAGTGACTTTTTGTGTAAAAAGTGACTTTTTGTGTAAAAAGTGACTTTTTGTGTAAAAAGTGATTTTTTGTGTAAAAAGTGACTTTTTGTGTAAAAAGTGACTTTTTGTGTAAAAAGTGACTTTTTGTGTAAAAAGTGACTTTTTGTGTAAAAAGTGACTTTTTGTGTAAAAAGTGACTTTTTGTGTAAAAAGTGACTTTTTGTGTAAAAAGTGACTTTTTGTGTAAAAAGTGACTTTTTGTGTAAAAAGTGACTTTTTGTGTAAAAAGTGACTTTTTGTGTAAAAAGTGACTTTTTGTGTAAAAAGTGACTTTTTGTGTAAAAAGTGACTTTTTGTGTAAAAAGTGACTTTTTGTGTAAAAAGTGACTTTTTGTGTAAAAAGTGACTTTTTGTGTAAAAAGTGACTTTTTGTGTAAAAAGTGATTTTTTGTGTAAAAAGTGACTTTTTGTGTAAAAAGTGACTTTTTGTGTAAAAAGTGACTTTTTGTGTAAAAAGTGACTTTTTGTGTAAAAAGTGATTTTTTGTGTAAAAAGTGACTTTTTGTGTAAAAAGTGACTTTTTGTGTAAAAAGTGACTTTTTGTGTAAAAAGTGACTTTTTGTGTAAAAAGTGACTTTTTGTGTAAAAACTGACTCTTTGTGTAAAAAGTGACTTTTTGTGTAAAAACTGACTCTTTGTGTAAAAAGTGACTTTTTGTGTAAAAAGTGACTTTTTGTGTAAAAAGTTACGTTTTGTGTAAAAACTGACTTTTTGTGTAAAAAGTGACTTTTTGTGTAAAAAGTGACTTTTTGTGTAAAAAGTGACTTTTTGTGTAAAAAGTGACTTTTTGTGTAAAAAGTGACTTTTTGTGTAAAAAGTGACTTTTTGTGTAAAAAGTGACTTTTTGTGTAAAAAGTGACTTTTTGTGTAATAAGTGACTTTTTGTGTAAAAAGGGACTTTTTGTGTAAAAAGTGACTTTTTGTGTAAAAAGTGACTTTTTGTGTAAAAAGTGACTTTTTGTGTAAAAACTGACTCTTTGTGTAAAAAGTGACTTTTCGTGTAAAAAGTTACGTTTTGTGTAAAAAGTGACTTTTCGTGTAAAAAGTGACTTTTTGTGTAAAAAGTGACTTTTCGTGTAAAAAGTGACTTTTTGTGTAAAAAGTGACTTTTTGTGTAAAAAGTGACTTTTTGTGTAAAAAGTGACTTTTTGTGTAAAAAGTGACTTTTTGTGTAAAAAGTGACTTTTTGTGTAAAAAGTGACTTTTTGTGTAAAAAGTGACTTTTTGCGTAAAAAGTGACTTTTTGCGTAAAAAGTGACTTTTGTGAAAAAGTGACTTTTTGCGTAAAAAGTGACTTTTTGCGTAAAAAGTGACTTTTGTGAAAAAGTGACTTTTTGCGTAAAAAGTGACTTTTGTGAAAAAGTGACTTTTTGCGTAAAAAGTGACTTTTGTGAAAAAGTGACTTTTTATGTAAAAGTTACGTTTTTGCATAAAAAGTTGTTTCAATGTAAAATAGTAAATCAAATTATACAGCCTATAGAAATTTTATTTGCCTCCACTGTTTTAAACTTTAAAATAATGAATTCTAGAAAAAACAAAAAGAGTGAAATAAAAACGCAAGATGAACATCTAGTGTGCATCGAGCCAGTCGTGTTTCAGAGCAGAATGTTACTATAGTTGTTGCTGTTGCATTCGAATTGCTCCCATGGGTGTAGCGTGCAGATATTAAAGTAATTGTTGGTGTATTAACTAAAACCGAAAACAAGTACGGGTATTATTACATTCTTTACTTTACGTCTTACATATGTATGTATCTGGTCGTTTCTATAACTATGTAGACAAAAGCTTTTTGGTTATACGAGTATTTCATTTTTATTTCTGGTCTATTATTATATTTTTAGATATTTTCTTATTTAAATTTTTGTAAAGAACCCTCTTGCAATGACACTGACATCTAGAAGACGAATGAAGATGCAATAAGAACTGTCACATGACTCGAAATAATAGGCAAATATGTACAAGTATTAGATGTATATGAATGTATGTGTGTAGGTTTTGTTAAAAGAAAATTTATATTAAGAAAATCAGCATAAAACCTCAAGAAACAAATTTGCTTTCCCGATGGTAAAAATACCTTTTTAAAGAGCCTTTGTTGTTGTGTTTGTTAAAAAATCTGATTACTTCAAGAAAAATCAATGTTCACAATGCCGTAGGCTTAATTTTTAGTGAAAATGCAAAAAAAAAGCCACATAATAAAAAAGTTTATTACTTTTGTTGAACAATTCTTAGGAAACTCTATTGTAAATTTTGTTTTCTGTTGAGAGTTTATTTTACTTTATGTTTTATTTTGTTACAGTTTAATTTGAAACTGAAAAAAGAAAATACTATTTGTTATTTTACCCGGCATAATGTACATGTGTAGAGTGCAGTGTAATGTACATATGTAGAGTACTGTCGTCGAAGCTTGAGAATTCAATTTGGGATTTCAAATAGATTTTTAAAGAATTTTTTACTCTGATGTTTAACAACCTTAAATCTCAAGCCAGTCAGTCACAACAAAACTGTAGCAGTTTGAGGGAGTATGATTTATAAAAAGGAAAAAATACACTTGGGATAATGTTAGGGATTTAAAGAAGAGAAAAAAGCGATGAACTATTTACAGCCCGTCTGTTAATTGTCCGCGTTGGAGCTGATAAATCTCGTACTTCTTCGTGTTAGAACACTTCATTATATGATTCATTTTACAGCGTGAAACTTGAATCTTCTGGAATGTGGAGTAACAGAATCTTTTATTATTTAGTCAAAAAACCAAAATTTTTTTTTACTGTATCAATATGAAAGAAGTCTCCTCCAACTTTAAGTGCTCAGATTCTATTAAATAAAATAAAATTTATTTACTTTTCGTAATCAACTAGTTAATTTACAAAGAGATCTCTTAAATGATAAATAACTTTTTTATTTTTAAGATTTTCTTGTAGCTTCGAATGCAGTTAAAAATGTACTTGATGAGTTTTATAAATGCCACAATGGAACAACGAATGTTTTCTCTTCTTGTTCTTTTACAAATTCATTTTTTGATTTTAATCAAGAAATAAAATCTAAATATTTTAAATACTACAATTTTGTGTAAAAGAATTTGAATCGAAAATTTTGCTTTGCATGTGCTTTCGAACACACTCTTCTCCTAAGCCTTGTTCATTCTTTCATATACATTTTATTTTGTTGACTATGTATGTGGTAGAGGAATTATTTCTGACGGATTGCTCCGCTTTAAATAGTATTTTTTGTGGTTGCAGTTTTGCTTGCCAACATAATCATTGATCCAAAAATGCGCCTCGTCGTTAACTACTATTGTCTTACCAAAACCAGGATCCGTTTCCAAAAGCTCATTTAGATGTCGAAATAACCCGGCCACAACTACAGACTAACGAAAATTTCTTGTTGTCAAGGCATTTTTTTAAGTTTTGAAAGATAAAAATAAAAGTGTTGGCTCCTGGTCGCTGGTCCAATAACTCGACCTTGGAAGAGCTACCAACCAAAGAGAAGATTATTTCGCATTGTGATCACAATTTCTCTTGGCTGGGTATACTCGCCGTATCCATTGGTACGGTCATAATACTCTTTATTGATCGACCCTCGAGAAAAAAATAAAACGCTGTCGTCACGTTATAAGGCGTACTTTATATGCCACTAATTACTAACAGCACAAACGGAAGAGCGCTCTAACTAGGTCACAGAAGGAGGAGACTCCCTGCGGGATGCCACGAGGACACGGCGTCACTGTAACTGTCGCTGAGCGAGCTCTCAATTGGCTGGCGAGAGAGGTGTCTTCAGCTAGGTTAATAAGTATAGGGTACCTGCGGGATGCCACGGGAATACAACAAGAATTTAGTGTAGGGACTTTTGAAAAGCAAGAGAAAACAGCGGGATGCCACAGAATTCCCTTCTTCCCAAAGTTTCAAAGGCTTATGACTACAATAATTATAACTAAAATCTTAAAAGTAAACAACTATAAATAAATTTACTATTAGGCTAACAATACAAAAAAGTACACAATAATATTTCGATTAATAAGAACCGCTGTAGACAAAATCGAGTCCTCTCGATTTAATTACTACTGTCCTCTTAATTGTTCCCCCCCCCCCCCCCCGGGGGCATACATCATCTTGGTGAACACTGCCACCTTGATGGATTGCCGATGGGGAAAAATAGAGGCACGAGTTCCTGGGGCTGGTCAGGAGCCCGAAACTAGAAACAGCAGCGAAAGAGTAAACTGGTACCATGGAAGCCAGTAGCCCCTGTAACTTCGGTTCCACACTGGTTCTTGATGAGGCTCTTTCGGGGGTACACATGGTGGCTGTGCTTTATACCCAAAGCGATGTGGCATTGCATTGCAACGCAAGCTGTCAATGTCATTCTTTGACGGCAGAAGATTATATAGCTCCGAACCCCTCAGCAAGGGGTGGGACCCGTGGCCTGACAGCCTTTGTCTTAATTTGCTACCTATGGGATGTGCATGAGTGCTATTCCGGTGGTGCTTATGCGATCGCATAGGGACGCTGGTCTGGCCGCTCAATGTCACACGCGTGATTGAATCACCGTGAGAGAAGGCCATCACTGGCAGGTGCTTACGTAAATCTGACCACATCCTGTCCTCTTAATTGTTTGCGTTCCTCCTTAAGTCAATTCGATTAGTTCTGAAAGCACCCTCGTATTGCATTCCATTTCCTTTAGCAGGATTCTTTTAATTCCTAACATAAAATAACGAAAACATTTTAAATATTTCCCTTTATTGTCAGTTAATGTACAATACGAATATTAACACTTGCATAAAATCTGGAGAATCTTTTTCTCTATCATTTAGATGCACATACTTGCCCTTCAATACATGTGAAGAGCTAATGTTGCAAGTAATATTTTTTCTATTTATGCGTATGCAAACAAAACGAAAAAGAAATTATTTTTATCAATCTATGTGTTGTACAGATGGTGCAGTATGTGCTGGCATACAGTTTGTTAGCAAGGAATTTTAGCAATTTTTCAATAACTTTTAATTTAAGTAGAAAAACAAACAATAAAATACAATATATAAATATACGAGTATTCTGCTTTTACTGTCTATTGATTGGTTGGTAGAAATGCAGTAAAATTTTGAAGCGGAAACGGAAGTACGCGTGCTGTTATAACAATCGCCGTCATATTAGCTTTGCAAATTGTCACGCAATATCAATAGTCATTCTATAGAATGACAAACATACAGCAGTTCACGTGTATGTATGAATATTCGCAACAACTACTACTACAATAATCAAACCGAAATATAAAATATTCTTGTCGTATTATGTTTGTTTGTAGCAAATATGTGACTGGTTGTCTGTCTGCCTTTTGGTGTGTCTATCAAGCACCAAAATGTATAAAATTTCAACAAAACTATAGCACTCTCAAACATACAATTCTACGCTCATGGAAATTCAAATATTCTAATGTTTTATGCATTTACCGGAACGTTCATGGAAGTCTTTATCGCTGCTGCTAGTAAAAAATCACTCATGTTGTAAGTTTGCTCACACATATCGTATGGTATAAGGCAAAGTCTGACAATGCTTATTTAGCTTATTTAAGAATACACAAGTCAAACGCAGGACTATCATTTTTTTTTTTAATCATAAACAAACCCTAAACTTTGGAGTGCCACTGCAAATTTGTAAATGTTTGTAATGTTTGGTGTGCAGTCCACTTGCTTTCATGATACAAAAAAAAAACAATTCAACCGTAGCGCATAATTTACTCAAAAATTTCCTTGAGTGTAATTAAACATATTTATACTAAGAAAGTAGTGCTACCCCGAATCGTTCTGTAGACATTTTAAAACCCATATTCACCGAAATAAAGGCATGTATAATAAAGATTCTCAATTCATTTGTAAAAATTATTTTGAACGTCTGTTAAGAATTCGGCTCTGCCGCTTCGATGTTTGACACTGAACATCATTAAAAGTTCTTGGCAGATATGTTGTCAAGAAAAAAAGTTTTTAATAAAAATATTCAGTACCAACCGTCAGTTTTACACACGTTAGAACTCGTAAAAAGGATGGTGCAAAAGCCTTCATTTACCCCAAGCCAAGTAAATTTAAATCACCAAAAATTTGTATCTCTATAAACTTTTGATAAAAACTAGGGCTCTCAATTTTGTACATAATTTACATCTATTCCGTTTAAAGTTGAATTATTTCGGTCCCTAATCCTACACAGTCCTCAGAAAAGATCACTAACAAGCTAGGAATAACTTACGGCATTCGATATCGATTAAAATTTTGAATAATATATGATGGAAATTCAATAGAATTTAATCGAAATTTCGATCGATATCGAATGCCGTAATTTCCCCCAAGAATTGTAAGGGGTTGACCCGTAACGAACCATTATCGTATCTTAAGCCCCACTCTTGTATATAATTGGCTCGTCAAAGGTTTTCATAAGCTTTATGCTCGTGTTACTCTTTACCATAAATAATCTTTAAGTAAAAATAAATTTTTTTAACACGAAAGACCGTCGATATGCTTGTAAAAATAGAAAACCTTAAACTAAAAGTTGTAACCTATCCGACAACAACTCTTCCAAATAACTTATGTAGATTTTTTTTTTAAATTCAGTAGCCAAATGTCGAAATTCAACAACGCCCTATTTTCCAATTGAATAGAATAGGAAAAAGCGTAATTCCTCTTCAGTTTCAATGACTTTTTTTAAATAAAAATGCTACAGAAAGATTATTTGGCCTTCCTGCATATTATTCTCTATATTCTAATAATACAAACAATAAAATTCTAATAAGTAAAGTCCACATTTAGATCGACTTAGGCTGTCAGCTGGCTAGCATAAAGATATGGCTTGCCTTAGCTGGGCGCACTCTCAGGACTTATGACTTATACCTCCACGTGGTGGTGGCCGATAACAGGTTCTTGTCTCTGCAAGGAATCTGGCTAAATCAGTCCAAATAAATTCATGGTGAAACAGCCTACTTGAAGGGTGCTTGACAAAGAGGGTGCTTGGTCTCTAGTAATCAAACTCTGGATACCAGTCGATCTTCAGTTTTAATACTGTTTTACCCATGTGGTTGGACATCTTTTTTCTATTATACGGATGTATCAGTAACCCTCGCAAGAGGCATACAAATTAATCTCTGAAGAAACTACTTACTTGACCAACGGAGGTAGACCGGGTAATCTTTAAAGATATTCTAAGTCGTAGAATCATGACATGCAGATAGGGATAGGCAATGAAGTCTCACAAGAGGTAGAGAGATTCATCTCTGTTTTTATTGGCCAATAGAGGAATTCTGAAAAGATGAACAAGAAAACCTCGCAAGCGTTCGACGGGTCAGTCTCTAAAGATACTCCTAAGGAAGAAGCTGAGAATGGTAGCGCATAAGACTTAGGATCACACTTGTTAAATCTGAATGCCTTAAACTAAAATAATGAGCGTTTCAAAATCTTTTTTCGGTTTAAAATCGTTTTGGTTTCCATCACATACAGCTTTTCTCTGTAGTCGATAAAGGATGGTCGTCTGTTTAACATATCCTAATCTCAACTCAAATAAATAGAAAATTTTATTCAAAACTTGCAAAAATATTCACAAAATTCTGTTGAACCAAATGTTGAGCGAAAGCGAGTTAAAAACGATACCCATTAATAAATCGATTGGCAAAAGGCGAATAAAAAATAATTTAATAAGAAAATTGTTCGTAGTTGTGGGTATAAAAAATTCCACACAGCCGAATAAAACTTTTTGCTTGCTAATTTTTTCTACTCCACTTTATACTTTTTGGCTGGCTCAAATACATATTTTGCAATTCAATACAAGTTGCTGCAATATAAAACTTCAAATTTACGTTTTATCCTCTTTGGCCCCTTTTAAAAGTAACATCGTATAATATGAAATTGATTTTAAGTCAGCTGAACTGACTTTAGTCTTTTCTTTCGACGACAAATGAGATTAGCATTGTCAACACATGCAAAGGAAAATTAACTGAAGCTGCAGATGAGAGTTAATTTAAAAGCTTAATAGATTCTTATATTTTCAAATATTTCAATAAAATCTAAAGTATATTGGCGAAAGTGTAAAAAGAAACATATGAAGTAAATTTTTAATTCAATGACTTTCTTTAAAATGTTTTTGAAAGCTAAGTTTCATTATAATTTAATATTTAACATAAGAAAATATTGAGAGAGATTTGTTTGCTATTTGATTTTTGACAATTAGCTTAAGAGTCGTGGCAGTTAAGAAAGTTGAACTTGCTTTGTAGAGCCACGAGTAATAAGTTTTAGAACTTATTGTCATTCTGTTAAGAAACCTTAAACACGATTAGGCTGCCATATTAATCGATCTATTTTTATATTTCAACATCTTTTATGACAATGTTAACGTCATTGATAAGGGGTTTTGTGCAATATGACGAGAATTCATTCGAGAATTCAACGACTATTGCAGAAAGTGCTCAGGGTTTTTAAAATAAAACAATTTTAAAAAAAAGCACTTAAAAAATTACGCTCTTTGTAAATTTTGTTTGCAGTATTTTTGTTATACGTATATTAAATTACATTGGCTGTCACACGTTCAAAATACACTTTGAATTTTATCAAAATGCTTAACGCTCATAGCGGTACTGATGGTGTAAAATAATCAATCACCAAATATAACTTTACACCAAACGTAAAATTACAACAAGTAAAAACACAACTCGAAACAAAACAACAGATGCACATGCAAAAGTAGCAGCAATAGCAACTACACAATGTGGTCAAGTTGCATATAAAAACATAAAATATGCACTTGAATATATTCCAGCGAATCCCCATTAAAAGATGAGAGAGAGAGCGATCTAGCATAGCAACAGTTTTAAAAAATTTCAAAGCACACACACGCTAGTAAAATATGACAGACTCTGTTTACATACAAAATACTCATACATAGTCAACCACTCGCTTGCATGCATCAGCAATTATTTAATACATTTTTAAAATCCTGTATCAAGAAGCAACCATAAAGCAGCTGCAAATACCTTTAACGCCTGTCTGCTCACCTGTCTCTGTATGTTAATGGTTTTTGTTATTGCTTTAATAAACGTACAAGTTGATGTTGGTGTTATTGTTATTGTAACTACATACGCATACATGTATTGCATACAAATACACATTCACATGTTGTTATTAAATGTTAGCATGTGTGTGTTTTTTAAACATATGCTTTTTTGTTGTAGTTGCTTATGAGTATGTTGTGTGTGCATTTGTGTGAGTGTGCCATTGTTGCATGCAATTTTTATTTACTTAACTTCATTGTTGATGTTACTGCTGACTCCGGTTGTTAGTGTATAACACTCTGGGGATGCAGGGTCAAATGCGGCAAATTTCAATGTTTACGATGTACTTTTTATTATTATTTTCTATTTTTTGTCTTTTACGACAAAAGAAAGTTTTCACATACTACACACACACACACATTTTCACATATTTATTTTTATACCCACAAGTTAAGTTCGCTGACTGAACATTTAAATAACATTAAAGTTGTAGTAAATTTCAGTCAAAATGAATATTTTTATTTCACTTACAACAATAATGTTGCATTCGTAGGTGCACATTTTGCCCTCCAAGCAAATACAGTTCATCCAAACCCAAAAAGTTAACTGTCATCGCATAATAAATTCTGCCATTACAATAAAATTAAAACATTCTAGTTGTCACCAAGCTAAAATTCATTTGTGAAAAAAATGAAATTCATCTGTGCTTAGAAGCTGGAGAGAAAACAGATTCAGTTGTAAGACAAATTTTACCATTAAAACAAGAAAATTATGAATGCTTTAGGTGTCCACTCACACGCAATGAAAAACATGGTTGAGGTAACCATAATCTAAGAGCAAATTATTATGACTTAATTATATGGTTGTAGGTAATAATAATATCGTCCTCCTAAAACCATAGACAAACAAAAAAGTTGATCTCACTGATTTGGCAGCGGCTGAGGTACGCACACTGGCCATGCGCTAATCACTTTAGCCACAGTACCCCCATACCTTGACTAAACACCCTAAGAAATTTTTATATTATGTTTTTTTAGAAACATTTCATGCTCGTCAGGCCTAAAGTTGATTTACTATTCTTTCAATTAAGATGGAATTTTTTATTTTATTAATAATTTTTTTAATAGAATTTTTATAAAGTTAAGTTTTGAACACTACTAGAATGGAATACATGTCTTTTCTGTGCCGCTACACACGTCCTCAGCATTCTTTGCGTCTTTCCGAGTAATGCCTCCCTCGCTTAACTTTTTTAGTAACTCAATCCCGGGACGTATGAGTAATATTTGACATGTGACCAACTTTGAAATATTAATTATACGCATGAGTTATGTACAAGTTATTGATGTACCAGCGAAATACACATACGGGCATGTTCTGACACTCGCAAGAGTATCAAATGGCATGCGAGTAGCAAATCGCCAAACTTATTTCTGCATGTTCTGCAACTCACGCGTTTTACTTGCGATTTGCTTTTGAAAAGTTTTAAAAGAAAACTCTGTATTTTTAATATTTCTAATACCTGAACCTAGATTATTACAAAAAATACCCGGGCATTTCATTTGAATTAATTACAGCACTAGTTGCGCATATTTTTCGAAGATGACTCGCATTAGCTGTTTATTGAAATCGCCAGTGCAAAAGAAGAAATACAGAGGCAAAAGTTGCAGAAGCTAAGAACGTTTTTAAATTTCATGTTTTTAGAAAAAAATTGTTATAAAATGTCATTAGTTTTGACTAAAATAAAAAGAAAACACTATTAATTTAATTTATTCATAACTTTGTAGTTTCTTTAAAAACTAGTTTAGTTTAAATACAGCAGTTCACTTCAGTATACTCCTGCGACTTGAACTCGCCAAAACTCGTGCAAATGCGAGTTACAGAACACCTCACATGCGAGTTGAAATTACAATCGCAAATTTTGTGCGAGATGCGAGTGTCGGAACATGGCCGATAGAGACAGCTTGTCCGTCCTCAACAAATAAATTGCATTGTTTATAATAAAATGAGTTGGAATAAAAATAAAATAAAAATAAATGTTTGTTTGGAGAGAATAAGTTTCGCAAAAATTCTTTTTAATTTTTAAAACTAATTTACTTTTTATTTATTAAAAACACTACATTAAAATCTTAAAAACTTCCCATGTTAGGGAAATTTTTTTAAGAACAGCTAATTTGCTGCAAATCGAAAATCACTATTTGGCTTTGTAAAATAGCGACTAGTTGCGAAAAATATTAACTTTTGTGAAAAACAGTTCCTATTGTGATAAAAAATTTCTTAACAATTTCTTCATCTCAACAAATGCTGATTTTTGCAGGAACAAAGAAAATATGGACTGTTTGTAAAAAAAGTTTGAATTTTATGAAAAATGTCTTCCTTATAATAAAAGTCTTTTTGTAACCAAGGAAAATTTTTGTAAAAACCAATATTTTTGGCTCAAAGAGAAATATTTTTTTTAACTAGAGACAGGGGATAATTTGTTTTACAATTAAAAAATTTTCCTATACAATAGAACTCTTTGATATAAACACCATATTCCACAAAGTTGTGATAAAGCTGTTAGCTGTGGTAGAGCTCTATATCATCTGTTAAGCCGGAAGTCCTCTCTAAATTTGAAAAACAATAATAAGATGTGCATATGACCAATCATGGCCTACGGTTGTCAAGTGTGGTCAGACAGATGTGCCAAGACTCATACGAGTATTAAAAAACTGCCTCGGCAGGAAGGCCAGCAAGATGCTCGGGTATAATAGGGCTACTTTAAGCTGGATCACTGCGTTAGTGACAGGACATGGAAATTTCAAGTACCATCTGGCTAAGATGAAAGTCGTAGAAGATGATATTTGCAGACTATGCCTTAAAGAGGCTGAGACGGTAGCGCACGTTGTGTGTGAATGTCCACACTTGTTAGATGTGAATGCCTTGGGGGAACTAAGCCTTAGACAAATGCTAGCAATTACAAAAGACTCCGTGATGAGGAAGAGTGTCGACAGTTACCAGTCGACAGTCTGAAATCACTTTAGTCAAGAGTAAAGGCTAGGGCTAACACGAGACTCAATTGAAAGTAAGGTGGTTGTGATTACGGATCGGTTCAATTTGAGGAGCGAAATGGGGGTCGAAAAGGGACCCAGAAAGTAAGTGGTCTGCTGCGATATCCCCCCATACATTAATAATAATAATAATTAAAAAACTGCAGATCATACAAAATAAGAATTTAAATATTAATTTTAACATTATGCTTGTCTAATTTTCCCGAGCTCCAGGTCATCAATAAAATCTCCTTTATTACAAATTATAATAAATATTAATTTTATTTTCTCCAATATTTTTTTTTTAATTTTATTTTCTGACGATGCTACACAAAGGCGTAGCGAAATATTGGAGAAAATAAAATTAATATTTATTATAATTTATAATAAAGGAGATTTTATTAGGACCTGGAGCTCGGGATAATTAGACAAGCATAATAATAATAATAAAGGTCAAAAAACTAGAATAAAGTTTATTATATTTAACTTAGCTAGAAGGTATTCGACTGGAAGGCTACATGAAAAATACAAACAAGATATGTTTATCAGTAATACTCGTATTACACAAAGCTTTGAAAATCGAAAGAGGTCTTCAAGTTATCCTTTAGTAAGAAATTTGTAAAATCACCAACTCCCTCAAATTCATTATGAAGTTGACAGAAGTATTGATATAAGAACTTCTTAAAATCTTAATTAGGTTTTTACTATCTTTCATATAATATAAATGAAAATTTAATAGGCTTTTTTTTATACAAGAGAAGGACATCGAAGGTTCTTCGGACAAAGTTTTTTATATAAAAATTAAGTAATTTAATTGTTAGGCTTAGGATCGTTATTTACTCTTTCTGTCAAGAAAGCAAATTTGGTTGATATGATAACTTTCAATACAGTAAAAGTTAAAATGTTATACGACAAATAACAGTATATGTAGCTTGAAGTCCCTGTTGGTATGAGAAAGAAGTGATTTGTCCGAACAACTCTCAGCTTGGATTGAATTAGCTTTAATTTTTGTCTACACGAAATTGTTCTGAGATGCCACATTATATAGTGAATCAAGTTGAAGAGAGTGCAAAACAAAGCAGTTGGATAGAAATTTATAATGCCATTGGAATTGACTGTAAGAACATTTTAAATAAGTGATTTCAAATTTTCTAAAGAAATCGCGTTATATTTAGTACAGGCCACGAATGCCGATAGCATTGAAAAACTTTGAGTAGGCGCTACACAGTAATAAGCAAAAATGAAAAAAAATATATATCTATTTACATATTTCATATATGTGGCCTTAATTTTGCGCAACATTTTTTTGAAATAATTGAATCGTGTTTCCGAAAACTCTTAGCCAGAAAAATTTTGTTCATTGTCCACCTTAATTCTGCAATAAAAAAAAATGTTTTGATCAATTAGGGAAATATTTTTAAGTCACTTTTTTCTTTAAATCAAATCAAGTAAAGTGACTTTTGACAAACTTTTTTTGTATTAAAGATTGCACATGAATCTTGTGATAGAACAGACATATGGAAAATATGTCATTCAGAAAATCCTTTGACAGCCTCCACACACCTAAAACAATACATAAACCCACTACCTTGATTTTTCACCTTAGAACTCGAGAAGATTAGTTCGATAAACAAAACTAATAATGAAAGTTATAATAACAACAAGAAAACCCATCTAGTCCTACATTGGAACAATTTTTAATGGATTTCATTAAACGTGTCTTAAAAAAGAAACGAAAATAAGCAAAGTGGTTCATAATCTTGCCATCGTTAACAGCCAGCAACACTACACAGATGCTGTTGCAACAGTAATTTGCAAGAATGATAATCACTACAGCTTAAACGTAAATACCTTTAACCACAAATTTACGTAAAGAATCTATTTGGTATGACAAACATGTCTTTGGAGTGGCAGACTGCAGTAAAGTAGAGGAGAGTTAACTAAAAAGTTGAGTGTAGTGGTGTGTGCACATAGTGATTATAAAATATTAACGTGGCTTATTGTTTAAGGCTTTGGCTATTGCTGTTGCAGTTGCAGTTGTTGTTGTGGTATTGTAACGATTTATACTGTTGCAAGGCAAGACATTAACAAGCAGCATAACATGACAACAAATTTATGATAATGTCAACTTCAGTGGATGGTATGTTTTAAAAGATTTACCAAGGCTCCACGATAATAATGTTGGTGTTTGATGTAAAGCACTGTTGAAATGGCTATAATAATTTTTAAATAGTTGTATATGGAAAGGGTATTTTTTCCGCGGTATAGAATTGCCACTAAATTAGCAAAAGTATATATTTATAATATATTTTAAAAAAAAAATCATCTATGTCATGCCTTGGCATAAGTCCGCAGTGTAATGATTTGAAACCTGTCGCAGGTTTCTAATGTTATATTTATTTCGCATTATAGTGAAATCATGTCTTTACTGTTTGCCTAAAACACCCTTTATTAACACCAGATATGCAAGTCATTTTTTTAGGACAACTTAGAAAATGGAAAAATATAATTTTAATATGCTGATGTGTTTAGTTACACTTTAATACACTCGAAGAAATTTATGTAAACTCTTATGATAGTAAGTAAACTATTTAGCATTATACACAATGAGTGTATGGAGAACGACATCAGCATTTTTACTGATGGTTCTCTTATGAGTGGCAGGGCAGGAGCAGGTGTAATCTCAGTTGAGCTGAACTTGTCCTGTAGTCTGTGTCTGGGGAGGTACGTATCAATTTACCAGGCAGAACTTCTTGGGTTGCTGCATGCGTTTGATCACTTGCATGAAAGCCGAGTGCATGGGAAAAGGGTTCTCAATGCACTTGACAATCAGTCAGTTATAAAACGCATGAGGCAAGTGAACGTATATTCCAAACTGGTGCTGGAATATGATGAACAGATGTGCCTCGTTGAATGAGGTGACATTGATATGGGTTAAGGGACACATAGGCACAGCTGGGAATGAAGCAGCAGACGAACTAGCAAAAAGGGGATCTGATGTGGATTTCTGTGGACCAGAACCCAGGGTTGCCCTGGGGAATGACCTAGTGCGAGCTAAAGTTCTTCAATTGGTAAACTCATTACACCTGAATAGGTGGAGGGAGAATACCACGTGTAGACAGGCCAGAATGGTACTCAAAGAGCCCCTCGGCAGGAAGGCCAGCAAGGTGCTCGGGTATAATAGGGCTACTTTAAGCTGAATCACTGCGTTATTGACAGGACATGGAAACTTCAAGTACCATCTGGCTAAGATGAAAGTCGTTGAAGATGATACTTGCAGACTATGCCTGGAAGAGGCTGAGACGGTAGCGCACATTGTGTGTGAATCTCCACCACTGGTTAGCATAAGGCTTAATACCACGGGCAGACATTTGTTAGATGGGAATGCCATGGGGGAACTAAGCCTTAGACAAATGCTAGCAATTACAAAAGACTCCGTGATGAGGAAGAGTGTCGACAGTTACCAGTCGACAGTTACCAGTCGACAGTCAAGAGTAAAGGCTAGGGCTAGCACGAAATTAGGGTGGTTGTGATTACGGATCGGTTCATACATGTTCGAACTAGAGGCAACAAACGGGAAATCGCGTTCGCGAAAATTCCTTTGGCTTCAGGACTTAACGATTCCCAAAACACAGGGTTTTTCTGTTTTGAATTCCAATATTTTCGAAATCCAATTTTAAGTGTTTCATTATAAAAATAAATATATTTCCCAGAGTCATCTCATAACGTATATTTCAATCGCCATGTCAAAGAACCAGTCACAGTGCCAAGCACTGTGCCAGATCCCTTCTCTATAGGGACAATACAATTACAAATTACCTGATTTTAACTTAAATAACCGAAATATATTCACTAAGGTTTCTCCCGTTGGTAGAAATCGAACCCACAAGCACCGTCACTGTGATTGGAAATTTTGTTTTATGGGCAGAGCCTTTTGTGTCGCCAATAATGTAGCTACTAATTCGGTCTTTGCCGTATTTATAGCTTTAGCATAAAAATTATGCTATGCAAATTGCAAGTATTTGCCAGCACAAATACTTAAGTGTGTGGACGAACGGCTTTTTTCAAAGGATGCTTGCAACACATTGACGACGAAAATATTGTTATCATAAAGTGCCACAACAACTATGTTACGTTTAAATAATGCACATAACATTCATGGTTTCTATAACTTTTGTTATTTATTTAAAAAGCTTTACTAGCATATTCGCACGCATTTTTATCATGTCCTAAGCATTTCGGTTTTTTTTAAGGATCCCAATGTCGTTACGATACTGGTAAGAATGAGGATGAGCGGTCAGTTAGTCATGCAACCCTTTTATGTTTATATTTAATAGAATTTTGGCGCACATAGCACATCTACAAGCACATAGTAAAGAAACCCACAACAAAGATGAACCGCTTGTTATAAAAGTGCAATACTTGTTAACTACAAATATTCCTTTGCCTTGTTCGGCGGTCATATATTTTTTTATACAGTGCTGGGCAAATTCATAGCAGCATATTCCCGTCATTGTTTTGCTGAATAACATTTTATAAGGAAACTTGGGCCGTTTTTTCAGCAATTTCTGGTTAGCCTGGTGGATGTCAGAATGGTAGCAGCAAAGAAAAATGAAATAGGTGGTAAGACATGCCCGAGCCGGTAGAGTGACGTAAAGTACACCATCCTATCATCCACAAATCGACTGATAAAAAACAAATAAATTTAAAAAATTAAGTACCCTCAAAATTGTCAACACTTATCAAAAAATTAACATTTCTTTTCGCATTAATTTTTAGGCATCGCGACTTCTTGGTATCCAGCAAGTGTTATACTGCCTGGCCAACCGTAACTTTATCATAGCAAATTCGTGACCTAAATTTTCCCCAACTCGCCCCTAAAGTACTCCTATAGGTTAGTAATCTAACTCACTTACCTGTGATTTGATTTAGTCCATTTCCATTCTTATTACTCTAGGAACTAGCTGTCCACCCTGGCCAAAGGATTTGTTGTTTGTTTGGTTGCCGTGTTTGACTATTCTGTTCGAAATCTTTGGTCGGGTTAGGTAGTTGTCTGGTTACATCTGGAGCCCACCGTCAGCCTACATTGTAGTAAGCTATTTTTATTGCTCCTTATTTAAGAAGTTTTTAATTAAATTTATAATTTTTAAGGTTCATACCGTAAATAATATTAACACATACACGACGTCGTTTCTACGATTTTGTTCTGTGCTCTTTATTGTTAATTGGTTTAATGAATTTTACTTTTTTTTTGTATAAAGTCTATTTTAATCGGATTTTTATTTTTAAAAATTTCAATTTTTTCACTTTTTTGTATCACGCCAAAAAATTACTTTTTTCTCACTTTACTCCCTCCTCAACTCTTATGGCAATTCTTCCCGCCCTTTTTTCTACACCCTGTCATCTTTTTGGACTGTCAGTCTATGCCCCCTAGATCAGCTGTTTTTTAGGTTGCATTCTAATGTACTATCGTTTTCATTCCACTTGTGTTTGTTACGTTAGAATGCCACCTTTTCATTGCATTACCGACAAGTTCATTTTTACAAATCTCTTTTATTTTATTGCGTTAAAGAAATTGCCAGACAAATTCTAAAAATTACGTGATTTTTATAAAAAGTGAACTGAAACAAACCTAAAAATGCATCATAAAAATCGTGTAGACTTTTCCATTTTCCACAAAATCACCAAAAATTTAAATAGACCATTTCATCTTGCATAAGCCCCAATGACACTGCTTACTTTTTAAACGAAAGCCAGGAAAGATTATAAAATTAAAACATTATACTGTAAACTGTCACCCCTATAATCATGGGTCACTTACGGGCATGAATATTTTAAGTTTAAGAACAATAAGTGATTCAAAGTTTTTTTTAAAGCAATTATCAAAAATCCCCTGCTGGAAGAAGCAAAATTTGAGCTTGGAAAAATTTAAGTTGGTTTAAATAAATAATGAATATTGCACTTTTTCTTATATTTTTATTGAATTGTTATGTACATCACTGTATATCAACGTATTTACTTCCACTCGTAAAACATACATTATGCATATTTACGGAAAACACAATCAAGGAATTTTAATAAATCCTCTTTAAAAATAGTTTCCTCTTTTATTTTTGTAATACCGCTTCTCTTTTTTTCTATAAATTTCATAGTGTTTATCTTAAAGCCGATTTTAATTGTCTTATTGCGATATGGATATTGGCCAAATTCTCGCCACTGCTTTGGTGGAAAACCTCTATCCGATGGTCGATATTTTGAATGACTCTGAGACATAATTGAGGTTCAATGTCGCTAATGTGCCGAATTATCTCATTCTTTAGCTCTTGACTTGTTCTTGGCTTATTGACGTACAATCACATGATCGTGATGGCTAATTAACATCACCACGACGTGTCATAACAAGGCCATTGATTTTCTTGCGAAAAAGAGCCATTGTTTCGTTGGCTGTATGGCACCATCCTATTGGAACCACAAGAAGTCCGTTATCAGTTTGCGATAGCGGACACCATTTATGGTAACTGCTTGGTCGATCAAGTCAACTGAACCTCGTAAGCGTTTAAATTCAAATCTTTATTCAAAATTCGCATCAGTGATGTTCGTGTCATGTTCAATTGTTGGACACGACGACTAGTCGAGGTCGACGGCTCTTCACCACACTATCGCAAACAACGGCAATGTTTTCCGCAGAACGAACTGGACGAGCATGCACAAATGTTTTCACATTTCTTACAGATCCGGTTTGTTAAAATTTGCGCACAATTTTCCAGATTGTGCACACATTTGGTCGATTATGATGACCAAAAAAATCATGAAGTGGACGAAGTGCATTTTGATTTGAACGCCCATTTTTGTAAAAGGCTTCAACGCGCTGTTCAGTTGTACACCTCTACATGGTTGAATTTGTCAAACACTGAAACAAACAAATGTCAAATTTAGTTGAGCAAAAATCTTAACGTTAAGGTATGACTCACAATTAACATCGTGCATTATGTTTGGACCACCCTGTATTACAAAAACGGTCTGGAAAATAAACTAGAAAATACGTAAAAAATAATCAATTGCTGTCAGTTCAGATTTAAATTATATGTCAAAAGCTACATTCAATCATACCTTTTTATTTTGGTGAAATTATTAATTAAGCTAAAAACACTACTTTCTTAGCAAATAGTGAAATTTTGGAATTGATTTGGAAGCTAATAATTTTTTGTTTTTCTTATAAATGTTTTTGTTCATAATTTCAATTTAGCTTCCATATAATTTTAATATATTACGTGTTAAAGAACACAAAAATGAAATATCCTCCCCCTGATCCGTGCCTGGCATACATAAAATCAAGCTACTGCTTGCCACCATCTAACGCGGTGACAGCTCATTGACTTTTGTTGTATTACGCTTGTTGAAATATTAACCATACAATTGCGAGACGTACTCGTTTTAGTATTAAGGAAAAAGTTGTTCATATGTTGCTTATTTTGTGCATATAAACCAAAACGCATTATTTAGGTGTCACCATTGGAAATTGAAATATTACAATGACTATCTGACAAATGCACAAAAAAATATCCAGCGCAAATGTAAACACATTGTGTGTTTCATGAAAAAAATAATTTGAAAACGTGAACAAGGAATCAGAAATAGAAAATAAAAAACTTATTTAAAAAAGTCAAGGTGTGTGTTGCAAAGCTATTTATGTCTCTTAAAGAACTATTTTGCATAGTCAATTGAGAAAGAGGGCTTTCAGCAAACCGCTTGTTTTCCATTTACCTCTCCTTTAAATTTTCAAGGTATCAAAGTTTTCATTCAGTTCTTTTAATGTATATTTTGCATTCGGTCGTAACCCTGCATTTACACATTCAAATGATTTTATAGAAGTTGTATATATGTATTACTGACGAATATGTCGAAGAAATGATTGAAAGTCGTGTGAGTGTTCACACAGTCAAGGAAAAGTTCATTTCCAAATTGTAGTCGAAGTGTTCACTTTTTGTAAAAGAGGCTTTAATACTAGCCAGGGCCGACTAAACAGGTAAACTTACGAGTGTTTTTTTTCACTGATTGAATGTGAAAATATGAAATTTGGCATTCTGAAAAAAGCAGGAAATTGTGTTGAAATTTGAATTTTTGTGGTGAATATTCATAATTTTAAAAAATTAGGTTTGTTTTGATATTTTAGGTAAAATGTCGGTTTTGCATTGAATTTTGATTTTTTGGAAAAAAGAAATTTTATTCCAGCTTTTTAATTTTATGGTGTATTTTCAAATTTGTGGTGAAATTTAAATTTATAAAAATATCGTATTTTTACTAAGTTTTCCTGTGCAGCTTCGGTTTTTTAAAATCTATATTTTTCGGAAAATTGTGATATTTTTGCTTGTATTTTGTTGTAAATTTTCGATAAAATATATTTTTCTATAAATTTTTAATTTTTTCGTAAGTTTTTTATTTCTGTTTTTATATATTTGTTAAACATCAATTTATTCAAACTTCGGTATTTTTCATAAAATATTGTTTTTTGTGGTTTCGCGGCTATTCGGCGAAATTCAAATTTGTCGATATTGTGCTGGATTTATAATTTGGCAAAATTTCAAATTTTTTGTGTGAAATAACGGTTTTTGTTGGAATTCGATAGTTTTTGAAATTGTAAGGTTTTTTTGAAAATAATTTAACTGGGTCCAACATTTACATCCGTAAGTTATCTGGGAGCCTCGTGATGATCATTTCTGCAGGGAGACTTTAAAAAATTTAATAAAGGTACAGAATATGCGAACTTTATGGGCTCGTGTACAAGCGTTTCATAAGCATTTCCGCCATCTCAGGAACTTGTGCACCAATATTGCTGTTTTCGAATAGCGAAAATTAGCCGAACGCAAAAATAAAAAATAGGAACACAAGGAACATAAACCTTTATAATACTCTGTTCACAAATATTTGTGCGCTAGTGAAAAGCTTAACTACGGTTGTTGTCTTAGCTTCTAATTACCATCACTAAAATTTTCCATCCCTGTTGGTCATGCGAAATTATTACGGAAAGTCCAACGTAATTTTTTGCCTTTCTGTGTCAGCTATTTACAATTGGGATGTAAGTAATAAAACGGGAGAGGAAGGAAGACAATATTTTAAAATTATTTCACCACTTTTTTCGTTGTTTTAAGATGAAAGCGCCAGTACCAACACACGCTGTGTATAGACATAGTTTTGAAGCACTGCGTTACCATTTAAAGGTAAGCAACCATATTTACTTATGTATCTTAATTTGCAATTTTTAGATATTGCAGGTAACCTTACACAGGTCATAATTACATTTTTCAGCATTGTAACTTCATTTT
The DNA here is from genome assembly GCA_963932375.1 of Phania funesta. Classification (NCBI taxonomy): domain Eukaryota; kingdom Metazoa; phylum Arthropoda; class Insecta; order Diptera; family Tachinidae; genus Phania; species Phania funesta. The sequence continues at coordinate 89,481,718 of OZ010654.1, read as the reverse complement.
TTACATTTTCATTGATTACATTTTCTTCAAAATTTATATAAAGATTCAATACAAACTGAAAGTTTATTTCAACGACGGACATATTGAATTGAACTTGCCTACCTATAAGGATCCAGAATATATGGGTATAAAAAAGTTAAAAGCTAAGTGTAATATTGCAAGGTAAATCCGAATAGTTCGATCTAAATACAGCTCGAATAAAACTAAAATGGTAACACTGCCGTCTGATAACAGTTTTCAGTCAGCTGTGGAAACATTATTACCAACCGTCTGAACTGTAAAAATCTTGCGGCGCAGTTCTCTTTTACTCGACTCAACAAAAATATTTTTTTGTCGTTGTAGCAAAATTTAGAATAATATATGAGTTTTTAAACGGTGTAGAATAGATTGAAGTGTATTATTTTCGAATCAAAAGGGCTTTAAAAAGGAACAATGGCAATGCTCACACGTCTAACTAGTAGTGGAGCAACAACTGCCGTTGTAGCCCCAGGTTCACCAAAAGCTTTGCAACGGTTTCAAAATTGTATTGCTTTTCTTTGGCCAGCATTGCATTCCAGTGGTAGTGGCGGTAATGTACAAGGAAAGGCGACACAAATCGATGCCATTGATAGTTTCACCAATGACCTGGTGGAGCGTAAGAATAAAAAGTGGGAAGATATGAGAAAAATCATAATGATGAATGAGGAAACTAGTACTGTAGCAGCTAGTAAAAAACCCCAAGCGAAGGTATCAGCGACAAATGCACCAAATACCACAAGCAGTTTTGCTCAAAATTTTGATCTAATGTCCAAAGCAGTAATAAATGACCTCCAGACGTTACGTTCCCCTGAATTGGGGCTCGATATTCGTTCTCTATCACAACCTCAACTTGATAATCTGCTAATGTCCACATTGGAAATTAAAAATAAACTGGACTTTTTATATTTGGTACGCCAATGTATACGTTGGCAACAATTGCCCTCCCATGAGGTTTTGATATCATGCCTGAAATACCTTTCAAGTTTGTCTCGTATACAACAAATAGAGTCATTTGCTGAGATATGCAAGAGACAAAGTCATCCCTTATCGAAAATATATGCGGATTTGGCTCCCTTTAAAGCAATGGCTTTATGGCGCAGCGGTGGTGCCGATATTGCTCTAATAACATTACAACGTGGATATGAATCTGCATCCACTACCGAGGATGGCAAACGTATGATGAGAGCTGCTTTTCGCACCATAGCCGAGGAAACTTTATCCCAAAAAAGTGAAGCGGTTTTAGTATCATTAATGGAAGTGGCTAAATCTATATACAACACTCACAAGGACATCTTTGTTGTAGCGTGTGTTTGGAAGCAATGTTTTGTTAGTGATTGGTTTTGTGACCAAAAGTTAGCAGCTGATTTGTTCGAGCATTATGAACATCTACAGCAGTTAGTAGTGAAGCGGTAATATAATATATTACACTGTAATTGCACATCTTAGTTCGTTTTTTTTAACATACTCAAAATAGATTATAAGTTGTTTCATTTAGTGTATCCATTGTTTTCAGACTTATAATAGTTATTTCAAAACTGGTGGAATAATTGTTTAGACTTAAGAAATCAGCCTATTTCCCTACCTCGTATACACTTTTTTCGCATATTAACTTTGTTATAATATTCTCTAAGAGCAGTTAAAACATTTGTATTCATTGTGTTATTTTCTTTTAGATCCAATTCTTTGTGCGCATCTTTCCTTAGTCGCAATAATGTTGATGCGGTACATCGTCTTATTGAATTATTTTTGCAATATGATCAGCGTATAGCTTGCTCCCACTGTCTCGCTTTACTATTTAACTACCAATGTATTTATTATTTTTTTAAATTTACTTAACAAAAATTACTAAACTATTTGTTCTGTTTTAGATAATCGAAAAGATTTGCGAGCCTGTGCAGAAATTATTAAGTCTTGCAGTGAATTGGAAATGCCATTAAACGAAATTCAAAATGAACAATTTCTCAGTTTGTTTCTTAATCAAAATGATGACAGGAAGGATATCGGGACAGGTATATGTAAACCTGCTCAAAAATTACATAAAGAATATCAATATAAATTTTAAAATCTCGTGGTCATGTTGCTCCTTTATCATCTTTATACATTGCTGTCTTTTTTGAAATCAAAGTTTTACAAGTTAAAACAAAATATAAATTATACGTATTACATTGTTGATCATAAAATTTTCCGTGATGTTTTACTAGAAGCCATTGTAAAAGTCTAGTCTTTATGAAGTCGCGTTTTTAGTTTGTTGAACACGTCTCAAGTATATGTATATGTCATTTATTTGGTATTGAGCTGATATTAATACCTCGGTATATTTAAATAAAAAATTTTAAATCGGCCAAATTAGTTTAATAAATGTATCACCAAAAATTACGGTTGGTAAACGGAAGACTTGGTAAGCTTCAAGTAAATATTAGTTTGCTTATTTTAAATGAAATGGTTATTCAAAAACTGCGTAGCGTACACATTTCTTTTTAAGAATAAAAACTATGTAACAAATAATCAAATTGCATCAAGTCCCTTTTTTGGTAATGTGTGTTGTTTGAATAGCAGGAGAATTTAAACTATGGGTTTCATCCTAATATGCATCTATTGTCAAGTAAAAATAAATCGTTTGCAAGAAAACGTAATTTGTATGTTATTTAACGTCCGGTTCAAGTGTAAGAACGAGTAAAAAGGTATATTTGATTCTTAATTTGATATGCCGACAGGGTGATTTGATATAGATATTTGGAACGAGTTTCCGTCGTTTGGTTTGGAGGCCAACCGATATCGAAAAATGTTACTGGAGATTACACGTAGCCGGATTGTCTTCAAACCAGACTTGACATAGGATGACAATAGCATTTTTCATATGGAAAACTCAGACACCCATTAAGTTTAAAAAACATATATAAAATATAAACACTACTGTAATTTAATACTTATGTAATCTTCACATAAGTTGAATACATTTTTTTTAATTTATGCTCTCAGAGATCTGCTTCTTCCCCTTGGACCTCTTCTTCATCTTGCTGAGATGTTTCTTCTTTATCATTTTTATCGTCCTGTTGTCCTGCATCTCGAATTTCGTAACCGGAACACGATTCGCAACGGCATATTAAGTGGCGCATGCAAAAAGGCTGCAAGCACTGCTGGCATCGCGTTTTTGTCTTCGAACCATTGCGGCTCTTGCATGCTCTACAACGTCTTCGTGTTTCATTTTCGCGGGATTGCAAGATAATACCGTCTGGTATTAGCGCTTTTTCTTTCGATATCGAACCCAATTTAGAGTCTTCGTTGACTTTCTTTGATGCACCGCTAAGCAGAGCGTCCACATTTTCACCCAAAATTTCGGCGATTTGTAATTTGAGCGGTAGTGGAAGTTTAATATTCAAATGTATTCGTTGTTTTAATTGATGCTGTGTTAAATAGAGTCCTAGTTGGCGTTGGAAATCACGTTGTTCTATGCCAGCATCACCATTTTCCGAAAGTCGATATAAAGTCCATGCATTATAAGCAGCCAAATCTAGCATAAAATAAAAGTATTCCAAGCTCCATCTCTTATTCCTTATTAATCGGCCATAATAAGTACCATATACTTTCATACATTGAAAAGAATTTTGATTGCAATTTTTTATTGTTTGATATAGTTTACCCGAGTTTATACGCGTAGAAAGACCATTTGTTACCAAATAACCTGAAGGACTGACTGTTGTATCTAATCCTGATACCAATGTGCAATCATTTTTAGAATACCATATTTGAGGTACCATAGAACCACTGTCGAGTTCCGCTGGAATTTCCTTAGAATTGGCCGGGAGTACTCCTACAACCTGCAGTTGGCTTTGTTTTAACTTTTGTAAAAGCGTCATATTTGTGAAGCGTTCATTTATACAAAGACAACGACGACTGCCCTTTATATCACTAACCAATTGGTAAACTTCCTCATCGAGTGGTAAAACATCATTCGCAACCAAAGCATTGCAGATATACATCGTTTTAGCATCACACATGGTGATAAACCGCAAACCATTTAAATCTTTTTGATGGGGCAATACATGGTTAAAGGGATTGCTTTCCAATAGGGATAAATCCAATATATGTTCATCTATCATACAGAAGCCACTGGGTGCATAATAAGATCTAAAGTTTATGACTAACTTCTCCCAAAAGTTGGCTATTTCATCTAAATACAAATGGGAGCTAGATTGATCTGAACAACGTATACAGTCGGATAAAAACTCGAAACGTTTATATGACATTGTTGCGCGAAATATAGCATTACCCAATTCCAATGTCCACAGTTCGTCAACTGGTCCAGGTTGTATAGAATTGCGCAAAACACCGCACAAATAATTCAGACCTAACCAAGCCCGTACTTCCGTTAAGTCTGTTAATCTTTTTTGATGGGGTTCTTTCTTTTTTTTAGCCTTAATTATCTCATTTGTGCTCTTGACTACCATATTGAGCATTGTAATATCTATCAATAAATGCCATGCCTCCAGTGGATTAGATACACTTTTTGCAGGGCCTTTACCAACGGCCAAAAACTCTGGTAAATCATCCGCAATTGGTGGCGCCAAAGGCACTTTACTCCATATATGACCATTAACACCTCTTAGTTCAGTTTCCAATTTCGCTTTCTTATTTCTTCCAACTTTAATGTCCAATTTTTCTTCGTCGTAAATGTAAGGTTTTAGGAAATCATTTTCCACACAATACCAGGGAAATTCTTTCAACTCTATTTCTTTTTCATCCTCTTCCTGTAGAGGATCCTCGGTACGATCTTCATAACTTGCATTCGCATCACTTATATTTCCACCAAAACCGCCCATTACCTCCATAAATGTCTCACCACCCAAGCGCTCGACTCCAACATCTGAAGTCGCTGCATCTTCGTCGCTATCTTGTTGCGTTTTTATATTGGCTAAAACGGAATCGTCAATTGTAAAACTCATAGTTTTTTATTTTACAATCACCGAAAGCGGTACTTTTTTACAATTTATACATATGGTAGGGTTAAAGAACAATAATAAACTAAATCGACAGCCAGAGACCCACGCCGTCAAATATTATCAACGACGACGGACAGCGGAATGCGCGTAAAACTCTTGGCGGCAGCTTAAAATTGTTTGCCAATGTTCCGAAAATAACCCACGGGGCGGTACCACAGATTAACAATACTTTCAATATATGTACTTACATATGTATTTATAATGGCAACAGATATTGGTTTATTTCAAACAGTTTATTGTACTCGTGCTACCACAAATTGAAATTTTATTGAGATTACGTTATGACATGTTTAATAATGAAGATGTTTCCGCAAAATTATATGAATACTAAATAACCATGGATAAAATATTTAAATCTACAGTATCAAATAATGGCAATGTGCAAGAAACTTGGAATAAACTACTCGATTTTGAAAACTCAACGCTTGAAGAACGTTTTCGTATATTGTATGATATTTTTATATTTCCAAAGGGCTGTTTCTTAAGAGACAAAGTTTGTTTAGATGCTTTAAATTATTCCCGATTATGCTCGCTTGGTGCTCCACATTTTCCTTGTTTTATTATTTCTAGGCTGATTTAAAATATTTGAAAATTATGAAAGTAAATTACACTTAAATTCTATAATTAAAATTACCTGGACAGTAGGTACCAAGAGTTGCATTCAGAATAATTAATACTTGAACATATAAAAATTTTTATATTTAAACGACCTAAACCAGAGGCAGAATTAAATTTTCATTATTAATAAAGCCGCAAAATAAATTTATAAAACTATTGTTAGCGATAGAAATATGTTGCACATTATTGGCCCAGCGCGACCTGCATTTAAAGGAGACGTAATACTTTGGAAAAATTACAATCTGCTCTATCAGATATTTTAAATTTTAACTTAAATTAATTTGTTGCAAAATAATTTCTCACATTTATTAAAAAATGAACATAATTATGGCAAAATATTAAGGTGGGGAATTTCTTCTAAAAATCTATTGCAAATCACTCTATCGGAATAGTATATGAAGAAACAATAGAATAATTTTTTTTAATGAAAACGCAATAATAAACTTCGGTTTTTTGCACTTAGGCTTATTATTATATAAATTTATTAAGTGTAGACGCAGCGTAATTTCAAATCAGATTTAAAAATAATAGCAAAAATTTCGTTGGACGTGTGGCGAAATTACTAGCGACATATGGCAACATTAATTTTTGCGAGAAGCCTAGTGGGCATCACTTATCACAAATAGGATTTAGTTGTCACAATTAATTTATTTACGAAAGAAATTAATCTTCCATATAGATATTTCGAATTTATACGATTTTATAAAGGATCGTTAAATATTAAATGCAACATTTTATAAAATCTTGCCATTTTTCCGGATATTATCAATAAATTAATAAAGGGTAAATCTTATACGCCAGTAGTATTTGGCGCTAATAACACACCTAACTTTACTATTTCCCTAGCACAAATAAAAAAATGAAAAAAGTCGCACGTATGCGTTTATCACCTAACAACATAAATGCTGAAATGCCGAATAATCAAAATACTTCAACACACAGTTCCAACAGCGAACCTATAGTTCGCACTACAGGACGTATAAAAAAACCTAAAGCAGTATTTGATCCTTCAGACAATTATTTGCCTCGCGCTCAACGCTCTCTGATTGCTGGGTCAACTACGTCCTTATATCAAAGCACCAGCTCTTCATCATTGGAACGTCGTGCCAGTTACACAAAGGCTTCGACTGTTTCACCGGTTGGTCCAACGGAGCCCAAAGATGCCTGCGTAGTTTGCAGGAAAAAAGAATCTAAACGTCCCGTATTTGCCAGTAAAAATCCTATAATCACCTGTCAGGTGTGTCAACGCAAGATTCATAAACTTTGCTTAAAAGTAGATTTTGAAAATTTTGAAAGCATACAACGTAATTACAAGTGTGATCAATGCAGCAATTGTAGAATATGCAATGACACTTTTACAAGTGACGATGAAGAAATGATCACGTGTTCAAAATGTACAAAATGTTTTCACTTGGCTTGCTTCCCCACCAAAATTGTTAAAACAGATAATTTACGAAATTGGAAGTGTAACAAGTGCCAAGTTTACAATCAGATTACTAATGGCACGACGCTTCCAGTTAAGAAAATACGCGAAATTATAGGCGGAGAACCATCAACTCTTCCAAATACAGAGAAAATTGTTAACGCTGCAATTGAAAAATCTGCTGATGAAAATTCTAATAATGAAATGACACCAAGTTCTACTTCTCCCTCAATGGAAAAAAGATCTGTCGTTGAGCAACAATCCAGCGATATTTCTAAATCTGAGGAAACAGAAAATGACATATCAAGCCCACCGCCGGAAAAACGTAAGAAAGAAGCAAATCAATCACCTGCTACTATAAGCGCTGAAACTGTGTCATTGAATACTCCATCAAAGCTAGAACCAACTGGACTTTGTTATACACCTACTGAAAACTTCGACGATATACCAGATGTTAAAGAATGGTCCGTCGACCAGGTCTATAAATATTTTTACAAACATTTCCCTAAAGAAGCCCACGTCTTTAAGACTGAGGAAATTGATGGCCGTTCTCTATTGCTACTTAAGCGTAGCGATGTAGTTAAGAAACTTCCTATCAAATTAGGTCCATCTTTGCGTATTTACAGTCTTATTTTAAAAATACAAGCTCAAATCAATGATCCCACATTAGGTTGGAATTGTGGCTTGTGAGAATACTTTCGTTTTGGTAAATGGTAAATCTACGGTGTAGATTCACAAATTTTATTTTTTTCTACAATATTTCTTTCGTTTAGTATATACGTGTACATAAATTATTACATATGTATATGCTTTTGTATTTCTCTTTACGAGTTAAACGTTTGAAAATTTTTCTAAAACCATTTAATGTTTTCTTATTTGGTTCTGTAGCAAATCGTATTACAGAAAAGCAATCCAAATAAGTAATACTTAATTGTTTTAGAAATATTTATGAGCACATTAACAAGCAATTGAATGTTTAATTTTGTTTTGAAAATACTAATTTTTATAAATATTACAAATTATATATTCTTTTCAAAATATTTAAAATAAACTTAATTAAAAGATTGGAATTAGAATCTGAAAACTAAATTTTTATGGCTCATTATTATTAAATTAAGTTCAAGTTACGAATGGGGTTAAATAAACATAAATTTTTCGCGTTGTAATAGTCAAGAAGTTGAACCAACTGAACTTGAACGCCCGTTTTTTTAAATATGACGCGAATTTTAAAATCATGTTTTTCACCGAAATCGAACCAGTGCATTTTTTAAGATGAACCCATGAATAAATATATTTTCATTTGTTTTTGCTGAGAGTATCGAAAGCAGGTGATTTCAAATAACTTGTGGTTTTTATAGCTCGTGTGATATTTTGTTGCTCTGTAAATAACACGGCCTTTAATTAAACAAATCACTTGAAAACAGCCCAAAAAAAAAAACCAACAAAACATTTTCACACAAGAACAAGTATCTAAAGAAAATATTTTTTTAGAGGATTTTTGTATGAAATAACTTATTTTCCTATAAAAATCAACAAAGAACTATTTAGCACTAATCCGGTAGTGTTAGGTAACTGGTATAAATAACAATCACAAATATTTGTGCACAAAACATCTTTTTTGTGATTTCAAATTACTCAAAGTCTCAGAAACTTCAAAAATTACCAGGGGGAATGGGGCTTAATTTCAATATGTTTTAAATGGAAATCTCGATTGAAAACGAATACCGTATTTTGCCCGCAGATACATATGCAGATATGTAACGACTAAGTTGACTTCTTCCTAAACAAAAACAAAGCTTTACAAATACGTGGGAACTTAATAAAATATTAAACTCAAGGACCACTTTTAAATTAATAACTTCATTCATAAGTGTTCTTTCCCTCCTCTTTATATTAAAATGTAAGCAATTGGAAGTTGTTCATTTGAAGCTAATATACTTATACTTACATACTTGTTTTTTATAAGTCCGCTCAATGTCATTATTCATATCACATTTTCTGCAACTTTTATATAAAACGCGAACAAACTAAGGAAAGCTCAAAGGTAACATGCTAATGAATTGTTTTCGTCAGAATTGTAGATGATTAGAAAGTCATTTGCAAGAGGAACGGAAATATTTGAAGCAAGACAACTAAAAATGACACTGAAAGTGGCACATAGCCTAAACCGGTTTGTCTCCAAACCAAACTTGACACATGGACATTTGCACTTGGACTACATAGCACAAGATGTAGGTTTCTTCGGTACGGGAAGAGGCACCTCTTGCCAACAATCTAAAATGTCATGCCACTAATTTCATTATGAAATGTAGTATTTCATAACCGTTAAAAACATCATACGAGCATTAAACAAACAGCGTTGTTATACATAAGGTGTTTGCATGACAAGTTATTGGTGAAAATTTCATTCATCAAACATTAATTTTTCAGCTTTGTTTTTATGCTTCTTCTAATTCTTTACTCTGCAAAATTTTCGCTGAAATCATTAAATCTAGTACTAAGTCTACCAAATAAGCAAACAATGAATAGTCGTCAAAAGTTTATAAAAACGCATAATTTTCGATTCTTGATTTGATATTCCGACAGCGGGTTTTGATCTAGATTTTTGGAACGAATTTCCGGCATCCCTTGTCACGTTTGGTTTGGAGACACTTCAGTGTAATTTTGCGTTTGTTTCAGACGTATAATTTTCGTTTATTTGTCAAACCCGTTGAGTATATTTGGCTATTTAGCTTACTATACACCGTACATTTAAAAGCATGGCTCCCAGGTACTTTCGTTTTAGTTTTATCGTTTTTTTTTAAATATAATTAACGATTGTAACGAATTTACATATCAGAAAGGACATGTGAATAAAATCGTATTCAATAACACTAAAAAATGCGAGCTACTTTTGCTCAACCATCTAAATATTACAAACAACTTTGATATAATCGCACACCGCGTTCAAACCATTCATTTCAAGTATTTGGCCAATGATCGACCATGCATGTTCGATACTGCGTGGAAACACACATATCTTGCGGTATCCGGTTTGATTTATATTAAAAAAATACGAAGTATTCATATTCAGTAATACAACTATACAAATCGCACTAAATCAAGATACAGCAATCGAATAATGTAGAACGCAGGTTTGCGCCCCACTTTAACTTCGCTAATTATATTCTTTATCGTACTTTTTTAATATGATTTTTAGAATATGTCTTAGATTCAACAATTTTTACAGCTAAGTACCACCTGATCTAATTCACTCTTTATAGCTTTCTAACAATCGAATATAACCAAAAACAGCCATTGCACCTGGATAAAAAAACAAAGGGATAATGCTTGTTACCACTCCGTCATACGAGAATGCTCTCCCCTTACTTAAATAATACAAAACCGTTTATTTTGCACCCATTCTCCGGCTTGATTAAGAAACGTGTTAAATTTTTCTTAAGTATATTTTTTTTGTTTCATTTGTTATTAGGCATCTTAAAGTGGATGATTACAAGATTTTTGTTTATGCTTAAAGTTCTTTGATTTCTTTTATATAAGATACAGTGTAATTATTTGAATTCACAATAAAATATGAAGCATTTTTTACTTATTTAAGCTGCCACAATTTAGATATAAAAAAAATTAAATAAGTATCAGTGTGAATAAGCAGACGAAGTTGAAAAAATTAAAAGTTGAAGAAAATGCGTAAAAAATAATTGAATGGAAAAAATAAAAAATGTCAAGGTTGAAAATTGTTTTAATTTTTTTTCTTTGTTTTTATTAAAGTATAAAATTTTTATTGGCAATTTTTTTTTTTTTAATTATTAAAGGTTTTCATCTTTTTTATTGTTTCTGTATGTCGTTTGGAGTTTTTGTGTTTCAAACACACTTCTCTATATTTTAAATGTCTATTCATTTTATCTTTCTTCTAGATGTTGATGTTTGTTTTGCATTTAAATATTAAGAATTTTTCATTTTATTAAAATAAATTCTTGACTAATTTTATTTTCGTCTTTTTATAGGATAAATGTATAAAAAATAATAGGTTGGAATTTATTCACGACGACAACAAAATCGTCCTCTATATTATAATAGTGGTTTGTTGAAGTGTGAGCTACACTTTGGACAAAAAACAAAAGATGAAAGCTCCTTTACATTATATACGACGAGCATATTATATTTTAAAGTTATAAAAACAGACTATTTTAAAAATATACTTCAAATTGTATGTTTTTTTTTTTTTTGTTAATTTAAATGCAAAAGAAATTTGCAGCAACTAGAGTTTTTTAATTATTATAATAACAAGTCCTTTTTCTATTTTTTCACTCTTCTAAAATGAATAATGTTGTTTGTTACTTTGTTATAGTTATAGCTGTTGTTGTTAGAGATGGTAAAAACACAACAAAAATTTTTAATAAATTTTTTATTATTGGTATAAAAAAAAAAGAACTCTTCTTAAGACACACTAACACTGCTCTACTTATCAAGAGCAGTATTAGTCTTAGTAGCAATAACGCATTCTTCGCCGCAAGACTTGAGCACAGTACACTATGTATAAAGAAAAGTTGTAAGAAAAATATAAATTCCAATTATTACACATTTTTTTCTGTCTATTATTAATAACATACCAAAAGCTCTTTTCCGTTATCAAAATCGGCTCTCAAAGAAATACCCAATTCACCTTCTGGTAATTTCAAATCTTCTCTAATGTCACCATTGTCAGACATTAAGGTCAAATAGCCGTCATCACTAATGTCGGTCAATTGGTAGTCCTCTCTCTTTACATGGGGGACATCCATGTTGTGAGTAGATGGACAGATATCTTCATATCTGTAAAAAAAAAACATCGATGATAAAATTGTTAATGTTTTAAGAGCGAACAATTAAAAAAATAACACTTTGATTATAAAAATCTGATTTAATATGAATGTTCGATAGTTTAGAAATAGGTTGTAAAAAAGGAGAGACGCCTAATTAGAAAATAAAGTACTGCAAATCTTGTTAAGTTGCCTATTGTAAAATTAACCTACTAAAGAAGTTTAGATGTAAATATGTTTTAATAAACACTTTTTTGAGGTATCATTTCCAAATATTTATATGTAATTATATAAAATTAAAAAAAAAAAAAATCAAACAAAACTGATGTTTGAAATACCTAGAGAATTATTCCATCGCCTGATAGCAATAATAAGCTTTAATTTCGATAATAATGGAAACTTATTTTTCATATTCTAAAAATCTATTCTATGCGATAACTCTAATGTCAAATCAAAAACAATTAACTAAAATTATAATCGATGAACGAAGGGCGTGATAAGGAAAAGAAATATATATTTTTGTATTGAGATATTCAGTTTATTCCAACGTCTTGGCCAAATGTTTTATTATATATTACATTGGGCAATGGTATTTCAAATATGAAGCAGAGATTGTAACCACAACACTTTTTGACGTGTTGATGCATAAGCCATATTCAACTATAATGGTGATGTTTTTGTTTTGCACAGTCCAACAGTTGATTTTTTCCATCTGCATCTCCAGCCCATTTTACGTCATATTCCGCGTGACGACATTCTAGTATGGCTTACCAGGCGTATTTTTAAATTTACCTAAAGCCCCTACTCTAAATTACACATCAAGTATGACTAACCTGAGTCGCCTATAAAACAATTTCACCTGCTTCCTGATTAGGTATACTTTTCATTTCTTCACTTTATTCAACAACAAATTTCCAATCGTCAGCTTTCACTTCCGCGAAGCTTGTTAATTCGGTTCTTGTATGGCAATTTTAAATTTTCTTGGTATATGAATCCATTTTGGCAAACACTCAAAATGACTTTACTATTACATATATTACGCATATACTGAGTAAGGGACCATAATCTATTATTAGGCGATTCTTGTTTTGGGGAAAGATATGAATAATATATATTTTCCATCAATAAATTTATAACAAAAATATGAACCTACGCGAAATAATAAAAATGAATTACACAGCTGTTAGCTCAATCTCATTCTTAAAAAAATCAATTTATACATGCGACTTGATTAAAATAAAAATTAAGTTAGTTGATCAAATATAGTAATTGCCACATATTCCCTAGTTGCGAAAGGTTTTTGCACTTTTTTTCCTTTAAAACTGCATTAATAAAAATTGGAATTCCGGCACTATTTATTTTTATTTTTTGAAGATGCTGCTCTAAACTATGTTTCTTCCCTTGAATGTATTAATATTCAATTCTATCTCAACATATAATGGTAAACAAAACTATGAATAAATAATACGTCTAGAATTTAAAACGAACAGTTCTTTATAAGGAAGTTTGAAATAAATCAACGTGGTATATTAAAAAATGACTCATACCTACAACAATATTTGATCCGATACATTTTATTTAGGATTTTCAACTTACTTCTTATTTGAGAAAATATCAATGCCAACCATGTGAACTTTAGCGTGACCGTGCTTGCCAGTTTTGGATGTTGACATTTCAACAATCTTACAGGGTCTACCCTTGAGCATAACAAAACCGTTTTTACGCAATGCGGAACATTGCATAGGATAAGTTTGTGAAGCACCAGAATCTCCGGTTTCGAAATGATGATCTTCGATTTCTGCCATTTTCTTTTTAAATACTTTACTTCAAGTTAAGACCCTGGTAATAAGGAATAAATCTAAACGTAAAGAAAAAATATATATTAATAAAAACAAATACTCGATTTTTTTAATCTTTATTTAAAATGCCACGCCTCAGTTATTACTTTTTTAAAATTTGGAATGAGAATTTTTTCTTTTTCTACTTTCTTCACTTTTTAGGCATGTTTGTTTGGTCGGTCTTTATAATCAACAAACGCGCATACATTCAAATGTAAAACAAAACTTTTTTGCCTGTACCACCACTTTACCAATACTACAAAAACAATACAGATACAGACTTCTTTAACACAAGCAAAAAAAACTCAGACGGACCGACCGAAAACGTCATAAACTTTTTATGTGTACATAGTATTTTTAAAAACTAGAACTCAACGCAATGAGTTTACTTAAGATGTGTTTTTAACTTTTTGCTTTCAAAATATAAGATTAACTATTTCCACAATTTAGAAACTAAATCTCCGACGTATACCTCAGTAACTTTATGCAAAAAGCGGTACATTCATTCACACTTAATACAACTCATGATATTCACAAAAAATAAAAAAAAAACTCATTCCGGCTCGGCTGCAAAAAATGCTATCTTCCGTACACGCATTTTTATTATTGCCAATTTCTCATTACACTTCTATGAAATTAAATTAATAAACACTGATTATGTGGCATTTACTGTGCATTTTTATTCTTTTATATTTACACTATTAATTTTCCGGTATTTTCGCGAAATTTTATCAAATTTATCTAAAGTACTCACATGTGATTTTAAGGTTGTCGTAACCAAAAAAGAGGCGAAACAAAAAGACATATCCGTTTAAACACGAACAATTATCAAGCATTTGTTCAAGCACAAGTTCGTTGTGTCTACAGAGTTGTTTTTTCGCGGCTTCAAGTACTGCCAACTTTTTTTTTTTGGAAACAATTAGGTAATTATGGGATTGCAATTTTCCGTTTATCCTTGTCGCAAGCCTTATTAATAACAGTAACGCACGGGCGAATTCAAAGTATTTCCGTCTTCTTTGCGAATGTGAAACTCCATATATAAGAAATGTACAAAAAATGGCGAAATATTGATATGGAGTATGACATCCAACCATTTTAAAAAAGTACATAGATGCTATGGTGAGGATAAGTTTACATGTTTATTCTAATTGCCTAATAGTTTTTTTTTCTTATTTTTACAGCAAAAGCTTTGACACGAATGTTGACAGTTTATTGATGACGTTGATCTAGTAGAATTTTATTTATATACTGCAACATCCTTGTCTTTAAAAAACTTTAATTTCCATTTAATTTTCCACTTTTTGAACATTTATAACAAAATTAAAAGTCATGTTTTCGTGCAAGGTAAAACGCTTCAAAATTTAAAAGAAGTCGACGGATTATGAGGTATCTACGCGCAATAAACTGGGAAATAATTATGTTCTCGCCTGTCAAAATCTGTTGATAACACTATGTATGCACGTGTGGACACAGGTACATATATGCGCACGTATGTATATTGCGAAATAAATTTGGAAACTTATTTTCAATATAATAAAGAAATAATTCCGAAATATTAACGGAAAAACTTAAACATGCATATACATACTTATGTATAAGAATTAAATAGGTAGCTAAGTTTGCGATGTTTTATAAAAGAATTATTTATCTAATTAAAAACATAAAATATTTAATTTTTTGAAGACCTTGGAGTTGCCAATAGTGGAGAGGATACGACAAGCATATGAATATACATTTGAATATAAACAGAAGCGTTTACAGTGATTTTTTTAATTTTATGACCAATACAATGTAAGTATTCTCCACCTTAAAACATAATCATGAACATAAGGATTTTTATACTGGTATTCTGCTGACGTTATTGCTTAAGTTCAGAAATAATTATTGCGTATGTTAAAAACTTTATACATAAGTAAAATTTTCACGAAAATGTAAAAGAATATTGAAAAAATAATTAAAACCATCTTGGTAAGTTAAATACATAATTTTCTTAATGTTTTTAATAATAACATTTAAAAAAAATTAATATATTAAAATTAAGAGATCACATTTACATATATAAAATTTTCATAAAATAAATAGCATAAAATTGTTGTTTGTTGATAAGAGGAGTATAGAGGCTCTTGCTTTTCTGGGAAATAGTCCACAAAATTTATAATAAAAACACTAATTTTGTTTCTGATTTCTATAATATTTTTTTAGAATAGTCGGTCGATTGTATTACAATTTGTTCAGCCATCGTTCATTTTGCTCTTCGGAAAGAGTCTTGGCTCGTGAAGACCGTCGCTGTTTATTGTGTTGAAACAATGTTGTCCGAACAGTTGTTCGCACAACACAGTTCTGCCATCGCGCAAACAAAATACACACGCAAAATAAAAATGCGTACATAAACTTAGCGAGAATATGGAAACAATCGCGATGACAAACAAAAAGTTATGATTTAACTGAACAGAAACATCTACACGTATTCTCCATACAGGACACCTCGAACAGATTTGTTCCCATTATTCTACTAACGCTCTCTCCATGTGAGCACAAATTTTGTGGCTAATTAAGAGGTAGTGTTAATATCAATACTAATGATTTCAATATTAATATCAGAGACATAAAAAAGAAAATCAAATAAACGGTTAATCAAATATATATAATTATAGGTCAATAGTTGCAAAAACTTATACCATTAAGGTAACGGAACCTGTCAAAACTCTTGTCTTTTTATTTTTCTTTTTCTACCGAATGCAAAATTTTTAGTAATATTTTAATTTTTTAATTAATAAAACTTGGCTTCGAAATTTTATAAATTAACAACATCAATTTTAGTTTATTGTAGATTTTATTTACGTATTTTCTTTCAAATAAACATACCACTATGAAACAAAGTGGACACTCGTCAGAACGCTTTCAGAAGATATAAAAAGTATTTTAAATATTTTAGTAATCATGAGCCATATTATTGTGCGAAAAGCAATATCTACAATGACTGAAGAGATTTTTGGCTAGTCAATACGACATTTCATGTGCTGCCTATAAAATTGTTTAAAAACACTGTATTTCCACATAATCTCTAGCTTATCATCACTGACTTCCATCTATAGAACAGTGATGGAAAATCAAGAATTTGAAATGGTACTGAATGTCAACTTAAAAAAAGTAATTTTTCTTCATTAAGTGTACTTTCAAATTCAATGAGAGTACTAGTCCTGTATGTATATAAACGTTTTTGATTTTTTTTTAGTAATATATACCTGAAAATATCAACCGGTCTTGAATTTTGTTACAAATATTTACGGTATATTTTTGAAGCGGTCAAAGTGGGAAGAAGTAGTTTTTATATCTTGGCGGTATCGCGGTATTTGACAAATCAAAAGGTACAGAAAAGAGTACAACTCTACTGCATTTTCCATCACTGGTTTAGCAAAAAAGCATTTTTCATGAGCGTTCCCAAGACGGAATATGTTTTCGACAAGAGTAAAAAAGTGTCAGTAATTTAAGCGGCAACCGCGCAATAAATACGTTTCCATATTTTACTTGCCAGTTGGACGAATATAAAATAAAAATATTTAATAAATAAATAAAATAAAGCAACAATAAAAATCATTGAAAGTTGTGTCATTCTTAGTACAATTGGGAAATTTTGTTTATCAGAAACCAACAAAAATGGTTTTCGTATCGATTATTGACACTGTCGGGATTTGTTCTGGGTCATTTATTTTGTTTCTAATACTTTTATCAATCATCAACAAGTCAATAGGTGTACGACGTTTTTATGTACAACTTTTATTAAGGATATTCGAGGTAACTAATAGTAGTGACACAAATATGGTTGTAGTGAGAAAGTAAAGTCATCAATAGATAAAATACATTGTGTGTGCTTAATATTGTTGCTATCATGGTGATGTTGTTAATTTGAATAATTGCTCTTTGTTTAAAGTATGGACGAGTCAGCATAGAAACAGCCCACAAAGAACGTCAGGGATCTGCAAAAAAGGAAGGGTTGGAAGAATTAACTCAAAAGCAACTGTATTTATCATCAGTCGGGAAAGGGGATGATAATGGTGCGAAGCAACAGATATGTGATAAACCTAGTCCAACTAGCCAAATACAACAACTAGAAGAATTGGAAAAAGACGATGATGAAGAGAAATCAGAGAAAGTAAAATCTGCAAATGGCAACACATTAATTGACAGGGATAATGTCTTGCTGCCCACTTCAAATGATATGAATTATAATAAGGATAAGTTAAAGGAAAATATAAAAGATGTAAGTATTAACACATAAACGAAGTTAGTAAAATTCGAATCACATATTGTATTATTGATCAGAGTAGTGTGGGAGAGTTCAAAAGATAATTTAATATGCATATTTACATAATTGAATATAATGTATTATGTGTAGACATGCAAATCAGACATAAAAGTCATCCCTTGTCAAGTTTAGTTCGGAACAAACCGGTTTCGGCCAGGTGGCATATACAGTGTAAATTTTCGTTTCGACAAGTGATGAAGGAAATTCGTTTCAAAAATCACTCTGTCGGAATATTAAACCAAGGTTTATTATGTTTCTTTCAAATTTTAAACAAAAATTTTGTTGTTCTCAATCATATGAACCTGGCCCGGACTATAGCGTATACGTACATATGTATACATTAGTAAATTTAAATTATAACGTCCATTTGGTGCTTTAAATAAAACTGCAACAAGTAAATGACATAATTAACTGGGAAGTAAATTGCAATATTGGTAATGTCCGTTCCAGGAACTGTCATATGCATTTTTTAAATAAAGGTTAAATACATTAAAAATATTTGTTAAATATTACTAACATTGAACTTTGATCAAACACCTCCGTATAGTATAAGCTGAATATAAAGTATATTTGGTTTCACTTGAAATATCTTGGAGTTATAAAAAAATCGTATATGTCTACAACCATGTGTGCTTAGAGCTAAAACAAATTCGGCAGTCCAAAGATCAGATTAGTAGCATTTTGCATGTAATGCATAAATTTTCATTAACATACATAAATTATATATGTACGTACGTAAATACATGAGTAGTACTTACTTTTTTTGCTGAGGGCACACATTTGTGTGCTTACAAGATCATCTTTATTGCTTTAATATCAGCATATGATAACAAAAAAAATGTAGGTATACTGGTTGGTAATATTACCCATATGAAGACCGAAATTATAAATAAATCGGCACAAGCAAAAATTAAAAACGACGATCTACATTCATTGTTATAATACCCATATACATAAGTAGCTACATTTGTGATAGACGTAGACAACGAGTTTACATTCCTTTCGGACATTTTCAATTATTTCGTTATCAATATATGATAACGCGATTATTTATTTCTTTTTTAACCAGAAACAGGAAAATATTTTCCTAAAAGATTTATATTTTTTTAATATTTCATTACTTTTTACATTATTTTCTTTTTGTTTGTCGGTAACAACACAGCAATTGTTTTTACCAAGTCTTCAATTGTCTCTGGATTGTTGGAATAGACGAAAGATATTGGAAACGTATATACAATTCAAAATTATTCGCTTACCAAGCGTTTCCCTCTAAAAAAGTTTAGCAGAGGAGCTTGTATGCTAATTTATCGTAAATTGAAGTTATATAAAAAGAGAAAAACACATCTCAAATAAAATCACCGAGATTATAGAGTTCATAGACATTCTAAGTTTATTTTTATTGTCATGAGATGTATCAATAAACGAATTTGTTATTAACTAGGATCTACCTGCGGATTAATTGCCGATTTTTAGAACGAGTATTTCCTTGCCGTGGCATCATGAGACACTGATGATCCCAAATCTTTTATATTTATGGTTTATTTTTATTAAAAAATTATCAAAAAAGTTTTGTGTAATAGAGTAATTTAATACCCTTTGCCACCCGTGGTAATAGTTTTATATAATTTTTAACAATCACTCTTATCCTACAATATTTATTTGTTACATCTGTCCAGTAATTTAACTAAATACCGAAGTTTTTGTTAAAATTTTCATTTTAAAACTAAAACCATAAGGAACAGCAGACATTTATTAATGTTCAAATAGTGAAACAAGAACACGCATTTCTCAATTTCATTAAAATTAATAGAATATCAACATCTTTTTGCTAAAATATGATACTTAGGGAGTTACATCATCAATTTCTACATCATTTTTCAATTTTATCCACTATCCATATCATCTTAAGAGTTACACTGTTCTAGGCCGGTCTAAAACGAGGAAATTCTTTTTATTTCTTGTAAGTATCTTCACTCAGTCTCCCACGTGAATTCGCTTTTTAAACTTCAAGGTCACACAAATAGCTATAAACTATAATTTCTTGTTTGCGGGAAAAGTACTAAAAAAAAATAATTCGAACAAATTAGCTGAAATCAGAAGAAATGCAAATTTACAAGGATGAATAGAAATTAACGATCTTTGTTGAATTTTGGTAATTTTTTTTTTCCGTGCTAAGCTTCATTAATAAAATACAAATTTTGAAATTAGAAGCAAAAATGTCGATTTTCATAAAATATAATTTTGCAAAACAGTTCATAATAATATACAATACTCATAAATAGGTGAAGCGTATATTCTCCTCATCCGATCATAACATGCTCTTGCTCTGAGCTAAATAAATGCTGCTTTTCTACAAATATCTTGCCTTTAGTGATTTTTTATAGTTTATAATTGATATAAAATTGTTTTATTAAATAATCGCAGATAAGCAAACATACTGGATTAGATATTTTTGTAAAAAAAAAAACAAGTTTAAGGTACAAACTTTCTTTTCATGATTTAGTAATAAACAAAAATGTTATTGTTGAGGCATGCAGATATGTAGATGAAATATTATTATTTATCTAACTCCGAAATTTTGCAACCGGGGAATGAAATTAATTTTTATTTGTAAAATATATATATTTTTGTTTTTTTTTACTTTCAGGAGAATATAAGTTTTCATTTCGAGGAATGTCTGGACTACATTAAGGCTGGTGTAGAGGCTATAATTGAAGATGAAGTAACATCACGTTTTGAGGCTGAACAATTGAAAAGTTGGAATCTACTGACACGCACAAACCGCCAATATGAATTTATAAACTGGAAAATTACTCTCATATGGGTAGTTGGTTTTATAGTGCGCTATACAATATTAATGCCAATGCGTGTACTAGTATGTTTTATAGGTGTAAGTATAATTAAACTGGTGGGTAAACCAATTAACGAATAGTTTAACTAATAGCAATAAAATAATAAGAATGATAATTTGGCTGGTCTAAAAGAAAATGTAGTACTATTATTACATTTAAATTTCATTTACAATAAAATAAACAATTTTGAATTTTTTCTTAGGTGTCCTTTGCTGTATGTACAAATAGTTTAGTGGCCTTAATACCAATTAAAATCCTACGTCACTTTTTAGCTTATGCTGTTTTTAAAATAACATTTCGTTTGATAGTCTGCTCGTTGTCAGCAGTAATAACTTTTCATAATGTTCAGTATAAGCCAAAGGCTACTGGCTTCTGTGTGGCTAATCATACGTCTCCACTTGACGTGGCCATTCTGTCAACAGATTGTACCTATTCATTGGTGAGAATTCTTTGGTTTCAATATATTTTTAACCAAAACATTGCTTGCTTGATTTCAATGTAAAACATTAATTCCTTATTAAAATTACCCCTGTTTGCTTCATGATATTTTATGAAAGATATACCTAACTATGTTTAAAGCTGGATTTCGATACCAAGAGATTTGAATATATATTTGGGGTATTATTACTACTTTTTCAATGCTGTCTTGTTTCATTCAAAATCTAATACGTTTATGTATCTATGTATTTATGTTGCGTATTTGTCTATCATCTCATGTGCCTCATTTTTTGTTGTTTGTGTTTCCATGTCTGTCGCTCTATGCATACTATTATTATATTAGGTAGTATGGCTTACTGTTTGTACGGCTGTTGTTGGCTATATGCCTGATGGAGAACGTAAACGTCATGTGGTTAACAAAATCCTTAGGCATTGCTTTTCAGTGCTGTGTAGTGCCATTTCGGCTGTTATCAATTATCATAATGAAGAAAATCGTCCAACGACGGGAATTTGTGTAGCAAATCACACCAGTCCTATCGATGTGATGGTACTGATGTGCGATACCACATATTCGTTGGTAAGTATCAATAAATGCATGCATTTCGAATTATTTATTATCTGTTTAACCATTGACATTATGTGCTTAAAATGGTGTAAGACTGTACAATTATGTTTTTTTTAAATTAAAAGAAATTGTATTGTAATTACAATTTCAAAATTCTAAAAAAGAACATCAAACAAAAAAAAAAAAAAATACGTTAAGAATTGAAATATTAATGTTGGGTTTTAACTAATACATAGATTGGTCAACGTCATGGAGGATTCTTGGGTATTTTGCAACGAGCATTAGCCAGATCTTCACCACACATTTGGTTTGAAAGAGGTGAAGCCAAAGATAGACATGCTGTAGCAGAGCGTCTAAAACAGCACGTATCCGATCCCAACAACCCGCCGATTCTAATCTTTCCCGAGGGAACATGTATCAATAATACTTCCGTAATGCAATTCAAAAAAGGCAGTTTTGAAGTAGGTGGTGTTATCTATCCAGTAGCTATAAAGTGAGTAAATTTGAAATAATAATAAATATGATTGCCAAAATTTGTATATTAAAGATACGATCCACGTTTTGGTGACGCATTCTGGAACAGTTCAAAATATTCTATGCTACAATATCTTTACATGATGATGACATCATGGGCCATAGTGTGTGATGTTTGGTACTTACCACCCATGTACCGACAACAAGGTGAATCTGCCATAGATTTTGCGAATCGTGTTAAAAGTGTGATTGCCAAACAGGGTGGTCTGGTAGATTTAGTGTGGGATGGCCAACTCAAACGTATGAAGCCTAAGAAAGAATGGAAAGAAATGCAACAAGTTGAATTTATAAAACGCTTAAAAGGAGACTAATTAGTTAAGAATTTTATTTTGCATCACAATTCCATGGTAGATTTTACCAAACTAAAATCCTATTAGAAACCAACCAATAATAATTTGTAATTTATTTTAACATATATAATATAGTATATATATAAATATTTTTTGGAGTAAACGTTTATTTAAGTGAAGCCAAATAAAGAAAAATGAATTTTTGAATAAGAAAACTAAAACAATACGGTAGCTATGTTAACAACTTTTCTATGAAAAAAAAAAAACGATTGAGTTTCTTAGGGAAAACTTTTTAATAGTGATTTAATAGTATTTCATCTATAAAAATTGCCATTAATTACTCTAATCGTTTTTAATGTTTGGAAGCAGTAGACACATGTACTGCATGTCTTGCAGTCCTTTTTATGGAACTATTTTCTAAATTACACTCAGTTTGCTTGTGCATTAGAAATAAACTTTCACAAATATATGTATGTATGTAACCTTTAATCGTTTAAGATTTTGTCTCCTAGAAATTAATTATGATTGAGCATATGTGCAACATCTTGCTCGACGTCGTTACTGCTTGTGGCCGTACCAGAGCCGTCGCCGTTTGGGTTGTTTGCACCAAATTTCCGGACCCCACTCATAATATCAACCGCCTGCTTCATTTCAAGTAAATCAATTACACCTTCTTCGAGTGCGGTAAATGAACGCATTTTTGCCGGGCCACCGCCTGTTCCCGAAAAATTAATGCGGTTCTTCCGCAATTTGGCCTTAAGATGGCTCCTGTGATCTGGCCTAGCAAACAAAAAAAAATTTATTTCCATTTATAGGTAAACTTTTTTCCAACCGATCACTTCCCGCATTGGTGGGCTGGCTGTATTCAGATCTTCTGCCAATCGTGTCCATAAATTGCTGGTGGAGTGTTTGGCGTCCGGAGCTTTTATATAGCCCTTAGCCAACTGCGGATGCACTGTCATAAAGTTGTGCATAATTTCAAATTGCCTTTGCTTCGTATTAATATTTTTCGTAGCATTTTCCTTATGGAAAAAGACTTGTATTAATTTTTATTTGGTGTCGATGTTTTGATTTATTTCAGTTTTTTATATTTCATCCGTTAGCTCAACATTAAACGAGTACAAATGCCAACTTTCGAGCGACTTTGACATCTACATTCGAAGTACATAGTGATACACATCCGAAACAAGAGTACGAGTATCCGATAATCGGATACGGCAACCGTATCCGTAATATTTAACTATTGAATCGAGTTACATACTAACCCGCCTGTATTTCTGCATTTATGTACTGCATTCAGTTCATTTTTCAAAGAGCTAATGTAAAATGCAGCTAGTTGCTCTTCAACTAAATTTAATCTTAAGATTGGTTTCCTTCAGGTTTAATAATATAAATATTAAATATTTTTTCAAACACAAATTGTATGCGTTTTTATTAAGACATGTAATTTAGCGAATTTTAACAACAACTTTTATTAAAATGCATTAAATAAAAACTTATATTTAGGCAATAAAATTATTTTGAACTTATCCAATGCTTCAACTTTCTGTTTTTTTTTTAAACCAATTTGCTTATATTTGCATAGCTTCTCTTTACAAAAAACCAGCTTAATTGGCATTATTTTTTAAATAGACCTAGGAATTGTTTGCTTATTAAGCATGCGATAATTCTGATTGGTAAGGGACTTTATTTTACGAAACGCGACGCAATGCCTAAACTTATAGTGAAAACAGAACTAGATTTCAAATTTCTTTAAAAATATGAATTAACTAGGTCTTAAAAAAATCCTTTCTATAAAATATCCTGACGATGCTACTAAAGCGTAGCAAAATATTTAATATAAACAATAAAGTTATTAAAAAACAAGACTTTATTACACAACTAGTGCTTAAATCTAATTAAATTGAAATTATAATAAGAGGTCCAACAAAAGTGTAATTTTTAAAAACTGTTTTCGATTTTCATGCAAAGTTTTCTCTCTTGAGAAGGAAATCAGCAACGCCTCATACATAAAAATTGGCTTGAATACAATAGTTCTTAGTTTTTAAGTGCGAATTTTTATTTTCAATTTTACTCGCTTTTTTCACAATAATTTTTAATTAAGTTTTTCGTTTGGTGCTTAATTTTGCGTTTTGTAAAAATAAAATTTTCAATTTTTTTAAAATCATTTTGGGTTTTAGTTATTTATTTTCGTTTATATTATTTTGTTTTGCTTACTAAAGCTTCGTTTTTGTTAATTATGCTTTTAGATTTGTTGTTAAATATTAATTACAATATTTTTATGTGATGACAAGATTTAAGGTTTACTGGCCAATGGTTTACGGATAATAAATAAGAGTTTAAGAACATCACCTTGTGACTCTGCATTGTTAGCTCGTAAATACGTATCATAACTAAAAGGGAGAAACCCAAAATTCAAAAACAATTTCAAAACAAAAACCAGTTGACAAAAACCCACGTGTAAAAGCCAGGGATACCGTGTCCGTTGGGTTTTTTGGTTATATTAAATTTTTTGACGTTCCTCTTTATTTTTTCATTCGGTACGTAGAGAAAGGTTGCGGAGCTGACTTTAGTTCTACACTAGCACTCACCAGATGGCATTTGAATTTGATACGTTTTCACACAACTCTGAAGTGTTGTCATTTATTTGTGAATAGCTAAGGTTGAAAAGAAGCAAAACTATGCGTACAATTCTGTGTTGAGAAAAAAAAAGAAAAATTATAATTTTTTTATAATTTTCTTTTCAATTTTTTTTTGTACAACAATTTAATAAGGATATAAAAAAAACGTTAAGAATGTCACATCAACCTAATGCAACAGATTTTGATAAATATACAACATTTAAAGTAACAACAGGACAAACAGTGAAACGAACATCCAATGAAAGCCACGATGATGAAAGTAAAAAGTTGAAATTGGAAAAGAGTGGGAGTGTTTTGACGAATGCTGCTGGTGCTGCAAATTCTTCCGCACAACAGGGCACACATTTACTAACCAACAACAATGTTATGGCTGTTACCGCAGCAGAAATAAATAATAGAAAAATAAAGTCAAGAATGAAATTAAATGAAACAAGTTCGTCGACGACAACAACAACAGCGCCATCCTCAGCAGCAGCTGGGTACTCGTTAATAGTAGAGGACACTGCAATAACAGGCAATATGAGTGAAGAAAGTAGTGAATCTAGTGGAAGAACATTTGCAGCAACGGCTGCGGGTGAAGAATTAATGTTTATTCGAAAACATGCTACTAGCAAGAGCGACACTTCTGGAAATTTGATTACTGATGGCTGTGTAGAGGAACGAATTGTACATATAGAAGGTGACCCCAGTGGTAGTACAGCTCCATCATATATAACTGCCATGAGTACCAAACCTCCTCCCAAACGTTTACAAATAGGAATGGCAGAAGCGAAGAAAACTTTAGGTGATAGTATTGATTTGAAATTAATTACCACCAGTGAGAGTCAAGGCGGTAATAAAATATCTATGTTGACTGGCGATAAAAAACCGGAGCAAATTCTTATATCTGCCTCCAACACCACCATAAATCCGCAAAATACCTTTACCTATAGTCGAGTGTGCTCTGTTAGCAATGTATCAGCTCAGGCTGGTGATTCTGTTAATATAAAAAATTTACAAGGTGCGGTTAAGAATCAATCATTAATGGTTTCCTCTAAGAAGTTATTACCTGAGGTAACACAAACTACTGCCAAAGTGTCTATAGGCAATACAACCATATCAGTGCCTTTATTAAAACCCTTAAGCTCCACACAAATTATACAAACGGGAAGTGGTAACACCGGTCAATCTGGTTCTGTAGACGGATCAAAAAGTGTGATACATACAATTCAGACTGGAGGAAATCCATCGTCGCAGACCCAATTAAGTAAAATACTTAATATAAAACGAGGTCAAAAATTAACACAACCGACTTATGTGTCATTTTCTCAGCTGCAAATTAAACCAGTATCATCTGCTAAAATTGTGCAAGCAAAAGTTGTGAGTAAAAAAATACCACTGCAAATACAGGCGGTACAGACCAATAAGTCTACCATATTGCAACAAACTTCTGGGGTAGTAACAATAACGTCTACTAAAGCAGATCCCCACAGTCTACACCCGCAGCAGACAATACAGGGCCATATTGTGCCTGCACCACAAAAGAAACAGCAATTAAGTTTTATTAAAGAAATTCCCACTGGCGGTATTATAAAAGCAACTTCTACCGCCAACCATGAAGATTCTTCTTCTTCCTCAAATATGGTTAACAACTCTACTGCCGAACAAAATTCAACAAAAATAGCTGGAGATTCTACCATAAAAATATTGGAAAAGTCACAGATGGTAAAAGCCAATCCAGGCGGGGACACATCTACAACTCCCTCAATTATAACAACGGAATATTTGCCAGCTAGCGTAAAAGTTGTACACCCTACAGCGACCCAACAACATTTAAATACTTCAAATATTCGGACTACGTTAGCAACACAAATCGAAAACCTAGAGCAGGCTAACTCAGGTATGCAACAGACACAGCAGCAAAGAATCAACATTTGTCCCACCATCAGTATTGTAAGGCAAAACTCTCCACAATTGGTTACCACTTCTGGTAATGTTTCCACGGTATCTTTAAGCATGGCCGATGCTGTTAGTGGACAACAAAAACTTATTTTAACCAAATCACAATTTACCAATGTCAGTTCGGCAAGTGTTCCCGCCTCTATAGGAAATGCAATGACCTCGAATTTTTCCCGTAATATTTCTCTAATGTTAGCCAAAAGTTCTGCCTCCCAGCAAGTGTTCACTACTTCTGGGCCTAAAAATACCCTTTGTGTTACAACACCAGCTGGTAATAATAAAATTAGTAGTGGAAATCGTCTTAATCTTAGTATTCAACCAAATGTTGTAAATGCAACAGCATCATCTACTGCATCTAGTTCTCAAAATGAAGCCGAATCGTCAATTGATGGAACAACAACCGACAATAAGGCGGGTAGCGAATCGGGAACCACAAAAGTGACACATCAAACGCAACAACAACAAACTACTCATTTAACACAAAACCGTAAAATTATTCAGGTTTTGCCTGGTTTGTACAGTAGTAGCGATGGAAGCTTTGTAAAGATTACAAAAACAAAATCGCCACAAGAAGATGAAGATAAGAAGAAAGGAGAGATTTTGGATCAAATCCAAAAACAGCAGCAACAACAACAGACCCAAACTCAACAGATACAGGTACAGCAACAACACGCATCTCAACATATTCATTTGCAAATACAGCAGCAACAACAAAATACGCAACAGCAGCAGCAACAAACTACGCAACATCAACAGCAGCAAAATCATGTTCCACAACAACAGCAACAAATGCATATTCAAATACAACAACAGCAGCAACAACAAAATCATTCACAACAAGTTCACATACAACAAATACAGAACGCGCAACAACAGCGACAACAGCAAATTCAACAGCACAGGCATCAGTTGTTACATAAACAGCAAATGCAGCAGCTGCAAAAACAACAACAACAACTGTTATTAAATCAACAACAGCAACAATCGCAACAACAGTCCCATGATGCGATTAATACAACACCTACAAACGATAACCATCCAACAGAATCAGTAGCAACACCAGCAACATCATCGAAGTTTTCTTCACATCAGACGCATACATCGCAATATTTACACTCAAATGCAGGTGGTAACAACACAACACAATCCAATAGTAACTTAAGTAGTGATCAATCACAACAGACTACTTTAAATCTGCCAAAAGCTGAGGAGAGCAATAATGTTCTGCTAAAACAATTGCTACAAAATTCCAATACAACTCCCAATAACCAAATTCAAAGCAGCAACAATAACAACAATTCTCGTTCTGGCAGTAGTACACCCTCTGCGGCAGTAACCACGGTCTTACCGACACGTAAAGTTATCAACGTACGAGCACCCAGTTTAGGTTTGGTTAGTTCTTTGGAAGCCCAATTGGCCAGACCTGTTATACCGCCAGTATCTGCTACTGAATCAACTACAACACCGGTATCGGTTTCACAAACTCCACCCACCAATACATCACAATCATTAAAGCTATTAAATGATAGCATGAAAGTATCCAATCGAAACAGTCCTTCACCTCATGCAATGTCAGCTGTTACAACCAACGTCAGCATAAGCAGTAATAGTACGAATACAAATACTCCCTCATTAATAATTTCAGCAACAAAATCAAATTTAACTCAGCAATCGGACAAAACAAAACTATCTTCATCCCCTCTTATATCAAAGGAAACTTCATTTGTATCAAAACCATCGCCACAATCAACGTCGACACAGTTGTTGAGTAAAGAATCGTCAGAACAAAATATTGAAATATTTTCTTTGCTCCCAGAAGACTCTGCAGTAAAATCTGAACAACAAACACAAAAGCAACCAAAACTGCAAACAGAGTCATTATCATCATCCTCGACTTCATCGGTTCCTGCCCAAATAAATAGCAACACTAGCCAACAATCGTTCAAACAACTCATGCAAGCGAATACAAATCCAGCTCAAACCGCTTTAACAACAAAAATCACCAAATATGTGCAAGATGTCAAAAAAGCAGCAGCTGAACAGCAACAACAACAGCTTTTGCAACAGCAGCAACAATATCAACTGCAACAACAACAGCAATTGTCAGTTAACCGGGCATTTAGTACAGGAAGTGCTATTTCAAATGTTTCAGTTTTAAATAAAGAAAAGTAAGTAACAGCCTACGAAAGCTATTTGGGATTTTACTTAAATTATTTATTCTATACATATATTTACCATCTTATAAATAGGGAAGTGGAGTTAAAAATATAATTTTTAATATACTTTCAAAAACTTCTGCACATCTAATAGCGCTATTCGTCACATCTAATAGATATATGTACATAAATATGTACTTGTGAATATTTTGCGAATGTCTTAAATATGAACAACAAATGAAGTCTTCTATTAAATCTTTCTACGGGAATCATTTTTTTCTAAATATACATACTTTTATGTATGTTAGAACGTAATAAATAATCAGCGCCTTCCATGTAGTTTTTATACGATTCCTTTCTATAATTCTTTTTTTCAAATTTACCGTTTTTTCAGAAATCAATCGATTGGTAATTGTAAATCATTTTTATATAATAATTGAATAAATCATTAATCATAGATTATTGTGGAGAAGTTTAAAATTATGTCTCTAAATATTTGTATTTTCTAGTAGACGACAAATTTTATTTCTTAAAATTATTTTCTTAGGATTAGTGGAAACGTTGTGCTTAACACACATGGTAATCAACAAACTGTAACTGCATCATCGTCAAACTCTAACCCATCCATGAACGTTAATGTCAATGTAAGTCAAGGTCAAAGTCATCCGCAATTTGTAGGGAATATGCAGCAAAATAAATCCTTTAGTGATATAACTGAGGGAAGTCATGCTGAAAGCAATAATCAAACCAAAGCAGTGGAAAGTCAATCAACAGCCACTTTATTATCTACGATACCACAGGCAACAGCACATCAACAACATCAATACCACCCTCCACAACAAAGTCAAAAACAAATTCTCATGCAACACATACAGCAACATCAACAACAGGAACAAGCCAGGCAAACAAATATAAAAATGGAAGTCGATGATGCGTCGCACCTACAACAAATGCAACATATACAACAACAACAACAACAACAACAACAACAACAAAACCAACAACAGCAGCAGCATCAGCAATTATTTAAAGCTTCATCATCATCCACATTGCAAAGCAGTTCCACAAGTCCAATGTCTAATCCATCAACAAAATCTGTACCTTCGACACCAATTAACGAGGGATCAGTTCATATCAACATAAACAATAAACAACAACAAACACAACTTCAACAACCCTATCACGCACAAAAAGCTATGCAAACAGTCCATCAACAACAGCAACACCATTTGCCGCTTCAACCGAATCAAAATGTTTCAGCGACAACGATGAATGTGACTGCAACCACAGCCAATACAACAACATCATCTCCATCTATAAGTGGTTCGAATACGACAACTAAAGATACTGATCGCAAGAAACGTAAACGTGATCAACAAAAACAACGCAGACAATTGATTGGCAATACAAAAGATAGTGCTACAAATAGTTCACCAGCAGTAGCAAGTACTTCAAACGCTACAAATGCTAAGAAACGGTCGCGTAAATCGCTTAAACTTGAGGAGGATTATGATAGTTTCATCGACAATCTCCTGTCGCATATGCGTCAAATGCAACCGCTGCAAGTATCGGAGCCACAACTTGATATTAATTATGGTGTTTGCAATATTTATGGTTGGCGTAACTTTACGAGCAGTTTGAATTCAAATTCGAACACTACATCACCCGTTAAAGAGAGCCGCCAATATGAACGATCGCATATGTTCGAACAAGAATTGCAAGGTGAATACGGTGCTGCCTATTTGCCCAATAAAGTGCCTTTTTATGATTTCAAGAATTTTACGGATACGAAGAAGAAAGATGATTCAAACTCGTCTACAATCCAAAACAATTATTACGACCAAGAGTTTCCGCCTTTCACGTATAAAACAGAACCAGAAAAATTGTCGAACTGGATTAAAGTGTATCGAGAAAGAGCCGTAGAGACTCCTGAAATCGTAACTAATAAATTGACGATGCATGTGGATCCGGTAAAAACGATGCGTTTAAATATGTTGCAACAAGAAACCTTTCCTGGTCTAATCTTAATGAGCAGTACTCAACAAAAGTTAGGTCGTATGTCTCCTGTGATACCCTTTGTTAATTCAATGGCTTTGATGACAAAACGTAAGAAAACTCCTCTCAAACCTTTGGGCAATGAATCAGCAGATAATGGTTTATACCTAAAAGATCATCAAGACGATTTGCTGGTGGACA
The DNA here is from genome assembly GCA_963932375.1 of Phania funesta. Lineage (NCBI taxonomy): Eukaryota > Metazoa > Arthropoda > Insecta > Diptera > Tachinidae > Phania > Phania funesta. Next base: position 89,450,105 of record OZ010654.1, on the reverse strand, counting down.
ACAAAGTCGGGTAAGTATAAAGCTTTAATCTTTGCACATTGAGTAGAAAACGATTAACAAGAAATATGTTTTCCAAATGATTTTAAGCATCAAGAGTAGTCTCAACAGTCAGAATGTTATATTGTCCTTGCCCACCTCTTCAGCCGAACGTTTATTGGATGTTCTGAAAAATCTGGCAAATCTTTTACAGATATCTTCGCCAATTCCATATAAAGTTGTGGACAGCAACGGAGATGTTGATGCTGATTGCGATAAAAAAATTGAAAGTTATTCTTTAACAGCATTAGATCGAGAAATGGCTTTAAAACATTTGTCAATTCAAAATATATTAAATGGAAAGTATAAAATGTGTCGTCATTGTGGTAAAGCCATCAAGGGCCCTTGCATTAAAAATACAGAAGAGTTCACAAAAACAAAATTCCATGCAAATTTACTTCGACCAACCCAGCCAAGATATTTTTGTAATAAGGTATGTTATGTACAATTTCGTTGGTGTGTTGACAAGAAATCTTCGTTGCAAGTAAAATCAGTATTAGACTCTAAGAACGCGGATTCTGGCTTAGAAGCGACACCGGAAGAAACGGCAAAAGATGGCGAGTTGGATAATCTAATCGACGATAAGGATAGTTTAAAAACCCTGCTGGGTAAAGTACAACAAACCGACATGCATTCTTCACTGCCAACTTCAATAAACTCTTCAGTTGCCACAGTAGTAGTAAAGGAAGAGGAAACTGTGGAACCAGTTGCTAAGTCGAAGAAAATTCCCTTTCGGTATTTCAGTACGAAATGTTTTCAAACAACTACCCCCGTCAAGCGTATGTCAGAAAAAGAAATACGAGATTTATTATTTAAAATGGATATAACAATGTCCGCCAACATAACACAAAGCAACATTGGTGAGACTGGCACGCATCATCCTATCGAAGATCGACGACAGTGTGTGTTATGTAGTCAAATGGGCGACGGGGTAGCTGATGGTCCCTCGCGCTTACTGAATTTCGATGTCGACAAATGGGTGCATTTAAACTGTGCTTTATGGTCGTCTGAAGTCTATGAGACTATAAGTGGTGGTCTAGTTAACTTTCAATTGGCACTACAAAATGGTCTGAATCAAAGTTGCAATACTTGCCAAAAACTGGGGGCAACAGTTAAATGTTATAAAACACGTTGTGGGGCCGTTTTTCATCTACCTTGTGCCATCAGAGACCAGTGTGTTTTCTATCAAAACAAAACTATACACTGTCAGGCACATGCATCGCGTAACGACAAGGACAAGGAGTTAATAACGTTGTCAGTGCCGCGTAGAGTATTCGTTGAAAGAGACGAAAATCGACAAGTGGCCGCTATAATGCACCATTCCGAAATGACGAATTTAATGCGTGTTGGCAGTTTAATATTCTTAAATGTAGGCCAATTATTACCGCATCAGCTGGAAGCATTTCATACACCAAATTACATATATCCGATTGGCTATAAAATCGTAAGTGCTTTTCTAATATTTATAACGATATTTTCATTAACATAATATGAAATTCCTTTAAATTGTTTGCTTGTTGTTAAATAAAAAAGATACGATTCTACTGGTCTATGCATCGTCCAAATAAACGTTGTCGATATATATGTTCCATTGCCGAGATATCGGGCCGACCGGAATTTCGCATTGTTGTTCAGGAAGCAGCGAAAACTGATGTAGAACTACGTGACATTACACCGAAAGCAGTGTGGCAACGTGTTTTACAGCCTGTGGCTGAAATGCGCAAAACACACAACTTGGTGAAGCTATATCCTGAGTTTATCAGCGGAGAAGATTTGTTTGGTCTAACTGAACCCTCCATTGTGCGGATTATTGAAAGTCTACCCGGAGTAGAGACTTTAACAAATTATCGCTTTAAATATGGGCGTAATCCCTTATTAGATTTACCTTTAGCTTTAAATCCCTCTGGGGCAGCTCGTACAGAACCAAAGCTTAGACAACTAATGGGTTGGAAAAAACATCATCCGCAAAGAACCTGTAGTAATGTCAATTCATTAGGTCATCAAGGCAGTATGAGTTCGGTAACTGCTGCTGGCGAAGTTTCATGTCCTTATAGCAAACAGTTTGTGCATTCAAAGAGTTCTCAATATAAGAAAATGAAGCAAGAATGGCGGAACAATGTGTATTTGGCTCGGTAAGTTGTTACGCATACATATGTTCATTTGTTGCAAACTTTAGTTGTTAAATATTATTATTTTTATTATATTATTACAAACACGTGTGTTTAGATCTAAAATTCAAGGTTTGGGCCTGTATGCTGCGCGTGATATGGAACGTCATACCATGATTATTGAATATATTGGTGAAGTAATACGTTCTGAAGTTTCTGAAATACGGGAAAAACAATACGAAGCTAGAGTAAGTTAAAGTTGTGTTTTTTAATTTATTTTAATTGTGGGATTGTTTGCTTTTTATAAATCTTATATTTTCGTTTTAATGGATACGCCGTTTTCCGTAAAACGAAAGTAATTTTAGTGAAAAATATGTTTTTATTGAAATAATAATTTAAAAAAAATATTTAACTAAATTTTGTTTAATTTTTATTTAATTTTTGAATTTAGAATTTTCATTATAATAACAGAAATCAAACATATTATCTTTATTCTTTTTAGAATCGTGGCATATATATGTTCCGTTTAGATGAAGATCGTGTGGTGGATGCAACTTTATCCGGTGGCTTGGCTCGCTACATAAATCATTCGTGCAATCCGAATTGTGTTACGGAAATAGTTGAAGTCGATCGTGAATTACGTATAATAATATTTGCTAAACGTAGAATTAATCGTGGTGAAGAGGTAAATATAAGAAAATTTAAACGTTTTGCAAGAAACCTACTTAAAACTTGATTTTTTCCCCGCCCCAAAAAAACAGCTTTCTTATGATTATAAATTTGATTTGGAAGACGAAGGTAGTAAAATACCCTGTATGTGTGGTGCCCCTAATTGTAGAAAATGGATGAATTAAACTTGATTCTCCAAAATCGTAAGAAATAATTATTTAGTTAATATTTTGTTTTTTTTTTTATGTTAAGAAAAAAGTATATAGATATAACTAACTATATTTAAAGTAAAATACAATCAATTTAGTTTATTAAATAATGACAGAAATTACTTTTATATATTTTTTAGTTAATGCACTACATTATTATTAACATTTTAAAAATATCAAGAATTAATTTAGATATCTAAAATATATTTTATTTATGTACAAATCTCTTGTACATATTAACATACTATAAGCAAAAAACAAAAATTAGTTTAAATATAAAAGCCAGTGAGATTGGTTGAAAATGTTTTCAATTTATTTCTATCTTGTTCTTTCTACATTATACATATAAACAACATAAAATATTTAATTATATATATTTCCTTTATTATCATGTTCATGTTTATTTTTATTATAAATATTCAACATTATCTTTTTAAGGTTTTTGTTCTATACTTTTTTTATTTTCTATAATTTTTATTATATATAATATTTAAAAACATTTAATGATGTATGTAGTGCATTCGAATTTGTTGTAGATGATTAAAATAAATTAAATAATGTATACATTATGTAAAAAAATGAGTCGTCTATAAATATTATTGTTAAAAGAATTTTCTCAATTATGTATGTTAAGTAATGAAAAAAAAAAAACATTAAAAAAATTATATTCAAATATATTGTGTATGTATAATGAGCATATTTTATTATATTTGATAAAGAAAATAAAATATTAAAAAATGAATAATGTACGGTGCAATTTTTTTTTTGTTGCAAAAACTTGTGCGGTATCATAAAGTCCAATCAAATCATAGGGTATATAGCAAATAATGTCCATTATACAATAACTTAAAAATGCTTCATATTCGAAAATGTTTCATACGTATTTGAAAAGTGTTCAGCTAGAGAGTGAAATTAGAGAGGTGAAAAATTATCAAATCAGCTGTCTGAAGTGAAATTAATTTTTTGAAAAAAAGTCTTGAAAAATGTTGAATAATATTAAAGACAATAATCTGTAATGTTGGGTAAGATGGCAAAAATAAAAGAAATGTATAGCATGTGTATTAATTACATGTTGTCTTTTTAACAGAGGAATATACATATGTACATATGTAATAAATGTAAATATTTCTAAATTAAAAAAGTTACGAATATATTTATAATTTGTCTTATTATTAAGGTAGATACACCAGCTTTCAATTAAGAACATTAACACAATTAATTTAATGCAGCCTCTTAGAGATGGATATTGGCGTAAAAAAGATCTTCAAATTTGTGCAAATAAAGCTCTTATTTACTTTTTCCTAGTTTTAAGTGATTCGTTTCATCTCGGTTGTATTCCCTCCCCCTTACCACAAAGCCCCGTGCCTAACAGGTAGACTCAAAGTTTTCCCGGCTTTTTTGCAGATGTCAAACTCCATATATAAAAAATGTACCGGAATCGGCAAAACATTTTTTATATGAAATTTTACGTTCAATCAGTTTAAAAAAAGTCCTCAGCTGCGCTGGTGAGTTGACCTGTTTAGTCTACTCTGCGATAGCTTTTACAGTTCTCTAGCTGCACAATAATAAATACTGTCGAACTTTTCTATATTAAACCTTCATAAAATAAAGCTCTTCCTACCGTGTGTTGTAAATACTAAATATTTATGTGTATAAATTTTGTTAAAAAAAATAAATTTTTTTTAAATGAATTTGACTATTATTTTAACAACAATTACTGCAAGTATTTTCTTTTTTGTATTAAATCGTTAACTCTCTCTATTTATAAACGTAAAAACAATACAAGCTTGTTTCCTATTGCGAAAAATGAAATTGAATTCGATTTCAAACGAAACCGAAATCTAGTCGAAAAAAACTTTGTGGATTACAACTTTTCACGTTTTTCAATCACTTTTAAATCGAAACAATTTACATCACATACCTGGTAAATTCTATATAATGAGGTGTATGTTAAATGATGCGATTTTCTGTTCCGGTGCGACTTTACTATAGGGAAAATCGACTGTATTTAATTTTAATACGATCGTCATGCACATTTAAAGTAAACAAATATTCAAACTATTGGTCCTGTCAAGTAACTGGTAACACAGTCTGAACGTTTTAGCAAAGTCAATCCACTGGTATAGGCTTTTATATCTCTCGACACAATAATTGTTTTTAAATTAATAATACAGTAGTAACTGGATTCTTGCAAACCTTAATTGTTGCGCATCTTCGATTGTTGTGACAGCTTAAGCTTTTGCATTACTACCTAAAAAATATTACGCGGTACTTGCAACATGTGTGTTTGAGTTTGAGTGAACAAAAAATTTTCCTTTCTACAAACGCTTAGAAGTAGGGATGCATCGATCGATACACCTTTTTGCCGATACGATACTCAAACAAAAATATCGGCGATACCGATACCAGTATGCTTGTGAATTAAAACTCAAGGTAAATCTAATGAAATTTATTATGTATAATGTAATATCGCACACTAAATTAAAAACAGTAACCGTTATGCATGTTTTTATTTTACTTGTCCCGCTTACCACGTCAACTAAAGAACATTTTGAGCTTTTTGACTTGTGACTGTTTGAGATTTAGTGTGCGCTACGTTTATTAATATATCGTTTTAGCGGTAATAAAAATATCGCCGATAACGATAAATCGTAAAAACTGAAATATCGCCCCTACTTAAAAGTGCTGCGGTACTCGCGAACAAATGTTGGCCAGTGCAAACAAAAGTTTAAAATTTTTTCCATTCCTCACAAAATTAATAAAATTTATTTTCAATGTACAAGTGTATATGCATGCATATATGTGTACACCCTATATAAAACTTAAATCGTGAATATTACTAATAAATTGAAATTATCGTTTATTTGCTATAAAATTTATTGCAGAAAGGTGGTCATTATGAGCGATTATCGAGTTACTACTGTATATATCACTAATTTTATTTAATTTATCTTATAAGAAGTAAAAGTATTATCTTTGTCTAAATAATCACATACCACAAAACTTCAGATGGAAAATAATTCAGATGGCTGTGGTCAATTACTGGGACAAGTTGAGAATGTTTGCTATTAATTTATTAGCAATATGCATATGTATATGTAAGCGCATACCCAGCACACATGTAGAGTCAAACGTTTTAAATCTTTTTCGAAGCTGAGCACAGGTTTGACTTGAATTCATATGCTGATGTGTGGTGCTGATTAAAGAAAATAATAATTGAAAAATAATGTCTTCTCAAATTTTATTTTCAAATCGTTTTAAAAAGGAAAACTAAGATTGATCTTATAAGAAAAGCTTGTAAAAATAGTGTTGTTTTGTAATTTAAATCTAAAATTAAGTTAAGCAAGTATATATCGTTTTGAAACGCACGGTTTGGAGACAAACCGGTCTCGGCTATCTGCCAACGCCGGTGTCAGTTTTCGTTCTCCAAACCCAACTTAAAAATTCGTTGCAAAAATATATTCCAACTACACTCTGTCGGAATATCAAATCTAGAATTAAACAAGTATTTTAAAAATGCATTTAAAAAATATTTCCTTTTGTGTTCCACACTTATTTGCGATCCACATTGGAAAAACATGTGAGCAGAAGACTTTAGAATAAGTTCGCATGTTTGTTGGGTATTATTTGGGCAAGTAAACAAACTAGTCATTAGAAAGATGTGTGTGATTTCAAATACATCAAAGTACAGCATTGACAAATACACATATATATTTTTTAAAACAGCAACAACATTAAGTTAATTATACTACCATAAATTTAACTACATATTTATTGAATTTTCTTTTTCGATTTAACTACACATTTCTTGGTGGGATTATTGTGGTATGAGTGCAAAGGGAATACGACTTGAATAGTAGAATTTCATTTTTTCTGTTGCCTACTTTTATAGGCCGGTTCCATTTTAAGATTCTCCAAAAATACGGGCTGCATATCAGCGAACCAAGAGAATTCTTCACGCACTTTAATCGGACCATCCTTGCAGGTTAACCAGTAGGTGCTCATGAGACCTTTGCCCTAAAATAAAATACGTATAAATTAGGAAAATAAATACAATCTGATTAATATAAACTCACTTTAACATCTATTAAACCACGATGTTCTGTTTTAAAACCACCCACTTTCATTAGAGCCTGGTTCATTTCTTCGGTGATGTGTATTTTATGTGCTTCGCCCGTCGACTCCATACGTGATGCCGTATTGACCGTATCACCAAATAGACAGTAACGTGGCATTTTTGTACCAACAATGCCAGCTACCACAGGACCAGTATGAACTCCACAACGTATTTGCAAAGTGTCTATGGAACGTGGTATTTTGAAAAAGGACGAAGCATCAAGCAAATCAAGTGCCATTGTGGCAATTTCACTAACATGTTTGTTGCCTAAATAAAATAGTTAAAAATAGGAAAAATCGTATGCGGGAAAATAAATTTAGCACAAAAATATAATATTCCATTGAGAAGTCAAAGGGGGTTTTTTGAAACTTGCATACAGCAACTTTAAATTAGCGGCATTCAGTGTTAGGTGCAAAATATCGTAGCTTTTTTATGAAATTAAACAGGTATTTTTTGTATTTTGTTGTTGTTGCATGTCATGAAAAAGCTTGTGTAAGACTATTTGCACCAAACACTGAATACCGCTATTCTAAATTTTATAGGTAAAAATAGGGAAATTGCTTTAGTTTTAAATTTAAAAATTTGCTTCTAATATTTTTTTTTGTCGTGCAAGTCATTCAAAAGTTAACTTTTTCCCACTTCTAATTATAGGGTGTCTCAATAAGAGTTTACTAAGAATATCGTTGCCGTTCTAAAGTGATAATTTCATGCGCTTTGTGGCAGGTGACGCGGTCCTACTGCCATCTAGTTGAGGTCAGAAGAATTTATTCATCATGTTTCTATAACAGATGTCGTTCAAAGTCACTGCAGAATTGATTTCTCCGCGATACTCATTTACAGTAAGAATGCTTTGAAGAGGCTGACCGATTACCATTCTATAGCGTTTCAGTCTTTTTACATTTTTTGATCACTCTTTGAATTGTTGACACATAAGATGGTCCTTCTCGATTGACTCAATAACAATCATACTCTACTGACTAAACGCGACAACTTACAACAACGTTGCATCGCTTATATAAAAGAAATAAACAATCAATCGTATTGTTTCTAATCTATCTATCTCTTTCATATAATCATGTTATTTTAAAATTTTGTACGTGTAAATGCACAACACCTGATTTAAATGGTGCTAAATTTTAATTTTGTTTTGGGTTCTATATAGATGGTAGGGTATCATACAAAAAGAGTGTCCTGTAATAAATACCACTTAATATTATATCTTCGTATTGGAAAAAAGGTCTTTTGATTTCACTAAATTATTAAAAGTTGTCATCTCGAGGTTAAAACCTTATCCCAATGAAAGAAATATAATCCCGGAGCATCAGTTTGACTTCAGAGCAAGTTCATGTAAAATTGTCCACGTATAACAATAACAGGAACCCCAGTTCCACAGGAAACCCACGTAAACTATTTGGTTATCTGCCTATATCGACGCCTAACTTGGTTCCGCCAAATTGAAGCAAAAAATAAAAGCTATAAAGCTTCGGACAAACAAAATACACTGGCTAATTAGTCCTAACTCAACCCTGGCTTTTGAATACAAAATCCTCTATATGGTTATATAGCATTCATCTGTTGGGTACTGCTTCTGCATCAAATATCCCCCTGGTATATAAGAAATGAGAATATCCATACTTCTTGTAATTTCCTTTAGGAAAGATTCAATAAAATAAAATTAAAGCTTCACAAAAGATTTGATTTGATTTCGAAGGCGCAGTACAACTAACGGAGTGATCTTCAAGCCAGTGGGGTTACTCTGAATTTTCGAAAGACAATGTCTTAGACATACAAAATTTTAATAATTTTTCTTTCGAAACGAATCGCCCAGTAGCACCACCTCCATTCTGCTTTGCGTCTTTATGCAGTCTTTATTGCAAAGAGAAAACACCACAATAGCCCGATGGCGTAACAATTTTAAAAAGAAATAACAAAAGAAATGTTCTTAAAGTAACAAATTATCCTCCGAATTTGGTATACAATTTTCCTAGTAAATTCTTCATAAAATTAAAAAGCATAAATTAAACTTAAACTTGTTCTTGAAGATACCCTGCATATCATGTTAAACATTTCACAACAAAAATTTTAATTCATTCTGTTTGTTTTATGGCTCCTTTAAATAAAAATGTGTTTATTAATTGTATTAATTAGCAATAAATTTCAACTTTATTCTATAAATTTTCAAAGACTTTCAGTATTTTAAAATGACTTTTCAACTTACCATTTTTAACCGGAAGTCCTGAAGCAACCATATAAGAGTCTCCTATAGTTTCTACTTTGTAAACATCATAACATTCAATGCGTTCATCGAATACACGATAAATCGAATTTAAAAATGTAACCACCTTTACCGTGCAAACCCCAAAGATCCATTCATACATGCGTCAGAGAGAAAAGCAAGTTGGTCGTCAAGGCATTGTAGAGCGTTCAAAAATCAAAGCACGCACACAAACATAGAAAAATAATTTGTTTTTATTAGCATTTGTTGTTAGAAATTGTTCCTATTTTTGTTGGCTTTGTTGTTTTATGTATTGTATGAGAACTTTAATTTCCGTTATGCGTTATTTATATGTTTTGTAGTCGTATATGCTGTGTGTGCGTGTGTGTGTTTATTGTAAAGCAGGACTGGAGAACTTACAACTGGGTTACTTTTTTAAAAGAGGAAAAATCAAACCAACGTAAATCTATAACTAAGTATGTTAAAAAATAACGAAAGTTTTGGCATTTCTGTAAAAGAAATGAAAAAAGAATTATTAGGTATGTATGTGATTTCAAATTGATTGTTTTAAATTTAGATTAATTTTGGAAAACATTTTTGAACCAATTACAAATTATTTTAACTCAAAACAGTTTTAAGATAATCTTTGCGGTTTTAAATCGATTTCTTCTCATAATCGATAACTCTGTATTTTTAATATTTCTAATACCTGAACCTAGAATATTAAAAATATACCCGGGCATTTCATTTGAATTAATTACAGCACTAGCTGCGTATATTTTTCGAAGATGACTCGTATCAGCTGTTTATTGAAATCGCCAGTGCAAAAGAAGAAATACAGAGGCAAAGGTTGCAGAAGCTAAGAACGTTTTTAAATGTTTTTAGAAAAAATTTGTAGTTTCTTTAAAAACTAGTTTAGTTTAAATACAGCAGTTCACTTCAGTATACTCTTGCGACTTGAACTCGCCAAAACTCTTGCGAATGCGAGTTACAGAACACCTCACATGCGAGTTGAAATCACAATCGCAAATATTGTACGAGATGCGAGTGTCCGAACATGGCCGTAAGTTAAAGATAGAATCAATGCTATAAAATATGACCTTAAAAGAGACGAACTGTCAAACCTTGCCCGCCTCTGTCAGAGTTTCCAATACAAAAAAGTATATGAATAAGTATATAATTAAGGTTATTAAATTTTAAAAAGAGTCTTATTATGGTTTGCAAAAACTTCCTACTAAAAAAAAATAATTTTTCCATGCCTGCTGTGGAGTATAAATTTGTTTGAGAGAACGATAAACAGAGAAAGCAAGAGTGACAATGTGTTTTTAAGTGTATGTGTTTGTTTTGTTTACAAACAAGATGATGGTGACCTACATAAACACACAAAATATACAGTAGTGGCCAAAACATTTGTAACTGAAATGACATACATATCTAACGGTATATATTATTTAATGACTGTTCGTTACTATTGGATTTTGTTTTTTATTACTTTTATTAATTTTTGGAAATATTTTTAAATTTGAAGACGTTTTAAAGAAACTTTCCAGCGGTTATTATGCGAAATTTTTTTATATTATTATACAAAAATAATAAAAGCTACACCCGGCAATAAAATATTCCGAAATGATTGTGACATTTTTGACGAGTTGGAAAAACAGTGGAATTTAATTGCAACCGATTATATTAAAATGCGTTACAAGCAGCATTTGACTCCTGAGGAGTCGCTGTTTTTTTTGCTAATCTGGTAGCAAAGCTGACAGCTTCAATTTAAAATTGGGTGCATCAGGTTAATCCACTGGTCACCTTAAAACACATGATTAATGAAATCACAAAAAATATTAATAACAGTCGCAACCCCCTCTCGGAACTGTTCCTCCATGGCTTTAATAAAACCAGATGGCCAGACTCTGGCGAGCAACCAATAGCTAATTGATTGGAAACCGCATACAGATCGTATCATATCTAGATTTCGTACAAAATTAGCATTGCAGAACAGAGCAATATTGTTCTGTAACACTCCGCTCCGACCGAGAGTGCTCTGGAATTGTATAAGAGTACGTCCTACAGTCAGTTGACTCTAGTACTAGACTCTATTCACAGGGGAGACATAGTCATATTAATGGGTGAGTTCAACGCACAGGTCGGCAATGATAACAAAAGCTGTGGATCTGTTATGGGTAGACACGGACAAAGAATATTGAATTATAACGGTACTATATTTACGGAAACGTGCGATATTATCACGCGGTCCTATTGCCATCGGCAAAAAATGAAGAGGCTCCGTCCTTGATGTATAAAGAGAGGTGCAGATGCAAGTAGTGACCATCACCTACTGCTAAAAATATTCAGATTAAAATTGGAAACTTTCAAACGAAATAATTATTCAGGCTACCTTGCCACAAAAATCGTGCAAATACATATATGTATAATTAACTTGAAGACTGGAAGAAAATGAAGGCAACAATTTTGAAGAGGACGATTCTACTCGTAACTGTATATTTTATGGAGCCTCAGAGCAGGTTTTATATGAAAGGTGCAATCAAGAGCCAATGCATAATCAAATTAAAAGCCGGAAGGGGCAATGGATAGGTCATACATTCAGGAAGCCCGAAGGAAATGTTGCCAAAGAAACTCTTCAGTGTAACCCACAAGGTAGCCGACGCAGAGGCAGACCCGCTCAGACATGGAGACGGCAAGTTCAGGATGAAGGCACATATGACGTGGAATGAAATAAAATTGTTAGCAATAAAAAGAAATTATTGGAAACATATTGTTGTGGCCCTATGTTCCACTTAGGAGCTTGGAAAATAATAATAATTCTTGATTTGCTATTCCGACAAGGTAATTTGATGAAGATTTTTGGCACGTTTTGAACGAAAAATGACACTGAAAAAGAGGTTAGAAAGTAATTAAAAATCAAAAAGTATAAAACTTTTAAGCAGTAGAATTTTCTAAGGACTTCATTCAAATGTAATTTTCAATTATTTCTCTAAGTTAATAATTTATTTTTATTTTTAATATTTAATTAATAAGAATTGTGTTTAGTAAGGAAATGTTTTGACCACCACTATGAATAAAAACAAAATATACTTTTACCTCTAAAGGGGTGCAACGGGCGGCTATTTCAGTGAAACCTACAATATCACTAAAATAGACTGTAACAGATTCGTATAATTCTGCTGGCACCTTTAAACAAATAGAGGAGGAGAAAAGGTTAAAAGTTTACTGGTAAATTACAAAGAAAATAATGATTCGAAGAATACATGTTATATGTATGCATTGTTTCAAATACTTTAAAGAGTATTTTCTGCTCTGGAATTATTTACCCACCTGTTGCGTATGTTTAAGCTGCATGGCCACACTGGGAGGTAACATTTGAAAAAGCAGTGAATCACTTTTACGTTTTTCCCGTTTCAATTCTTTAGCTTTTTGAGCCAAATTCAAGGCGTACATCTAAAAATCAGACTTATAAAAAAGTTTATAAAAAAAATTAATTTATTTCGCCACCAACCTGAATAGTTGCTGCTGCATTTTTAACTAAAATAATTATAATTGGCGATACACACAGAACCACAACTAAAATTCCTATGCCCACAGCCTCCTGTTTGGCAGCATCTCTTAACTGTTCGTCAACATACTCCCTTATACGAGTGTTTTAATAAATATTTGCTTCAATATGCTTAGTTGGTTTGTTGATAAATATTTACCTAATTTTACGCCTTAAATCTTTTTGTAAAATTCTCAAGTCATCGGTGTAATTATGCATGGAGTCGTAGTATTCAATGGCACTACGTTCGTCGGATATATTTGGTTTGTTCTTTAAGATCGTGGCACTCCTAAGAGGGGTTACAAATTTATTAAAATATTGTTTGACAGCAGGATAATCGAGACTATTGTGACACATGTTTGAGGTAAGTGTAAATATGTATATATATTTTTTTTAACGGTTATTGAAACCTGAATTTCTAATTTTTTAAGCGGCAGATATTGCGGTATAATTTTAAATAAGTTTTTCCGTGTAAAAACAAAAAAAAAAAATAAAATAAAAATCTTGAGTTACTACACAACCTTGCTTCCACCATTTTTCCACAGATGGTCTTAGAGCCAAGCGTAGTGGTCGAACTGTTTAACAATTTTATATGTATAATGACCGCATAACAACAGGGTTTGATTTATAAAGTTATTGCACCCTACATCAGAAGTGCATGAGTTTGTCATACCGTTTGTACCTTTTGTAATTATACCGTTTGTAATTCTTTAATGTTTTTTTTGCGAATCAATGAAGTGCATATCAGATGTTTATAATTAGAGGAGTCAGTCTGTCCGTGGGCATGCTGAGAGGGCGTGTTTAATGAAATTTCGCCAACAAATTAAAATGTTACTTAAAATAAAAAATTCTATATTTACCAAATAATTTTAATCTACAAACTCCGAATTTTAAAACTGACACAGAATGGCCTGAATTCATAGTTACACTCTAAAGCTGGCTCTTGCTAAAGTAGACTTTAAATTAAATGAATGCCATCTCAAATTTGCTAAATGTTTGCATACAAATTCTAACTAAACACAAAAAGTGGCAACCTTGAACAGCTGTTATTTTGTTGACAACGCACACATATGCATATTAATAAATATTCTGTATTTTATAAAAAGATAACTATCAGAATAACTTGTTATTCGCAAAAATCGCTTTTTATATACTTATTTTAGGCATCTTTTCATTGAAAGTTTCCTAAAATCACAAATAATTAGAAAATCCCTACCAATATCTTGTAACTTCTTTTTTTGCATGATCTTTTTTGAAATCCTGATTGGCTGAGAACAGCTGATGTTAGTTTTAAATTTAAAGTTGACTTTAACGTTAAAAGTATACTTTAAGAGTAATTATCACAATTTGCCTTTAATTTCGTGTTAATGAAAGGTCACTTTAACTAATGTGAAGAATAAAGTGACCTTTAACTCTTATTCGTTATTAAAACTTCTTGTAAGATAAAATTAATCTTTTTGAAAATATGGCAGTGCAACCCCGACTATTATTTTTAAATGAATTTGGAATAGTGGCAACGACTTACTTTTATTTTTGTTTTGCAAATTAATTAATTTTTTGTTTTTCAAAATATGGCAACTCGAACTCTATAATCCTTAATTGGCGTCTTGACTAGCCATAAATCTGTTCAGCCATCGTACATTTTGCTGCTCGCACAGAAATGTTGCTTGTTTAGACCGTCTCTGTTGATGGTCGGTTCATGTTCAAACAGGGTTGTCCGAACAATTGTTCGCACAACACTGTTATGTCATTACACAAACAAAATACACAGGCAACATAAAAAGTATGTATGTGTGCGTGCGTTCGTCTGTAAGCAGCCGTATATAAACTATGCTAAAAGCATCCTTACAATCTCGATGAGAGACAAAAAGTTATGTTCAAACTGAACAGGAACATCTACACGTATTCTTCAAACAGAAGACCACGAACACATTTTTTCTCATTATCTTGCTCTCTCAATGTGTCAACAAATTTATGGCTAGTCAAGACGTAGTGTCACGCTAAAATTTAAAGATAAGAACATCTTTCCTCTGGCTTATAGGATAATTTCGCTAAATGTGTTGTTAAGCATAAAACTGGATAAAGGCTGGTTCAATTTATTTTTTCAAATATTCCTTTAAACCCGAGGAAGGTTATTTAGGAAAGAAAAACATTTGAAAGCTACCCGGAAAATTGTAAAAGTCGTGAAAAACTAAATAAATGTTTTTTTTTCAATGAGTTTTGTTTATAGGTTAAAGATCATAAAACGATTTGAACTTCAACGGTACGTTGAGTCCTGGGACTCAGTTGTTGTGAAGAAACGCATTTTTTATTCGAAATTACACCGGGAAACGATGACGAACTTCGAACAAAAAACGTTTGGCAGCCAGCTAGATTAAAATAAAACAGCAATGTAGAAAATTGTGGAATTTTTGTTAAAACTGTTAATAATTAAAAACACTGAAATTAAAGGACAACATTTTCATGCTAAGGCAGCTTTATAAATTTGTAGTCATAAACAAAAGTGTTGGCTTTGCAACCTAGAAGTATCATATATTTGGGTGACCAGTTTTGCATCACACTGTTTAATTTTTAAATTTAATCTACCACAGTATATGTGTATGTATGTACATAAGGACGTATCTTAATAACTCTACTTACATTCTCTTCATTTTCTTATATTTAGCAGCCTTTGTAATATTCTTATACATCGATGTAAGTCTTGGAACATAATTTAGTGTCGAGTTAATAAGTTCGCGAGCCAAAAACTCATAACGTATATACGATACAAAAGCATCGGAACTTAAATAACCGCGACCGTAATACTTTATGCCGAAAGATGAAGCAATATTTTGACATTCAATACTTTTCAAAAGATTCTTAAAGCCTACCAAATATCTGAAAATAAAAACTTAAAAGGTTACGAAAAATAAAATGTTGGACCATCAAACTTGCCTCCAGACACCACTATTATCGGCCTCTTTAATTTGTTCCGACAAATGATGTAGCAAAGCTTTGTTAACCGATGTATACCAATTCATAACATCTGTTATGGAATTATCCTCAGGTTCTGTGCGTATTCTATCTCTGGAAGATGGAGTAATTTTAGAAAAAAGTTAAAAAAAATTTGCATATTAATTAATGTTGTCCACCATAATTTATTAACTAATATGACTTGATGATGTTGATGAATGATTGCTAAAGGGATTTACCTAAATTCATTTAAACGACTCTGAAATTCAGTACGATTTAATAATACCTCGTAGTCATCGTCATCAGGTGATGTGGGTACACTAACCTCACTCCAGGTGCTCATGTTATTTAATGCCTGATCAGTGACTGCAAAACGCTGGGTTAAGTTTGAACTTTGAAATAACAGAAAGAGAAAAATTAAGGAATGAATATTTAGTATACGCATGGATACGTACATATATTTAGCATTTTGTGTATGCATGTGTAAGTTATAACATTTATGCTGCTGCTGGTACCCGGATAATGTATTGAGCTTATTATTGTATCAAAGTTACTAAAAAAGCTCAAATTTATTTCTTCGCGTAAATCAATTTTAAGGTTTACTAACTCAAAGCGCTTAAGGAAGCTGCTCGACACTAAAATTCTGTTCAATTTTATCGTGTCTCTTTTAAAGCTGCTATTATCGATTATCTTATCTGACTTGTATCTACATTCGACTACACCCTCAAATTCGAAAGTTATCGAAAAACAAGAACGATTTTTTTCGACGTAGTGGAAAAAAGGACTAGTCAATTTCAAAAGCTTTGCTTCTTTTCTATTCAACATCGTTTAAAATTTCAACAACGATGATAACTTTCGATTTTGAGGTTGTAATGAAATTTCTGAAAATGACAAAGTTATTTACTCAACCTGTGCTAGGTCACTTTGAAAGTATATTTAATTTTTGTTTGATTTTGTCACATAGTGTACGATTAACTGTACTGGGTCATACCATATCAATCCATGAACCTGAACACCTCAGAATTTCATGAAATTAAGTGTGAAAGTTGTTGTTAAATTGTTGTTGCCAATTTTTTTTTCAAATATTATAAGTATCGCAAAATGATATGGCTTTTTTAGAAGTTATCACATAAATCTGTTCGATTAAAATACGTCCGGTTCTCTTGGATGCAAAAATTATGATAAAGGATCAGCAGGAAAATTGTGCAACTTTTAGTTAATTTCTTCTTCACTTTTCCCCAGTACATGTGCCAACTACCACTTTTTGTCATATACAATGGTTATACAAGATTGTTGGGTTTAAGCTTTTCAAACGTGTTTATTTTTATTCGCAGGGAATTTTAATTAAAAAGTTTATTCAAACAATACGCATGGCAGAATTTTATTTCACACACTGTTACTTTATTTACTTTAACACTTTAATTCATGGTGGCTACTTCTTTGTAATCGTTGTTCACACTTTAACGTTTCACTAGATACTGACTTCCAGCTTCACCACCCAAGTCTTTTTATAGTAGTCGTCTAGTTTCTAGAAACTTTAAGAATTCGGTGGAATCCAGTGGATACTTCGTTAGCTATAAACATCTTTTCTATTGTTATTTTTATTATGATGTTTCTTAGTGTAACTACGGTGTACTTTGTTACTTATGGTTGTGGTTTCTTTGCATTGTTTTTTTTACTAATAATAATACTCCTGGAATTTTTCTTGACTTGTTGATGTTATATCGTTGTTGTTGTTCTGTGTGTATTTACTTTCCTGAAAAACTTGTCTGAGCTTATAGGTCTTGTGTTTTGTTGTTGTTACAGTGCACCGCTGTATATACAGTAGGTGCCAAATGTGGTTGCACTCTTTATTTCTGGAAGTTTCTGTACAGTGAGTGCCATAAGGATTCATACCACTCAATTCTTAAAGACAAGAATACTTGTTCGACATTATAATTATACCAATATCCATTACCTTCCGCCATTTGCAGTTATTTTTCAGCCTGGCGAGATGGCTCTCTCAACCCAACCTTAGTTAGTACATAAAGATTTTAAGACAACAAATTAGGTACTACATTGGCAATAATTAATGAACAATATTTTAGAGATAAGATTTAAATAAATGCAAATTTTGAGAGCATTTTTGAATGGTGTCCTGTTGTAAGTTCAGAGAATATTTTTACACTGAAACAGTTATTCAGAAATTTCTCAGACCATGTGATGCAGTTGTGGACATAGTGAAGAGAGACTTGTTGCAAGAGTAAGCTTACAACGCTTATATGACGGCCTCATTTTAACATCTATCGATCCTTATTTGAAAGGCAGTTAAAAACTTATCTGCCATTAATTTTCCTTCTCATACAAGATGAGTACTTCTGAGAAATTTCCAAATATCAGTTTCATTAAACACCCTTTTTTCTGAAATTGTAATTTAATTACGAACCCATTAGCGTCCCTCTCTGAAAATATGAGAAACACTTACTAAAAGTATAAGCTACTTATAGAACTATTTAAAAATAAATTCAAAATAGAAATTTTGATATGACCAAATTCAAAATTTTGAATTCGTTGTAGCGAAAAAACTGTTTTATACTTCATTTGAAACTGTTGTTTTACACATGATACTACTCAGATATCTCTAGCTCAATTAGGAGAAAAGATATGGTGATTTCAAAATATGTCAGTTACGTTTTTTGGCTAGTTTTGGGAAAATTTACTTATCCGTAATTTTGAAACAGTTTGAGATATTTGAAAAGAAGTTCCTTAATTTCATGCCAAATTTCGTCAAATTCTGAGGTGGTCAGGCCTTTGTGTTGGTATATTCTTATGTTCTTGGGAGATCTATGAGACCTTTGTTTTTGTGTTGTTCGTTTTATAATATATCTTTAATTGAATAAACTTACCGTTCTTTGCTGCCATTCGTAAAAATATAAAGTGCCACTTCCGATCGTTCTTGCTGAAGTCGTGTTACAACTTTACCCAAATCAGCCACCATTGCCACCTAAGAAAGTTTTGTTTTCTAATTATTGATCATACATATACTAATACATACACATACATACATATGTATACAGCACATACATATACGAAGTTGTAAATTATGAAATTTACTTATCTTCAATTTCAATATAAATTTAACAGTCATATACAATATTTTTCACTCAATATTAAAAAATTAGGTGAAAGTTTTTTAAATTCTTTTATTGACGTATTGTGTTGTGTTGAATGATGGTTGTAAACAAAAATTGACTGTAACAACGGCCTATAAAGGATTTGATATGAATTTTTTGCGATCCATGATACTTTGAAGCAATAACCAATTTAGATGAAAATATGCACGTGACTAATATTATATGCTGTTGTACGAAGATTGGCAAGTTAATACTGCGATGCACCATGATAGCTTTAAATAGTTATAAAAACTTTGTTCGATGAATGATGGTAGATAATGATTGAGCAATTCTCATGGTGATGTAAAACTGTATTTAGTTTTGTTTCTAATTATTGTGGAGAATAGTTTTTGCAAACAAAATATGCAAAAGTAAGTAAAGCAAATACCTTGTCGAGAACCTTAGTTCTTATAAGGGACCTCCTCAGATGCAATTCAAATCCATGAAAAGCCCACTTCAGTCTACACAATAATTTACAATACAATATAACCAAAGAACTTATTCCAGAGTAAGTCACTGTAGTTGTAGTACTAGAGAGTTAAACCAATCTGTTGGCTGAATGAAGAAGAACATCTAAGCAATGCTCATGGTGGCGGGCGGTAATAGGTTCATGTCTATGCTAGGAGTTTGGCTAAATAAGTCGCGCGGAAAGAAGTTAACACTCCCTTATAAAACTCGTTAATACACTGTGGAATAGCAAACGCTATGGATGCGTGCCATTCATCGCGGGACTTTTCTGAAGGGACTGCGGGTTTAATTGTCCAAGGAAGGAATCCTTTGTCTTGAAGTGGACGGATTAATGTCTAAAGGTACTCCTAAGGCGTTGGACTGTAAAATTCAGATATTGTCCAAAAATGAAGCCTCGCAAGAGGTTAAGAGGTCGTAGAAACTCCGGTGTTTGTTGATCAGTAAAACAATTCTGAAGATATGAACCAGTAAACCTCGCAAGGGGTGGTCTGGTAAGTCTCCAAACATATTCCGTAGTAAAAAGCTGACACGGTAGCGCACAGGGTGTGTGAATGTCCGGCACTAGTACAAGGCTTAGGACTACGGGCAAATACTTGTTAAATGTGAATGCCACGATGGAGCTAAGTCTAAAATGCTAGAAATTACAGGAGACTCCGTGGTGAAGAAGAAGGAAATCACTACAGTCAAGAGCAAAGGCTAGTGTTAATACTAGGTAAGGTAGTCGTAAATTACAAGCTGGTTGCCCAAAAACGATTCGGGTAAAGAAGGGGGCCGAAGAGGAACCCATAAAGTAAGCGGTATGCTTCGATATCCCCCTACATTAATAATAATAAGCAAGAGAGCTTCTCCGTGTTGTCATATAAAGAACTTTGGCATAAAGAGTTTCCTCGTCTTAATGAAAACTCTTATAGTAATCGCTGAAGGTCACAGACATTGCTATTGTTAAAGCCACTACGCGAACAGCAGCGTAACAATAATCACATTTGCGACAGTGTTCTACACACTTCCTCACCTTTTTTGAATAAGTCTTTTGCTAATGAAATGGCAAGCAAGTATTCTGTTGTTTCGTGATTTGATATTCCGATAGGGCGATTCGTTCTCGAACGAAAAATGACACTGAAGATGGCAAATAGCTGAAACCGACTTATTTCCAAACCAAACTTTATAAGGTATGACGAAAATTTTTTCCAAAAATCTACAAGAAGTCAGTTATTGATTTATCTGCATATGCCTAATACAGTTCCAAGCATGAGTAGAGTTTCCTGGCGTGCATACCACTGTCGCTCTCGATTATTCTGCGATCTGATGTAGACATAGTGTCTGCTATATAATAGTATTTTGGCCAGCCTTGCAGCTGCTTAGGAGGAGAAAGTTCCGGCTGCAGGAAGCTAATCTTCACATCGATTCCGTTCACATAGAAACCCCTATCCACTTCTTTATAAACCATCAGTGCTAACCTTAATTTGCACCTCTAGTTATCAAATCTAGCTATCAATCACAAGGCCACTTCTGGAAAGAATGGGGCAAATAGTAAGGCATTGGTGTACAGTAAGTATTGTTCTCATGAACATCGAAAACCAATAATATTAATATAATTAGATACATGCCAAACACTATTTGCAGTTTCCCCCTTATGCATTATTTTAAAAATCGAACATTGACCTCACTTCAAGTAAAACTGCAAGCTCACGCAGAAAATTGCTTCTACTTCTATTTAAAATCGAGTTATTGAATTTAATATGCAACTTGGTTGTAATACAACCGACATATAAAGTTAAAGTGTCGCTTTAACCTGGGAATTGTCCATAATATGTTATTTTCTATTTTTGAGTTCAGCTCTTGATAAATTGTATTTTGCCTGCTGCGTTTTATTGGACAAACGTGTTTAAATTGTCCTTTTTTCCAAACATTTTCTTCACCTTATTTTCACAAGAAACGGTTTTCTATTTTTTTTTTTATCAATGTCTGCAAATATTTATAGATACTCTATGAAGTTCTTTTTTGTATATTGCACTTTACTAATATTTGTTTAGAAGGGGAAAAATACAAAATGAACAATTACTCTTCAGCCAACCAACACACGAACACGAAACAGTCTTTCAAGAATAAAATGTTTAAAGGCTTTAAGCAGCAGATCGAGAAAAGAAATAGCAACAAGTTGAAAAATATTTATCACATTGAACTTTCTAATCGCAACAGAGGCGTATGTGTAATATTATTGATTTGCTATAGTACATTTTATATATGTACCAATTTACTATGGCAACAACTACAACAACAACACCAATAAGATGTGTAAATATGTGGGTGGTTTGGAGATATTTAATTGCCCTCTTGACTAGCCATCGTACATTTTGCGGTTCGCACAGGAATTTGGCTCGTGATGAACATCGCTGTTCATTATCTGTTCATGTTCAAACATTGTTGTCCAAATAGTTGTTCACACAATGCAGTTTTGGCATCATACAAACAAAATACACACAGGTAGAGTAAAAAATGTGCATGAATGCGCTCGTCTGTAAACCACCCGTAGAAAAACTATGCTCGACGGAATGTGTCCACAATCGGGATAATTGTGCGCAAATCGAGTCTGTAGGAAATGTGAATAAAGATTTGAATTTACGCGCTTACAAGGTTCAATTGACTCAAGCCTACTGACCATTTCAAGCGTCGTCAATACGCCGAATGGTTGGTTAAACAGACAAAAGTGAATGGTGATTTTACAAAGAAAATTATCTTGAGGGACGCGGCACACTTTCACGCCAGTAGATTCGTTAACAAACAGAATTGCCGCATTTGTGCGAATAAGAATCCACAAGTGATTCTTGGAAAGCCAATGCATCCACAAAGAGTGACTGTTTGGTGCGGTTTATGAGCTGGCGGCGTCATCGGCCCGTACTTTTCGAAAATGAGGTCGGCCAAGCACTTATCATAAATGGTGTTCGCTACCGCGAAATGATAACGGACTTCTTGAGACCAGAAATTGTTGATATGGACCTGGACGATATGTGGTTCCAACAGGATGGTTCCACTTGTTACACAGCCAACGAAACAATGGCTCTTTTGATCGAGAAATTCCCACGACGTGGCGATGTTAAATGGTCATCACGATCATGTGATTTGACAACGTTGGACTTCTTTCTTTGGGGAAATTTTCAAAAGCAAAAGTGTGCGTCAATAAACCAAAAACAACTCAAGAGCTAAAGGACGAGATAACGGCATTGAACCTCAATAATGGGTCAGAGACATTGAAAATATCGTCCATCGGAAAGGGGTATGCCATCGAAACCGTAGCAATCATTTGGCCGGTATTTTGGTACACACATAATTGCCATAGATCCTTCTGTCACAATAAAAAATATTAAAATAATTCTCTGAAAACTTTTTGTTTTATTTACAATTAACATCGTGCTAAAGTTTCTCAGCTTTTTTAAATATTAGTTTAGGAATTCTGTCACTTACCTGTGTTTCGATGTCAGCCACTTCGGCTCTGTAATCTAAAATTTCCTGTAATATGAGCGATGTCTGTACTATTAATGCCAATATTGGTATGAAAGGTAAAATTATCATCTGAAATATAATTTTCAGCTTTTAAATATTAATGGTTCTCTTTAGTTATATTAAAACACACATGAAATAAATATTTGACAAAAAAAAAATAATACAAAAAGGCCCAACTATTTTTAAAAGGTACTTCTTGGAGGTCAGATTTATTGTTTGCGCTAATTTTCTAAAGATCTTAAAAGGCAAGAAGTGTCCAAAACAAATAAATTAGAAATGTCATGCAGTAACCCGCGTACATTTCGTTTGTGATGTTCTAGCACATGACCCTATAAGCCAGCTTGGCAAACCATGGGATTAACTCAAACCACGCAAGCTGTTAGTATCATTCTTTAAAGCACGAACATTTATCGCGTAAAGATATGGTCAACTTTAATTCACTTTAAGTCAGGTGCGGATTCGGAGGGGCAGGGACATAAAAGAAAATTATCCCTCTCCCAAAACCATTAAAAATTAAGATTTTTCCATACAAAAAGTTTTGACATATTGAAGAATTGTTACTTGTACTTTCTCCCAAAAGCTTAAGCTGGATCCGCTCATGCTTTAGTTAAAATTTACCACTTACTCCAATCGTTGTTGCAGGGAACTTCATTAAAATATTAGTCGATTTTTAATTTATGAACGAAACTTATCTCGATTTCAAAACGCCAGGCTAAAAACGGAATGCCCCATTTCTTTTTTTTTTTTTTTTTTGCCTCAAAATTCAGAGTAGGGAGTATGATTCAAAAGAAATAAAATTCTCTATCGCCTGAATTGAAGTTAAGTAATGTGAAAGATGAAAACCGAAGAGATTCTTGGGGATAACAAAATGGATTCATTGTAATAACCCGGCGTGGAGTTAGGTGGTGAGTAAAGGGATATCCCCCCATAAAAAAATATCTATATATTGAAAAGAAAATGTTAACAATATTTTGTTTCCTTTAAATACAATATTTATCGGGCATAAAGAAATCCAATATTCAACCCACTGTCGTTGTGGCGCTTACGACATACACACATGTTTTTCTTTCCACTAATTTTGATTTAACATCTGTG
This sequence comes from Phania funesta, assembly GCA_963932375.1. Classification (NCBI taxonomy): domain Eukaryota; kingdom Metazoa; phylum Arthropoda; class Insecta; order Diptera; family Tachinidae; genus Phania; species Phania funesta. The sequence continues at coordinate 89,426,033 of OZ010654.1, read as the reverse complement.
CACTAAGTAGGCGACAGCAACTTACTTGCTGCCCTCAATTGACTTACAGATGTTTTAGTGTCAGTTACAATTTGCATAATTCTGTCTAATATTGTGCTAAAAACAATGCAATAATTACCTGCATTAATTGTATACGACGTCCAGTTTTTATTGCCGGATTACGTGCTGCAGCACTGCAACACTTACCACCAACTGTCGTCGATATGTCCTCCGAACTAATCGAGTGAATAGACATTTTATCTAGTTGCTGGTGTGGCAATTGCAGGTGCTGTTTTGGTGAAGGGTCTTGCTGGTAATGGTGTTGCAATTGCAGATGATGATTGTGCAAATGATGATTGCGTGCTGTTGTTGCTGTTGTGACATTAAGTTTATTTTGTGCCATGTCCTTGCAATTATTTGCTGGCATATTAAAGCATTTTATATGCGTATCATTCAATGCGTTCGTATGGTCTCCTTGTGTTGTAGTCGTTGTTGTTGTTGTTGACAATGTTGTTGTGGTTGTTATTGCTGCTTTTGTTGTTGGAGAAGTTGTTGTCGACGACGATGTTTTTATCATTGATGTTATCTTCTTCATTGTGGTAGGTGTAAATGAATGGACTGTCAAATTATTTAGCAAACATATCGATATCAATAAAATTCTTATTAAATAAAACAATTGTTCTAAATGTCATGTCATGTGTTTTATTCATTTGATCATTTAGCATATTGGCAGGTGTGTGCCTGCATGCATGTATGTAGCATATTGAGGGTGTCCCATAAAACAACGTTAAGCCGAAAGTGTGTGATTGGTCAGGCAGTTAATGCGGCGAGAAAAATTAAAAAATCTATGTCACGTATCTCGAAGGTCATTGACATTCGAATAATTATAAGTTTGACACGCTACAATGATCTTTCTACAAATAAAGGTCAAAAATGCATACTGCCAATTATAATTTGGAACCAAATAATTGTTAGAAATCAATTCTATGTAGAAACAATATGTTTTCGCAGTTAAAAAACTTGTACGAAGTGTTAAATCATTTTAAAATTAGAGTCGAAAGTGCCAATTTTCGGCGTCACTTACTAAAATTTTGTAGTAAATTTTTTTCATTACGGTCGGTTAAAGTTAGGTTACGTTAGGTAATCACGTCGTCTGCACCGCAGGCCGACATGGGCCTAAAGAAATTCAGGGAAATTAAAGAAGTGTCACTAAGTCTATGCCGATATGGAGTCACTGCTAAACCAGCGACTGCTCCTAATGAAGGAATTGATTCCCTGCAGTCCAATCTCCGATATTTCGGAAAGGCTGCCAAACGACCTCCGCCTGAGATGAGTCAGGCGTTTGTCCTCCAAGGCAGGTGATATATCGTTTCCTCTTTTTCTTCATTTTGACAACGTCTACAGTAGTCATTTGCAGGCACCATAATTTATTTTGCATGACTGTTGAATTTGCAATGTTTGGTAAGGTAATCGTTGCAACGATGTCCTTTAATTGTGTCTTTTGAAAACTTAGCAGAGCTCTAGTTAGAGCCCTGTCCAAACTTAACCAGGTTAGCCTAGTGATACTGCATGTGAGGTATTCCAACCATCTAGCCTTAGCGATGTTATATATCGTATTATGTATATGCCTCTTGCAAGTTAAAGTTGGTTGTAGTAATAATTTTGAAAACATGACTTGGTAAAAGAGGTATTTTTTCGTGAGAATCACGTCACTGCCATTTACAAAATGGTTACTCGCAATAATATAAGAAAAAAAAAGAAAAGCATTTGTAGAAAGATCTTTGCAGGTTGTCCAAACTCAGATATTTTTTCGAATAAGAATGATCTTCAAAATAGGTGCCCTATCACCCACTATCGGTTTGACATTGATCTATGGGACACCCTGTATAAAGTAAGCAGTTAAGTCAATTGTGCATTTTTCCTGCTATTGTATAAATATTAATAATTATTACTTGCGCGTACATGTGTGCGCGTGATAAAATAAATTGGGTGTGAAATATGACAGAATTGTAATTAATTTTAAATATAAGGGAAGGTAAAGTTGTGTAAGCTTTTAATATTTGATTAAAGGATGAAATAAATAAATATAGAAATTATTTGAATTATCGACTTAACATGAAGTTAAAGGGACTGATAAATCACTACATAAAATATATGTAAATAAATTTGGGTTCCGTACAAGGTCCATTGCATTTACTAGGTACAAGTATTGCCCAGCTGACTTTTCTTTGTTAGTGCCAGTAAATTCTTACAATTTTGGAGTCAGATTTATAAGAAAACAATTTTGCTACAGGTAATATTAATAATATTAATTTTTGTAAAATATTAAACCTAAAGAGAGAAATATATTTAAAGTATGTGTGTATAAAAAAAACTAAATTTCTATAACGAAAAAAACATTTTTTTTCCATAATTCTTTCTCATATTGGAAAGTTACAAAAAATGTTGCCAAGCTAGCAAGTTGCCGAGAACTGGGATGGTATGGTACATATGAAGAACTTGGTCCTCATTTTTATCTCACTATTTTTTATGGCTGAAATTTTTGGATAGGAACTTGGCCTTATTTTCACATTTAAGTATTTATGCGGATCTGAGTTCTCCTTTAATTTAAAGCTTCCAGACAGACGGTTTGGTTATATAAAATTTCAGCTCTCTATCTATACTGGAAATGCTCCATGCAATTAGGAGGGAACCCTAGTCAGCCCAGATAAAAAGTGTCCGTTTTAAAAATTTTTTTATTTACTAATTCCCCAAGGCCTACCTATATATCGAACTTCGGCTCTACATATAAATAAGGGGGAACCTTAGCCCCTCCAGATAAAAAGTGCCCGTGTTCAGACTTTTCTGTTTACTTGTACCCTAAGGCCCACCTATATACAAGCTCTCTAGCTACAGTGGAAGCGCCCCATAATATTGATAAGTAAGTGAGTCAGTGAATATGTTCTAAAATATACACTTTTTACAACCTTCATATCTCCGGGGAAGCTGTTTATACTATGGCCTATGAGGTTACCTATACGTAGAAACCTTATGTTTCAAGTTTTATTATTTTATGCTTAAAAGAAGCAAAGTTATGAGGGGGTTAAAAATAGCGCGAATGGATTCGTGTACACACTGTGGGCTTTAGCCTTACTGGAAAGTGCGAAAAACACATGCATCCCATGTACGCAATGAAAGTATGATTTGATTTTCGGGCAGGGTCGTTGATATACATATATATTTGGTTAGAATTTTCTTTATCTCTTGTGAAATTTTGGTTTAGAGAGTTTAAAGCGCCAAACTCACGGTACTCTCAACACCGGGCAAATATAATGCGTCCTCCAACGTCCCCATGCGCAACACACTGTTGCACAAGAGTGGCAATTTGAAATCATGTATTTAGGCGTGATCTCCCTCTTGGTGAGTAGCGGAGCCTATCTACAACTCATACCATTTTATGTGCCACGGCACCCGGTTGCAATGCAACTCCACATCAAGCTCACGCTATACCCGCGATTCGGGCTTATGCCAAAATCACCCCAATACCCTGCGAAGGGCCGCATCACAATAAGGCTGAAACTGAAGTTACAAGTGTCCCGTCAGACCTCGTAGCCGAAGCTACTACCAGTTGGACTCCAAATAGTCCGGGACTGGTGGCCCACAGCAAACGTCAGAAACAGAAATCATCTCAGCAGCAGTGGTTTCAGCAGTAGTCGTCAACTTTTACCCATCAGCAGATACAGCAATGATGGTTGGTGGCTATTCTACAGATTGGGTCCAGGTACAGCCTTGCAGGATAGTGGAGGTCTCGTTCTCCTTGTAGAAAATACTTTATAAACGAAAAGGCTCAACTTTCCATATATCCGCTCGTTCCCTAATGCCTTACTAAAATCCCAACCCTACCCAGTATGGATCATTCCCATATAACCTAAATCACAAATGTCACTAAGGCATTTTTTTGCCATGTTGAAATTATTCAAATGTTTGGCACAACAATATTTTATTGTAGAGACCATAACAGAGTTGTCGTGACAAGCCTACAACCATGTTTATTTTTCGTGTGGCTGCTATTTGGGCAGCTGTTATCAGCAACAGAAATTCTTTTTTTGCAAATGACCACACAGCCCAAAGACTTTTACAGGGAAAAAGCTCGTGAACTTCGCAATCTTTGTTATATTAAGAACAAGTGTAAGCTCGCAAATCTTCTGTGGAAACTTTTAGAATAAACGTTAATAATTTTGTTCAATAATTTACGATGATAACTGTTGGCTACTTTGCTGTCAATTTTATAATTTTATTCTATCAGATAAATATATTCATTGTAATTTAAGGCATCCATCAACATTTTCCTTTCCCTGTAACAGGGATAAATGCAAATATAAATATTCTTAATGCATCATTCTACGCTCATGACGCGATGGTCAAAGTTGGGTGTGTTAATAAATACTTACGGTTTTTATACGTTGTATGGTTTTTTCATGTTTATTGATTAAAAATTAAATAGCGTTGACAAATTGCCCATCAACTACGAGTATGTATATGAAGTGCGAAATATACGGTTTTGTTGGCTTTTCTTTTAAATGAAAACATACAAAGACAATAATTATCTATTTGTCATCATATTCGATCACATTGTATTTCCGTACAGGCAAATTTTAATTCCAGCATTTTTATGTGAAACAAAAATAAATAAACGTATTGGGATTTTTGCATATAAGAGCAGAAGGCTTGTATGATGGATGAAAGAGGTTTTGGTTCATTTGGGTTTTATTGGCTAAACATCATACGTGTTTGTATTGCGAGGCTATCCCACTTCTAGGAGCCACGTCTAAAATCTGCCAAACGACCTATGGCTTCATATAGAAAGTAAAAACTCCTCAACTCTACTCCTAGAGTTTTCTTAACCCAAAAAATATCAAGGTCGATTATAGATAACAACTACGTGGAAAGTTGTCCGAAAATATATTACAGATGGTAATTCGCAGCTATAAGTTTTCAGTTGCTAAATAGTAAGATTTCTGGGAACCAACTCTTTTTGGTTGTCAGTAGGCAATTCAACTGAGTTATATATAGTACTCCTCCAATTAATATTGTTATTTCGTGTAATCGGAAAATCAAAAATTTATTATGTCGCAAATGAGTCAGTTTTCATTCAATCGTTTTTTTTACTTTGTCTGCTAATATCTTAAAACGACTGTAAGTGTTTAATGGAATACCACTAAAACCTGTAACTCGCCTGAAGTCCAACCATTAATGAATGCAATAATGAGCCACAAAACATCCGAAGGCGGAACAACAAAATAGGCTTGATTGTCTTTAAGCGATAATGACAATAACGCGCAAGTATTTCCCCTACCCCAGGCAACTTTACGCCTTATTTGGCTCTTATTGGCAATCCACCAAAAAACAACACTATCAGCTTTGTTACAATTGGCATCACAACCACTGCCGACAATAAGTTTTCATACATTTTGTACGCAACACAAAATAAAAAGCCGCCAGAATAAAATCTATTTTATTTTTTGTTCTTGATTTGAGAGAGAGAGAGAACGAAAAATGACACTGAAGATGACACATAGCCGAAACCGATTTGTCACCAAACCAAACTTGAGAAGGGATGACGGAAACTCGTTCAAAAAATCTATTTTATTTTTCTTACTTTCTTTTCCGATTTGATTTGATTGTCGAGAGACGTATAGAATTGTAATTGGGCTGTAAGTAATATTTTTATTGTGGCAACATTTCTTTTGCAATTTTTGTAGCACAATAAATTATTTTAAAATATTGATAATATTTTGCTTAGCCAGTGGTCCAAATTTTCTCTTCTTAGAAAAAATACCTTTATATGTTTTTTTTTCATGGGCCATCGTATCATTGTATATATAAAAAACTATTGCTTCGAGTGATTAATTTTATTAGTTAATAAAAAAGGAATTAGTTCTTTAAATAGCAAAACAATATTTGCTCTACGACTTTTTCATATTTGGCCTACGCAAAATTTTAACATTTATTATTAATTAAAAAAGAATATCGCTAATTAGACCCCCCCGCAACTAAAAATGTGATTTTTCAATGTTCCAGAATATTGTTTAAAAAGATTTATTCTTAATTTTATCTAAGCATACCAAGTTCGAAAAATTTCATATAATGGCAAATTTTTACAATTTTCTAGCAACTAATTGTTTAGCGCCACCTTGCAGCGACTGTTTGAATCAAGTGACGAAGCAATAAAGAAGATAATTTTACAGCCGTTCCAGAAAAGTTTCATATATGAAAATCCTATAAATAATATGCAACTAGAGGCAAAAGTAATTAAGAAGGATTTTTTTCTGTCTTATTTTTATCACTTTGTGTGTACAAAGTTATCGAAAACTCGTGCCATAAAATGCAAGTGTGGCAACGTTGTTTGCATATATGCCATATATGGCATTATTGGTCTAAATAAAGTAACGCCAATAAATTGTGAATAAAATCATAACTTGTTCATCGATTTCGGTGAAATAAGACTCGTTTTATTTGCAACATATTTACCTTAATTTTTTTTAGAATAGGAACATTAGTTTTTTAAGGATACAAATTAAATTAAATACAAAATCATTTATTTTTGCCAAAGTTTCAGGAAGAACTCCGAAACAGTTGAACCGATTGTAAAATGATATTAGCAAAACTTTAAAGTAATTTTATTAGAAATTGTTGGATTTGTTTTGTAAATGGCACGAGAATGTCGTTTAAGACATAAATATCTAAAATTATCAAATTCCGCTTTACGATGTAAAGCTCATTGTTACCGAATTACTCTACCACTAAGCGGATTACCAGAATTGCAAATATGGGAGGCCTTTACGAGTGTGCAAAATTTTAGGGCCAAATTTCGAAATATAAAATATATAGAAATATATAGAATTTTTCATTTTTATGTTATTCTTTCTACAATTTGTTTTCTCTAAGTGTACTGACACATTTTTTATATAGTGGATGATAACAGTAGCTATTAGAAAAATACAGCGCAGAATTCGTATACGGTTGAAAAAAGTGGCATTGGCGAAACACTCTGCATTTCACATACCGTGAAATTCATGTCCAACCTATATTGTACATGATGTAGCCCAATATATCTCTGATATAATATTATTTTGGCATCTTTAGATATGCGATAAAAAAAATATGTTTTTTGGATTTGCTACGTCGCAATAATAATTCTAGAAACGCGATTATAAATACTTCGATTTTATAAATGCGCACGGTAGTATATTTACACGCAGCCATTTGCGCTGTTTTACCCCTTCCTCAACCTTATAGGTCGAGTTTAAAAATTTTACCATAAAAGCTTCCCGAGATATGAAGGTGTAAAAGTGCATATTTCGGTACCTATTCACTAACTCACACGTCGATATTATTGGTTATTTTCACTATATCTAGAGAGCTGAAATTCGGTATAGAGGTATTTCTGGGAGCATAACTAAACAGAAAAATCGGAAAACGAGAGTTTTTTACATACGGCCTTTTTGTATAGTCCACTACCACTATAGCTAGAGAGTTGAAATTTGTTATCCAAGTAAACAGAAAACTTTTTATATAGAGGGACTAGGGTGCCCCCCAGGGTGCCCCCTTATTTTTATGGGATACTTCCACTATTGCTAAAGACCTGAAATTTGGTATAGAGAGAGGTCTTGGGAAATAAATAATCAGACAAATCTGAAATCGGACATTTTTATCTAGGGGGACGAGGTTATACCTTATCTATATGGAGGCAGAGAGTTGAAATTTTATATAACCCAACCGTCTTTAAGATTTAAGTTAAAAGAAGTTTTATACATACCTACATTAACAAAACAACAACAACAAAAAAATTGAAGAAAAGAATTCAGATCCGCTCAAAAACATAAATGTGAAAATAAATTCAAGTTCCTATTCAAAAGTTTCGGCCGTTAAAAGTACTGAGATCAAAATGAAGACCAAGTTATTCTTATGTACCATTCCATTTCTAGCCAAAGCTTAGAAAAATTGTTTTTTAACTTTCTAATGTGGGAAAGGATTATAAAAAAATGTTACCAAGCTGGCAGTTTGCCTAAAAATGGGATGGCATTGTACATTTCAAATTCTTGGGCCTAATTTTGATCTCAGTACTTTTAACGGGTAAATTTTTTGGATAGGATCTTGGCCTTTGTGATTTTGTGCCGATAGAATTGTATGTGGCACCTGGAATATGCAAATAAATATTTGCACGATTTTAATGAAGTTATCGAAAGTTACAGGAATTAAATTAAACAGATTCTATTTTACATTTTCAGTAAATTTAATTTAATATTTAAATATAAGGACAAGTAAAAGTAGCTGTTTTGGAGAAAAGTAGTACCTTTTAATTAAAACAAATACGAGTACATATATTTTTTGGTAGCATTCGAAAATTTGTTTATGAAGTGTATTGAATAAAATTATTACTGTTTCACCAGCAAAGCCAAAAACGCACTTTCCCCCTTATTGTCAGGGCACACAGCTAATTTATTGCGAATAAAAAGTAAACTATTTGACGCGCAGTACGACTATAAATAATGAAGATTTTCTTTAACATTTTATAGCATTTTATTATATTTGACAAGTGGCATAAAATATGATAATGTCAGCAAAGGACCAACCTGTTTGAAATAAATTATTTAAATTAAAAATATTTTCGTTAAAAATACATTAGGTAAATTAAATTATTACTTCACTTTTTAACTAAAAAGAATTGAGTTACAGGGAGACGTGCAGATTTAAAGAAAAAGTTTGTTTTTTATGCTGGACAGGTGAAAAATATTTAACTATGAAAAATTATTCTTAAAATTGGAAATGTTGTTTACAGTAAAATCAGGCAGATATTTTTGGAATAAGAATGTTTTGCCTTATTTTCCTTTTCTGAAACGTGTGAAACATGTCCTCCCAAAAAGTAATTTTTGTTACAAAAGTTTCCTGCCTGTTTACCTTAACGACTTAATTCTATTAGCTTAAGATTTACAACTGTTTTAGAAACTAAGTTTTACACGGATTTTGTTGGCCAAGGGAAGAATCCGGATAAGGTGGACAAGACTTCCCGCGAGGAGTAAACGGGTCAATCTGTAAAGGTATTTCTAAGGCGATGGACAGTGAGATTCTGAGAGGGATGGACAATGAAGCCTCGCAAGAGGTGAAAAGGTTAATCTCTGTAGGAACTCCGGTGTTTATTGACCAATGGAGGAGTTCTGAATAAATGGACAAGAAAACCTCGCAAGGGGTGAGTATCGAAAGATACTTCTGCGGAAGAGGCTTATACGGTACCGCACATTGTGTGGGAATGTCCAGCACTGGCTCACATAAGGCTTAGGTCCACGGGCAAGTACTTGTTAAATGTGAATACTATAATGGACCTAAGCCTTGGTTAAATGCTAGCAATTACCAAGAGACTCCGTCGACACTATAGTCGACAGTAAGGGCTATTGGTAGCACGAGACTTGAATGAGAGTAATGTAGTCATAAATTACAAATCGGTTGCCTAAAATCAATTGGAGGAAAGAATGGGGTCGAAAAGGGACCCATAATGTTAGCGGTCTGCTTCGATATTCCCCCTACATAATAAAAAAACTTTTACACATCAAACATGTGCCCTAAATTTGTTTTCCCATATTTGCCCAACATTTTTTCAAAGCAAACAAACAAAATTTCTTAATTTTTGTTTGTTCAAACACCCGTAAAATGTTGTCAAATAAAATATGGGAAAACATGTTTTACCTGCGGTCACATTTAATCAAATTGCCAAACAAATAAATTTAAATCAACTTCTTCACCGAAAATTATAAAATTAAATACTGTGGAGCAGCGTAAAGCATTTTTTGTGAAGAATGAAAAATTAAAGGAAGGGGAACGGAAAGAGGGAAAAGTGAAATTGTGCTATTTGAAAATTGAAACCTAAGATACTTTTGTAATAAAATTTAAAATTAGTGTCACCACTTATAACTCCATGATTCCTTAATTTGCTGTAGTACGTCAGAATTTAAAAAAAATTAAAGGCAATAATCTGGAAACTGTAGCAGATAGCGAGTAGAAATGTTTACAGGGTGTATAATTTTATATTTTATAGCCGAAATTTTAATATTCATATTTTAACTTTTTCTGATTTCTTGTTGTAGAACTGCACACATTCTGAAAAAATTTCTTTGAACACGGTCATAGGTTTATAGATCTTGTGAATACGGAATACAGTGTAATAAAAGAGACAACAAAATTCCTCCTTCCGAACACGTTTGGTATTATGTTTGCAATGCTCCGAGTAATGCGAACACAAATTATGCATGAACTAATACAAATTAGACAAATAACCATTAAGTGCTGTGTATTTGTCTTAGCTAATTACTTTCGATTTATAAAATAAAAACATTTTCTATTAACCTTAAATTGGAAAAGTAGAAAAAATAATTTTAATACTTTTATAAGTATAATTTTTGTACTTTTCATATTTGCAAAAAGTAGTTTAAATTAAAAGTTTTTACGAAGTTTGCTAATATATTATTTTTTTAACTTGATTCTTGATTTGATATTTCGACAGGGTGATTTGATGCTTATTTTAGGAACGAATTTCCGTCATCTCTTGTCAAGTTTGTTTTGAGACAAACTACTTTCGGCTATGTGCTAGTAGCAATGTCATGTTTCTTTCTCAGAACGACACTGAAAGACGGCACATAGCCGAAAACGGTTGTCTTCAAACCAAACTTGACAGGGGATGATCGACTTTTTTTACTTATTTTATACAAGTTTCTCATTTATAATCAATATATATTAATATTTTTTCGTTTCATTTATATCTAGCTGATTTGTTTTCCTCTGTTTGATCTTTCAAAAATTTTGTTAGTTCAAATAATTATTTGCCTATAATGTGGTCACGCTATGTTCACATTCGAGAGATTGGTTTAATAAATGATCCAGAGTGTCGCAGTGCCGGTCGGTGAACCAGATCGAATGCTCTTTGTTATTACTTGCGATTTTGTATTATTTTATTGTAACTGTAAAATAATTTATTCCATTTTCCTACCCAATAATTTCGCTGACGTACGAGTATAAAGATATACAAAAAACATGCTACTCATTATAAAAACCGAATATATATAAATTATCGTCTTGAAACAAAACTTAACGAAACTTTATATACCGGCAGGGTGTTTTGCTGTAGAGTTTGGAACGAATTTCCGTTATCCCCTGTTAAGTTTGGTTTGGGGACAAACGGGTTTCGGCTATGTGCCATCTTTGGTGCCATTTTTCGAAAAATGGTTTGTCTCCAAACTAAGCTTGACAAGGGTTGACGGAAATACGTTTCAAAAATCCATGTCATAAAATTATATATCCTCTGTAAATTTCTGCTCCCTAATTGCTACGGTTCCCAAGATATTGGTCTTAACAATTTGAAACTAAAATATTGAACTCTTCGAAATTCTGACTTGCTACAGTAATATAAATCGCCGAGACACGCATAATTCTTTTCGAAATTTCTTTTGAAATTTCTTTTCAATGCAAAACACTTGCTTTTATATTTTGCTTTTATGATTTTATATTCCCACGGGTTGATTTGTCAAGTCATTTTTCGGTCAGAACGAAATAAAATTGAAATTTTTATATTTCCCTTTAAAAAGTCTTTTTTTTGCTCAAAACTTCAGAATTGTGGCAAACATTTTTTGTCTAAAAATATTTGCTTTTGTGTTTCTTTACGACCTTTGAGTTTATTGACTGGCTAACAGTGTAATTTTGCCCTGTTCAAACATCATACGGTGTTATTTTGTTAAATTAAAATTCTTGTCGTAATTCCGGGTCATTATATCGGAAAAACACTACCTAGTTGAATGAACTTTTTTTTATTATTTCAAACAGTGTGATAGCCGTATCACTGCGGCGGTGGAGATAATGGTTTTATTTTTGCACTCAGCAGTTATAAACTAATAAAATTATTTTATTAATTCTCTACATATACTCTCATTTTTTCTAAAAACTCTCGCTTTTTGGGCAGTTACTCTTAAAGTGACCGCTCCTAAGACAGGCTTTTAAAGAAAGTTAGGGATTTCAGAACATGGCTCTTGACTCGCAGTCAATTAAGGATTACAGAAAAATGTTAATAGAAATTTTAATATTTTGCTGTTAACATGCGGGTTAGTTCCACTTAAATTAGATTATGTTGCCTTAACTAAATTAATCTATATCCTTTTAAATTTTAAAGAGAAATATTCAAAGCTTTATTTTCTAAAATTCGTTCGAAAATGTTGAATTTAAATTTCTCAAAAATTTAACACATCTCATGACTTACACAACACCACAATTAGTTTTATTTTAAGCTCGACTTGTTAAGTTTAGCAAAATAATTTTTTTAATATTCAACATTAACTTCAATTTATGGGTTGGTTGTTCCTTCGATTTTATATACGTGTTTTTTTAAGATTAATGGTTGTCGATTAAATTTTAGCTTTGATTACGGATCAACGATTTACTTATGACTTTTTTTCTCTCTATTTTCGGTAATTCATTTGTTCATTATTATTCAATGAATGTTATTTTCAATTACACTTGAACTTGAAGTTCAGGTTGAAAACATTTTTCTTTTAAAATATAACCGAAACTTTCGTTCACTACGAACCGTTCACATTTAGCGCTGTCAACAAACTGAGCCTGAACCTGTTGAGTTTCCTGTGTTTATAGACAAAATAGCACAACAACTAGCAGGAAAATGAATAAATTCCCACTCGCTGGCTGTCAGTGACTAACGAAAGGTGTATGAAAATACAGGCAAAATTATAGGAAAGGATACGAATTCGCACAAGCAAGCAAATACAAAAGTAAATAGATGTATGAGCTCACGCATACGCTTACAAATCTAAGCACAATGATAGCATTAGACAAACACTTGTATGCAAAGGTTAACATCCCTTACTAACCCATGAAAACTCACGATATAGCGTTACCAGTGTTGCAATGCAAACGCGTTAAATTGCTCCCGAAAAAAATGTAAAAAAGGTTAAATTAATTTTAATTAAAAATTTTAGCTTTTATTTGTATTTTAATAATAACTAAATTAAAAAGCAGTTTCAAGCTACTATCAAAACAATGAGTACAAGTTTTTTTTTTAATGAATAAAAAAAACATAAAAAATCGTATAATACAGTCAGTGAAATAATTATAAGTGCAAAATTGCTTTTCTCCGTATCGTATGTTCTACAAAAAACTACGATTACAAAAGTGGAACTTGGTCTAAATGTGACTAAACAACGTGTGCATCAAATAATAAGACAAAATTTAGACCTTAAACATGAGAGTCGAAATCTAAGAAATATCACTAAAATGCACTTAATTGCATTTTATGAAAAGTATAACTTTTGCGCAGAGGGACTCAAATCTGTGATCTCCAGTAAGGAAAAAAAAATATTTAAATGGTCTAGATGGTCCTCACAAGTACCGGGGGACGGGAAACGTGCCATAAAAACGTTCATGATGGGGGATCACTCTTATTATGGACGACATTTTCATCAAAAGGCAAGATAAAAATATTCTTTTCGCCAGTCAAAATGAAGGGGAGATCTACATAGATTTATTAGAAAACTAACACTTTAATTTTGTTGGTGATTTGCATATCGATGAATAAATTTTTCAGCAGGATAATGCAGCGAATTATGTTGTCTACGTTAACCGCAAACCTCAATCCCATTAAGGATCTTTCTATCAAAATACATTTAAAAAATTGTGCAATTAAACAAGAATTGCTTGACATATTAAATGTATGGTAAATTGAGCCTAATTAAGGCCTTAATTGCGTAATTTTCTTAATTGCACTATTAAGGCACTTGTGTGAACATACTATAAAAGCCTGATTTGCATTGTTGCACAAGTAATATGATTTGTCAAATATTTTTGTCGAATACCACAAGTGGTATACTGTAAACGTAATATTGTCAAAAACTGTTCAACATTAAGAAAGAATACGGATAAGAATTTAGCAGTCTCTTTATTTTTTTAGTCACAAGATCAAGTTATTTCGTTAAATAAGAGGTGTGTTTTAAGGTATACATTTGCATCTACATGTTTAGAAAAGCAAAATAAAAATGTTATTCGCGCAATTCTTTATCTGGAAAAGAGTGATGTGTATATTTGGGGCAAATTTTTAAGAAAACTAGTAAAAAATTATAAGTTTATGTACATATATATAATTGCTTTCCTATCAGCATTTCTTTTATTAACTATTCTACTTAATTCTGCAATGTAGTATAGTCTAATCATTTAAAAATTACAACATATTATTATACTCTTTTATATTAAAAATAATTATATTGAGCTAATTTTTTTTATCCCAACTCATTTTATTCTAAAATAATGCAATTTGTTGTTGAGCGTGGGTAAGCTACTCTCTATGCGTATTTCATTGGTTGCATAGGCCAACGCGTCAGGAAACCTTTACCCAACCTTTTAGAAAACCCCAAACGTCTTATGCTCAACATTGCTTATACCAAATGAGAAATCCAAAAAAAGTCAAGATAGGTTTTTATTATCTTTTTTTTAATACTTTTTATATATAATTATTTTTTTGGCTTCTACAAAATGTAGTCCACATATGGTTTAAAGAGTACTACTATCTCCGGTGTAACAAAATCAATGTATATTTTCCATACCTGATGGTAATAATTAAATTTAAAAAAGGGAAGTATGGCAACCTTTAATCATAACATTTCTAATAGTAGTTGCATACCTCCCAAGCAAATGGCCATCACTTTCGTAAATGGCAACTTGCGTTACTATGTATTTTAAAATTTAGTTATGGCAATACTATTTATTATTAAACAGCTGAACTGAAATCCACTTGTTGCTATTGAAATTGTACATTTCTTTGCTGCAACAAATAAAATTAAATTTAGTGGCTGGAATAATTGAAAGAAATGAAGAAAGTATTAGTGACTGGAGGTACTGGTTTGGTAGGCAAAGCTTTAGCTGCCGTTATTAAAGAAGAAAATCCTACAAATGAGGAATGGGTTTTCGCCGGCTCTAAGGACGCCGACTTGACGTGAGTCTCCTACTAGTTTAATAAAATTTTAATGCATTTGCATATTTAATGCGTTTTTCTTTGTTTTAAAGTAATTTGGAGGCAACTAGAACATTGTTTGGCAAGGTTGAACCTACTCATGTTATACATTTGGCAGCGATGGTTGGTGGCTTGTTTCACAACATGAACAACAACTTGGACTTTTTGGTAAGGACATACCTATATGAGTTTCTTTATTTCCTTGTTTGTTGTATGCTGAACATTTTAGCGTGTTAATTTACAAATTAATGATAACGTCTTACAATCTGCTAATGAACTTGGTTGCCTTAAAGTTGTATCTTGTCTAAGTACTTGTATATTCCCTGATAAAACGTCTTATCCAATTGACGAAACAATGGTACATAATGGACCCCCACATCCTTCTAACTATGGTTATTCGTATGCCAAACGTTTAATTGACATACAAAATCATGCATATCATGATAAATACGGTAGAATGTTCACCTCCGTTATACCCTGCAATATATTCGGTCCGCACGACAATTATCAACCTGAAGTAAGTCATGTCATACCCGGCATGATCTATCGCATGCATAAACTTATAAATGAAAATAAAGACTTGGCAGAAACTGAAAAGGTATTTATGGTTTACGGTTCTGGCAAACCAAAGAGGCAATTTATTTACTCTTTAGACTTGGCTAAATTAATGATATGGGTTTTGCGCGAATACAACAGTGTTGAACCCATTATATTGAGTGTTGATGAGGCTCAAGAAGTAACCATTTACGAAGTGGCTGAGGCCATTGCTAAAGCTTTCGATTTTAAAGGTCAACTACAATGTGATACTACTAAAGCAGATGGCCAATATAAGAAAACAGCATCAAATCAAAAATTACGTTCTCTTCTGCCGAATTTTGTGTTTACTAATTTTGATACAGCCATCCAGACATCGGTGAAATGGTATATTAATCATTATGAGGAGGCTAGGAAGTAAATAACACAAAAGGTAAGTTATTTTTTTAAGTATTTAATATGCAAATTACTCATAAAATAAAGTAATGTCTTTATCTAAACAAGCAAAATAATAAATATAAAAATTATTGAGTGTGTTAACCAGAGGTGTAGCATAAGGTTGTGGTGTAGGCTGAATTATATCTTATTCCAACCAGTTTTTTTTAATTTTTTCAATCAAATTCCAAAACTTCTAAGTAAAATACATAGTTTTTTCTCTTAATTTTCCAATATACTGGTACAGGTAATTGAAACACTTCAAGATATCAATTTATTTATTTAAAAATAGTTTTTATTAAAAAAATTAAAATTAAATTAGAATCTTAATTTAGAAAGTTTATTTTTTTATTTCTTTTACATTTTCAATAAGGCATAAATAATTATACAATTATTTTATATTTTATACAATTGTTTAATGTTTTTATAATGAAATTATGAAAATATAGTAAATGTTTAAATTAAAAGCAAAATAAGAAATACAGAAGAAGTAAATAAAAAATACAAAACAAAAAAGAAAAGAACTTAAACTAAGAACAAACAATAATCTCAATTTTTTAATATAATTGCGGTAAAAATTTAATTATTTTTATACGTATGTATGTATATATTTTAAGCTAATTTCATTAAAGATCTTTGTTTAAATTTCGTTTTGTAGGTTTTTTAAAATTTTGTTTAAAGAAAGATAAAAGCAAGTAAAGGATCTTCAATTAAAATAACAAAGAAAACATTTAGAAACTTCATTATTGGAAAAGGAAAAAAAATATTTTTTTATATTAATTTTCAAAAGGATGATAAAAACAAAGATCTAAAGGCAGGTTTGTGTTTGCGTAGGGTGAGTGTGTTTAATATTTTTTTTAATGATTTTAAAGATTATAGACAAAAGAGATGGCAATAGATCTATGGATAGATCATTAAGGAAGAAGTGCTTAAGTGTGACTGTCGTTTTACTTTAAAGTAGATTTTTAAAAATATGATTTGCTTTTTAAGATGGGCTATTATTACGTTTGGAAAAAAGTTTTGATTTGGAAAAACAATATATGTTAATTTAAGACCCTATTACTAAGTTCAGTTATATTAATGTTCAAAATCAAAATTCATTCAGCTCAAAAACTTTAGCTGAAGAAGTAAAATTTTCCTCAGCTAATAACTCGTTTTCAGCTTAAGTCGAGTTAAGCACTTATTCTTTATTGCCACCGAGATATTAAGGTTAGCTTTTATGCATGTGGGTTCATATGAAATATTCAATAATTTATCTGAGTTTTGCGTGAAAAGAAAACAGGAAAGAACTATCTCTCTATATTATGGTATTAGTTTTGTTTTTGTTGTTTTGTTTCTTTGTAGCACTTAACACTTTTTCGGACTGATTTAGTTTTTGTGGCTTTAAAATGTGTTAATATTTTACACTCTCAAAAGAAGTGGTTTACTTCTTTCCAAAAATTGCTTATTTACCCAGGCTACATCAGGTTTGATGAAACGTACCGCTTGACCTTCCCCGCAAGCATTTTCAACACTATAAATACCCTTGAGTAATACACTGGAACCAGTACCACAGGCCAAAGCACTGCCTGAATCAAATTCGCAGGCATCGAATTTGGTAGTGCTGCAGACACCGCTCGAATCAGCACCACAATCGCTACGTGAAACAGGACTGGTGCTGGTAACATGCATAATTGCCCCTTCTTCGTGAACTATAAAGTGAAGAGAATTCTTTATTTTGTGTCTTATGTTTTCAACACAAAATTACTTACTGGATAAAGCTTGTTTGCCCCAACCAGTTGTAATGCAGGTTTCTGAGGGACTGGGATCCTTATCACTTATGCAAATGGGTTGAATGTGTGAGGCAAATTGTAAACGTTCAGACAAATGCAATACAGCCATATCATTGGAACCGCTGTTTCCATCAAAATTGGGATGTACAGCAACACTTTTAACACCTACCAATTGGAAGTTCAAAGGTTCATTAGTGCTGCCTAATTCCCATTCACCGGCCTTTACACGTATATCGTTGACTGCAACACTATGAAAAAAATGAACGATACTTTAATATTATTACTGATAATATATATTTTTTTATTTGTTTTACTTTTGTACACAAGAAGCTGTGGTCAATACAACACCATCTCCAATTATGGCACCACCACACATCAATGACTTAGTAGATTCCTTAAGGACCATAGTTTGCCATGGGATTTCGGCAAAGTTGGCATCAATGTCCTTAATACCTTGAGGTTTTGTATTCTGCAAATTTAAATGAACATGTTATATTAAGAACTTGAATTTTTAAGTGAAACTTACCTTGTTCCTGCTGGCACATACTCCAGCCAAATTCACTGGCCAGGGATCAACATAATTGGGATCACGACAACATTTACCAGCAGCTCCAGTTTCTTCAATAATGCAATCGGTCAAGGGAACACGGAAGGAAGTAATATCCACAGTGGTTTCGCTAATCACTCCAATAGCACTGCAATAGTTTTCTGCTGTACAAACTAGAGCAGAAGCACATTTGGCTGGAGCAGGAGCAAATTGTTCTTGAAATTTGACTGGGGGAAAAATTTGCGGTGATAACTGGTCCTCACCGCGAATGGGTTTCGGTTGATAGACTTGCTTTTCTTGATTTGACGATTGCACTTCACGATCCTGTGTATATGCGGGTTGGCTAGGATTTACGGGCGGCAAATATTTGGGTGGTGAAGTTAATGAAACTCTACGAGGAAGTTGGGTGGTGGTAGTGGGTCTACTAGTTGCTGGAAGTTGTGGTCGTCGAACTGGTACTTGAGAAGAAGGTTGGGGTGGAGTATATTGTGGTCTGGCTGGTTGTGGCTGTGTAGGTTGAGGTGCTGGTATATTGTATTGGGGTCTAGCTGGTTGAGGAAGTTTTTGTGTAGGCGGGTTGTATTGCGGTTTAGCGAGTTGTGGCACTGGCGGCAAATACTGATTATCAGTAGATGGGGCTTGGGGTGTTGGTTTTACTTCATTGCTGTAGAGAGGAGCTTGTGGTTTTGGTTGAGGTCTAGGCTGTGGCTGTGGTCTGGGTTGAGGTTTTGATCTGGGTTGAGGCTGTGATGCAGGTCTACGTGCAGGTATTACAGGCTGGGGCGGCAAGTAGTCTTTGTTTACAGGCGTTGTTGGTCTGCTTGGTGTTGATTGAGGATAAGTAAATGGGCTGGGTGGTGTCTTCAAAACATAACCATCCTCTGTCAACATAGTAGAAGGCACATCACAGCAAACATTAGGTTCGTAACATTTTTTAATCTAAAAATTTATAAATTTACTGTTAATAATGGCTGTTGAAATATAACAAAAATTCGAAATATGTATTGAATTTTCGTAATAAAATCTTAAAACCAAGAGAACTTTATGAACTTTTAGATGGAAGCAAACAAATATTTATTAATCGTTTATAAACCTTTAATTAAAAACTATTTTAGTTACTCATGATTAAGTTTAAGTCATTTTTTCCTTTCTTGCTTACAATTTATTAGCTTAACGGCCATGTTTCGACACTCGCATCTGGCACAAAATTTGCGATAGTGATTTCAACTCGCATGTGAGGTGTTCTGTAACTCGCATTCGCAAGAGTTTTGGCGAGTTCAAGTCGCAAGAGTTTACTGAAATGAACTGCTGTATTTAAACTATACTAGTTTTTAAAGAAACTACAAAGTTATGAATAAATTAAATTAATAGCGTTTTCTTTTTATTTTAGTCAAAACTAATGACATTTTGTAATAAATTTTTTCTAAAAACATGAAATTTAAAAACGTTCTTTGCTTCTTCAACTTTTGCCTCTGTATATCTTCTTTTGCACTGGCGATTTCAATAAACAGCTAATGCGAATCATCTTCGAAATCGCAAGTAAAACGCGTGAGTTGCAGAAATAAGTTTGGCGATTTGCTACTCGCATGCGATTTTACACTCATGCGAGTGTCAGAACATGCCCGTAAGGTTTAAGTAGACTATATATCAAAAAGCAAAGCGTATACAAACTTCATTGTTTGTACACTTAGTCGATCCTTTTCAAATGTCAACCCTGCATACTTCGGCATGCCGGGGGGCGATGTTGGCAGCCCTAACACCAGGACCGGACGCTATGGTCTAATAAGCCATTCGTTTTAAATCAAATTATTACTGAAGCCAAGATGGCCCTATGCTTCTTGCATAAGTAAAAGTAATCTAAATATGTTATGAAAATATTAAACGCAGGGGTTTGCGATTGTGTTTTTGTTGCTGGTACAACATTAAAACTCAGTATCGAAATGTTTTCTTATTGCACAGAAAACATAAAAAATCAAATGTACGAAAATTTTGGGTTTTTGAAATCTTTCCAATCCATTGTGCTTAACCATAGCGAATAGGTTCCTGCTTCATTAAGTTTCTAATTTATTGAGAAATATTTTAACATCAAATTCTTGTAGAAAAATATTTTATTGTTTTGTATCTTGATAAAAATTTGATGCTATTTTTGTGGTTTACAATAAAATTACATATGTACAAACATACGAGGACATAACAGTCATTGTTCTGTAACCAAAAAGTTCAACAGAAGAATAATTTTTTTTTTTTGTAAAAAACATTTTTCCATTGCAGCATCTTTATTAGTGCTGGCAAATGGTTGAAAATTGATGCCGGTCACAACAACAACAATATGTGCACTATACATACGTTTGTATACCTACATTTTAGTCAACATTTTGTCACATTTGTCTTGAATTGTCATTTTGGATTGTGGTGTTTTTGTGTATTTTTTTTTGCATGTTTTGTAGAATAAATTTCAACATTTTGTTACAGTATGAAGAGGATTTGCTTTTTGATCGTCTGTCCAATTTTGTTCGGCATTTAAAGGCCTTGTGATGCATGATTCGCACAATTTGTTATATTTGTCGTTTTATTTGTTGGTTGGCTTTAAAAGAACCATAACAACAACCAACAATTTTTTACCACTTTATGCAGCTGTCCATCCCACCGTAGTGTACAAAATTTACGATTTTAACACAACAAAAGGTATAAAATCATTTTAACGGCATTTCGTTGTTGGCTTCTACAGTAGTGGTTAAAATAATTGGAGCTGAGAGGACATAAGTTTTTTTTCTTTCAATTAGCTTTGTTACAAACTTTTTGCTTTTGTCCTAATCTTATTCGTTGTTTATTATAAAAATTAACAAAAAATATTATTTAACGACCACAAAAGACTTATGTAGGTTAATACAGCTAATTAAAACTGAAGTGGCTGAAATGTTTTAATTTCTACTTTCTATAACTTTTAAATAAAAAAATAACGTCCTTACAGTTCGAAAAGGATTAAAAACGCGTGTTTTAACGAATTTACTGAAAGCAGTTATAAAGAAAACTCTCATTTAGTCTCAGAGTTTACACATCTACCAAAAAACCTTTTCCGTCCATATTCATTAAAATTTAAATATCATTTCAAACTATTGTCTAGCGAAATTTGATAAAATTGTATTCCCAAAATTGTATTCCCACAATAAAACAATTTTAAGACGAGATTTTAATTTTTGTGGAAATAAAGTTGTTTTAGAAGCAATCGGCCCTATTCCCATTGGCGTTTTAATTGTTGTTTCCACGCAGTTGTCGTTTTATCTTCACTTCGTTCCTAAATTCTTATTGAATAATGTGGAAAAAATTTATCGCAAACAAAAATAAAAATGTATAAAGTGTGATAGCGCTGCAATATTATGTGTTGTTTTCAGTCATTATTGCAAAATTTTAAATAGTTTTCTTAATTTAAACTTATAATCAAAGAATGCCATATATTGAAATTTATTTTGCAAGTTTAAAAGGGGATGGTGAAATAATGATCATAACTATCAATTGGTAGTTGTAACGACAGCATGTTAACATCTTTGCCATTCCAGATTTAATGTACGTAACGTTATTTCGATAATTCATTCAGTGTAATTTTTACGTTCGAAATGGCTTTAATTCTGCCTTTGCTCAAACCACGGGTAGTATAATTTCAAATGTCGGAAGATGCAACAATGAAGTGCAAACGATTTTTTGTATGAAATAATTGGTCCCTGCGTAAATACAATCCAATCTCATTCCAAATGAAACTTGTGGAGTTTTATGCCATTCCGAAAACCCATGGCATATGTGGATTATTTTTCAACTTCGAAACTAAAATTTCAAAATATATTGATATATTTCCGATAAATGCCATTAACGCCAAAAATGATGCCGTGGCGTCATTTTTATTTCGTTTTCAAACGACAACGCCAACGAGAATAGGTCTGAATAATCTTCTAGAAACGTAATAGCCTTGCGCAGTATTAATAATCTCTCTATCTTACCAGTTCCAATTTTTACATCTTTATATTTTAAATCCTGGCTATTCATTCATTATTAACATTTTTTTTATTGGTTATTAATAAAATTCATAATAAGTCCATGTAAATATAAAAGTTATTTTAGTGACACATATACTCGTGCAATCAAAACTAGAATACATACATAAGTTTACATATTTTTCAAAAATTGTCATGGAGTATAAATTTGTAGCAAAGCAGCTATTTTCGCTCTAAAATGTTTTATTAATTCCCCTTTAAAATTTGCAAATGTTTTTGGTTTGTTTTCACCTCCACTGTATGTATGTTTTTCAGATTTTCGTGTTAATAACCAGGTTTGCTTTATAAAAAAAGTGAGGACGCTACCGTTTTTCATGTCGTTGTTTCTTATTTTGAGTTTAAGACAATGGAAGTTGATGACAATGATGTGTTGTTGTGATGGTGTTTGGCCACTGGTATTTTCTTACTGTATTGTGGTTGCGGCTATTGCTGTAATTTTTTTTACTTACACATATTTGTTTTTGTTGTGTTGTTGCTTGTGCTGCTGCTGCTAAGTTTGTTTAGCAAACGCACGTTTTCGTCGTGTCACATTCCCAATGTGTATATTTAAAAGACAATAATAATAGCAATTTAAATGTTTCTACGTGTGACAAATAAATCATAATTATAGGCATACAAGTCAACTTAATATACATACATACATACATATGTAGACCACAAAATAACAATATTGCAAAAAGAGCAATAAAAAAAACCGCAATGAAAATTCATTAAAGTGGGCGTTAGTAATAAAAGTTTGTTTATCCTTTTTTTAAATATTGATTTAGAGCCATTTATTATTTAATATGTGGCAGTTTATTTTTAATAGGACATTTATTGCAAATGATATAATTTAAGTGACATCGAAATAAAACTAGGCGGGTTACAAATAACATCCAACATTTAAACTTAAAATTTGTTGGATAGTAATCGCGAACGGTTCTGCCTAAAATTCTAAAAACACCAACTTAAAATAACAAAGCTAGTACAATGTTAATATTAATTTTTACTCCTTGCATACCTACTTATATCAGAAATCAAATGATCTTATGTGAGCAATTTTAAAATATCTGTAAAGATTACACTATGTGATAAGATCGAAAATATTGGAGATACTTTTCAAGAGACCTAGTGTAGGTTGTATGAAGGCCTACTTGAGTAGATAATGTTGTCATATGTCGAATATTACGATTGCGCCGTTGACGTAACAAATCTGGTCTTCTTTTACTCGCTACTGAAGAAAATTATAAAAGAAAATTGCTAAAAAGAAAAGCCGCCAAAGTTGAACCAAATTTTTCAAAAGATTTCTCAATTTAAAAATGTTTCATCGTAATAAAGAAGCCGAACTTCTCCTCTGCTCAACACCGTATAAAATTGTAAAATCTATAGTCGCAGAAAATCGTATTACGAGGTGTGGCTATTAAATAACGAGACGGACGCTGTAAAACATTTTATTTTTATTTCATACATTTTTACTTATTATCACCTTCAATATACACCCCTCCTCTATCCCTTCAACGCTCCATGCGAATCTTCCATTGTTCGAAACAGTGCTGGAAGTCTTTTTCTGTCAGCTCCTTCAGGACGCGTGCCGCTTTCTCTTTCACAGCTTCAACAGACTCAAATCTTGTTCCTTTTAATGCAAATTTCACCTTAGGAAACAGATAGAAGTCGCACGACGCAAGATCCGGCGAATAAGGCGGATGGTCTAACACTGGGATGCTGAATTTGGCTAGAAACCTCTTAACAGTTGTTCAAATGTGAGAATTTTAATTTGTACAGTTTCAGCAATCGCACGAATACTTAACCGACGGTCAGATCGAATCAGATTACCGATTTTTTCGATATTGTCATCCGTTTTCGACGTGGAAGGGCGACCCGGGCGTGAATCATCTTGAACGTCTTCTCGGCCATCTTCCAAACGCTTAAACCACTCAAAAACACGTGCACGCGATAAACATTCATTGCCATACACTTCTTTCAATAAATTATAAGTTACAGTAGCGGTTTTTCCAAGTTTCACATGAAATTTCACAACAATTCGTTGCTCTACTGTTACATTTAACATTTTTCCGGCGAAACAAAAAAACACCTCTAATACGAACGAAGGCTACGGCTGTACTTATTTGTTCACAGAAGCGAGAGGCACTACATTCGAAAGAGAAGGCTTCACGATAACAGCTGTTGGTTGCTGGCGTTTGGCGCATGCGCACTTCTTCTGTAACAGCGTCAGTCTCGTTATTTAATAGCCACACATCGTATTATATCGATAACTTTTGATTTTGAGGGTGTAATCAAATTCCTAAAATTCACGGTGGAACACCATACGCCAGGGATGCGTGGCCAAGGGGGCTTGGTCTCAAGTATGCGAACTCTGGATACCATCCGATTTCCAGTTTTAATGCAGATATACCCGTGCATATGGAGCTTTGTGTGGATGGGCATATTTTTCTCCATTACAGGGATGAATCAGGAAGCCACGCAAGAGGCGAAGAGGTTAATCTCTGCAGACCAAAGAAGGAACACGGAAAAGATGGACAAGAGTGCCTCGCGAGGAGTGAACGGGTCAATCTTTAAAGGTACTTCTAAGGCGTTAGACCGTGATATTCCGAAAATGATGGACAATGAAGCCTCACACGAGGTGGAGGGATTAATCCCTGTATGAACGCAGGTGTTTATTGGCCAATGGAGGAATTCTGAGGAATAGGCTGAGACGGTAGCACACATTGTGTGTGAATGTCCAGCACTGGCTAGCATAAGACCTAGCACCACGGGCAGACATTTGTTAAGTGTAAATGCAATGGTAGACCTAAGCCTTAAAAAAATGCTAGGAATTACAACACAATTGCCGTATGTTGTATGCATATGGAAACATCATTCAAAATGCCTCACCTTAACATAATTGTTAATAAATTGAATTGTTGTACATCCTTAAATTGATAGAATATGCCTCGTTTTGTTTGAAGCTATGTATGAGCATATGACTACAAATTTGAGATATTTGCTTATTTTTTTAATTTAATTTTAAAATTTTGCAAAAAAATGTTTTTTTTTCGCCACAACTTGTTTTACCTAACCTAATAGACGTGGATGCAGCTTATGGTTTGCCGGGAAACGTTAACGAAAACCAAAAATTTTTCTACACTTTTTGTATGGGACAATGTTTATTTTTAATTGTTTCGGAGGGGGAAATTTATCCAACTGCCCCTCCCTCGGTCCGTGCCTGCCTAATAGAACCAATCTGTTATACTGATATACATATGTATATCGTGCTACTTCCATAAGTTTGGAAACATATCGTAAACCAGACCGAATTTGAAAATAAAAACACAAGAAACATCTATTCGTTCCTCCCGTACAAAACCATTGTAGCAGCAGCTCCCCCGATTTTTAAGTACTGCTGTCTAGAGTTTAGAAGTCTTTAAAATGTCGCTTCAATTTGGGTGACTTGAATTGAGTTTCTGCCATTTTGTTTGCACCCGTCACTTTTGTTTAGATATTTTTTAACATTAATTTAAAAAATAATTAATATTGCTTGCAAACAATTATACAAGAAGCTAAATCTTGTACTATGAATTTAACAATTTAGGTCATAATCATAGTGGTTAATATGCTGCCACATTCTAAAAAAAAGAATGGTAGGTCATTCATTCATTCCATGCATCCATTTATTCATACATACACTTGATGAAATATGATTACATTAGAATTACAAAAGAATTTAACATAACAGCAGCAACAATACAACAGTTTTGCAATTTCATTTTTCAATAAAACAACATCTTAAATTTCAAACCAACAACTTTAACTGACACACTCGTATTTCGTACACTTAGTTGGGCAGGCGAACAGACAAATAAGTCTACAATTGTTCCGTTTCGTTCTTCCTCAAAACAAAACAAAAAAAATCAAAAAATTAAAATAAAATACACAAGTGAACAACAAAAACAATCTATTAATCAACATAATAATAAACCTCAATTGAAATACAAGAAGCCTTTGTCTTTGTTTGTACCTGTGTGTGATATGGCATTTCAAATTCAAATCTTAAGTCAGACAAAATCTTGTGTATTTTTTTTTTATCATTTGCCTTCTTTTGATTAATTTCGCTTTACATTGTTATTTCAATAGTTTTTGTTGCATATACGAATGGGTGGGCGTTTTCTAATGGTGGTGGTGAAGTGAGTGAATAAAGTGCTTCAAAGTACTTTAAATAATGTGTTCATGTTTTGAAAATAATGTGAAATGAAATCTTATACATTGTGGCATTGCGAGAAACAGAAATTCCATTTAATTGAATTTTAATATTTAATGAGCATCATTTGCCATCGACTCTATCTACTACATACAGTGAGTGGTTGTACTACATTTGACTAATTATCAAATTCAATTTGTCCTTCAGTCAAACACTAGTGCAATTCATTTGAAAGAAGTATTAAACATGCAAGTCATGACTTAAAGTTATTAATAGTTTGTGAGTTTGAATGGAAAATGTTTTGTTTGACTGATTTCCAAATTATATTAAATCTTTTTCACACACATGCAAGCCAACTGATCAACAACATAAAGTATGTTAAATTTATTTGAGCCGGGCTTTAAAAAAACCTAGACCTTGTTGAATAAAGCATAAATAAAAAAACCATTAACTCCCAGGAAATATTTATACCTCCGTGCACATGAATATTAGTAATAAGAAAATAAAAAATTAAAAAAAAACCTAAACCAAAACGTTTAAGCTTGAATAAAATGCGCATCCATCCTCCCACTTTTCTGCGGCATATTAACCCAACCATTAAACAGTACAATTTATAAGATACCAATAAATAGTATGTAGCATTTAGTAAATGTGTTTTAATTTAAATGCCCATTTAAAAATTCCTTTAGGGTAAATATTTTTACATTCAAATTATTTGGTTGGTTAAACAGTCTTTTTTTTTTTTGGGCCATCCCATCAATTTAATAAGGGCCTTAACATAGGCGCCACAAAGATGTTATTATGTTTATAGCATGTTGATTTAAGAAATTGTATGTGTTAAATTCCTTTAAAAATTGTTGAAGCTGACCAGACAACAAACAAGGTTTGGCAGTGCTAGCAGGCGTAGTTTGATGAAATGGAAGCTGTATTTCTAATGTAATTTCAGGGAACGCGTAAATATTAGATTAGCAGAGTGGTAACAGGTTGCCATAGAATATATCTTAAAATATAGTTTTATAACAACCTTCTTTAACACATACATAATTTTAAAAATATCCCAAAGTACCTATTCTTACAGGAGCAAAGGAAGGGTGCTAATTTCAACAACATTCTTAAGGTACTACATTGTTCAGTTTAAAGTGCAATTTTAATTTGGTTAGAGTACTAGTCCGTTAGGCAACATCTTTTTTAAAAATTTCGATTTTAACGCTAACGAAGTTGCCTTTTAAAAAAATATCTTTTTCGAAAATATCTGTGTCTAAAAGCAACTTTTTTTAATACTCCATGTTTGAAAAGTACCGTTTTTTTGAAAACCCAAAAGTACTTTTGTGTCAAGTACTTTTTAAAAAAGTTTATTTTTGAAAAGTACCCGGAGGTATTTTTATTGTAACACGAACATTTTTTAAAGTACATTTTGTCAAAAGCAAATTTTATAATGAGATTGTATTGTTTTTGAACACTACTTATTTGAAAAGATCTTTCAGACATCTACCTTAATTGAGGCAATTACATTTTAAATTGAGTTATAGATTTTGGTTTAACACCAATATATAGCTTACTCAATTAGCATTTGACAGCTGAAAACGTGCTAACTTTTATCGTTAGAACTTGTGTTTTTAAGTTTGGAAAAATGGATACAAATTCAACTTTAAAAGCAATTTTCTAAAGAAATTATTTATATAAAACGTATTTTCGTTAAAAATTTCTTGAACCGATAGTACCGACATAGAGTTTGACAATTGTTTAGTTTTATACATAGGTGATACAGTCACCTTTCTTGAATGTGCCTTGTTTTATTATTGAATATACGGGCATGTTCTGACACTCGCAAGAGTGTCAAATCGCATGCGAGTAGCAAATCGCCAAACTTATTTCTGCATGTTCTGCAACTCACGCGTTTTACTTGCGATTTGCTTTTGAAAAGTTTTAAAAGAAAACTCGGTATTTTTAATATTTCTAATACCTGAACCTAGATTATTACAAACAATACCCGGACATTTCATTTGAATTAATTACAGCATTAGTTGCGTATATTTTTCGAAGATGATTCGCATTAGCTGTTTATTGAAATCGCCAGTGCAAAAGAACAAAATACAGAGGCAAAAGTTGCAGAAGCAAAGAACGTTTTTAAATTTCATGTTTTTAGAAAAGATTTGTTACAAAATGTCATTAGTTTTGACTAAAATAAAAAGAAAACACTATTAATTTAATTTATTCATAACTTTGTAGTTTCTTAAAAAACTAGTTTAGTTTAAATACAGCAGTTCACTTCAATATACTCTTGCGACTTGAACTCGCCAAAACTCGTGCGAATGCGAGTTACAGAATACCTCACATGCGAGTTGAAATCACAATGCGATTGTCGGAACATGGCCGATAGTTTTTCCTGCTGACTTACCACACTTCACCAGAGTTGCAAAAAATAGGCCCAAGAATTATCTTAGATCTGAACACTCCACCCCGTTTTGACGACCCTTTGAATTGTTTGGTGTGGGGAAATATATGTTGATGTGCGTTCATGATTTGTCCGGAATCATGGGATGTTTTTTTTACCGCTTACAGAAAGTAAGAAAAGTAAAATGAAAATATTTTGTTCTGGGGCTTTTTGTTAAAACTTTAATATTTTTGTTTTGATTTTATTTGGATTTCTCATTTTGTCTGAAGAAATTCCTGATGAGCTGGCCTAAGCAACCAGTAAGATGCGCATAGAGACTAGCGTATCTACCCTCAACAATAAGTTGCATTATTTGTAATAAAAATGAGTTGGAATTAAAAAAATTAGCTAAAAATAATTTTAAATATTTGTGTTTGTCACATGGGTCTTGACGTTGTTTATCCCAAAAGCATATAGGGCGTTTTAAGTAGGGTGGTCTTTGGTACGTGCAAATATTTTTAATTTAAAAAACCGGTTTCGGGGTTTAAAATCACAAAAAATCTAATAACCATTTTTTACTGGGTTTTTTAACATTTATTGCTGGTTAAACTATACGCACACTTACTTCAGATTAACTTGTTGTTCTATAGTGGGAACTAATTCTGTGCACTACAAGAACACTATAGTCTGACCGTAGTCCAATAAGGTGCTTCCTATGCCATGACGACTGCTGGTGTCGGCGAACTTGCATTTATAGAAAACAGTTCTTCAAACTTTGAGTAAGGAAAATTACGATGACTTTTGTGTGTGTTCGCATGTTGTGCCATTTAGTACAAATAAATCTAAAAAGTAAAACTTTAAAAATCCAATTTATCATTCCTATTCAAATCGCTAGCACCTCATTGTGCAAGGATGGTATTGGTGGCACTGTGAACATTTTGCTGACTCTGTCGAATAAAATTCGGTAAAATACTAAAAGGTATAAAAAGTCTTTACACTGGAAGGGAACTTTTACTACAAGTTTTAGTCAAGTAAAAAAAAAAAAAATAAAAGAAAAAATCGAGAACCTGTAAGCCCGAAAAAAACCCGGTCGAATAGTTTCGTCGATCACCTTAGTTTTAACTGCTTCGATGTTTTCTTCAATATTGGGTCCTATTTCTGTGGATTTTTCTTTTTTTCTTTTAAAAATAAAACTGTCATACCAAACATGGACAAGACCAGTCAGAGACAAATTCATATACGCAGAATATTCTGTTCCATGTAAGAACAAGAATGACTCGATATGACACCAGATTAATGGTTCAACCAAATAATGGGGGGAAAAAAATACTAATTCTGTTATGGCTTATCTGTGTGTGTGTTAGGTTCGCCTCTCAGGTGACATATTTTTGGAATTGAATTTTTCATTCTATTTCCTTAGGGGTTCAAGAAGAATGTTGGAATTCATTTTATTTAATTGTTTTTTGTCCACGTTATTTTATAATATTAAGTGCTATTTTCCTTTTGTTTTTACCATACCGTCGTATTAAATATTTCTTTACAATTTTATCATTTAACAGTCCATTCCAATGCTTTAAAAGTAAACGAAATTAAAATTGTTTTTTGGCACTTGTAAGAAAAATGCTAATCTCTTTTCAATATTAAAAACATTTCAAAAATCCCCAATTTAATTTTTTTTTATTTATTTATTTCTTGTTTGTTTGTTGATTTGGCTCTTTATCAAAATTTGTTTAAAAATGTAATCATTTTGCATTCCTTTACCTACAACATCTCTGTGTACGTAGTACATACATACACAGTATACAATTTATGTAGAAGAAGTACTTAATATGAAAAAGCCAAAACGCATATACTCGTAACATTGTTAATTTTCAACCTGTAACCCTTTAACACAATAATATATTGCATAATGTTGCTAAAAACAGCAACATAAACTGCATTTTTGTTTAACTGGTGCTGCTGAATAATGTTGCTATTGCTGTTGCAGATTTCAGTTTAGGTTTTTGCAGTTGTTGGTTGCTTCTGCCTTGATATTATGTATTGACAACAAACAGTCGCATATACAACATGTTAACACAGTAGTGGCTGGCTGGTCGACGACTGTATGTATGACTGCCTGATGGTAGTGAATTATGGCCTGACTGAAATGTTGATGCCAAAAATTAAAAAAAAAAAAAACAGCAAATAGCAGAAAAATAAAAGGCAACCCAACACAAATGACACCCAATAAAATTAAAAAAAATACTAGCAACTTGTAGTTATAATTTTCCCACTTTAAATTTAAACACTGTAACAATAACATCAACAAAACTTAACTAAATAATGGCTTCAGCTGAGATCTTATTTAACATATACGTACCTACACGGTGCAGGATAAAAAAAAAATAATTACAGTCAACAACAACTGAACATTGCTATCAACTTGTTAAATTATGCCATACTTGACGCCATAATGAACTACAACGTAAACAGCTAAAAAACAGAGTTGCTTGAGTATTCTAATTACTGCTTGAAACAAGAACAGGAAATACGGATGTGTAGCAAGTTATTTGGATTTGGCAAGCATTGAAATAGCACGATGTGAGCTGACATAATAAGAACGAAGAATAAAAAAAAAAATAAGTAAACACAACAACAACGGTGAGTGATCAACTTGAGTCTAGCTTTATTTTGAAACTACATTTATGTCATTATGCATGTCTTGGCTTCGCTGGTTTTGTCTAAAATCCGGATCTTCGGCCAAAATGGCCTGCGCCCAATTAGCGATTTCTATGTCTATGGTCGTCCGACTTTTTTTTTACCTCACTAACATCTTATATGGATGTAGGCTCAAGTCCAACTGAAAATACAACGAGTTAACTATCCGCGGATACCCGATTCAGCTGATCAGTGCGGAATAGACATTTATGGATCTTCTTCGGTACTAGCCGCTACGGCGGCTATGTACCAGTCTGTCCGATTGTGGGTTAAGGTTGAAAGAGTATACTCACAGTGTAAAGAATTGGCTGCGTACTGAAGCTATACTTACAACCGATATCACGACGAAGAAGCATGCAAAAATGACTGAAGTAAGGCAAACTGTCACTGCGTAAAACTGCAAGAGCAAAATCTATTTTTCTATCGGAACGAAATTCATTTCTGTAGAATTTTGGAACGAATTTCCGTCATCCCTTGTCGGTTTCGGCTATGTGCCATCTTCAGTGTCATTTTCGAACGAAAAATGACACTGAAGATGGCACATAGCCGAAACCGGTTTGTCTCCGAACCAAACTTGACAAGGGATGACGGAAATTCGTTCCAAAATTCTACATCAAAACATCCTGTCGGAATATCAAATCAAGAATCAAATTCATTTCTGGTTAAATGGGCATCTCATGGCAATATGAGTCATAACTTTGGCTCCAAAAAACTCACTAATTCATGCAATGGACTACATCTGATCGACAAGGGATTTCACATGTAGCTCTATCTGTCACATAGCACATGAAACGATGCACCTGTTATAGTGTGAAAGTAATATATCAATAGTCAGACTATCAAAAAGTGCAAACGGAAATTCGACAGTCGTATGGCTCTTATTGGTTTTAGAAAAATCTCTAAACGCTGAGACTTTCATTTTACCAGGGTTTCATTTTTACTGAAGCAAACGAAGAAACTACAAAAAGCAGCTATTGAACAATTAAACAAGTCTACTAGTTAGGTGCCGACAGTGCGCTGCAGCAGATATATTTTCATTTAGCTTTCACCGGCACATAAACGGACATTGTGCTTTGTACACCCTAGTGCTAAATATTTGAGTACTTTTTTACCTCTTTATTTTACTACTTTAAAGAAAAAGAATCTATCAAAAACTTGAGCCGCCGAAAATTCTCAAGAGCCACTGCTGTCGCTACCGACTCAAAATTACTCAACTGTGTGTTAGTGTAGAAACACCATGTAATTTTCATTAGCTTTTTCAGCGAAAATCTAAACAATTGTAGAATCGTGGGAAGGGGGCTTTTAGCACCATTGACTGGGTCACCTAGATAGTGTAATTTTACGCCTCTAAACCATTTTCTCTAGGGTAGCGTGAAATGTTGCATTTAAACGGAAAATATCATCAGTGGTGTAAGCGCGATGCTAGCAAATTTGCCGATTCATTCGCTTGGATTTGAGTATAAATTTAAAACCCTTCTCATAATTGCTTACATCTACGAGTATAATCAAAACGTTATCTCTCTTGTTATTGATATTAATTTTGCTCAAAACACATTATTAAAGTTCAGGTTTATAATCAATAAAAATTATAGTAAACTCAAAGAGAAAACAATATGAAAAACAAATCCTTAATTACAAAACACAAGGAGAAAATAAACTTGATAAAAAAATGCAGCGTTGTTATCTCTAACACCTTTACAGGGTTTTTAGATGATGCCATCGAAAGAGGGAAGAGGGCTGGCCGCAAAACCTGCAATATCATATTGTGTGTTTCTGTAAACGTATGTAGATACATATGTATGTATGTATGTAGTTGCAAACGAGTAACCACATTTGATTATATGATTGCATTGAGCCAGTGTTAATACCCAGTTGCGGTCAGTCAATTGGCCAGTCAGTGAGCCAATAAGTTACTTAGTCAGTCGGTCAGTCAGTCATTGGAGTAGGCCTTTTATTTTTAATGTGCCCTTAAATGCCGGTTTGTTATGTTATACTTAACTCTAGCATGGTGCCAGTCTCAGCCTTCAACGACCTTGCCGTGCATTTTTGGCATAATTCATGGGCAATGCTCTTATAAGCTCAAAATAACAAAAACAAACATACATATTTTCATATCTACATAACATACATACATATATACAAATCCACTGAATATAGGGAATACGTATATATAACTAAATAATCAAACCGACCAAGCATCAGACTAACTGATGATTGACCAAGAAATTAAAAAAAGAAAAACAGGCAGCTAGCCAACGGACTGACTGGCCAACAAACCTACTGACATTTATACATAATTTAGCTAACATTAAGGCATTTTCCTCTTCGCACTCTAGCAAATTAAGGAATTTTTACATTAAAGTTTTATTTTCATTCCTCAGTTTTTTTTTCGCGTATCAAAAGAAACAAAAAATGCACTTGTGGCATGTGGATTTTCAATGTGGCACTTAATGTTTATTAAGTTTAATTTTTAATTTTAATACGTTAACAAAAATGTGGTTATTGTATATATTATAATTAGGTTTCAGGTACATTGTTGGTTTTTATTGCAATTTGAAAATAACTTATTTTACACTAAAGCATTGCTAAAGCTTCCTCAAATTTTTGCTTAGTTTTTCTTCAAATTTCCTTTTAGGTAACGATTGGTTTATCCTTTACTATGCTTATCATATCCTGCTACAATTACCTGTTTCTCTATCTCTTTCTCTCGTTCCCAGAGAATATTTAATGTACACGCAAAGAACCACGTGGTTGTTGCATGGTCACAACAACCATATTATGTTCTCTACGAAAATATATTGTTGAGGCAAACATAATGGTGATTTGAAAACATTTTAAACATTACTTTAGTTGCGATAAACAATTTATTGTTTACATTTAAAATTGCAATCTTTAACAACAAAAAACTATTTTAACTATACAATAATAATATAATAACTCTAACCATAAAATATTCTTAATATACGTAATATGTAAAACGCTTTTGGACTTTAATCAAACTGTGAGGGTACTATGTCGCCTGTGTTCGTACCTCAGCTGCGTTCTATGGTACAATAATAATATAATTACTTTGCAACCCTATAATTTAATCACAATATCTTACTCTTAGATTATGGTCAAGCACTTTTTTGCTTTACGTGTTGCTGAGATATTTCTATACAGATTTTTAACGTCTGTCATGAATGTCTACGAGATGAATTAACAACGGGCGATAAAATGCTGTGATACTTTGAAATATTTGTCAAAGTGCCAAAGAAGTAAATGCGAAACTTTGAGTTTTATGTTGTGAATTTCTCAGTTTTAAACATCTTAGAAATTTGCACCATTAGTTACATGGTTCTTTAAGCGCCATTTACATAATTCTACAATTCTATAGATTTTCATTAGATTTTGGCAGAGAGGAATCTAATGATAATTGTTCTGACTGTCAAAAAAAAAAAAATAGTATTAATTGCGCAATTAGGAAGTTTTTGCAATTAAGACCTTAATTGAGCTCAATATACCTTAAAACAAATTAATAAATTGAACAATTCGTACTTAATTGCAACACAAATTGCGTCAAATTGCCTATGCAAACCTGGTGAAGTGTATTTAGTGAGCAGAAAGTTCTGTATAGTGAACACATTAAATGTAGTAGACCGTTAACTAGACCCGACCTAATAATTTACAACAAAATTACCACAATTATGTAAAAGGGATAACAAATCATATTGTAATCAATTTTTAGCACTATAATGAACTAAATACTGATAAGTGCAGAGGCAGTTTTTGTGCCGGCAAGCTGAAACAAAATATCTTCGCATCATGCTGTTGGCGACGAACCAGTCGACTTGCTAGTTGTTCAACAGCTGCTTTTGTTATTTTATTCATTTGATTCTGTAAAAAAGAAACCCGAAAAAAATTTTTCAGCGTTTAAAAATTTTTCTAAAAAAGAAAAATGAGATCCATACGACTGTTAATTTTCATTCGTATATTTAAGAGTCTGATTACACATTGCTTTCACGCTATAATACGTCGTTTTACTCGATCTAATTTTCTTATTCCATTTTGTTGAGAGTTAAAAAACTGTCCAAACTTATCATACTTGGCCGTTAGGTTATATCGTCAGATTAGTCATTCAGAAACTATTGGGAATACAATAAAAATGTCTTGGAATTTTTTGTCGGGAGGAAATATACTATTTTCTCTTCCCCTAAATTTGCGCCTGTACTAAATAGGCCAAGTGCTAGATTGCGAATTATCTTCGTTATATGCTTTGTCTGTTTTTAAAAATGTTTAAAAAGGTTTCATTGTATTAAAAATAATATAAAATGGAAGCCTTTTCTGTACAAGGACTTAGTTAATTTAACAATCAAAATGTTTCCTGGGAAATTTGTTTAATATTCCATTTAGTGTAAATTTTCTTATTTTGAAATGCTTTTTCTATTTTTTTAAATAAATATTTGCAAAGTCTTACACTTTTTTGAATGGACTTCTGAGGCTGATTAAAACTTTGGTAATGCTTAAAAAGGATCCTAAATGAACCCTCTTCTTGTTCATTTTCTTAACTTGTTTTTCCCTTTTACATTTAACTTTCGCTGCCATATTTTAATGAAGTCTTTTTCTTGATTTTGTTTACTTCATTTTGTTGTGATACAAAATATTAAAAGTTCGTGTCTTAAATCTTTAGTTTTTAATCTTGCACACTCAATTTATGTATGAGAGTTTGCGTCCGTCTGTCTGTATTTTTGTCACTGTAGCTAAAGCTATATGATATCAATATTGATTTTGTTATGTGACACTATTTTTTTTTTATTGTCAAAGTTGTTGTTGTTGTAGCTGTAATTTAAGAATTAACAGCAAGTACAACAAATACCAACAATATGATCTTACAACATTATTGCTGTGTGAATGAGAATGTGCAAATTCAAATTTAACATGCATTTGTTCATACAGACATGTGTGTAGTACTCGCATATTGATTACATACACATTATGATGATTAATTTGCACAATAATTTACATATTCACACACACACACATCTACATTCATTGAACTTTATGTTTATTAAATTTTGTATTTTATTTTTCTTTAGATTATAAAGAAAAAAATTTAAATAATAAAAACTTACCTCCAAATTAACAACAGCATTGCTAAGGATTTCACCATTACGACAATCACGGGCTGCTACACAGGCCATATTGCTAGAACAAGTAATAAAACGTTTCGGTGTAGTTGGTGCCGGTGTTGGAGGTGGTGTGGGGGGATTATAAGTACAACACACATTATCTTCAGGGGCACAATTCTAGAAATATAATAAAACAGAAACCAAATCACCTAACATTAGTATTTTCAAAATCCCCACTAAAAATGCAATTCATTTATAAGATGCTGCAATTAACAAAAAAAAACTTAAATTTTAATTAAGCACTTATGTATGTTTGTACAACCGAATATAAATTAAATATTAAATTTTATATTTTGGCAAAAAAAAAAATATATATATAAGTGGCAGATAACACGATTATTGATGACTTGTGGTTAAAATATTAATATAAACATCATCAATCATGGTCGCATTAAAGAATTTCAAACTGATTAAACTTAATTTCATGACAAAAACAAACAAAAAAAGAACTTATAATAAGATGAAGAAAATAAACATAAAAGTTTCCATTATAGTTATAAACTGATTATTTAGGCAATTTTTAAACAATTTCTGTGTTTTACTTACTTTAGTTAGCGAACGTCATGAAAGCTAGTAAAGATAAAATTCTTGGGAATTTGAGTTTTATCAGTACTAGCATGATTTTTATCCCTGTAAAAAATACGACAAAATACAAAAGTTTGATAAGGCCAGCCATGAGTCATCTTCATAATTCTCTAAAGGACAAGTTCCAAAGATCTAAAAGTTCTGCAAAGTGTAACAGTCAATCGAATTAATATTCTGATTCAGTGCCGCACTGTAGGCACAGTTCCGCACTGTAGTTTAGTTGCGTTTAACAAGCTCGTAATATTTATATCAAAGAGTGTCTTAAAAGTAATGAGACTTACAACACTGCGAGTGGTCTATCAACTCTAGGTTTTTCTACTTGTCTAGCCAGATCAGGTCATCACTACCAGATACTCAGTCCGAGTTTCAGCTCCGTGCAGTCACCATGTAATTTTTGTTAAATAGTGATTTTGTTGTATGTTACGAAAATGAAATGGCAGAATGTAGAGCTACGTTATGCTATGAAAACTTGTGGAATCCGGCAGTACGACCTTTTGTAAGTTAAACAGGGATATGGGGAACCTTCCTTATAAAGAGCGCAAGAGAGATCAGACCGTCGTTTAACAATACGGATAATGGGTGTGCAGTTAAATTTAAACACCGTACATCAAATTTTGACTCAAGATTTGCACATGATTGCTTCATCATGACAACGCTCGATGACCTCCCTATATCTATACACCTGATCAGAGTCCTGGTGACTTTTTCTTTTCGCGAAATTGAAAAATATGTTAAAGGACTGTTTGATTTCAAAATATGTATGCTGTGCATATATTGTTTTCACTCACATTTTCAACCAAAAAAACAAAAATTATACATATGTTTTTAATGATGTGGATTAAGTCGATTTGGGTGGGGGGGTGTTTCTTATAAGCCCGGCAATCCATATAGATATAGAAATAATGCATATCGGGTAATGTTGCAGAAGAAGTACTCTGTATATCAAGCAACAATTTATTTTAATAGGAAATAATATGAAGCGCAATTGTTTCACGTGAAAATTCAAGAAGTTTTATTATATACCAAATTATAAAGAAAAATTTAAGTTTACTGAGTCGGAGAAGCGCAAATTATGTCAGCCTTAAGACCAGAAATAATAAAACATATATTGTATAAGTCCAAGAACTAAGTTGCACTTAGATCTGAAGCAACGTACTTTTCCTCACTTCTCCGTGTCGTCCGAAAGTTCTTCCGCAGTAAATACAATTTACATATACGTATGTGTGTATTAGCTCTTGGGCTTATAAGCACCCCGTATTATTTTATTATCAATGTTTTTCAACATACAAATTTGTACAGAATACTAAGTTTTTTTTAATAAATGTTGCTTGAATGTTGCCAGATACACTTGGTTTAAACAATAAAAACATAGTACTTCTTCTGCAACATTCTCTCATAGGTATTTCATATTATTTTCTTTTATTAGCAGTTCGCATGAAATGTTGAACTAAGTACCAGGCTGTAATCATAAAAAGGTTTTGATTTATAAAAGCTTTATTAAGCAAAGTTCCATACAAAATTTATCTTATAACATTCTACAAAGCAAAAGAACAATTAGAAACATGTTAAAAAAGGTTAAATTTAAATGCCTGCAAATGAACCCAGATAAAGAAGAAAGACATAAAGACAACTAAATGAACGGTTAGTTCAACCATTAGATAGACATTAAGCAGCAAGATCAAACAGTCAGTCAGTCAGTCATTAAATTAACAGAGAACATTTACAAAATTATTATAAATGTATGTAGCAACATTAATAATAAATGAATTGTCATTAGTTATTTGAGTACTTTAGATGTTAATAATCATAGACTCGTTTATAACACCTTCTACTACTATATACCGTTCCAAACAACGAGCCATATCTATTTAAAACACTAACGAAGACACAAAACACCAAAGCCAAAACAAATCGACAAAACAACAAACAACTCACAAAACAAAATAAAAATGGTAGAGTTTATTTAAAATTTATATTGACCTCTCTGTCGTAGAATAAACAACATATGCCACCAATTGCCTAGAATAAACAAATGATTCTTAAAAATTGTACAATAATTTATTAAATGAGCAACACCCATTAACAAAATGTTTGCCACTGCCTTAGCCAAAGGCTACAGTTACAGCTACATACATTTGTATATCTTCAAGATACGACAAATGTAAGCTGTTTTGGCAGCGATAAATGTTTAAATGACTTTAACTTTGGCATATGTCACTGTATCACAAAAAAAAACATCACTTTTAACAGCACAGATGATCATTTGATAAATCAACAAGAATTACAAACAGGCAAACAACAGCATAAAACGAATTCTTTTTGGAAAATAACTGTGCGAAATTTTGTTAAATTTTTGAGGAAAATAAAATGTTCGTTTTATAATTGTTGCTTGCAGAATTTTAGTTAAAACTTTTTAAAAGTAAATGGGCCTATTAATTTAAGGGGAAACATATTAATAAATTTAGTTTGAATAATCTCCGCATTGTCTCCTTTACTGGTCCCATGTAACCAATAATGTAACCAGTTAATTTTTGGCATTTTTAATATTACCAAATGACTAATTTACCCATTAGTTTAAGAAAAATATTGCTTTCAGAATATGTGCCTGTTTTTCGGCATGACTATATACGACTTATGTATGTATATATTTTCAACGACATGCATTAGCCTAATTAATCTATAAATCATTTTGCTATCATCCTGATCTTTTAAGCAGTTATTTAGATAATTTGGAAATTTAAAATTATCACCCCAAGCAATATGAATAGTTGTTAGTCAAATTATTAACCTACATATATTTCTTTAACCTTGTTTATATTAAATTCTATGATTAGTCCATTGGGATTATCCTTTTACAAATATACTACAGCACTACGTTTTTCCATTAAAACTTCTTCGTTTACACTCTTTATTCTAAACTGTAAGCAATTTGTTAACATGTTTTCGAAAGACACACTTGCAGAAAAAAATAAATACAAAAAGACAAAGACACAATGAAATAAAACAAAACAACGGCCAGAATAAACAATAAATAAACAATTTACCTTCAAATATTTAATTTTCCTATAAAACACAGAGATGGCGATTCAATGGAAAATACAAACATAAAAATATAAATCTACAAAAAAATCATGGTTAAACCACAAAGCCAAAGTTCAATTATCTACACCTCAAAAACTGTAGAAAAAACTCTAATTAACCAATGTTCTGTGATTTTGATTAAAACAAATTAATTAAAACGTTTCTGATTGAACCAGCAACACCACCTTACAACATGTTCAAAATTGCAGGTTAAAGGTTTGTAATTTTTTGTTATACTGTTTTGAAAACTTTAATTTTTCAAGCCGTTGCCAATGATTAATAATGTAATTTATTTATTGACAAAATGTAATTAATAAACATTTTTAAGGTGTTTGAAAGGGAGGTGTTTTTGTTAAAGTGGAGTTAACTTTACTATCATGAAAACAGTGTTTTTTGCTTGGCAAATGTTTATATAAATTATTCGGGTGGTTTTTTTCTAAGCTGAAATTGTTGTGTTGTGATGATTTCGATATAGAGTTTGTTTCTTGGTTTCTTCAAATTTATTCGTGTTGTCTGTGATTCCATCATAGAGTTTGTTTCTTAAGTCTTTTGAGGTAATGGTTTCCTTTTATACACAGCTAAAAGTTTGTACCTTAAGTCTTTTACTTTAATGAGTGATTTGATATAGAAAAGTTTCTTTTTATTTTTCGCTACGGAATGACACAGAAAAATTGCAATTATTACTATTTCACTTTTGGGATTGAGTATTTGTATATTTCTTTCGAAATACTTGAAATAATGATGACAAAAAAAGTCAGCAATCGATTAATTAATCATACGATTAATCGAACTGAGAAATTATTAATTGCAATTAATAGAAAAATTCGATTAATTTTGCTAAAGCAAAAAATAATCAGAATATAAAAAATTGCATACAGTGTAGCAAAAACCATAAATATGTTTATTAAAATTCTTTGTTGGTTCAGAGTTTAGGAGGTTTTTTTAAAATTACTTTTTATACAGTATTTAAAATAAGTGTTTAGAAACGCAATGTATCCGTAGCGCTTGCGCTTGCTTTGAAAGCAGGAAACAATGTTTTTGTGCGATTGCGTAAAGCTTAGGGTAGGTGCACTGTACTATTTTATTTCATACGTTAACTACATCTCGTTTTAATTTGAGAGGAGCAGCATTGAAAAAGAAGCTTAGCTCATTTTGGGGAGTTGTCCTTACTTTTTTCATTGTATGCCAAAAGCTTGTGGTAAAACCGTGAATCGAATTCAACATCAACAGAAGACTCCTCGCTTCCACCTCCAATACTGTGAACGAGCATTTTCAACTATTTCACTTTGTGCGCCTCATAATCGCAGAATGCGCTAATGTATCTTGGAAATGGATTTTTTACAAATCTGGTGTTTGATTTCCATCGAATATGTTAGTAGTTTACGAGAAAATAGTATTTTAGTCCTTTATTGTTTATGTGTGCTTTTCAATTCTTTTAGATTAATTTATGATTAAACGAAAGACGAATATAAATCGATTAACCTTGCCATGATTAACTTGAACAAAGCTTTAAATTTATTAATTTTTATTAAAAAGAATAAAAATAAACATTTTAACGAACATATATTTTAAAATTTTTTGTTTTAATAAAAATGTCTGAATGATATCTTCGTCTTAGGCCAGATGGGACACTGTGTTATTGTAATTGTCAGACTGTTTATTTTTAATACATTCCCAATTAAAATCTGAAACTTATTTACGTTATGCATATATTAAAATATATATTATTTCTACTTTATTACAGGTTTTTCCTATTTTCATCTTATTAATTACAGTATGGTTGTTAAAACTCTTCCCCTTATGGTGAGTACACTTCTTGGTTTATTCTATTAAATTCTACTGTTTTCCCAAATTGTTCATACACCAATTAATTCACTTGATATCTATTAACGCTCACACATAATTACGTCAGTTTGGTATGATTGTGTTATTTATTTAAAGTCTTACTACTGGCATAAACAATATATATTCCAACTAAAACGTGGGAGTTTTGAATTGAGACGCCTCAACAGTTTCATTTCATGGCACAGAAACACATTGAATAATTTGTCTATGATTGTTTTAAAAGTTTTTTTTCGAACATTATTCATCATCACACCCGCCAAAAAAGATAATTTGCTGGCAAACAGACAAATAAAAAAAAAAAATTGCAGGTATAAATATAAAACTGCAACGAAACGTACTGAAAATATCAAAAAAATATAATACAAATATTTAATTTTGGCCTGATTATTTTGTGTTATGAACTTGACTTTGAAACATAGTACGCTAAATGTAATAGTTTATACAAAATTTTATCTGTTTAGAAAGAGGAAAATCCAGATTTTTTAGACTTTTGCACAAAGTGCAGCTTGTTTAAATAAGATTTACGAGTTTATTATACGTTTTAATGTGCTGTGTTTCGGTGCAGATGTCTTGTGGGAACTTTTCGTGGATTATTATTATCATTATTGTGCTTTTTAGTTGTTAAATTGAGTGGTAATTAAGTTTAAAATTTATGGGCGTCCTAAAAATTATATTTTAATATTAAATAAGGAATTAAACGAGCTGATAATTAAGTCTGAAATGGGATTTGCATTCAGCAGAAGCAGATTCTGCTTAAGCTTTTGTTGGCGGAAGTCGTAAAGGATATAAAAAGTATTTAAAAATTTGCATTCGCCCCTTTATTGTTTTCTTTCTCCCATATCAAATTTTTATTTAATAAACTTCTTGCACAAAAAACGCTTAAAAAATGTATGCTTGAATAACAAATTGCATTAACTTTTATTTGGTTTTTAATATTTTCCGTAGTCACTGATGTATAAAAACACATAATATATTTTTTGGTACACAACTCCTTGTTCCTTCCAGAAAGAAAATATTTTTATTAGCATTTAAAGCAAACAATTAACTCGAGTATTTATTGAAAAAATTACTCAACTGTTTGTGAATTTGCCACTCATAACAAATAATTGATTAATAAACAAATCCATACAATTAATAATAAAAATGCGTTACTCCGGCAACATATGATATGACAACAAATGATCTCCACATGCAAATTATCAACAAATCATGTAAGAAAAGATATTAACAATAAAATCACACATTGCTATCGTCATCAATGTAATCATGATCGTTATTAGTGTTATTATATAACGTCATAATTATTGATAATAGAACTAAAAATTCTTCATTTAATAGACACAAATAGAATGTGAGGGAGGCATTGGGATATAGGAAAGAAACATAAGTTATTGTGTTCTTTCTAAACCAACAAAATGTGAAGTTGAAAAGAATGCTGACGTGGTGTGTAGCCGTCACACAGAAAATCCATTTCATTCTGCTAGTATTCAATTAATTAGTTGTTTGCAAAATTTCAATCCTGACTTAAAAATTACTTTTGTAATTATAAATCACGTGATCGACATAGAATACAAAAATAT
The DNA here is from genome assembly GCA_963932375.1 of Phania funesta. Classification (NCBI taxonomy): domain Eukaryota; kingdom Metazoa; phylum Arthropoda; class Insecta; order Diptera; family Tachinidae; genus Phania; species Phania funesta. The sequence continues at coordinate 89,382,179 of OZ010654.1, read as the reverse complement.
TTATGATATAAAATTAATATTTAAATAATAATTACACATGCTTACAAATTTAGGTCTAATTTTAAACTGGAGTGACAGAAAGTTATTCCTTATGTTATTCTTCATTCGAATCTGCACTCGGTCTCTTCAAATGGATTCTAGTTTCCAGAATATTCCGTTGTGTCTAAAAGGAAGTAATTGCATGGCAATTTTAACTTAACTGGAGAACGGGTTCGTCCTATTTCACTTCACAAAAAAATACAAAATTCGACAACAACATTGTCTTTAAGCCGAGCCAATATTGTTTTTTAACCTGCTGTGATTTATAAAAAATATAAAATATTTAATATTTTTATATATTTTTGATTACTAATTACGGTTACAAATAATCGTTAAAAAACAGGATTACTTTAGATTATTATCAAATAATAAAAAGTATTCGAGAAATATTTCGCCTATTTTCTCGATTACTTCTGATTTTTTTTTTGCTTACTTTCAAAGTGCATTGCAATCACCAATTGGAGTAAATAAATAAATTTGTTAATTTGTTTAAGAAAAATATTGACCTATAGCTCAAATATTTACTTTCGTAATATACTTTTAGATAAATGAAGAAATGAGGTTGGCAACAGCTTCAAATAAGATATTTCAACCTTAGATTACAATTTTTTTAATATGCTTCACTTTTAAAATTTGTTCATATTATCAGCAAACAAAATACACTTAAAAAATAATCAAAAAGAATAACACGTCATCTTTAAAAGTAATTGAATTTTTGATTACTTTTGATTCCTTTTGATTATTTAATAGTAATCTCAAACAATACCGATTATTTTTGGATTACTTGTAATTGTAATGAAATAGTAATCAAGCGAAACTGAAAATAATTGTAATATAATCCATTACTTCTTCACCTTTCAATCAAATGTAATCTAATCACGATTACCAATCATTACTTAACAGCTAGGAACAAAACCAAAGTTGTTGGAAACTTATTTCTATATGTTCCAAAAAACACCCTGTATTATACACATTCAAGTATGTACAACTGAAATATTTGCTTACATTTTTAAACATTTGCATGTTGTTTAATTTTATTTCATTTCGATATTGTTCTTATGGATTTTCAGAAACTTCACACATATTAATTATGTGATAAAGAAATAAGTTTTTTTATGATTTTTTTTGTTTCAGTAAAAATTAACATTAGTTTGTGAAATTATATAAAGCTTGACTAAATTTCACAAGTCAAAATTACAAGAAAAAACAACAGTAGTTTTGCGTACTGCTACTGTTATTAAGTCTTCATCAGTGGTGCAAAAGCTTTTGGCCAACATCTAAATACCAGCGGTGTGTTTGTTGTTCGTAAAAACATTGTTAACAAAAATCTTCAGGTCGTGGGATATTAATAAGTATGATGCGCATAATTAAACAAATATTTTACATTTACATAGAATTCAATTACTGGTTGTATGACTGTGAAGTAATTTTGTTAATTCTTGTATTGAATTTCATGCGAAATAGGAAGAATAATAAAGCAATTAGAGTGTAGTGATGTTTTTTTAATTATTACTAATTAAAGGCCAGTAGGAAATATGTATATATGTACGTAGGTAAGTCCGGTGGGGCTATTAAGTGTTAAATGAAAAGTATTTCCACATCACCATAAATGAATAGCTTATTCAAGATTCACATTTTTTTTTTTTTATTAAATTTTTTTGTCACCAAGAAAGTCAGAATGCCTTAGAAGCCGACCCTATGATAGATCAATATTCATATTTATTAGTAGTCAAACCTGGGATAGAAGTGTTTAGATTCACGTGAGTACCTGCCAGCGATGGCTCAACTTCATGGTGGTTTAACCATGGGTGTAACATTAAGCTGCCAGACCAGCATAAGCACCACCGGAATAGCACTCATGCACATCCCATAGGTAGCAAATTAGGACAGACGATGCCAGACCCCCGGTCCCAGCCCTTGCTGAGGGGTTCGGAGCTATCTAATCTCCTGCTGTCAATGACAGCCTGCAGTGAACCTACCCGCTTTGGGTATAACCACAGCCACCAACGAATGAGCCTCACCAACAACCAGTCTGAAACCGAAGTTCCAGGGGATACTGGTTCCCTTGGTACCAGTTTGCTTTTCTTGCTACTGGTCGAACTTAGGAGTCATACCTTCTTCCAGTTTCAGACTCCTGACAAGACCCCAGGCACTGGTGCCCCTGCTTACCCACAGTGGCAATCCAACATGGTGGCAGGGATTACCAAGATGATATATGCCCCCGGAGTGGGGTCGAACCTGATAATACTACACCAAGATACTAGCACCAGCAGGAAGTCGTTAGCTATATGCTGTAACCATCACCAACTCTGTGTACGCAAGGAAAAACATAGTTGTGACGTTGTCACGGCAACCATTTTAAGTTTTCCACATAAATAAATTGTTGTGATAAACACAAAATGTTTGTTTGAAAACATTTTTAGAATTACTTTAGTTACGATGAACAAGTCATTGTTTATTGTATTGGTAATCATTCGATAATTTTAATATCCTTCGTACCTTAGCCACTGCCTTTCTTATCATTCTAAGATGACCATATTATTATTATAGATTATGGTTATCTCAACTACGAGTATGTTTTATCTTTACATACGCGTATTAGAACACAGAGGTGGCAACTTTTGCTCCATGACTTACCCTTTGCAGGGGATTTTACAGTCATCTAATCTCCTGCAGTTATATTATTGTTACATTGGTCATGCTTAATAATATACCCGAGAGTTGGGCTTAATTCAAAGCCGTCACATTGCCACAGTTGCACAAAAATATTATTTCTTTTTTCAAAAGACTCACAGCTACAAAAAAAAAGAAATATTTGCCTACAAAGCGCATTTTTAAGCTCTTGTTTTTAAAATCTTAAGCAAATGAATTTAAAAAACCGCTTAGACTCTGGACCAAGCAAAAAAATTTAATAAGTTTATTTATGTTTTTTGAAATACTGTATAAATTTTTATAAGTTTTTCCGATTAATTGCAATTAATAATTTTCCCATTATATTAATCATATGATTTATTAATCGATTATTAATTTTTTTTTTTGCCATCACTATATCTAGAGATGGACTGTTTAAACTACAAAGATGATTAAGCTAAAAAAAAAAAACAAAGAGATTAACTAAGTTTCAGCTTAAATATCACATTCAAATAGTTTTTATTGTACAAAAATTTAATCGTTAATGATGTGGAAAGCGTGTGTACGTACTTCTACATACTTGCAAATCATATCGTTTCCCTATGTATCTCATGGTCATTTTTAATTATATTGCCAAAAGATATTTATGTGTGCAGATACTATTTTATCACTCCTTTCATTTGGCTGGAATTTTTTTCTTTTTGTATAAGAGACAGGTGCCCAAACCGAAAACTCTATACCCACCCAAACCCAAACCATAAACATTTTTTTGTTTTAAACTTTGAAGTTTTCGTTGTATTTTTACCACAAGGCGTGTGTATGTGTTGGCTTGTGCTAATTAAGTTTGTTTAGTTTATTCTATAAGTCTGACTTAAACATTTAATTCTACAGCTCGAGACACATTTAATGCTGTGTTTGTCTAGAAACCCAAAAATAAAAGATTCTGCTTCTTTTTAAAGTTATAAATTCAATGTTCTTATGTTTTTTTCCTTTTTCGAAATAAGTTCAACAAACTTTTGCATTCGAGAATGAATAAACACAATATATTTACAAAAAAAAAGAAAAGAAATTAATAAATATAAAATTGTTTTTGCTACCACAAATTTTGGATAACAATTTTTTCATTCTTAAGAGTTTTGAAAAAAATTTTAAATTTATACAGATTTATTGAAAAGTGAAACTCTGTACTTTTTTTTTTTTTATTAAAGTTGAGGTTTTTTCGTTTTTCTTTTGGCTTAAAGTCTGGTTTTTATTTTGTTGTTTTGAAAAGAGTTCACATATATGTTTCAATTTATGTGACATATGTGACACCAATGTCTTTAAAAATTTTACCCCAAAGGCAAGGCAAGGAAAGGAAAATGATATTTTTATGATAAGAATAATTAAAAAGAAAAAACCAATTGTTGGCTTAAAGGACTAAAAGCAACATTGGAAAAAATATTGAATTAGTTGTAAATTGATTATGAGCCGTTAATATTTAAAAACTTAATTGAAATTTTTTAAACTGACGTAAATTGCGGTTGCAAAATGTGGCGTACAATATTCGGCGTAAGTTTTAAATGTGAGAATAAATAGTCTGCAAATTATTAAATATTGAAAAATTTAATACTATGTGAGAAAGTACTCTTGATAGCTCTGACCAACCAACATCAGAGCTGAGCGAGGTTCTAATCTAAAGGACTCTAATCCTTCACTTTGAATAATAAAATGTTCGGTAGCAAAATTTGAAAAGGCGGTCGTCTGAATAAAATTTTAAGTTAACAATTTTCGGCGTAAAAAAATATGTAGGTGGCGCACTTTGACCCTACCGGCAAATAAAAAACATGGTTGTGACAATGTCACTACAACTATACTATGTTTCCCTCAACAATATTTTGTTTTGGCAAACATATAGTAGTTATTTGAAAACATTTTTAACATTAATTAAGTTGCAATAAACGAGTTATTGTTTAGATTTTAAGCAATAAATGATTTCCATAAAAATTGCTACGTGGTTGAGTTGATCAATAAAATTTTGCTAAAATTCTAAACACAAACATAGTATTTCAACTATACGAGTACAATTTTAATATAATAACTCTAAGCATAAAAGATTCTTAAAAGATATAATAGAAATGTCAAATTTCCTCAGTGTTTAATCAAAATATGCGGGTGCTGTGGTTGAATGTATGACACTGTCAGAAGTTCTGACTTATACCTCCTCGTTGTGGCGACCGGTAACAGTTTCATGTCGCTACTAGGAGACTAGCTAAATGAGTCGTGTGCAGAGAAGTTAACACTCTCTTATAAAAATGCTTTGTTTAATTCATGGTGGAATAGCATACGTCAGGGATGCGTGGACAAGAGGGTGCTTGGTTTCTAGTATGCGAACTCTCGTAAACGCTTGGTACCAGTCCATTACCAGTTTTAATAGAGGCTTATCTGTGCTCCGTTAATAGAGGGTTTAAAGTCCGGTTTTAATAAGCCGAAGCCCTGCAAGAGGTGGAGAGGTTAATGTCTGTAGGAACTCTGCTATTTATTATCAAATGGAGGGATTCTGAAGAGATGGCGATGAAACCCTCGCAAGGGGTGGACGGGTAAGTCTCGGAAGATACTCCTGAGGAAGAGGCTGAGACGATAATGCACATGTGTGTAAATGTCCAGCACTGGCTAGCATGGGGGACCTAAGCCTTAGGTGAATGCTAGCAATTATTAGAGACTCCATGATAAGGAAGAAGGACGAAAGTTACTTGTCGGCTATCTGAAATCACCACAACCAAGAGTAAAGGCTAGTGCTTCCACGAGGTAAGGTAGTTTTAAATTACATATCGTTTGCCTGAAATCGATTCGTGGAAAAAAGGAGGTCGAAAAGGAACTGATAAAGTAAGCGGTCTGCTTCGAAAAGTACCTTTTTCAGAACATATAAAATACGATTAAAAAAATACGTTTAAAGTTTTTTTTTTAAACTGATTGATGTGCATATTATTTCAGAAAGCTCACACTACTGTTATTGCATCTTAATGGTAAAAAATTAGAAACAATTTGTTTTCTTCAATGAAAATACTACTAAAAATTATGCAATTTCTTTGCCTTTCGAGGGTTAAAACAACGATATGGTCTTCGTTTAGCAAAATTTGCATAAATGAGTGATTTTTTATTGGCTGTCCCCAGGAACCTGTTTTGCAATTAAACATGAACTTAAGGCTTGATACGCGATACAAACACTGTGTAGGCAAAATAAAAAAAGAAAAACAATGCGAAACACTGCGACACACTTTTCCAAGCCACAAAACCGGCAGTTGGACCGACAAAAAAAATGGACAAACAGATAAAGTAGCATCATGTTATTAATACTTATATTACGAAATTTAAAAAAAAAATAAAAAAAAAAAAATTTTGATTGGCTGCAATAAATGCCTGAATGATGCACAAATTTGGCATAAAAGGGCTAAACCGGAAATTAACGGTTAAACTAAAAAGTTTTTTTTTTATGTAAAAAAACAAAATACAACAAAAAAAAGAAAATATAAATATAACAATCTCGCTCATTGGCTGGCTTATCTGCATAAAAAATGCATTTTTAATACATCAAGTTTTTTTTTGGTTGTTTATGTCGTTTCCACAAACAAATTTTGAATTGATAAACGTTTAACGAAAAAAAAAACAAACTTTTGAATACTTATTTATGCATGTGTTTGTGTTCATAAATATAAATCTGGGTAAAACCGAAATTAAACTTCAATTCTGATTATGCAACTGGCTCATGTTTATATACAGAATACGCCAAAATATAATAAATAAATACGCCTAATAAAGGCCACAGTAAAATGAATAATTTGTTTCAAGAATTTTAAAATAATTTGAAATAAAACTAAAAACTTTGGCCATCTCTAATATTTTTAAAAAATATTTAATTTTGCCTACCTGTACTTTTGACAGTTGTTGTGTAAAATATCCATTCACACATTGATCCTTGGGCACGCACTGCTGACCACGTCCACGACACTCCAACAAAGTGGGCAAATATTGTTGACCCACAAAAGGCGAAGCTCTTTTGCTTACTAACGATAAGAATGATGCGGCCGGACTGTGTCTGTAGTCATCGTCTTCAAGTCGATCCAATACACCGTTTTTATATTCACCATTCAGGAACATATTGGAGGAATATTGTGAACAATTTACTGCCGTCACAGCAATTAGTAGGGTGGCCAATAAGCCATATGACAAGCAGCTACAGCGTGACATAATTCTTGTGTAGGTGTGTGGGTTTAGAGTTGTGGGGAGGTTTGTTGTGACTATCAGTTAATAAGTTATTATTAAGTCCAGGTGTATTTTAACTTAAAGTGAACTAAAAAATAAAAAGAAATAGGTTATTTTTGAAATATTTGAATTATAATAAAATTCATTTCCTCAAAGAAATGAAGAAATCTCCATAAATAATATCAATTGCAAAAATACAAAGTATTTTTTTTTTGCCTATTAAAAAAGCTTTTGAAAAATCCTACAATAGTGCGTTCAAAGTTGTCGTTCGATATAGAGCAGTACGACATTTGTAGTCGTAAATAAATATGTAAACACTTTCAGGAAAAAAGTTGTGTAAAAGTGTTAAGTCCCTCATAAGCAAAATAAAAAAAAAATGCTCACTAAACTACTAAACAGATAGGTTTATTAGTTTTTATCAACAACTTTCTTAACTTTAAGAAAGTACTTTTGAAAAAAGTACTATTAAAAAGTACCTCCAAAAAGTACTTTTTGAAGAAGGCTCTTTTTTATTTCTAATGCTGAATTTATACAACTAATTAATTACAATTAGGAATAAATGATATTTTACGCTGACTAGTGTCAGTGAGTAGAAAGACATAGAATGATGAAAAAGTGTGTAGCTCAACAGGAAAGTCTAGCACATTCTTACAATGTTTAATGGCGTTTTTCTTCCTAATAAACATCCTGCCATTTACATGGTTGTGTTCCTTTCTAAAAAATAATAGGAAAAGCAGCAAGTTTATTTCTAAATATGTTGCAGATAAAAATTGGCGCCTGTTTAACATTTTATGCACTCAACTTAAAGATCAGATTGAAATACTACGCATTTTTACAACTGTGTTAACTACATTGCTTATACAAACAAATTCATGCGCTTATTTTGGTGTTAAGATTTCATTTAATTATATTTGTTGCATTGCAATCGTAAACATTGCATCCCTTTGTAAGGGTTTGTGCAATCTGAAAAAATTGACTACATATTTAAAAGGCAACATTTTTATCAGAAAGGAAAACATCGGAAAGAAAAGTAAACTTTAGCTGTATTCGATAAAAGTTAGCCAAACATTTTTTTTAAATCAAAATGAAATGAAAAACGATCCATGATGTGACTAAGTACATTTTTAACATGAGCTTTAAAAAAAAGAAGTTGCTTTTAAAATAAACATCTTCATAAAAATTATTTTGAAAAAAGTACCTTTTTGCAATAAGTATTTTCTTAAAAAGTTACTATTGAATACTTTTTAATAAAAGTATCTACTTTTTTGCGAAATTACCTCTCGCCTTAAAGTATTTTTAGTAAAGAACATGGTATATATAATCTTTGGAGAAAGATTAATTTGAAATAAATGAAAATAACTTTAGAAATACAAGAAAAAATAATCACTTTAAAAATTGTTTATCCTTTGATATTTAAAAATTGCTAATTACCCCAAGTTGTTTAATAATATAATTGTAATTTTTATATGTGGCGATACGCTAGTCTCTTGCTGATTTCGCTCATTTACAATCTTTTACCCAAAATTTTAGAAAACCAGAAATGTCTTATGTTTAAAATTCTTCAAACCAAATGAGATGTGTAAAGAAGTGTAAAATGAAAACATTAAAGTATTGAAAAAAATCCAATAATTAAATTATTCTGTTGATTTAAACAAAAGTCTACATGCCGTCTTGACTAGCCATAGATTTGGTTTGTCATCGTACAGACCGCTGCTCTGCCATTAAACAAACAAAATAGACATTGGCAAAATATAATATACCGTATTCTTCACGCAGAAGACCACGAACAAACTTGTTTCAAATTAGCTGCTTTCTCGACATTGGGGATTGTAATTATAAACCCTCTCTTTAGGGTAGCCCCATAAAAAAAATTCCTGGGACTTAGATCGGGCGTCCTCGTGGCCATGGGATGTCCCAAAGCGACTGGTCAGTTTTTGGGGGAAATTTTCCCGAAGCTCAGGCTGTGTGTGCAGTCGCCATATGCTGTTGAAACCACGTGTGTGAAGAGTACTATGGATGAGCTCGCAGGTTTGGCAAAAAAATCCGTAATCATGCGTCGATAATTTTCACCGTCGACTTTCGTCGCCTGGTCTCGAGAAATTTTCGAAAAAAAGGGTCCAATTATCTCATGGCACACCCAACAGTTACCCTGGGGCAATGCAATGGGTTTTGATATTTCAATCGAGGGTTTCGGGTTCTTGGAGACCAGTAACGGCAGTTTTGCTTGTTGACGTGGCTATTTAAGTGATAATGAGCCTCGTCGCTCCAAAACATGGGATTGACAGTGCGAAAACGCTCCAATATCGTTTCACAAACATTTTTGCGTAAATCAAAATCACTTTCTTTAAGTTCTTGAACGATTTGAATTTTAAAAGGATGGAACTTCAGATCCTTTTTTAAATTGTCATGAATAATCGCCCTAGGAAGTCCCAGTGAGGCTGCTCTTTTCCGTATTGAAAGTCGCGGATTTTCACGTAAACTGCTTTGAACCAGTTCAATATTTTCGGGAGTCCTTAAAGATCGACTGGGCCCTGCTCTTGGGACATTTATAGCCGAAGTAGTTGCGCGGAATTTCTGCACCCACGAAATAATTAAATTTGCACTCGGTTCATCACGTATTCGCCGAATACGGAACTTTGAACAAAATTGTCGACGAACGCGCGACACTCATTCGACCACTGCGACATCGTGACTGACGAATCCGCACAATCGATAATTCCAACCGCACCACGCTCCCTCCGCACCGTTTAATACGTTTTGAAATAATCGTATTTAAAAATATAAACCATCAGACACCCTGTACAATTCCTAAAGTGGTTTAAGGACAGACAAATCACCGGGTGATTCAAACATTCAAATTAATTAAAGAAAAAATTATTTTTTTATTTTAATACTCCTTGTCAGTGCTTTTATTGTCGACAAGTCTTATTATTTTCCTTATTTCTATATTCTTTAATTGTCATTCATTTTGAGCAAAAACTACAATAATTTGCAATAATTCAAAATAAAAACATCATTTGTAAAACTTCCGAACTAAACACTTCATAATTATATGGTTTTCAACATCACACTACATCAATTAATTTGCAATAACAACAAATTACTGCTAATAAATTGTTAACTCTAAGGCACATTCGTTTGACGTTTAACATTAAAACATATTTGTTTCTTTCATACTGTGTTCGTTCACTCCACTATGCACCAATACATATGCCTGCGCCTGTGATAAGTAGTACGAGCATTATGAATGCAGATACCGTATTTGCAAAGTTCTCAGACCCATATGGTTTATTAGTTGCCACCTTGCAGCAGTTATGACATTATCAACTTAATCCCATTAAATTCTGCTGCAATATTTCTGCTTCTACTCGTTTCTGAGCGAGTCATTATGACAACATTTACACATCCCCCCGCCACTCAGAGGAGTATTTACATTTTTACAGATACAATCTTACGCTACTTTATTAATCATAATTTCTTTGCATGTGTTGTACTTGTGCGTAATTTCGTTTATATATATATGTGTGTGTGTGTGTGTGTTAGGCTTTTTGCAAATTGAATAATTTTCTGTATACGAATTTTAATTTTTTTACAATTAGATTTTTTCGATGAAATATTTGTTTTTTTTTAATATTTAATATTGAAGTGTGCACAGTGATATTTAAACGTCGGTAATTGATTTGAGTTGGCTTATTGTCGTTCTGTATTTAAATAGTTCTGCAATAATTATTGCCTGGTGTCATTCGTACAACACAACTGTCTTTAAAGTGTTTTTTCTTCTGAATGCAGATAGAAGATAAATAATTGTAGAAGAACTAGTTGTTAGATCTTTTTTTTTACAGTCTGTAAAATATTTTTACTTCTGTAAATGTATGCGGCAGTCATCAATTATTTGCCACTATAACAGGGCTGCAGCAGTACTTAAAAGATGTTTTAATATAATAATTTTGACCATAAGAAGTTTTTGTATTTGCGGTCATCAGGTTGATCCGCAACTGAAGCTTTAATTTTTAATGAAACCAAAGTATTTGGAAATTTGACAGCTCAGTAAAAACATTTAATTTGATCCCTTTTTTGGAGAGGGGAGATGTTACCTATGGATTTTTTAGCTCGTCCTGCTAATAATAATTTATATTCTTACAAAGCAGTTTAAGCACAATAAATATTTCAATTGCTTTATTATTTTACAAAAGCAACTATTTCAAAAAGTCCTTTTTATAGTACATTTTTAAAAATTAATTTTTTGGGTCCCTTTACTTTATTGAAAATGTGTGTGTTTTTTTATGTTGCGAAAGAACTGTTTTTAAATAGTTTTTAAAAAGTTCTTTTTCAAATATACTTTGTTAAAAGTGTCACGATTTTCAAGGTTCCTAATTTAAAAAGTAATTTTTTTTTTTGGAAAAAGGGTACTTAGTTGAAATTGGTACTTTTTGTACAAGCTATTTTTGTTCTAAATTTTAATAAAAAAGTACTTCAGTTTTTTTAAAAATAGCAAAATTTTAAAATGGTACTTTTTTGAACAAGTACTTTTTTAAAAATACTTATTTATCGAAATACGTAACCGTTCAAAATTAATTTTATTAATGAAAATTATTGTTTTTATAACGTCATTTTACAAAGGTAATTCTTAGGGCAGGCATTTTTAAATGCTACTGTATTTAGAAAGGTACTTTTTTGTAAAGCTATTTCTTTTTAATATATTTGTGAGGTTTTATCAAGGATGGCTTTTTCAGCATGTAGTATCGTATGTGTCATGTGAGTTAAACTGTTTTTTTTTGCTTGTAATCCGCTCCTTGAAAGACTAAAATTGTCTTGATATTTGAAACGAATTGCTGTCGTTGTCATACAGAACGAAAAATGGCACTGAAGATGACACATAGCCGAAAGCGCAAACTATACTTGACAAGGGATAACGGAAATTCGTTCAGAATATTTATATCAAATCACCCTGTGGGAATATTAAATCGAGCATAAAATTATTATTATAACTCTAAGCACATAAAATTATGACAGCGAAGCCGAAAATTTACTGCTCCGTGGTAGTACTCCGTATGACGGTGGACAAGTGAAAAGTGTTCTTTTTTTATCAGCTATAACCCACTTAATTATCACCGGAACTAATTCGTTGACTTAAATGGTGCGTTAAAGGTAAGGAAGAAGTGGCTACTGCGCTAGCCACAATTAAAGATGAAAAAATGCGGAAGCAAGGTTGTCTATTTTAACTTACTTTATTCTAAAGCTTTAACTGAACACTTTTTTTAGCTACTGTTTTTTCAAAGGTAGAATTTAAAAAAAAAGACACTAAACAAATTGCTAAACTTTACGAAATGCACAAATTGTTAAACAACTCTAATCGTTTTATCAATTTTCCAAACTTCAAGTCAAGTCTAATGTTGCACAAATTTAAAAGTGTGTGTCATGTTAACAGAAACTTTTTGGGCGTTTGTTACTTGTCAAACGTAGAAGGAAGTAAGTAATTTTTCATAATTTGTTTGTAAAGTTGAAAAGACAAGTTGAGAATTTTTACACATTCCGTTGTCAAAACATCAATAGATCAAATGATAAATTTTTTTTTTAAATCGACCCATAGTGTTTATTATTTTGTTTGTTTGGAAATATATTGAGTATGAATCAAAAACTACTTCTTGGTTAAATTAAAAGATACACACTTACATATACATATGTGAAGATTTAATAACTAATTTTCTTGTAAATTGTAGAATTTACGAAATCTATTTAAGTTTTTGTTGTTTCTAGTGGCTGCTATTTGTTTGCAACATACATATTTCAAGACTCAATAATTTTATTTATTTATTTATATGCCTGGCCAATGTGCATGTGTATGAGCAAATACAACAGTTAAATTTTTTTTTAAGTATGTATTTATTTAGATGCACAATTTAGTCTGCCGCTTGTCTGTCGAGCTGTCCGTCCTACTGGGATTTCATTTTATGTGTTTTTGTTTTTATTTTGCTGCAAGAAGATTTTTAAAATGTTTTGCAATTTCCATTTATGGAGGGAAACAAGAGAAAACCGTACATATTGCTTTACATAGTTGTTGTTTTATTTGAACGCACGACAAAAAAAACAATTTTTTGTATAAATTTTGTTCATAAGTCATCAGAACATCTTTACCCATAAACTTGTTGTATTACTTGTTTCTCATTTTTTTTGTCGTTTTATTAAAAAAAGTATTTTAAAATTTTTTTGATCTTTTTTTTGGTTATGACACGCGACCATTTAACAATGATGCCATACGACAACAAATTCCATTACCAAAGACGAAAAAAAATAATAATTTATAATCTTTATTGGGGTTTTAAAATGTGTTTAATTTGTTTGATAATGGATGTTGAAAAATCATCATTTGCAATATAAAATTCATGTTAGAATTTGTTTGCTTAAGACTTTGGAAAATTTTTAATTAATAAAATGTAAAAAAGATTTTTTTGGAAACATTCTGTTATTTAAAATATGTTTGCTACTTATCCCAATTCATTTTATATTAGAGAGTCAGCTAGTGTCGATACGGATTTCGCTGGTTGCTGTACCCAAAGCTTTAATAAAAACTAGAAATGTTTGATGCTTAAAATTCTTCAAACCAATTGAGAGGTTTAAAGAAGTTTAAAAGAAAAGGTTTCAAGTCAAAGAAGTTGTTATGTTGATTTAAACAAAAATTCGAGACATTAAAACGAATAAATTTTGTATTGTTAGAGTTCTCGCATTGTAACAAAAATAATAATCAAAACTTGCTCTAAAGCAAAATTGTTGGCGTAAAGCGAATTTATGCTAGATGTTCTCAGAAAAACAGCTGATCACTTGGAGTTTGACAATGTGCTGTTCTCCGGCAATTGTATTTGATGAACACAGGGGATTTCGGACACATTTATGGGAATTTACTGGCAACCAACAATTTTGGAAATTCTAGTGCAAAGAAATGTAGCGACGATTTGAAAACAATGGAAACAAAAATGTAAAGACTTGCGAAATATACGGTCAGTATTACGACATAAGTTATATAATAAATGGAGCATTGCGGTTGCAAAATAACAAAAAACTATTTTCTAAGAAAATTAAATCTGATTCAAAATGGCAACACAAATTTATATATAAGTTTTATGAGATTTAGAGGCCCATAGTTTACAATACAAAAAAAAACCTGCAAAAAATAGTATGAACAGCCGCCTGATGTAGACAGCCAGCTTCCACCTCGATTACTATCCCCACTGCAAACTTTAAAACTAGGCACGTTTACAAACGATTTTTTTTAATAATTAGCGTAGCCTCCCTTTGATGATTATTTTTGGGCATACCTGGGGTTTCTCAGTTCTCTTTTGATTATAACTACAATTACCATTATATGTCATATTTAGTTGAGATACTCCCAATTACATTCAGTTGTATTTGAAATCAAGTACTAGGCGTATTTTCAAGTAGTTGTGATCGTAAAATCGCAATTACAATTACTTATAATTGTAATGGGGTATAATTACTTCAAATATAACAAGTAATTGTAATTATAATTTTAATTAAGCAGCAAATGATTACTTGTAATTGAACAAAATTCAAGTGTTGTTTAATATGTAGATATGTATTTATAAATTCGATTGCACTTTTTAAACGACTCTATTTTATTGAGTTTTTGTTTCAAAATAAAACCAATAGCACCTTCTCTTGCTTTTTGTAATTTGAATTGTATGTAATTGATTGTAATTAAACAACAAAAAGTTATAATTACCTAATTTGTTCTTAATTACTTAAGGAATGTTTTTCTAATAACATTTATATGTAATTGTAATTGGATGTATTTCAATTACAAGTGCATGTAATTAAAGCAATTTTAAACTCAATTACATGTAATTTTAAGCCGCTTTTATTTAAAAATTCTAATTGCAATTACCTGCAACTCTGCAATTACATGTGTCATTAAATACAAAGTGTAATTGAGCCTCCAGTTTTGATTGATAGATTTTTAGAAGCTTCACAATTGTAACTAAATATAAAATTTATTACTTTGTACTTTTTCCCCTAAAATTGTAACCTAAATTTTAAAATATTAAGCAATTGCCTAGACAAAATCTCGCTTCTCCGTTTCAAGAATGTTTTTATTTAAGTTTTTGAGCTACACATTTTTGAAATATTTAGAAAGTATTAACTAGTTTTTTAAATTTATTTTGTATTAAGTTTTTTTTTGTTGAATCTTCTGTATCTGTCTTATCTTTCTTTGTATAATAAAATACAACTTAAGAATTTATTAGCACAACTTTAATCATTTACATTTTTAACAACAAGACTCTAATCTTTTTACAAAATTATGCCAAAAGCATTCTTTGGCTTTGTGGTCTGGTTTCTGCGTTAGTTTCTTGTTTCTTGTTTTTTTTTTAATTAACTATTATTAGAACTGACAAAATAGCAAAATTATTTCAACTAAACTTTACCAAATATGTATTTAAAATTTTGGGTTTTTTATTTATTTAAGATAAAATATACAAGATTTACAACTCTTCAACATACACAAGTTTTATTGGTCGGGTTATAAAATTTTATAAAGGGTTTTTTTGTGAAGACATGTAAAACATTAAAATGCTTTCTTTTTTCTTTAATTGTGAGGAAATACTTGTTGACATTCGATATTAGAAGTGACGAGAGAAACGTCTTTGGGAAGTTTAATTAAGACACGAAGGAATTTGACTTGTGATAGATACACTTTCCGCAAAAAACTTGTCGTATGTACAAACGTTCAGGAGAAATTCAGTGAAGTTGTTATATTGTTCTAACGATCAAACAGATTTGGAGAGTTAATAGAGCTAGCTACTTAATGCCTTCTATGAGCTTTTTAGTTGATGATGTGAAGTATATCTTATTCTGATTCACATTCCTGCTTGACTTAAAAAATGCATTTAGTCCAGCGGACATTTCACTGAATTGTCATGCCAATTACAGCGAGAACAACTGATTCCATTATACTTGTATCACCTAAAAATACTAGAGAAATTTATATAAATAGAAAGATAATCAATAGCAATTACGATTAGTAATCAATTTGATTACAGTTTAAAAAGAATCGTATTTAATTTACTGGTAAGAAATTTTTGATTACTAATTGACTACGGTTACAGACTATCTAAAAATATTCACAATTACTTTAGATTACTATCCAAAAATCAAAAAGAATCAAATGTAATCAACAAAAAATTCGACTACTTTCAAAGATTACTTTGGATTATTTTTGATTATTTTCAAAGTGTATTGCATTGACATTTAATTTTAAACGTCAGGCATATATCGTAATTGTACTTTAACAGCTATGCTTATGAGAAGATTATCCTGATTAATTCTAGGTTACTTGTAATAGTAACCATGCGAGACTGGAAATAATTATAACCTAAACAATTACTTCACCTCTTAAGTAATTAGAAAAAATTCGAAATGGAGGATGAGGGGAATAAACGAAGCCTTTCTGGTACGCCTAAATAAATATTAAATTCGTTTGATGAGATCCTTTTCGGCTCACTGCGTTTCGAAAAGTCCTTACGAACGTCAAATTTTGTAATAAGTTTTGTACTATATCCCGGATCTAGTCCAACTGGTGTGTGTATATTTTCAGCATTTGAGGCCGATAAAGTATATGTCCACCAAACCGTTTGGTTTAATAAATATTTTTAAATACTTCGTGCTGAACTTATTTAAATTTTCTTATTTAGTTTGAAGAATATCCGTCATAAGACATTTAAGTTTTTCTAAAAATTTGAGAAAAGGCTTCTTGATGAGCTGGCTTAAGCAACCAGCAAAATGCGCATAATGTCTAGCTTGTTCTCTAAGATATAAATTTATATTTTATAATAAAACGTGTTTTCTTTTTCACGGTTTTTATAAATAACGACATAAGTCTTAAAGTTGAACTTTTGAGAAGCCCAACAAAATTTGTTATTTCAGATTATGGGATGTGAGACATAAAATGTTATCAGGCAAAAATTAAGAAAATTACGAAAATAAAAATATAGTGTGTGCAGGTAAAACCACTTATGTCCACAAAGACAAATGATTTTCATTAAACTACACACAAGTACTCGTACTTAAATGATTTTATAAAATAAAATAAAGCAATTTGACATCAATGACTTAAAATTTGCAAAAATGGAGATACACAGTTATTCAAGAAACCCGCAGAGATGTCTTTTAAATGAATTTAATTTCGTTGCAAGTAATAAATTCATGTGTTTTATTTTAAATTCCAAAAATTCTGAAAAGTTACCCTCTTTCTATAAACGAATAAAACTGGACACGTGCAAAATCGAGTTACATACGTCAAACACAACTATTCTTTAAATGAAATTCTTGACATTCAAGTTAAAACCATAAATTCTAGAGAAGACACAAAAATATTCTAAAAAACTTGTTACGATTAATGTTTGAATAATTTAGTTTTAAGTTGTTTTTGTTTTTGTAAGTCATTAAAACATAAATTAATTTGCATTAACATAAATTTTAGTTTGGGAAGTTTGGAAATTAAGGAATCTCTTAAATATTTAATACTTAGCATTTAAAGATGCTGTTGGTTTGGCTTCAGGGGATATTTTATAGCTTTTACAACATTCGACTACTTAATCTTTTTGGGATTTTACATTTGATATATGTGTTTTTTTAACACAAAATATCATAGATATGCGGTGTTAATTTTTTAATTTAAATTTTTTTTTACATATTCGAGCAAAATATTCATATTATTTTCGAGCCGAAGGGATTTTCTTGCAATCCCATTAAAAATCACAAGTGATTATCTACATGCAAATGGAGAGACAGATTTCTTAGGTTTTTTCTAAATCAAGTTTAAAGTTGAAGCTTAGAAATCAATTTCTGCTGGGGCTTCCGTTTTATTGCTACAGCAAATAAATGTCGGAAAAGTTTTTGAGGGTGGAAAGTTTAGAAGGTGATTTTCTTAGAAACAGTTTGGGAAAGAAAGAGAGGCATTTATAAAAATGACCTGGTCAGTAAATTATTTGTTTGAAATTAAGGCTTTAATTGAGCTCAATTTACTATATGTACAAGAACTAATAAAGAAACTACTGAATTAATAAATTGAGCAATTAGTACATAAATGGACCATTTGTAACTGTGTTATATTTTCAACGGTAAAGTTTGTTTTTAGAACAGAGCAAATACTGCATTGCAAATTCCATGCATAAGGTGACTGCACCAACAATACAACTACATTTTGTTCTTTGACAGTTGTCAAACTCTATATATAAAATATTAAAACAAAACTACTAAAAAGAAATGTTTCGTGAAATTGACGGTTAGTAAAGTTTATAAAAGTTTGAAATTAAAACACGTTTTAAATTATTACTTTCTTTTAAAACTAATTAACTTGAAAAAACATTCTTTTAATGCCGAATTTCCATTTTTCTAAAGTCGAAAACGCAAGTTTTCGCGAACAAAATGAAGACATTTTAAACTCTCAAATGCTAATTGAATATGCTAAATTCATAGGTGTGAACACTAGCCTCTGTAACAATAAATAATGGCCCCAATTATAGTTTCAGAACTATTAGCAAACTAAAAAAAATGTCACCTTAAGAGAGCACCTCCCTCTAACTGGAAAATTGTCCCCTACAAAAAATATTTTAAAATTCTTCTATAATATTAGTTTTTGAATATAATTTTATTTAATTTTCCTTATTAATGATCTATATGCCCGTTATGATTAAGACCATTATAGTTTATTGGTTCGTTTTAATTTGAAATTGGCATTTTTTGAAATTTCTGCAAACCTTTCTTAACAAAATATTCGAATGATTCTTTTCATTCAAGTCTTTTATTCGTTTTAGCTTCTATTCATCTTTAACGAAAACAGAGTCATAAAATTTAAGTCTCTTAATTTCTCCTTATTCGGCAGAACAACAAAAAAGTTTTATACAATTTAAATGTTAATTAAAAGAAATAGCACAAATATACAAAACAAAGCATCAAGAAATAAATCAATTTTAAAATAAAGTAATTTATACAAAAGTTTGGAAAAACCCCTGATAGCTTTAGAAAATTGTCTACAGTTTTATTTTTACAATTTCACTATTCAGTTTTGAAAAGGTTTCTTCACATTTGCATAGAGTAAAAGGGCAATAAGTACGCGTGTATTAATTACTTGAAATCTAGATGGTATAAAGAAAAAGAGGTTTCTAATCGTACAAGGGTTACAATCCACGATACTCTAATACTTGATATTATTTTTATTTATTAGTTTAATCTTATGAATAAATTCTAAGATTAAAGAAAATTTTAACGAGCATAGCTGCCATGGCTATCAGCTCACTAATACTTGATAGATGCCAACTGATATTTCGAATAGAAAGCTTAACATGTCAGAACGTAATCTTGCTCAAGTGCTTGAGGTGTTTCCAAGGAAACAGAAGTTACAGGTCTGGGAGAAAAGCAAATGCTATGTTTAAATTATTAAGCCAGAGTTCATAGAGGAACTAACTTCCGCTTTTAATGATGAAGCCTTATTTTTTGTAAACGTCAAATGTTTGAGTCAAACGCGAATCTACGATGGAGGAAAATAGCATATTCCCCTCAAAACGATTAATAATGAACATCTTCCCATAAAAAAATTATAAACACTATATGCTTTCTTTAAAACTGCCAGCGTGAAAGCTTAAGCTGGATAGGCGGCTGCTTGGACTACATACTCTGCAAAAAGAAAATGCTGGCCAAATCAGGTGTTGCACCTAACCCCTTCACTTGAACCTAGAGTGAGATTGAGACCAACATCAACAGTTATTTCGTGCCGTTTGAAAGATCAATACTCTCCTCCCAAGATAATAAATGAAACAAAAAAAAAATTATTATGTTCTCTAAAACAGAATATAGTTGTGGCAAACATATAATGATTACTTGGAAAGATTTTATCCATTACTTTAGTTACGATAACAAAAATATTGCAACATGGTTGAGTAGAAAAATACCAATTTTAATAACATTCTAACCACAAACAAACTATTTTAACTATACAATAGTAATATACTAACTGCTAAGACTTAAATGGTTAGCGCGTCGACTGTTAAGCATTTGATGGCTTTAGTCGCCAATCACTCAAATTATTTCTTTTGCTTTTCTATACTAGCTTGGTAAATTTTTGGTTAATTTTCGAATATGGAAAGGGTTATGAAAAAGAACTCGGTCCTCATTTAGATCTCAGTATTTTTCACGGGCGAAATTTTTAGATAGGAACTTGATCTTATTTTCCCATTTATGTTTTTGTGCGTTTATTACTATAACTTGAAAACGGTTTGTTCAATTTTGGCAGGGTAAAATATTCGAAAATCTGTATCAAAATTGACATTAACTTATGTTAACATTGTCCCTAAATCTGCTCAGTAGTTGCAAAGATATCGAGGAAGTTGCCGGAGAAAAAAAAATACTTTTTATACAGAATTCTAAAAAAAAAAAATTGGTATTTAAAAAATTATAAAGACAAAAATCTTACGGTTTTCTGTACACTTATAAATATAAGTTTTAAGCAAAACGAACTATATTTTATTGAAATCGATTCGAAACTTTTGATTTTATTTACAATCAAGTTAAGGTGTCTCATTTTTAATAAAGTTGCATACAGCTCTCTCTGATTTCGGTGAATAAAATCAAAAATTGTGCATCGATTTTAGTGAGATGTGGGTCATTTTGTTTGGAACATATTTACGGAAATCCTGGTAAAACATTTTTAAACTGCCGGTTACTTCAGATTTTGAAACATTGTTGTGTCCTTTAAAGAAATTTTTCCAGTAGTGGCACAAATAATAATTCGAATTGTTTTATAAAATCTTATTTGCAGAATTTGTCTAAAGTTTCTTTTTTAAAGAAAAAACTATTATATTTGCGAAAGTTGGAAAATAAAAAATTTATCAGGAAGTACAATGATTATTTTATTTTAAAATTTCTATAGAAACATTTTGTTACCACCACTTCAAATTCATCTAAATGATATTTTTTATTATTGATTTTATATGCAAATTTGAAACTAAAGGCCACCAGCACTCCTGCACTGACAAACACATGATTCTTTCGTAGGGTCATAAATGACAAAATTGTGATTTTTCCAATAAATTTTAAAGCTTAACATAAATTTTACCTTTCAACAATGCGCATAAAATATCTATTGTTTTATCCAACGAAAAAAAAATATTTTGCAAGTAGTCGTAAATTGTCAACAACTTAAAAAAAAAACAGTTGTCTGTAAAAAGAAAAGTAAGGAAAAAAACAGAAATACAAACGAATTTATTTCTGGTACAACAATCTAATATAAAAAAAATGTTATTAAAAGCAATTTATCCATTAGACGAGAAATTCTAAAATGTTTTGCTTTATTCCTCAAATAGCAATTGTCCATAATTTATTTGTTTAATTTTTGTTTAACGATTTTAAAAGTTAATTTCCTTTTCTTCATATTTTTAATAAGAGTTCTTAAAGTCTTTGTTTTCAAATTTCAATTAAACAATTTTAAACAATTCAGAACACTTTTACACACACATAAAGTTTATTTTCAACACAGTTTTTTTTATAAAGTTTTCAAAAGTTGATTCTTGATTAAAGTTTGTTCTTTTTTTTAAATTTTTTTTATTTTTTTTTGCTTAATTTCAATTATTTCCTTTACCTAATTTTTGGATTAATTTTCTTATAATTTTTCTCGATCAACTAGGTTTGGGATACAAAACGCTTAAGTCAACGTACGCGCGCACGACTTGTTTATGATTGAGTTTATTTGTGCTAAGATCGTGGCTTTTATATGCAGCCGCTTTTTGGTGGGTGAAGCCAGACGCTGGCGCTGGTACATTAACGTTAATCTTTACAGATGGGCAGAATGTATCCACATTACATTTTTCTTTCTTTCTTCTTTTGTTGACTTTGTCTTCTTTATTAGACCCTATCAAATGTTTTGTTTCTTTATTAATCTGTCTTTTTTACACTTGTACCTACACTCAGATATTTTGCACGGTTTTATCCTTAACAGCTGCTTTTTGTTGTATGTCTGCAAAACAAGTGTTTTGGTGTAATTTTCTTACGTTGGCTTTCTTCTTTACGTGTTTTATTGTTCAGCCAACTTTGTCGGCTGATGTCGTTTTCAACGTCAACGTCACCGTTTTGAGCTTTCGTACAAAGCATCATTTTACAACATTCGTCGCAGTCGTTGGGTTAAAGTCTCTGTTCTGCCTTTCATGAGAAGAAGATGATGCTCTTTTTGGAATATTTTAAAAATGCTTAAGAAATTTGTGTTTTGCTCTTTTTCTCTATTTGTGTTGCTCTCTTGCTCATATTTTGCATTTTGATATGACGAAAAAAACACACACAACATTAGTTTTTTAGTCCATTAAAGTTTATTGTATTTTTCTATTACTTGCAATTTTTTTGTTTGTTTTTTTCTCTAGCCTTAGTTTTATATATTATTTATAAAGTTTTGCTCGATTAACTTGAGGCTCCATGTGTTCAAAATTTTTTCCTCCTCAAAAAAATAACAATATAAAATTTCGATAAAATTTATATTTTTCAAACAATATTTAATATTTTTAATTCATCCATTTTCCAAAAGTTTTTTATAATAACACACAGTTTTATGGGTTTTTTAAATTAAATTTTAATTTTTTTCCATTTGTACATTTTTATGTTTTGTTTGTTTTGAAAATGTCGCAAAAAAAACAAAAGACTTAAACAACAAACTTTTTTAGTATAACCTAAATATTTGTTGGTCACCCAGTATTTGATGATAAATACTTAAACAGTTTTGCTGGTATTAATTACTTTAGATATACATTTTTTTTTACATAGTTAACTTTCTTGCTAATAAATGTTTTACAGTTGTCTAAAGAGTTTAGTTTTGTTTAATAACACAAGTACAGTTCAAATTCAGGGGTAAAATTTTAAACTGTAGCAACTCAACGGTGTTTCATATATAATTTGAGCTGTTGAATTCGAATCTGCTCTTGATTCCTTCAAGTTGGTTCGTTCTATCAAAGAGGACGCAATTGCACGACATATATTAGCATAACTGGAGATCAGAATGTCCCAATCAGTCAAATAAAAAATAGGAAATTCGAAGAGAATATTTATTATCGTTAGACCGTGCCAATATTATTTTTCAATCTGCTCTCAGTAGCTTCAGAGATATCGTAAAGGTGTTAAACAAATTTAAAAAAAATTAATAATTTTATTCATAACTGGCTGACCCGGTGGATCCATACCATCTAATAGTTAATAAATGTCATGTTTAACTTTTAGATAAACTCGATAAAATGAAAAAACAAAGAAATGGTTTCCTAATTTATAAATTTTCTGAACAAATTTTTCCTCTCAATTAGTCCGAGATTTTAATAACTTTTATGCTATTCGGGGCGGAGACGATTGCAAGAAATCAAAGCTCATTAAAGTCGACCCAAGTTATAAACGGTGTAACTAATCTGACTTTGTTTTATTTATTAAAATTAACTGAAGGCATTTCGTTTCCACAAAAGTTGCCGTATACACACAATAGTAGAATGTTATCTGTAAATTTTCAAGTTTCGTACTGTTGTATGCATATGTCAATATTCAATATGAGATACCTTAACTTTATTGTGAATAAAATCAGTAGTTGAGCATCGATTTAAAACAAATATGGCTCTTCTTCTTTGGAATATACACAGCTATATGCCTACAAAAAAGTTATATTTTTGTCTTAATATATATAATAAATACCTTAAAATTTTCTCAACGAACAATTCTGTTTCTGAAAACAGAAGTTATTATCTCCAAAGTGCTTTCAGTAGCTGATTTTTTGATACTTTAAAGTTATGCCTCCTCGCTTCTGCTTCGCTGGATCCACGCCAAATTAAAAAAAACTACGTTTTACATTTGTATGATGTAATGATCAGGCAGACACCTTTCATATAAAAATAAATAATTTTTAATAAAGATGGTATAACTTTCCTTAATTATATAGAACAGTTTCTGTAAATGATATCCGTTCAGATGTTGGGGTTCTACTACATTTCAAAATAAGTACATAGCTTTTGTCGCGCCATCTTGTTGAAACCATGTCGCACGATTTCAGATCTTTCAACAAAATGCGACGCAAAGATGTTCTGGACACCACAAGTTCGGCTGACCGCTTTCGAGTCGATAGAGCTTGATTACGTTGAACTGAAGCTCTTACTTGTTCAATTGTGTCCTCCGTTCTTGTTGACCTTGGGCGTCCCGCAGGCTTCTGTTTGAGAGTCGAACCAGTAGCTTCGAACACTCTGACCCACGATCGAATCACGCTTTCCTTCGGACACTGATTTAGGTCATGTAATCCAAACTCACGTCGAAATAAACGCCGAACAATAATGCACGAATCGTGATTTTTGTAATATTGTTTAACGCAGAAAGCACGTTGCGCGCCGGTGAAGTGATCCATTGCGACTAAATATCCGAGAACCGAGCTACTTAACCCCAGCACCCACGCAGTCCCCTCTCTAACGCTTTAAATGCAAGAGTGTTTTTAAAATCGTATTCCCTGTACTTTACGTGCCTAGAAATATTTTTATTAACTCTACCACACTTTTATCAATATGAACGAGTTACCTTGATTTATGCGCAGAGTAACTTTAGGGTTTATTTAATAGAAAATCTGTTTTAAAAACTTCAGAAGAGGATATTTAAAATAATAATCGCTTAAATTGCAAATATTATAGGAAGAGAAAACTGTGAATACGCAGGACTTTATAGTTTGTATTGACGAAGGCATCATCACGTCAAATTACATAGGTGGAAAACTGCGACTGCAACCGAAGAATATGATGACGGGAGATTACTGGAGATGGTAGAACAGAGGGTATTCAAAAAAGTACAAAGTATAAGTTTGAAGTAAAATGTTTGCTGGGATGTAACTTTATATTCTTTTTTTAATTTCTCTGAAACAATTTAGGGTTCTGATTCATCGTTGTCTACGTTTGCTCTGTTATTAATTATTTATTTGATTTTATATTACTTTTGTGTATATCCCACTATCTTTACTTGAATTCAAGTTAGTTTATGTTATATATTTGCTTAATGATCATTAGCACGTGAACAGATAACGCGTAGGAATTAATGATTTTTGGAACTAATTTTTTGTCTAATGTACACGTAAGAATATTTGTAAGTTTTTGCCAGTGCTCATTAAAAAGTTATTAAGATTTTTCTCCGAGATAAATAACAATTATTAACAAAATTTTTTAACTTACTTCTGGAATATTTTTGTCACGTTTGTATTTGAATTATACAAATATAATTTTAGAAGTGATTAAGTAATAAATACCCACAATAAATTTCGATATATTTCGTACATTAAAAAAGTAAATTTAATTTGATGTATGATGCATACTTCTGCTCCTGGTAATACAGAAGTAAATACTTAAAATATTATGAATTCTTCATTTTCCAATCAATTTCAGCATTCAATATTTTTTTATTGTGTTTTACGCTTTTTTGTAAATATTTCTTGCTCAATTAATATAACGGTTTCTATAATCAAATATAATTAAAAAATTAATGGGGTATTTATTAATTTTTTGCCACCTTTATAGACTAAATTAGAGAAGAAAAAAAAATAAATTGTCTAACGTATTAAATTTTACGCGTTCGGTTTCCAAGTCTTTTGTTTGAAGATCAAAACTGTAGAAAACAAATTCAAGAGCAAGATTGCAAATTTAAATAATTATACATCAGTACGAATTAACGTTTTGATAAATCAAAATATCATGGTTTTGTTAAAAAAATAATACTGCAAAAATTTGACAAAATAATTACTTGACACACAATTGGTAAAATTTTAAGGGGAAAAAGTTAACAAGCTCATTAAGTTTGTTTTACAATTAATAATCTTCATAGAAATATATAGAAATTAGGAGATTTTTGCATTAATCTTCCTGTCTGTGGCATATATGAGTATGAGTACAATGTGCTAAAATGCAATGAAGCACGACTGAGTTACAACGATGAGTACATTTTGAAAACGCACTGTTTTAAGGTACTTTTTTAAAAAGGTGTTTTGAAAAAGACAATTTTCAGAAGTATATTCTTAACCTAAGGCACTATTATAACTTCATTTATAAAATAGTACTTTTTGCATATAGTTGCTTTAAAATAATACATTTTAAAAAAGTTCTTTTTTGGAAAAATGTACCTATGAAATTCTTATTAAAGTTCCTGTTTTCAAGGCGCATTTTAGTTGTAAACTGGCACTATTCTCTGACTTACATATATACTAGGATGATCGACGAAGCCAATCGAATAGTTGTTCGATCGAGGTTTTTGCTTTTACAGCGGTCGAATTTTTTGAAATAGTGATTATTCGAACGCCGAGTAACCTGTTTTTTTTTTTTACTTAATAAGTGCGGTCCACAATTTGTTTAAGTTCTCTTCTCCCAGGGTAAAGTTTTTTTTTCATAGTTATAAGTATTTTAATGAATTTTATTTGACAGAGTCACCTTGTAGAATAAGGCGCTATGAATTTGAATGGAGATGATCAGTTGGATTTTCAAAGATGTACTTTGACACACACGGGCAAATGTCGTCATCATTCTGCTTACTCAACTTTTGAAGACCTGTTTTCTATAAATACAAGTTTACCGACACCAACAGCCAACATAATGTCCCCGGTCAGGAGTATATCACCACTATGTTGGCCTATGGTCTGAATGTAGTGTTCTTGTAGTGCAATACTCTCAATTATATGTTAAAAAATAACAAGGTATTGCAAATGTACAAGAACTTTTTCCTCGAATAGAAAAAGCAGTCATACAAACGCTTACATTTGCGGTCAATACCGAGTTTCGAAAGAAGCGCTTTTTTTAAATAAACAAATTGTATGTACGTTATGTAATTGTAGGTTCCAGTAAAAGAGAGAATATACGCGTACATACCAATTTATAATACACTCAGGACGACCATGAGCGGATCTAATCTCGTTCAACAAACGTAATGATCCTAAATTCTTCTTCAACTTCCCAGCGACCCTTTAGATATTTTTTTTAGCTCAAGATCAACAAATAGGAAATAAATAAAAAATAACATATTTAAGAACGATTCACAACAATTTTTTAGTCTTCGTATTTAAAGCTCCACTACGCGACGGGCAGCTCTTGAAAGTATTTTGTGCAGTCCATACTGGTAAATATTTAAGAAAAACTTTATAAATAAAAAGCCTAGGGTGAAATTATGGGGTATCGATAGAAATATCCATATAAATTGTTAGAAATAGTCCCAACTTTTTATAAAACTTTAAATACTGTTGACACATTTTTGTTATAAATAACAAAATTTAGGAATTTTGGTACTTCATTCAAAGTCCCAAAAATAAATAAAAACTCAGTTGAAACAAATGAATCTAAATATTACCGTGGTTCTTGCAAAAAAAGTTTAATTTTTTGAACCCAATCAAATTTAAATTAAAAACTTATGACTCTTAAACCCGCAAATGCAAATGTTGATCTTACGAATGGGAAGTAATCTAAGCTAGTGTTAAACTAATTACACAAGACTACAAATTCTATTTTTGCACTAAAACCTAACCATTTGTTGAACACTTTGTTATCTTTGACATCTACGAAAACTATCTTTCCAGATTCTTTACTTATAAAACGTCCTTTTTACAACAATGAATGTTGTATGATGTTTTAACCGTTTGAGAATTTTTACAGATGCCTTATGTTATAGATTGATAGGTTTGGATTGTTAGCCTTATGAACAATTAGAGGAAAAGCAATATTTGCATGTGCGTTTAAGGGCCGACAGCATCATCCAGCCGCATTTTTGTAAAGATGGCGGTGGGGCAACGTTCATGATTTCTATAGTGATCGGAAGTGGTATGACAAACTATAATTCAAACATTTTGGTTAATTTTTTTTATATTCTTACATTTTGAACAAATTAAAAAGCGCCATAATTCAAAACAAGAATGCACAAGTCGTCAAATGCCGTTTGTTTTATTGCATTTCTGTTATCTCCATTTGTTGTCTGACTTAAATTATTTTTGCTACTGGGTTTTTTCCGTCTTTCATTTGATCATCATGCACAGAAGAAACCAATATCATTGGCCATCGTGACCAGGGTCACAAACAAATCTAAATATCACACCAAACGAAAGAAAAAGTTTAAAAATGTTTAAAAATAAATAAAAACAGAAACCAATAGTAAAAGAAATAACTAAATAAAAAGAGGAAAAATGACTCATGTATTGGGTGGAGACCAAACCTTTCATTTATAATTTTTCATAGGGAATGTTGAAATATCCTTAACTTTTTAATAATTTTAAATATAAAATTGTGTGAAAAATAATTAAATATTGATACATATATTTGATTAGTTGCTAAACATTAAAACGTTATAATGATGTGCGTGACTCTTTTTTTTATCTTACTCGTATTTAGGTTTTTAAACCGCCTTTTGTATTTGAAACCTTAAACCAGTCTTTGGATTATAGATTTTATGATCAATAACAACAAAAAACTCTCAATATCAAAATGATTATTCTTTTTCCATTGTGCTTCACCTAATTAGAAATATATAAGTATAATAAAAGCCATGATTAATTAGGACAGGTGCAAAATTGTAACATTGATGTCAACGGGTTATTGGCCACTTTGAAATCAGTGAAGCAGACGCTAGATGTATAAAAAAGAAACTAGAACGAATCAAAGAAGCGTCAAATTGAATTAGGAATGTTTGGTGTCCCACTAGTGTGTGTGTGAGAGAGAGAAAAATAGACCAAAAATATTTTGCAGTGCCCATAAGCGTAAAAGAGTTTTAACTCCACTTTTTATAAAAAATTAACATTCTTTATGGAAAACAGAACTTGTGTGAACTTTTGCTAAGAAAGACACTTGAGAGTTTTTTGTAGAAAATTACTTTTAAGTAAAAAATTTTAATTTAAAAAAAAATATTTTTTTTTACCAAATATAAGTTTTTGAAAACGGACTTCTATTGATAAGGTACTTTTTGAAAAAATGTACTTTTTGCAAAAAATGTACTTTTTATAAAAAGGGACTTTTTAGGAAATGGATTTGAAAAAATTAAAGTTTATATGCAAATAGGAAATGTACGAATTGGGAATAACAAGAGTAAGGCACAGAGATTTTTTTGGTCCAAAATTAGCTTTTTAAATTAAAAAAACAAATTTAATTGCATTAATAATGGGGTCTTTTATGAAAATAGAGTTCCTTTTACAAAATCCGTCTGAAGTAGGGTCTTAATTGAAAAAAACACGTTAGCGATGGTCTTTTTGAAAATAACTTGCTGCGAAAAAGAGCTTTAAAAAATCAAATTTATTAAAAGAATAATACTGCAATTCTTAAAAACATTTTAAAACCAGAAAATGTGTTAAAGTTCCCACACATTTTGTTTCGTAACTGGTTCCAAGCAGATAGGTCTGATGGAAAACATTTTCAATAAAGCTCTTTTTTTATAAACTTGGTCCATTTTAAATCTGTTTTGTTATCTGTATTATTTTATTATATTTCTCCAACAAATTCCCTAATGTCATAGACATTTTCAATTTTATTTTGGATTGTCAAAAAATATGAGGCCATCATATGTTTGAATTTTAGAATTAATTGAAGCTAAATAAGTTTTATTTGGCTTGTTTTTATATCATTAGGGGTTCTGCTGTCTACAGGTAAATGGTAAACAACATTGTTTCCATATTATTATGTTCATTAAAGAAACCAGTCCTATAAAATTAAATGAGAATTGACATCAACATATCTGTGAATTGCTGAATTTTTGCCGAAATAAAGTTATTATAACCAGAAAAAAGACACTCCACAATTCATATGTACGATTTTAATGAAGGGATACGTTTTATTGAGGTATAAATTTGTAACAATAACAAATAAAACTGTATTATTAAGATATTTTTTTTAAATTTGTCCTATGACGCTGGCTGAACAGAAGCATTAATATTGTATGGAGCCAATTTACGGCCGTAATTATTGTAATTTGACAACACACAGGTATACAAGCTGTGTGACGTTGTCCCTTTTTTATATTTGTGCCTTTATATATTCTGGTGTTATATTAAGTTCTACATTTTGTTTGTTAATGTATATTTAGCAAAGAGTAACTTTCTTTACAAAGAGGCTTTTTCAACAAAAAGTGTCTTTTACAGTCACTTTTTACACAAGAAGTCCTTTTTTACACAAAAAGTCACTTTTTACACAAAAAGTCACTTTTTACACAAAAAGTCACTTTTTACACAAAAAGTCACTTTTTACACAAAAAGTCACTTTTTACACAAAAAGTCACTTTTTACACAAAAAGTCACTTTTTACACAAAAAGTCACTTTTTACACAAAAAGTCACTTTTTACACAAAAAGTCACTTTTTACACAAAAAGTCACTTTTTACACAAAAAGTCACTTTTTACACAAAAAGTTACTTTTTACACAAAAAGTCACTTTTTACACAAAAAATTACTTTTTACACAAAAAGTCACTTTTTACACAAAAAATTACTTTTTACACAAAATTTCACTTTTTACACAAAAAGTCACTTTTTACACAAAAAGTCACTTTTTACACAAAAAGTCACTTTTTACACAAAAAGTCACTTTTTACACAAAAAGTCACTTTTTACACAAAAAGTCAATTTTTACACAAAAAGTCACTTTTTACACAAAAAGTCACTTTTTACACAAAAAGTCACTTTTTACACAAAAAGTCACTTTTTACACAAAAAGTCACTTTTTACACAAAAAGTCACTTTTTACACAAAAAGTCACTTTTTACACAAAAAGTCACTTTTTACACAAAAAGTCACTTTTTACACAAAAAGTCACTTTTTACACAAAAAGTCACTTTTTACACAAAAAGTCACTTTTTACACAAAATGTAACTTTTTACACAAAAAGTCACTTTTTACACAAAAAGTCACTTTTTACACAAAAAGTCACTTTTTACACAAAAAGTCACTTTTTACACAAAAAGTCACTTTTTACACAAAAAGTCACTTTTTACACAAAATGTAACTTTTTACACAAAAAGTCACTTTTTACACAAAATGTAACTTTTTACACAAAAAGTCACTTTTTACACAAAAAGTCACTTTTTACACAAAAAGTCACTTTTTACACAAAAAGTCACTTTTTACACAAAAAGTCACTTTTTATACAAAAAGTCACTTTTTACACAAAAAGTCACTTTTTACACAAAAAGTCACTTTTTACACAAAAAGTCACTTTTTACACAAAAAGTCACTTTTTACACAAAAAATTACTTTTTACACAAAAAGTCACTTTTTACACAAAATGTCACTTTTTACACAAAAAGTCACTTTTTACACAAAAAGTCACTTTTTACACAAAAAGTCACTTTTTACACAAAAAGTCACTTTTTACACAAAAAGTCACTTTTTACACAAAAAGTCACTTTTTACACAAAAAGTCACTTTTTACACAAAAAGTCACTTTTTACACAAAAAGTCACTTTTTACACAAAAAATCCCTTTATTATAAAAAGACTAATGTGTATAATGGCAATGTAAATTTTATTATATTTTCCCAACAAAATTTAAAAAAATGTCAGAAGTTTTATAAACTTCTAAATGATTATCTTATTACACAATGCATTTTATAGACATTTTTTGTTTCCCTATCATATAATAATTATAATCATTATGATTAGGAAATTATATTGGAAATTATATACGTATATATAATGGTAAGATCATCTTACGATTCGAAGTATTATGTTCGTTGTTGTTTTTGCATTTCTTGTGGTTTTTACAGCGGTCGTGGCTGTTGTAATTAAAGACAAAAGCCGCAATTTAGCATCGTAAAAAAGCTAAAGACAATTATTTAAGACTTAACTCAAAGTAGAAACAAAAACCACAACCAACGAAATAAACGAAAATGAAATTGTTATAAAACTTGAAAGGTTTTATCTTTTTTTCTCTTGCTGTTCTTTCATCTCTCATGTGGTCTACTCATTCTAAATACGAGTATCATGCCAATTCTGTTATTAAATTTGTTTTCTTTCAAACTACATAAATATCTCCACATATCTCTACATTTAAATACAACCTTAAGATTATGTTTAAAACTAAAATGAGACAGGTTCCATTAACATTTCACTGTAAATTGTACGAAACAGATTTTTAGTAAAACTACTTTTATGGTAACAAAGTTGAAAATAAATAAATATTAAATTAAAAAATAAGAAAAATATGTATAAACATTAAGTTCAAACTGGATTATCAAATTCCATACTAATGTAGCAAAAATAAAAAAAAAACGAAAGAATATCATGTCAAGCATGATGGAGGCTGACCATTGACAAGGTCGCCTCTACAAGCTTAAGACAATAAATACAAACATCAGCGTCAGCACCGACTCATACGCAAATGATGATCTGCCTTTAGGAGCATTTTGACTCAAACACTCTTCATTTAACGGTTAGATGTTGGTATTTTTTAGTTTCTTTGAAAAAAATTTAATCATCTCTATCTTTTGTTTTTAGCGTCTTTTGATTGTTTTACTTTACCCTCTGCTGCTCATGCGCAGTAGACTAATATTTTACATGTGTTTATGTTTTCTTCTTTATTGGGCAATAGAAACCAAGAATAAATTAATCCCAATTCAAGCATTACCAAAGTAAAGCTCCTTCGATTGATGCTCTGAACTTCCGTGTGTTGTGAGTGAAACAATAGAAAAGCACTAAAACGTTTAAGTTTTATATGAATTTAAGCATTTTGTCATTAGTTGGCCTTCAAAAAAAAAAAAAAAAGAAGACAAATTATATCTTCTTCAAAAATATCTTTTAGGCATGAATTTTATATGAAAAAAGTTCTGACATACGAAAGAGGCAATTTTTTGTAAGAAAGTTTTTAAAAAAATTCCAGAAAATGTTGAATAAAAATCAAAAAGTTAACAAGAAACGTGTCGCATTCTTATGGCCATGTTCTGAAAAGTTTCTTTTTTATTATCCAGAGTACGAAAACAAATCCTATATTCAGCTATAATTTGTTATTAAAAAAGAAAAACAAATAAAACTTTTCATAAACCACTTAAAAGTAAACAGAATAAAATGCTTCGTTAACGCAACTCCTCTGAAAGCGATTGCAACGTCATCTTTGACTATCTGCAGAGTCGTGCAAATGTTAAATGAACCGTAGTTTTATGGAAATAATAAACCACTGAAAATTTGCATCTGAAGTGTATGGATGTAAAGTACAAGTAAATAGAGGCAAATAAATTTGTTGCATATTTTGTAATATTGAAATATAAACAAAACTCAACAGCAGTCATTCAGCCAGACAGGCCAGGCCGTCAATTGATCACTCGTTTAGCAAATCAAGTAAGTCAATGAGTAGTTATGACTTGCATATGATGTTTTATCGTGTATGAATATCTGATTCACTTAAATTCTTGTTTGTTTTTGGTGTGTGGGGGCGTGTTATTCTGCTACAGTGAAGGAAAGAGTTTAAGCAGTAATCAATAAATATAAATTGAATTAGTAGTCAAACATTCCACTTTGTATGCGTCATGAGGTGTTTTTTTAGACGTATAAGGTTTTAAAACCAAGTAAATTAATTTATTAATTGCAAGGAAATCAACGTTAAAAGTACCCTGGTAGTCTAGTGAGTAGTGTGTTAGTCTATTAGTCTGGCGGTTGCGGGCTGGATTCCCACCAAAGACTCTGTCTATTTCACTACAACGAATGCTCGTCAACTTTACTGTGTGTTTTGTGCGAAACCGTTAGTGTGCGCTATTATTGACATGGCGCATTTTCCGCGCAATCACCGATATACGATTCGTGAGAAATTCAGATGTACATTTATCGATAGTTTTATTTTTGGTGGATTATCGATAGTTTTTCCGTCATTGATAGAATTAAAAACGTCATTTTATTAATGTAAAGTAAATCCGAAGTCAGTAAGAAGTAAGTCAGCCAGCTTTGAGAAAAATATCATTCAGCAGATGTTTTTCGCCATCTGTAGGTTTGTATACTCGTATACACAATTTTTGACCTCTGGTAGTAAACAGATGTCATATTTTCAATAATAAATGACCGAAATCAGCTGCTTAAATCCGATGGCTTCGGCATATAAATTTTTTGAGGCGGTTAAAACGGGACGACTAGCCTGCCATCTTCGCTTTTTTTAATCCAATCAGCGGTGACGCTAATTCTTTTCTTTTTTTTTTTTTTTGTAAGGCTACCCCACACATTTACGATTTGTTCGCGATTAATTTCTCCACACACGTCCAACAAATCGTATTAAAATTAAATGTCAACAAGTAAACATGAATTGCGAAGTAAGCGGTAGTATTGCTCTTAGCAATGGGAACCGGTTCAATTTCTAACACTTTGTATCAAGGGGACCACTACTTTAATATGTCGTTGTCATAGGAGGTGCAAATTTGTACCTTTTAGACACTGTGCATTGAATAGATGCAAATAATCTGGTCCAGAGTTACTTACTATAGCACTGGTCTTAGTTATAATTTGTGTATTTGAAAAAAATTCAAGTACTTGAGTTATAGGGAGGTCCAACCAAAACGCTCGATGTTAATTGTAAATAAAACAACAAGTTTTCAGAGGATTCGCTTAATATTTTTTTATTATGATAGAAGGGTAGATAGTATTTCCAATGGTAGATATTTTCAATGACTCTGAGACATAATTGTGGCTCAATGTCGTTAATAGCTCATAATTGACGTACACTTTTTCTTTTAAATATCCACAAAGAAAGAAGTCCAACGGTGTCAAATCACATGATCATGACGGCCAATTAACATGTGGCGACTTGAGACAACACGACCATTGAATTTTTCGAGCAAAAGAGGCATTGTGTTCGTTGGCTGTGTAGCACCATCCTGTTGGAACCACATATCATCCAGGTTTATATTCTCCATTTCTGGAAGTCCGTTATCATCTCGCGATAGTGACTCATGGTTAACATCTGGCATTATGGTTGGACCACCCTATACTAGTTAAATCACGGAACGTTAGTTTTTGTGTTAGAGCCATGTTCTCAAAAGTCACGGGACAAACTTCTCGCGGAAGAGTTAAAAGGTCGTTTTACGAGTGCGAAGTGTACAAGGCACAATTTTCGTATTTTATTCTTGGCAGTAGAGTTTCATTTTGAATTTTGACTAATTTTCAGTATTTAAACAAGAAGCTTCTTCTTAACAAATTTATTAATTATTTAAATTTTAGTATTTTATTTTTTAATTAAAATTAAATTAATCTAAAGAATTATTGTTTTTTTTTTAAGTGCTTTATTTTTTATTTTTAACTATCTGCAAAAAAATAAAATTAACATATTTAGACGATTATGCTACCACTTATTTTAAATATATTAACCAAGCCAACAATCAATTAAAATGCAGTTTATTTTAAAACAAATGTGTGGCCCAACCAATTAAAAAATTATGCATCATATAACTTTGGGTTTAAGTTTTAGTTTGAATTTTGTTTGTTAATTAACCAACTTTTAGTTTTTAATTAACAAAAATTGTTTTTCACACAAAAATGTTTTTTCTAAACAAATAAATTTTCTTGGTTTTGAAAAAATTTAAAGAGCAGTTAAATTTTTTATTGCGCTCTTGTACCGGTAGCTATGGATCATTTAACCTTGTTTATACATCTACGTCAAACCCAACAAATACATGTTTCTAAAAAATTTTGTTTCACTCAGATAAACCGAAAAAAGAGAAAAATACAAATACAAAAAAATGGGATTATACAGCTGTACAGCTTTGCTAAAGCGAAAATCTCAACCATAAATAAAGTTAAAACAAAATTTTATTGAAATTTTAAACTTTTGTTTTTGTAACAATAAATCACCTTTTTCCACAAAAAACATTCTTCAATATAATTTTCATAAAGTACTCATTGTCAAAAAGGAGTTCTAATTTAAACAACAACATGATCATTTTTATTGTACAAAAAATATCTTCTTACAAAAATGACAATGCCGCCAAAGGGCGCTTTCTTAGAAATTCCTTTTCAGGCAAAACTTCTTCGCGTACATAATTGTTGTTGCTGATTTGCATTGAAATTATTAATAATTATTGTTGCTAATTTGCATAGCAAATTATGACACAACTTTACTCTTTCACACGATATGTTTTTCAGCTATTATGTTAAGTTTATAAATAACAAGTAAGAGAGCTATGTCCGGCTCTGCCCAATCTTATATACTCTTCACAAAAGTATGAGCCACTAAATATATTTGTTATCTAGAGCTTTTTACCGATACCAAGGATTTGTTTTCTAATATTTCCATAATTCTTGTCGTTAAATCTATATATATATATATATATATATATATATATATATATATATATATATATATATATATATATATATATATATATATATATATATATATAGAAGCGATGTTATCCCATAACTCGAGATTGGCTGAACCGAAATTGAAGAAAGGGGCGTGGTACCTACCTCCCATTGTATTGTATTCAATTTTGATTTTTTGGAATAAAATTTCGGTTTATCAATGAATTTTGGTTTTTTTCGATTTTGTGGTAAATTTATAATTTTGGCGAAATATCCAATTTTTTGAAATTTTTTTTAGTGAAATTTTGATTTCTTTAAAATTTAAATTTGTTCAAAAAATTACAATATATTTGTAATTTAAAAATTTTTTAACTATAGTTTTTTGGTGAATTCCTAAATTATGGTATAATTTTTTTTCATTTTTCAGATTAATTGTATAATTTTTCAATACTTTGGTGAATTTTTAATTTCTTGTTGAATTTTTTCATTTTGTTGGGAATTCATCACTTTGCTTGAGTTTTTGATTTTTGTGAATTTAGATTTTTTTTCGTATGTTTTCGGTTTTTTATTGAATTTAGATATTTTGACAAATTTTTTATTGCAGATTTTCAAATTTTTGGTGAATTTAAAAATGTCGAATTTTCGTCATTTTTTTGTGAAATTTC
This sequence comes from Phania funesta, assembly GCA_963932375.1. Classification (NCBI taxonomy): domain Eukaryota; kingdom Metazoa; phylum Arthropoda; class Insecta; order Diptera; family Tachinidae; genus Phania; species Phania funesta. Next base: position 89,345,326 of record OZ010654.1, on the reverse strand, counting down.
GATTTCCTTAAAATTTTTGTTTTTAAGAAAATTATCTTTTAGGCATTAGTGGGTCAAGATTATTAATTTAATATTTATAAAGTGTTTTTTTATTTTTATTTATTTATAACCAAACAAAGGTGGCTCTTAAAGGGTTTTTCAAACGATTCGATTGAGTAAAACGGCTTGCCAAAAATTCAAATAAAATGAGAAAATGTTATAGTGCGAAAACACAATATTATGAATTTGATAAGAACACACGGATAGAAATTTGACAGTCTTTGACTCTATTCATTTTTGGTAAATTTCTCATTTTATCAGGGTTGCATTTTTACAGAAGCAAACAAAGAAAATACCAAGAGCAGCTATTGAACAAATACACAAGACACGGTGCTTATTGGTTATCAAAATACTTTATTCATGAACCGTAATAATTAAGACTTTTTTCATCAAAATTAAAATGTAATTGTTATTTCTAAATTTTTTTTGGCAGAAATAATTATTAGTTCTTGACTTAACATATATTTTATTGTCAGAATCAATTATGTTTCTTCGGTTCCATGGTTTTGCAGTTTGATTTTTATTATTTTGTCCGAAATAATGATTAATTTTTATTTTTATTTTTTTTCTTGGGAAAAATAAAATTGAATTACTAATTTAAGATTTGAATTCTCAGAAAATAACACTTATTTCTTCGCAAACAAAAAAAAAAATCTGGAAATAAAATTACTTCTGAAATTACTTCTAAAATACATGATGATCTAAAAATTTAAGTTAATACAATGAAAACTGACTGTGTGCTTCGATAATTTTTTATGTATATTTTTTTTTTAATTAAAAAATAATTATTTTCGGTACTTGATTTTGTTCATTCCAGTGCTGAATATTTGTGTACTTCTTTTACCACTTCATTTGCTGTTTTTTTTTCGTTTACAAAAAATAAATATATCAGAAACTTTAGCCGCTAAAATTCCCAAGACCCACCGCAGCCGCTAACTAATCAAAATGGCTGACCATTGCCGCCGAAACTATTGTTTCGGCTTCGTTCTCTGCTACTTGCTCGGAGTAAACTGCGTCATTCTTATTTTATTTCAAGTGGGATAGTGTAGACATACAATGTAAGGAGAATATTTAACTTTAGAATTTTTGGAATTCAAAACGATTTTCATTGCATTTTTCTCTGCAAGAATCCCACGAAAATCTAAACACTTGTAGAAACGCCCTTAAACCATATCTTGAATTAAAAAAACAAAACGTTATATTTCAACTACTACCACCCAATTCCAATCAAATCTGTGTAATTACATTAAAAAAAAAAAAAATAGATGAAAACAAAGACTCAATTGGAAACTATGATAAACGGCCACAAATTGATTATTCACAACAAATTTGATGTTTAACAAAAATCTGTATAAACATTTCAATACAACAACTACACAAATTTTTTTAGTATAAAAAAAAATTAATTAAAATTAAATAAAAAATAAATATGTAATGAGAAAAATGTATATTGCAAGTACATGCGAGTTATTTTAATGTGTAATGTGCACCACTGAATGCTGCAGTCAATAAATTTATTAACTGTAGTTGTGTGGCAAGTACAAGTACTACTAGTTTAAGTTGTAGCATCACTTTAATTTATTTCTACAACATTCTTACTGCATTTGCAAATAAATTAAAACAGCAAAAATTTGCAACAACAACAAACATTTTTAAATGTACTGGTTTATTTGTAAGTTTACAGTGTATAACGAAAGTGAGGCAACCCAGTTAGAAATGGTTACAAAATATATGGATCTAAGGCAACAAATCAGGATCTTCAAGACGTATTTGCATTTGATGGTAATATTCTTTTGATCGATGTAGGTAAATGTTTAGTCTCAGTCTTAGAAAAGATTATGTAAAAGATATTTTCACCGCATGATCATCGATCACCTATGTCTGAAATAGTTTCAAATCAGTTTTGTTCTATGATTAATTCTATAAACTTGCATCACTGAATGTTCATAGAATAATTCCTATACTTACCCGAATGTAGAGATTTGGAAAGGGTTAATTTGTTTCGTCCTGTATCTGTTTTGTCGGTCGTTAATAAAATAATTTCAAAAAATTGTTTTTAATCAAATGTCGAATATTTAATAAATAACAGATTACTATTTGATAGACAATTTGGCTTGTGGTATATATCGGAGATGGCCGTGGAATATATCGGCCGTGTTTTTTTGATCTTTCTAAAGCATTTGATTTAGTTATTCATGAAACAAAACAGCTCGAAATTATTGAATTTTCAAGAAGTTCTCTGGCTCTTTTTTCTCTTAATTTTCTTATCAGGTGAAAAACAATTTGTTCAAATTTCAAAGAATAGAATCAGGTTATTGCATGTGAAATTTGGTGTACCACAGAGTAGTGTTCTTAGTCTCCGTTTGTTCAACATTTGTATTGATGATATGAAAAATATTAAATTAAATGGAAAAATTTTTATGTTTGGAGATGACACATGCCTTTTGTATCATTACAAGCAAGGTCCAGGTTTAGAAAATCATATTGCAACCACCTGAGTAAATGGTTCGTAACAATCGGAGAACCCTTGAATGAAATTTTAGTGTTTAATAATCCAAATGTTTTGTCAACATCAACAACAAATTAGAGAAATATGTGTGCAAATAATTATTTAAAAAATACTGCCAAATAATTCATATGAATTCATTAGTGAGTGATCCCACCATTCAAGAATTTCGGAAACACGACATAAATTTAAAGGCAGTTTCAATGAATTTGTGTTTGGCAATTTGTGGACACTTTTGTAGAAATTCCTTTTAAAAATCTACTTAAATAAACAAAATCAAAAACAAAAACCAACATCACAAACCATCGCATTTACTCATATCATTTTACTCGTATAAAATACTTCGAATAATTTGTCATTAAAAAAATGCACATACTCTGCTGTTTTGAGTAGTTTTTTTTTTCTTTTATTCAGCTAATATTTTGTTAAATAAAAATTCATTTAAACAAATAAGGTGCTAAATTTAATCAAAAACTCTTGAGTTTTGAACAACCATCATATACTTGCAATATTCTCTAAATCGTCTAGCATCGTTTGTTTTTAATTGAATTAATTAATGCAGCCGTACTAATCAACATCCGTGCAGCAAAGTTAATGTCCAAATTTGACTCTAAAATTGTTGAAGATTCTAATAAAAATCATATTTTATTTACAAGGTGTCCGCCGGGAAGATATACAACTTTGTTTATAATTTTTAATTAAATGAAAGGGAATGGATCGTATATTGATAAATGTTTTATTTAATGTCGACAATTATGTGTGGAATACAATATCAGATAAATGTCCGCCTCTGTTAGCCACACAAATGCGAGCCCTTTTGAACACATTTTTCATTACATTCTCATACATTTCACGCGGTATTTCATTAATTTCAGCGTTTCTGGTTTGTTTGCATAAACCTTGCTTTTCAGATATCCCCACAAAAAGAAGTCCGGAGCAGTCAAATCAGGCGACCGGGGAGGCCAATCAACATCATCATTCCTTGAAATAACTTGTTGTGGAAAGAGGTCTCGCAGTAATTCCATTGTAATCCTGGCTGTATTCGATGTAGCATCACATGTTAGTCAAGCCTTTTTTAAAGTTCGTTTATTTATTTACAACTTATAATATGCTTACTCCATAATAAACAATAGTATACATATTTACATAAATACATTGGCCCGAGAACGGGCACTTGAGTATTTTTTATACATAGGTAGTTTTTTATTTTGAAATAAAATAGATTGAAATCGTATTTAACGAGGGGTTTTATAAATTTGTAATGAAAAAATATGTTTGTCAAGCCCAAAGCATGCAGTTGAGGCGTTAAAAAGTTTTCAATCATATCACGATATCGCTCGCCATTGACAGTTACCGTTACGCCGTTTTCAGTTTCAGAGAAGTAAGGTCCAAATTGAGGTTGATGGATTGTTTTGAACACTTTCTTGAACAGCAGTAATGTTTTCAGTACGTTGTGGTCCATGATTGGGCCCATCAGCTACAGTTCCTCTTTCTTCGAAATCATTCACTACACGATAAATAGTGCGTATTGTTGGCACGTGGTTTCTCCCAAAAATTTCAAGCAACTTTCTCATCGTCACAGTAATCGATGATTGATTTTTCTAAAATGTTTTAACGATTAAAACACGTTGGTTTACCGAATATTTTTCTACAATAAATTTGCCACGTCTCTACTTCTCGACTGCCAAATATGAACTGTCAAGACTAATGTTTACCAAAATGGCGGCAAAACAAAGTAGTATACATTCTCGGCGGACATCCTGTAGTTTTATCCAACAGAAAATGAAAGTAAATTGTTTAATTTTTTTTAGATCTTCTAAACGAAGAAATTGAAAAATAAAATTTGTTATATTCACTATAATCAGGCGACTATCTAATGGAAGGCATTATTAGCCTCTATTCTTCCCGCACCCAAAAAAAAAACTTAAACTGATTCCAAATCTGACCATATTTTCTCAGTCCATTTCTCTCCTTGCCTCGCTTCTTTATTTGCGTAGAAATTGCATCGGATTTTCCAAATATACCAGAAAACATTGGTATTTTTATTTTACATCTTACGCTCTTTTGTTATTCAAAATCGAAGTCCGTTCCAGAGTTAAGGGGTAACACTGCACCTATTAAAACACTAAGGGTGTGAAACACATCTTTATTCAGCACTTTGAAAACTTCAAATTCAACCTATTATTATTTGAAGGAGAACTTCATTGCGGACCCGTGTAATTGACACAAGCTTATGTTGGCAGAATTAGTTTAGCAGAATTAGTTCATAAATGGCTGCTTCTCATTGTTATTCTCTTTTAATATACTACTATACTACTATATATTTTGGAATTTTTTTGGTTGCATAATTGTTATAATAGTAATATAAATCCAAGCCGAAAGTACGTGGAAGCAAGCTGAAAATTCTACAGAGCGACTTCACTCGTATAAAGCGCTTAGTTTACCCACTGTAGCACTTTAGATCACAGTAGGCCATACACCAGTGCAACTCTGGGATCTGGTCCACGGAAATCCACATCACATACCCGCTCTTGCTAGCTCGTCTGCTGCTTCATTCTCAGCTGTGCCTATGTGTCCCTTAACCCAGATCAACGTCATATCATTCAACACATTCCAACACTAGTTTGGAATACACGTTGACTTGTCCCATGCGTTTTATAACGAAGTGATTGTCAAGTGCAATGAGAACCTTTTTCCCACGAACCCGTTTTTCGAGCAGGTGATCGAACGCATGTAGCAACCCAATCGATTCTGCCTGGTAAACTGACAGGTATTTCCCCAGACGCAGACTATAGGACAAGTTCAGCTCAGCTGAAAATACACTTGCTCCTGCCCTGCCATTCATAAGAGAACCATCAGTATGCCTTTCGACTACTTTTCTTCTACTCATGCGTTCCATCGGCATTCTCTTAGGTCTAAATAAATTAAGCATCTAATAATTTTAACCTGTGTTCAAAAAATTTTTTTAAACCTAACTGTCGATATTTGTTAACTTTTTAATATATTTTGCAATTGGCTTTATCATGATAAAAAAAATTAATTGTTCTTAAATTATTAAATATTGCTTATGTTTATAATAACAATAAAAATAATCTAAATTAATATTTAAGAAATTATTAAGAGGAAAACAACCGTAAATGGCATTTATTCGAACCATGGACAACTTGTTTCATTTGGCATTCCCCAAATCAAATGTTCACACATCACCATACACCAAGTTATATGTAGATGTGTGGAGGAGGTTGGTGTTGGTTGGACGTCTGTTTGTGCTACCAAAAGCAATAAATTAAAATCTTCTTTGTAACCGTTTTCGTTTATTGATAAAAGCTTTTTGACAATTAAAATTGTTCCTCCTAGCGAAAATAATTTTATTATAAATTAAGATTAACCGTTTAAAATTGCTTGTGAAAGAAAAATTTAAAAAAAAACATAACCGCGTTACTTATGCTGCCGCAAATTGATTCATCCAATTTTGTTCTTGAATTACTTTTTTCTAAATAAAAAAATTATTTTGAGTGATCGAATTCTTTATTTGGACCTTTACAAATTGTTCTGTTGAGTAGAAAAGATTTTATCTGCCAATTGGCTGCCACCAGTGTTGATACACGTTTGTACCCATTTTATAGCATTTTCCATGACTTTACCCAAGATTTCTGGAGATAGCCGTTCGATTTCCTGTCGAATATTCTCCTTAATTCCTGCGATCATCTGAGGCTTGTTGGCATAAACCCGCGACTTCAAGTGACTCCAAAGAAAGAAGTCTGGGCGACTACGAAACTCTTCTTTTACAGTATCCATTGCGCCTCCTGCTGTGTGTGCGGTTGCATTGTCTTGAAAAAACCACATGTTCACCAAGCCCCACTCATTCCATTCCAGCAGCAAGAAGTCTTTTGGCATGGCCCTGTAGTGTGGCAGGTTGTCTGGTTGATGTTTCTTCGTTCTCAGCCACAGCCATGATATTATCGACAGAACTACCAGTCCGGTGGCTGCCACGCCCTGTTTGTCTTTTGAGGTTCCAGTCTGTTCGAGTCGAGCAGCTAAGTGGCGGATTGTTTGCCGATTTGGCGCGACACAATGAGGTAATCGATGTCGAAATTAACACCACCAACCGAATTTTAGTAAAAAAAATTCGACACAATTATTCCAGGCTTTTGCGGAGTATAGCGCTCCATTGCTTGTCTGTTTGTATACAGCAGCTGTCTAAATAATTGATTTACGACGCCATTTGCAAAAATTTTAACATCTTCCGATAGGGTGATTAATTTTGCGCCACCCTGTATTACTCGTCTAATGAATTGAAACTGTTGTAAATCATTTTTTAAGCTGGAATAAATTAATTGAGCAATTTTATATCAATTTCATTTCTTTTGATTGGAAATTTCCTATTATAACTTATTGATTGGCATAACCAAAAAGACAGAAAATAGCAGGCGGGCGGGCACTCGGTCAGGTCAGCCAGTTGCTTATTCATATGATCGCAAACTTGTGATGTGGCCTGATGTTGTGTAGTGTTAATAAAATTTGCATAGAAACCTCTTCAACTCAAAGCCACTTAAGTAGCCCAAATCTGTATCGATCGGTGAAAAGAAATTAATAAAATTTAAATAAAATGCAAACATTTAATGCCTAGTCAAGGATATTGCGATTAGCAAGTTTTTCTTTAGTCGGCATTTGGCATTTTTACTTTTGTTAATAATTTATGTTCAATTTTATTTATTTAGTTTTGTTTGTTCATGTACAAGTACTTGCATTCTCGTTGCTGCTTAATATTTATTGTAACTTTTAAGTAGGTATTTCTTTGGGGGTTACATGTTTTAAATCTCAGAAGTAAAAAATTAAAGGAAAAACTTGACAAAATGAAGAGACTATTTTACTTCTTGTTAATTTAACCCTGAATGTATTGTTGGTGTTGTTGTGGTTGGATTCCAACAATCATTTGCAATTAAAGACACAATAATCAAATTTAGTTGGCATATTAATGATTGTTTTCTGCTGTTTTGTATCTTTTTAGCACTCAATTTGCTTTTGTAATCAATTGGCAAAGTAATTGGAACGAGTCGCAGATCAATACAACAAATTAATCTTTTAAAATAATAAATTAAGAAAAAAACAGAAAACTAAATACTACTCGTAGCATAAACCAGAAATCAAGTTGTACATTTTCGTTGACAGTTGACCGTGTGCTCATCCAGCATAAAATCCCACAAACTGCCTAAAATCAAAATTGTATCTCTTCTTAATTCATTTCATGCGGACACAAGCATTAAACTCCAAATCTGCATAAAACTGGTATGTAAAGTTTTGATTTCCATATTTTGAAAACAAAAAGAAAAATTAAAATAAATTAAATACCAAGACAACCACGTGCCAGTGACTTTAGTGCTTTAAAACGCATATTTTAGCTTTTTTTTTGATCATTCATATTGATGCACTAATTACACAATTATGTAAATTCCCAAATTGAAACATTTACAAGTATTCTAAAGTTGTGCGTGAAAATAAAATGTAGCAAGCATATTTGAACATCGAATCTTTTACAAGACTTTTTCTATTCAGTATAATATTTTAGAATAGATAATGCTCGTTATGCGTGAAGTAAAGTGCTCAGTTTACTAGTTTCAAATCCATGTCTTACTCAAATGCTTTGCTTACGCCACTACTTTTCCATCTATATAAACAAAAATTAAACGCAAATTGTATTGCTGCGAAGCACAAAACTCAGGAACTGCTGGACCAATGTAGATAATTGTATTTTAATATTCTTTGAAGGTATCGGAAGGTTTTTATGAAGAGAAAAATGTAAAAAGTTATCCCCACTGTAATGTGAATGTAAAAAGTTTTTTTTACATTCAAACCCCGACGGTTACTTTTTAGAGAATATCTCCAAGAAGTGATATTGGGCCTCAGGTGTATTGAAGAAATGCATTTCTACTTTGAATTTTACTTTCCTTGAGTGTCGTGCTAACACTAGCCTTTACTCTTAATTGTAGTGATTTCAGACTGTCGACTGGTAATTGTCGGCCTTCTTCCCCATCAAGGAGTCTCTTGTAATCGCTAACATTTGTCTACGGCTTGGGTCCTCATGGCACTTACATTTAACAAATGTTTGTCCGTAGGCCTAAGCCTTATGCTAGACAGTGCTAGACATTCACCTATAATGTTCTCTACCGTCTCAACCTCTTCCGCAGAAGTATCTTTAGAGACTGACCCGTCCACCCCATCTCTTTAGTATTCCTCCGTTGGTCAAGAAAGACCGGAGTTCTTAGGAGCACCTTTAGAGATTGACCCGCCCACCCCTCGCGTGACATTCTTGTCCATCTCTCCCTTCCTAATGGATGTGTTGTTTCTCTGCACTTTAGTAACTGTGTTTGACCTTAAATAATTTACTGCCAGAACCACTTTCTTCGGCGTTAACCTTACGATATTAATAACGTCGTCATATGCAAGCAGCCTGTATTTTCCAGCACCGTCAGCGACATGGCGAATAAATCGCAAATAGACTAACACCGTGCCTGAAGTCTCGTTTAGTACTGAACAGTTCACACAGGTCTTTGCACACACGTAATTTCCTTGCAGGTGCTATTAAAGGTGACATTGTAGTATAAAAAAAAGTGGTTAACATAAATTTTCTCTACGTGGGGTTTCATCAGGCCTTAGCGCATTGTAAATTTCTGGTCGGTGATCGATTTACCACTTCTAAGACTATACCAGTACCAATTTTGCGCCCACTTCAGTTTTATATCGCATAATTGTATTTTAAATTAGATTTAGAACTTTCTTAAATTCGGTAAAAATTAACGATAGATTATTGCGAATCGTTCAATTCTCAACGTTTCCACATAACTGTGTATGAGAAATTGCATTTTTTCGTACAGTGGCAACTCTAACGTTTAACAGCTGTCATGTCACCTATGATTGTTCTGACTATTAAAAATGGACCGCCATGCAAAAAAAGAAACGCGCTATCTTTGTAAAGCTCCATTACGCTGGGATCGGTTGCAAGCTTCGCGGAATTTTTCGATCGAAGTGTCAACAATTCGAAGAGAGGTCGATTATGGAAACTATATCTCCCTTGCGTCGACGTATTACCATTCGGTCTCTTCAAAACAGAAACAAGAGGTTCGTAACGTAAAACAAAGTGCATAAAATAAATTATAATAAATTAATTTCTTTTTCTAAAAAAAATGGACATTCAGTATAAACTAATATCCCACTCAGAGATGGAAAACTAAGCTTTTTTAATAAATTTAACATATCTCTCTAAAGTGTCACTGTAACGTATGACGTTTGAAAGTCCTTAATATACTTAAGTATTTAAAATTACTTACAAAGATTAACATTATTTAATTTATTATCGATTACTAGTCTATTTAGCATCCATATGGTGAAATCGACAACAATTTTTTATCGATCGTGTAAATTTATGTTAATTTATTCTTGATATTGGTGCTGGCAACTACCGCCCCAAACATTATCATCAAAGTTATTACAAACAAAAATAAATCTGTAACTAAATACCAAAATTAAATAACAACAAAAAAAAAGAAATCATTTAAGGCTAAAACGGGTGCTGATAAAATGGCTTTGCCATGATGCATCTCAATGATGCAAATACATTTTTGACAATTTGCCGCAATAGACAATTCCATTAAATTAATGACAGTTGCAAACAGCAACAAGTATTTTTGGGGTTGGGGGAAATTAACATGATAGTTTAACAGCCAGTCGGTTTGTTGTTTGTCTATCAGCCAATCCATCAGCTGCAAATTGTACGCATTAAAATTGTTTTTTTTTGGTAGTGGTCTTTATTGTCACTACTTGTGGTTGTAACCCAAACAACAACTTATTTTTGGCGTTTAGACACATGTTTTGTATTTTTTGTTTGTTTTGATTTTGGAAATTGTGGGTTGTTAGTTGGTGGAGAGTAGTATTGGTACTTAACAAATGTCAAGTGTATTATTTTGTTAGTGCCTTTGGTATTGAGGGGTTTTTTTTTTGCTGTTGTTATGGCTGTTAGTTATCTTGTTAACAAATACTATTTTTGTGCACGAAATTGCCATAAAAAGTCTTTCTAAAACTTTTGCTTGGCCAACTTGTTTGAAGACGTGACAGTTTAACAGCTAAAGTTCAAATAAAGGATTATTGCTAGTGTCCCATCTGAAAAGTGTTGGTTTGTTGGTTTGCTCCGATTGATATTATGCAAGAAACCAATTTTTTCTAATCTCCACAAAAATATATTTACTTGCAACAAAATTATTAACATTCAGAAGAAATAATTATTATTTATATCTTTATGAGTTTAGTTTTTTGACAAAATGTTATGATTCGAGTCAGCTATTTTTGAACAAAAACACATCAAAACTATTGAAATTTGGAAATGTTATAGAAGAGCGATGGGCGCTAAGCTTCCATAATTTCGGGTGTTTTTTTGGCAAATACAAAAGCTGGTCGGTAATTCATACACCAGCACCGCGAAATATGTTTGTGTTGAGGACCAGTGAGTTATTTTCGCCGATTGAGTGTGTCAAGACTATTTTTATTCAACTTTATGGGTTCCTTTTCGAATCCCTTCTTTCCTCGAATTGGTTTCAGGCAACCGATTTGTAATTTACGACTACTTTACCTCGTGGCACGGCCTAGCCTTTACTCTCGACTGTAGTGACTTCAGACTTTCGGTTGCTGACTACCAACCTTCTTTCTCATCACGGAGTCCCTTGCGCTAACATTTGTCGAATACTTAGATCCACCATAGCATTCATATTCAACAAGTGACTGTCTGCTTATGGCCTTAAGCTTTATGCTAGCCAGTAGTGGATATATTAACACACAATGTACGCTACGGACTTAACCTCTATCTTTTGTCAAAACGGGGTCATTCAGACCTTACTTGACAGCCTGCGTGCAGCAGGCTACCATGCAAACCAAACCAACCTAACCTCTATCATTAGAATACCATTGGTGACTGACCCGTCCCGTCCACCCCTTGCGAGGCATTCTTTTCCATCTCCTCCGGATTCCTCCCTTGGCCAATAAACACCAGAGTTTCTTAAGAGATTAACCTCTCCGCCTCTTGCGACGCTTGTTCATTCATCCTTGGAGAAAAAGATGTCCTCCACCCACGCATCCCTGGCGTATGCGTCTCCACTGTGGATTAGGATTTTTTTTAGAGAGAGCTTTAACTTTTCTCCGCTCGACTTATTTAACCAGACTCCTAGCAGAAACTTCTAATAAATTTTTTAGCTATTTGTATCCCAACTCATCTATATATGTCTATAAAGTGAAACTCTCTCTGTCTGTGTGTGTGTGTGTGTTAGCTATAGACTCCGAAACAGTAAAGCCGATCGGACTCAAGCTTTGGCAAGATGTTGTACACATTCCAGGGAGTGTTTATGGGTGGTAATTCAAAAAAAAAGCGGGCGGGGCTACGCCCATCTACATATACACAAAAATGAAATGCGCCCATACAAAATAAATATTAATTTTTCAGCTACTTGCACTTGACCGATTTTTCTGAAACTTTGCACACATATTGAGGTCATTAAGGGGCGTAGCTACGCGCGCCGGGTTTGGCTAGTTTTATTATAAAAATGAGCAATTTATTTGTTAGTGCGGATAAGCTAGTTTTTATGCGCATTTCGCTGGTTACCTAAGTCAGCTCTTTAGGAAATCTTTACCCATTTGTTTAGAAAAACTGAAAATGTCTTATGCTTGAAATTCTTCAAACTCAATGAGATAGTTTAAAAAACTTAAAAATTCGTAATTTTTTCTTACTCGCCTTCCTAAGTTTGGTTGGTTCTTTTACTGTCAATATTCATCATTTTTTAGCCCGAACACAAGCTTTGTCGGCACATGCATATTTCGAATTCCGGCTTCATGTATTTTAATTTTATTTCAAATTTCGTTAAACAATTAAATTTTTTATTAAAATACTATAAAAAAATATACAATAAAAATGTTTAATGTTTGTTTTTTCTTTAAGTCCAAAAAATTGTTTATATTTTATTGAGACATAATAATCGTTATTTCGCCACTAACTTATGGTGATTGTGAGATAAACTCTTATTATCATTAAATTTAATTCGTCCACAACAATAGCAGCAACAACAACAACAGCAACACCAACAACAGCGACACAAACAATTAAAACCGATGTAGAAATTAAAATGTTAATTAATATGAAGCATGTGTGATTTAATTAAATGCGAAGTTCAAATCATTAATATTCATTACAAATGACAATATAGAATGTCAATTTGCTGTTATGGACGCACATATCTTGAAATCATTTTCATGCGACCGCATCCGTGCACAATTTAAATTTTGTAATTCAGTTGGTTACATCTGTTTATTGTTAGAAATGAATATCAAGAGCTCATAAACTGTAGACATCAAATAACTGCACTTTTAATTATAAGTCGTTATTCTGTCTCCAAACTGGAAGCAGTTTTAGATATAAAAATGTTGATGATGCTTTAATCCGCCTCGTTATTTTGTTTTCTGCAGTGTAGTGTCAGAAACATTGCGCAATTTTCCTGACATCAAGGCAAATATGATTTTTTGATATAAATAATTAAAAACAAATACAAGTATTTATACGAGTATAGACTTTAATATGAGAATAAATAACAAGTTTTTTGTTTCTCTGTAAACCATCCGTATTTATGAGATATTTAAAAGAATATGAATGGAAACGTTATAATTACACTAGTCAACAGATGTTTGCCAAACCTTTTTGGGAAATAATAATTCAAACTTTTTTTTAACTTTTATAAAAAGAAATGTTTTTTAAGCAATTTTAATAATTGTCAATTGATCTTTTAGAATAGTTCTATGCAGATGTTGGCCGATGGCGATCAACACAGAGTTGTAATATAAAAAAAAATCGAGCATAGAATGTCAAAATAATGTTAAATAAATTATTGAAAATAGAGACGGGATCTTGAGTAAATTTTCGCACATAATCAGGCACGTTCACATGAATAGTGACAAAATTACATACGATCACACGCGATTACGGTTGATTAATGTTTGCCGTCTAAGGTGTCGGATCTCTAGAACAAACGTAGTAACACGGTTGAACTTCAAGTGACAAAAATACATGTAGATAATTCTATAGAAATGGCGATTTTGCTTGAAGTTTTATCGCTGCTGCTTTCATTCTGTACAAAGGGCCTTTAAGGCATAACGGCAACGTGAAACCTGTGCCAGTGTTATTTTTCTTTAAAATTAAAGAACAAGTCGCTATGTAAAGAAATATTTCAAAAACCTAAAAAAATATTCACACCTATAAGAAATAAGAATAAGAAATAAAATGTATGTTTCCATGAAGTTTTCATTCCCGTCAAGGTGAAGATTGGTATTATGAATAGCCAGTGATATTTTTGTTGTGCCAATTGAACAGCTGTTCAAAATAAAGTAAGCTATCAGTGCATAAGAAGAATGAGCTCTGTAAATATTTCCTAAATTTATTATGCAGAAGAAGAAGAAACTGTGCGACATTGAATCGTTCGTGGGGGTTTGCGAGACGCACCTAACTCCTTGGAGTTACCCGATACATTGTGAAGAGACCAAATTTAAACAAAACATTTTTCCTTTTTTGTATTAGATTTAACCAACATTACAGTGCAAATAAATATTAATATTTAAATATGTTTTGGATGTGCTTAGTAATTATCTGCCGACCACAACAAAATCCTTCGGTATTTTACCAATCGTGAAGCTTATAGCGTTACATGCCTTAATTATTTGGGATTTTCTACAGACCATAACTGGCAATGTCTGTCCACATTATTAATGAAAAAACCAAAAAAAAAAAAACGACCAACTTTTGTAGTCGTAAACATATTTCAAGGGCAACAAATGTTACATTTTTCTAGAAACGAAAATACCATAAGTACCTACTTGCGGTCCTTTGCAGAGGGTGGATATCGGAAAGTGGTAGCAACAAATTAAGAGTTAGTTCTCCCTGCAACCTTCAAAAACTCACAGGCAATCGATCTGTTGTTTTTCATCTGGTTGAGCTTAATGTCAGCCTGCGCTTTAGTAACTGCTCGTGCCCTTAAATAATTTATTACATACTTTAATATTCTAATTAAATGAAATAAATACTTACACGATGCTGAAAATTCCCCAACATCAAATCAAAGGGAGAAGTGAACGAATTTCGAGGGAAAAAATCATTCGTGATAAGGGAAATCTTTTTGACGTGAAAATGCTTCGAGGAAATTATTTACGATTGGAACTTTAGGGAAAATTTTTTGCGAAAGGGATGATTTTAAAAAATCACAAAACACGATGAAAATCTGGAAATTCCAGCTCTCGGGCAGTTTTTATATTCGCACTTATTACTGCTCCTGAATTTTAAAATAGGCCATGATATCATGATCAAATACGCGTGAGAGACACTGATCTCGTAAGTGGATCGTAACTCTAGTTAAAACCACACATCAAGCAGGCTTAGCTATAGCGTACGTATCATGAACCGCATTAAAAAAATACCGGACTTGGTTGAGATCTTTAATGATTTGTACTTTTAGGCTTTAAAAACATTATTGCAGAAACTTATTTTGATGGCCAAGAAAATCTATGCCGAAGTCACAATATTTTTTTTATTTTATTTTTATACGATTGGCCCGCAATTTTATTACTACGGCTAAAAAAAATTGTGCGGCAGCAAATTCTTGCATTATAAAATGACAATTCACAAGCGGTCGCTGACCCCACAGAATTCGCTATATGTGACTTGATCTGCCAATATTTACTGACCATCTAGAGAATTGTATTATATTTTTTCACTTTGTTAGAAAGGATTTACCATAAATTAAGAGTAAATTTAAATACATATGACGTGAATAGATCCGCAGTTGTGAAACAAAGCGATTTATGATCGAAAAACAACATAAATATAAAATAAAATTGAAAATAATAAATTTAATCGCCTACATACAAAACAAAATATTCAAAATCCAAATAGATTAACAAATCTTTTGTCTTTTTTATTATTTTATGTTTTTTAAAGGGTGCTTTTTAGACGTGATATGTATACAACCCAAAAATTAAGTAATGAAGACATGAGTTTTTTTTATTTTAAAGGAGAGTAACGCTCAGGCAATTAATGCCTACTAATCAATCAATTGTGTTACTCTTGTTTCAAAAGGGATAGACACCAGTGAAGACAGGTGATAAAGTAGAGAAATAGAAAAGTTGCATTGTTTAACAACTCTGCAATTACAAGTAAAGCGGCTCATACATGCTTCAATATTATTGAATATTTTATTGTTCTATATTATTGTCGTTTTGTTCTATACTATACTATACAATAAAAACCGCAATATTTTCAAAGAAAAATTGACTCATCTGTTCTCGCAATAAAAAACTAAACATAACCTATAAGCAAACAAAAAATATAAACACCATTTTGGTGGGAAAATAATATTGAACAATGCTGCCAACATATTACACAGTATATTGCACTCTTATTGGTTGTGCAATAAAAAACTAAATTCTATTAATTTAACAAAAGATATTTTTTAATTAATTCTTTATCCCTCATTTTTATTACAAATCATGCAATTTTTTGTTGAGGATGGATAAAGCTGTCTCTACGTTCTAGACCGGCTCATCAGAAAATCTTTAAGCAACTTAAACGTCTTATGCTCAAAAATGTTTAGACCAAATGAGAAATTCAAAGAAAATCAAGAAAAAAAACAGCAAAGTTTTAACAAAGAGTCCCACAACAAAAAATCGTTATTTTATTTTTCTTACTTGCGTTTGATTGGTTGTCTGTCAATTCTAAATGTAACTGTAACCGTTAAAAAAACACAGGTTTGCATTTACTTTAGGAAGAAAAGCAACAAATAGCAAGTGTTGCCAAAGTTTGCACAAGATATTGCATATTTATTACAAGAATAGCTTTTGGGAGTTTATACTTTCTATTAAAAAAAAATATATTTTTAGCTAATTCTTAGGAATGATTTTAAATCGATGATTTTCAATCGAATTTTTTGTTTTGTTTCTCCAGATTCCGATCTATCTTGTTTTTTCCTAAAAGTTCCAAAAATATCAATATGTATCAAATCTTAAAATATTTGCTATTATTTTTATTAGTACAGAGTGATTATAAGAATTGTCTGCAGCTTATGTTATTTAAAAACTATTCCACTTAGAAACCTGAAAGTGGTTTAATTTCGGAAAAAATATTTCGTTTTTTTGTTTTCTGAAGGCTCGACAGGGCCTAATTTTTTTAAATATATTGTGCCATCTTCTAATATGACCTACGGATATACAATATTATTGTACAATACATTTATTTTGCAAATGTATGGGTTTATTTTTAGATAAGTGTTACTGCGCCTATGGTGTTAAATATTAGCATTAATTTTAAGCTATAGTGCTATAAATAAAAGTTTAACCACAAAAATAAATTGCTGCTGTCCTGTGCTTCATTTAAAAGTCTATGCGGCTGAAAAAATACCCTCTAAAAAATATTTGAAAATCATAAACAAATAATTTAGTAGATTCCATAATGATTGCTGTTGAACAGGTTATAGTGCAAGTATCTAGATAATTTAATCGCATATAAACTAACTCGTACCTGCAGATAGACGCAAATCATAATTGGGTGTATCATCCCATTATTCTTGTTTAGCCACAATTGTCTTAATGCTATATCTTTTTTTTTATCTATGGAAATCTTTCACACATTAATTATGTTATTTAATGATTGTTTTCAATCAAATGATTTTTAATTTGCTGTGTGTTATGCAAATATGTACAATATAATTAATTAATTTCGTAAATACATAGTTATTTCTTGCTCTACGCTTTTTTTACAGGGGTTTTGGTTTTTTAATATTTATTTTAAGAGCATTGATCAGAGGAATCCATGGGTGTCGGCTAGCAATTTATGATAAGTTTGAATGTTTATAATTAATTATTGTAAAATTTAATTTTAATTATATTTATGTCGCTCCTCGTTTTGTTGGAAAAAATGTTAAAAAAAAGTCTCGCGTAGCAAACGGATATAGAGTTGTATAATGCAATTTAGTTTACTTCTTTTTAACTAATAATTTTCTGCTAAGCCAATTTACTGCTCTGTCGAATTTATGTTACTTTAATTAGTCTAATTAACGTTTACATTCGTTTGACACAGTCTTTCTCTATATTGATTAAGTCACAAACAGTGCCGTACTTTTCATAGTGTAATGAAATACAGGGCCTGTTCGTAAATGCCTCACTGCGCAGCATTTTGCGATCTCTTCAATAATCAGCTATATGTGGTGCTTTTTTTCCTGTTTTGATTGTTTGCATATACAGAGAAAAAATAGCTCCACCTATTAGAGATTCTGCTTGGTATTAGCTTGAAATTTAATAAAAGTTTTAATTGATTAAATTATTTATTATTTTTTTAATGTGAGGGAAATATCGAAGCAGATCACTTTCTTTTTCCGTCCCTTTTCGACCCTCTTCGCTCCACAAATTGATTTCAGGCAACCTATTTGTAATTAATATTACTTTACTTTCAATTGAGTGTCGTGCTAGCCCTAGTCTTTGCATTATGTATTAAATAAAATAGTTTCTTAACATAATGTTTCAATTAAATCAACTATGGAATTTAAGTATACTACTGTGGGGAAAAAATAGTAAGACTTTTTTATTTACATTTCACGCAGAAATCCATTCTACGTTGGTATGACTGTCAGTGACATCTGTGCCAAATATCACATCAAAGTAATCATTAGTGTTTATTATGCGCTTGTCTTTCGGAAGTACAATAGGTGCATTCGGCGATTTTTACAATGAGTGAAATTATTCAACACAGAAGTTCCATTAAATTTTGTGTGCGGAATTAAAATTTCTGGTGCCGAAACGTTCAGAATGTTGCAAAAGGCCTTCGGTGATAATTGTATGTTGCGAGCGACTGTTTTTGATTGGTACAAATTATTCAAAGACGGTCCAGGACGTCCATCAACATCAACTGATGATCAACACGTCAATAAAATCAAGGAATTGGTGTTCGAGAATCGACAATTAACAGTCAGAGACCTTACTGATATCGTTGGAGTATCCGAGGGATCAGTGAAAAGCATTTTAAAAGAATACAATATTACATTCAATACGAGGAGAGGTTCTAAACTGATCACATAATTTTTTTTTGTACTAATATTGTTTTTAAATATGTAAAATCGATTCCTTGTAAGGCTGATATCTATTTTCCTTTTAGTAGGTGATATTTTAAAGCTTTAGAACTTTAGTTGACAATACTGCTCCATTTCGACAGCTGTTACTTGTTTTGCAAATTTTTTTTATCATTTTATTGTGAATAGACTATTAATTGAACAACGGAGATTTTTTACGAAACATGCTTTAGTTCCAGAAACTTGTCGCGAATTTGATAAGAACATATTGTTCAGCGCTGAAGGTTATTTTTGGTTGAATGGATACGTCAGTAAGCAAAACTGGCGCATTTGGAGTAAATATTTTCCACAAGCCATTACCGGAAAACCATTATATCCAGAGAAATTCACTGTTTGGTCTGCTTTATGGGCCGGCGGAGTCATTGGTGCAACATTTGATTTATTGAATGAAACGTTCGGTGAACTATTAGAATCCGTAAATTCGCCTTCAAGATCATACGATTTAACACAGCTGCACTATTTTTTGTGGAGCTATGTGAAGTCTCTGGTCTATAAGTCCGCTAAGCCTCTGACGATTGATGGCTGGCAAGACAATATTCGACACGTTATTACTAACATACGGCCTCCATTCATTCAAAAAGTATTCGAAATTTTAACTTCTCGATTAAACTTCCTCCGAGCCAACCGATGTGGCCAAACGCCGAAAATCATATTGAAATAAAAAAATGATGTTTCCAATAAAATCTAATTCCTGGTAATTATTTGTCTTTTGTTTTTGTTTTCAATTTAATGTTCTATACTAGTAAAAAAACACCCTGTGGAACATTGTCCACCATTTCAGAGCGTAGTGTTGTATGTATTCTTTGATATAAAACTAAAAGGAAATACCGGCAGTTGTCATATTTTCCCATATTTCAGACATTTTTATAATAGACCTATATCTAACAGATCGGCCCGTTCGGAAGCACCGTAGGTTTTCGGTAATGCCGCTGCAATACAAGGAGGGATAGGTAGACCAATTAAAATTAACTCCCCATCTAATGGGAAGGTCGCACGCAAATGATTTTACAAGCGGATTGAGGATTTTTTTCCGTTCTTGTTAAAACAGCAACTGTAAATCAGATCGCTAATGCTTCTGAATAAAATTTTCAAATTGAGATTTTTAAAGCATAAATGGCTTCCAGCAGTCAAGTTTTGCGCATGCGTATTTTAATCAAAAAAATGTCAATTAAAAATATTAATTATAGTCATAGGGAATGTGTGGGGGTGAAGTAAAATTTAAAATTACTTCTTGTTTTACTTTTTATATATTTTCAGCACGCAACAAAAGTGTAAACAATTTTCCAAAGTGAAAAAAAGTTAAGGTGACACATGCGTTGACATGTTGCTTACTGATTTGTAGCTGCTGATAAATGTTGCTGAATTTTAAAAGTCTGCACGGAAGTGCCATTGATACAAACTATTCCCATTCATACATATGTTAAGTACGAGTACTTTTGTAGAGGTTATGCATTTTATCATGTAGGCAATGACAGGCGTACAAACAATTTGAATTCTTTCTTTTTTGCTTATTTGTGCTTAAAGATCTGTCAAGGTCATTGGTGTTGATGTGGTGGTGGCACTGATGTGTTTGAATACAACGAACGTACATACATAGTCAGTCGCTGATTGCGTGCCATCAACTCTTTAAACATCTCAAATGGTTGGCAATAAATGTAGTCTACATGTGTAAACTATTACCACTTGGTGTCAGGCAAACATATGTATGTGTATATATTTACTAGTTGAATTTTGTGATTCTCTTTTTATTAAGCTTGACCACAAAGAAAAATACATTTTTGAAAATAATACAAATTAAATATCAGGTCGAGAGACATATGTTAGAATTAGAAATCTCGTAAACGAGATTAGGTTATGTTGAGTAGAGGGAACAACTTTTCACAACAACTATTCGTGGACACGCACTCAATGCAGTATCTAGAATTGTTGTGCGGCCTTGATTATGAAGTACGATGTTGACAGCTCTATATAAACTCTGGTAAAGTGACAACAGTAAAATATTGATTTCCTACTCGTGAGAAAGGTGGACTGGTGCATAGAATAGGTTTCATCACTTTAATCTTCAGATGCTCTGCAATCCCTATTGCCTATTCTTCGCAATTCCATGTAGATGTGCTTGCAGAGTTGAGTGTGCCCTCAGAATACTTTTTATCTTATTAACTTCGAACTTGCTCAGTTTCAGCAGGGTCTATGTTTTGTCTACGTTTGGGTGGCTGTGTAGATTTTTTTTTTTATTTTCTCCCACAGTTTGGCTCGTTATTCCACAGTGCACTGTGTCATCTCTGTCTAATTTTTTCACAGTATTCGTAACCTTAAAAGGTTTATTATTGTATTACTTGCAGTTCTATGCCTTTGATTGACACATCATTCGCTCTTTCATTACCAAATAACCCATATTTGGTCGGCACTTGCACGACGCGGAGGTTGCCATGTGCCTGAGTAATCGGTGTAATCGCATTATTCAGTTCAAGATCGACCTTGGAAGTGAGTGTGTGCAGTTAGAACTACGTCTAGCTTTAACCGATTACACAGCAAAAATAAACAAGACGCTAAGAGTGGCGGGAATGATGCGAAAAACCCCTTTAAAACAGCGGTTTTCTAATTGAACAGAACGTAGGAGATTAGTCGACTAGGGCTTACTGACCTCACGAAGTAATACCAATGGGCAGTTCCGTGGGGCTGAGGGTGTAATGGGGGGTGTGTTTTATTACGTAATAATTGTGCGTGCTCGCAGTGCGGGCTAAATGTATCCTTCGAAGATTTCACACATCCGGCATATAAAAAAAACATACATACATACATACAAACATACATACATACTTACTAAATCTAAATGTTAATGCTTTTAAAACTTGTCGCTAAAATCAAAATTGTTTTTATTCGTTTTATTATTAAAAATCTTTTTGAAATAATTGTAAATTTCATAATTTTTATTTTAATTTTGACTGCATAATAAAATAAAAATAATAATTATATATTTTATGTTTATAAAATATTTTGCAAATATTTTATTAATTTTTGAGTTGTTGGTGCCTTTTCTAAACTTCATAAAAATTTATTTATTATTCGCCTGCCTATAAAATACGCATTAAAAAGGTCAAAAATCTAATAACAATTTTTATATCAAATAATGATTATCATCGTCATCAGCAACGCAAATTAGAAGTGCAGCATTTGCACCAGCAGCCACTTAACTGTGGCAACATGATTGTAAATCAAACTTAGAAATCACTTTAAAATTAAATAAAAAAACGAGTTTAAAAACGCAGTAGGAATAGTAAAAATGATGTAGCAAGTTGTACGAGTAGTTGTAGTGGTGGGGCATATTTTGAAGCTTAAGAAGTGCTAACAGTAGCAAACAAATACACAACAACATGAACGCCAGCTTAGGTGACGTTTGAAGACAAGCTTGTTAGAAGAAGTGCATTCAGCAAAGAAAAACGAAGGAATCAACACTCACTCGTACATCATACAACAAGATTAATATCAACTACAAGATTGCGTGCTGAGTTGAATAGATTTGTTGTAAATGTAATTAATCGAACTTTTTTTCTTTATTTTTTCTTTGGTTGTAGAGGTTTGTAATATGGACAGAAACAAATATTTTGTGCATGTTTCTTCAAACAATGTTATTTTTTCCCCAACTACAATTACTTGTAGTTAGTTGGAGGCAACAATTTAAAAAGTTATTAAATGTGAAGAATTTTGCAGGAACAACGAAAAACTTCAGCAATTTATATAAAAGAATTTAATGAAGGATTTGAAAAAGAACATTTTCGAAATATTCAGGCAGATCATAGAGCAGAAATTGAAGGTTTTTCTAAATTCAATTTTCAAAGGCCTCTAGTGAGTTTCGGACCAAGTTGATTACTTTTTGCGAATTCGTTATTATTAATAGATATAAAATTAGTCAAAAATATGGGTATGAGACATACTTATTGCAATTTACCATAAACATTTTTTAATTCATGTAAATAGAAAAAAAAAAATTATTCAAAAAATGCTTCACAAAAACTGCGAAAAAATAATTTTAATTTAACGAAAAATGGTCTGAAATAGCAGATTTAAAAATTTGAAAATTATCACAAGTGGAAAACGAGAACAAAATTCAAATATTTTATAAAAAGATCTTTGAACTAATTATCAAGTAATTTTAATTCTTTAGGCATGAGTTCGTTTTTCTTTCTATTCAGAAAGAGAATTATTTATTTAATATGGACAACCTTTGAAAACAGTAAAAGTTTTAATTTTATTAGACATCTAGCTGATTGGAATGCATTTTCTATGTTGCTACACACGTTATCAACATTCTTCGTGTCTTATCTACAAATTGTGTGTCTAAAGAACTTCTATTTATACCAACATTTAAGACAAATGGAATACGAGAATGAACTATTTCTCAATTTTTGAATTTTCCATATTATAGTCTTTTTCCTTGGTTGAGAATGAAGTTTTACAACACTCTAAACTTTTTCTGTTATTGAATTCTAGGTTACCATATGCAAAAAAAACGAAAAACGAACTCATGCCTAAAGAATTAAAATTACTTGATAATTAATAATATTTGAACGAAATAATTCTTAAAAAGTGACTTAATTAAAAAAACAAAATTAACATGAAAACGTTTAATTCAAGAAAATCGCCTGCTTGCTCTACGATTTGATACCTTTACCAGTAGTACGATTCGACAGTCGCAAAATTTGTCGATAATTTTTGTTGTTTGCATTAACGATTGTGTGATTCACTTACTACTTGTTAACGACAGTGGACATAGTTAATGTTTTGTTTATTCAAATTGATATCAAGTGGCATCACTGTCATAAAACAATAACAGCTGGCTAAACAATATCACTTAAGACATTAAACTAACAAGAAAAAATAATTATTATAAGCACCCCCACAAATTTTCTTTTTTAAATGAAAAAGGCAACATTTAAGAGGGGAAAGCGTTAAGCTGTTTGCTTTCGGAATTTTTTTTTTTTTGAACATGCCTTTTCTATGTACTAAAATATACTAAAATATAGACTCATTTACATTTTTACAAGTTAGAGAACAACTATTTTCAAATACAAGCGTAAAATGTCATTATATTAATTCTTTGGAATTTGATGAAAATACTACTGTCTGGCATCTCTTTTACATGCTTTTGAGGTTTCACTCCAGTGTTTGGAAATACCTTACTATTCTTCCTGGCATTATTAAAATAAATATCATATGGTAATAGCGCTAAAGGCAGAAGGCAAGTGCAAAGAAAAATAAAAAATATATAGAAAAGTATTAAAAAATGACATCATCGAGAGAAATGGTATCGGCAAATGAAAATTGTTCGTTGCCACAAGAGGAAAGGGGAACAAGAACTCTGGGGAAAACAGATAAAATGCTTTTTCACCATTCCTTAAGAATATAAAAACTTCTCTTAATTATTACAAACAATGTAATTTTTATGTCTTATGGTGAAATAAGTAAGTGAACTGAATTTTTAATATCACAATGTTTGTAATGTTTGAATTAAAAATATTTTTTATAACAAAAACTAACGGTTTATCCATTTAGTGGTTAAAATAAGTGGCGAAAGTAAGGTGGTGGCTCTAGATATTTCCAAGGCATTTGATAGGGTGTGGCATGGCGCGCTCTTGTCAAAACTTGTTGCTTTTGGTGTCGGTAATCACTTCTCTCGATTTATATCGAGCTTTCTCAGAGATCGCACTATACGAGTTGTTGTAGATGCGATCTCATCAGACGAGTTCAAGATCAATTCAGGGGTACCACAGGGCTCCGTTATTTCTCCTACTCTATTTCTTATCTTCCTAGATGACCTTCTTCGTCAAACTTCCAACCCTATTTATTCTTTTGCAGATGACAGCAACATATGCCATTCTTACTCATTCATCAACAGACCAAGAGATTGGGGCCATGAGGCACCGCATGAATGAGTCATTAAATAGTGATCTTGTGACGATCACAGAATGGGGTCGTGCGAATAGGGTCGATCTTAACCCCAATAAGACCCAGTGTTGTGTGCTAACACACAGACGCACGACCGACTTTGCTGCTCCATCTGTAGTTATGGGTGGTATAGATATTGAGGAATCAGATGCTCTTGATGTTCTTGGCATGAAGATTCAATGTGATGTCCGATGGACCCAACACATCTTGCAAGTGTCGAAAGAAGCATTCAAGTGCCTAGGCTTCCTCAAACGGTGTAAGAAGTACTTCACCCCATCTGATCTCCTAACTATCTATAACACTTATATCCGACCGAAAATGGAATACAACTGCTTCAAAGTCTATTTTGGAGTTACTCGACCGCGTACAGGAGAGGGCGAAGGTGCTCATCGGTGACAGTAGGGTATCCAACTCTATTCACTCTCTCGAGCATCGTCGCAATGTGGGGTGTGTTTCGCTGTTCTATCGCTACTACAATGGATTGTGCTCTGATGAAATTAGGGATATTATTCCCGAAACCCGGTCATTCATACGCACCACACGTACTTCATCAAGAGCACATCCATTTGTGGTCGAATGACCAGTGGATCGCACAACACACTACAGACAGAAGTTGTTCTTTAGCCGGACCATTCGTATGTGGAATAAGCTTCCAGCAGAGGTCTTTCCTCCCACTTTCTCTGTGGAAAAGTTTAAATCAAATGTTAATAAACACTACTCCCTCTGCCCTCCTTCCCATAACCTCTTTTCCTAGTTATAGCACAATGCATTGCATGAATAGGGGTCATCCCCTGAGTGCTGGTCCTACCATAAAAAAAAATCGCCGATCTGGCAAGGCTGTCAGCTGTTAAATATCTGTCATCTGTAATGTAATTTAATTAGGAAAAAGTTTGCCATTTACGAATATGGATCGTTTAAGAACCGAATAACGCGTAAAAATAACTAAAACTTACTACAAAAGTGGCTACTTTTCGATCATTATGGGGTGATTATGATCGCTATACTCGACCTACTGTGCACGGAACTGGCAAGATTATTAAAAAATTGAAGAGAATGGAAGCGTTACAGATGTGGTAAGGCCTGTGCATCATGAATGCACTGCCGGAACTATGGCTTCTGTTAGTAAAAGTGTGGTGGATAATCCGAAATTGTCGATTCCATAGCCTTCTTAGCAATTGGGCCTACCTTACGGCTAATCGTTGTGTATTTTGCATTTGGATTCGCTCTTCCACCCCTATAAAGTCCAACTTACACAACAATTAAAGCTGGCTAACTATTCTCAATGCCGTACATTCACGAATGGATGCTAGAACAACAGGATTTTTATGCTGATTTTTCGAACATTTTTTTCACTCGGTGGTTACGTCAATAAAATTGACGCATATGTGGCTCGGAGAACCTAGAAGTTATTATAGAAAAGCTATTGCATTATGGCCTGGAGGTATTTTTTCGAAAATGACGCCGGAAGTACCGTTACTGTCAATTCAGAGCGCTTTAGAGCGAATAACAACCAGCTTTTTTTCGGTCTGATATTGAAGATTATGAACTGGTTTCAATAAGACAGTGCCACGAGCCACACAACACCACATATTTTGCCTTTATTGCATGGTAAGTCTACAGAATGTGTAATTTCACACTTCGGCGACGTCAATTGTCCACCAAGATCTTGCGGTTTTAAGCTGTTAGACTTATTTTTGTAGGGTTATGTCAAACACCGTATCTACACGGATAATCCCCTCACGTGGGAGCATTTGAAAACCCACATTTGTCAAATTATGGCCGAGATGCCACCCGAAATGTGCGAAAAAATTGTCGGGAAACTGCCTCAAAAGGAGCGATTGCTGCAATCATAAGGAAAATGATCAGGAAATTAGTGGCATGAAGTTTTTTAACTCCATTGTGGAGAATAAATTCCTTTGAATATCTGATTTGAAAATAATTTGATTTGAATCTGCAGGCAGCTTTATCAAATGCTTACACACTCAGTGTGAGGTGTCATTTGCGATGCAACAACGTAAAAACAAAATTTGCTGCTAAATTCAACACTATGTACGTACAGTAAACTTGATTTTTTATTCCTTTAGTCGTGTTGTTATGTTCGGAAGTCAGTCAGTCTGTCCATTGGACTTGCTGATGAGTTGTTATTTTGAAAAGAACAACGTCAACAACGAACATGCGCATTTTCTTGTCTACGAGCAATGTCTGTCTACAATTCAATGTGTGTGTCCATCCATCTCATTTATCCATCCATCTAACTATTTGAAAGAGTCTTCAACAAGCGTCTATAAATGGATTGACTAAAGCACGCGTCATCCAATACAAGTCTTTGCAGAAAAACAAGCCATGACGCACCACTACCCGTACTCGTGTAATACTCGCACCATAGCAGTGGTCTACTGTCACATCTTTGCATTTTATTCACCTGAGGAGGTTGATCTTTAATGGAATGTGAAAAAAATTTATTCTTTCTTGCACCACAAATTTTTATTTTCTAGAACGAGTGATCATCTTGATCGATAGACAGACAGCAAGTATAATTAACTATTCCTTTTTTCTTTTTGTTTGTTTTTTGTGGTGAAGTTGTTTGCTTAGATCAGTTCATGAATCATTGACGGAACTTGAATTTTAATTTTAATGTGTCATCACAAAATTATAGATCTTCCACTTGTCAATTGGATTCAATTGGGAAATTATTCGATGAAGTCTAGAAGACTTTGACCTTCTTCAAATTTGAAATTAGTCTAGTGTTCTCGGTTTTTTTTTTAATATAGTTTCAAATAATTGTGAAAATGTTAAATTCAATATAAATAAAAAAATGTATGTTTTATAGTGATAATATATCGTGAATTTGTTATGCATTGTTTAGTATTTGTTTATATTTTGTGAATATTTAGCAGAGAAATTTGGAATCTGAAAATTGTTTTAGTAGGTTGGTTAGTGTTAGAAAATAGCTTAGAAATTATGAAGGTAAATTTGAATTTAACTAGCAGAGACACAAACCCAAATTTTTAACATAGTTGATTTAGCACTCAACAGAGCACTGTTAGCGAGTTAACAGCAGAAGCAATTCTTAATGGAACTGTAATAGTGGGATATTGGTACCCATCACCATTTTCCCAAATTGGTCACTGGTCATAAGTGTTCATACCAAAAATTTTCCTCAAAAATCCTTTTTTTCAAATTCGATTTGTTTTTCTTCCAAAATTATTTCAGATATCCCAATATTACAGTTCCATTAAGTACCCTCTGGAGCATCATTTCTATGTAGTGGGATATTGGTACCCATCCCCATTTTTCCATAATGACCACTGGAAGTAAGTGAATGATTAACAGTGTCAGCAAAAGGGCTGTTTTAAAATTCAATTTATTTATGTTCCGAAAATATTTTAAGGTTTCATAGAGTTATGGGTCTATTATTGACACCTTGGATCAATTTGTACGATTGGATTTTTTTGTGGACCTGACTCCTGTTTCATGTTATAGGCTTCTGAAGATAAGGTCAAAATTGCTTCTGCTGTTAAATCGCTAACAGTGCTCTGTTGAGTGCTAAATCAACTATGTTAAAAATTTGGGTTTGTGTCTCTGCTAGTTAAATTCAAATTTATATTCGCACACATTTAGAAATTCACTTGTTTAACGCGTTAAAGAGGCGACGTCGCGACGTTGCCACTTAATTTTTTTAACAATAAAAATTGTTTTAATTTTAAACAACCATTTGGGCTAAATGGAATCAAAGTTTTAGACTGAATAATAACAACCATAAACGACAACCAAATAATGCCGTAATTTGTTGGTTTATAACACCAAAAATATTTAAAGCCTTTGAGAGTTATTATTAACTTGTGAAAAAAGTTTTTCCAACTTGCCTTCTTTTATACTGATATCGGATGCAAAAAAAAAAAAAAAGAATTAGCGTGAAAATAATATCTGTTTCTAATGCTATAATTAGTAGGTTCGTATCGTTAAACAACTGGTGTTAGTTACTCAAAACGTAGGAACGTTAGCAAATGAGTCAGCTCTTAGTTTTTGCACGTATTATCGAAAAGAATTGAGTGGGCCCCTTTGCTTTTGGAACATGACATAGTTTGATGTTCTCTCCCTTATAATCAATTTTATGCAGATTTTACGTCACATAAGTTACGATATATATAATAAAAACAGTAACGCACTTTATTAATGTGACTGAGTCAGCCGTACCGTAACAGCAGGATACGAATCTACTAGTTCTACCATAAATAATCAGCATTAAAACAATATTTCTTAACGTACGGTCACATTTGTTAAACAAATGCCTTAAATTTATTGTTTCAAATTTGCCCACGATTTTTTTTTTTTATAGAAACACGAAAATTGTTTTGTGGTCGCACTACACACATATATTTCACTAGTTTTGTTTGTTCAAACACCCGTAAAATTGTGTCAAATAAAATATGGGAAAACATGATCGACACTTAAAAAAATATTTACCTTAAAAATGTATTTAATCAAACTGAAAAAAAAAATTATTTTCCATAAAAACTATACTCTTCTTAATGGATAATTATACACATTTGTTAATATTTTGCTGTGAGCAGACGTGTCACGGGGCGTTCCTGTAGCACGTTCAAATTTCATAAATTCAATTTTAAAGATGAAAGTTTTTAAAAGCAATATTTGTGAAACCGTACCAGATAGAGGGCCGAAATTTACACCCGTAATTTTGTTTCTTGTCTGAGAGCACCATTTTATTTTTTCACTTTCTCTGATTAAATGTTGTTAGTGTATCACACACACATTCTGCAACAATTTCTTTGTAGCGGCTATAAAATTATACATCCTGTGAATAAGAGAGACAACAAAATTTCTTGAGCTCATTTCTAGGTGCGAAGGCATTCCGTTTTATGTCCGTACTTATCTCAGTAATGTGAACTCAAATTAAGCATGAACTACCAAAAATAAGTCAAATAACCATTGAGTGCTGTGTATTGCACAACTATTTATTAAGTCCAAAAAGTTCTATACAATTTGGGAAAAATCTTGTTGACTATTTATTATACTGATGACGGCGTTAATCCCTGCTGAATAGCGCAGTGAGGACATAGGCCACAAGTTTACGAACCTTCAAACGCACTTCGTTCGGGAGAAGAAAATTTTTCTTTGAATATAAAAATATATAGAAATCTTGCCTTGAAAAGAAAATAATACGACTAATTCATTTGAACCAGGAATAAGATTTCTTGCTCTATTTTATTTCAGTGCTTTTCTGAATCTTTTGTAGTACAGCTTAAATATCATATATGCAACACTCACGTAAATTGACATGCAATTATGGCAATTAGTTTCAATTTAAGTCACAAATTTCATCGTTACCAGCGCATTTTATTTTGGCTAAAAAAACAAAATAAAATGTTTGCTATTAGCCTTGAACTGGAAAAACAGAAAAAAATAATTTAAATATTTTTGTTGGTCTAATTTACTTACTTTTCGGATTTAGAAAAATTAGTTTGAATTAAATTTTTTACGGAATTTGCTGACCTTTTACGTCTTTTTAATTTATTTTATTTAAATTTCTTAATTATAATCAATAATAATCGAATAATATTTATTCGTTTTATTTATATCTAGCCGTTTTTGTTTCCCTCTGTTGGTTGTAATTAAAGTATTTATTTCACCAGAAATTAGTCAAATATTTATCTTACCTCTAGGAGGTTCGGGAATAAAGAACTAAATTTTTGGAAAATTTAGTATTGTACTTCTATTGAAATAATTTAATTAATCGATTAAATTAGATATTTTTTTGAAATCGTTAATAATTTATTACCTTCAAACTCGGCAGGAAGGCCAGCAACGTGCTCGGGTATAATAGTGCTACTTTAAGCTGGATCACTGCATTAGTGACAGGACATGGAAACTTCAAGTACCATCTGGCTAAGATGAAAGTCGTAGAAGATGACACTTGCAGACTATGCCTGGAAGAGGCTGAGACGGTAGCGCACATTGTGTGTGAATGTCCAGCACTGGCTAGCATAAGGCTTAAGACCACGGGCAGACACTTGTTGGATGTGAATGCCATGGGGGAACTAAGCCTTAGACAATTACAAAAGACTCCGAGATGAGGAAGAGTGTCGACAGTTACCAGTCGACAGTCTGAAATCACTTTAGTCAAGAGTAAAAGCTAGGGCTAGCACGAGACTCAATTGAAAGTAGGGTGGTTGTGATTACGGATCGGTTCCCTGAAATCAATTTGAGGAACGAAATGGGGGTCGGAAAGGGACCCAGAAAGTAAGTGGTCTGCTTCGACATCCCCCCCATACATTAATAAAATAAATATTACTTTCAAACAAAAGCCTGCTAAACATTATAACTCCATGCAAAAAAAATGGTTGTGGCATAGTCACGACAACTATACTATGTTCGATACAACATTATATTGTTGCGCCAAATATATAATTATCTTAGATTATGGTTACTTCAAACACGACGCCTGTTGACCGATTAAAGGGCTCGTCTAAATGATAAAATGTATATCAAAATAATTTTACATGACGCAAAGATTTTGAGGCGTTGCGTCCATTTCACAGCAGACGGATTCTCGAAAGTCAACATTCCAAATTCAAGACGAGCGCCCCACGGGCTTAACATTTTACTACAGACTCTTGAAAGTAAATTTTCGAATTTTAGACTACCGGCCCAGGAGCTTAAAATGAAATACCGTAGACAACGCATTTGTTTGCCAAGTGGGCTTAGAGAAGCTTTGGAAGAGGACCCCAATTTTGGCCGTAAAATCATTTTTATCGACCAAAAGCATAATAATTCGGAAAGCAAAAATTAAAAATGTCAGCGATAGTAACATAATTCGGTAGTATTTATCTCCTCAATAAAGTCTCGTAATGTGAATTGTGTCCGTATGTTGTATTAGATTTTGCAAATATGTGAAATTTTGCCACAAAAGAATTTATTATTTTCATTTTTACCGAACTATTGTCCGTTTTGTAAAACGTTTTCCTTTAAATTATCCCTGCAATATTTTTAAATATGTTGCAGCAGAAGAAATTAAAAGAGCTTAGCGCCAATCAAGTTTTTTTTTATAATTTTTGCTAATTAAATACAAATATCTCAACTTTTGTTGTTATGTAAATAATGTTAGAAACAAGAATTTCTGCTTACAATAAATTATCATTTTTGTATAATTTATGTTTTATAAATAATTATTTTGTTGCTCCAAAAATAAAATTCTGCTGATAATAATTTCATATTTAATGTATGTTTACAAAAATGTAACAATAAATATTTCACTCAAGTGGTTAAAAAACAAAAGGAACAAGTTACCATATTCTATTATTACACTATGCAACAATAAAACACTGTACGTGGAACAATAAATATCAATAAATGATGACGTGATAATAACGATAGGAGAAGAAATTTAAATAAAAACACAACGGTGTGAAATATCAAATTGATTCCAGCTCTATTTTGAAGCTACATTTATGTCATCTAATAAATTGCCGCCTTACCATGGAATGACGGAGTTGCCAATGCAGGCTTCATAGCTGCAAGCATTGCGTCGCTCGGATATATAATGGGGGAGGGATTGTGCACGACTTTTTCATTTCGATACGTTAAAACCCCTAATTTTGTGAAGTTCAGAAAAACGCATGAGTCAAGAACGGGAAGGGAGGATGCGGGCTCCCCATCGAGGTTTGGAAGTGGGGGGAAAGTCGTAAAATCTATTAAAGCATTTTCTTTCACCGCCTTAAATAATTCAAGAGTGCCGCTCGAAGAGTCAAATCTATGACCGATATTTTTCAACTTCAACATTTTCTCTGAATATGCTTTAACCCCCACAAATATTTTATATGAAATATTTTTCTTTTTTTTATAAAATCATCTATCGTCCATTCGTGCCTCCTAGAAGGACGAAATACAGGATCGACTTTTATTCCTCCCTCCCAAGATTTTTTCTGAACACACTTTACCCTCTGTCTCTCATCCATAAGGCGGGACCAATATAAAATGTACGTAAAAACGACCGAAAGCAAATTAATTCTGGTCCGACCGGCGTTGCGAGTAGTTTGAGATTTAGCCGAACTCTTGAATCAGTAATAGCTGCGAAAGCAAGTTAAAAAAGAATGTTATTTTTGTATTTGAGCCCACGTAGGGATGGTGATAGGCGATATGATCTTGATCTTGAGATCGGTAGAAATTGATTGCATAAAAAAATGAAACATTTCTTTGAGGTTGAAAATGAAGGGTATGCATGTTCTGAGAAAATATTGGGCTTGCAAAAATTACAGTTGACTCCTCCTAGAGACAGTTAAACGGTAGGAACAAATTTTATGAAAGTTTCATTTTTGTATGAGAGCCCACCTAAGGAGTAGAGATATTCGAAAAAATGTTGAGAGGGAAAAATTAATAGGGGTCGGTCTAAGATTTAATCCCTGTAGAGGCGACTCCAGAGCAGTTGTGAGGCTTTTTGTAGTTTTTTCACACTTTACACTTACTTTTGACACCGATCAGATGCCCTTGGCCCTTATCCTACCTCTTCCATTGCTTGGCTTATGAATTTTTTTGCCGAATCTCTCAAAATGGGAGATTCTAGAGTATACAAATCCTGCTATTAATGATCTCCATACAAAACTCTCCTGCTCGTAATATATATGTATGTACAGCTGGTACATATCGATGTTGTGGAGCTCTGTCCAGAGAACATCGCTTTATACCGTGTAAGGGTGTCTCCATCAACATTTGACAAGAAATACGGTCCGGCATGCCATAAATCACACCGAACAGTCAATTTTTGTAGATGGCGTGATTCTTGGTCGAACATTTGTGAATTGAGTAGAGGATCTTCAGCCAATGATTCCAGTGCACCATTAGTGAACTCAGGGCATGGTGTATGGTCCTACGGCTATAGTTCTTGAATCTGCACAACTTTATATGTTTGTAGGTCACATGTAACCGCCAAATAAGCCGGGTTAACTCTTTAGAGATGCCCAGTTCAGCTTAACGCCACCGAATCAACATTTCTCGCTACTGTGGATATATTTACTTCACTACGCAGCAGTATCCGTCTGGTTAGGGGCTTAATGTTTAAAAGAATGGTACACACGCTCAAACTTTACCACGGTGCAACAAATTGCCTGCGCACGAAAGCATTGATGATGATCGATCTCACAACAAAATTCGCATGTTTTTAGATGCATGTTTTTTTTATAATTTCCACACCTTTGGCAGGCGGGAGACTATGCATGACGAAATGGCAAACCTTATTGAATATTTTGACAGCCGGATGTGATTGGTAACTTTGACAGATCCTGAAATAGAACAATTGGAAAAACTATTATTACTATCTGGTCGCCCTGGCACCATTGATCTGGAAATTTGTGCAAGTGGAGATTCCTACCTTCCATTTGATACTCACACGGCAGGAATAACACAACAACGTAAATTTTCTATTAATTGCAGAAATTTAAATTTTATCCCAGTTGACTGGTACCAATTTCAGAGAGAACTTTAAAGATGCTTTGCTTAAAGATTAACAGATTTTTTTTAAATAAATTATTAAGTTTTATAAATAGTTCTGCTGTAATTAAGCGACAAAATTTAAACAGGCTCAATTTTTTTTTTTTTTTTTTTTTTGTAACATCTTTTAAAAAAGCGATTTAATTTGAAATTTGTATTGTAAAAACCCCAAATATTTATATTAATTAAAAAAGAAAACAACAAACCTGATCTAAAGCAGTTTCGTAAAGTTAGTCAGTCGGTTAGTTGGCCACTTACTAATTAATGACGATCACTTCGTCATAGGCTCCTGACTACGTGCATGAGCGAATAAAAACTTGTATCGTTCCGTAAGTTTTTATTCTAATATTGAATGACGGTCATTATGGGATGATAATAATGTTAGCATAACAATGACAACAAATTAGGCAAAAACAAAAAACCGTCCTAAACTTTTAATATTTTATTTAAATATTGTTAAACTGTTAACGAGAGAAACCAACCTCCAAATTATACAAAAGGCGAACGCATTAAACTTATTGTTTTAGAGCAGTGATTAATACAGTTTTAAGCAAAAATTAATTAAATCATAACGCGTCTCGTATTGAAAATGAACTTGTCACTGTTACGATTTATCAAAATCAAACATATTTCTACAGTGCCCTCAATATTTGCAGGTACAGAAATATAAAATAATTAATAAATTATTATGCGAACTTGATGGCGATATTAAATGGCTCTGCAAGGGAAACTTCTATAAGAATATGTCTTTATTTCCAATAAATTAAAGTGTCACCATGATCATTTATCATTTATTGTTTTCAAGTAACTCGACAGTGGGCTGCAGAATTAAAGAGACGAACAATAAATACATGAAGAGAGACTTGGTCAGTAACGAATACACCGATTGAATTTATACTACA
Organism: Phania funesta; assembly: GCA_963932375.1. Taxonomy (NCBI): domain Eukaryota; kingdom Metazoa; phylum Arthropoda; class Insecta; order Diptera; family Tachinidae; genus Phania; species Phania funesta. Next base: position 89,310,233 of record OZ010654.1, on the reverse strand, counting down.
GGTTTTAGCGAATGGATACTCGTAGTTTTTTATGTTTGCTTGGCAGGCACTCACTCGTATACGCAAAGGAAAAACATGGTTGAGGTAACCATTATTTAAGAACAATATGTATCATTGAACGATAGAAAAGAACAGAAACTATGTTACTGCTTGGCAGCGGCTGAGGTATGCACAAGCGACTAAGCATATCGACGTGGTGACCACTTAAACCCGAGCACCCTCATACTTTGATTCAACATCAAATGTATGTTAACAATATTGAATGGTTAGAGTTATTATATTATTTTTGTATGTTTGAGGTTAAAATTTTACTAAAAATTTTATTTTTCAACTCAACCATGTTATAATTTTTATGGATGAAAATGATTTAATGATTAAATGAAAATAATAACTTGTTAATCGCTACTAAAGTAAGGATTAAAATATTTTCAAATAATCATTACATGTTTGCTGCAACAATATATAGCTGTAGAGAACATAATATGGTTACCGTGGTCATACTACAACCATATATTTTCTTTGCGTGTAAGTAGAGTTTTTAACAAGAGCATACCCCTATAAAAGCCAATCCTTATTCTACTGCCTGGTCTAGAATCTGCTACTTTATTTACAATTAAAAAGGGAAATACTTATAATAAAAAAAGGTGGCATCGCAAAGGTCGTTCAACTGAGTTGGCAACGGCAAAAATGGTAGAGAAAATTCATAAAAACTTATTGAAACTATGCTGCAGGCTACGAATAATATTCAGACCGACCTGTAACAAAGAAACAAGACGACAATGAAGTGGAAAGAGGAGAGAACGCAAGATAAGATCATGATGTCAGTATTCAGTCAGTTTATTTTTAATTTGTTCTCGAAATAAAAACTGGGTCAATCATTGGAAAGTATCTTTCGATCATTTCAAAACATACAGATGTATGCTGAAGTTAAATTTGTATTAAAAACAATTCATCAACCGCAATTACAATGACCAGAATCCAGGAATTCAAGTGGGAACTAGTTCCAAAGTAGCATTATGGTGGGAAAACTGTGACATCCCTGATTCTTAAGCTGTGGAATGCATCAACAAAAATCCATGTTGAAAACAAGAGATTATTTTCTTCAAATTGTTTGTAGTTTCTCTGTTGGATAATTTAAACTATTCCCTGGGAAAATTAAATAACTTTCATCTATAAACGAAATTTAAAAAATGTGAATTAATTCACATTTTGTTATTAAAAAAGATTCGATCCATTTCCGCTAGATACAGATTTCTTGAATAAAACCACTGTTATTGTAAATCTACTTTAACATAATTGTGAAATTAAAGCGCGCGTGAACTTTAAAAACTATGTTAAGAAATTTACTCGTTTGCTCTAAGACTCGTAGAGGGCACGTGAATGTTTGGCATAAATTCAATTTTTTTTTCAATTCCTTGAAACTTTTTTAAAATTTCTTAAAATTTCTGTAAGCAAAAATATAATTATTAAGAAAAAAAAAGGAAAAATTTTTTTTATATTATTCGTATTTGTATCATTTCGTGCATGTCCACCTGTATTTGCATGTAAATTATTTCCATACATAACTAATTTGTTATTAAAAAAAAACATCCAATACAAAAAAAAAATCACATTGATCTTTGTGACGCCAATTCCATTTTAAAATCGGAGACGAATTTGATAAAGCGTTTCTAAATTGTTTGGCAAGTTTCAACCAGATTTGACCGCAAACTGCCTGCCACCCATTACAGCTGAAACATTTTCAACCTGATCATAAATTTAATAAATTTTATTTCTCATTATTTATGAAAACTGAAAATAAAACGAAATAATAAAACTGCAACACGTACTCAAATATTTATTAAGAAATTCAAACATTAACTCATGAAAATTGGCAGGGTTTTAGTTTAAAAAAACATCATTGCCAAAATTTAAATAAATTCTTCAATGCTGTTAAAACAACAATTTCAAATTCTAATAAAAATAAAAAAACAATATTTTTTTTTTAATTTTCGTTAGTATTTCTTGGCGATGCGTCTGTCATTTTCTCTATGTATTAAATTCATACGTCAAAAGTTATTTTTCATGAAAATTTTCAATAATAATTTATTGACGGATTAAATGACCGCAGCCAAATAATAAAGTTAAAGTTCTGGAAGGTGAGACGCAAAAAAAAAATATTTTTTTAATTTCCAACGAATAGCAGAGACAAAAACCAAAGTTGTGGGTGGTAATGATTTGCGAAAGTGCCTATCAAAGTTATTTATAAATCTGTTAAATTTAAAGACATACAAAATATAAAACAACTCATTTTTGTATTTCTAATAAATGAGTTTTGACTTCACAGTTGATTTATAAAGGCTGCATCAAAATTTTATTTGGATGTAAACCTGTTGCTATTATTAATGTATGGGGGGATATCGAAGCAGACCACTTACTTTCTCGGTCCCTTTTCGACCCCCATTTCGCTCCTCAAATTGATTTCAGGGAACCGATCCGTAATCACAACTTTCAATTGAGTCTCGTGCTAGCCCTAGCCTTTACTCTTGACTAAAGTGATTTCAGACTGTCGACTGGTAACTGTCGACACTCTTCCTCATCACGGAGTCTTTTGTAATTGCTAGCATTTGTCTAAGGCTTAGTTCCCCCATGGCATTCACATCTAACAAGTGTCTGCCCGTGGTCTTAAGCCTTATGGTAGCCAGTGCTGGACATTCACACACAATGTGCGCTACCGTCTCAGCCTCTTCCAGGCATAGTCTGCAAGTATCATCTTCTACGACTTTCATCTTAGCCAGATGATACTTGAAGTTTCCATGTCCTATCACTAACGCAGTGATCCAGCTTAAAGTAGCCCTATATCCGAGCACCTTACTGGCCTTCCTGCCGAGGGGCTCTTTGATGATCTAGGGTATCAATTGGACGTCAGCTGGCAGGCTCAAAGATATAGCTTGCCGTAACTGAGTGCACTGTCAGAAGTTATGGCTTATACCTCTACGTGGTAGCGGACAGCAGCAGGTCTTTGTGTCTGCATTCGCGGCCAAGTGGGTGCAGGGTTTCTAGTAGGCGGACTCTGGGTACCAGTCGATTTCCAGTTTTAATACAGACTTACCCGTGCATATGGAGCTCTTTGTGGGTGGAAGGATATCATTTTCCCCATTACAGAGATGACTCATAAAGCCTCGCAGGAGGTGGAGAGGTTAATATCTGAAAAAACTACGGGTTTAATTGGCCAAGGGAGGACTTCGGAAGAGACGGACAAGACTGCGTCGCGAGGGATAGAGTGATTAATATTTAAAGATACTTCTAAGGCGTTGGACTGTGAGACTCGGATAGGGATGGACTTGGAAGCATCGCAAAAGGTGGAGAGTTTAATCTCTGTAGGAACTTCGGTGTTTATTGGCGAATTGAGGAATTCTGAGGAGATGGACAAGAAAACCTCACAAGGGGCGAACGGGTCAGTCTCCAAAGATAATCCTGCGGAAGAGGCTTAAACGGTGGCGTAAAAACCACTCGTGAAAGAGGGGGTCCAAAAGGGAGCAATAAAGTTAGCGGTCTGCTTCGATCAATTCTAATCACCAAAACAGCAGCCGAGAGTACACGATGAGGAAATGTCTCATCCAGTAATTGAACTGTGGGATTTATCACATTGGCTTGGTGGTACCATCAGACGTTCACATTAATATCATATTTTCGGTAGAAAGAAGAACAGTTGGGTTATACCAAACTTCCGCTTTCTAGCTGTAGTGAAAGTGCCCCATAATATTGATTACTGAGTCAGCGAATAGGTACTAAAATATGCAGTTTTCACACCTTCATATCTCGGAAAGCTTTAAACTTCACTTATGAGGTTATCTGCATGTAAAGTCCTTATATTTCAAGTTTCATTTATTATTTTTTTATGGTAGGACCAGCACTCAGGGGATGACCCCTATTCATGCAATGCATTGTGCTAGAACTAGGAAAAGAGGTTATGGGAAGGAGGACAGAGGGAGTAGTGTTTATTAACATTTGATTTGAACTTTTCCACAGAGAAAGTGGGAGGAAAGACCTCTGCTGGAAGCTTATTCCACATACGAATGGTCCGGCTAAAGAACGAATTCTGTCTGTAGTGCGTTGTGCTATCCACTGGCCATTCGACCACAAATGAATGTGCTCTTGATGAAGTACGTGTGGAGCGTATGAATGACCGGGTTTCGGGAATAATATCCCTAATTTCATCAGAGCACAATCCATTGTAGTAGCGATAAAACAGCGAAACACACCGCACATTGCGACGATGCTCGAGAGAGTCAATAGAGTTGGATACCCTACTGTCACCGATGAGCACCTTCGCCCTCTCCTGTACGCGGTCGAGTAACTCCAAAATAGACTTTGAAGCAGTTGTATTCCATTTTCGGTCGGATATAAATGGTATAGATAGTTAGGAGATCAGATGGGGAGAAGTAATTCTTACACCGTTTGAGGCAGCCAAGGCACTTGAATGATTCTTTCGACACTTGAAAGATGTGTTGGGTCCATCGGACATCATATTGAATCTTCATGCCAAGAACATCAAGAGCTTCTGATTCCTCAATATCTATACCACCCATAACTACAGATGGAGCAGCAAAGTCGGTCGTGCGTCTGTGTGTTAGCATACAACACTGGGTCTTATTGGGGTTAAAATCGACCTATTCGCACGACCCCATTCTGTGATCGTCACAAGATCACTATTTAATGAATCATTCATGCGGTGCCTCATGGCCCCAATCTCAAGAGGCTTGGTCTGTTGATGAATGAGTGAGAGTGGCATATGTTGCTGTCATCTGCAAAAGAATAAATAGGGTTGGAAGTTTGACGAAGAAGGTCATCTAGGAAGATAAGAAATAGAGTAGGAGAAAGAACGGAGCCCTGTGGTACCCCTGAATTGATCTTGAACTCGTCTGATGAGATCCCATCTACAACAACTCGTATAGTGCGATCTCTGAGCGCATTGCCTTGCGCTTTAGTAAATATTTGTTAAAAATATCGATTTTTTGTAGTTTATTTTCCCTGTAACTTTAGTTGCTTAAATTCATCCATGACAATCAAAGATTTTATTAATTGAAAATCTCTGCACAGGTTTTTTAAGTCTAAAAAATTATTAAAAAACAGACATTTTTCGTACTAAAATTATGAACATTTATAAGCTTAAAATAAATTTATTCAGTAACTTAAAATATGTGTAAACAGCTTAAATAAAACATTAACGTAAATAAAAAAAGAAATATATTAGTCATTTGTCAAAATTTATTGAATATAACCAAAAGTATTTGAACAAGTTCCCTGCAACACGGAAAAAGCACAACAAGCCAGTACAAGACCTAATCTACTCATAAACCCTTCAAGGGCGGAGACCACCTGTATTTTTTATATTAAACTTATTAGTAATACCTCAATAAGAGGCCTGAACGAATCACTCTCAATAACTCTACAAATAACCACATAAGCCTAATTAACAGCATATTAATGGTTTATTGGTTTGTTTATTTGTCTGTCTATTTTGTGGCTGGCTGAACTTACCAACATGTCAAAATTTGTTCAAACATTAATGGAAACTAAATGCCCCAGTACATTTAAAGCGAAATAAACTTAAAGTTTAAAAATATTCTCAAATATGGAAAACCTTAAAACTTAAAATTTATAAAATTCCTAAACACAAAACAAAAAGCAAAACTTGGAAAACACGCAGTGAAATCAACAACAACAATAGCAACACACACCACTTCATTTTAATTAATTAACATAGAAATCATCGTCATTCTCGTCATCACCTGAGATGTCGAGTAGAAACAAATGTTGAAGATTACAACGATAAGATTCTATGTTCTGATATACTGCATATCAAGTGAAATTCCATCTTGGGAAAACTATCAATGCTATTAAAAAATAAACGATCTCTTGGAGGCCACAACGAATTATGAGAGCCCTTCCTTTAGACTTGAAGATCATCGGTCTACTGCAGCTCATTTGCATAGGCCGGCGATTTCAGAAATTCACCGATCTTCGTAGAGAATTTGCGTCACCTCCGTAAGAGAACGTGAAAACGCGGAAGGCATTATACACAATGAGTGTATGGAGAACGACATCAGCATTTTTACTGATGGTTCTCTTATGATTGGCAGGGCAGGAGCAGGTTTATTCTCAGTTGAGCTGAACTTGTCCTGTAGTCTGTGTCTGGGGAGATACGTGTCAGTTTACCAGGCAGAACTGCTTGGGTTGCTGCATGCGCTGGATCACTTGCTTGAAAGCCGAGTGCATGGGAAAAGGGTTCTCATTGCACTTGACAATCAGTCAGTTATAAAACGCATGAGGCAAGTGAACGTATATTTCAAACTGGTGCTGGAATGTGTTCTGAAACTAAACAGATGTGCCTCGTTGAATGAGGTAACGTTGATGTGGGTTAAGGGACACACAGGCACAGCTGGGAATGAAGCAGCAGACGAACTAGCAAAAAGATGATCTGATGTATATTTCTGTGGAATCCAGGGTTGCCTAGTGCGAGTTAAAGTTCTTCAATGGGTAAACTCATTACACCTGAATAGGTGGAGGGAGAATACCACATGTAGACAGGCTAGAAAGATGCTCAAAGAGCCCCTCGGCAGGAAGGCCAGCAAGGTGCTCGGGAATAATAGGGCTACTTTAAGCTGGATCACTGCGTTAGTAACAGGACATGGAAACTTCAAGTACCATCTGGCTAAGATGAAAGTCGTAGAAGATGATACTTGCAGACTATGCCTGGAAGAGGCTGAGACGGTAGCGCAAATTGTGTGTGAATGTCTAGCACTGGCTAGCATAAGGCTTAAGACCACGGGCAGACACTTGTTAGATGTGAAAGCCATGGGGGAACTAAGCCTTGGACAAATGCTAGCAATTACACAAGACTCCGTGATGAGGAAGAGTGTCGACAGGTACCAGTCGACAGCCTGAAATCACTTTAGTCAAGAGTAAAGGGTAGGGCTAGCACGAGACTCAATTGAAAGTAAGGTGGTTGTGATTACGGATCGATTCCCTGAAATCAATTTGAGGAGCGAAATGGGGGTCGAAAAGGGACCCAGAATGTAAGTGGTCTGCTTCGATATCCCCCCCATACATTAATAATAATAATAATGATTGAATTATATAGTTTTTAAAAAATCGTACTATTAACAGTTAACTCTTTCATAAGTTCCAACGAGCTTAAAAAACATCTTATATATAATCAATATGTTTGTTTGTTTTTTGGTAACGAATTATTTGTTAATTCTTTGTTTTTATTCTTTTTTTAAATTATTTTTAAAGTTATTCGAATAAATTTTTTTATTCTTTAATTATTCGAATATTCGAATAATAATTAAATATTATTCGCTTTTACGAACTGACTGCTTTGAAACCAGTTGCGGATCCAGGTGTCCGAAAAGGGGAAATTACCATTTTCTAATACACGAATTTTGAGAAGGTGAAGAATTGTTTCTTTTCGTTAATAATAATCCCCCCACCAAAAGCTTAAGGTGTATCGGCGCCTGTTAGAAACCAAATGGTATAATGATAGTAAAGCGCTCAAAACCGAGTTCTAGGACAATATTTTTTTTCAAAACAAACATTGTATGGTTCCTTCTTAGTTACTTCGATGTAATATGGCAAATTTTACGTCTTAAGTTTATTAATAAATAATATTTTATGTCTAGAATTGTTCTAACATATTTATTTTTGTTAAGTTAAAAAACTTTGATTGTGGATAAATTTGAGTAAAATTAATAAAGTTCAACTCTCAACCATATTGTAATTTTTATGCATATTAATAATTCAATGATTAATTATTGTAAGCAATAAACTGTTTAAAATATGTTCAAATAACCATAATGTGTTGGCCACAACCATATATTGGTGTATAGAACTGGTTGGCGTGATCATGTCCTGCTTTGCTTGTTTCAAAATTTATTTAAAAGTAATGAAGAGCAACAATGATTGACTTGCAGGTTCCAAGAGAAAATCTGACGAATGTCTCTTAATACGTTCTAAAACTATTTGTGAATATTTTTTTTTAAATTTTACTAGCCAAGCCCGGCGCGCGTTGCTACGCCCCTTAATGACCTCAATATGTGTGCAAAGTTACAGAAAAATCGTTCCAGTGCAAGTAACTCAAAATTATAACTTTTTTTATGGGCGTGGCCCTGCCCACTTTTCTAATCACGAAATTATATAGTCATGACAGCTTAATATGTGTGCAAAGTTTCAGAAAAATCGATCTAGTGCAAGTAGCCGAAAAATTAATATTTATTTTGTATGGGCGTAACCCCGCCCACTTTTTTTTTTGAATTACCACCCATAAACACTCCCTGGAATGTGTACAACAACTTGCCAACGTTTGAATCCGATCGGCTTTACGGTTTCGGAGTCTATAGCTAACACACACACTCAGACAGACAGACAGAGTTTCACTTTTATATATGTATATAGATTAAAATTTCCTACGTTTCAAACGCAATATTAGCGTTAGTATTATGTCCCTGATATTGTAGCACAGAACTAAGAAATCGAAATTTTCACACACAACCTCATAAAAATTAATTTACAAATAAGTTGCAACAACGAAAAAACCCCAAGCAAAATGTTAAAAAAAAACACACACACACTAACATTTTTTTTTTTATTGTTTTGAGTGAAATCCCAAAACAACATTCGCTTCACACAAATTTCATAAAGCTGTGTTTGTTTTTAGAAATTATTTAGTCAAATAGTTTAACAGACAGACAGTTAGTTAGTTATATTCGCAATAAAAGTTTTGAGTCTTAATACTCGTAAATCTTAGAAGACATTTTAATTTATCGCAATAGAACAATTTTTGTGCCTAAATAAATTTCAATAAATCCCCCCCTCTTTTTTGTGGCTCCTAATCATTTGATCGAGAGTGTATATTAAACGTTTGTGTCAAAAGTATAACAAATATCTTTTTTCTTCCAACAAATAATTTTTGTCTTTTTGCCCAAATTAATAAATAAAATTGTTAATCCCAAATTAATAAAATTCGTAAAAAACAAAAAACTTAACATACGGGCATCGAAAGACCTTTAATTTCGACCACAACAAGATTTTTAAATATAAATTTAGATGTTGTTTTCAAGTATGAAACTAAATAAGAAATTAATTATATAAACCATAATAAATAATGTGCTTTTTTACAACAAAATAATCTCTATTGTACAACAACAACATAAGAACTAATTTCTCACCTGTGAAGAGAGCTGATTTGATTGATATTTATTTTTATTATGCCTCCAAAAGTGGTTTCCTTTTAAGTTGTAACCGGAAGATATTTACAAAAAAATATTCTTTGTGTGTTAAACTGTGCCGTTTAAGCGTTTACGTTGTTCCCTTAAACTTCTCATAATTGTTTTAGCAAAACATAATTTATTAAAAATCCATTTTTCATTCTAATTTATTAAATTTATTCCCAGCAATTTGAAGGTATTTAAAATGAAAACAAACAAATATAAACAGCGTGAAAATTTAAAGCGTATTAATTTTTGACTTGTTTGTTGTTTTATATTTTACGCAGGCGGTTTGAGGCATTTGACAAACTGGCAAGAAATTTACCAACAGACAAGGCCGTCAGCTGAGTGCATTGTCAGAAGTTCTGACTTATACCTCCTCGTGGTGGCGGCCGATATCAGGTTCCTGTCGCGGCAAGAAGTCTGGCTAAATTAGTAGAGCGGAGAGAAATTAACAGCCTGCTATAAAAAATCCCTAACCAACGGTGAAACAGCACATGCCAGGGTTGCGTGGCCAAGAGAGCGCAAGAGATCGCCAGTTTTAATACAGACTTACCCGAGCATATGGACCTTTATATGGGTGGACATATTTTTCTTCATTACAGGGGCAAACCAGGAAGCCTCGCAAGAGGCGGAGAGGTTAATCTCTGAAAAAACTCCGGTTTTAATTGGCCCAGGGAGAAATCTGAAAGATATGGAGAAGAAGAGTGTCTCACGAAGGTTGTACGTGTAAATATTTAAAGGTGCTTCTAAGCCGTTGGGCCATGAGATGCCGGTAGGGATGGACAATGAAGCTTAGCAAGAATGTCCATGACTGGCTAGCGTAAGGTTTAGGACTACAGCCTGACAGTTACTTGGTATATGTGAATGTCATGGTGCGCCTAAGACTTAGACAACTTCTCGAAATTACAAGAGACTTTGTGAGGAGGAACAAGGGCGACAGTCACCAGACGACAGTCGACAGTCGACAGTCGACAGTCTGAAACCAATACAGTCAAGAGTAAAGGGTAGTGGTAGCACTTGATTTGAATGATAGTAAAGTAGTGGTAAATTACAAATCGATTCGACGAATGAAGGGAATCAAAAAGGGACCCCACAAAGTAAACGGTCTACTTCAATATCCTCTCTGCATTAGTAATAAATTTTAAGATACAAGTAAGAAAATGTATTCAATTGATGTTACCACTTTATGGTAAAAACCATGGTTTGTTATCGATTCATTTTTCTAGGCCGGTTAGAGAAGCGTTGAAGTCCCATTTGAGCTCGTTGATCTAGGCAACGGCAATAGATTTTTTCATCCTAAAAATACTCTATAGTTGTCATATTTTTTTCGGTGCCCGTCCATCATTTTATTCGAAATTATATCCCTCTTTTTAATCGTGGCCATCACAAACAAGTTAGTAGTTACAAAAAGTCATCTAATTTTTTATATAAAAGTTTTCCTCAACAAAATGTTCTTTACAGCAAGCGAAGGAAAAACATGGTTGTGGTATGGTCACAACAACCATGTTATGTTATCTACAACAATATATTGTCGTGGCAAGCATGTAATGTTTATTTGAAAACATTTTAAACATTACTTGAGTTGCAATAACCGAGTTGTTGTTCACATTTATTCATTAAATGATTTCCAACCATAAAAAATGCAGCATAATTAAGCGGAACAATACAATTTTTAGTAAAATTCTAAACACAAACAAAGTACTATACAAAATATTACATTTACGTTTAACAATAAAATGTTCTTAGCAGACATAATATGACAAATTCTTTTGGTGTTTGATCAAAGCTTGAGGGCGTGGTGGCTTAAGTGGTTAGCGCGTTGACTCTTATGCATTAGATGGCTTTAGGCGGCTGGGTTCGTACTCTCAGCCGCTGCCAATCAGAAACATCAATTTATTGGTTTTTCTATCGTTTCAAAAGGACCATATTATTGATTTTTGATTTCAAATTTTGTTAAGGGGATTTGATAACGATATTTGGAACGAATTTCCGTCATTCCTTATCAAGTGTGGTTTGGAGGCCAACAGGTTTCGTCTATGTGATATACATAACCTAGAACGAAAAATAGCACTAAAGATGGCGTTTCGCCAAAAATGGTTTATTGTAAATATCTAGATGATGCCATTTCTACGTAGCGTGCAGTTCCAGAAGTTCTTTTTAAATAGGTCTTGTTGAGCAGCAGTAGAGTACCAAGCAGATTGTGGTAAGGGAGAAAATTATTCAAAATTATTCAAAATCTATTTGTTAGAGAGTGAAAGACACAGGTTTCGCTCTACTCTCCTAGATGTTTTGATCCAAAAATTCCATTTTTGTGTTACAAAATGGGAAACTCGCCATACAAATTTTAAGCTAGAGGGGTGGACGGTGACCCGTCTTTAAAGGTACTTCTAAAGCGTTGGCCCTTGAGATTCCCAAAGGGATGGACAATGAAGCCTCGCAAAAGGTGGAGAGGTTAATAGTAACTCCGAATTCGGAAGAGATGGACAAGAAAACCTCGCAAGGGGTGAAAGGGCCAGTCTGCAAAGATACTGCTGCAGAATAGGCTTAGACGATAGCGCACATTGTGTATGAATATCCAGCACTGGTTAGCATAAGGCTTAGGTCCACGGACAGACACTTCTTAAATGTGAATGCAATGGTCGACCTAAGCCTTAGACAAATGCTAGCAATTATGATGAGGAAGAAGGTTGACATTCACCAGTCGACAGTCTAATCACTATAGTCGAGAGTAGATGCTAGTGGTGTCATGAGACTTGAATGAGAGTGTAAGGTAGTCGTAAATTACAAATTGGTTGTCTAAAATCAATACGCTGAAAGAAGGGGTTCGGAAAGGGACCCAACAAATTTATCGGTTTGCTTTGATAGCACCCCTACGCTATATACTGTATAAAAACAGGCAAGACTTAAACAGGTAAACTCACCAGCGCAGTTGGGTAGTTTTGTTTTTAACTCACTGGATGTTAGATTCCATATAAAAAATGTTTCGCCATTTCGAGTACATTTTTTATATATACTCGCAGAGTTTGATATTCGCAAAGAGGCCGAAAATACTTTGAATTCGCCCGTGAGTCTACCTGTTATTAATTTGCCTCGGTGTAAGAAGAAGGGTTTTGTTCGTGTTAAATGAATGTCTTACAAATAGTTAATGTATTAGAGCAAGGTCATGCCAAACAAAGCACGTGTTAAGTGAGTGAGTACACGGCAGACTTTGTTTTGTCGCAGCCTAAATAAATTCGTAACTAAAAAATTGGTGTTTGTTATTTTTTTATGTAAATAAATAATAGTATGGTTATAAATAATGGCAATTTAAATTGACCTACTTTGTGGGCCAATCCATGGATGAGAGAGAGAGCTCTTATTTTCGTGCAAATAATTTTGTGTTTCACCACTAAAGTGATTTCAAAACGTCATGTAATAATTTTTGTATAATTAGAAATTTATATGTGAAATTTAAATGGGCCATATACGTAGACTACAGGGTCATATTTAGATTCGATTATAATTTTTCAAATCATAACTCATCATCAAATGAAAGAATTAAATATTTTTAAATAAAAAATGAATCTTGTGAAACTTTTAGTGAAATCAATTTATCACAATCGAACATTTTTGTAATATTTTTGTTGGTTTATTTTTTTGTTATCGATTAGTCAAACGGACGTGGGAATTCCTAAGCTTCGTTCTAGAGTTTTAAATGATTTATAACCAGATGTCTGGCAGTAAATAAGAGCTATAAGGCGGAACGTCTAAGGTTGTTTGTTCTTCCTTTGCAAATTTCAATAAGTTCTTTAATGTCGATTTTTTTCTTTAACTTTTAATCTTCAGTGTGAAGCACATTAATGCCAAAATGGCAAAAGAAAAACAAAAAACTTCAATGAATTTTTGAAATAAATAAAAAATTTAATTTTATTAATTTTTACAAACAAATCATTACGGTGAATAATACGAGTAATAAACTGATAAACGCTTTAAACTCAAGGCAAATAAAAGTTGGCAAATTGAATTAAAAAAAAAAAAAAACAACAGCGGTGGCAACGATTGGCAGGCAATAAACATTGTGTTAATGTGTTAAGCATTGATACAAATAGTTGCTTGGCCTTAAACGGAAAGCCCAAACTACTGAGAGTGGTACAAAACAAGAGCACACTTCGAGATCCCTTTAGTGTTGTATATAAATTCCGCCAACAAACATTCAAAATACTTGAAGATTTGAATTTCAAATCTGTTTGAAATGCAAAGAAATACATAAATTTGAAGGCAAATAGCCGAAACCATTAAGTAATCCAGACAAATTGTTGTTGTTTGTCTGGAATGTTTGGAACATTCCGCTGAATAAATTTGATGAAATAAAATTTTCGATTTATGGTTTTTTTAATTATAACAATTTCTTTAAATTTGCGCTTCACATTCTTATCATTTGTTTTTATTATAAATCACAAACAGAAATTATTTCAGCCAACGACGGCTATACAAACATACATATCGTCACCTTAATTTAGAAAGGACGTAACTGACATCTGAAAAATTTTACAGGAGGAGGAAAAAACTGAATATGTCAGAAATTCAGATATTTTAATAAAGCAACATGGCGTTTGTCTACTCTACCTCTCTCTCTCTCTCTACCATAAGCCAGTACCGTTATGTTTGCAACGCATGGCTTAATTTCGAAAACAAGTCATAATGTAAATGTGCTCTAAGTTGTCAGTTACGTCCTTTCTAAATTAAGGTAACGACATGTAGATATGTATGTAAGTGCAAGGGGACCTCAAATAAATTTCCCTATTAGAAAATGGAATGTGCTTTGAAAATGACATCGAAGCTGAAACGTTTTTCTTTTCAGTTATTTGTTTAATGACTTCTAATTGTCAAAATGTTTTTCAATTAATTTTCCAGCTCTGGAAAATTTGTATTATGCCGTCTTGACTAGCCGTAAATCGGTTCAGCCATTGTACATTTTGCTGTTCGGACATTGAGTTGGTGCTTCGAGTGAAGTTCCCCAGAATTCTCCTCTTAGGTAAGTCCGGTAAGTTGTCAACCGTGAAATATTGTTTTCTTATCTGAACGAAAACTAGGCAGTGGCGTAGAAAATGTTCCGTCATTACAATGTTCTAATTTTATGCCCAGCAGTCTTACTAAGTTCACTTTTAGTAGACTTTTTGTTTTATCCGGGTTTGTGATACCCCAGCAATCTTTGCCCAATTTTCTAAATCAGTCCGAGTATTCTTAAAAAGCTTTGCATTATTTAAGGTTATGTGGTAGTTCATAATCAAATACTCCCTGGGGGCTTAGCCCTTATTGAATAGCCGTCCAATAACGTTCTTGGTCTGAGTTTTCGGACTCAATTGCCTAGTTAGTTATTTGGATATCAGTGAAGGTTTTCTTTACTTCTGTTTGTCTTGTGGTCTCACTGAACCTTGTATGTATACTCCTCGATTGTTGTACTTTTTGCCTGAAGTACCATGTTATAGTCAGGAGGTCGCAAGTACATTTCGTTCTGTGGTTCCTCTATAAAGATCATCAGCCCTTATTTTACCTTTAGCGTAGAGCCGTTCGTGTAACGGCTGGTTTCCCCAGGTATCTGCGCAATGCTTTGACCACAAGTCTCTGTTTGGAATTTTATAGCTAGATGGTACCTCCTGGCCGTTGGTAGCAACAGCAAAAAATAAAAAAATCAACAATTTAAGTGTGCTGTAGGTTAGGTTAAGTGGGAAGCTCTTCTGCAGCGAGTTTATTCGGAAGCCTTTAAGCCCATTGTGATGTCCCGCTGACCATCTATCTCCCCCACAGTTCCCTATAGAACTCCAGGATCTTCAGTACATAAGAACCACCTGGAGCTCCTCGCAAAACGTATGCGGTTCGTCAGTGTCGCATCCTGAAAACTGTTCAGGTCCTAAAAGGCCTGCGAGTTGAATGATTCTTCCTCCCCCTCATCTACACAGCTTCTTCAGCTCTCACCACGAGAGATTCCCATACCCTCCAATATACCTCCAATCCAATACAGTGCCCCGTTATGACACTAACTAGTAGCGATATCGAATTTTTCCCTAGGGCCAGTAGTGCCTTCGTCCTTTCCTTATATAAGAGTGTAACTACTGTAACGCTTTGGAATTAAATTAGAATAAATTCTTTAATAATTATTTAACACAAATAGTATTTGAAATAAAAGCCCCTTTTACGGGAATGGACCGACAAAAAGATTTTCATGAGTAGCCTTATTAATATAGAATTGGGAACGAATTTCATTCAGTCATCTCTTGTCAAGTTTAAAAATAATCAAGGCATATTTAACTAGGTGGCATCACTACTGCAGTTGATTTTTTTTTTTTTGCTTATATTTTATTTTTTCTTTGTTTACACTTTGTTAATGTCAAAGTATTTGGTTTTGTTTACGAAAAACCTTTTTTCAACTATTTTCCTTTTAATTTGCTTTTTGTTGTCACATGTTTTTGACAGTAATCATTGATTTTACACAAACAAAGTTGCCTGCTGTTGTTGTATTGTTGTATTTGTTGTCGTAGCAATGCCACCTAGTTAGATGCGCCTTGAAAATAATTAATAAAAATTATATTGAAAGCTGAAAAACACTAATAAAACTTTTCAAAAATCTATTGCGGAAAAAAACATCTACATTTTAAATGAACCCGAACCCGAAAAACAACTGACATGGATTGATTACAACAGGGATCTAGGTCATTGGTAAAACATTAAGTTGACGTATTAATTTTGTTTTGAAAACTAAAAATGCAATCATCATGTATGTTCTGATGTAAAGCGGTCAAATTATTTATTTAGCTAATGAATATCTTAATAATTAGTTTATTGTCGGTGCATTTACCAATAATTTAAATACGTTATTTAAGAGGCTGGTGCCATAACGCCATTTTTCAAAATTAGTGACCAATAAACATATTATAAAACATAAAAACCCCAACACGTATAAAGCAACAAGTTGAGTGACAAAATTTATATTTAAACCTATTTACCGCTTACTAAATGCGAAAGTTTCCGTATATTTTGTTGGTTTTTAATATTTTACAATACGCATTTGTAAAATACACCTAGAAACTACATGTTACTGGTGTTACACAGTTTGATGATTTTAACCTTGAAATATTTTATAGATTTTATTATAAACATTTTTACTCTACTATAATTAAGGGGCCATTGTGTTGTTAAGTGATGTTAACGCATGTGTTGGCGCCTGGATTTGTACCTCATCAATCGGTAGTATAAACACCAGCGGCGCTGTTAAACATTGAAGCTTTTCTATCCCTTTACTAACTACACCATCTTATCTTCTCCACTGTAACCCTTACCAAATAAATTGTCGCAATTTGTTAGTAAGCAGCTGGTCATTTGTTTTTTAATTTCATTTTGAATAATGCAACCTGTAGGAAAATTTGTTTGTTGCCCTTATTGTAGTGTGTGTATGTCGGCTCGTTTCTCTATCTTGCACATAACTTGTATAAAATGCTAATTAAAATATCTCGGCTTTGTCAATCTGGCGCTTAGACTCATAAAAAAGCAATTAAATAATTTTACGGTTTTCCCAAACGAAACAACAAGCGAACTTTTAAAAAATTGTCCCCTAAACACAGTGTTTGGATTGCTACGAACATTTTTAAAGAAAATTATCTTTTAATAAATGTGTGTGTAAAACGATTGATTCACAATCTCGCATTTTACAAACCACAATTCTGTGTTGTGTGGTTACAAAAACGCCAATATGATTGAATAAAATTTAGCGCCTTAAAGTATGCTTCATAATTTATATAATAAGAAAACAGTATTGCCAGATATGTATATATGCACAAGAATTTGTGTCTTTCTTGAAAAAATCCCTGGAAATCAATTTCTGTGTTTTATAAACTCAAGGCAAATTAGCCATGAAAAAGTGTTTAAAACAATTAAATATTTAGTAATTAATAAAATATAAAAATATATAATTTCGTTAACGTTTTTATAATTAATACCAATAATATTTTTTTCTTTCAGATACAAAAAAAGGACTTTTGCATTTATTCAACTTAATAATTTATTATTTTGCACAAATTAACCAAGATTTTCACATTTATTTGCAAACAAAAAAATATACTATATTGAAAGCAAGCTGAACGTAGTTTTATTTAAACATGTTTAACAAGAGGTATGTATCAAGAAAATGTTTTACCATCTTATCAAAATCCTCTTAAAAATTAGCTAAGCTCATTTAGAATTCTTATAAAATATTTGCGATTTTTAAAACCTTATGAAATTATACTCAGCCTATCATTTTTGCATAAATACGCGCCAGGCGAGATGAGCATCAGTCGAGCAACGATTTTAATCCTGTTCAACATTTTATTGCGATTCACACGTCATTTTATAAACTAATATACACGCAACTTCAATTTTCGCTTGAAGCTCTTAAACGGTCGCTTTTGTGTGCGATTTTGTCGACCTGAAAATTTTAATAATTAATATGAGTAATTTACTCTTTTAATAAAAACAATTTTTTTTATTTCATTTAATAAGATCATTTTTAATACAATACTGTAAAATTAAAGATTACGCTCACTAAGAGTTAATATTTATTTCTAATTTACTCTTTCGAAAGCGTGGACAAGGGTCTAAAACCCTGAAGTCCCGATTCATCATATTCAAGAACCCATTTTTAAAAATATTACTCCATCTCCAAGATATATTCAAAGTTGTAGAATTAATTAAAAAAAAAAACGAGCTGCTGCTACTTCTGTTGCCCTGGTATGAATTAAAAAATCCTGGAAAATTGCCCTTGAATTTACTTTTATACCCAACCCAGATTAAATTTACTATTAAAAAAGCAAGTTTTTTGAAAGATTTTAACAAAAGATAAAATCTCTTCTTTATTATTTAACATTTTCAAACACTGCACATTGAAATTTGCAATTAAAAGAATATAACAAATATTACAAAAAAAAATACTTTATATTAAATGGACATTAAGATACACTCTCAATATCAAACACCAGTTAGGAAGAGAAACCAACTCATGTTTATTAATTTGTTAACGTTAAGGAAACATTCAGGTAAAATAATACGAGGTAAAGGAAAGGATCAATTGCAATTAATATGTATTTCACATGTTAGTACAGTAGTACATTAATAAAAAAAAACATGCAACTTATAAAAGTAATTGTTAAGAGTTTAAAAGAGACAAGGTTTATGGGGCCAACTATATCTAAACATAAATAATATAAGATTTATTACATCTCTTGAATATATTATGCGAAACTATATACATATACATGTCTTACAAAATAGATTATTTAAGAAGGATTAAGTAGTTGCAATAAATAAACTAAAAAAATAACACATTACTAAACTAAAGTGAACACTGAACAAATATTGAAATAATATTTAAAATTGTTTAAATAACATTTAAATTTATATATAAGATTTAAAATTAATGCGCCTGTGTTATGAAATACGATTTGCTTTTCTAGGAATTCTGTTCAATTATAAAACTTTTGGTAACGTCTTGTTAAGGCACAATTTACACACTAGTTGTTTTATTCATTATTTAATATTTACATTTTAGATGTCTTATCATACTTCAATAGTTGTGCTCAACTTATATTTAACTTAATTTATTATATGGCTAAGTTGTTTTGTAATTCAGGACGTGGTTAAAAGTAGCATGGAGCTGTTTTGTTGAATCGCTTTAATACAATATTAAGCTGCCGGTGGTTTACCATGTACACGGAAGCGATATAGACATGTGTACAAAGGATGACCATGATTGGATTCAATGCGTAGTTCGACAATTTCATAGGGCCGCTTGATGTTTTTATTTTGTAGCGGGAAATACTGCAACGAAGCATCATTATCATTATATTCATACTCACCAAATAGTATTGGTTCCTGATCCTTTTCGTGCTCCAAGCCCTATTAAAGTAGCAAAATATGAGTTTTAACTTTAACTATACCTACACACATACATACATATAACAAGTAAACAAGTACTTCAATATTTTACTTAAGTAATTTTATATTCGTGCCGAACTACAGGGTGTCCGCCGGGAAGGTATACTACGTTGTTTTGCCGCCATTTTGGTAAACATTAGTCTTGAGAGTTCATATTTGGCAGTGGAGAAGTAGAGACGTT
Source organism: Phania funesta (assembly GCA_963932375.1). Classification (NCBI taxonomy): domain Eukaryota; kingdom Metazoa; phylum Arthropoda; class Insecta; order Diptera; family Tachinidae; genus Phania; species Phania funesta. The sequence goes on along the minus strand of OZ010654.1, from coordinate 89,290,853 downwards.
GCAAATTTATTATGGAAAAATATTCGGTAAACCAACGTGTTTTAATCGTTAAAAAATTTTATCAAAATCAATCATCGATTACTGTGACGATGAGAAAGTTACGTGAAATTTTTGGGAGAAACAACGTGCCAACGAGACGCACTATTTATCGTGTAGTCATTGATTTCGAAGAAAGAAGGACTGTAGCTGATAGGCCCAAGCATGGTCCATAACGCACTCGAAGATCGGCTGAAAACATTACTTCTGTTCAAGAAAGTGTTCAAAACAATCCATCAACCTCAATTCGACACCGTGCTCAGGAGCTTGGTCTTCAAAAAACAACTTTGGCCACAATTTTGCACAAAGATTTGCATTTGTTTCCATTTAAGATTCAGTGCACACAAGAGTTTCTTCCAGAAGACCATTTACGCCGCCGTACATATGCCAATAGGATGCTAAAGCCCGCCCATGGCAACCTAGATTTTCATGAAAAAATCATAATGAGTGACGAGGCACATAGAACAGAATAGTCGGTTCTGGGCAATGGAAAACCCTCAAATTATTCATCAGTCACCTTTGCATCCATTAAAAATTACAGTCTGGTGTGCAATTTGGTCATGAGGAATCATTGGATCTTACTTCTTTGAAACTGAAAAGGGCGTAACGGTAACTGTCAATGGGGAGCGATATCGTGATACGATTGAAAACTTTTTAACGCCACAACTGCATGCTTTGGGCTTGACTAATATGTGATTTCAACAAGACGGCGCCACATTGCATACAGCCAGGATGACAATGGAATTACTGCGAGACCTCTTTCCACAACAAGTTATTTCAAGGAATGGTGATGTTGATTGGCCGCCACGGTCGCTGGATTTGACTGCTTCGGACTTCTTTTTGTGGGGATATCTGAAAAGCCAGGTTTATGCAAACAAACCAGAAACGCTGGAGCAACTCAAACAAAATATTCGTGATGAAATTAATGAAATACCGCGTGAAATGTGTGAGAATGTAATGAAAAATGTGTTCAAACGGGCTCGCATTTGTGAGGCTAACAGAGGCGGACATTTATCTTATATTGTATTCCATACATAATTGTCGACATTAAATAAAACATTTATCAATATACGATCCATTTTCTTTCATTTAATCAAAAATTATAAACAAACAAAATAGTATACCTCCGGCGGACACCCTGTACTTACCTACATTGACTTAAGTTCATATTAATTCAGTCAATGTAATTAGAAAAAGAAAACTTACCCAAACTGTAAAATTTCTTGGGGCCGAATCGATGCGCCCGTTGGGTGCCAAACTTTTTGGTATGTGCTCCAGCGTAAAACCAGTCACATAAACCATAGAGTTTAATTTGAGAACTATACACATTAAAAAGACGAAAATAAAAAATACACAACAAACATAACTAAAATTCAAAATACATACCTAAAAACCCAGGAAATCCCTGAAAAGCCCAACATTCACCAGGCTGAACGTTGGGAGATATGGCTATTCTTGGTGTGTTGGTGGGATACCATAAGGGTATACCGAATACTGATATTTGCGCTGTTTTGGTTTGATAGTTTTCTGTACAACGAGTCGATAAAATCTGGCCACCAGCCGACTCCAAAGCAAAATCAACCAGACCCGTCTTGTCAGCATCGTAGATAGCCAAAACGGATTTGACAACATTGCGAACTTCTTGTTCGGATAAAGCCTCCTTTATTTGTCCTCGGAGAACAGCCTGAGTTTCTTTTTGTTTATTTTCTACGCTTAATATAATTTCCTCTTTGAGACGTTCACTGATGTCACGCATTAAGAACATTCCAGATTTATCAATTTCCTGTTTGATTTTATCATTTGTGCGATTGTTTATTTCAGCCAGACGCGATTCTAAATAATCTTTGGCCACAAACATACTGGCCACCCAATTCTGTAGATCGATCTCCGAGAGTTGAGTACCATCTTTGGTTGTCTCTTTAAAGCCTAAAATGTCAAGTAACGATAATTTGACCTGCTGGTTGAGTAGCTTGAATTGTTCATCTTTTAGACTGGCGAGTCTCATTGTAATTTCCTGCAATAGTTTGACAAACTTTTGATCTGTGCTCGATTCCAGTTCTTGTAAACGTTGCAGTAGGACATCTTGAGTATTCTGCAACTGTTTAATAGAATAATGGAGATCTTCATTTTCCGAAAATTTATCATTGAGATTAAGTTTTATGAATGCAATGTCCTTGTTCAAATTATCAATTATTGACTTTTGCTGCTCCGAGCTTAATTTATACTGGTCATCACTGGACATTTGAGATTGTTGCAGAATTAGAAACTTTTCGTTTAATTTATTAAGCTGTGATGATACTTCGGCTTGTATATGAGACGTAAACAATGGAGCTTTTAATAATTTAGCAATTAAAGCATCTAAATCTAGTTTTTCTACAATTAATTTATAATTCTCATGATTGTTAAGCTCTACTGTTCGGGCAATCAAATTTTGTATCTCTAATATATTTTCCGGTGAAAGATTCAGTGGTTTCGCAAAGTTTGTTGAATCCTCTAGCTTGAGTAAAACGCTTTGTACGATCGCATTCATAACAGTATCAGACAGCAGGTCTGAGCTATCTGTAGCACGCTTCTCTCTGGCTAAAGCTTCCAAGTTTTCTTTGATTATTTGTACTATGGATTGAACTTGTTTGGTGTTAAGCTCTGGCGAGCCTTTTTCTAGTTGTTTCTGTTGTTCTTCTTGCAGTTTATGATCTACTAAATTGTGTATGTAAGTAGTAATATGATTTAAAATATTCTCATATTGCTCGGGAGGCATTGATCTGGACAAAGATAATTTTAAATCGTCTATGTTTTGACTAGAACTGTGTGCTGATGGAGCGAACAGAGGCAAGAAGCTTTTAAGTGTATGAAAATTTGTATAAAATGAGCTTCTAAAGGTGGTAATAAGTGAAAGTGGTACCAATGAATGCCAACGCTGTGTAAAAACCAAACGATCTTCTTCATCCAACAGACACCAAGCTAAACAAACATAAATAATGCAATAAAACAAAAAGTGAAAACTGGATTAAAATACTCTAAATTAATACCTTCTTCATTTGTTGAAAGGGTGGCGGGCAAATTAGGGTGATAATTTTGATTATAAGCAAAATACATTCAAAAAAGTTATTGTTTTTAAAATTAACATAAGAAAAATTATAAACAAATGAAGAAGGATAGAGTATTTTTTTCAATTGTTTGCAAAAATATAACATCAACCGTTTTCCCTTTTTTTTTGTGTGTGTGTTACAAAACTACTCACCTTGTGTACAAAAGTCGTGAATAAAACTCGTTTTATGTTGTGTATGTAAGATTTTTAAAAAGAGTTACAAAAACGAAAAGTTTTCTTTATTAATATTTTTAGTGCATTAAAATTAACTGAGCAAATGTAGAAAGAATACAATTATATCTTTGCAACATAAAGAAAATGAAAGGCACACATTGACAAGAATGATTATAAGATTGTTTTATTTTGAAACTAAATTTTAGAACTAGATTTATATTTAATTCGTATTGCGGCGGCACATAACACTCTATCCTTCTCCAATGTGAGCTAAGATTTAACATTATTTTATTCCTTTTTAATATACACTTTGCATTTAAAAGGAAAATTGTAGTTTTAAAGGAGAAAGGAATTGATGGGAAGTAGGCTAATATCGACAGACCGAATAGAATGCTTTAATTTTGTACATTATGGAATTATGTATAACTCAAAATTACTCTGCTCATACTGATTCACAGAGATTGGTTATTAAACAAATATGTTGTAATAGAAATCTCTAAAGTTTAATTGAATGTAAATTAAACATTATAACACACTTATTATAATATATTTACGAAAACTTAGCTTATCTCTATCTCAATATTATTTAAAGAAATTTTAAATATTCAAATAAATTAATTTCAAAATATTTATAAAACTAAAATTATAAATTTTGAAAAGATACTTATAAAAAAAACCTACGGTTTTGTCAAATGTACTTTTTCAGAAATAAAAAAAATTAAATTTCTTAAGGATCCTTCCTTTTTAAAAAAATATCCTTTTTTGAAAGGAAATATTTTTGGAAATTACTTTTTTTAGTTCTTTTTCAAAATTTACTTTTTCTACATATTATTTTATACAAAATGTAGTTGTAAAAAATTTACTTTTGGTAATGGAACAAAAACAATTTAATAAGTAAAATGATTTCATTACTTTGTATAAAGATTTATGTTTAAGAGCGTTTTTCTTTTCGAAAAAATGTTGCCATTTCTGCGTTTTCCTTTCTAAAAAAATTTTGCACATTTACGAAAAACAGCACTTCTTTTCTAAATATAATTCAGAAAAGCTGGCGAATATGTACCACTTTCTGTCAACTTAAATTTCAGAATCAAATATTACTTTTTTACCGTTACGATGCCGATGATACTCAAACAAGAATATCGTGAACACCGGAGATACCGATATGAAAGTGAATTAAAACTCAAAGTAAATTAATAACGGATGATATACATATCGTACACAAAATCAAAAAGAGTTAATATATCGTTGTATCGGCAATCAAAAATATCGCCAGCACTGATATATTGGAAAATCTAAAATATCACTAACATATCGGATGCATTGCTCCTTTTTTTACTGTATTTTTCAACTGTAGTTTATGCAAACAAGAGTTTTATTTAAAAGGAGTTTTATTTATGTAAAAAGTGCAGCAATTTCAGGCAATCTGAAAATAAAGTACTACCTATTTACTATTCAACATTTGTTTCGAAAGGAAAATGCCATAAATCATTTTCAGTTTTTACTATTATTGTAAAAATGATTATATAAAAAAAAATTATTGTTAAATTATTTCAAAAACTAAGCAGTAATCGTTTTCGGATGAAATTCGTTGGTAATAAATTAAGTGAAAACAAAAAAACAAAAAAAAACAACAAATAAAAAAAATAAATACAAATTACAACAACACCAACCGTAATAAAACGTAAAAATTAAAAAAAGGCAACAACTTTAATCAAAAAATAAATATACAAAAAAACAACTAAATAAAACAAAAAATAGGTGAAGATAATGCAGATATTAAGTTTTAGTTCTTTTAAATGAAATCTTTGTTACATTCGAAAATTGAGTTAAAATTCTGAATGAGAATTTAAAAATCAAATTGCGCACACATACGTCTGTATGAACAATTTCTAAAAAAGAAAAAACATTATTAGAGAATATTGAAACTAATAACTGATACACATATTGTTTCAATAAAATGCGAATTTCAGCGTAGAAAAAATTAAATTGGTTTTTTATAATATCCAAATATTTGTACTCTAGCAAAACACAAAGAATTATTAAAAATCTTGATTAAAAAAAATATTAAAACTTTTTAGATAAAACTCTAACACAAAATATCATTTTTAAATACGTTCAAAATACTCCTCGCGTTGAAATATTTTACGACCCTCATCTACTAGATTTTGTGTTACAGTTTTTAAATACAGGAAATAATCATTCGACCAATCCCTTAAATCATCGAAATAATCGAAAGCTTGAGATTTCAATTCATTGTATTTTTTCTGATTTATATATTCGGTCATGTCGATTTTAGGCATTTCGGGTAAATTTAAACTATATTGGGAAAATGATTTGGGTGGGAAGGGTTCATTAGGATATAGATAATAGTAAACGCCTGTAAATATATACCATGTAAGAAAAAAGAAAACAAATGAAAGCAACAAATTAATACAAAATAATTTAAAAAATTCTTATTAAGCATAATAAAATTAGGGGGAGAGGGGACAAGGGGACAATATATTGAAAAGATGTTGGGACTGAAACTCAGTGGAATTTTTCAAACAATAGCATTCGCCTACAAAATACAGCCCAAATACGAATTTTCCCTTCCCCATTATTTATTTCCGAAAAAAGGTTGTCTATTTTAACAACATTTATTTTTTACTTTTTTAAACAGTCCTGAGAATAAGAGGAAAGGGGGAAAAACTCCTAAAGAAATATTAATTCATAATAGACGAAATGAGTAAAATTTCCCGGGGAATTATTGTTCATAATTGGGCTGATGTAGTGTAGAGTTTTAAAATCATGTGGCCTTGAAAAATACTAAACGTCGCGAAAATATTTAAAATACACTAAGTGGACACAATATTAACTTGTTAAAAAAACTAAAATTTTATATACATATATACATAGGTATAAGGATGTAGTCGCTAATTTTTTTTTTTTTTTTTTTTTTTGTAAAAAAAAAATTAATTAATGAAATGAAAAAGGTACTTTTTACAGGTACCGCAAATTGTTGTAAAATCCACCGAGTTTCAAAGAGGAAAATATATTTAAAACAAATTATGAAATGTATAAATAAAAAATAAACTCACCCGCTAATAACAACAGTGGCAGAAGAATCAACAAAAATAATAAAAATAGTTTTTTGCTTTTACTTTCAGCATTTGAAGACCGTAGCAGCCAAGTGTCCAAGCACAAAACAGAAGATATAAATAGATAAATATATCGTACAATGGCTAAAAAGGCTGTCGTTGTGGCATGTGCTAAGGAGCCGACAAACCCTGTAAAAAAAGTTAAAAAAAAAAACATGAAACAAAAATTAGTCACATATTATGTTAATGAAGAAAAAATAAAAACCTACCCCTTTCTACTTCTTTAGCTAATTTTGTATGATACATACTGCTGCTGTAGGTATACATGCCCATACCTGTATCAGCAGGAGCAGAGGCAGTTATTGTTGACCAAACGGTTGTAATAGTAGTAACAATTGTTGTTATTAAACGCATGAGCCAAGTTTCCTTTTCTTGGGCATTATATTTGTAAAAGTTTCTGTTTCTACGATATGTTTCATATTGTGAATAATCTACTTCATCTCCCGAATCATAGGTTAATCTCTCGGCTGCTCTTTTATATTGATTGTAATTTGCGGATTCATAACGACGCCTTATTTGTTCTTCTTGGGCAGGATTTAGTTGAATCATGTAACTGATCCGTTCGTGATGATTATCCAGTGATTGGCGGGACATATTGGGCATTGCAACGATACCGGGAGCCAATTCACGACGATGGGGCGATAATTCTGAATATGTATAATCTGTTTTGGGTGTTGTTCTTGAAAAAAAAAAACATAAGTTCACATTTATAAAGGTAACATAAATTAAATTAAACTTACTTCCAATATTCTCCTGCTTTTTTGTATTCCAAATAAGCAATGTGATTACTGGCATCAAAGTTAAGGCTTCTATCTGCAAACGAATGACCTAAGAAACCACTGAAAGACTTATTCTTACTGCTGCTTAACTCTTTTTCAGTATTTAATAAATTTTGCTTGTGCTCCACATGTCTACGCTGTGGATACTGAACATCATTGCTGTTAACATTAGTACTAGCACTACCACCTTCGTTTGAGGCAAATTGTGCCACAAAACTTGTGACATAGTTATTGGCTTTAGGTGTTGAAGTAGCTACTATACCACTTTCTATTTTCTTCGATTTTTTAATAACCGTTGTGGATGAACGAGTTTCATTTGATGTTTGCGATTGCGATTGTGACTGAGAAACTGCTGATGAAGTTGTCAAAGTTCGGGTGGATATTTTGTTTTTATTATCCGGAGGGTCCTCACTGGAGTAATCTGATGATTTTATTTTAGTTTGTGTCATTTTAGTGGGGCTATCTTTAATATTTCCCACAGATGAGGATGATGTTACTTCTACCGTTTCTTCTGAAATAGTTCTGTAAATATAAAAAGCAATCCATTTCATTTATTTCCAGCATAATGTAAATATATCAAAGTATATAATAAAACAACAAATTTTGAACATATTATTTTTATATCATATTTATCCTCCCCCTAAAAAAACTATATACATTTTCAATTATTGCATTAAATTTAAAAAACAATGGCTTTACACCCAAAATACTTTTTTGCACAAATGAATTTCTTTTACTTTAACTACAAGTTTTTATTCCTAATAGTTAATGCTACAATATAATTATGGGCGCAATAAAATCTTGACTTCTTTCCACATGCAAGCAAAACCTTAAAGTTGCAAACAAAGAAAAAAAATACCATTCGTGGGAATATCGGTATTTTCGTCGACAGTCAGGCGGCGCTTCTGTCACTCAGATCGTACAAAACTACGTCTCTGTTAGTCAGTCGATGTAAGAGAGAGTTGTTAAGGCTAGGGAGCCTGGCGGATGTTACCTTGGTTTGGGTCCCTGCGCATAGGGACCACTTTGGTAATGAACAAGCAAACAAACTAGCCAAAGAAGGAACCGCTCTAAATACTCCCAATGTGGAATCAGTCGCAATCCCCTTGGGGAGTATTAAGAGCGGCATCTTCAGTCACTTTTTTAAGAAAGCTGATAATAGGTGGCGGAGACTGATCACATGTAGGGTCTCTAAATTGATGTGGCCCTATTTTGATTTTAGGCGCACTATGCAACTGATAGGTCGTGATCGGAGGAACTTATCGAGGTTGCTAGCAATATTAACAGGTCACTGGGTGTTAGGAGAACATGCCAGGCGACTTGGACTCCCCTATAATGACCACTGTCGCAGTTGTAAGGACATAGAGACAGAGGAGACGGTTTTTCACCTTCTCTGCGAATGCCCTGCGCTGGCTGTCAGGAGACACAAATTTCTTAGAGACTACATACTGGAGGATCTCAGTGATATATCTAGGTGCCGTTTCAACGATATTTTAAGATATCTCACGGCTACGGGATGGATCTAGCTCCCTAGTCTTAGTGCGAGCATAGGCTCTAAGACACCATTTACCTGGCGAGTGGTATGGTCTTGTCAAAACGGGGTCATTCAGACCTTACTTGACAGCCTGCGTGCAGCAGGCTACCATGTTAACCAACCAACCAACCATTTTGATAAAGTAGAACCTTAAAAATAAAAGACTTAATTTTTGACTTTACATCAATATTTCGCCCGCTGCTTCGCTACATAAAAACTGGTAAGTATATATAAATAAAGCATTCATTTGTTGATGCAACACTACAAGTTATTATAACATATTTTCCTGACTACATTTTTTATTTCTCCGTTCATTAAGAAATCCATTAATAAATATTGCTCGCAATAACATAATATATGAGCGATCTTGAAATATGAACGATCATGGAACATGAAATAAATAGTTGCCAATATGATATAACAACGTTAAAATTTTTTTCGAATTTCAAATTTCGAAATTTTATAATCTTAATAAAGATCTTGTGATGGACTAAACTTTTTTCCGTTATGTATTATTTGAAAATTCGTTAATGATTTTCATTAATTTCTCACACTTTATATGCCTTAATTCTGTTATATGATATAATTTTAACTATTGGTCCACATTTTTAATTATAATAATTTTAATGGTCTAAACAACTTTATTTTATTATATCGCATCCTTAATCAAAATAAGTCACAACTTAAGAAATCAAAAATATTCAGAACAGTCAAAAAATTGTTTTTACAAAAATGCTTATTAAAATCTTAAATCCGAAACGACAATGTTTAGATGATACAAAACTACTCAATTGCTCTCATGCGCTCTACAATAAATTTGTTGTGAAACAAGTTTATGAAAAAACTAAATTTGATAAATTTAATAAAACAAAATCTTATATTAAAATCATTTTTACTAACGCATAATAATTAAAAAAAAAAATGCTAAATAAATTTTAAATACTTATTGTACTTTTAGCTATTTTTTTATAGTTTGCCGTGAATTTTTTTTGCTTTTTTTTAGTTTTTCACCCATGAAAATATAACCAAATATTAAATAAGCACGCTTGAACGTATGTAACATACATATGGTGTTATTAATTCTCTTGTCCAAAATATATTTTGTGTATGTGTGCATGTATGTATGTTCGCAACTGCTTCTCTTTTTAAATGATGACGTCATTTTCTACTACGTTTTACAAAAAAAAATATTTGCCGCTGTCATTAGTTAACATTCACATAAAATATTATATTTGATTTCAGTGTTCAGTTTTGTTGATATAATAAACAAATTTAAGGTGAAATTTTTGTTAAACAAATATACATATGTGTGTGTATGTATGTATGTATATACGCACATATTTGTACATTATTGAATAATAAAAAATATTCTATTATATAAATTTATGTAAAGAAATTAGTTGTTCACCTTTGTTATAAACATGTATGTTGTAGATTCTAATGCTTTTAGGAATTTTAATGATATGTAAAACAGAATTAGCAAAAAATTTTTAAAAGTTTATTTTCAAGTCTCAAACTTTCATACAAGAAATATAGACAGACACTCATGCATACACTTACGAATAAGTCAGCCAAAGCCAATTATTACATATGCATGTACATATTTAAAGAGATAGAACGAATTTTAGGGAGTATTAAATGATAGCAAATCATTTTAATGTTTTTAATCAAATATGATTTTTACATTTTATTACACAAAATATATAAGTACAAAAATAAATAATAAACGGAAATATCAATTCCGTTTATTTACTTAATTTTAATTGGTTCAACCTCGGTAGTGAGTGATTTTGGCGTAAATATTGCCAAGAGATAAGCCGAAGAATTGATTTATATCATATTATTAATTGAAATCTATAAATAGGTATCAAAAATGGCACTGAATCGTTTATTGGCATTTTAAATTCAAAAATTTATATATTGTAGTTGGCTATCTTTAAAAGTTGAATTTATGGCACTATTGTTTGAATACGATTTCTAGCATATAACTAACCACTGCGGCATTTATATACAGGTATAATTTTCAGACAACGGGTCACATTTTAACGCATGCTGTTTTCCCATTGGCCACATACACCCACAGAAAGCAATACAACGGTTTTAAATTTAATTCGCATACCATTTTTTTTTTTTTTTTAATTGCTATGCTCTCAGCCTCAGGTAAATTGCCAGATTTTAAATTCAAATAAAGATGTTAGAATGTTAACTATTAAATACATACGGTAAATTTGGTAATTTCAATCTAATATATGGAAACTAAAAACTAAAAGTATATTAATTATATTCAGAATGATACTCTACAAAAGTTGTATATTGCCATTTTCGTCTCTTTCGGCTCTGCTTTCTACACAAAAATTATATTAAAACCCCTTAATTACTCACCCAATATTTGGTGCCAAGGATGTTACTTTTTTCTTATGATGATGTACATGTGGTTCATCACCAACATGATCACAATTCTCGTGATCACAGCTGGAACGCAAAAATGGTGTTTTCGACCTAGATCTTCGCCTAGTCTCTATAGTATATTCACTCATCTTTCAACCACTTTCGCCAACTTTTTTTAGTTTGATGCTGAAATAGAAAAAAAAAAAAAATAAGAAAATGTTTGTTAAGATTAATTAAGCAAATTATAATGAAATTACTTTTAGAAGCAATGTGAAAAATTATTCAAGAACCAATCTAGATTTAGGTTATTTTTAAATTGCCAGATGTATTGATCACTTAAGGTACAAACAGACGACATGTTTTTCACACTGTATGTGTCAAAATTTACATATGTAAACGGAAACATGTCGTGTGTTACCTTTAAAACATTGCTTGTGTAAAAAACATGACAAAGGTCATAAGACATTATTTGAAATAGAGCGTGTTCTAATTTCTTATGTTAAACATACAGCTCCAAATGTCTATGTCATGCGAACAATTTCGTCGGCGGTTGATTATGTGCACTATCATTAGCCGTCTGAATGAAGTATTTTGCAAGGCAAATAAACTGTATATATTTTAATTTAACGTTGTCGTTTTATTAAAATAAGTAATTTATAAAAATAAAAATTTATCGATTTTTAGATACAACCTCAACGTCTTGTTTAAAAAAGAAAAAATTAAAAAAACACATTTGCGTCCCCACTACTTCAGCGACGGAACCAAAAATATTTCGACGGCTGCAAGCTATTTATCAAACAAACGACGTGGATATTTATTTATTTTTGGGCAATCAGCTGTTCTCAATAAACATGACCGATGTCATGTGTGATACTACATGTACGTTTGTGGCCAAAAATTATAAACCTTATGTAAATTAACCAATATTGACAGACATAAAGAAAAACATACGAATCGAGAGCTTAAAAAACACATGTAAAAAACATGTCGTCTGTTGGTACCTTTACTGAACATATGTATGTGGCTTCCAATAGCTTTATGTAAAGTATTATAATCGCACAAACAATTCGGTAGTACTTAAAGAAATATAGGAAACTCCACTGTACAAATTATGGTAGAGTAAAAATATTGTTAAAAAACAAAGAAGTGCCCTAACGTTATACATAAGTGCCGACTATAAGTGAAGTTTTATTAAGCAGAAAAAGCAGTAATATGTATTTGGATTTTTAACCTATAAGAGACAAAATTGTGATGTCAGATATATTTTGTTTAATTTCGCATTATGTAAAATATTGTTTAAAAGATTATAAAAAGGCGACGTATGAGATTAAAATTTATTAATTTTTTTTTTTCTAAATAAAAATTTTTGGTCAGCACAAAAATAATACTGAAGATGGGACATAGCCGAAAACGGGTTGTCTCCAAATTAAACTTGACAAAGGATAAAAAAAATTCGTCCAAAGATCTACCCAGTCGAATTATCAAATCAAGAATTAAAATTGTACTTCTTCGACTATTCTGCCCACAAAATCTATGATCGTACATAAACAAAATATTTAAAAGCAACTGCTATTTAACGAAAAACGTGTTAACCCTTACATATAATAATAAGCAAACTGATAAGCTCTACAAGCTACATACATATACATATATGAATATGTAAAATTTTATGTTCCCTTTGTAAAGAACGGCAAATTAAGAATAAAATATTTGAAATCAAAAAGCTATGCTATAAATTAAAAACACATGATGCAAGTTTACACAGCACTTGAAAGATCTATTAGAATATTAATGCGATGTTAGCATAGTTTTAACATAAAAACAACTTGAAAAATTAATAAAATGTATATACATACATATGTATGTATGGATATGAAATAAAGCTTTAGTTTTATTTAGCAGTCATTAAAAAAGGCGCGATGATTTGCTGTCGCTGTTAGATGACGAATCCACTAAAACAACGTGGTAAACATTTGTCCGTTAAATTTAATTGTTTGTACCTAACATCCATATGTATATGGGATGGCTATGAAAATATATAATAACGTATTTTGATTAATATATTAAACAAAAAAGCGCCGATGCGAAACTATGATGTCATTGAAGTTAAATACATATGCATACATATGTATATCTATAGTAACAAACTAATAAAGGAAATATGTACATATATCGACACAAAAAAAATAATTTATAATCTCAAAAAAAAATGTGTTAACTAACAATCAAGGAGAATATTATCGATTTACAGGACTTAACAACACATTTTCAATATAATCTCGTTGCAGAGGCCATAATTGTAATCGCACCAAAAAAGTATTGTGGCCGCGTCAATTTTTAATTTTATTTTGTTAAATGTTACTCACACTATTGTACAAAATTAAATAGAAAGAATATGTAATATTGTTCTTCACACTTAATCTCGCATAAAATGTCGCAAAGCCCAAAAAAAACACACACAAATGTTATGCAATTAGAAATTTAGCACAATTAAAATAAAATTCTCAGCAAAAAGACAAACAAAATTTCCCCATTAAATATATTGCAGGAATTTTAAAAATAAACTGTATTGGGGAAACGGGAATAAGCTCAAATTGGGCAGTCCCTTGATAAAAATTGATACTAAACAGTCACCGCTGGCTATATGCATAACAAAAAGTTAGCAGCTCGTTGTACACAGAGCTACTCACTGAGTGTCGATTAGGTTTAGCAGCTCGTTGGCATAGAGTTCATGCATAATGACTATGAATCCGTCTACATAGCAACTTCGAAATTTCGGGGGATTATGAATTCAAAAACCTATTCTTCGGTTAATGTTGACTGTTTAATGAGTCTTTGCTTTGTTTGCTTAAAATGACTCTGACGTAAGCCACTGTTTTTCAACAGTTAGCAAATGGTTAGCAGTTCGTTTGCTATAAACTATATGCTGACGTCATGATTTTCATATGCATATAGCCGCTAATATATCGGTCAAAAGTAAATATTTTATTATATTGTTTAAGTAAACATTTTATTTTAATTTTATCACTTATTTGTGATTTGAGTGTTTTTTTTGGATTTAGCAATTTTTTTTTAATCTGAACACGCTCATTTTTTATGTCTGCAATTTTAACATGTTCGCTAGTTTTTTTTCCGTTAACATATTTTTCGAATATTTTTCGTGGACTCTATTTTAGTTCTAGGCATTTTTAATTTGATTTATTTGGCGCTTTTAATGCATCTAGTTTATGTGCATATTTAATGCTCATCATGTTCGTTCATGTAGAAGTCTCTTAAGTTTTCCCTTAATGGATCAATTGTTATTGAGTCTTACAAAATACCTATATAAACTATTTTTATCTTTTGCATACAATTATAGCCAGCGTTGCCAGAACTTTTAGAGGTAAAACCGAAAAAACATGATATTTAAATGGAAAATTTTTTAAGTCTGCCTCTTATTTTTTTGCACGTTATAAATTCAAATCAGTTATCAGATCAGTCTTAGGTGGATTTCGTTTTTAGACCTATATTAATAATTTATTCCTATATAAAAAATAAGTGTTTTTCATATAAATTCTCTTGTAATACAGAAACATGTCATTTACACTTTAAAAAACTTGACCTTAAGATTTATAGAGTTCATAGGTATCTTATACTTAATTCCGATTTTTTTAATTTGATGTATTTGAATAAAAGTAAACTTATTTCGGGAATTCAAAAAAGTAATTGTGTTTAAGGTCAAACAACAGAAGCTTTTTACATAATTTCAAGAATACGGTGAAATATTATTACACACAAAACTTAATAAATAAATGCTGTTCGAGTTGAGCAGAAAAATCATATGTAAGTGGAAACAATTCCGCGAAATCTGGAATCAGTTCCAGCAAGCAATGGATTCCTCGCATAATATTAAAATTACAACTTTTATTCCTAAAGTAATATAACGTACATATGTGAATAATTACGACAGCAAAATACTTTTGTGACCTAGTTCGTATTAATTTAAATCTCTCAAGCATTTATAAAAACAGAATTAAAGTTTTACTCTTATTGCTTTTTTTTGTAGAAATTTATAAATATTTTTTTTTTTATTAATTACTTGTCTAACTATGCCAAAATTTGTTAGAAAATATAACCATGAAACTCTTAAAATGCCTTCTTGTAAAGTTAAAAAAGTATACGTACACGCAATTTTTTGGTGTACCGCTAAGAATTTATGAACATAATTTTTTATTCATTAGTAAAAGTTAAATAGGGAAAACCGACTCTTGATTTTTACCGTTTTTGTATTAATAAGGTAAAAATAGCGAAAATGGCAAAAACTACAAAAATGTTGGTAGACATACGGAAAATGCTTGTCAAATTTAGAAATGAAGGAAGGGAATTCATTACAAAAGCTTCGTGAAATAGTAATTAAAAAAACCTCTACATTACAAACTATAATAAAAAAATTTTGAAAGAAATGGAAATTATGCCAGTAAACCACGCACTGGAAGTCCTTCTGTGCTCAGTGAGAGAATGCAAAGGACGATTATTAAATCAATTAAAGAAAATCCGAAGCAAAATGCAGTCAAAATTAACCATCATATAGAGTCCTATCATGGAAGAAAATAGCACAGTAACTGTTAGCCGAGTTGCAAGACAAAAACTTTTGCTGGGAGCAGCAATTATAACGGAGCGCTTGAAGTATGCAAAAAATATCAACATATCCACATAAGTGATCCGAGTGTAGGCTTATGGTTTTTGGAAGAGATGGACGTGCTAAGGTTTGGAGAAAATCCCACGAGAAGTTCTTACAAAGAAATGTAAATTCAACTATTAAACATGGTGGAGTCTCTGGGGATGTTGGATATCTAAGGTTTATTGAGGGACTATGGATAAGACCATGTACATTGACACTTTGAAGGACAGCTACCATCCCTGCGTAAAAAAAACTAGAGCTTCAAAGAAATGGCATATTTATGCAGTACAATGATCCTAAGCATTCCTCTAAGATAGTGAAGGAATGGTTGATGTACAATGTTAAAAATCAATTAGAGCCTCCACCTTAATCACCAGATTTAAATCTTATGGAACATTTATGGGATCATAAGGTCTATTCATATTGAAACAGGCATTGATCGAATAATGCAGAAACGATAAAAAAAAATAGCATTATCAATGCTTGCTTGACTTTTAGCTGTTGTTGAAGCCAAATGATGTGTATTCTAATAATCGTATATATAAGTTAGTAACTTTGTAAATATGTTATATATAATTAAAGTAAGTTTTGGATTATATTGAAGTAAAATTTTGTATTAATTTTATAAAATTTTATATTAATAAGGTACCGTAAGTATAATTTAGTAACCGTGTGTAAGTAAATTAGATGTTTAGCTTTTTAAAATATTGTATCTACCACTACCTAAAAAGATATATGTACGTATGTGTTACGAGTAGGTATAAACACCCCTATTTTGTTCTTAATCTATAAATGTTCATATATATGTACATTTGCAAACAAACTTATTTATTAAAATTTGTGAAGTCACTAACATTTTGTTCAACACTGTACCAAATATTATGCAAAGAAATCTCTTAAGAACATTATATTTATTTGTAAAACATATAGATATGTTTATACTGCCAAAACAAAATCAAAATAATTTTCACAAGAAATATAAACAGTTTGCGTGAATGATGTAAACGCGCCTATACAACTGTACTTGAAAGAAATATACATACATACACATGCACATAATCACCAAGACTTTTATTAAAGTCGCACATTTTACGTTTTATAGCAATTCACAATTTTGATCAAAATATATATCAAGAATTCATTGATCCCCTACGACTTAATAATTATAAATATAAAAGCTACATTCCAGAAACACACATGTTGAAAAATGTCTATAAAAATAAAAACAAAAATTTGCTGGCAAAAGGGAAAGGAAAACAAATTCTAAAAAAAACATTTGCCTCGATTTTCTATACACATAAATACACAAAATTATTTGTTACTATCGATGAAATGAAATACGGGAGTAAAACTTGTTTTTTTTCAATATTTATTTCTAACAAGACGCGGTGCGGTGGCCTCTAACTACACACAACACAAACATCACTACCCCATACGTTTGCACACTTCCATGTACATATGTACATACTTACATATATTATTTACAACTTCTCAAGGCATATGAAGCACTAAAAATGCGGTCATCGCAAATTTTTAACACAAATTAAAATTGATTGTAAAACTACACTTACTTTTTCCTTAAGGATAATAGACACGTTGTTTCTTTTAATATTAAATACTTTATATTTTTATTGACAATATTTAGTTTTTAAGCACTTTTGCACTTCAGAAAAATTGCGATGTTTAAATTGTAACACCCGAAATAAATTCTCTTCTCTACTTTCTTTGATAGAATTCTTGTTAAATTACTACAAACTCATAGAATTTATGAAAATTCATTAAAATTTATTTCATTAAGACACGTTGTTAAAAAAGCCATTAACGAGAAACGTCCGCCTGTTACAATTTCAAAAATGCGAATGATATAAAAGCATAATACGCATTAACAGTAACAGTGTAGCATTATAAAACAGAGATGTATTTAATAGTACTAAAACCAACTTGTATCTAGTGGTGAGAATTGATTTAACTGTCAGAAAAAAACCCCGCGGGGCGATACACTGGCTTTGAGATATGGATTTTTTGGCAACTGGTTCTTGTTTTGAAATTGTTTCTGTATTCTTTGTGTCTCTCTTGTAGTTATGATACGTTTTTGGCGAGCTAACAGCGCATAGTATTTGTAAGTCCCACAATAAATAGTTTGTGGCAAGCTATATTTAAACGACCCAAACAAGAAGCAGAATTAATTTCTATTATTAATAAAGCCGCAGAATATATTGATAAAACTATTGTTAACAATAGAACTATGTTGCGCATTACTGCCCCAACGAAAACTTTATTTAAAAGAGACATAATTTTTTGAAAAATTACAAACTGCATTACCAGATATTTTAAAAACTATAACTGAAATTAATTCCTCTAGTATTAAAGTGTTAAGATTTACGTGTAATACTGGCAAAACGTTTTTTTATGTGGGTTTTGACACTGGACAGATATTATTTAACTGCAACTCATTCATAGATGCTTGAAGCCTATTACGTGCTTCTTACTAATTGTGTATATTAAAATATTTAGTTGACATAAACGCTATGAGTTTTTGCCTAGTGAAGCCATAAATACTGGTACACAACAGAACGCACTCATTACGAATGCAACACTGGACACATCTATTTCGTATTGAAGCGGTTTTGATAGTCGACATTTATGCTTCATTGCGACGTAAAAAGTTTTTGACATCAATTGTTTACAAAAATGGAATGGGGCGAGATCGAAAATCGTATTGTTGTAGTTGGCCTACTATAATGCAACATGGAAAAATTCGATATCTTTACGACGTTGCGACCGCTTAGAATCACTCGCAATTTTATGAATCGTGCTGTGAAGTTGTTTGAGGATACTGGTGGAGTTCGAGACCGTCAGAGATTCGGCAGTACGCGCACTGTGGGAACTCCAAAAGCGATCAAAGCCGTGAAGAAACGAATCAACCGAACACCACAGCAAAAAAAGAAAATCTTGTCGCGGGAAATGCAAATTTCGCAAATATCCATGTCTTGCATTATCAAAGAAGATTTGCGATTCAGTGCATACAAGCGATACACTGGACAATTACTCACGGCAGGTGTCCGTTTTATATATTCGGGCATGTTCTGACACTCGCAAGAGTGTTAAATCGCATGCGAGTGGCAAATCGCCAGACTTATTTCTGCAAGTTCTGCAACTCAAGCGTTTTACTTGCGATTTGCTTTTTTTCTAACTTGTGTTCGAAAACTAAAAACATATGTTTTACCAAAACAAACAGATTAAAATAATAATTTAAAATGCCAGCAGTGTTCTTGTTAAGCGCGTTAGTATTAAAAAGATTACAATCGATAAATGAATGCGAAAAAAAGTGCACTTAGAGAACGTTTTTAAATTTCATGTTTTTAGAAAAAAATTGTTACAAAATGTCATTAGTTTTGACTAAAATAAAAAGAAAACACTATTAATTTAATTTATTCGTAACTTTGTAGTTTCTTTAAAAACTAGTTTAAATACAGCAGTTCACTTCAGTATACTCTTGGGACTTGAACTCGCCAAAACTCTTGCGAATGCGAGTTACAGAACACCTCACATGCGAGTTGAAATCACAATCGCAAATTTTGTGCGAGTGTCGGAACATGGCCGATTAATACGATTTTTCTGTGTACCAGTATTTATGACTTAGCTAGGTATATGTATACACTAATAAATACATATGTACATATATACAATGAAATAGTTTTAGAGTTGCTAATATAAATGCACTGTTTACGATAGACTGTGGTAAACATGTAAATCATGATTTTGGGTTTAATATTTTAGTGGCCTTTCTATAAAAAAGTGTTAATATTAACAAAACTCCCTTTTGGAGCAATCCATCGCAAAATAAAAAAAAAACCAAATACAAATGAAATGCTATATGCATAAGTATAATTAATTTGTTTTTTCGAAGCACTAAAGAGAAATTACTTTAAAATACTTGCTAACTGATCATTAGAGCTACAACAACTCATTTATAGTTTCTAATCCTTTCCTTGAAGTTAAAAAGTTTTATTTATTTTCAGGTATCTAATATGTATTTTTTCTGTTATCTATACATATTTAGTTTGTTTTAAATTTGTCTTATAATAAAATCTAATTCAGAAAATATTTAAAACTCTTGAAAGGCCTAATTATTACCACAGTTTCGTTAAAATGGAACATATTCATTTATAAAACGGGATCCTTCATTTATAAATCGGTTTCTTTCCGCAAAAATATTTTTGGCAACCGCCAACAACAGTGAAAATTTTAATATACTCGTACATCATACGGATTTTTAATTCCTTTTATTACATTTTATAAACTGTACTTTATAATTTATAATTATACGATACTTTTCTATTTTACTACAAACTTCTCGCACCAAACTTTTAGAAATAAAATAAATTAAAATACATGTAAAAGTCGTAAAATCTTAAGGAAAAATAAAAAAAATTCTCCAAATTTCAAGAAATATAAACAAAATATATTATTAACGGTTAAGCTTAATAGATACATAGAAAATTGCAAAGTAAAGCAATTAAAAAGAAAAGCGTTCCCTATGCGGAAATTTTGTAAGTACAAGGAGAAAGAAACCAAAGGAGAACCGAAGACACAAAGGAAAGAAGTCATTATCTAAAAAATCTCCAAAAGTCTACTTATGTAAAGCTGCAGTGTCCAGTTTAGGTTCTGGCTTCGAGGCCATACCAGACAAAAGTTTCTTTATTTCAGCAATAGCACGACCAGGATTCAAACCCTTAGGGCATGTGCGAGTGCAGTTCATAATGGTGTGACATCTGTACACGCTGAAGGGATCCTTAAGTTTTCCCAAACGCTCAGTGGTATTTTCATCACGAGAATCGATAATCCAACGATAAGCCTGCATAAGTACGGCAGGACCCAAGTACTTATCGGAATTCCACCAGTATGAGGGGCAGGAAGTAGAGCAGCAAGCGCATAATATACACTCGTACAAACCATCCAACTTAGAACGATCCTCCACGGATTGTAAATATTGGGCTTTACCCTTTTGTTCAACAGCTTCATTTCTATATAAAAAAAAAAATTTTAATTGATTTTTTTTAACATTGAATATCTTTCTTTTTTTTTTTAATTAAACACTTACTTGCGTTGCAACCAGGGTTGAATAGCTCTGTATTGTTCATAAAAGTTATTCATATCAGGCACCAAATCACGTACCACATACATATGAGGCAAAGGATAAATCTTTAATGGTTTGGAGGTGTTGGTATCGATTTTACTAAGAAAATTAACAAAACATAAATTTTTAAGAATGCGATTCTTTATCTTATAAACAAAACATTATTTTTCTTAAATCAAGATGCGAATTCATCAGATATAATTATTAGTGTTAATGCACATGAATATGTCTTAAAAAAGGTCGATTTAAGTGTCATGTTTGCAATAGGACAAAAAAACGTTTAAGCAAATAAATTAGTGGACTTTTTATAGCGCTACGTGTATCTATTGTGCCTATAAAAATCCTAATTCCTTGACAGAAAACTAAAACTCTACTTATATAAAGTGATAATATAACACCAATTGTGGACGCTTAAGTTACCACAAAACTTACCTGAGACATGCCAATGTATTGGTACCAGCAATATTCATGGCACAGGATCCACATATACCTTCCCGACACGAACGACGAAAAGTCAAAGTAGGATCAATATCGTTTTTTATCTTAATCAGTGCGTCCAAAACCATAGGACCGCATTCCTGTAGATTAACCTCATAGGATTGCATATAGGGTTTTTCACCCGCATTATCTGGATTCCAACGATAAACTTGAAAAGTTTTAATTTGTGGCGCACGGCCTTCTTTGGCTTGAGCCTGCTGGTTTTGATGTTTGCCAGAAGTAACAGTACGCAACTATACAAAAAAGCAAAAATATAGATGAATAAATTAACAAACAAACAAAAAATTACTGCATTAGTATACACGGGGTGTGTATGCGTCAAATTCAATTTGCACATGATTCTCAAACGAGTACAAGACAAGAAAAGATTTACATAACAATTTTTTATTACAAAATTTTTCTTCCTAACAAAATTTTTCAGTTCATATATTTCATTTTCAAAATAGTATTGTTTATTATTCACAAAAGGCTTATGTAAGATATAATAGTTTGAACTTCCACATTTTGGTATATGACGATACCACTTTTGCCTTACCTGCTGACGTACGGCCAAAGCACCAGCGCGGTTCAACATCAAACGAGCTTCATTAACCAACATTTTATTTTAGTTTGTAAACACTAATTTTATACTTAAATTTTATTTAGTAAAAGAATTTAAATAAAGTCGATATGAAAACCTTCTTGTTTTCTTCGAGAAACTTTTTGTTATTTAAAAACTCGGACAGCAGTCTGGCCAAATCAAGGCAAATTAATGAACGTCTATTTGAGAGACCAGCTGTTTCTCATATTCATCAAACGAGATACAGAGATGGCAAACTGTTATATTTTTAGAAGATGCCTTCGCGTATTTTATCAAACGATACAAAATCAAACAAGTTCAAACATTAAGACGGAACTTAAAATAAATACAAAAAAGATAAACAAATCTAGTTTAAAGCAGCGTCTTCAAGACAAGTATTCGAGCTGATAAAATATAGCACAAAGTAAACAGAGGCGACACGAGAATATGGTGATCTATTTCTAGATCTGTCTTTTTCTTAAATGATTGACCGCTATTATTCCCTTTTGTTACATTTTTCTTCTTTATTTTGAAGAATTTTTCTGCCTATTAATAAAAAACGTATGCACAAAGGTAAAAATAAGGGTTGAAAAATTAAGATTTATTTTAAATAAACTTAGAGGATAACTTGTGCTGTAAGTATTAAAAGATAAGTTTAATTTTCATTATTTATTTTTTCTGGTTTATTGCATTTGTTTGAATTATTTTTCGCATAATTTATAAATGTTATATTTGTCTCTTTCTTTAGGGACTGACTTCGGCAAAAAAGCTGATTCTGGTCTCCTCTGTGAAATATACTATAGAAAATATACTTTTCAAACAACAGGTTCGGTTTTAAAGATATTTTCCAAAGTTTAGGTTTGATTATATTATATTTTGAAATAACAACCAACAAAAATAGATAATAAAGTAGATATTTTCGTGTTTACTCTTTACGATTTGCTAAAAAAAAGCATTTTCCTACATGTTTTTTCATACATATGAGCAACACCAAGTTAATGGTTTAATTGCAAATGCAACTCTGGGGCATAACAGTAATAGTAAATGATATATTCGAAAATTTATATATATATATACATATATATATATATATATATATATATATATATATATATATATATATATACATATATATATATATATATATATATATATATATATATATTTGCGAAGAAAAATATCAAAAGTATAATTATATATTTTTATTATATTCTATTAAATCAATATATGCAAAAATAAACGATAATGTAAAATTTTTGCCAACTCTATGTTTTCTTTAAGATTTTATTGATTCTTTTTTACTTTGCTCAATTGCAGAGTCAGATGCCTTCCAAACTTTTGTACGTACCTTGTTCTATGAAAACATTCACCAGCTTTTTTTTAACAGAAATCTATAACGCGTTGACGTTTCCAACCCGTGGTATGTACCATCAACTTAAAGAATAAAAATAGCTTTGAAAAGAGGGAAAATTATCTTGTAGATAAGAAAATTCGATAACATTTAATGTTTTTAATATTTTCTAGAAAATTTTTATAACGTGTTTTGTATACGTATTTATATAGTCAACATATTATTGTAAAATTGCAGGTTGCCTTTTAATTTTGTTGTTGTTGTTAATTTGAAACAAATAAAAATATATTTTTTACAAATAAAAGATAGCAAATCTTTTTTAAAAGAAACCAATTTCAAGTTTCGATTTTCCACACCTGATAGTACAATTATTACTAATCAAAAAGTGGTCTGGCTACGCTGGTTACTACCAAATGGATGTTTCTTAAAATAAAAAACTGGTTCTTGTAAAGACTAATTACATTTATGTTTAAAAAAATACGGGGTTGAAGAGCTGGCTTAATAATAAATACCCTTGTTGTGTACGACTGAAATTAAAATATTCCAAGCAAATTTTTACTTATTGAGCCCTCGGTCTTTATGGTAGACTTTTTCAAAATCTTTTTTTCAATCTTCGGTACATTTATTCAATGAAATTAATATAATTTGGAAAAAAATTGGCAAATTTTGAATAATGTTGAGATTCGACTATTTTGTGAACCTAAAATTTTTCTTACAATCGATTTCTAACTTTAGGTAAATTAAAGTTTTTAGGTAAAATTAATTTCGTAACAACTTTACATTTTTTGGTGAAATTTGGGCGATATTTGCTTTTGCCATTTTTATTATTTTTTTGTTTGAATATACAAGTTTGGTGATACGTTGGTTTAAGTATGCATTTTTGGGTTTTAAAATTATTACGGACTCTAGCCAGAATTATGAGATTCCGGCGAATTATATTTTTTATTTTTGTTCTCTTTTTAACATTTTACTTTAAGATGACCTTTTGTTTTTATTCTAATTATGTATACATTTTTTATATATACGTTTTTGGGTAGCAAATCGTTTTATTCCACAAAATAACCCCCGCAAGGCATTTTTCCGATGCTCTTTCCTAAGCAGTTTTAATGAATTTTATTTTTTGCAACAAGACACTCTCATGAATTGACAGGAAAATTTGTACGAGTTTAGCAACAAATTCTAGAACAAATGTATTACGGTCTTGCTCACCAGCTGTTTAGAATTTACACCTGTTGGTTTTGTTTTTCGAATGTGGAATAAGCTGGGGGAGGGGTTTGCAATAAAAAAATCGTTTTAATGTATTTATATCTCTACCATAATAACTTTTCTGCTGATTTTTTTGTGATTTTCAATATGTATTGAAAGACTGCCAGTCTAGTTTTCAGATAAATTCTGAAGAATATCGTAAAGTTTTATGGGAAAACTTATCAGGAAGACTTCTCCAAACCGTCCCTGTGAAAACATCGGAGTTTTTGGATATTTTTAAAGAACATGAATTTTGAAATTATTCACAGTTTTAAATGCTTCGCTACCCCCCTTGGAAAGAATAATGCAAAATATATGATCAAATATTTGATTTTATTTATTGGAAATTATCCAGGTTTAAACAGTAAAAGTTGTGTTTTATATTCTTAATCGATGACTATCGATACCCCCTCAAACAATCTTGTTACAGTTTTGTTGGAAGCAAGGACTAAAGAAAATTAAAAATTGGCTTTTGTTGTCAATATAATTGCCTGCGTTGTTTATAAATAACGCTTTTTTTTATTTGGGACTCAATTTCTTAGAAAACTGCCATAAGAAGAGAATCTCGCTACCTACATAACTTCATTTAATTCACACTCTAAATCCTCGATCAATTTATTTACACAACCTAATGCCTTGTTAAACAAACGCTTTTTCCTTGTTTTTAAATGTCTTAATCACAATTTTCGTTGTTTATATCGCGTCTTCTTTTCTTCAGCTTTTTTAAACACAAAAAAAAATGAAGAAAAGTTTTTAGCCTAAACAATGAGATTAGCGCAAGCAAATACACACATGTACACAAGCACAAGCCACAAGAAGAGTAACGGTGCCATGAAGAAAAGCAGGAAGCGAAGGCACAATTACAGCTATTTACAGATAAGCACCAGAATTTGTATAAAGACATTTTACACAGCAATTACCGTTAATGGGGGAATATAAAGAATAAGACAGCAAGGAAGGCAAGGCAAGGCAAGACCTCTCAACCAGAAGTTAAGAAACTAAAGCAAATACAAACAACAATGGAGGTTCAACAACAATCAGAAAACTTAATTGCCAAGAAGGTGAGAGAAGAAAAATAGAAGGAATAAAAAGAAAGATTTTTTAAGTGTGCTTGCGAGCGCGCGGCAAAATGACTTTAATGAGGAATCTTTGCAACAAATGAACGAGGATGAGGTAGATTGATAATAAAATTTATCAATTAATTATTTAAGTTTTAAGGTTTCAAATAAAAATGTTTATTCTTTAAATATTTTTATTCATATTTTATATTACGCTAAGACTTTGTGTAGCATCATCAGGAAATAAGAAAAGGTCGAACAAATGACCTTGAAAAAAGTTGATTGGCTATAACTTGCTGCGTGCTTATACCCAGAATCGCACCTGGAAAGGTGATGGTAGGATCTCCCAATGGAAATTAAGGTCTCGGAATGGTTGGACCTGAAAGGTTGTCAGAGACACCTATGCGGGACTAAGTGAGTAGAAAAACGGGCGAATCTACCACAAAAAAGGGCCCTAGCCATTATTGATTTTTTGCCGTGAATATCTATCACAAAAACGTATGGTCACGATATAAACAGGTACATACATATATGCATCCCTACCGCTGCCGAATTCGCTTAGGATGGAAGGTGGCAAATTTTCTTTTTTATTACGCTCCATGCCATTGGAAAAAATGAAAATTTCAAAGACATGCCGTTATAAACATTCTAATTAATCAAATTAAATCGGTATGTTGCGCAGTGTCATCCCAAAACCATTATACGTAGTGTGGTTCAGTGCAGATATTGGCGATAAAGTATTCCCACTGCAAAATGGACTCATTTAAAGAAGAAACACTTCAAAGGAGCAGCCTTATTATTATTAATGTATGGGGGGATATCGAAGCAGACCACTTACTTTCTGGGTCCCTTTGCGACCCCCATTTCGCTCCTCAAATTGATTTCAGGGAACCGATCCGTAATCACAACCACCTTACTTTCAATTGAGTCTCGTGCTAGCCCTACTCTTGCCTTTACTCTTGACTAAAGTGATTTCAGACTGTCGACTGGTAACTGTCGACCCTCTTCTTCCTTTTGTAATTGCTAGCATTTGTCTAAGGCTTAGTTCCCCCATGGCATTCACATCTAACAAGTGTCTGCCCGTGGTCTTAAGCCTTATGCTAGCCAGTGCTGGACCTTCACACACAATGTGCGCTACCGTCTTAGCCTCTTCCAGGCATAGTCTGCAAGTATCATCTTCTACGACTTTCATCTTAGCCAGATGGTGCTTGAAGTTTCCATGTCCTGTCACTAACGCAGTGATCCAGCTTAAAGTAGCCCTATTATACCCGAGCACCTTGCTGGCCTTCCTGCCGAGGGGCTCTTTGAGCACCATTCTAGCCAGTCTACATGTGTTATTCTCCCTCCACCTATTCAGGTGTAATGAGTTTACCCATTGAAGAACTTTAGCTCGCACTAGGCCATTCCCCAGGGCAACCCTGGGTTCTGGTCCACAGAAATCCACATCAGATCTCCTTTTTGCTTTATTCGTCTGCTGCTTCATTCCCAGCTGTGCCTATGTGTCCCTTAACCCACACCAACGACACCTCATTCAACGAGGCACATCTGTTCAGTTTCAGAACACATTCCAGCACCAGTTTGGAATATACGTTCACTGGCGTCATGCGTTTTATAACTGACTGATTGTCAAGTGTAATGAGAACCACTTTCCCATGCACTCGGCTTTCAAGCAAGTGATCCAACGCATGCAGCAACCCAAACAGTTCTGCCTGGTAAACTGATACGTACCTCCCCAGACACAGACTACTGGACAAGTTCAGCTCAACTGAGAATACACCTGCTCCTGCCCTGAAGGAGAAGCCTTAAGTTTTTCTATACATGTTTCTAAAAATCAGGATTATACTCCACCTAGTTTATCTATATACGCAACACAAAAGAAAGCAATTTAAATGCAAAATGAGGAGATGAATGATTGGCTCTTCTTTTAAAGTTTCAATAAATTTTATTAAAAATTGCTTGCTACCCATCTCCATGATACTTTGACGGTAGTGGTGAACAAATTGTCAAATCTTCGATCAGAAGCCCATAAATAAATCGAAATAGTTAACAAGTTTCGATTTCTTGTGATTTGTGCGCGCACAGCAACAACACGTCAAACACGAACAAATCACACGAATCATAAGTATTTTTTTTAACAAACTTTACCTAAAAAGTACTCGAATACAGCTATTATTATTTTTATACATGGTATAGCTGATATTGACATGTTCTTGCAAAAAAACTTTATTTTATTGGTTATTGCATTCGCCTGGTATCTACCTGAACAAATGCTAATGTTTGAAAGTTATTTATTTTGAGAATAATTGGAGAATTAAATTGTTTTCAAATAGAATATTTTGTATATTGCTTTTATATTTGAAAGGGACTTAAGAATTAATTTTAATATTAACTTTCGTTCACCAATCCTCCAAATCACTCTTGAAAAATTAATGTACATTTGAATTTGGAATCAATTCTTGTGCCCTAGATGGCAAATTGAGTCCCAAAATCCGCCAAACAAAAATACATATTTGCCTTCTAACGAACCACAAAATAAGCAGAGGTTGAAAATTCACGGTGTTGTTTTTCATTTCGCTTTGTAATTAGTGCAACGCCACAAGGAATTAGAACATTATCATGCCAACCAATGTGGGTGGGGTTGGGAATATTTGTATGTTTTTCTAATGTTTGGAAAGTACATTAAATAAACATAACGCATACCGCATAACGGCACGAGTATCCGTAGAAAACAAAAGTAGTAGAGGGATTGTTGAAACTTACATTGGCAATGGACTTACACTGGCGACAAGAGCACAAAAACAAACATTGCCTGCCTATTGCTTTCTCTCTACTTACTTACATCCATGCACACGTATTTGTATTATGCAAACGAGTTTGCACATCCGCTTTCACACACTGAAACACATACATGGATTCTGCCATTTTGTTGTTGTCACATTTACAAAACTGTAACACAACCACAACCGCAAACTACACAATGTTGTTGTTTATTTGAATAACAAAGCCAAAAATATGTACACACGGGTTTCAATAGTTATTTAAAAGTAAAAGGACTTTCCATCTTTGTGTTAATAGAAAAATAAAGAAACGACTTCGAATCTAATGTGAGAACGAACAACTAAAGTGTCAATTAAACAACCGCACACACATACACACTGTAATAAAGCACAGATGGGGAGCAGTGTTGCCAGAGATTTTAGCAGTAAAATCTGCAAAATGCATGAATTAACACATTTTTATTAATTTTTTCTATCTATATATATAAAAGTGAAACTCTGTGTGTGTGTGTTAGCTATAGACTCCGAAACCGTAAAGCCGATCGGACTCAAACTTTGGCAAGTTGTTGTACACATTCCAGGAAGTATTTATGGGTGGTAATTCAAAAAAAGTGGGCGGGGCTACGCAATATATATATATACACAAAAATGAAATGCGCCCATACAAAATAAATATTAATTTTTCAGCTACTTTCATTTGACCGATTTTTTTGAAACTTTGCATTGAACCCTCATGGTTATACAATTTCGTAATTAGACAAGTGGGCAGTGCCACGCCCATAAAAAATAGGTTATCATTTTTAGCTACTTGAACTAGATCGATTTTTCTGAAACTTTGCACACGTATTGAGCTCATTAAGAGGCGCAGCAACGAGCGCCGGGCTTTGCTAGTTTTATATACAACAAAATACAAAATAACACACCTTTTCATCCAAACAAAATGACCCAAATCAATATTTAGTTCAGGGCTTTTAAGGTAATTAAAAATGAAGATTAAATTAAGATTATTTATTTTTAATTGCAGCATTATAAAATATATAAAATTAATTAAATTAAAGTTTGGTATAAATATTAAATATTATGCGGCTTTTGCGTTTTTTGGTGTGATTTTTACTTTTAGAAATCACATGAAAACAGCTGATTTCTTTACATGCAAACGGCAAATCACAAAACAACAATTTCACAGAAGAAGTGCCTTAAAAAAATTTCAATGATTTTTTATATGAAATAACTATTGGCTGTTGATGGTATGTTCGTATTCAAACCAAGTTGTCGGAACAGTTGTTCGTACAACGATGTTGTGTTATCACACAAACAAATTACACACAGGCACTGATCTGTACACACCCATGCATAAACTATGCAGAAAACATGGAAACAATAACGATGATAGACAAGAAATTATGCTCAGACTGAACATGAATATTTACATGAATTCTCCTAATAAAAGACCACGAACACATTTTTTCCTATTATTCTGCCGACGCTCTCGCCTTGTGCGAACAAATATGTGGCTTGTCAAGACGTAGGGTAAAGAGTAAGTATGCTTCCCTTTTTAAAGCTGTAATTCTGGCGCAGTTGATATTGTTACTTGGCATAGCTAACGGTCGTTAGGAACCAGTTAGGAACCGGTCGTTGTAGTCGTGTGTTCAAAATTGCTTAAGCAGCGCAAGGTACGGCTAGTTAATGAACAATTTAATTCGATGTTAAATTTAAATCAATGTTAAAATGTTGTAAAAGCAAGGCATTATTTTTGTTCTATTGTACTCGTAAAGAGCCATTACTAACTCTCAAGGTAGCATTTTTTTTTCAGAAAAGAAAACGCTACAAAAGTCCATCGTGTTAATCACTTAAGCTACAATAGCTTGAAAA
This sequence comes from Phania funesta, assembly GCA_963932375.1. Classification (NCBI taxonomy): domain Eukaryota; kingdom Metazoa; phylum Arthropoda; class Insecta; order Diptera; family Tachinidae; genus Phania; species Phania funesta. The sequence continues at coordinate 89,260,557 of OZ010654.1, read as the reverse complement.
TATTTAAATGGCAACCAATAGAGTAAAATCTGATGAATTTTAGAATAAACACGAATTTTATGCACAAATTATTTTAATGAAACTTTCTGAAAATGCTATTGCGACCTTAAAACCATGGTATGTATGTATGTATGTATTTGAATTCGCTTACATGTATCAACAAGAGTAGCAGCTGCAAGAGTGGGTGATTGATACTTTGCTTGCACACTACAGTGTGATAATCTAACACTGTAAAAAGTATGTAGGTGTGTCTATAAGTGACAGACTTCTCTGAAAAGTTTAGTATACATTCAACGCAGTTCCTAATCCACAGTTGCTTGAATTATTTATGTCTGATTGTTGTGGAGTTTAATATTTGTCTCCAGAAATTATCTGCTAAGAGAATGTGAAATGCTTCTGTCATATACTTCCCGGAAATAGATAAAGTATTCAACTGACTGCTTCTGACCGCCTCAAGAAGGAATTTCTATAAAGAGTTAATTGAATTCCCTGCAGAAAACGAGCACCTCTCATTACCAGTAACATAACGTGTGCTAACGCCAGAACTGTAGCCGTGATATGAGCATTTGTTACATTGTATTTTTTATACTAGAACCGTAAATGCCAAAAGGTGTCAAGTGTGACAGCATCAGCATATTTAAATATTAATAAAAATGCAACTATAACAACAACAACAACAAGAGAGTAGCTGTGTACATAAAGAGCTGCTAAATTTTGTGTCTGCATGAAATTAGTTTACATGCGAGTACATAAATTCAAAGGGTGCCTGCTATCTTGTGTTAGCAAAATAATTTAAAATTCAAAAGGGCTTCAAATTTAAGGCCTTTTTAAGCTTTTCTTAGCGATGCAATTATTTTTAAAATACATCGTGGCACCGTTCCTGGATTTAGTCATTTCTGCAAATTGAGATTTTAGGGAGGTCTCTCAAATTTTAGACTTTTTTTAATTGAACGTTTTCCTTGCCTTCGGTGCTTTTTAGCGGTTTAAGTATTTTTGAGCTTTTTCACAAGCGTAGTAATTTCGTGCATGTACTTTATGCTCAAGTGAATTAAGAATTGTATTTCTCATGAATTTTATGATTAGGCATTAAAGATAAGTGTGTTAAGGTTCGCAATGCGATCGTTTAGTGAACATGTGTATTTCTTCAAATTTTCGAAAAGTAAAGAAAACGCGTGAACTTCAACACATGCTGAAATAAAATTGACGTTTTTCAAATCGTATGTGATCTGGCAACGTAGTGATTTTTAGCACATGGGTGTGTTAGTTAAAAATTTGGCAGGCACTTTATAAAGTAAATGTTATTTCAATGATATATCAATATTTCCGCAATTTTAATCTTTCATCCGACTTTTACAACTTTTTTAAATATTGTTTTTTTTTATTTGACAGATAATTTACTGTTTTGCCAGAAAATTTCTACTAATTTTCGATTAAATTGATTTTTTTGTTTGATGTTTTCTAAATTTAATTTTTAGTTTTCATTTCTTTATAGTTTCTTTTAATTTATGCGATTTTTAAAAAGTTTGGCTATTTCCCATTTAATTTTTTGGTCATATTTTTTTAAATTCCCCTTAAAATTGATTCACAATGATAAATCGTCTTTACTTAAAATATCCAAATTCATATATGGTCTGCTTAATAAGGCCTTTTGTAAGGCCTCTTCTTACCGCTGGGTTAAAAACTTAACTGCAGATAAAACTGTTCATTCGCACATATGCGAACGTGCAAGGATTTGTGTCAAATCGTCATAAGAATTCTTTGTATAAAATTACACACTTGAACGTTTTTACAGAATTCCATTCCACTTTTTTTTATTGCGCAATGAAAAAACAAGTTATATTAAAAGTATAAAAATTTGTTATTTTAAGTAGAAGTATTAAAACGGCGGATTGCAAAGAAAAAGAGAAACATCTTTATTTCGAATTCACTCTAGTTTTTAATCGTTGCTTGTGAAAAGTATAAAAATGGGAATTTTTACTCCAAATTTTAAATAATCAACGAAATCTGTGTAATACAATCTGTGGCTCTCATAAATAACACAAATAACCTCGTATGTTATTTCTTGTCGAGTTTCAGCTATTAATGGCAAATTGCTTTGCATGGCTCTAACATAGTTTTTTGTTATTTTATAATCAAAATTTCCACTGTCCACAGTGAAAACTCACCACGACAGTGTTGAGACTATGGAATCCTTTACGGTTAAGAAACATATCCCACCCTAAATCAAACCCAGCCACAACTCAAAAATTCGAAATATTCAGGAGAGGCTAAGGACTGTTTTTACAAAAATAGTTGACTTTACAAATGTAGAAGCGTTAGATGCGCCAGGCTTAGGACCACGTGCAGATACTTGTAAATGCTATGCTGGACCTAAGCCTTAGACAAATGCTAGCAATTACAAATATCTGTGATGAGGAAGAAGGCCGGCAGTCACCAGTCGCCAGTCTGAAATCACTACAGTCAAGAGCCCGACACTCGAATGAGAGTATGGTAGTCGTAAATCACATATCTGTTGCCTGAAATCCTTTCGAGCAAGAGGGGTCGAAAAGGGACCCAACAGAAAGTTTTTGGACCCTCCAGAAAAAAATCAATTTTGAATACGCTGTTATTCTGAAAAACGAAGGACATATTGTGTGGTTTACCCCAAAAGTGGTCTGTAATTTTTAGCAACATTTTCCTTTACATTCTATTTCAAATTAAGTAATAATAATAAAACATTTTAAACCAAGCTGCTTGTTTTCATGTGACATTTTGAAAAGCACTTGGTCAGACATTCTGGTAAACACGTGTTAACACTGACACTTCTTTGCGGCTCATTGTTGCAAATTGTAAGGCACACATGCATGCATGTGCTTGACGCAAGTGGTTTATAAAGAAATTAAATAAAAATAAACACAATTACCCATTGAGCCAGTGCTACTGCATTTGAAATTTAATATGAAAAATATGAAATTCATAGAAAATTTTTATACAAAATTGAATCATTCATTGTCTTTAATAATGAATAAAAATTATAAAAAATAAGGCACTTGTTTTATTTCTACAAGATTGGAATGAAAAAAATACATACATTCACCAAATGAATTATTCCAAGACTACTATTCTAACATACAGAAAATAGCTGTTAAATTGCGATTACAAATTGTAATCAATTCGATTACATTTTAAAAAACAAATTTTTGATTACTAATTGATCACAAATAATCTAAAAATAATCACGATTATTTGAGATTACTATCACATAATCAAAAGTAATCAGAAAATAATTTTACTACTTTTGATTATTTTGAATGGTTCTTCACTGACCTTTAACATCATGTGCTCACAAAAGAAATAGGATTTTAATAGCAAAAAAAAATTTAATAAAAGTTTTTACATGAAAGTATGATTTTTACTGGAATAAAGTTTGGAAGTAATTATCAAGTCCAAATTAAAATGTGCATCAAAATAATTAAACAAAATTTTCATTTCCCAAGTTGGAAAAAACTTGCTTAACCACTTCACGTCGACTATAGGCGACGGCCACAGATGGCACCACACAGCCGACCGTCGCCTTTAGTCGACGGCCGTGATATAAACGCCAAGCGTCGACTATAGGCGACATCCAGGAATTTTCCCTTATCTCTGTGTTTGCGGAGTGTTTACTCGCATAATTTTAGTTTCGTTCAGACCATTGCCCAAAACGGTTTCACATGTGTAAAACGGTAACTGTGAAATAGGAGTTATTATATTTAGTTCTCTTTATATTTTAAAGACATAAATAAAAGCGCGTTGTATGACCGACAGGCGCCGTACCGATGTGGTTAAGAATGATTGGAAACTGCTAGAATCAACATAAATAAATAAGAATGATTAAAATCGCTTAAATAATAAAAATTCTAGGGAAGCAACTTAAAACGCTTAAAAGCACTCAAAGCAATTTTACATGCCGTCTTGACTAGCCATGGATCTGTTGGGCCAACGTTCAGATTGCTGTTCGCACACCGCTGTTCTGCGGTGTATGCGCTCGTCTGTAAACACCCAGAGAAGAAGTTAAACTGTGGCTGATGGCTGTTTTTAAACTGATTGGATGCCAAATTCAATATAAAAAGACTTTTTATATATGAAATTTGAAATGCGCCAAGAAGCTGGAAATACTTTTAATTCGCCCGTGTATCTAATTGTTATCAATTTGCCATGGTAAACACCGGTACATAAACTATGATGGGAACAAGGAAACAATCTCGATGAGGAACAATATATTATGCTGAAACTAAACACGAGCATCTACACGTTTTCTCCTCACAGAAGACACGCTATTCTGCCGAAGCTAGTCTAGACGTAGTGTCAAAAGCGACAAATAAAATTATTGACAATAATATAAAATATGTATATGATTCTAAAATAGAGCACTACAATTGTAGTAACACCGAAATTCAAAGGAAAATCATCAAAATTGAAACAGACCAAAATGGCAAAAAACGCTAAGATTGAAAAAATGTTCCAAAAGTAGAACAAAAATCGCTTAAATAAATTTTATGTTGGGTAAAATATAGATGTCCTACTTTTTAAAGGTTCAAGTGAAACAGATTCTTTTGATTTATTTTAGTTTCGAAATATTTTTTTAAAAGCGGACAGGTCCCTATTAACTACACTGTAACACAGCCCGTGTTTAAACTTTAAATCTCCAAAGACACTATTCTAAAAATTTCACATCTGCTTTTGTGATACTGAAATACATTCATTTTATTTGAAATTCTCTTGTTAATTTTATCCATTTCTATTCCTATAGTTTAACACTCACAATCCCGAAATCCCAGGTGAACTATAAAGTTCATAAAAACATGAAGTGAAAATAAATATAACGGAAAAATAGCACGTACAAAAGCACGTGTGTGTGTGTGTGTGTGTGTATGTGTGTCTACTTTAAATATTCCAGAGCAGATATGATACGAAATATAACGAAAAATAACGGAAGTAAAGCCAAAATAAGCATAAAAAAGTTAAGAAGCGCAAACGGAAATAGAAAGAAGAATAAAATACAACTTAATGACTTCCGAAATATGACCATAAAACCATAAATATACAAAATGCAGGGCAAATAAAATAAATATCTAGATAAGAAATAAATTTTCTTATGAAACTTTTATGGAAAAGGGAATTACATACTTCTAAGTCGCAGAAGTAAAAATGGCAAAACAATAAAGAAAGTGGCAGACGTTGTAGCATAATAAATCCTTTAAATTGTAAAAAAATACAATACAGAAGGGATTGATTTGGTAAACGTTCATACATATATTTTTTTTAAATCTTCCAAAGAAAAACATTATGGAAACCTACAGGCATCATAACAGAATTTAAGTGAACATTAAAGTCTCAGCTACATCACGTTTAGTGTAAGTTGAGATTGAGTGCGTGTGTTGTAAAACAATAAATACAAATGATTGCTACGTAACTATAAATGACGTTGCGTCACTATAAACTAGTTATTAATTGATATTATGTAAGTTCCTTAATCCTCCTTAATTCCTATGTGAGTAATTAGATGTGAAATTGTACATACTGCACAATTACATACATAAATACGCTGCTTAATAAAATCGAATGAAATGCAATTATAATTGCTTTATTTACAAACTATTACTGATTGTGAATGTCACAAAATTGATCGACTAAACTTGGAAAATACGAAGTAGTAGTTTCAAAAGTGATATTTTAAATTTAAAAATGGTAATTAGGGGTGAATAAAAAGGTCGTATATTGGCACTGTGGCCGTAGAAATTTATCTCCTTTTATGTTTAAGTCTTCCTGTCGGCCTACCCAACGTTTGTGCTAAAGGGTTTTTACAGGTGAAGACTGCAGCCATTACATAGTATGACAAAACACCACTGTTTATATTATATTTTATTTCTTTGAATAATTTCCTAATATGGATTTTTTTTGACACGCGGTGTAAGATGAGCCACAGTGACAGCGTTACCCAATACTAACGGTTTAAAATTCAGGCTGTTTATGTCGTGGAACCAGTTCCCAAAGGCCAAGTAAATTAATTTATGCTTCGAATGCCATAGTCCGCTAAGACTAATGCGCCTTGCGTGTATCGCGTAAGATACGGCTGGTAGCAGAGTAGCTTTTCTACAGCTGTTTCGACGTCCTATGTAATGAAATCTTTAGGCATAATTTAATCTTGTTACAGGTGAACAATAGCATATTAATACAGCCTTATCCACTAATGAGGGATCTCCAGCAGGGTTACAGCCTTCATGCAGTTGTACTGGGGCCAAAAAAGCCTCGATATTGGACATGTAGGCTACCTGGAACATTAAGTCTGCGCAGCCCTGTATCCGACTTTAACAGCATTTGGGCGGGACTTCCATTAGCTGGTCAGGCTCCCAACCGTAAAGACGGGTTGCAGATCTTTGCAATAATTCTCCCGGCATTCTTGAACCAACTTAGATGCTGTAAAAATATCCGACGGAGATACGAACGAGGCTTTACTGTCTTGGATTCCCCTGGGGTCAGTTTGATTAATATTTAGAGGAAAAATTAGCCGTGCTTGTTGATGAGGTACCTTCAGGAAAAAATATCCTGACTGGGCTTTAAGTACAAATCTCGGGAAGATTGGTATAATCGATATGGATTTGCATTGAAGGGCTACAAAAGAGGGTCCCACCAAGGTCCATGCATTCATAGGCCATCGAAATAATATAGTAAGCAGTCGTGGATGCATTTTCCTTAGTCGGTGGTTAGGGCACGGTCGTCGTGGTACTTAAATCGGTATGAGTTGATTTGTTCTAAGTTTTATGGTCGTTCTTTTTGGCTTAATATGGCGATACTTACTTAAGCGTCTATCTAGGTGGATACCTAAATATTTATAGTGGTTTTCCGCTGGAACAGTAATATTTGTTATCGTTATTGGCGAACAATTTTGCCTTCTGAGGGTGGAAATTGAGATAGAGGTAGAGAAAAATAGAAGAACCTCTAAAGAACTTTACATTGCGCTATTTAAAAGAAAAAGATGAGGTTAAAGAAGTTGTTTTAAAGTATTTTTTATTTATTCTTCAACTCAATGCTAAAAATATTTTTAATGATATGGGTTGTTATTATCTTTCTTTTTGTTATTGCGGCGAACAATGTACGTTTGTCCATGCCTTGGAAAATCAACGAATTTGTATTTAGGAAAAATTAAATGATGGCAAATTTTAATAATCTAATACTTTAATATTCGCATTAATATGAAACTTTATGGAAATAATTTTCAAACTTGAATTTTAACAGTCACAAACACTTCTCCTACAGTGAAGCCACTACAAAAATGCAAATCATAGTTGGCGAATTTAAATCTTTTTCCCCACAAGACTCTTTATTTCTCTTGCCAGCAGGAAAAAGTGCTCTCCTCCGTTACAAAACAGTACTCGCCGTTAAGTTTAATAATTAACTGGGTTTTTAGTTAGGCATTAATATTTTATATCAAGTGGAAGAAAGACTGGTGTAAATATTGTTATGATTGGTACACACTTTGCAACATGTTTATGCAACACGGTATGTTTCGTTGTTGGTTCCATAGTGTGTAGTCATGTTTAAAGTTTTATTTCGTGCTGCAATCGAGGTTTCAAAACTGTCAAAATATTTTTATATTTTCTGGTTGCATTGATGTCGGTTGCATAGTGTGCATCGTTGTTTATTGTTTTTACTGGTTTATTTCATTGAAAACAAGCAAGCTGTGAACATGTACGATTTTGTCAACCGCAGAATAAATTACATTGAATTACGTTGAATAAATTACTTTATCAAAAATGTACAACAATTGTGGAAAGTAAAAATTGACAAATATAAAAAAAACTATAAGAGCCTTTTCTTCCGCGATGTTCAATGCGAATACGAAATATAGAACTGATGTTGCGTTTTTGGTTTAATTGTTGGCTGCAGTGTGTGTGTCAAAATATGAAACAGGAATGATAAACGTGTTGCACAGTATTTACCACCATTTTATTTTCACTTATCATGCTGTCGCCTTTGTTTTTGCTTAAAATAATAATTTGCCAGGTTTTAACAGCTCAGTAGTGTGCTCGACATGCAGGAGATTAAGGCAAGCAGTAGTTGGCATAGCAATTGTTTTTGTTTCCTTTAAAGTTTAATATGAAAAAAAGGCTATAATTTATCAAAGATTTCCCAACACATGTAATGAATTCATTCTATTATTAAAGTGTTTTACATTTATGAGATAAAAACTTAGTGAAAAGCGATTGGCCTGGCGCCTGGCGCCTGTGTGTTTACCAAATTCATTACAATTATTTTCTTTATGGCCAATGACAATAAATTTACATATTTCTTAATAGATTTTTGTAAAAATTAATGGGAAAATTATAAAGTTGAATGGCTGAATTCAGAGAAAAGTAATAAATATTAACAACTTTGTAAATGGCCCCAAAAGTTAACTTTGAACTTATTGTTGCAATAATCGATATGCAATGGACTTTAATTGTTAATAAGGTCAATAAAATAATAAGAAAAAATAAAAACATTTACATCACATGTTTTGACGCCTGTTTCTTAGACTTAGTTTGAGAGAATATCGAAAGCTAATAAAAAATGAAGCATAACAAAATTAAAGTCTGCTGCGAGATATTGATTGGTATGAATCTCGCTATGACCCCCTCTGATACTCGTAAAGAAACATAGTTAAAGCAATCATAGTTTAAAAGCATTATATGGAATTATATGGTTGTAAACAATTATTACTATATTGTGTCAGAACGACAGAAAAGCAAAAAAGAAAACATTATGTTACTGATTGGCAGCAGCTGAGGTAATGCAATTTTTATAAGCGGACATCATGTAATGATTAAATATAAACAATAACATGTTCATCGTAACTAAAGTAATGTTTGAAATGTTTTCAAATAACCATTATATGTTTGGGACTATTCCAGTTAACATAATATGTTTGTCCTGACTATGCCACACACCAAGTTTTTTCTCTGCGTGTATGGGTATCATTTGTAGTTGGTGCGAAATATAAAACAAATGGACGCAACCTTTCATGACACAGATTTCAATTAAAAAAACTCCTGTTGTTCTTTAATATTTAAAGAATATTTGAGAAAAGGCTTCGCCACTTTTTTACACTTAAAGTGGTACGGCCATGACTCCAATAACCTTTACATTTTTCTTGCAAGGCTTTGAGCTATTTTGCGCTTCAATACGAGTACTAATAAGTCAGTTGGAGATTTAATTAATTTAATTGCTTTTCCATTTAATTTTAAATAGTGAAACTATTGTAGTTGAACACTATTGCATCCTCTTCACCACAATACTCCATTTAGTAAATTGTTGTAAAGAGGTTTTCAATAAGGGCGGATCGAAATTGAAATGGAATAAAAAACCTAAATCTGATGTATTAATGAAATTTCAAAGACAAAATTAAGCCATTAAGAAATACAAGACTACGCCATGCGCATGATTTCTCCACAACTGACGTGGTTTATCCCTGGTAAGAGTTGCCAAGTTCGCGCGACGTCGTTTGTATTACATGCTCAGAAAATTTAAAGTTTATGCGTGGCATGGCGTACGCTTATTTCTATCATTCGTCGAGAAGTATGGCCTCCTACACTGCCAAGCTTGCTAGCCATGACCTGGGTTATGTTGACGCTAAGGCCATCAATTTCGGCTTATTGGCATTAACCTGCCACTTCAAGAACTCCAAAAGGTCAAATGGAACGATCGTGGTGGCCAATATACGGGACCTATGAAACAGAAAGCGTTCATATGTACAAAATTTACATTGTAGCGTTTGCTGTGTGGCACATAGACGCGTTTTCCTAGTACCACATAACCACATCCATCCCGTTCAATACGGTAATTATGGATGTGTAGTGCTTAACGTGGACCTTATCAACATTGTATTTTTATAAAAGCAAACCAATGATGTCACCGGATCAAAATTTGCACCAAACATATGGTTGCAATGCCACCTGGAGAATCTCGTGTGAGTTCGAGTTCGTCCCATATGTAACAATATTGTTTCTACCTACTCCCTATACATGATTTTAGGGCATAATTAAGGGCCTCTTCTAAACCGCTATTAGCACATGCCGCCCTCAGTCAAACTCTTTTTATAAGTTAAGCAGATATCTGTGAAGTGAAATGAAAGCCATTTAATATAAAACCACAGACATTAAATCATACGAGTATTACTTAAATTTGTGTGTAAACAACGAACAAATATTATTGCATTAACGGGTAAATGAAGATAAAATATTTTGTATGAAATAAATTGGTTTTAAGATGTTATAAAATATAAACATAGTTAAATTTATTTAACTTAAAATTAACATTAAATATGTTTACATTGAAGCCTACTTTTAGGCATAATTACTCTTTAAAAATTGTTGCATATATTTTGCTATTTAATGTTCTAGTCCAAACACGAGTCTTAAGGCACTAAATTCTAAACATCTACTGATGTGTAGAAATTTTTAAAGTAAATATTATATTGATAGAATTAAATTTATCTTAAGTATTGTCGTATAAGTACTTTACGAGTGCACGCACGCATGAGGAAGAGCACTTAGAAATGTTATTACAAACCAATTTTAATACAAAGTAGACTTGTTAGAAGAGTTTTGTATCAGCAAATGTAGACTTATAAACATTCGTATGCCACTACAAAAATGAAGTTTTCAGTTTCCCGGCAGGTTTTGGCCTATTGAAAATTATCGAATGCCATATAGGCAAAACCTAAGTGACTTACATATGTTAATTTTCCTTGAAATAAGAAAAGGTAGCCAAGACCGGCTTCAGGTCCGCTATTTTACTTGCAACCTGGTAGTCAGAACTGCAGGGTATATATATTTCAATCGACAATGAATTAAAGAATTCACATACAAACACGCTGTGTATTTTTGTATGTTCGCATTGCATTATTTGAATTAATAATTGGATTTTGTGTTGAAATTACATATCGACTTTATTAAATTGGCTTTTCAATTTTGTAGAAATTCTTCATCTTACAGTCTATAAAATATAGGCTGTTCACAGATTGTGTTTTATGGTAAAATTATAATTTTTAAGAGAATGGAATAATATTTATTTTTGTAGGTTTTTTTTTCGATAGTTCCTTGATGATTCTTGATGTCGAAGGCAAACATGCTCAGTGTCCACAATCAATCAGAACAAAAACATATCGTCTCTGCGAGGAAGGTGTTCTGTGCAATTTGACCATGTTATGGTCATGATAACTGATCTCATCTGATAGAAAAATGCAAGTATAAGTAAAAATATTTCACCCCAATTTTACCCTGAAGACTGCGAATTTTCGTTTGCGGATTAAGTACGTGAATAACATACAATTTTTGTTGCGGTGAATTGTGTTTGTAAGCAAGCAAAGACGATGCAGGACGTGTCAGTGTATCCAGCAATGCGATTCTTTTAACGGGCAGACAGAGTTAATGGTATCCTTAAGCTTACGTTTCATGATATAGAGGTTCTTGTTTACCCAAAATGTAAAAAGTGAATTTGATCGAAATGTGGGCTAAGCGCTTTATGCCACACAACCTGTTTAAGTTCACGCTCTATACAATGCTTTTTTGATTACGTAAAATCACTCGAAGATAAGCCTGTGGCAACTTTAGACTATAAAATCATTACAAGGCGATCTCATAACAGATGCATACGTACGCCTTCTCCCTTTTTTCAAGTGTCAAACTTGATGTATAAAAAATTTGATCCTATTTTTGTTATATTTGGAGTTTGTTTTTTTGCAGAAAAGAAAAAAAAATGATTAGCTTTTCTGATAAGATCACTTATTATGTATTCGCCTTAAGCCAATATAACATGTGTTTTTGTGTGCTTGAAGAAGTGTTCTCGAATTCGTATCCTCACATGGGTCATTTAAAACAAATTCATGGTCCCCATTTTAACTTACTTGTATTAACATATTGACTTATATACATATTTTTTCAACTTTATAAAATGTTTTTCTTTTTCCAACGAAAGATACAGAATATGAATTCCCCAAGAAAAGACTTTGTAAAATTTTGAAATTAAATTATTTAATCAATTAGAAAACTTTTGTATAAAAAAAATGTTGCTGTTATTGAAGTGTTTGTTTCATATATATTTTTTTTTTAATTAATTGTTTTTAACTACAACGAATTATTTTTGTTATTTTTTAATTTTGTTAAATGCAGTAGAGACCAAATTTTAAAGATTTCTTCGCCGCCGTAGATATGCCAATAGGATGCTACAACTCGCCCAGTGACGAGGAACATTTGAATGGATATGTGAATTAACAGAATAGTCGGTTCTGGGCAATGGAAAACCCTCAAATTATTCAATTGCATCCAAAAGTGACAGTCTGGTGTGCAATTTGGACGTTACTTCTTTGAAACTGAAAACGGCGTAACGGTAACTGTCAATGGGCAGCGATATCGTGATATGATTGAAAACTTTTTAACGCCACAACTGCATGCTTTGGGCTTGACTAACATGTGGTGCCACATCGAATACAGCCAGGATTACAATGGAATTACTGCGAGACCTCTTTCCACAACAAGTTATTTCAAGGAATGATGATGTTGGTTGGCCTCCACGGTCGCCCGATTTGACTGCTCCGGACTTCTTTTTCTGGGGATATCTGAAAAGCAAGGTTTATGCAAACAAACTAGAAACGCTGGAGCAACTCAAACAAAATATTCGTGATTAAATTAATGAAATAAAGCGTGAAATGTGTGTGACAATTATCAATATACGATCCATTCTCTTTCATTTCTTCAAAAAATTATAAACAAAAAAGTAGTATATTTCCCGGCGGACACCCTGTATAACATAATTTGAAATTATAATTTTCAAAAACCATTAACTAAAAATGCACTAAATTCAACATAATCAAAATATACTCGTCTAACAATAGTAAGCAAATAATAATTATCTTAATTGTAGAGACCTTTAGAATACAAATGAACGTATAAATATTTATTGTTTGAAGCCAAATATTCTCACTAGTTTATAGGCTCTCACCAAAATTTTTGTGTGTGTGTGTGTGTAATACTATGTATGTGTTACTCAAACACTTCTAATAAACAATTTGTGCAGAAAGTCTTTGAACCATTGCGAATTAAAAAAGTAGTAGCACTATTTCCTCCACGCTTTAATTACAAAACAATCACTGATCTGCAGTTTTTATCCGCAAATATAATTATCGATTTTTGAAAAATGATTTTTAGTTTAATGAATTATTTTTACTTCTGTTATTTAGTGAGGAAGAGATAAGTATTTTCTGTGGGCTGCAGGGAAATTTCGCGGCCTTACCGGCTTAAAAGGGGCCACCACAAAGTTCTTTCCCAGCAAAAAAAAAAAAAATTGCAGGTTTGTGTGCCATGCAAATCCACTGATGGGGAAGCAATAGTTTTTGCTGAGTCCATTTTAGTCTGTCCAGCGCTTAAAGTTATCTTCCGCCCAGAGATTTCTTTTTCAATTGCCTTCTCCAGGAATTGGCAGGTCTGCCTCTTCTTCTAATGCCTTAGGAGTTCCACTTATTTGCTGACTTAGCAGCTATATCATTGTTCGCTCTTCTTAAAACGTGTCCCATAATAAAATTTTGGCACAACTATCATATCTCTGAAACTACAATGTTGGCACAGCTTAAAGAGAATATTGTTGCCAAATTTCGGTTTTTTTATTTAATTGAATAGAACACACCGTTTTCCAGTTAAGTTAATAATTGCCGTGCAACTGCTTGCTTTTTGGTATAACGATATATCTCGAAAACTAGAATCCTTTTGAAGACCGAGTGCAGATTCATCAGAAACAACTTCCTTTTGCTTTAGTCCAAAAGTTGACCTGATTTTGTAAACTGGTGTAATCATTTGCCGTATCAGCTTTATATTATTATGCCTCGCAGACACTGCATAAAACTGAAACTTTGCGTCGTATTATATTAAAAAATAATAATCAATTAATATAATGTCCTCTAAGAAATAGTTTTGCATCAGACTGATAACAAACAACCAGGTGCTACAAAAGAAAATTGAAGTGGTTTTAAATTATTTTATTTTATAAATTTTTTATCTTACAAAGACCTCAATAAGATTAACTCTATCAAAAAGTTCAGCACGAGTAACAATTAATTTAATACATTTCTACAGTTTCAAGTTAGCGGTTGTGTCCTAAGTCCAACAAAATGTTATTGACACTTATTTTGATAAGTTTTGTATGCCTTTTGAGTGTGATCGTTGTTTGGTTTAAAATAAATTTTAATTACTGGACGCGTTACCCGCAAATACCGAGTGTCAAAGGAAGAATATTTAGTGGAAATCTCCGAGATTTTATTACGTTTAAAACGAATTTTGGCCTTCATTTGAATACCATCTATAAAGATAAGAAATATCGGAATGAAGCCGTTGTTGGCATTTATGGTCTGTATAGGCCGGCGTTGTTAATACGTGAACCGGAGTTGCTGAAATTGATTTTTATAAAAGACTTTGATTTATTTAGAAATCGTACAAGTCAAGGAGGCACTCACGATCCACTTGGCTCTTTGAACTTATTCTTTGCAAGATATCCGTACTGGAAAGAGATCCGTTCCAAACTAGTTCCCGTGTTCTCTAGTGGAAAACTAAAATACATGTATCCCTTGATACAGCAGGTTGGTAAAAATTTGCAAGATTATTTGTGTAAGCAACCGGACTTTTTTGTCAGTGAGTTAACGGATTTGTGTTGTCGCCATACAATAGATGTTTTATCTACTACAATATTAGGAATGACCTCGAACTCTTTGGAAAATCCCAATGAATTTTTGTTTACCGAAGCCTTAAAATTGGTGGAGTTTAATTATAGACGGGCCTTGGAGCTCTTGATTATATTCTTCGCTCCAAAATTAAATCCACTACTACGGCCAAGAGTATTTTATCAGTCTACAGAGAAATTTATGAGATCATCTATAACGCAAATAATGGCGGAAAGAGAGCGAACGGGTATTAAGAGAAATGATCTGATAGATGCATTTGTAAGAATTAAACAAGAAGCTGAAGACAAAGGAGAGAATGCATACCATTGCATGGAAGGCATAGTTGCCCAGGCGTGTATTTTAGTAACAGCTGCGTTTGATGCTTCTGCCAGGACTATGTCTTTAGTTCTGCTAGAATTGGCTAAGCATCAACAAGCTCAGCAAAGACTTAGAGATGAAATTTTACAAGCCTTTTCAAAGGAAAATAGTGAAATTGCTTACGACTCGCTAAATAACTTGGAATATTTGCAAATGGTTATAGATGAAACTTTACGATTGTATCCAGCTTTGCCCATGGTCGAGAGATTGCATGAATATCATCCTAATAAGTCTTCAGGATTTAATTTAAAACCTTTTTACGACTACGAGCTGCCAAATGAAATGTCAGTTTACATATCGGTTTTGGCCATACATAATGATGCTAAGGTATGTTTGCAATTATATGAAATGAAAGTGTCATTTATTTGATATTCTTGTTATTTACTAAGTACTGGCCGAATCCTAAAAACTTTGATCCAGAGCGTTTTAGTCCTGCTAACAAAAAACAGCTGATTCCCATGACTTATATGCCATTCGGAATGGGTCCTCATATGTGCATTGGGGCGCGTTTGGGTATATTGCTGGCCAAAGTAGCTCTGGTAAACTTCTTAAAGAATCATTATGTGCGAGTGTGTGCTGAGACCATAACGGAACCGGAACTTGAACCCAAGGCAGTCATAATGCAGACGAAAGGCGGTATACATGTTGAATTTGTTCGGGATAATTCATATTTGGAGACAATTAAAAAGTGAAAGAAAAAGATTTAAAAAAGCTTTATTTTAAAAGCTTGTCATATTGTAAATAAAGTGTTTGCTTTGCAACTGAAAATTTATTAATTTGGAAGCTTTTTAAAACAATAAATATTTTAAATTTGAAGGCAATGCTGGGGAAATCTCGCAAAAAAAATCTCAGGGAATTTTTGTATTTGTTTAAAAAATACACACACATACATAAACTAACATTAACGTAAATTCGCCACCATTGTACGTTCTGCATTTTGAATGTCATACCAGGCATGGAAAATATAATTTTTTAAATTATATTTTTTACCAACATAAAGAATAGTTAAGTAATTTTTTTGCTAATTGCCTAAATTATTTCGTAATAATATTGCAACTGATTTGTTGAGGGATATACATATATACTAGTAGTAAGGAAAGCAAGAAAGATAAAACAACAATTTATTTGTAGAGTTTTGCTAAACTTCAAAAATTTTGTTTAAGACTTCTTTAAACTTCTTATTTGGTTTGCAGAATTTTAAGCATAAGACATTTCTACTTTTTATAAATTTTCCGTTAAGGTTTCCTCATGGTTTCCCCAACTAATGAATGCATATTTTAATATGAAATGAATTGAAGAGTTTAAATTTTATTAAAGAAATTTTCAAATCCGGCATGTATTTATGGACAATCAACATTTACTGTACTTGTTAAATTTCTGCAATTTCTTTAGTTAAAATTTTGCTAACTTTATCCAGTGAATTGAAAATATGTTTTTTTCTTGCTCAATTTTGATTACTTCTTATACTACATTTGGAGCTGGAAACAAGTGAACCTAGTGTAAGGCTATTCTTCTAACTTCAGTACTGTGTGTTAGGCTTCACGTATAATTCTCGTTGTATTTATGAAATTATCACACAGGGGTTTTCAAGATTTTCTTAAAAGTTTGGTAATGGTTAATGATGATTCCACTTAAGCAACCAGTGATGCCTTCCAACTAGACTCGGGCGGTCCCACTTACATTTAGTGAATATTAAACAATATTTAATTTGTAATTAGAAATTTCAATTACAATTACATACTCCTTTAATTAAAACCGAAATAAATATCAATTGATTGAGATGTTGTATTTTAAAATAAAAACTCAATGATCATGTTTTGAAAAACGCTGCGGTTTGAAATCGCCATATTACTTGTCATTTTAAAAGAAAATTTGTAATTACAAAAACTCTTAATGTGTAATTGAGATATTCCCAATTATAAAGATTGTTTAATTACAGTTATATATATTTGTAATGTAGTGTAGTTGTTAATTTCAATTACATAGTAATTTAAATGGAATTGAAACCTCCCGTGTTTTATTGGTGACTATGGTTCTAAGTTCGAACAAAAGAAAGAAACTATTTATTATAAAAATCAAAATCGTATAATCCACACAATACATATATGACTGCTAATTAAAATAATAACAAATACTACGTTAAATTACTTTGTTAGTTTTTATTTAATAGTAGTATTTTTCTCTTGCAAACGTAAAATAGTACTCAATTTTCCATCCCTGACATATACTCACTAGCGAGATGCGCTCATCGAAATTTTTAATTTTTTGTTTATTTCCTCTCCTTGTTGTGAAAACCAAATAAAAAGCATCTTTAAGCTCTTCGTTAAATAATAAATGATGTTTAATCAAGGTTTTTTGGTTTACATCATCGCTATTATAATAATTTGATCTGCTATTGGGCAAATACATTTTGGCATGATGCCAATGCTGTTTGTGAGCTGCAATCCAGAGTTGTAACGAGAACTATTGGACAAATCTCTTGCTACAAGTTAAGAACGTTTCTATGGTCGTTTCCCATAGGATTGTGATTTTTACATGAATCTTCCCAGCAAAAAATAGGTCCTCTTAAGTAACAATACATTCAATATTTATATGCCGTGATAATGGTCCCGATAATGAAAGACGTGTGCCACTCACGTGGAATAAAAGTAAGAACTTTACAGATTTTAATGGTCAGTTTTTCGCCGATTTGGTGCCATTTGGCAGTCATTTCGGCGCTACTCTCAAATACTTTTATGCAGATGTAGAGCAACAGGTTGGTTCTGGACTTAATTCTAGCCAGTGGTGGCAGGTTATGTGATAATGAAACATTTGTTAGCGAAGTTGCTGCTTACCTAATTTTTCAAAATGAAATTACTTAACCCTCGTTATGCGCCACCATGGAGTATGATGAATTAGACGCTAAGTGACTCTGCAGAATGCTAAAGAGAATATCGAGAATCCTGCTGAATTTTAAGGGAAAATTTTAAAACTTGTTTTTAAAAGTATAGATGTGTCTGAACCGGGGTTTAAAGAATTTTATGACGTTTAAGCAACGGTAAGATAAGGTAAATATTTGTTTGCCTAATTTGACCAACATAAACTAAACAATGAATCAGCTGGTTTTCATCAAACCAAAATGTATGTCTATGTTTTAAGTTTTTTCAAAATTATGGTTATACTCAAATGTTTGTCCCATCTAAACGTAAATTTAACTTGAGTTTAAACTTTTATTTTTTATTTTTATTTTAATTGTTGACACGCTGACAGTGGCTGTAATTATTCTTCCACCTACTCAGTTGTTGGAAAACATATGAACAAAATAAAGGGAAATTTTCTCTTAACCAGTTCTCTTTAATGTGGTTTTTGGCGCTTGCTCACCTCTGCGAGCATTTTCATCTGTTGCTTAAATTTTTATAGTTTTTAGTAGTCTTTTGTTGTTGTTTTTGTGTCTTTTGTTTGTAGTAGGGTGTTTTACGTTTTTGAATTACTATCGACTAGGAAGGAGCAAGAAGAAAGTGCAAATGTGTCATATATGTGTTTTGGTATTCTGAATTAACTCACACTGTTGTTTGTAAATATTCATCCTGTTGCAATCGTTGCAGTGGCTTAAAAAAATTACCAGAGACGGCGAGTTGCCATAAAATCGTATGTTAATCAAAAATTTATATTTGTAAATTATGTATTTTATTTTTTCAATAAATTTCAGGAATTTCAATTTAATAACAAGAATAATCAATATTAGATTTATTGATAGCAATTTACCCATTTCAATGGGGGTGGCCTCCCTTCCCTGTTTAAGATAATTTTAATTAAATAATTAAAGTGAATTCAAATACTCCTAAGAAATCTCATTGCAGGAATACTTAATGCACTAAATTACTAATTCCTTATAATCATATTGTCTTCTTGTGTAGGTCGTGAGAATATGGTGGCCAATTAAAAAGATGACCACTTTGATGAGAAATATGTACATAACTTTGTCCTCATTTTAATTTCAGTACTTTTTACGGCCGAAATTTTTGGATAGAAACTTGGCCTTATTTTCACATTTATTTTTTTGTGCAGATAAATATTTTATTGCTGCTATTTGCAACTCAAAAAAATCTATCTAATTATTGTAATTGATTTATTAAAATGATTTAATGTTTAGTAAACGTTCTAAGTTTATTTTGCAGACAAGCTTTTTGTTGGAAAAAAAATTGGTATAACCTAATATTCCCATCGTTCTAAATACCCATGAACATACATACATACGTTGCTGTATAAGCCAAACATATATTTTAATAAATTGTGCAACTTAACTTTTGTGATTGCGGTCACAAATAATCTTAAAATAATTAACAAACAAAGATTAGTTTAACTTAGGAAAGCCTTCAGCAGATTATTTCAATTTGACCCTTCTTTTATAAACACCAACCCATTGTGTTAGTTTTACTATTACTTCACACTCGTATATAAATATGGGAATATGAATGTAAAGCATTCTTTAAGCTAAATTGTTGCTTTACATGCAGAGAGCTACGATTCATAAACAAAATTGTCGTATGGTATGCATGTCGATTTACAAATTTACTTGTGCCTATGTGTATAAAACATACACACACATACACACAACTATGCAAACAGTTGAAGAAAATAGTTGTAAACACACGAATGCAAAGGTAAAAATTACAAAACAAAAATTAAAGATGTAAAACTTACAACATACAGAGAGCAATAAATTGCAAGGAAGTCACTGAGAAACGTGGACAGAATTACAAGTGGTGAATTTAAGGCCAGTCACTCGTGTGGAGTAACAGTATTTTCAGTATGTCAAGTGAATTCTCTTAGATGCTTAAGCTATTTAAAGCAGTTCTAGTCGAACTCTTTAATATAACGGTCGTGCTGGTAAATGAAATTAATAAAAATAAATATGAAAGTGGATTTAATAATTTTCAAACAATATATTCTTCATTAATATATGAATGTGAAGAGGAACGCAGAAAAATCAAATATAAAAATTTTGCTTAAAAGTTAAGCTTTTTAAAATGTATAAAATGTTTATTTACAAAAAATGCAAAATTATTCAAATCAAAGTATTACAAATACAACAGTAAAAGGTATGATAAAGAACAAAAAAAAGGCAAACATTTTTCCTTTCGCACAAAAAACCGCCCCTAAGGACATACTTGAGTATTAAAAGAACATAAAAATCTTATTTGAAATTAAAATTTTAAAAATTCCGCCGCCATTTGATTTACAACGTTAAGTGGATAAAAAAAAATTATGCCCACGGTTTCTTTTACTTAAGATATTTGTTTTGTTTGCACAAAGAAGCCTTAATGTATGCAACATAATGTTAAAGAAATATTTCATGAATAAGTTATTTTTCTGTTCAAAGTTTATTAAAAATTTTTTTTCATACTTTTTTTTTAAATTATGAAAATATTTGCTGAAACTGCTCTGCTCAGGTATTTTGTTAATGAAACTTATGAAAACGAAAAGAACGTGGATTTATGTTTTGTTTTATTATAAAATATTATACGCATTCTTAAAGTTCAGGTTTCCATTTGGAGATATCAAGCTTTTTTGTTTCTATGAATGTAAATTATGTTTCTTTTGTTTTCATAAGGTTTTTATATAAAAACTTATTTTTTGTTTGGACATTGAACAAACAAATCTATATAAAACATTTTAAAATAGTTGACCAAAAAGTATGCTTCAAAAAAAGTATGTGAAACATTTTTCTATCAGAGCATAATTCTGTGTGGCTTATAATTTATTAAATGTTGCATAGACCTTAGGGTCAAGTTCTATTTTCGAATTTAAAGTTCACATAAAATTAATACACAAATTGAAGAAGGGCAAAGATACAAAAAAGAATTATATATTTTTAAAATAGTGGTCACGACTACATGCGGAAGAGGCTGAATTTCAAGACATGACTTCAAGCTTACATTTGTTAGCTGGCTAATAACTTTGATGTAAACCTGTAGAGTTCGTAAATTTTTTTTTAGCGAAAAACAGAAATGCATGGAACGAACCATTAACAGTAACACCGTGTTCCACCTCAGATAATTTTACTAGCTTCAATGATGAACTTACCGTGCCTCTAGTGGAGACTATTTTACTTGCAGAAAATAAAATATTTCTCACATTTCTGCTGTAAAACAAAATGGTAATTCAAACTGAACATGTTCAACGTTGACTAATATACTGAAAGACTTAAGAGCAAAAACAAAAATTATAAAATCACCAAATTTATTCGGTGATTCTTGATATTCCGACAGGGTGTTTTGATGTAGATTTTTTGGTACAAATTTTCGTCATCCCTTGTCAAGTTTGGTTTGGAGACAAACCCGTTTCGGCTATGTGCCATCTTCAGTGTAATTTTTCGTTCTCGTATCAAATTTAAGAACATTTCCAAATAATTTATTTTCATGAGCTACCCTAATGACATGTTTTCGTATTTCTAGGTTAAACATAATTGTTGTATATATCAAACCTACAATATAATTAATGTTTACATTTAATTACAAGTGTGTTGTTTCACCATTGTTACACAAAATCTTTTATAACTTAAGGCTCAAAAGGTAATTGCATTTCACTGCATACCTTTAGGGTGCAAATAAAAATCTTATACGAAATCATATTAATGTAAATCAGTCTTCATGCGTTGAATAAGAAAGTGCATCGAGGAAAATTGAAGAATTGTTTTATAGGAACTACTATGAAATGAGGCCTTCTTCAACATGCGATTTTTCCACTGGCTTCAAAAGAGGAGTTGAGAATTTGAGTAACCAATTACAGAATAAAAGATCCGGTCTTAAATCAAAGAAACTTTTAAGCAAGTTCAGTGGCAGCAATTATTTAGTACATTCTTAGGAAGCAAAAAAATACAGTTAATTTTAGTTGCTTTAATCTTAGATTTTGTAATTTAAAACTTATAAAGAATAATAAACACTGATTGAAGACTTCTAAAGAGCTTTCAAGCTAATAGCCTTATTCGTATAAAAATAGGAATAAATATTCATTATACTTGCACATGGAGAGGTGGAACGATGTTTTAAAGTCTGCACAGCCTTATTTTAATTTATAAATATGTCGACAGATTTTTAAGCTTTTTATAGTTTAAATCTTAAAAAAAGATAAATGAAATATAAAGTGTGTAGTAAAATATTGTTTCGTACATTTTCAGTTAGTGGCTTAACTTTGTTATTTTTATTCAATAATTTTGATTTACGTAATTTAAAATTTGTACACTTTTCTTTATACAGGAAACAAAAATACAAAAACACTAAAAATTATTTGTAATTTTTATGCGGCTATTCTTCGGTTTTGAGGAAAAAAGATAAATTTTTTACCATTGGGTCTTGTTTTTAATTTGCTTCCGTCGCTATAAAATCATTACGTTAAAATAAAATTTGTTAATTAAAATAATCGAGGCTTTTTTTATTTTATAAATATAATTAATGACAACTTTCTGCTAAAACATAAAATCAAACGAAATCAAAAGTTGTCAGACACATAAATACGGAATGACGTAACAAAAAAAAAAAAAAAAAACAAGGAGTGATATTTACGCAGTTGAGTTCCTACATCATTAATTTCACTCTGATAATAGCATTTATCTATTGATTGGAGTCTACATATTTGTGAAGTATTAACAAAGATTAAATTAGGCGTTTATTGAAATCATGACGTGAGTGTATGAACAACGAAAAACGTAACAATAAAACCTTAGAAGATAATAAAATTAATCGTTACCATTTAATACCTTTGTTAAATTCAGAGAGTAATTACTTCTGAATATATTATTTTAAATAATAGCACCGGAGTCAGGCGCAGCTACAGCGTTAATAATAAATGCAAGTTACAGCGGCGTTTTTATATATTTTCTTCGCTTAATGCTAATCTTATGCCCAATTAATTTTTACATACCGATTCTTGTGCAGTATGGTTAGTATGAAGACAGAAAGTTAGTGCAAATATACCAGCTAGCTTGCATTTTTACAGACCTCTGTAATCATAAACGTTTAATCAATGTCTCATATATTTCATAATAAACTTGTAACTATTCTCTACGGCAATTTGTAAGAATTTCATACAGATACTTGAATAAAAGTTAAACCAAAAACAGCAAGTTAAATATGTTACATGCCATAATAAGCAAATAAAAATCTGAGTTATTTGTATTTGATTGGCGCCCTACAGCTGACAGACAATTTGCCAATTGCTAAATTGAAAATAATGAATGAGTAAATTATGCCAAAAACATAATGACAACCGAAATCAATTGATGAGAATAAATGGAAATGAAGTAAATTTCAAACGACATGAATCAATAAATAAGGATGTTATATTAAACCAGAATTTAGTACTTTATTTTTATGGCATACATTGAGGCAATAAACCAAAAAAATTCATTTTTAACATACTTTAAGGGATAACAAAAATACTTTATTGCTGTGAATTGAAGCTGTTCATTTTCTTTGATGTGCTTTATGCACGACAGCATAAGAAAATCTGCGGACCTATATAACGTTTATTAAATACAAAAAAATTAGCTGCATAAGAATTTTACATTGAAACAGCAGTGTTTGATAATTTATGTCAAAAGCATACAAAATCAATTTAAAGTGAACTCTTATGTCAGATGATTTACAAATTTTTTGGTGATTGAAATTGAACGAACTCTCTACATTAATGTGATTTGAACAAATCGGACGCTTTGCAAAATATTTCTTAAAAGCGTTCAAAGCAAAAGTAAACTTAAAGCTTAAGGAGCGTGCCGCCAAAAAGGGATTTATATAAATTTTTCGCTGTAAATTTAAGCCATTAGTTTATTCTGTTGTTTTGTTTGCTATAGGAATTAACAATATTGGCGAATTAACACAAAAGAAAAACCATAGTTTAAAGCTTATGAAGTACATCACTTCACCTGAATTTTTAGCATACTTCAGGGCGGTAAATAATTTTTAATAATAAACAAATAGCAAAAGTAAATTATAGCTACCTAAAACAGAGAATCTTTGTTTATTTATTACTCTCGAATGTAAAGAAAACACATTTAAAGAATCAAGAGCAATTTTAGCGAAATTTATAATGTAATATTCCCATGGTGCAGGTGATTTATACACCTACAAGAAAAATTTATGGTTTCGGTAAGTTCTATGTATTTGTTAGCCACACTCCATTTACTGTTACAAATAAATATAAATCAACATAATTTGGCACAAAAAAAAAACAAACAAACAAAATCGACTTCATTGTATTAGATGAATGCTTTTCTTGAATTCTTTGGGCAACCAAAAACTTGAACATGAAAACAATTTTTGATGGCATTAAACCATAAGCGAAAGATCCATCTTAAAAGTGAAAAAATATTTCCACATAAGCATTTTGATAAATTGAAAAGTGTTTTTAAATTTTGCAAAAAAAAAAATTGAAAATTCAGCTAAACACAGACAAATCAAAATTTTACGAAAACATTGAAAGTTTACCAAAAATCCGCAAATTTATCAAAAAATCTAAGTTTTAAGAAAAACCCGATAGTTCAGAGCTAAGAAATCAAAATTTTCCCTTAGAATTAAAAATTTATCTAGAAAAATAATATAAAAAAATTATCAGAAATCAAAAATTTACAGCAGAATCCAGAATTTGATAAAAATCTAAAAGTTCGCAAAATAAATTTAAATTTACCAAAACCCAAAAATTTTAAAAATCTAAATTCCGCGAAAAATTAAATACTCAACAAACAATGTAGTCACTAAATAATCAATAATTTATCGAAAGTACAAAAATATCCTGAAAAAAGCACAAATTCACCAAAAAGATAAAATAAATCTTGTCACTGTTTTTAAAAGGAGGCTCTTAAAGTGGGGTACTCAAAACAGAATCAGAAGATTCTATGGGATTAATGAGCAGAACAGTTTTGCAATTGAGAATCGACAATAACTATGTTAAAAGATGAACTGAAAAACACGTGGAAATTAAAGCATTCAATACGAAGGCCGTTTTCATCGAAAGTGACACAAGTCCATTTTATATTATATTATATGGAGTAATTTAAAAAATATTGGCATACATTTCATGATTTCGTACGGACCTAAATCAATTTCAAAGTCAACAAAATATGAAAATGAATAAAATTGATGAAATGTTAAATATGAAATTTCAATTGAATCAAACCAATTTTTTCCTGAACATTTTATTAAGTAAGCCGGAAAACAAAATGAAAAGGCTTTATTCCAATATTTCTTGATAGTAATATGTTTCTATATTGTTTAAACACGTATTTTTTCATCAGAAAACCTTTACCCAACTTTTAAGAAAAACCTAAACGTCTTATGCCCGAAACAGTTTAAAGCAAATGAGAAAGCTTACAACACTTTCATTATTATCATTATGCACATGCTTAATTTAATTTGCCACAGAATAGAGATTACCATCCCTGGTGGTTTGTATAAAACCGAATGCGTGCAAGCATTGTACAATAGCATTAAGGCTCACGGTAGTGCGCCTCTTAACTTTGCTTCCTTTAATAATAAATTAATGAAACTTGACACCCGTAAGATCAAGCTTGAAAATTTTATCATAAAAGCTTCCCGAGATATGAAGGTGGAAAAAAGTGACTATTTCGATACATATTCACTCATCAATATTATGGGGCCACTATATATAGAGAGCTGAAATTTCGTATACAAGTAGGTCAACTTGCTATCTGGGCAGTATTTTATTACCAAACTAACAACTTGCCGAGAAATGAGATGGTATTGTACATATCAAGAACTTGGTCTTCATTTTGATCTGAATACATTAATCGCCCAAAATTTTTGGATAAGAACTTGGCCTTATTTCCATATTTACGTTTTTGTATGGATTTAATTCAATTTAAAGAAATAATCGATAACAGCGATAGAGTCTGCAATTTAAGGGCTGAAAGTTGGCTAAAGAATAATATTTTTTTTACCTTCTAGCAGTTCTAGATAAAAAATAAGAAATTCGAGAAATTAGATTTTTATACGAATATTTGAATTTAATAAAGATCGTGCCCAGATTGATCCATCCTAAACTTTGGGAAGATTTTTTAAAACAAAAATTTTTCAAAATTTATTTGCGGTAAAACGTTTATATTTAATCACTTTTTGGGGAGAGGGGTGACACCAAGTAATTTATAATTCAGAATTTTAGAGCTAAAAGCTCTTTTGTTTAATTTTTAAATTTGAATCTATTTCGTTATGAAATAATTTCTATAGGAAGACCCAATAATTAACTGGCAGGCCGACGATGTCGAACGTCAACGATGACTTCCAATAGTAAAAAACGGGGTTTGCGGCCTTTTAGCGAACTATTTAATGAATTTATTTATTTAATTACATCCTAAATAAATTAACTCATAAAAAGGGCTATTAGTGGGACACACATCAGTTTTTTTTCTATTTGAAATCAAGCGAACGTTAACGTTCGATATCATGAGCCTGGCAGTAAATTATACGCAATTTATTAGTTTTAACTTTTCAGAAAATTTTAAACTTCGAACATTAAAATATATTGGAAATATGAGTGAGTTATAGAATTTTTTGTAGAGTACTACAAGTGGTAGAAAGTAAACTTAACAATATTGTATGAAACTGCTGAGAGAGAATACGAATGAAAATTTGTCAGTCTAATGGTTGGCTCCCTTCAATATTTAAATCATTTCATAAAATCCAGTTATTTCACCAGATCAGCAACCACATGTATAAGGAACCAACAAAATATATAATTCGCGCAAATGTAAAAAACAATTCACAAACTGGCGGAAAAGCTGTAACTGTTCTTTATGGTATAATTCAAATAGCACATGCATATATTTATTAAATAGCTTAAACAAATAACTCTATATTACTATGTTCACACATGTAACGTAAATACGCAATTATAAATTTTATTTTAAGGAGTTAAGCTTAATTTACCATACAGGAACCTAATTCTTTAATTAAGCAATTAGTAGTTAATTGCACCAGTCAAATTTTCTATGCAACTCTAGTGTAGTGTGTTTAGTTAGCAGAAAGAACTGTGTACAATGAAACAATCAAGTCACATTCAACAAGCCGACTGCATCACCAATACAACTATCTTTTATTCTTGACGGCAGTTGTCAAACTGTACATACAAAGAATTAAAACTAACAAACTGTTAATAAATTTCAAGAAATTGTTAGCAAAAATACGTTTTAAAAAATACATTTCTTTAAAAATTTCTTTTAAAGCCGAATTTCCATAAATTTTTCCAAACATAAGTTCCAACGAAACAAATGAAAGGATCGTCAGCTGTCAAATACTAAATTAAGTAAGCTAAATTGCATCGATGTGAACACCAATTTAAAATTGAATTGCCTCAATTAAGGTGCACGTCTGAACATGACATACGGTAAAACTCAAAATATATTAGAAAAGCAAAATGTTGTTAGATAAAAATGAAACGTACAGCTGCTGAACAATTTTTATTGCATGCAAAATCATACATAATTCTTTATAGTTAGGAATGACGTAATTTTTTTTGTTTGTTTTTACTCTACCGCATTTTATTGTATTTACCTAGTTTGAAGTTATCTGGTTTCATCGTCAATACTTATATTTATTACATATTTACTACTGTTTTTTTTTATTTTCATCATATTGTTTTTCCTTTTACTCATAATTTTTAAAGAATATAAATTATAAACAGCTAAACATGACCACAAATTTATCAAACCGGGAAGTAGTTGGAATTACAAATAGAGATAAATTCTTTTAGGTTTTCGTTTAAACAAAATTATTCTATGTACAACAATTATTTGATTATTAGAAATCAATTTTGTTGAATTTTACTTTAAACAAATATTTAAAATTTAAAAGACTTTTTAACTAAGAGAGTGGCATCATTTATTAAAAACACACTACTTACTCATGCGGAAAAAATCAAAGAAACTTAAATATATATTTTCTTGCATACATTTGGGCGACAAATATTCAATGCCAAAGGTTTTAGCAGAAAATCATTAACAGATACATTTTATATGTTTTAACTTTGTCATGACTTTTTGTTGGGTTCATTACGCTGCTTGGAACTTCTATAAATGTATGAGTCATATCTGGTGGATTTCATCAAAGAAAAACATCTTTTCCTTTGTAAATATTTGCTAAATCATTGTGATTGCAAATATATTTACTAGAACAATGTTGCAGAAAAATAAAAAAAAAACTGAAAAACAAATATATTCTACAATTCCTTTTGTTTACTTATATTAATACAAATGTGTGTGTGTGTGTGTGTGTGTGCGTGTGTGCAAGTATAGGGGAGAAAACCCCCTGTGACCTTCATTTGTCTGTCTTTTGGTTTATAAAATTACAATCATATGTGAGCGAATACATTTCACAGGTTGTTCTGCTTGATTAAATAATACGCGAGTGTATGTGTATTTTAGTTTTAAGTTTTAAGTTCCTTTATTATTTATATGTATTTGTTAAGATATTTATTTTTTCTACTTACAAATAAATAAAAATAAATTTCCACAACATTGAATTCAAGCAGTGATTTATTAAGATGCAAGACATGCTGTGTAAGATAAGAGACTATTTGCTAAGTGCTGCATTTTCTATTTCTTAGATTTTACTTTATTTAAATACTCACTCCTTTTCCTAATAGAGTGATGTGGGTGATAACTATTTGTAAAAATAAAAACATTTTTAAAAATGTGTTTTAAATTGAGTCAGAAATAATATATTTTTTTTAAATGAAAAGGACTGGTATTTTTTTTTTTAATTAATTTAGTAGAGTTTTTGTTTTAAAAAACTTTTAAGGACCTGCTTCTTATTTTCAATTTGTTTTTTTCCAAAACGGACAAAATCCACACAAGTATGCTACAGAAACCAATTTGAAATGACCTTGCTATATGCTGTAGTTTTAGGTATAATTTAATTGCTGCTACATGCATAGCTTAAGGAGTCTATAAATAAACGTCATTCGTTTTGGGTATGTACTTTGAGCCACGTTAGAATTTTACAGTAATTTAACATACATTTACTTATTTTTCTTTGAGGTAGAATTATGTTTAAACAAGCAGTTTTAGTGGTGTAGAAAATTATGTTACGGCCAGTTGTATTCACAAATTTAAGCTTTGTTTGAAGAACTTTTAAAAGCTGAGAAAAGAAATAATTTACTTTGGTTTACCTAAACATTAATTTATTTAATAGAGAACGTTAGCTAATGCTAGAAATAAATTGTTTGCTCAAACCTGTAGTTGTAATGGGTAATCCAAAATAAAACCAGCAAATATTGCCAAAGTTTTTTTGCACGGACACTTTCAAATTAATTATTAGACTATTAATATTTAAAGGAATTTGGTTTGTTTTGTAAATTTTTTAAAAACAAAAATTTTTGCCAAAGAGTTTATTTTTGGCACATATCTCTAAAACGACTGATCAGGTTAAAAAACAATGTTGGCATGGCTTAGAGATAATATTGTTGTCGAATTACATATTTTTTATTTAACTGAACCGTTCTCTAATTATGCTAATATATGCCGCGAAACTGCTTCCTCTTTGGCATAAGGGCATATCTCGAAAACTAGAACCAATTACAGATTCGAATTTAGCACCCTAAATAGCGTAAAAAATAACTTTCCGTTGCACCACTCAAAAAGTTGGCCTGAATATAATCAATTAAAATGTTTTATGTAAAAATTTTATTAAAGACCTCGAGCTTGATAATTAATTAATTAAAAATACATATATTGTATTTATTTTAATTGATAAAATGAATATTTTTTCTATTAATTCGATGTACTTCTGCTTAATCAACTTAATTTCAATTCATTGATTTTGTAATTTTTATTCATTCGTTTACTACAGTACATTATAATACCATGAGGACAGTGGATATAATTGTCGAAGGTTCTTTAAATATTCAGGAAAAGAGCTAAGAGAGATTCACAATCAATATAGCTGTCAAAATATGTTTAACAAAACGAATAATTTTTTAAAATAAAAGAATGTTTTGGTAATTCTTCTGCAAATTAACCCAATTGATTTGACAAGCCACCAAATTCCGGTCAATTTTTTGTGGTCCCATAACTAAAAGTTATTTTTAGGATATCTTGCGCGCTGAATTTAAATCTTCAATTAGTTTTCTTGTATCAGATCTGGTTTTCCAGATATAATGTTATGTCTCAAATGGTGGTAGTTGCACGGTATATGTTAGCGTGACTGGAGAACCGTTTATCCCATTTGGATAAATGAAAAATATAAAAATCTACAGTAATATGACCTTTAAGATATGCTGCTAATATCTGCCCAGTAGTTTCAAGATATCGTGAAAGTAGTGGCAAAATAAAACTTTTTTTTGTACAAAATTGATTTAATTTTATTTGTCGATTTTTGAATATTTTATTTAACCAAATAGGATGTCTAGTCTGTATAATATATATCCCCTAACAAATAAATTGCATTTTTATACCGAAATTAAGAAGGAAAACTACCAAAATAAAGATTTAAAACGAGTCTCTTTCAATTATTTCCTACTTGGTTTTAAACCAGCCTAAAATTATACCCTGAAAATGTTCATAAGTTTTAATTCAAAACGTAGAACATGCACAATTCAAATCCTTTGCAAATGCTGTTGTGTTCGTTCCATTTAATTTTTATTATTCCAAGTACAATTCTCGTATTATAAGTATGTCGTACTGTCATTTTCATAATTTAACAAGTGAGAATTGTTAATGGTAAATAAATTTATTCTTTAATACTCGCAGTCGTATTGTATTAAGTTTGTTAAGCATAATAACCGAAAACACCATCAATAATTAAATAACAATTTATAGGCGTTAGCAAGACCATTTGTGGCAACGATTTAGGCCAACTGTTAAAATAAAACGAATTATGATTAATGTAGGCAAAAAAGAAAATGTATTACTTTCAAAAGGAATTCGTATGATTCGTGGTTTCAGTAAAGCTTAATTAGAAGACATATTTGGGAGAAGAAATACAAATAAATCACGTGGATTGGAGAAATATTTTATAGAATTATATGGAAGTTATTTGAGGCTTTAAATGTTAAATAATTTAAATAAAATTTCTACTAGCTCTTCTTTTGAAATTACCTTAACTCAAATAGTAATCAAGTAGAAGAAAATACATTCTCGCTTTAAATACAAATTGAAGTTTATGGTTTTTGTTTTTAACTTAAAATATTATGAGCCTCTAATAATATATGCCAAACTCCTTTAAGTTGTTTAAAACAAAAGCATAGTTTAAAGGGCTGTTTAACAAGCAACAACTAAAGCATACTTTAAGCAGATAAAAAATAATTAAGCGTCTAAAGCATAATTTTAGCTACAATGATAACATATTCACTTGTTAATAAAGCTAAATTCTTTAAGCGCTACTACTTGTTGCTTGTTTCCTAAAATCCAAGCGAAAACTTCCTAGTGGTTCTTCAGAATAACAGAATAAAAGTTAAAACAAAACTTATTATTTACATTTAAAGGCTCTCCTTATGCATTCGTTCATAACTGCAACATAAGTAAATAAAGTTAAGACACGATTTGTATTGGCTGTTGTATAAAAGTTCATAATCATTATTCGCTATCACGCAATTCACCAGCGCGTATTTATGTTGCCATTAAGAAACTTTTGACATTTATTCTTGATGAACAAAGATTAAGATGCAGGAAATTAGGAAGCATTGTATGTTAGCAAAGTTATAATTGCGTGTAATTGAGTTAATTTCAAAGAAAGTCTTTCTGGATAACATGCATTCAACGAATTAAAAGTTGTCGAAACTGGTAAATGTGCCGTTTCATTACAAAAGAAGAGCACTTCAAAACAATATTGGTCATGTGGCAACAACATGGAACTGTCTATTCGAAATGGTATAATTCTACTCGTTTGCCAGAAGTGTTTAAAGAAATAAGTAAAACCTAAGTTAATGAGTTCTTAAGCACTGGAAACACGAAAAGAACTACCACTAATTTTCTTTTTATTCGGAATACCAAATATAAACTTAACTGCTGTCCACGCAGTTTCGATTCTCAGTCGCAGTCAATAAACAAGTTTCAGTTTTTTATACGCAAAAAGCTTCTTTTAATTGCTGGAAAAAGTGAATTATATTTTACACAAACATTTTCACAAAATTATTAACATTAATCAACTGAAAAAAATGATTTTTTATGTGTAATATCTTGACATAAATGTTAAATGCCAAAATGTACTGCATACTTTTTGGCTAGTCGAATGTTCATGAATGTTCCATAGGAAAATTTCTCAATTTTAATGTAAATATTTATTTATTTACCTCAAAATATTTAAAGACATAAATGGGGCAATGAAGTTATAATTGAGGTTTCATGGCAGATTTAAAATGATTGGTATTTAAGTTTTACTGTAAATATTATTCCTGCAGTTACAAAGAAATTAAGCTCCAAGTTCAAATATGTATTTGTGAAACTTAATTAAATATTTAATATTATGTCAAACAAATCCTTTTATTACTTTATAATATTTGTTTAAATCTAAACGATTGGGCGATTCAAAATATTTTTTATATTAAATAAAAAGATGTGTCAATTTTTTTTAAACATTTCACTTGTGTCAGAAAAATTTGTAGTAATTTGAATTATGTTCTAAATGAAATAAGTTCAAAGCCAAAACAAAATTAAAGCCAAAAAAACAAGCATTCGAGAGTTTTATGTTTCATTCAAGCATGGGAATATAGATAAAAAGGCAACTAAGGGCTAAATTTGCAACCTGCCCCAATTCTTTAATAGTCCTAAAGTCATTGTTTATAGTCATTGTTTAAAATATATCCTGCATGATAAATACATATACTTTCAAATCCTTATAGCCGTTAAAATGGAAGAAAATTTAAGGATTTATGATTTAGACTGAACTCTCAGATACTTGTTCAGGAATTTCAATATTAAAAACCTTAAAAACGGGTCCAAAAATGGCTGAGCTATGAGAAAACAACCACTAGTGTAGATAAGTTGCACATTGGACCGATTTAAACGGTGAAGTCTTTAGAATTTCACTGTTGAAAATGTATCTAATAACTATGAGTTGACTGTTATTTTTAGTTGTAAGCTAAAACAGCGACGCGACCTAATGCCTCGTTTCCATCTAAACAATTCTAGACTTTTCAAAAATCTCTTAATCATTGTGGGCTTTACCACACCTATTTTATTTATGTTATAGTTAAGTCTACAGCGCCGTGTTAAGAGTTCAGTGTAGAGTTACCTATCATCTATGGTAAAATTTCGAATAGTCTCTAATTTAATACTTTCAAGGTCAATGATTTTTTTCGACCGCCGACCGCCGTTTTGACTCTCGGGTCATCGAATTAATCTCGTTTGTCCTCTTCGCGTATTAAGTTATTTGTGAAGCTATTGTTTACCCCACAGAAGGGCTCTGGACATATGAAAGGAATGTCTGGTACCTGTTCAACCATGTAGTCTGTCATTTCATTTCCTACATGGCCCTCGTGTCCCGGTAACTAAATTCCTCACACCTAGAAGTTTAAAGCACTCCCAGAACAACCTTAATCGGGAAGAGTAGTTCGATAATGATTTTAAAGCTGTCTGGCTATCTGAGAAAATTCATAATTTGATACAGCGAGTTCGCCCACGTCGACATTCTCAAGCACAAAACCCTAAAGCGTGGACCTCCGTGGACCTCATTGCAATTGCTTTGCGGAAGTGTGGCCCTACAACTTCCACCACAGCACTGCCGTTTTCTATCTTGGACCAATCCGTGTACCGTAACTGTGAGCCCAGTTCTATTACGATATCAACCACTTTGTTGACTCGGGCAGGTATTACGTTGGATGCCTTTATTTCAAATAAAAAGCTAAATTTCCTATTTTCTTCCCGCCTTCGCTAACCTCATTTTAAACGAATTACAGTGTTTTGATATCATATTTTGATGAAACGTATATAAGATTCTTCACATCATTTTTTTTGGTTTCTCTTTTATATTATTTTCCATCAACAAAACTTAAGTACAAATCTAAACAATTTTCTCTGCATGTTTTATATTACTATTATATCCTCAACAAAACGATTACATTTAGAGAACAGATTGCTCAGAGTTAAAAAATTCAAGTACAAATTATTGTTAAAAAATTTTAGTAAAGCCGTCGCCGCCCGATAGTATTCAGGTTTAGTCAACCCTTAGCCGCCGCTGCATTTTTTTAACCGGCTACGTACTCTGACCACAAAACTTCTTCACATATGCTAATAAGAATATTCATAATTTTAGCAAAAAACAAAACGAAACAGAGAGATTTATAAGAACATAAGAGCGTTTCTTAAAAAGAAGTCTCCACCGTAAAGTTTACGAGGCTCTGCTTGAATTTTAAAAGAAAAGTGTTGCGGAAAATAAAAGCATGCGCAGATGTTAAAGATTGATCCACCCAAAAGTATAAAAAAAATTAATACAAAGTGAAAAATAATCGAAAATAAATTTACAAATGTGCTCGGAAACGTAAAGGTTAAGAATTTTTTATACGAAAATAATTCGAAAGAAAATGATTGCTACTATAGGCATTATTGCCAAAAGAAGATACTTTGTCTATACCGATATATGCCATCCTTCTGTTGCAATTCATTCCGCATTATATCCTATATATTGAACCGACAAAATTCAATTGGCAACAAATGGCGGGTATGTTTTCTCAGTGTACATTAACACTTAAGAGAATAAAGAAATTGCTGTTTTTATTTGCTGGTAGTTAACACTTCATTGCTTCGGGCATGTAAATGATGATGGTGTATTTTTTTTTTATATTTCTCCCGAAGCTGTTATTAGAAGAACAAACAAAATCTTAGGATAATAATTATAATAATTTTATTATAAGACTAAAGAATTTTAATGGGAAAGGTAATTTCGTTTAAAAACACGTTGCCTTTTTATACCCACAAGGTTTTATAAGAAAGATAATAAATATTTTTAATATGATTTTGGTATTCCACTTATTGCCGAAGCATTAGGGTAGAATCATAAGTTCCATATTAATGATTCTATGTAGGCCAGTTTTATGTGAATCTTAAAAAAAAAATGATGTTTGTTACTTATAAATAAATGGTCATACAAGAGTGGGTAATAGACGCAACCGCACATATATATGTGTTCCTTTAACTCACACTGGAACATAGGGCACCAACCGTAGATATGATAAAAAAATTAAGTACTCATCACAATTTCAAATTCACCTAAAAATCAAAAATTCCCATATAACTAAAGCAATTGAAATTCATTTACTCCATGAGACATATCCTATTGGTTTACTCTCTTGTTTCGGTGATCAATATGGAGCTCATAAATCATGTTATCGCCGGCGAACCTTTATACCGCCCACATCGCGAACTCACGGCATTATGTATGGCTGTCTGGCTTGAATTATTGTGTCAACATAATCTTATACCGCAAAATAAGCCAGGTACACTCTCTAGCGGCGACCAATTAAATTGATCGGCGCTGAATCGACAATCCTGGGTCATTTTCGATACTGGCCTCTACGGCGCCTATGTTTTCTTCACTTCGCATCAATTTGTGTCTGATTGGTCTGACATGCGACGACTTACCTGTCTACTGACTTCACATCGCAGTTCACCTTACGTTTTTACAACTAAACCATATGTTCGTCAGGTTTGAAATCATGCATGATGAAATGGCGGACTTAATTAAATATTTTGACAGCTGGATGCCACTGATAACTGTGATATATTTTAAAATAAAACAATTGGAATAACTATCATTACTATCTGACCAACCTTTACTAAGTTATTATTGCAAATCTATTGAAAAACGTTCTGACGTAGTTCTTCACTTCGAGCCAGTAGCAGAGCAAGGAGCC
This sequence comes from Phania funesta, assembly GCA_963932375.1. Classification (NCBI taxonomy): domain Eukaryota; kingdom Metazoa; phylum Arthropoda; class Insecta; order Diptera; family Tachinidae; genus Phania; species Phania funesta. The sequence continues at coordinate 89,224,637 of OZ010654.1, read as the reverse complement.
GAAACGATACTTTTGGCGGCGATAGCTGAGTAATTTAGAGTATGTAGCGGCGGCACTGGAGTGAACAATATTAGGAACGGAAAATAGTAATTATCTTTGAATTTTCAAACAAAAAAATCCGGCACAAAGAACTATCGAAGAACCATATCAAGTACACCATTTTCATCGTATTACCCTAGATTTCTAGAAAATCATATGATTTTTATTTTTGTGACAGAAATCATTTTTATTTACTGCTTTTTATTTTTTTTTTCAGAAGTTATTATTTATTAATTTCTTTGGAGAATTAATTACCATTTTCTAATTTATATTTTTTTTAGCAGAAATAAATTACTTCAATTAAATTAATAATTATTTTTTTATTACGGACAAGACAATAAAAATTATTTCTACAAAGAAATTTAAAACCAAGAAAAATTATTATTTCTAACAAGTAAAGAAAGTTCAAGAAATAATATAACAATTACTTCTTAATTTTTGTGCAAATGGAAGCTTAAAAAAATATCTGCGGCACCCCGCTGTCGGCGCGAACCAGTCAATAGCTGGCTTCTGTAAAAATGCAACTCTGATAAAAGGAAGTCTCAGCGTTTAGAAAATTTTCAAAACAATGATGACAGCAATACGCCTGTCAAATTTCTATCCGTAATTTTATCAGATTCATAACATAGTGTTTTCGCACTTTCTCATTTTATTTGAATTTTTGACAAAACATTCTACTCAATCTAAGAGTTTAAAACACCCTTAAGATCGTGACAAATTTAAAATAAACTTTCAATACCATCTATTCTTTTTGTAACTCTTTACGTTTTGTTTTACTTTATTTTATTATTATTGTTTTTAACTTATCTTCAAGAATTTCTGTGTCTTTATAGTTTACTATTTTTCACACATATTATTCTCAAAATAATCTGTACAAGTATGTTTTCACAAATGTATTTAATGTGTAAGAAGTGAGATCAAAAAAGTTCAATACTCATCTGAATAAACAAAGGGTCTGGTATTTTCTATTAAAAGAATTTGCACGAAAGTTGCTTACATAACTTTTTTTTCAAATTTAATCCTTACTGAACAACTTAATGGTATATTTTGCATCCAATTTTACTTCATTAATTGTGCAAAATGCTCGTTATGGCGAATATGATAATAGCTTCGCATAGGTCTTTATAGAAAAATTCGCCGCCAATTTACTTTTTCTCTTTTATGTGAATTTTCATATAATTCCTATCTTGTTAAATGTCATCGGACAATTCTCCAGCAAGAGTATCATCATTTTCTACTGCTTTCCTTATTCTGATATATCCGTCTCTCTTGACCGATGTAGCCGAGATTAGATCGAGAATGTACCAGGAATCTCTTGCGATTTAAGAATGAAAAACATTGCGAAATCTAGACATAGCAAATTTGTCAATTATACGAGGGGAATGAGATTGCTTTCGAGAGACTCCAGTAAAAGCTTTCATACTGCGGGAAAAGAGGAGAATGTATTACATCTCCTATGCTTCTGGCCTACTTGGGAAGATCAACGCCTAATCTATCCGATACAACAACCCTTATTGACGACAGGATTGTGTGATATATATTCCTTCATCTGGACTAGTTACTGGTTCCACACCGGCGAAGCAAATACAGCCATGTTTTTTGTCTTGCATATCTACTTTCTACGAGCACTAATCTTCATTATTCCCTCAATATTCTTTTTTTGCTCTTAATTAATCACTATTTCCTTCGCTATTCTTCATATTTCTTCCATCCTTTCAGCTCAAACGTAGGCCGCCGTCAGAAATTTGACACAGGCTAAAGAACTTTTCTTTTATAACTGTTGCGCAATTGTTGCTTTTGAAAAATCATGTAATAATGTGATGACACTGGTTAAATAATTTCAAAGCAGTTTGATGGCAGAACATTTATTTTTAGGGCAATCCTCTGTGGGACCAAGAGGGATGTTGCTAAAAAATATTAGCTCGAATTTTTGTCCATCACAGATTTCGAAAAATGTGCCATAATAAAAATTAGCCAGGTTACTGGCGACAAGAAAAAATTTAAGAATAAATGTCTGCTAAGATTATTTTCATCTCACTCCTCAAAATATTTCTTGTGTGTGATTAAAAGTTTTGCATAAGTTAAAAGCTTTTGGGAGAACAGCAATCAAAGCATAAATTAAAAATGAAATATTCTTATAGTTTAAATTGGAAATTTCACAATTAAAAGGAATTTAGTTTGTTTGATCTAATGCATTTCAAAAATGTAAATATGAATTAAACAGAAGAAACAAATTAAAGAAATTGCAAAAAACACACACATACACGCAAACACACACAGTGGCATAAATGAAGCATTAAGTTTGTTACTTGTATTGAAATTTATGCTTCACCAAAAGAAATGTTTATTTGATTTACATTTTTTTACTTTTATTCTCCAGTTGATAGTTAAGAAGAATAGAAATGAGAAACAAGAAAAACAGAAATTACAGCCGGAAATGAAAATATTTACTTACGAAGAAAAAGTTTTTTTGCTCCTTAATTTTTTTTTTGTTCTGTCCTGACATTAAAGTTACCATCAAATATGCTAAGTTTGCTATTCTTTTCTTTTATTTCAAAAAAAACTTTAATCTTAAAGATTGTACATGAGTAAATTTTTACGTATTTAATTTTCACCCACTCCTTGAACAGAGTTTTATTTTGTATTCAAGACACAGCTTCAATTTATGTTGAAATTATTAATCATATTTTTTCTATCTTTAATTTTTTTGTGGCTTATTGAACGACGAAAATTATTTTGGTAGCTCACACCTCTAGTGATAATCAAATCATTAATAAAGTTTAAAGTTTAACTTTAAAGGCGTAATATATACAGACACGGATCCTGAGTGAGCTTTTAGTGGGAGACATTTTAAAAGAAATGAAAAGTGTTAACATTTGCTGTTTGTTTATTTTGTCTCCCTGGATCAGGGCCTGAAGAAATCAATATTGTTCGGGTCGGTTTTTACAGTCTTTGGTGGCCACCGTTGAGCAGTGCGCCGAAATGAAAAAAACTTTATCTTAACCGATGTGGCGTCTTTTTTTTTTTGATGAGTTGGTATGTTGCATATATGGGACAACACCAATTTTAGGCCAGCGGCATCATTAGTCTCTACTTTTTGAAAGCAACAATGGCACAGAACATCCTTGTCAACGGCAAGACCCTACATATCATTGATTACCCAATTGTTTTGGTTCGAATCGAACGATGTGTACCTGTACGACATGGGTTATCAACAAGAGAGGTAACGTGAATTGCCCACCAAGCTGATTCAGTTTGAATCTAAAATTTCTTTAAATCATGGCTGAATACCAGTAAGATATTCACAATGTCAACGTAACCCAGACCCTTGCTAAAATTTAGGCTGATCGGTACTTCAGAGTGATTGGAAATTTAACCTTTAGAATCCCTGCAACCGTGCTAAGCTGCGACTGACATTTAAACAATATGATAATCCGTATACAAGGTTGCATTTTTTGTTTCGCGATGAGAGAACAAAAACAAATATTAATCATGGAAAATCACCAATTTTCGAAGCACTTTCGCTACTCTGGTTGAGGTATCTCCAAAACATACATTCTGAATGCAGCAACCGCTTCTTCAGGTGTCGAAAAACGTCGACCTCTAAGTTTGTTTTTTACGTACGGGAATAAAAATAAGTCATTCGGTGTCAAGTCAGGACTATACGGCAGATGACTCATCAAATCGATGTTTTGGGTGCTTAAAAATGCAGTTGTTTGAGCCAATGTGTGAGAGCTCGCATTGTCGTGGTAAAGAGTGATCCGTCTTCGGCAGTGGGTTTTCCTGATTTATTGGAAGACAACTGGCAAACAAATGGTTGCGTACCACTCAGCATTGACTGTTCTGCGTTGTTCTAGTGGTACGGTTGCGACATGTCCAGTTTTTCCGAAAAAATAGGCGACCATTTGCTTAGAAGTGCTTCGTGCGCGAACAACTTTTGTTGGATTTGGCTCATCTTGAAACACTCATACAGTCGACTGCTGTTTATTTTCGGGCTCATGCGCGTAAATCCACGATGCATTACCTGTCCCGATTTCATAGACGTGTTTCGAAGCACCGCGATCGTATTTTTTGAGCATTTCTTTGACCAATCGACACGAGCCGGTTTTAGAGCGATTGACAAATTGTATGGGCTCCAATTTTTTGGTCAAATGTTTATGCAATATTGAATGCTGGTCCCACTAATGCCCAAGATTGTCTCAATCACATGATAGGTCACATCAGTGGTTTTCGGAACAACAACTGATTTTGGACGACCTTCACGAAATTCGTCTTGGAGTGAACCACCACCACGATTGAATTCATCATACCATCGTTATACACTAGTCCTTGATGGAGCTTCGTCTCCAAAAATAGAATTAAATTCATCCATGCACTGTTGCTGAGTTAATCCACTTGGAAAGTTGTAAAAAATCGCACGAAAATGTTTACGATTTAATTTCATTTTTGAGCCGAGATAAATCTTTTAAGTTACTGTAAACAACACAAATAGCGCTCGTATGTCAATGTTCTGAGTACGTATAACCTCGAAAATGTCCAACTTTACGATAGAGCTGCCAGTTGCCAGATTGCAACACTAGGGTTGCCAAATCCCGAAACATAAAAGGCAATCCTTGTATTACGGCCTTCATGGGTCTTATTACGAAAAAAAAAAAATTGAAACTTCAAATGCTGTTCATAACCGTTCCCATATCGGTGACATTTTTAACATGTCTTAAATGGTTTCGTTAATCTTGCCGATTTCTTTTAATGTTGAAATTATTTTTTACATTTCACAAAATAAACTAAACCCCTCAAGGTATTCCTCCTTTTGCTTTAAACATTTTTTATTTGGCACTTTATTTTGTATCTCCGGCTGTCTACACTTGTTTCCGTTTTTTTACTTTCAAAGTTTCCTTTACTCTCCCTTTTAAATTCTGTCCTTTTAAAATAAAAGCACAGAAAAAAAACTAAATTGAGCCGTAGGCAGTTATTTTATTGTGAAATGTAGATGTAGATTAAAGCACATAAAGGACTGACACACATACAAACGAATGAAACGCACAAGGCATAGAGACCTACCTACACAAACGTTACACAAACTGATAGATACAAAATACAATAACAAAAAAAAAATCAACAAAGAAACAAACAGCTTGTTTAAATGTTACAGGAGAAAACAATTTACTAAGTTAGACATTTAAAGTAACTAAAGAGAAAAAGCCAGAGGATCCTTTTGTTTGTGTTGGAGAAAAAATTGTTTCCTTCATTTCGAGAAAATAAATATCTTTTTTTTTTAATAAAAACAAATTTAAGGAACAGTCTGTGGAAATTTATGACCAAACGAAATCTCCGGTACTTTTTACATTTTTTCTTAAATATCATAAAAAAAAACGCCGCGTTTGAAATCCCTTCGAACGTTGTTGATTGCGATTATTCAGTTAGTTCTCATAGAAGTCTAGAGACAAATAGCCTTCTTAAAAACGAATCTGGAGCCAAAACGCGGATAAGCTATATAAAGATATACCTTACACAAAGGCGCTGAAAGCAAAAATATTCAGAACTCCTTTAGCTAAAGCTAACATTGGATAGTCAAAGTTGTGAAAGTCTCAGGTAGCAAAGCGTTTGCCTTAACTTGCAGGTGCAAAAGTTGACCAATGCATTATAAGCCCTTTAACACATGACTGCCTAAATTCAGCCCGATTGTCTTCTAAAAGTACCCAAACACTTAAAAAGCTCTTCCCGCCATTTATACCTAACACTCTCCAAAGGAAGCGGGCGTGTCATTCCCATGTCTTAGAGGCTCCCAAGCAAGCCATCATGTTCTAGTTGCGAGTTTTAGCATATGAAGTCTGCATATCCCAGTGATAGAAATACCAACATCTCTTGCTACGAAGCTTATATTGTAGGCAACAGTTCAAATACGACAGCAAATACTGCTGTGTTTTACGCTGCAATAATTTTTTTTAAGTTTGCTAAAAGCAAATTAAAAAATATAAAAATTTATTTCTCAACAGCAACAGCAATGGTAAAATATTTACGTTATTACTTTTGCTGTTTTAGTGCTGTTGAGAAAGGAAACAGCACAGCAATAGTACGATCATAGCATTTGCATAAATAAATTGAGTAGAATGAAGTGATGTTTGGTGACAGCATATGTTTGAGTCTTGCTATTGCTGGACTGTACTTAATTCAAACGGCCCATTAACAACAAAATCATTGCTAAAAAAATTATAAAGAATTTTTAGCTTTGTACAGTATTTTCTCTGTGCTATTGCTATTTCGCAGCTAGCATTTAAAGCATTGCTAAAATGGTTACTAAATTTAAGTGGATTTGTGTATTAGCATACTTTTTTTAATTTGCTATACATGCATATTTTGCTTCAAATGCATAAATATGTATCAGATTTTGTAAAGAATTTAAGAAAACTTAATTTCTCATTTACTCTTTTCATTCAGTTGTCAGTCTGTTCAAATAAGGAAATGTTACATATACGATTTTTTTAAACTTTTTTAAACAAGTGATCCTTATTGCAAACTGCCATAAAAGCATTTTGCAAGCATTGTCTCTAAAAGAAATTAATTTTGCTCTGGTTAAGTTTTTCTTGAAAATTATACTTTCTTTAGGTGTGGGGCACAGATATGAATCTGAATAACTTGAGGTACAATTACAAGTATCGAAAACACAAAATAAAGTTAAAGAAAAATCTTTTAAAAAATAAAAGAATAAGCGGAGATAAATTTAACTGCTAATATTTTTATGAACCAGGAATTTGGTACAATTAATTGAGTTGTTTCGAATGTGGGCCAGAACGTATCTCCCTACTCCGGGTTCGCTTTTTTTGTGATATTTGCAAAGTAAACGCATAGAGAACGTTGCAACTATTCAATACCGCAGAATGATTGGTCAGTAATTTTGGCATAACAACAACTTGTCAACTACTAAGACGTTTAGGCGCTTGCCTCGAAGAAGCTGATAATAAAGACGCAGTGGCTACAGATAACGCCAGGGTCAGTGTCGACCAGACGAAGTTCCACGCCACCATGACTACACAAGGACGATTTTCAAGCCAACAAAATTTGAGCTAGTGCTGCACTGAGCAGAGCTATAGCAATCAGAATGTCTCATTGATGACTCGCAAGATCATAAACTTTTTGGTGGATGCTGGGCCCCAGTGGAATAATATTGTTTACAAAGTCTTAAGTTTATAGAAAAGAGGGGAATTGAGAATGCAGGGTAATACAGACTTTCAGGAACGAATGAAACTGTCAAGCCGTGAAAACTTCAAGCAAAAATTTCTGTTTGCAACTCTTAATGACCTGAGATAAAGTAACGATTTTAAAAATAATATGACTATCTAAGCTTGTCCAAATCTCGGTAAACAGGAGTCTTATATTTAAAAATTCTCAACGGTTTGGTGGGGAAAAATTAATATGCTAATTTAAGGAGAAGTGTAGAAAAAAAATACCCTTTAACCGCGCAGAATAGGTGCAAAAGTTGAAGTCCTCTTGCTACATCTTTAAAACGCTTCTAAAACAATAAGTTTCTTTAGAAGCTTGGATTGTTTTCTGATGCGATATCCTTGCGAAACAGTTGAATGAATATATATGACAGAATATTATATTCATTTCATTAACTTTAAAGAAGAAATACCCCATTATTTATTTACATTTTTTGAAACTAATTAGTGGGAAGCCTGTAGTGCCTTTAAACCAAAGTATTTTTAATATTTGAAGGATCGCCGCGAATAACGTTACAACTGACAAAATAATAATTTTTCAGGAGAGCAAAAAAAAAACATATTTAAACGGTTTAATTATCTCTTTCTTTAATTTATTAAAATTTTCCAAGCTTGAAGGTCTTTTTTAAAAATTATATTTTAATTTTTTGATATTTCGCTACTCCATTGTGTAGCATCATCAGGAAATAAAAATAACGTACCAATTATATATTAATGAAAAAATTATTGTCACAAAAATTAAAAAATTTTCCAAATTTAATTAAAAAAAAGGTCAAGAACAGCTATAATTTTAATATCTCTTTCTTTATTTTGTTGTATAGTTTATCAAAAATAATAAAAATAAAATAAATTCCGTTCGTAGCATTTTGTTTATAACTTACAACGTTCCTCCACTGACTGACTCATTGTAAATGCGTTTTGACGGTGATAAAATGCATAATTTTGATGTTTTGATGTTTGAACGAATGTAAGAGAGTAATTTTAACGGTAATCTGCAAAAAACAGCTTTTGCAAAATTTGGCTTTTACAACATTATTCGCGGCTTTGCTTCATTTAAAGAAAAAAAATATATATTTAAATCAGTAGCAAATATAAATCTTTAAATTAAAATATTTTCTGTTATTCTTCACAAATGCCCATTTTTTGGCATTTTTAATATTTGTTTAATTTTAAAATCCTTTTGATTCATAGCCCAACTTAATTCTCCTTATGCCCCAGCAGGATAAAAGGAAACAGGTTTGTTAGGGTGTTTATTGTAGCAAATCACAAGATTAAATTTGCCTGGGATAATAAAGAGCAGACAAATTAGTTGAAGAGAACACATGTGTTACTACCAAAAGTCACGCCTAAACCTAAAATATAATTCAAACTTTTTGTACGGTTTTCTAAAGTTTAAGAATTTTTTCGATTCTCTTACTTACATTTATCCTTAGTATTCAGAAGCCGAATTAAGAAATGTACAGAATAAAAGGAAACGGAAAAATATGAATCACATGCTAAGGAAAAAAATAATTAAAAAGTAGTTTTGTAAACAGCAAATTAAATGCAGATTTGTGACAGATTTAAAAAAGGTCCTTTTATAACAACAAAGGCTAAAGAGATTAATGACATTCTATATGATTTATTTATCAATCCAAACGTATCTTATCTGTAAAACACCTTTTTAAAGCGTATTTTTTTTAAAGACAATTTAAAAATTGATTCTTGATTTGAAATATGACACTGAAGATGACACATAGCCGAAACCGGTTTGTCTCCAAACCAAACTTGACAAGGGATGACGTAAATTCGTTCCAAAAATCTACACAATTTTAAAAGTTCGTTTTCAAAACTTTAAAAGCTTGAAAATTATTTCAACAAACGCAACTTTAAAAGACGTAGATTGTTATCGGATTACAATGGATGTTATTGAAAACTTACTTTAAAAAAGTACCTTTTAAGAAAAATTTCGTTTTAAGAAAAAGTACCTTATTTTTTGGAAGGGTAACATTTTAAAAAAATACACACTTTAAACAAAAAATTTATTAAAAAAGTACCAACTTTAAATGGTACCTTTTCAAGATGTACATTTTGCAAAAGTACCTTTAAAAAGTATATTCTAAGAAAACATAGCTTTTTACTAAATGTCTTTTTTAAAAAAAGATTTCCGTTTCGAAAAATTGCCTTTTAAAAAGTGCCTTTTTAGAATACGACTTTATTAAAAAAAGTACCATTTAAAAAGCATTTTTTATTCAAACAGTAAATTTTATAAAAACTCGGTGTTAAAAATGTCTGTGAAGTGGTTTGCTTTAAAAAAAATTTAATGACTTGCCATTATATCCCTAAATTGCGGTAATCATTTGTGCTCGATTGCACCATTTGAGAAGAAAAACTTACCTGTGACAGGGATGGAAAACTCAACTCTATTGCAAATATTGTTATTTATCAAAATAGCAGCCAGCATACAAAGTACATAACATAATAATTGGGTATTAAATTTGTCTCGATACCTGCAATGAGTTGTACCACTCAAATCTAATCACCAATAATTAAGCCCAACAAATTGTAAAACATCATCTTAAACTCGGCGAAGTAAATTAATTTAATTCTGTACGTCAGTACCAAGCTCGATTCTTTCCAATTGCAGGCATATTTTTATAGTACTTCTCATATTTATAACACTTCTCAAGCATATACAAACTCAATATGTAGGTGTATCTAATTTTTTTTTTTTTACTTTAATTTTATTTTATTGAATCATTTCAAAAGTATTCAAATCCTAAAGTGATATTTACTAATTTTGACCAATGTTATAAATAATTTATTGTATTGAAATCTTAATTTACTATCTACGGTTTGGTAATTAGAGCCGTCTCAAGAGGCTTAATGTGACTGTTTTTTAGTCTCTGGTGCCCATGATATTACTATAAATCGCGTACTAGAATGTTGTGAAGGACTACTTTGCACGAGTATGTTTTTGGATAGTAGGAACTTCTAGATCTCTATGGATATTTTCATTTCAAAATTGTTTTCTTTCCGACTTGTGGATGTTTGGATGCGCAGACAGAATGCCATATGATCATATTGGCTTTATTACGGATTTATATAAAAGTACTTTGTATTCAAAATCCATTTTAAGTTAGCACCTATTAACCAGTGTAGTTGATTAGTTATAAGGCCATTATATTTGCCTAAATATGAGTGGACTAATATAAGCGTCGTCGATCTAAGTGAATACCCAAGTACTTGCAATAAAATTTTTTGACGGATTTCACTCGTGAATGTGAGAGTGAAGACTTATAAAAGCAGTGTCGTCTGCAAGCTTTGACGTATATGCATTTCGGCTCGCTGGTATATCCGCTGTGTGTACGATATATAATAGCGGCATAGAATACTACCTGATCTTTGACTTTAAACGTTCTATTTGTCAAAAGCTCTTATGGAGCTTGTGGCAATTTTCACAGAGAATTTGAATTATTTTAGTTACTAGTCTATCATGGCAAACTTTATTAAACGCCTCGTAAATCTCAGTAAATAAAGCTAAACAGTGTTACTAATTTTCAAATGCAGATCTAATAACGCTAACAATTCTATGTTATTGCTCCATAGCACTATGCCTGGCTCGAAAACAAAACGGATCAAATATGTCACAGTAAATAAGGTTTTAAGCACAAAACGAATAATTTTCAAACAAGATTGATAAAATTGACAGTAGGCGGAATTAGGTACGTTTCTTATCATTGGTCCTGTAGTATTATCACGTTCACGGGATTTTCTCATATCAAGATTTTTTATTTTCGCTTTTAGTAAACATAACCGAAATTTCACAGGATCATTACTGGTAGTTGGATTGGTGCAACTATGTGTGTCATGTGGTGTGAAAACCTTTTCAAGTGATTAATGAAAGCATGTATCCCTTCAAAAGTGTCAAGTAGTTATATAATTAAAAATAATTTTGATTTAAAATGCCGAGACCGGTAGGTACATTCTTATTGGCCTTAGCCTTTAGAAAATATAAAAACTATTACGGCCGTAATAGCGGTCCCGTTAATAATTACAACATCTTTCTGTGTTCATTGGAGTATATACATATATAGAAAACATATTCATACTCGTATAATTTCATTCTTTTGTTTTGATACCACAATTTTGTAAGTTCAGTTTTCCATGCCTGTCAAATAACTGGCCTAATAAATTTTCCCAGTATTTTCATCCAAGCAAGAGAATGTTTGTGCATAAATTCACCACGGCATAAACAATTTTGTAAATTTCAGCGCCAAGGAGTAGGCAACACACAACTCACAACTTCAGTTGTATTTGAATATTAAACGCGAAACAATTTGAAAACGGACGAAAATAGCTCAAGTGAAACGATACAAATTTTATTTATATGAAGTGTAAATATACATTCATCATACATTTTAAAGAATTTAAATCATTTTGAAATAAATTATGAGTGGTAAAGTGGAGAATTAATAAAATGAGAATGAGAAACATTTTAAACAAATTTGTTATAAAGGTATTGAAATTACAATATTAAAGAACCCATTTCACGAATCTTAGTTAGTTTTGATTACTTACTTGATTTAGTATGATTAAATGTAATATAGTTATCAAGTTTCTATTACAAACCTTAACGACAAATCTAGCCACAATATTTTCATATACATATTTCTAAAATAACCTTTGAACCATTTCTATTGCATTGACTTCTGTCATTTGTTGTGAAAAAAAATATACAAATGTTATTCTTGACTGGTTCAAAAAAATTTAATCGACATAAGTATTTGTGATAGAAATGAAAGGAGTTTAAAACGAATCTTGTGCGTAATGAATTTCCGTCGGTTTTGAAAACGATTTTGGAATCATTTTAAAATTATTATACTTAAAAATTCTCGTTAAGAGATTAAATTTATATTATATCACGGAATTAAGGTAAACAAATTGTGAGAAACTAATAAAATTAATAAAAAAAACTGATCTTCATTTTCAAAATCATTTTTCATCACATGACTGAACAAGTTATTTTTTAATTTTTTTGAGCAAATCTTAAGCTTTACATTAAGTTTCCACTTCTTTTAAGATTTAATTTTATTATTACTTTTTGTTTATATTTTATAAAGCTCTTAACATAATCCACTGGCTGTTATGCTTGTCGCAACATGCTTTGCTCTTTATTTCCAGCTAATGAAAGTATTAATTTAATTGTTTTTCTTCTACCAAGCAATCTAAAAGGTCTAAGAACAGGGAAGAAGTGCATTTAAATTAATTGTTAAATGCTTTTAAGTCAAAGGTTTCTAGCAGCTTAGCTGCTAAGCATCTGTTGCATACTTTAGGGATGTTGATATTAATGTAATAAAAGCCCAATGAAAAAGCATTTAAAGTCTGCTAAAAAGGCAAAAAAAAAAATTAATTGCTGTTTAAGTTATAAAAAATTAATAAGTTAAATGAATTCAAAAATTTGCTGTGACTTTAGTGGTAAAATTAAATAGTTGTATATATATAGAAAATCAGAGGAAACGGTTTATTGTCGATAAGACTTCTCGTTTTAATACATATATGTATACATATATATATAAATATATATAAATATTATGTTCGAAATTTAATTTGCAGAAGGCATTATACACAATGAGTGTATGGAGAACGACATCAGCATTTTTGTCAGCATGGTTCTCTTATGAGTGGCAGGGCAGGAGCAGGTGTATTCTCAGTTGAGCTGAACTTGTCCTGTAGTCTGTGTCTGGGGAGATACGTGTCAGTTTACCAGGCAGAACTGCTTGGGTTGCTGCATGCGTTGGATCACTTGCTTGAAAGCCGAGTGCATGGGAAAAGGGTTCTCATTGCACTTGACAATCAGTCAATTATAAAACGCATGAGGCCATTGAACGTATATTCCAAACTGGTGCTGGAATGTGTTCTGAAACTAAACAGATGTGCCTCGTTGAATGAGGTAACGTTGATGTGGGTTAAGGGACACATAGGCACAGCTGGGAATGAAGCAGCAGACGAACTAGCAAAAAGGGGATCTGATGTGGATTTCTGTGGACCAGAACCCAGGGTTGCCCTGGGGAATGGCCTAGTGCGAGCTAAAGTTATTCAGTGGGTAAACTCATTACACCTGAATAGGTGGAGGGAGAATACCACATGTAGACAGGCTAGAATGGTGCTCAAAGAGCCCCTCGGAAGGAAGGCCAGCAAGGTGCTCGGGTATAATAGGGCTACTTTAAGCTGGATAACTGCGTTAGTGACAGGACTGGGAAACTTCAAGTACCATCTGGCTTAGATGAAAGTCGTAGAAGATGATACTTGCAGACTATGCCTGGAAGAGGCTGAGACGGTAGCGCACATTGTGTGTGAATGTCCAGCACTGGCTAGAATAAGGCTTAAGACCACGGGCAGACACTTGTTAGATGTGAATGCCATGGGGGAACTAAGCCTTAGACAAATGCTAGCAATTACAAAAGACTCCGTGCTGAGGAAGAGTGTCGACAGTTACCAATCGACAGTCTGAAATCACTTTAGTCAAGAGTAAAAGCTAGGGCTAGCACGAGACTCAATTGAAAGTAAGGTGGTTGTGATTACGGATCGGTTCCCTGAAATCAATTTGAGGAGCGAAATGGGGGTCGCAAAGGGACCCAGAAAGTAAGTGGTCTGCTTCGATATTCCCCCATAATAATAATAATAATAAGGTTAAACAGAGGGTATAAAAGTGATATGCAGAGATATTTGGGCATATGGACTTTATTGCGAAAGTCTTATTCCGATTTACATTTAATACAAATCGGTTAGAAGCTAAAAATTCTCATCATTTTTAGATGCAATAAAAATTAACAGAAACTAGAGTCAGCATATAAATTTAAATAATTAGTGTCAGGCGCAGACACAGAAGGGGGTGGAAGGATAACATATTTTCACTGCTCCTGCATCTGCGCCCGTAATACTTAACCCATGATAATTGAGGAATTGAATTTCGAGAATTTTCATTCGTTTACTTTACTTTCTTTCCGCTCGTGTTTAGTTAATTCTAAGCTTTTTACAGTTTAATATTATTACAGTATTCCTAGTTAATTTCGGTATTATTCATATAAAAATACGTTCCTTTAATTGTTATTTTTAAGCAGCCCAAATATCTTTTATACAAAAACTTTATGAGATAAAGTAGCTTTAAAATAATGGATTTAGCTTACAATTTATATTCACTACTTAACAAAGTTTCTAAAAAATATATATAACCTGAAGAAAATTTAAATTAAAGTAAATATTGCCTTAAACTACAAAAAACAACATCCATAAGCCTTTTTCTTTTACTGCATTTCTCTTACAATTTCTAATGTTACTAAATTTAATTTCAATAGGAATATTGCATACACAAAAGGCTTAACACAACTTTACATTTCGTGCAGCATAACATAAGGGGTTTAACTACTGACAATCTATATACCCTTGCCCAAGTATTTATTTAAAACTTTTGCATTTTAGTTTTTTTGTTTTATAAAATTAAAAAAGAATATTAAATGAAAACTTTATATTTCCACTATAAAAATAATATTTTATTTCACTTCTTTCTCATCCCATTTTATAATATAATTTTTATGTTTCACATTTTAGATTATGCGCGTTTTTTTTTGGCTAGATGAACAGGATGCTGGAGCTGACAACACATTGTCTACATTGTCTGAATAATGGAGTCAAATTTAAAACATAAAGATTAAATTCTATGGAAAACAGGAAATACAAAAAACTTGCGGAAATTTAAAAATTAAAAAAAAAAAATATACAATTTCGCGGTGGTGAAGTGGTTAAAATAAATTAAAAAATGAAAAGTAAAGAAACCATAAATAAATAAATTTTTTTATATTGAAAAAAGGAGAAAAAAACATAAATATAAATATAAATAACAGCTCTATGCTCTTGGAAATTTTTTCACCAGCCCAAAAAGAAAAACCAAAAAATGTTAATGAATTTCGTACCTTCAGAATGAAAAAAATAAGGGCCCATATAAAAGCCAAATATTTAATATAAATCCATTGAGTTTTTTTTTTATACAGAAACATATTTTTTTGTAAATATTTGTTTAACCTTGAGCTGTAACAGTTTTTGTGATTGTTGCATCAATTGCCAGTCAGTGTGAATGTTTTTTGTATTTTATGTTTTGCAAACGTGTTAAGTGTTTTATTGGACTGATATTTCTTTTGGGGAAAAACTACGTGTTAATGTTTGAGTTACTTTAATAAAAGCATCAAATAAAAATACAATTCATTGGATATTTTAAAGAGTGATTTTGTGGAAAAAGGACTAAACACAGCAACATGGCGATGGAATGGATAACTGCTATGGACAAGAGGTTAGTAAGATTTATTATATTTTAGTTTAATTTTAGTTTAGCTTTTGAGTGAAAGGGGAAACAAATTATTTCTTGGTTTGATTTTCCGGCTGCGTGTTTTGATATAGATATTGAGAATACATATATTTTCGTTAGCCCTTGCGAAGTTTGGTTTGGATGCAAACCGTTTTTGGCCATGTTCTATCTTCAGTGACATTATTTGATCTGAGAGTAAATTCCTAACGAAAAAAAAAAATATTTGAAATTGTTGCATGACAAAATATTTATTTGGAATTGATTAATGGGTGAAATCCCATTTTTCTCAACCTGGATCCGCGCCTGGACTACAGTAAAAATATATTTTTGATACTAAGAAAAATAAATTGTAAGAAAAAAATGCAGCTTAAAATATTTTTATGTCATCCTAAAAGTATGATTTAAAATGTAGTACTTTGATTTTAATTTTACTGATAAAGTAGAACAAATATATTTTAAAGCAAGTCTTATTTATTCAAAATGTCTTAGAATATATGGGGTTTTAAGGTACTTATTTAATTAAAGCAAGTGTGTTGACAGTTCGTCGTATTTTAAAGTCATGTCCATTCATGGCAATCTTATAGCTCAGCTCCTTCAATTTACAAAAATACAAGTGGATCAAAGTTTTGTTTTAATATATGGACCATATGGACACAACTTTTATTTCCACGATCTAAGCAAGAAAGAAATACATTCGCAACGAAGATACAGCAGGAAAGGGGGAATTATTGTATGGGCTGTTATATTATACTATTACTTGGCATTTGAATCGGGATAAATGACTGAAGCATTGTACAAAAGAATATTAGAAGGCGCGTTGACACAATTTTAAAACTTTATCTGGATCCACAACGTGGACCTACCAACATAACAATGCTTTAATTCACACTGCCAGAGCTGTAAGACAATGGATTCATGACCAAGATGTAGAACTTTTAAATTGGTCTCGATATTTTAAGGATCTTAATACAATGAAAAATGTCTAAGCGCGGCATATTAGAAAATAATACAATGGCGGAAAGCAGTTTGATACAAAGAAGTCTTTAAAGGAATCAATAAAATTGCCTGGGGCTTAATATCATTAGATTATATTGGACCGCTGTACTGCTCAATGGCTCACTCAATAATGGCGGCAATACCCCTTACTAAATTTTATTATTTCACTATTGTAATTAAAATTTAATTGAACTAAACACCGATCTAGCCTAAAATTAGTTTTTCCTTATTCGCGTGACTTATGATTAAAACAATTTTATTAAAGTGATTAACACAAATCACATTATCTATTGCTTAAATTAATAATTGCTCGAATATAGCTTTTAGAACAGAAAAATTTTGTTTTCCCCCCACAGCTGGTTTACAAGATATATTCCTTCAAAATTTATACGATTAAATTTCTTTCTTTCTTACTGTCAAATTTTGAGCGAGTGTCGTCATTTACTTTGCGTGTAACAGCTGTTCAAAACAAACAACCTCGTGTATTTGTCTAAAAATTGAAAAAGTGAATTTTGATTGCTCATTAAACATTATTTTTTGCGCAAAAAAACCATCAATCGAATCAAGGAAAAGCTCGATAAATACTACGGGGACTCTGCACCGTCAAATTCAATGGTAAAAAAGTGGTTTACTAACTTTGGTTGTGGTCGCACAAGTGCAAATGACGCTGAACGTTCTGTACGGCCAATTGAGGCCAGTACACCCGAAAATGTCGGAAAAATCCACGATATGGTGTTGGCCGATCGAAGAGTTAAAGTGCGTGAGATTGTTGATGCCATAGGCATTTGATATGGCAGTGTTGTTTCGATTTTAAATGATCAGCTGGGTTTAAGAAAGTTGTCTGCATGATGGGTGCTGCGCTTGATCTCAATTGACCATAAACGTAAACGTATGACAACTTCAAAGGATTTTTTAGAGTTGTTTAAACGCGTTTTGTAACTGTGGATGAAGCATGGATCCATTACTGTACTTCGGAGACCAAGCAGCAGTATAAACAATGGGTTTCTCCGGGTGAACCTGCTCCGAAGAAGGCCAAGGTAAGTTTGTCGGCCAATAAGGCGATGGCAACAGTTTCTTGTGATGCACGCGCGATAATCCACATCGATTACCTTCAAAAGAGAAAAACAATAAACGAATGCCAACTTATTAGACCGATTTAATGAGGATTTAAAAAGAAAACGACCTCATATGGCCAAGAATATGCACGGCTTCACATATGTGGCAAAACTCTATGAATTGGGCTACAAAATGGTACCTCATCCGCCATATTCTCCGGATTTAGCCGCTAGTGACTACTGCATATTTCCAAACCTAAAGAAATGGCTGGGTGGAAAAAGATTTAGTTCCAACGATGAAATTATTGACCAAAAAAAATGCCTATTTTAAGGACCTCGAAAAAGCCTATTTTTTGGAAGGCATACAAAAACTGGAGAAGCGTTGCCCTAAGTGTATTGACTTTAAAGGAGATTATGTTAAAAAATAAAATTTATGTTTTGCAAAAAAAAACTGTGTTTCATTTAAAAAGTCACGGAGTAATTGATTCATCCTCGTAAATCGTGTTAAACAGTCAACTAAAAATATAGTATACTTTTTTAGTAAGACAAATCTTTATTACATGATTAATTGAAATAATTTATTTTTTTAAAATTCAAGTTTAGTAAATTGAAGCTGTAAAGTTTGCAGTTTTACCTGTTGGTGACAACAAGTGTTTATTGTACAATTATTCTTCAGTCAAACAGCTCAGACTAAGACAGTATGCGAATACTATAAAAATAAATCTTAATAATATACATAATTAGAAAAAAATAAATGATACAGCCTTAAAGTATGCTACTAATTTAGACGCATTAGCAACTTTAGCTTAAAAACAATAAAAATAGCTTACCATAATAGAATAATTGGCATAGGAAAGTACACAAATAAATATAAGTAAAAGCATCTTAACTAGAATTCTTGCATCTTTAACACTTCACCACTGTTTTGTTTTACTCCATTGTGCATAAGAATTCACACGTAGTTAGCGCAAATTTTATGGCCTCTTTCTCAGTTCATTAAAGTCTAATATTTAAATTGTTTGTTTTTTATGGTTCCCTATTTATGCGGATTAAGCTTCTATGAAATTACAGAAATAAATTTATTTACCCCTAAAGTTGTGCTTTAAAAAATACTTAAAAGTATTTATTTTGTCGTCACGAATTGCGTAGAAATTTATATTTAAGTCGTTTTTGTTTTTACTTTTATACATTGCCTGTTACAAAAAATATTCTAACGTTGCCTTCTTAATTATTGCGACATTTCTCTCATAAGTAATTGTATATTTTCAAGTGTTTTTGTACACTATTTCTTGAGCTTTGTGTGCAAGAATTTACACAATACTTTTAGGAAATTAATGTATTGTTGTATATTTACATATATATTATTCAAAGGAAATAATTTTATTGATCCAAGATAAAGTGATATTAAAAGAGAGCACGAAACAAAAGGTAACATTATGGTATATCCTTTTTCCAAAATGTTTATTTTTATAGTGCGCGATAAGAGAGAATTATGGGCGGTTTTTTTTAAGTAAACGTTGCAGTAATTTAGGCATTAAAGATGGTTTGTTATAAAAAAGTTTTAGCAATTAAAATTGGGGTAACGTTTTATTAAAGAAATATTTCCTCCTGCAGGTAATGGAAAGAATATATTGCGATTGTGATATTTTCCTGTTGGCTGATACAGCTTAAAAATGCTGAGAGCACCAAAAAATTTGATACCTATGAATAGCTCAATAATCAAAAATTATACAATCTGTTTTTTCTCCCTAATATTCAGCATAAATCCTTTTTTTCGCTTCATTTGTTGTTAATATTTTCAACAACTTCGCCCTTAGCATCTTATTTTTGTACGCCTTAAATTTAAACTAAAAGCTAAAGCCATAAAAAATTATTTTCAAAAATAAAATCTCATAATTAACCTTTTCCTCGAAACAAACTGAGAAGAGATAAACCCTTTTGCTATGGCCATTTAACAGCATCCTTTTCTGCCATATGTACACTCTTCATATGTATTTATTTGTATATTAGCATCCTATTGTAGCCCTCAACTGTAAAGCAAGTATTTTAGCACATGGTAAACATTTTGAAAAGGCACCTTATGTCTATTATGGCATACTTTTAGGCAAACAATAACTAACATTCAAAAGTTAATGGAATAGGAGATAGAGGATAATATGTATATCTATAGCTCTATATAAAGCACACAATCTTTCATACATACATATATATACATGTATATTTAGCCTTTATTTAAAAAGAAATAGGCCTGTCCCTTGAAATTAATCAATTGGGTAAATGCAGGAACCAATAAGCAAAGTATTTCTATGCTGAAATGTATCTACATCAGAGCAGGCTTTAAGGAAAGGGAAGAATATATTGTGAAAAGAAGCCTATAATGCAGTATACTTTTAGGAGTAGCCTTTGCAGATTTTACTTTTTGTTTTCAAGTAAATTCGACAGAGAATTACGGCAAAAATGTTGCAACTTTTTTTAAATAGACTTTGATTTTTATTATGTTTTGAGTCTTTCCAAAAGAAATTCACAGTAAGTATTCATATCTTATCTATAAAATATTATTTATTTATTATCGCCAATGTAGTAACTATTATATTGTATTCAATTTTTAATAATAAGAAACTATCTACAGAGAGCCTCAAGGGTGATGGGATGGACCACTAGTTTTAGATTTTCGAAACGAATTTCCGTCATACCTTGCCAAGTTTGGTTTGGAGTGAAACCCGTTCGGCGATTTACCATCTTCAGTGTCATTTTTCGTTGACACCTTAAATCGCCTTCGCAAGGACCACTAGTCTGTTTACGTATTTGTACAACTATGATTTTACTTCTTGCTGGAGAGTATGCATTTCTAGATCTCTGTGTATATTTTCATTCCTTGTATGCCAAGAGGAGCATACGATAAGTCGTGAAATCTTGGACTGTCTTCTTTTTGGCTTCTGGATATTTGATGCGCAAGCATTAACCCACAGCTGAATGTCACATGTACATATTTTCTTTATAATGGATTTTAATAACAGAACTTTGTATTCAAAATCTAGGTTTCAATTAGTACCTGTTAACCAGTGTAGTTCTAAGTTTTACGGCCGTTATTTTGGCCTCATTATGGCGGGACAAAGTAAGGTGGCGAATTAGGTGGATTTTCAAATAGTAAACATGGGGTTGCGTTTATGCAGCGGTATTTGTTATTGCTATTGGTGGACAGTTTTATCTTTTGAGGGAAAACGTTACATGAGCACATTTAAATGGATTTACCTTTATTCCGTACTTGCTTCGCCAGTCCTCTAGTTCATTAATGTGAGACTGGAGTTGTTCGGATGTCACCTTTGGATTTTGATTAACACTTATAAATGCAATGTCCGCAGCAAACGTTGACGTACACGTATTGTGGCCACTTTATATTTCATATATATAAAAGCGACCCTCATATACTACCTTAAGGAACAACTGCAGAGATTTTCCCATTTTTTGAGTGCGCATCCTCTAAAAGTCAAATAACTCTTAAGAAGCTGTGGGAGTTTTCAGGAATAACACAAGTTATTTTCGTGGCAATGATGCCAGACTTTCTGAAACACCTGGAAAATGTCAACAAATTTTATTTTTAAATCTCGCTCTAATAATGGTAACAGTTCTATGGAATTGCTCTATAGTACTATGTCTTGCACAAAAACCAAACTGATGGCCCGGGATGATGTTCTGTTCAACACGAAACTAAGAATTTTTCAAACAACTTTGATAAAATTGAGAGCAAGCCAATGGGCCTATATGACGTGATTTGACTTAAAAGTCGCTTCCTTTTTTAAGGATAATAAAACTTCTTTAGGCAAAAGCCGGATCGTAACATGGCATCAAATATAAATAGTATAATTCTAACGGCAAAAATTTCATAAGATCATTCACGGTATCCGTGACAAATGGTATGGTGGAACTATTTTTGTCGTGTGAAAACCTTCTCTAAGTGATATGCGAAGGACCTTTCCTATTCATTTTTTCCCCAAGTACGATATTCGAGTCTTAGAGGGGATTCGTAGGCAATAGTATATTGTAACTGCTGTCCCCAGGATATAATCCGTGGTTTTCGTTGGATTCAAGTTTTTTGAAAAGCTCCCGGTAGAGGAATTATGTATCTGTCTCAATTTTTTACGTAAGATTTTTTGGAATAACTTCAATTGCAATTTTTTTTAAAGAAGATAAATTGTGAATGCACTATGGGCAAATACACAGTTTCAAGGTACAAAAAATTACATAAAATTGGGTTGAATGATATCACAACAAATTGTAATCCAAAAGAGCACTTTTAAAATAATGACTTGCACCATGTTTTATTTTGTTAAATTATAAATCACTTACCATTGAAATAGTATCATTACAATTTACTTGTGTTAATTTACAATTTATATCTCTTTTTTAATAATTACACATTTGTTTTTATTATTAAAACTGATGAGAACAAGATCATTTTAATTATTTACGCACATTAAAATTAATTACAAAAAATTTATAGAAAAACACAATTAAATTTTCTATTTCAAATAGTCACTTTTTAAAACTTTAACTATTTAAGACATGTTTCACTTGTTTAAATTTATTCATTCATTTACTTTTGTAAACAAAAATAAAATTAGCAACGGTTTCTCTCCTCCCACTTTCTCTTTCAAAGTGAATTTGTCTCTTTGTAAGAAAAACAAAACGAGCAAGCAACACGCAATTAAATTTGTTGGGTGCAGTAACTTGGGTCTTTTAATTAACAAAAAACTTTATTTTTATACTTGTTTAACTTTTATTTTGTTACTAAATACTTTTTTATAATTAAAACAAACTTTTTATTTGAATTTTAACTTTAATTTACTGAGATTTACACAATTTTTAACACCAGCATAATCAACTGACTCTGCGACCTTGCGAATATTGTACTAAAACGATTAAAATAGAGAAGGCACTTTGCTGGCTGTTGTAGAAAAATAATAAACACATGCGTAAAATTATGATAACAAATTTAAATTTCCTGGTGATTTAAAAATAGTTGTAAAAGATTTGTGAGCAATTAAAGAAATATAAGCCAACAACAAGTTGGTTTAACGAAGGGGATTTCCTCATGCTAAAACCAAACGGTTTAACAATAACGGCTTGTCGTTATTAACAGGCTATGATGGCCATGTTGATTCGTCGCCTTTGTAAATCCTGTTCATTTATTATGCAGCTACTGTTGCTGAATGAATCACTATGGAAAGTTACACGATTGAACTAGGTCGCACATCGGGTATAAGAGTATTCTGGACCATAACACGTACATTTAACCAACATATTATTTCCTTAAACAAGGTTTGCAAGAGCAGAATCTCTTAGATAGTTTTGTCAAACTTTCAAACTAAAAATGAAAAGCTACGTGACACGGAAGCTTTCCCTCATACTCTACAATATATATGTATCATGACATGAGCCCTAAGACTGGCTAGATTACGGTATTCGATATCGATCGAAACCAATTTTACCAAAACGCGAAATTTCACTGAAAAATTAAAAAAAAATTCAATTCAACAAAAAATTTAAATTTCTCAAAAAAATTTAAATTTCTCAAAAAAATCTAAATTTCTCAAAAAAATCTAAATTTCACCAAAAATTATAGATTAAGTAGAAATAAGGTCCCAAAAACAAGATAAAAACGAGTTGTCTGAATTTTTCTAAAAAGCAAAAATTTACAACAAAAAACGCCGAAATACGAATTTGATAAAAATTCTAAAAATTTATTTACAAAACCAAAAGGATTAAAAACATGTTAAATTGTCGGCTAATCATTTCTATCGGCATAAAGTCTATAGTTTTGAATTAAGTCGAAATGTTTAAATTCGAAAATATAAATTCCTTGAAAGAATCCTTTGTCAGGAACTACAAACATACGAGTAACTCAGAGCATTTAAAACGAAACAAGATTTTCTTAAATTTCGGGAGAAAGTATCATTTTCCCCTCACCTAAGAATTCGCAATAGGTTAGGCATTTGCTACACTGCCACAAAAAATGTTACATCAACATCTAAAACGGATGACGAAATAAAAAGCGGGATCATCGAAATGAAAAATAATTAAGTGCAGGCTAATTCTTTGCCTTCTCTAGCAAACACAAAAGTGTTCAAATTTTAATAATCGGTTGATATTTGCGAAAGGAGCCAAAAGTTGTTTACTGGCGAGATGATTAACTTTAGCCCATTGTATCGCAATTTCCAATTAAACTAAATATCTACGCAGAAAATATTTCATAAGCCTGCCTCCTCCTCTATTGGTGGTCTACGATTCAAACTAACGTAGCCACTAGGTAGAAGTCGTGCGGCCGTTCCGTAACGATCCGTCACCATCTTTGTTTGAGTTTTTATTTATGCTGTAAAAACGTAACAGCA
The DNA here is from genome assembly GCA_963932375.1 of Phania funesta. Taxonomy (NCBI): domain Eukaryota; kingdom Metazoa; phylum Arthropoda; class Insecta; order Diptera; family Tachinidae; genus Phania; species Phania funesta. The sequence continues at coordinate 89,200,597 of OZ010654.1, read as the reverse complement.
GTTTTAGAAAACAAAAAATAAAATTGCACTACGAAAATTAAATAAAATTAATTTTTCGGAGTATTGAAAGGTGTTCATCATCCGAATGCCATAAAAATTTAATTAAAAAAAATAACGTCGATCCTTGTCTAGAGAAAAATTTAGATGCCGACGGAACGCAATGAGTAGAAGAAAAGTAGTCGAGATTCTCCAACGGACACCTATTGCGGAAAGCGTTATACACAATGAGTGTATCGGGAACACTATCAGCATTTTTACTGATGGTTCTCTTAACGACTGCAGGTCAGGAGCACATGTACATTTACCAGGAATAACAGATTTGCCTCGGTGAACGAGGTAACGTTGATGTGGTATATGTATAGTTGGGACTGAAGCAGCAAAGGAATTATCAAAAAGGGGATCTGCTGTGAATTTCTGTGTCTAGTGTTAGAAAGGTCCTACAATGGGTACACTCATTTAACCGGAGAAGGTGGAGGGAGGTTACCACATGTATACAGGCTCGAATCGGAGTACCTTAAGCTGAATTACTATGTTAGTGACAGGTCATGAAAACTTCAAGTATCATCTAGCCAAAATGAAAATCGAAGAAGATGATACTTGTAGATTATGCTTGGAAGAGGCGGAGACGGTAGCTAACTGTGTGTGTGAATGTCCAGCACTGGCTAGCGTAAGGCTTTAGGACCACGGGCAGAGACTTGTTAAATGTGAATACCAAAGCCTAAGAAAACTGCTGGCAATTGAATATTAAATATTAAAACATACATAAATACCAAATTACACACTTTAGAGCAACCAGAGGCAGTTAAAGGGCTGCCAAGGCACCGTTTGGTATGGTTTGGACGCCAGCCGTACATTTGACCGTACATCTTCAAGAACGATGGAAATCGCAACGTTACAGTCAATGCGGCAAGGTGACGTGCGATGATTACCGACTTTTTTTGCCCAAACTGGAAGAATTAGAATTGGTTGACATGTGGTTACAACAAGACGATGCTACATGCCTCATGGCACGCGATACCATGAACCTATTGGGAGGTGAGTTGGTAAGCAATCTCAAGTCTTGAAGCAGTCCATTGGCCACCAAGGTCATGCGATTTGATCCCCAGTAAACTATTTTTTTGGAGGAGAGGTGAATTTTCTTGTGTACAGGAACAAACCTGCCACACTTCCAGCCCTGGAAGACAATAGATAGCCGCCGAAATGCGGGGAGAAGTATACCGAAATTGGAGCTCACGGACCAGATACAGTCGCGGTCAACATTTAAAAGTAAATGGCAGGTGTTCTTTTAATGGCCCAAATAAATATTTCATTAAGTTTTGCAAATTTTAAGCAAAACATTTATCTATTTAAAGCTTTCTGTTTATTAAATTGTCTTTTTTGCTCCAAAAACTTCAATTTTAATTTTTGTTTGCCAATTAAGTGAACTACTTTCATCTGTTACGAGTATCTCAACAGGGGTTGCGAGAACCACTTTATCTACAATGCTAGCCAACAAACATGATTGTTTATTTTAACAATTCTACAAAAACGAGATTGAAAATGTTGTTATTGTATCCGTTCGTCGCAGAAATAACAAAACCAAAACTAAAGAAACTTAAATTAAACTACACTATCGCATAAATTGCCCTGAGAAATAGAAGGAAAAAAGTTTTTATAAGAGTTTGAGTAGAAATAATAAGACGATAAAAATTGTTTTGAAACCAAATGGAAAAAAATATATAAAATGTTGCAAATATTTGAAAGCATTTTCTTTCTCTCAACGTGATTGAAATGAAGTTTAGATTTCAAATATTTATGTGACTTACATTTCCTTGGCTTCCATAATAATATGGAATAATATTGTTGTTTTAAAGATATTTCTTTTTATTTCAATTTCTTTTCGACGCCCTTCTTTCCTCGAAATAATTTGAGGCAACTGATTTGTAATTTACGACTACCTTACATTCATTGAGTTTCCTGCAATCATTAACCTTTACACAATGTGTGCCACTGTCTCAGGCTCTTTCGCAGGAGTTTCTTTGAGGACTGACCCACCCATCATTTGCGATGTATTCTTCTCCATCTCTTCAGAAGCCGTCCACTGGCAAATAAGCAACTAGAGGTATTAACCTGCCCACCTCTTTCATTGTGCTCTGCTCTCGGTATCTCACGGTCCATAGCCTTAGGAGTATCTGTAGATATTGATCCGTCCACTCCTCGCGAGGCATTCTTGTCCATCTCTTTCGGATTCCGCCCTTGGTCAATAAAAACCGGAATTCCTTCAGAGAATTTATATAATTCACATGAGTAATGAACACGCATAGCTCCATATGCACCGGTAAGTCTAAAACTGCACAGAGTTCGCATACGAGAGACCAACGCATCCTTAGCATAGGCTGTTCCACCGTGCATTAGTGATTTTTTATAAGAGAGTGTTAAATTCTCTCTTCTCGACTTATTTAGGTAGACCCCTAGTAGAGAACAGGCACCTGTTACCGCACACAGTTACGGCAGATATGCCTTTTTGCCTGCCAGTTGACGGCTAAACTATTTCTTTACTTCTATTTCTTTTTGTATACCTATTAATAGAAGTCATTACCACCCTAACCACAAGTGGCCATTTAGTGGTGGGTGTTATAAAAAATTGGTTAATCACTAGTTATCAGTTTCCTGTGTGTGTGTAAAATAAAAGATATTTGTAAAAAATTTTGTATTTTTGTCACTCTACTTAAATGGAAATGATTTATGTAGCTTGATACTCCATTTATTTTCTAAAACTTAATTACTTTCCTTGAAAACCAAACTCAAAAACAATTTGCAAACACATAAAACTAAACAAATACGATTTTTGTGATAGTCATTTTATTATTGCTGGTAGTTGAATTTTATGCTATTCATGTGTTTTATTCATTTTATTTGCTTCTTTGCAGACCTTGTGACCGTAATCTGCGAGATGTTGAATTGATATCCTGTCGTCTACGTCGCGTGGAGCCACTGTGTCGCCTTCCTGGCTCAGCATTGCAGCAATTGGCAATGTGCGGCTTTTACGAAGATCTTGAAAAAGGCGTTACACGTAAGTGCTTTGCAGCAATAAATGTGCAAGAGTGTATGAATAAAACATTAAAATAAAACAATAAATAACCCAACAAACCACCCACTTTACACAACAACAACAACAGCCCCAAGAAGAAGAGCTAAAGTAGGGAATTAATGATTGTTATTGTTGGCTTTATAAAAACAACTACACAACTAACTAACTTTTCTTTATTCTGTTTTGGCTTAATGCCTAAATGTATGCTAACAAGTTTTGTTTTTTGTTTTAGTTTTTCGTGCCGGCGAACAAGGGCGCTTTTGGTATGCTGTTTTAGGCGGGTCTTTGGAAGTTCGTTATCATGCCACTGATGCTGACGGAAAGGTTAGTAAAAGTAGTTGAACTTAAAAGGGTATTTTCTTTTAGATGTATCGAATCTGATGATGAAACAAAACATACTTGAAGTTGGCTGTAATTTTATTTGAATTTAATTTCTGGTTGATTTCTCGCTCGTATGTAGTCTAACCGAGTGGTTTAATGTACACCGGAAATAATGCGAAAATCGGGTAAGCACAGGCTTACCGGTATGAACCAATGATTGCAAATACTTTCATAAAAAATAATTCAACAACATTGAAGTCGCCTGATCTTGGAAATCAATTCACACATTCAAAACTTGAAATTATGCTCCCGCCAAATATTTTCTTCAAATATTCGAAAAAACAAATTTTATTTCACTTAATCATATGTCTATAAAAAATACCCTTTAGTTGTATTTAAAGTATCTCTTCTAGAGCTCTTATCTGTAAATGGTTACCGTAGCATTTAGATAGAAGTCTCATAAAAATCATAAATTTTACAAAGGATTTTCAAGTTTTCTTTGCCGCCTCTATTTTGCTAGTTGGTATCTTTTTCCAAAAAACAAAAAAAACAACAAAACTAAGCAGAGAAACGTGTTCCTGATAAATCTAGTTGTTTATGATATTCTTAAAGCAATTTCTGATATAAATAATAAATCGATTACTTAATGGTGTAAACAGTTGAATTTGTTATAAGTAAAAAGTGCTTAGCAAATCATTTTAAGTTTTTTTGGAATACAAAATTTATCGATTATTTTTCTAAAAAAAATTAATAAAGATTTCAACACTTTCCGTTAGTTTTCTTCACACATTATCTACAAACAAAACTGTTAACAGTAATATAAGTTATCGATAACTTATCTGTAAAATTAAACTGTCACTGAATTATGTACAGTGAAAAAATAAATGTTTTCCCATATAAAATTTGAGAACATGAAATTTTCTTTAAAACAGATAATGTACCGATAACTTTTTCTAGAAGTGCTATTGATTACACTTGCGTTACTAAAAGGTTGTTGAAAACAATTTGCTGTAATCATTTTCTAAACAATACAAACCTAATATAAAGGGTCATCCAAAAAACGCGCCTGCATGTTTCTTTGAAATAAAACACAAACTATTTGCAATTTTTTCAAGCTGTTTTTTTATTAAAAGTATGATTCATTACACATATAAGTGGAATAGAATATCATTCAAATGTCCACCATGACTTCATTCACAGTAACAGCATTTCCAGCATCATCTTCGAAGAAAAATGGCCTAATGTTTCCATTTGCCCAAAATGCACACCAAACAGTAACTTTTTGTGGGTGTAGAGATTTTTCATGAATAACACGAAGATTTTCATCACCCCAGATACGACAATTTTGCTTACTGACGAATCCATCCATTCTGAAATGAGCTTCGTACCTAAACAAAATTTTGCGATGGGTATTTTTCAAAGAACGCCCATTTTCATAATAACTTTGAATGATGTAAACGCGTTGATGCAATGTGTACCTGTCCATGGTTAAAACTATACTACCTTCTAATAAAACAAAATGGCTTATGTCATTTGAAAAAATGTCACGTGTAAAAATTATATAGTGCTGACATCTACGCGTCACATTTGGATGACCCTTTAGATACCGATAACTAGTTTATTGTACAGTCAAAAGTTTTTGTAAACTGCTCAGAAGAAAAAGTTATCGGTAAAATTCAGTACAAAGATAGTATTCTGTGCAAAAAAGGAAGCTTCAGTTAAACTTAATAATAAAGAAAAGTTTTCAATCACTTCTTTCTATTAAAAAAAATTACACATATCGATAAAATTTTATACAAGAATTCTTCGATAGAAAATTTAGCTGTTGCTTTTCAAAAACACTATTGTAATGATACATTTTCTATATAATACAAATGTATCGATAAGTTCGCTATCGCTAGTTTTTTTCTAAATATAGTTTCTTTAAAATAAAAACGTCGATAATTTAAGTCGAAAATTAAAATTAGCGCCACAGAATGCAGAATATAAAACCAATAAAACGAATTCTGTTTGCTTCCCTCCAAGTGAGTTGCTGCCAAATGAACTTTGATGCTCGATAACTGAAAAACTTCTGTAAGATTGTGTTTTTTTAAACGGTTAGAAAACATACTCTGCCAGCACTTTGCAGAAATATTTTAAAAGCCCCTTTCAAACGGTTCACAATATTTTTAGATTTTCGTTGGATTTTTGCAGCGATAAACTTAAAGAAAATCATTTTGACTATCATAACAATCGAAAGTAAATATTCTCATTACATCGTGCGTCTACACTATCACACTTGAAATTAAAAAAATAAAACGCGTTTGTTCACTTCGAACATTGAAGAAGCAGGGAAATAAGCCGAAAATATACTTTTGGCGGCGATGGCTGAGCAATTTCGGGTTTATAGTGACGGCGATGGATCTTGAGAATTTTCGGCTGCTAAAATTTTCAGCAATAGACTGAAGACAACACATCGATAACAGATTGATCAAATTAAAAGCCTCAACGATTAGAAATTTTTCTAAACGTGATTAGAGCCATGCGACTGTAAAAGTTCCATCCATATTGTTTGGCAGTGAATTTTTAACAAGTCGTTTTACTCAATCTAACAGTGTGAATGGCGCTTAAGTAATATAAAAGAGCAATATAAAATTTTAATATTTCTATGATGCTTGATGTGTGAGGGTGATAAAAAAGGCATGGTAAATTGCGCTAAAACACATAAATGAATATATTGGATGTCCGAATTAACTATCGCCAGTAGCCACAACTACATACATGCATACGGACGGACATATACGAGAGAAGTAGTTGAGTGTCTGTTTCTGATGATAAAAATAAATTAAAAAATATCATACCTAACTACATATTATCATCTAAATGGTGGAATGAATGAATAGCTTTCAATATCAATAAAAAAGCACCATGAATAAAAATTTGTTTATGAATATGTCCTTGACTTAAAACTACGACTAGATTTCTCACATACATACATACATACATACATACATACATACATACATACATACATACATACATACATACATACATACATACATACATACATACATACATACATATGTATGTTTTATATTTCAAATCATTAAGTGTTTTGTATTGTACAACAAATCGCACCAAGTGGCAATCAAATTGCATAGAAATATAAAAAAAATGTAAACAAATTTTGATTTTCAGCTGGGAACCTTTAATACACTTTTGTCAGTTTAGAATCAAAATGTAAATAATTCAGCTAATTTTCTTGTTATTGATTTTATGACAAATATCAGCGACAGCCTTGTTGGTATCAACATGGGTGTCAATTACAAATTCATAAATAATTTGAATAACAAAAACATAATAATTTCATACAACATTGTGTACATGTCACTAAACATCAACTGAAAATATCAATTGCGAATGAATTGCATAAATTTACTGTTAGCAACAACACACACCTACATGCACCCATACAAGCATTTGTGGCTTTAGAAACGTGTGTGCACACGTTTGTTCACTGTTTGTTGTCTGTATTTTTTTTTTAAACAAAATAGTATGAAAACACATACGAACGAACCCTGAATATTAAAGAAAGTAAACCAAACTATTTCATATTGTGTGTTCAAAAATGTTCATATACCGTTTTAGCTTATATGCGGGGAATTTTTGCAAAGACAAACACACGCATTAGAATTGTTCAAACACTCGTTTATTTACTAGATTCCCTGCCATACTCCCTCTTTTTTTTTTAAAGTACGAGTATGCACAAACAATAAAAACTTAATAGAAATGGAAGTAAAAAAGAGCACAAATTGAATTTGAGAACATGACAATCACAATGTCACAATACGACTAAAGCAGCAACAACGACAACAGCCGTAACATTAGGAATTGAAAATAAGCAGAAAATAAGCAGAACTCACATACGAGTATGTACAGGGTGTCCGCCGGGAAGGTATACTACTTTGTTTTGCCGCCATTTTGGAAAACATTAGTCTTGACAGTTCATATTTGGCAGTCGTGAAGTAGAGACGTGGCAAATTTATTATGGAAAAATATTCGGTAAACCAACATGTTTTAATCGTTAAAACATTTTATCAAAATCAATCATCGATTACTGTGACGATGAGAAAGTTACGTGAAATTTTTGGGAGAAACAACGTGCCAACAAGACGCACTATTTATCGTGTAGTGAATGATTTCGAAGAAAGCTGATAGGCTCAAGCATGGACCATAACGTACTGCAAGATCGGCTGAAAATATTACTGCTGTTCAAGAAAGTGTTCAAAATAATCCATCCACCTCAATTCGACACCGTGGTCAGGAGCTTGGTCTTCAAAGAACAACTTTGGCCACAATTTTGCACAAAGAGCTTCTTCCAGAAGACCATTTACGCCGCCGCACAAATGCCAATAGGATGCTACAGCTCGCTCATGACAACCCCGATTGTCATGAAAAAATCATAATGAGTGACGAACGGGGCTCATTTGAATGGATATGTGGATAAACAGAATAGTGGGTTCTGGGCAATGGAAAACCCACAAATTATTCATGAGTCACCTTTGCATCCATTAAAAGTGACAGTCTGGTGTGCAATTTGGTCAGGAGGAATCATTGGACCTTACTTCTTTGAAACTGAAAACGGCGTAGCGGCAACGGTCAATGGGGAGCGATATCGTGATACGATGGAAAACTTTTTAACGCCACAACTGCATGCTTTGGGCTTGACTAATATGTGATTTCAACAAGACGGCGCCACATTGCATACAGCCAGGATTACAATGGAATTACTGCGAGACCTCTTTCCACAACAAGTTATTTCAAGGAATGGTGATGTTGATTGGCCGCCACGGTCGCTGGATTTGACTGCTTCGGACTTCTTTTTGTGGGGATATCTGAAAAGCAAGGTTTATGCAAACAAAGCAGAAACGCTGGAGCAACTCAAACAAAATATTCGTGATGAAATTAATGAAACACCGCGTGAAATGTGTGAGAATGTAATGAAAAATGTGTTCAAAAGGGTTCGCATTTGTGAGGCTAACAGAGACGGACATTTATCTGATATTGTATTCCATAGATAATTGCCGACATTATATAAAACATTTATCAATATACGATCCATTCTCTTTCATTTAATCAAACATTATAAACAAACAAAGTAGTATACCTTGACGGCGGACACCCTGTACATTTTCTCAAATTATGGTAAATATTCATACGAGAGTGGGTCGAACAAAAGTTCCATCAGTCAACCTCTAGGATGAAAGATATTTCAATGACGTTTTTAAAACGCACACTAACATATTTTTGCCACGCCCCTGAATACCGGATATTCAGACTTTTGTTTATTGTGTCGCCATTTTAAGTACGATCAGAGCATATCGTTGAACACGGCTTCAATGTCGCCGTTACTGGTTTTTCAATCGAACATCAAATTCTATATGTGACCTCTGATAGCTCGGATTCTTCCCCTCTACTAACCAAGTTTTTCGCAATCCATCGGATAGTTCTCTTAAAACTATGTATTCCTGGCATTTAAAATATTAATTAAAGCAAAAGCTGATGGAAAAGCACAATGCATAAGAGCGAGTAGTCATCTCGACCCATTGGCGACGTTATCAGTCTTACTGCACCTCTTCGGTCATGTGTTGCTCCAGTTTCTAATAAGCGAGCGGCAAAACGCCTTACTGTTCGATCAGTTAGCGTATAACACATTCTAAAAATATTGTTCACCAAAATCCATATAACAGAAGAACGTGTAATGGCCTGGCTGACTTTGACGACTCATTCGAGTGATCATCAGCCACAGCGGGACAGTATTCTTGAAATAAACACGAATTCGTTTTTTTTAGTATGAAGTTCGTCAGTTAAGCCCGAAAAAATAATGAGCGAAAAAGATTAGCTGCGCTTATAAGTCAACCTCTACGAAATAAAGATTTTCGCCGCTTTTCCATATACCAAGGCATAAGGCAAATTGATAACAGTTAGACTTAAGAGCGAAATTATGATTTTTTGCCTCAATTTGTTGCCATTTTTGATATTTTTTTATATGAAGTTTGATATCCGAAACTGAGCTGGAAGTTCATGATTTCGAGATTTCGACTGTTAATCTAGCTGTTAGCAATTTGCCTTGCCAGGGGCGATATCATGAAATTTTTCCTTAGTTGGAGATGTCAAACTCCATGTAACAATGTTTTTCGCCATAAATTCATGATTTCGCCCTTAACATATTAGCTGATGAAGTGTGTCTGTCGATTTCCACGACTTTATCAAGAACATATCTATCGTGATAATCGAGACATTTCTGCAGAGTTTTTACTTAATCAACCCATAGCTAGTAGGGAACTGAATCGATTGTCTGTTCATTAACATTAAAATGAAAGAAACAATATCGTAAAAGTATGACTTTTATAATCGATAGAAGAAGTTACGTGAGCATTTTTTACGCTTGCCATACATCACACATGCAAACATACTTTTGTACTTTTTTAAGCAAAAGTGAATGAATAATTGAATGAAGTTGCAAGTGTTGGTGAGAAGAAAATAAAAAAAAAATTCGAAAAGTTTCGCAAAATTTTAATACACAAGAAAACAATGACTGGGTTTAAAGTAATGTCACCTACATAAATAATTAAATAAAATGAATGAATGCAAATTAGCAGCGTATAAAAATAATCCAAGAAACAGATGCGAAACCTATGGAAATGGCACATGCAAGATATAAAAGAGAAGAATTTAAAAAAACATTTGCAATGAAAACAATGATGATATGAATTGGATTTATTTATCAATTAATTGAATAAAGTCCTTTTTTATTATTAATATAGGGGTGAAATCGAAGCAGACCGCTAATTTCATGAGCTCCTCTTCGAACCCCTCCTTTCTTCGAATTGGCTTCAGGCAACGGATTTGTAATTAAGGACTACCTTACTTTCATTCAAGTACGACAGGCTGTCGGCCTTCTTCCTCGTCACGTAGTCTCTTGCAATTGCTACCATTTGTCTAAGGCTAATGTTGGTCATTCATACACAATGTGCGCTACCGTTTCAGCCTCAGTCTCAGAAATAACTTTGGAATTCGACCCGTCCACCCTGTTCGCAATTTTCTTGCCCATCTCTGCAGAATTCATCCATTGGCCAATAAACACCGGAGTTCCTACAGGTATTAATCTCTCTACCTCCTACTTTCATTGCCCATCCCTATTAGAACCTCACGATCAAACGCCTTAGAAGTACCTTTAAAGATTGACTCGTCCACACTTCGCGAGGCTTTCTTTCCTGTCCCTCTCTTCGAATTCCTCCCTTGGCCAATTAAAACCTGAGTTTCTTTATAGATTAACCTCTTCGCCTATTGCGAGGTTTCCTGCTTCATCCTTGTAACAGACCAAAAGATGTGCACCCACTCAGAGCTCCATACGCGCGGATAAATTTGTATTAAAACTGGAGATCGACCAAAGTTCGTATACTAGACACCTAGGGCCGTTTTGGCCACGCATCTCTGGCGTATTTTGGTTTTGCTCTTAATGCAGACAGATATGATTAGCGTGAGCACCTGCCAACGTTAGCTTAATCTCACGGTGGTCCAACCACGGGTGTGACATTAAGTGGCCAAACCAGCGCCCCTATGCGATCGCATAAGCACCATCGAAGTAGCACCTATGCACATCCCATAGATAGCAAATTAGGGCAGAGGTTGCCAGGCCCCCGGTCCAACCACTTGCTGAGGGATTCGTAGCTACCTAATCTCCTGCTGTCAACGAATGACATTGACAGCTTGCGTTGCAATGCAACGCCATATCGGTCCTGCAGTGAACCTCCCCGCTTTGGGTATAAACCACAGCCACCACGTGCACCCCCGAAGGAGCCTCACCAACAACCAGTCTGGAATCCAAGTTCCAGGGGCTACTGATTCCCGTGGTACCAGTTTACACTCTCGCTACTGGTCGAACATAGAAGTCATACCTTCTTCGAGTTTCAGGCTCCTGACCAGCCCCAGGAACTGGTGTTGCTCTTTTCCCCCAGCGGCAATCTATCAAGGTGGCAGGGTTCACCAAGATGATATATGCCCCGGGTGGGAATGCAGAGACAGTAACCTGCCAGTAACGGCCGCTACCACTCGGTAGAATAAATCAGAACTTCTGACAGTGCACTCAGTTACGGATATACCTCTGTGCCCGCCAGCTGACACCCAAAGGAAAATATTTATCTTAAAATTATGTGTTCAACTCTTATGAGGGGTTTAATTTGAAGCTATTGTTTTAATGAAAATCTTATAATGTGCCACACTATATTTAATAATGTGACAGTAAGATAAAATGGGTCGTAAGAAAGATCAAATAAAAGAAAATCATTAAAATGGATTCGAGTATTATTGCATATTTTGTATGACTTCTTTTGTTATTGCAAACTAATATTGGCTTTGTGCTTTAATTCATGAATATACTATCAGTTGTCTCTTTACTTTTGTATCTAACAACTTCAGGTAATGTCATAACAAAAACAAAAAAAAAAAAAAATACTAGACACGAGTGAAATAAAATATCACATACGAGTACCACAATAACACGTACATTTAACCAACACATTATTTCCTTAAACAAGAGCAGAATATTTTAGATAGTTTTGTAAAACTTTCAAACTAAAAATGAAAAGCTACGTGACACGGAAGCTTTCCCTCATATTCTGCAATCATTTCTATCGGCATAAAGTCAATAGTTTTGAATTAAGTCGAAATCTTTAAATACGAAAACATAAATTCCCTGAAACAAGCCTTTGCCAGGAACTACTAATTCAGAGCATTTAAAACGAAACAAGATTTTTTTAAATTTCGGGAGAAAGTATGGTTTGCCCCTCACCCAAGAATCCGCACCAGGTTAGGCATTTGCTACACTGCCACAAAAAATGTGTCATCAACAGCTGAAACGGATGACGAAATAAAAAGCGGGTTCACCGAAATAAAAAAAAACACAAAAGTGTTCAAATTTTTATAATCGGTTGATATTTGCGAAAGGAGCCAAATATTTCCTAAGCCTGCCTCCTCCTCTATTGGTGGTCTAGGATTCAAACTAACGTAGCCACTAGGTAGAAGTCGTGCGGCCGTTCCGTTTACGTTTCGTCACCATTTTTGTAACAGCTGTTTTAGAAAACAAAGAACACAAAATAAAATTGCACTACGAAAATTAAATAAAAGTAATTTTTCGGAGTATTGAAAGGTATTCATCATCCAAATGCCATAAAAATTTAATAAAAAAAAAATAACGGCGATCCTTGTCTTATAAAAATATTTATTTATTATTTTGAAACTTGAAAAATTAGTTTGCGGCAGAAGTAGTTATTTTTAGCAAGAACGTGTGTTAGGGAATGGAACGATATAGATAAACTCACCCTACATACGAAAGGGAAAGTAAAAAGTAATGGCGCTTTCGTTTCTCAAACAAGATGTGGCCCGCCTAAAGAATACATGCTTTACACACCCGTATTGATGGGATTTTTCACAGGTCATAAAGAGCAATAACTTTTTATATTATTCAGAGTAAAACCTAAAAAAAACACCACCCTTTGTAAGTGTAAGCATATTTTGATTAAAACAAAAGTGCAAACAATTTTACATTTTTTCTAGAAAAGAAAACACCATAATTCCACCTTAAAATACAGGTAGACATGAAATGGAATATAAAACTCGTATTTAAATCGTATCTTCTTAAAAAGTCTCAAAACATTTAATATTAAAACCTCAGCTGAGGTTCGTTACTTCGTCGCAATTATCTTAATTGAAAAACGTGACATTGTTTACTGCTGGCAGAGCAACTTTCCAACCTTAACTTAGTTTTCTTGAACATACTTTTCTTCCAAAAACAAGAAAGTTCATTGGTATAATAAAATTTTGAGTATATTAGATCAATTCGGTTTATTTACATACAAATAGAAGTCGAACTTGTGCATAACTATGCTGATTCTTATATAAAATTTGAGATACTTTCAGACAACAATCAAATATAGTCAGTCAATTCAATAAAAATTTTCGCAAACCAAGAACTCTAGTGGGTACTACAGTTTGGCTTATATACAAATTCTTTTACTCCTTGAGAACTCATTCCTTTACATCAACATTTTTATATTACATTTTTACACAGAGTATAAGAAGGAAAGTGCAGGCATGCTCGAATCTTTTCCTGCTAGAAAATGTTGTATCCTTTTTTATGCATTGAAGTGTCTTCATGCAGCATAATAACAATAACACACGATGTTATTATTGTGTTTGAGGTATAAAAAGGGTTACCAGATTTGAACACCAAATATGGCAAATTAATGTCAGACCTGCAATCTGGGAATATGTATTAGAAATAATCGGGTATCGAGTACATTTTCTCTTTAAACAAAAACTCCAGAAGCTTTAGAAAAAAGTACCAGAATCTTTTATTTGGCTCCAATTTTCTAATTTTTCTAAAAAAAAAAGATGCCGGTACTTTTTTGTATAAAAAAACTACAGAACTTTTTGTGGTTTGTTTTAAAGAAGTATTTTTGAATTTATAACTTTTATTTAAAGGTAAAACTGTTCTAGATGCTGGTACCACTCTCAATAAAAAATTGTTCTGGTTCAGCTCTTTTTCATCTGTAGGTGAAGATATCGTTAAACCTGCAAACTTTTTTACGGGAAAAAATTGAGCCTACTTTTTTGTAACTTATTATAGGAAACAAATTCTCCGATTCCAATTACTCTTATAGAAAAAAATTTCAAGACTTTAATACGTTTATTTTTTGAAAAATATTGTTTATTAAAGAAGAAAAATTCGTGGGTCGTGACATCGTTTTCTAAAAAAAATTATTTATTTGGTACTTTTTTTCTATAACAAAAATAGTTTCATATTCTGGTACCTGGTCAAAAACTACCCATTTTCTGGACACCATTACTTTAAAAATTACAGAAAAAGGGAAAAATTTCTTAAAGAAAAAGTCCCATTCGATTAGTTCAATTTTTGTATACTTTTTCCAATAAATCTGGCCGTATGGCGTTAATAGTAGCTTGAATCTGGGCTTCCAATGCTTCAAGAGTTGCTGGTTTGTCGGCATAAACAAATGACTTAACATGGCCCCATAAAAAGTAGTTCAGCGGCGTTAAATCGAACGAGTGTGGGGGAAAGTGAACAGGACTTCTGGAAATAAAGTTGTATCCAAATTGATTTTGCAATAAATCGATTTTTAAGCGCGCTGTATGGCAAGTTGCACCGTATTGTTGGAACCAAATGTCATTGATGTTTAGCTGAATAATTTTTGAAATCAAGAACTTAGTCAGCATGGCCCGATAGTGCTCACCATTCACCGTAACGGCTTAATTCGAAAGAAATCATTGCCGACAGCGTGTAATGGATGTAATAGGGATTCGTAAACAGAGTGAGGATTGTCTTCGCTCCAAATACGGCATATTGACGTAACCATTTAACCAAAAATGAGCTTCATCACTAAAAATTCTTTGATAATAATTTTCGGCCACTTTCAAATGAACCCAATCAGCGAAAATGTAATGCAGACGCATTTCGTAGGCACGTAAAACAACAACAAGTTGAGAACAAGGATGGATCAATATTTTCGAAATTTTCAATACTTCGCGCTACAACAGAAATATTCTCTTCGGTACGCACAATTCTTTGTAAAATAAGTTCAAAATCGATGAACAACTGCACGATTCGCTTGCTCACTAGGCCGATAATGGTGACCGTAAAATGGACGTAGTGCTCTATGAACTTCGCGAACAGTTTTATTGTTTTCAAAGTAAATTTTCTCAATTTGGAAGTGTTTGTTCTGGAACAGAAATGTCAACACAGTTTGACATTCTTGGCTGCCAAACCGTAATAATCGATATCGATAGTTCTCATTATTCGAGGGGGAAATATTTTACATTCTAGGAATTTTGTATGGAGAAACAAGTGGCATCTTTCAACGTTTTGAAACTTGTATTCATATAAGTATTTTTTTTATTTTATCTTTGTTGCCACTTTGGTTTTAAATTTTTTTTTTTATATTTTAAAGGTTATTTAAAGTTATTCAAAAGAGCGTTGAAACGAAAGCCAACTTTCTGTGAAATTTCAAATAGAATGTTTTGTCTGCAATATTTCAAGTAAGAATGGAAGTTTTAAGCAATTGAAGAACTTAAACAAAGATACCATTCGCAGGCACTTAATGGATGGTTACTCACTTGGAATAGTGGAGCCAGGGATTTTGTAACTTCCCTTTGTAATGAATACAATTTATTATTTCAACCTAATTCCGTTCTTTCAGCAATAATTGAATTAACTTTCCACTTTATTAAAATTCGTTTTATTTTTAATGAGTTTCAATTTCTGAACGAATATAACACACTTTTTTTATCGTTGTTGATTATTATTAACTATTCAATCATTAACTGAAAATATTACTTACTCTACTCAAGAGGTTGAATACTGTAAAATATAATAAAAGAAATTTGAACTGAAGTGACAACTGGCTGCTAAAAAAATAAATAAATTGAAATCGAACCCCCGTTCAAATGCCTAAACAAAACCCGTATACTACACATTGGCTCTTGGTGGTTTCAATGGAGACAATGGTTGTGTGCTGTGTGGCGTGAAGCACGCAAACCCTCCTCATTTTAACACTTGGAAATGTGTTGTGTTGATTGCTGTCACTGGCTGGATTTGATGATTTCTTTATGCCCCAGATAAAAAACCCCCAAAAGTATTGAAAATGAAACAAAACAAGAGAAAATATGTGACGGGTGTGCGTGTTTGTAGTTTAATAAAATATTCGCAGAATGAAAGAAAAGTACTAGAAAACCAAAAACAATTCGCCAAAATGGCAACAGTTAAAAAGGAGGTAAACAATGAATACTGCACTAACACGTTTGCATTTACTGATACTTGCGATACTTATTTTTACACAATTTATAGTGTGAGACATAAAAAAAAGAGGTTTTTATATAGTTAGAGCTTGTCAAATTAAAAAAGCATTAGGTACATTTTATTGTCCATCCCGCTAGGTTTGGCCCTGAGCTAGAGCCAGTGAACCAAAATTTGAATCCATAGCTGCCACTACATCAAATCAGAGTATCACTATACTATCTCTTACATGCCGGCTTGACCAGCCATAGATCTGTTCTACTAACGTACAGATTGATGTTCGCACAGGCATTGAAGATGAAGACCGACGCTGTTGATGGTCTGTTCGTGTTCACAGAAAGCTGCCTGAACAATTGTTCGAACAACACTAATCTGCCGTCAACCAAACAAAATACACACAGGAAAATTGAAAAGTGCACTCCTATGTAAACACCCGTACATAAACTATGCTAAGAACATGGAAACAATCTCGATGAGAGACAATAATTTATGTCCAAACTGAACAAAAACATCTACACGTATTCTTCACACAGAAGACCACGAACACATTTTTCCCCTTATTCTGTCGACGCTCTCTCTATGTGCTAACAACTTTGTCACTTGGTGTTAAGTAAGGAAGTAAAGCTTCATATCGCAAAGAGAATAATCAAGCAAGAAATATTTTCCAAGCCGAAAAATTTCTTCCTATTGTTAGTCAACTGAGACATAAAAGGTAATCTATCATTTCCTCTTCCCCTTGATTACGAAGGAGTATGTAGAAGACATTAAAGTTGGTATCTAATAAACCAAAAATTTCTATAACGTTGCAAATCATAAGATGTCCTACAAGCTCAAGTCCACGGAGTGTCCAAACGAGCTGAGAGAAACGGGCAGGTTAACATTTTTACGGACAGTCAAACAATTCGAATCCGATAGGGGTGGGTCTAGAACGATTCCTGAATGCAAAAAGGCTTTGGGGTTCCAAGTCACAATGAAGTGGCTGAACGATCTGGTCAATGAGCTCCAGGAGGTGCCGCACAGAAAGGTTGGGCAAAGAGGACCCACACAGTACTGTGTAATAAGCAAATAGTAGAGGGAATAACAAAGGGAGACCCAAATGGAGATAAAACAAGAAGGTTTGCTGAGTGTATTAAGCCGTCACTCGGGCTTGTGCGCACATTTACACTGTACAGGGTCGAAAAATGATAAATTCATTGAATGCAGGGAGGACGTCGAGACAATACAACACTTACTATGCCACCTGGCTTTCGCACAACTAAGGACCCGGTGTTTCGCGGCTGACACTTTACCGGGCGTGTCTCATTTGAAAGTCATTGATTGGCAACTCCTCAGGAGATTTGTTCACGGAACAGAGTTCCTATCAGGGTGGACATTTTGTCAAAATAGAGAGCGCACAACGGGTCAATGTATTGATCCAGGAGTATGCCTACGGGCAAAGGACGAATGGCCACTACCCTCGATATAACCTATACATTTACTAAAAAAAAACCCCAGCATGTGGTATCATTACGAAACATTTCGGCATATCTGATACTTCTTTCAACCGGGAATATTTGCAAAAATTCGGTAAATTTGCAGCAGGAACGATTTACACGATTTTGATTCTTGATTTGATTTGCCGACAGGTTGATTTGATACAGATATTTGAAATGAACTTTCGTCAATCCTTTTCACGTTAGGTTTGGAGAGTAAGTAGGCTAACACTGGAGACGGCACATACCTGTAATTGGTTCGTCTCGAAACCAACTTGAGATGGCGGCAATTCTACATTCTCTACATTCCAAGATTTTCTTGTCAGACTTTTGTTTTTAGAAAAGTTTTTAACAGTAAAAAAAACACTTGCGAAAAATTTTTAAATTTAGGTACTTTTTCAAAGTCCAAGCTTTAGGTACTTTTTGCTGTAGATACCAGTAATATGGTAACTCAAATATATAAAGTGGCAAATTCTGGTAGTTGTGTCTGTAAAAAAATATAACTTTATTAGCGCTTTGCTCAAAGTTTAAGAAACATCCATTTTTCATACAAAGTCTTAAAAAGAAACGTCAAAACTAGTTACCAAGGATTAATTAGAAAATATGTACTTCAACACATCCTGCAATAATCTTTCTCAATTGTTAAGACATATTTTAACAACTTCATTATTACTCTATATCCTTGTCGCTTGCTCATGCAAGAAACAATTTGATCTGGAATATTTAAGTAAAGAAGAAGTTGACAAATAAATTAATCACTTTGAGAACAGAAGATATCCACCGGATGCTGCAAACGTGTACCTTAGCGTCAAACATTTCTTCAACGCTAAACAGCAAAATGGGGCCATATTACGAGAATGTATGGAATTTATTAGAAATTCTCTGTAAGGTGACAAAACATAATAAACACAACAGTAGAGTAAGGATGACATTAAGTTATTTTACAAACCGTCGTATTAGTGGGAACAGAAGGAAGAGCGTGTCAGTAGGTGTTTAAGACGAAATACTTTTTTGGGAGCAGCTGGCACAGATGAAATTCAACTTCGCCCTGTTTATCTAGAATTTGAATCACATTAGAAAAGGTCATAGAAAACACGGAATAATAAACCTTTGGCGGTCCTCACATACCATTAACCATATCTGCCACGGATGCTAACGATACATTTGCAATTTAACGCCTCCTTTCGCATTTACGCTTCTGCCAATCGTTTGAAAGCTGGAGCAATATCAACGAAAGCAGAAACATTAATGAGAAGAACAATAATAATTGCTGTCACTTTGTTGCCAGTGATGAGATTGATTCTTGTTATGGTTGATTTTTCTGTCATTATGAAGATAAAATTAACTTGTATCCTATTGTTGTTGATATTGATGTGCCTTTTGCGTAGCTACGAGGGCAGTACCAAAGTTGTGCGGCCGTGTAAGAAAAAATATCTTTAGTTTTTAAAATTTTCTTCCTTTCAATTGTCATCAACTGCAGATTTTTTTCCGTCGTTGAACAAATTTGGAAAAAATCATCTGAATAGGGAGCAACTCATCATTGATTTCTCTTCCTTTTCAAAGTAATGATTAATAATTAACCATCCAAAAATATTAACGCCGTGACATAGCTTCCAGATGAAAGTTTATTGCGATGCTCTTATTTTAGGCTACTGTCTGGATTTTCCTCGCGTTTCTTTTTATAAGTAGGGGCCCCATATTTAATCCATGACAATGAGTCGTGCAAAAACTCAACTTTATTGTCAACCTTTTCCAAACACTCTATTTCAACACTTTGATTTCCAACCCATAAGAAAGAGCGCTTTCTGTCTGTCACTTCTCACGCTTAGTTAGTTTAGGGTGCTTCAAGATGTTTTAAAATGCGTGCTTTACCGTTTCGAACGTAACCACCTGATTTGGTTAACAACTGTCATGGTTATCTTGTCTTGTCTTGTTGTTATTGTAATCAAAGTAGCAAAACAGACTACCCTATATTTCTTTTATATATAAAAGAGTCGCAGTGCTTCACCTTTTATTTTATATTTAAAGATTCACTTTATTTATGTGGCTCTACCTATGTGTCACGTCATGTAATTATCGGACATCCCACGTATTACTTTAAAAGTTATTAAGGAGTATGTCACGTGAGGTATTTTCTTCATATCGTGTGTCTACATTAATCAACGAAATACTGAAGTGCCTGACAATAATGAGTTTTTCTTTGGACGGCTGAATCAGTGATGGAAGATAGGAAAGGTTTGCCTTATCATTTGTTCAGTTATTATTTTATAATCCAGTGAAAATATGGTTTGATTTTTTCCATTATACTCTCTCACTTTTTGTGAGTTGGGTTTTTTTTTTGGGAAAATGGAAGCATATGCTTGAAGTACATAACGTGCTGCACGCATACAACTTGTTATTAGTTACGAATATGCAATCACTGTCAAGCGATCTGTTGTTTTCAGAGTAGAAATTCTTAAGGTAACAAACGAAAACCTTCCTTTATTAAGTGAACATGATTTGAAAGTAGTCGGTTTATTTGTGCTATCGAGAATTATTGTAAAAATTGCAGCCACCACATTGAAAATATAATGTTTTATATAAGTGTCTTAGGCCCAGATATTTGAGCCTGCGGCATATACCCAATCATACAGTGCACCGCTATGATGCCAACTAGAAGCGCTATCGAATTTTTCTTGAGGGACATTAGTACCTTGTCCAATTCTTTATTGATTGAGGGTCAAATAATTCTGCACAATCTGCAAGTAGTTATCGTAGACCACCTGCGTTACGTTTATTTTAAGGCCACTCGTGTTTGAAAGGCCGTAACGTGTTTGAAAGTTCGACCAAGGGGTTGCTAATATCCCCATGTGTATTTACAACGGCCAGGTTCGAGCGGTTTCTCGCAGAGTGATCGGCTATCTCGTTTCCACGAATGCCATCATGCCCCGGCACCCTAGAGATTAAATACACGTCAGTACACATCTCGGCTTCACCACTTTCGAATCAAGGGCCTTAATAACGGCTAGCCTGTACACAAAAATATCAACAGTTGTCGTCTCCGTTATAAGTTCCTCAACTATCCTCGTCGCTACCAATATATATCATATATTTCTGCCTGGAACACGGTGCAGGTGTCGGGTGTACTTAGAGAGAATGAAAGGTTGAGATCCTTAAGACATATACCCGATTCAGTCTCCGTGTCTGCCTTAGATCCAAACCTTATTGTTTCGAGTTACGGAATTCTCCTTCCACTTATTCCTTGAGTCTAGGATTACACCAAGATATTTAGATATTTGGCGTCTTTCGCTTATTTAAATATCTTGGCGTAATCCTGGACTCAAAGCTCTCGTGGAAACGTAATACTGAGAACAGGAAGAGATAGGCCCGATGTGGAATCTATGCGTAATAAAGCATCTTTGGAAAGAGATGTGGACTCAAGTCTTACATGGCGGTGATCAGGTATACTTCACCTATGGAATACTTGTATAGTGGAAAGAGGTGGACCTCTCTCTTCAATATAAAGTGCAGAGGTTAGCGAGTCCCGTAGTTACTGGGACAATGAGGCCAACTCCTCAGTTTGGAGGCAATGTTGAATTTGACCATCCTTGATGTCAATATCAAATTCGTATTTGCCAAGTCGGCTCTAAGACTAAGGGAGTCGGGCAAATTAATGAAAGAAACGATATAGTTCCATAAGTTGTTGAAGCTGATTTTCTAAAGACCCTCGATAACTTATGAGTAATTGACTTTATCTTACGTTCTTTAATTCGACCTTAATTTAGACTTTTCATGTTAAGGCCAAATTGGATTGTATGCAAAATTCAAACAATTAAAATTTTAATGATAATCTCACAACCACTTTGTTTTATTTAAATTTAAAAATAGGAAGCGCCAAATCAAATACCCTTTGCTATTAAATTCGAAGAAACAAATCAATACTAACAAATATTAAATACAGAAAAAAATATTTATTTCCGGAGTTGTTCGATTTAAGCTTAAATTTTGAATAAGTTTTTAATTGACTCAACTTTTTAACTAAGTTAATAATTTATTAAATGATTTACTCTCTATTCAAATAATATATGAAATCAAATTTAAATAAATACAATTATTAATTAAATTCAAGCGGAAATCAAGGTGTAAATATTTTTGCTATGAAAGTAAAGAAATGTATTCTTAAAAAAAAATTATTTCTCTCTACTTCTTTGCCGCATACGATGGCGTAAACGTTGTATTTCACCTACTTATTTATTCATAAATTTTTTTCTGCTCCTAAAAATTCACTTAAATGGAATTTCCTTTTTAACTTTGCCACAATTCGGCTGACAGAAAATAAAGAAAAAATAGAAGAAACATGTTACAGCAAGTAAAATAGAGATTTGCTAATAAAATCTGACAAATAAACAAACGAACCTCGGAACAAAACTGAAAAGCATTCACTCAATCATTAATTCATGCATTCGTTCTTTAGTTCTTTAGCAACTCATATTAGCAAGCGCTGACAGGAGGTAAACGTAAACAACTTAAAACAAGACAACAACATATGAAACACGAAACATAAAAATAATTATGATAATTTTATTACAAATAAAATGCCATAAAAATAACCAGTGAATTGTTTGCTAAACAACAATCCATTTTAACTACCCATACATTGCAGACCGAAAGACGCACAGGAGGACAGCCTTACATTATAGCGGCAAACATAAAAATATACCAGACACTTACGAGATTCTTACGAATACATAAATACATACACAAATTATGTATTAGTTCACTGAATTGAAAAGCTGGAGACAGATTTACAATAATAGAGAAGAGAAGATAGAAATACGAGGGACAAGTGTCACTCCTTTTGTATAGTTTGTACAATATTGTAACGTCGTAAAATACACGATTGAATTTTCTAAGAACCCCAAATGCGTTAGAACGATCTATTCTTCAAAAAATACAATTTCGAAGAAAAGTAGAGAAGTATAATATTTATCGAAAAACTTAAATATCACCCCAAACTCAAATTTTTTTACTACAAACATCTGCTCCCACTAACACGATAAACCTTAAATTCTCAAAAAATGCAAACTTTATTAAAAAGTTGAAAATTCCTTTAAACAAATTTATTAAAAAATATTAACTATTTACAAAAATAATAAAACAAACTGAAATTTGTTCTAAGAATTTTAAAATCACCAAACCACAAACTCCTCAATAAAATATTTCAATATAAAAAAATGTTGTCGCGTTCAAAATTACAAGGGCAGTGCTTTTTGGCATTATGAAGGGTGTAATTTAAATTAAAACACTAACATTTGTGGGCGTAAATTAATTTGAATATTAAGAAAAGGGTAAAAATGCAACACTTTTTCTCGAAACGAAAACACCAAAAAACTTATTTTTACATTAGGGCATTTCCAATGAAATTGGAATAAAATAAATAATCGAATTCGCAATAATTTAGAAACCCAAATTTTGTTTCGATTTTTGCATATTTGTTTTTGTGAACTTATCATTAGTACCACTGTATGTGGTAGTATATTTTCTTCAGGTTGACTCCGCTGTTGGCCGTCACTATTTATGTTTAATTAAACAATGGCTTTACGAGTTTGTTAATAAACAAAATTGTCGCATGTGGAGTTAAACCAATCCACAACATACCATAAAAACTCCATTATATCCAGCTAAATGCACCGTTTGGTGCGGATTAACGCTGGTGGCTGTTTTTCCAGCAATGCTCGTAAAAGTGACCCAAAATTGGCGTTCCAGAATGCACTTCTTCAAAAACAGCCGAGGTAGCCCGAAGTCATTTCCAAATACTAATCAATCTTTCGAATAATAAAAAATTTTGAGTAAAATTACATTTTTCGTGTAATTTTTTACACTTTAAGATTCTATGCCCAGCATCAGGGGCAACTTTCTCGTAAATGGAAACTTTTTTACAAAAAAATTTAAAAGGAATTGTTCTTATTTTTAAATCTGAAATAATACTTCATTTATAAAATGGCAATAAAAAATATCTTTCTGCATGTGTTTCAAGCTTCATAATATCATGCCGCACCATTTCCAGGGTACTGTCCCACACATCGCCAACGCAAAGATGAGTTTTTAAGCTTTTCCATTTTTTTTTCTGTTATTAAGTTAAATAAATAGTAAATACAATTTCGGAAACATTTCAAACAGAAGTATAATTAGTCTCGATTTACGAATTATACCTATCAATTAACACAATGACGTCTATTTGATGTCCCACACGTCCTCCCTTTATTATTTTGATCAAAATATTGTATTTCATTAATTCCTTCAATGACAAAAATTAATACACATGTTTATTTATATGACATGATAATATAAAAATTAATTAAATATTCAGTAAACATTGGTTACTATGTCCCACCTCTTCCACTTGAATTGCCTATTAGTGATATTTTTCATAAAATTAGTGAAATGAAATTTTTGATTGTAGACAGAAGATGTAGACCGCAAATATTGATTATTATTTCAAATTCAACCAAAAAATCATATGAAAGAACAATACAGAGTGTCCGCCGGAAAGGTATACTAGTTTGTTTGTTTATAATTTTTGATTAAATGAAAGAGAATGGATCGTATATTGATAAATGTCACACACATTTCACACGGTACTTCGTTAATTTCATCACGAATATTTTGTTTGGGTTGCTTTAGCGTTTCTGGTTTGTTTGCATAAACCTTGCTTTTCAGATATCCCCACAAAACGAAGTCCGGATCAGTCAAATCAGGCGACTGTAGAGGCCAATCAACATCACCATTCCTTGAAATAACTTGTTGTGGAAAGAGGTCTCGCAGTAATTCCATTGTCATCCTGGCTGTATGCAATGTGGCGCTTGACATGTCAGTCAATCCCAAAGCATGCAGTTGTGGCGTTAAAAAGTTTTCAATCATATCAGGATATCGCTGCCCATTGACAATTACCGTTACGCCGTTTTCAGTTTCAAAGAAGTAACGTCCAATGATTCCTCCTGACCAAATTGCACACCAGACTGTCACTTTTAATGGATGCAAAGGTGACTCATGAATAATTTGTGGGTTTTCCATTGCCCAGAATCCACTATTCTGTTTATTCACATATCCATTCAAATGAAAATGTGCCGCGTCACTCGTTATGATTTTTTCATGAAAATCGGGGTTGTCATGGGCGAGCTGTAGCATCCTATTGGCATATGTACGGCGGCGTAAATGGTCTTCTGGAAGAAGATCTTTGTGCAAAATTGTGGCCACAGTTGTTCTTTGAAGACCAAGCTCCTGAGCACGGTGTCGAATTGGTGCTGATGGATTATTTTGAACACTTTCTTGAACAGCAGTAATGTTTTCAGCCGATCTTGCAGTACGTTGTGGTCCATGCTTGGGCCTATCCCTCTTTTTTCGAAATCATTCACTAAACGATTAAAACACGTTGGTTTACCGAATATTTTTTTATAATAAATTTGCCACGTCTCTACTTCACGACTGCCAAATATGAACTGTCAAGACTAATGTTTACCAAAATGGCGGCAAAACAAAGTAGTATACCGTCCCGGCGGACACCCTGTAAAACTTATAACCGTTACGGTCACTGGTAGAAGCACGCCTCAGTGTAGTCTAAAAAACCTTTCATATTACAAGATATCAAAAAATATAAAAATTTTACAAACCACAAAAAAAACGATAAATTAAAAATTCCCACAAATATCAAGAGTTCATAAAAAATTTTAAATCTGCAAAGAAGAAATTTAAAATTCAAATTTAAATTCACTGAAAAATGAGAGTAGTTTAAGCCATTTAATTTACTGATTAACCAGGAAATAGTGATCCTCCACATTCCAAAGAAAGGAATGAAAATCTGTAAAACAGCCGAAAAAAGTTTAAAAATTGATTCACAGAAAGGGCTTTTTACAAAAACTGGTCCATTAACGGCATTAGGATTCGAGTCTGCTGCACTTACTCTTCTTTCTACTTCTGGTTTTAAAATCGGAAGTAATTAGTTTAAGCCGGACATTGATAGAAATAATAATAACATGCAGGCAGAAATTCTACATTGCAGAGACTTTTTGATTTAAAAGTATTCTTCAAGACCTTGTCCAACTGACGCCAAAATCTCTTAGAATTCATGAATAAAACTCAATTTCGCATTTCTTAATAATGTGAAGTGCATTTCGAAACAAATTTCGAGGGAAGGAAACAAGAGTTGGTTTGTTCGCTTATTTGAGCAGTTCCAATTATTAAAGGTTTCCATTTTAATTAAAATTAAATAAGGTTTTCCAGTTGCCACAAAGTTACTGGAAAATACAAGTATCGAAATCAATATTAAACATTTTGCTCTACATTTGAAATTTCTTTAATCTTCTCCTCTCCGCCCCTCTTTCAAAATGAAAAATAAAACATGAATGGTGAAAAAAAACATTTCCGTTTTTATCGTAATACAAACAGATTTTGTGAATAAATAAATAATAAGTGTTCGCTCGTATATGAATTTTTGAAGGCGCGAGATGAAAATGTAAAAACACAGAAGTCTACAAATATCCCACTTCGCCAATGATTCAATACGTTAAGCAAATAAACGCATAAACCAAGAACTCGCCCAATTATTAATACGCTGGTAGTAGCACTAATTTCGACAAATAAATTCTGAATTAGAGCCTCTAACGAAGGCAGACTCTCCGCGCTGACGAAAACTTTGCCATAGAATGTGAAATGTGTGAGTAGTCATAGTAGCTTATATCCAATTTCTGCTATATGTCCAATCCGGCATTGGGAATCAAATTATGTATTCTTGATTTGATCTTCGGACAGGCTGGATTTGATCTTATTGATTTAAAATTGTTCTTGCAATTCGTTAAACCCTGGCCTGTTTCCAGCTCAACTGGAGTTCCTATGTCCTTCTCTTTGATCATTTAGAATGAAGTGCAGATACATTCGCCAGCGCAATGGCTGTCTTGATAACAGAAAATAAACAGATATCTGCGATATCCATTGTTCATGACTTGCCCATTTCCGATCATCCTTTCATCTATCACCAGTTGTCTCACCCAGGCAAAAATCGTAAAGTGAATAGACCATTACTCTTAGATCGTCGTGTGATCCAAGAGTCGATATTTGGTGTTCCAGCAGAAAGTAGCCTAAAAGATGAACCAAACTCCAATAAAACAGCGACAGGGTATTTTCAAAATCAGAACTCGATCGATCGTTTGCTTAGATTGCCGGGGTGTGATCGACTTTGAACTTTTTCTATGTGAAGGTTTAAGAGCGTGTGAGGAAAAATTTTGTATGGCAGGAGGCCAAGTTTGTGGAGCATAAAATGTTAGTTTTTGACCACATAAAATCAGCGGCTCACAAATCTTATCTTCAAGGCGTCTTTTAGAGCAAAAACAACGTTCGCGCTATTCGCTGAGATCACTAGTCACCTACTATGGCTCCCGACATTGTTCTCCTCATTCCAACAACCAAGTTATCACTTCGTCAAAATCATTTTGGAACAATTGAAACATTAAAGGAGGGAAGAAACACAAGTCCAATATCGCTCTAAAGAACTCCAGCTACTACTGTTTGATCAATAATAGATTAATTCAAATATTAGAATGACGGATGTTAAGCTTTGGTCAAGTGGGAAGCTAGAAGAGAATCTACAAGAGTTTCTATCCATATGTCATCTCACTTATGCCAAATTAATTTTAGTTCTCTGTTTACATTTTGTCTATGTGTATATTTATCTACTTCTGCCACCTCTTTGTTGTTTTTTTTTGTTTTGTTTTGTTTGCTTTGAAGTGCAGAGGTGTATGAACGTGTAAGTAATTATGAATGCATGTGCTAGTGTGCGTGCATGTGAGCGTGTGTGCTTGTTGTTACACTTTGTTTGAAGCTGATGGTGTTGAATATATTTTTGTTTTATTTTTGATTCTTAATACCAATTGAACACTGTAGCTTAACACTACGAAACAACGAACACGGCGGGCAACACGCGTGTATAATAACAATTGACTTGGAAAAAAGAGGAAGGAAGACAATATCGTTAATGTTGTGTTGTTTACGTATTCCTAAGATACGAATATGAAATGTGCGTTACATGTGCAAAACGAAACGCGTATTTGAGTTTTTATACGGTTTAAAGCAATGAGAAATTTTTTCTAAAAAAAATTTTAATATCAATTCTTTTGTTTTTTATAACTTTCAAATGCAAGTGTGGGCTTTCGTTTTCATAATTCTGTTGTGCTGGTTTTCGAATTTCGGTTCAATCGTTTGTGGTTGCTTTTTTGGCGTCTAAATGAAAGCTAAACCGGTGTCCCATAACAGGCTGTATTTTCAATTTGAATTTGTTGTTGTTGCTGTGTTGCTGATACGAGTGGGTAGAGTTGGATACTAAAGCGCGGGCGTTATGCGTTTAATTTACGTCTCGCGTGTCTTCTAAAGTTAAAATTTTAAATAAACAAAAATTGTTTCTGCCAGAGAAATGCCAATATTAATATAATGTTTGCAATAAAACGTAGAAAATAGAGTTTTCTTTTGTGCCAAACACATGCGAATGAAAAAGAATAACAACAAAATTGAAAAGTGATAAAAAAAAGTAGAGTGCAAAACTATTTTAAAAGCAGTTAAAAATATTAAACTGCAATTTAATACCATTTATTACCACTGAAATGGGAAATAAAAAATAAATAAATTAAATTTTAGTCGATAAAACGTGAAAATAACACACCGGTTCTTAATTGAAAAAATAAATTTGTTATCAGTGTTTTGTGCAAAAAAAAAAATTGTGTAAAACTTAATAACTTTTCAATAATACTATTTTAGGCAATAAAAATATTAGTTTTTTTTATAAAAAAAAAGACCAAGTGCTTACTATACACCCAAACGATTTGTTCTGTTAGAATAAAATAAAAAATTGTTCGATTACTTGAAAGGTGAGTACTTGTTGCTTGATTAAAATGTTATAATTAGAAAATTATTTTATTCAAATTATAACACAAATTGTGTAGACAAAACCGGAAGCGCCGTAGTAGCGAATAGGGTTACATTAAATGTTGATGGCCATATGTGACATTTAAGGGAAATTTTAATATGCAAGGGAAATTTTTTAACATCTTAATATCGCAAAATTAACCATATTATTTGAAAATCTACAAGTTCTATTTCAAAAAATTTACAAAATCTTTTCAAAACTAAAACTTAACTGAAAAGGGAAATTTTTTGTTCAAAAGGGAAATTTTGAAATGTATTTTCAAGCGTACAAAACAAAATTTCCTGTAGGTGATTTTTTTGGGGTTTTTCAAAATCAATCAAATTTACCACTTTTTGAATAAAATAATTGTGGTTGTGCTTTTGTAATGCTTGTATTTAAGCAACTGTTTGTAAATATGTAATAATTTTTTTAATAAAAATTTACCAAAAAAAATTTCCTTCAGGGATATTTTTTATAATTTTGGAATTTCTTAAATTTTTGCCAGAATTAATTTAAAGAAATTTGTTAGCTTAATAATGTCTCCAAAAATTTTATTCAATGTAAATTTTTCCTTAAATTTTTAAAGTTCAAAGTTTTTCTAAACTTTGGGACCTAATTCTATTTGAGTTATGTATGGGAACTTTTTTGAAAGTTCTAATTTATTTTACACAATTTTATCATCCACTCCCACTAACACGATAATTCTTAAATTCTCAAAAAATTCTCAATTTTATTTTCCAATCAAAATCTTAACTTTTTATATAAATGAAACATTTCAAGCCCTAACCGTGAAAATTACTAAACTGACATATTTCTCGAAGTTGATTTTTGTACGCCGAGTTGTTCGTCAGCCGCTAACATGTCCTCTGAGAAAATATTGAAACGAAAATACTTATAGTTACAGAAATAGCCTTTCAATTCTAAAGTAAACTACCTTTTCGAGTGACGGCAAAAATAACGTAACTGAGATAAAAAATGCGAGAGATGTTCAATGAATACTTACAAGTCAATCAGTTATTTAGATGTAGAGCTGGAACCGTGAATAACTTTACACTCACGATCAAACACGCTCACGATAAAAATATAACTAATGCACGGCCTTATTTCATTGCTCGCACGCATGTACGCTCAAGTGAATATAATAACAAATTCACCACGTTCACTAAAACTCATGGTCAAGAGATACTCATGGAAAAAATAATATTAACGAAATCACTCCTATATTTTTTACAAACATGCTACCAATAATGCCCCACTTCCATTTGTATTTTTAAATCTTCTGTTTTTCAAAAATTTCAAATAAAAACCCAAAACATTCCAATCACTCTAAAATGCTTTCAGTACACGTTCACACATGGGGATTTTTTATATTCACGTTTATGCACGAACGAGTAATTGGAACGAAAAATTACGCACGATCAAATGTGATCACGCGTTTATGCAAAATACGTGAGCGGTGCCTGTTTCTACTTTGATAATCTTTTATGTTGTTGGTTCGTTATAAAATCTACATCTACACTTGGTTATGCGTGTAAATTGAAGTTTCAGCCCTGCGACAAATTGGACTTAATATTGTAATTATTATTTCTAAATCTACGCAGAATATAAAATGCATAAGGCCAATTGTAGGCTAAATTAAATTTTCATTGAAAATTTATAAAATAAAACCTGACAAATTTAACTGTCCTGTAAAATTAGCTGTCTATGGGTTACAGTTTTTTTGCCGTCACATTTCAGTCTGACCTGTTGGAAATGTAGACCACAAAATTAACGCAAATTTATCTATATTCAAGTTAAAAAAATGCTAGATTCAAATTGCTATAAAGCTGATACTAAAAATAAAACAGCTACAATTATGACAGCAAACACTACGCTGTTCTGTGCTGCAATCAATCAGTTTTTTAACAGCAATCTAAAAGCAAATTAAAATATATAAACAGTTATTTCTATACAGCAGCAATAAAAGGAAAAAAGTTTTAAAAGTGCTTTTGCTTTTTTTGATGAAAAAAGCAAATAGCACAGCAATAACAAATGTTTGCTGTCACTTTCCCTGCTCTTGCTATTTGTTCATTTTTTAAAGTCTATGATAGAAAATCTTGTCATACATTTTTATAAGGTAAGGCTTGATTTTTTACTTACATAAATACAATGGGATTCCAGGAACTTAAAAATTGATAAATCATTATTGGGTATATTTAAAAATTTCCTATTAACGCAAAGCATGATTACTGCACCATTTCACAATGTTGTCATATTTCTTGCTGATGCTGTTTTAGTTGCTGTCGCATTTTCAATATAAATAGCGTAGCATAGCATAGCATCGTTGGAGCATCGACGTCACGTGGGTTGTGTCTCACTGTTCTATAGATATTACAATGGGAGATGCTCCAATGAGATCAGGGAACTTGTTCCCGAAACCCGGACCTTTTTGCGCGAGACAAGATACTCATCAAGAGCTCACCCATTTGTAGTCGATTGGCCAGTGAACCGCACTACGCATTATCGAGAGAATTCGTTTTTTGGCCGTACAGTTCGTATGTGGAATAGACTCCCTGCGGAGGTATTTCCTGCCACTTTCAATATTGAGAAGTTCAAATCAAACGTCCACTAACACTACTCCCTCTTTTCCCCCTCCCATAACATATTTTCCTAGTTCCGGCACAATGCACTGCATGAGTAGGGGTCATCCCCTGAGTGCTGGTCCAACAAAAAAAAAAAAAAATAAATGAACGAGAAGGAACTGCTGTCTTGTGACAGCAAATGAGAGAAGGAACTACTGTCTTGTGACAGCAAATGCTTTTAATTTTTGCTATTGCTGGACTGTATTTATTTTCAATAGCAGAGAACCAGTAAAATTATTGTTAATAATACAAGTATAATTTATAGCATAATACAGTATTTTTTGTATGCTGTTGCTACTTCGCATCTAGAATTTAAACACTGGCTATAACTTGCAGAAAATCATTATAAATATTTCTATTTTTAAACTTTTTAATATTTTTGCTAGAAATTTGAAGCCTTAAAATTCTTTTAATGTTTTTTTATTTAATTTTCTAAAAGTTCTTTTGAAATATTCTTTATGGAGGCACAATGAAAACTATATTAGGTCTACCTACGATTTTTCAAAGGGGGAATTTCGATAAATTTTAAATAAAACAAACATTTGTGGACTTTTTTTAGGCAAGATGTTTGACAGTTAGCGTTACGCCGTTTTCAGTTTCAAAGAAGTAACGTCCAATGATTCCTCCTGACGAAATTGCACACCAGACTGTCACTTTTAATGGATGCAAAGGTGACTGATGAATAATTTGAGGGTTTCCATTGCCCACAACCAACTATTCTGTTCTATGTGCCTCGTCACTCATTATGATTTTTTCATGAAAATCGAGGTTGCCATGGGAGGGCTGTAGCATCCTATTGGCATATGTACGGCGGCGTAAATGGTCTTCTGGAAGAAGCTCTTTGTGCAAAATTGTGGCCAAAGTTGTTCTTTGTTGTTGTCGAATTGAGGTTGATGGATTGTTTTGAACACTTTCTTGAACAGAAGTAATGTTTTCAGCCGATCTTCGAGTGCGTTATGGACCATGCTTGGGCCTATCAGCTACAGTTCTTTCTTCGAAATCATTCACTACACCATAAATAGTGCGTCTTGTTGGCACGTTGTTTCTCCCAAAAATTTCACGTAACTTTCTCATCTTCACTGTAATCGATGATTGATTTTGATAAAATGTTTCAACGATTAAAACACGTTGGTTTACCGAATATTTTTTCATAATAAATTTGCCATGTCTCTACTTCACGAATGCCAAATATGAAATGTCAAGACTAATGTTTACCAAAATTGCGACAAAACAAAGTAGTATACCTTCGCGGCGGACACGCTGTATTTCTAATTTAAAAATAATAATTTTATAGTTTAATTTAAACGCTTTTGAGAGCGTTTTAGTTTTTAATGATCGTGTTTTAAGTCATTTGTCGCATAGTGACACTTTTAAGAAAACCCCATCTGGTAGGCGGTCAAAAGTAGATATTTCTTACTTTTCTTCATTTAGTTCAATTAAAACAGATGTCAACTAACAAAAAGCGTTCGTTTAATTTATGCAAATTTTGCAATCAACTAAGCTCGTTATAAAACTAATTTGTTTAAATATTTTCGCTAATTAAGAAAGCTAAACAAAACTACCAAATAGTTTGCATACATTAATTTTACATTTTGGACTTTATACTGAAATTAGCACAGCTCTTGCGTTCAGTATTAAAATTTAAAATTTATTTAATGACAATAGAGAAAATATAAATAACAAAAAGACAATTAATGCATAACAATTAATTAACTGCAAGTTTGTTTTGCCATAATATTAGAGTTGAAGAATTGGTGAATTAAATAGCTATTTTAATTATTACAAATTGAATCTACTTCGCTACTAATGAAGGAATTAATTAGCACAATTAAATTATTTGCTAAGAACATTAGTTGACTTAATGTAAAATTAAGAGATATTTGCAGATCTCAAAATGAGCAGCGCGTTAAAATTGTATTGACAAATGAATAGAATTTTAATTTAAAATTTGTGTCTTAATAAACATTCGCCTTATTTGGGACCTCCTTCATTTCGTTCGCTCTAATCGAAATGCCAATGTGAATCTATCCAAATTAATATTAGTTTCTTACTTTAATTAATTGTTGAAATTAATTAATTTGCTTAAATTACAACTGTAATGTTTACATTTTTGGCAATCACTTAATCTCATTAGGCTGACATGTGATTAATTAAAATTAATTTAAATTTAAAATATTTTTTATAAATTTAAAGTTTAAATTTTTTAATAAATTTTTAATGAAAATCACCGAACAAAGTTATGAAATAATAATAATGAATATATTTTTGTAACTCACCCTGTATTGTGGTGGCAAATAATATCGTCTGGAATTAAACAAAAAAAAATTAAATATTATTTGGATTCGTAGAATTTAGCCCAAGTTGAAAATGATGAAATTAGTAAAATGATCATTTAATTAGAAGTGTGGGGAATATAAAGTATTTCTTTACATTTTTAATACAAAGTACATTTTTGTCTACAAAACTCATTTTGAATTACACACAAAGGAAAAACATGGTTGATAAGGCCAAGTTTGTATCCAAAAATGTCGGCCGTAAAAAGTACTGAGATTAAAATGAGGACCAAGTTCTTCATATGTACAATACCATCCCATTTACAGGTAACTTGGTAGTTCGGTAACATTTTTCCATAATCCTTTCCCATATTAGAAAGTAAAAAAAAAAATCCAAGCTAGCAAGTTGCTTATGAAGAACTTGGTCCCCATTTGGAGCTCAGTACTTTTAACGGCCAAAATGGTTGGATAGACTCTTGGCCTTATTTTCACATTTATCGACCATGTTCTGACACTCACAATTTGCGATTGTGATTTCAACTCGCATGTGAGTGGTTCTGTAACTCGCATTCGCAAGAGTTTTGGCGAGTTCAAGTCGCAAGAGTATACTGAAGTGAACTGCTGTATTTAAACTTCAGTATACTCTTGTGACTTGAACTCGCCAAAACTCTTGCGAATGCGAGTTACAGAACCACTCACAATCGAAAATTGCGAGTGTCTGAACATGGCCGTATGTTTTTGTACGAATCTGAGTTCATTTTTCCAAATTGTTTTTGTTTGTTAATGTCTGTATAAAACCTCTTTGACTTTAAGCTTACAGAATTTCAGCTCTCTACCTATAATGGAAATGCTCTATACAGATAAGAGGGAACCCTAGTCCCCTAGATGAAAAGTGTCCAATTTTCAGTACTTATTCTTCAAATTTCAGCTCTCTAGTTATAGTGGAAGTGTCCCATATTATTGATGAGTAAGTGAGTCAGTGTATATGTATCAAAATATGGATATGAGGTTACCTGTACGTTAAATCCTTATGTTTCCAGTTTCATTACTTTATGATTAAAGGAAGCAATATTATGAGGGGGTAAACAGCCCGAATAGTTTCGTGTAATACGAGTATACACACTGTGTGCAATGATATGGTCATCTTAGAAAAATATAAAAGCAAAAAATGTATGTTACTGTTTAACAGCAGATTAAGCCATCGAATGCTTAATGGTCAACGCGTAAACCACATCAATTTTAGCACTCTCTTACTTTGAATAGATATCAATAGTATTTAACATATTATGTCTATTTAAGACCATTTTATGCTTAGAGTTATTACAATTTTTTGGAACAGTTCAAATACTTTGTTTGTGATTATAATTTTACTATAAATTGTATTGTTTAACTTGTTAACTAAAGTAACACTTAAAATGTTTCCAAACACCCTTATATGTTTGCCACAACAAGATTTTGTTGCACAGGACACAATATGTGTGTCGTCACCGTAACACAAACATGGTTTTTCTCTGCGTATAAATAATAACTATTTTCTAATAAATAAATAAAAAAAAACGTTGCCTTATGAAGCGAAAATTTACGCGTCCTCCACAAAAAAGTACCTTTCAGTAAGAAGCGCCTTTGAAAAAACTGTAGTGTGAACCGGTACCTTTTTATATATAGTACTTCCTAATAAGAAAAAAATATTTGAATAAAAAGTACCTTTTAAAAATGTAAATTTTTGTTAAATTCACTTTTTGTAGAAAAGTATATTTTTGTAAAACAAACTTCGTCGATGTAACAAAACGGCTCTTGCTTAAAAAAAGTATTTTTAACTTAAAAGATCCTTTTTAGAAAAAATTACTTGTGTATATAAATAAGTACTTTTTATGGAAAGCGATTTCGAAATAAGAACTACTTTCTTGGTTAAAAACAACTTTCAATAAAAACGTAGTTTTTAATAAAAAAAAAAGTTACGGAACATACTTTTTAATTAAGCACTACCTTTTCTTATCAACTTCGAAATTTTAACAGACTTTTGGTATGCTTTTAAAGTACGATAAGCTATTTATTATTATTAATGTATGGGGAGATATCGAAGCAGAGCACTTACTTTCTGGGTCCATTTTCGACCTCCATTTCGTACGATAAGCTAACAAAAAACTTTTTGTTTTTCTAATACAGACGTCATGAATTTAACCCACCTAAAGATAAAAAATTGAATGCCATGATTTGCATATTTTTCGCTTAATTTTCTGTTGGCTTACACCGAAGTTTAACCCACTGTCACCGTACTAACAGTGCAAAAATCACTTAAAACATTAAATAGCATTAGCACAGAAAAA
The DNA here is from genome assembly GCA_963932375.1 of Phania funesta. NCBI lineage: Eukaryota > Metazoa > Arthropoda > Insecta > Diptera > Tachinidae > Phania > Phania funesta. The sequence goes on along the minus strand of OZ010654.1, from coordinate 89,164,733 downwards.
ATCATGTACTATGCTATAAATTATACAAATTAGCATAGCATCCGTCCTTTGTACTAGTAGGGAATTTTTGCATACACAACCTTTACTTACAAGAGTTTATATTTAACAAACGAAAATGTACATGTTGGTATAATCGACTTTGTTATGAATTTCGATTAAAGACTTCAAAAATATATAAATAGCCAGAGCAAAACAGATGACAGCAAAAAACATTATCATAAATTTTATTTGATCTTAATGTGCTGATAACGGGGATGACAACATTGAACATTGCAGCAGTGTTGTCTTTTACAGTTGAACTGTTGCTATTGCTGTTGTATAGCTGTTGTATAGTTGTAATAGCATTTTAAATCTAGCTTTTTTTTAAACCGAATTAAAACTAAGAAAAAAAATAAAACGAACAAAAAAACACGATTTTTTATAAGTTCGAAAGATCAATAAAATCATATTGTTATTAAATTAGAGTGATCAAGTATGTGTATAATGCTGATGCTTAATAAATGCGTAAAAATAAAATACCTATTGCCGAATGTTATTTCAAAATTAAACGAATTCTAACGACCGGAAATCCAATCTCGCTAGATATTTGGTCAGTTTTTAGTATAAAAAAAACAATAATTTCGAATAATAATTTCGAAGACTTGTTTTGAAGAACAGGTGGCGTCATGGTGTTTCTACATTCTTTTCGAATAATAAAATTTAGTGAACGAATACAAAACATTTTCAATATAAACACATTTTGATTAAACACCGGAAAGCAGCATAAAAAATCAGCATTTATCATAAATTATAAACAAAATACGAGCAATAAAAAATTAAAACAAACAGATGAATGGAGAGAAAAGCTAACGCCAAAACCACATAACTAGATCTTATTCAAATAAACGAAAAAAAATGTTTAAAACCAATAAAGGAAAAATGTTTTTAAAATAAAAAAGAAGCAGCCAACCACTACTCTTTTCCTCTAAATTTTAAAAAAAATACTAAAGAGTATCTGTAAGATCTCAATAGGAAAGTTCATAGTATGTTTGGCTTCATAAGAAGCGAATGATGAAGGTGGGATGGCTTGAGCAGCAAAAAAAAAAAAGTTCATTGGCATGAAACTATTATGAATACATTGGAGAAATGCAAATGTAATTGGAGATGCCTGCGAGTATGGAAAAGCATTTAAAGCAGCCATATGAAAAAATCTGCATATGCACAATTAACAACCACTTTTAAACTTAACAGCGCACTAAACATTCAGTCAACTGACAATTGCGGAAAGAAAGCAAAATAGAGTTTAAACCACCAGACACTTAACTACTCGTACATAACTATTTTGAGGTTAACAATCTTCGTTTTTTTTGTGGAGATGCATACATACATATTAAAGTACTAGTATTAAAAGGTTTTTAATCTACCTTCTTTACGATTTGTGTAAAAATGTTGACTGAGATGTCCACGTTCTTTAAACTCTATAGAATACATTGTTAGACCTTGTTTGAATTTTGGACATTATGAAATGATTAAAAACTAAATCTAATTAGATCTTTAGTGGCAAAATGCCTGCACCATCATGTTTCAATAATTATCGACAGGCACGGATACAGCTTAAACGTTTGCAAGGACATATGTTAACAAAAACAAACAATTTTTATTTTTTTTTTTTCAATGGGAAAATGTTAAGTTTTAATGGTTTTGCAGGGGAAAACTTCCCATTTCAATTACCGTGCTCAATGCCTGTTATCGAGCATGCTTTAATTATGTTGTCATATTTCAATAGAATAGAATGTTTACATTTTATTACTTGGTAGTTTATATTTAATTACCGCTTTTCGATTCGTAACATTGAACAACTGATGCTGCACTGAGCATCTTGAATAGCTACAAAAGAAAAGGTAACTTTTATAAAAACGTTACCCTTGCAAAAAAAGTAGCTTGATATGAAAAAAACTCAAATTATGGATACTTCTTGACCTTTTATTGGGTTATAAAAAATTCTTTTATGAGTATTTTTATCGATATTCCGCTATTGCAAGCTGTAGCATTATTAGGGAATGACAACCAAGAAATGAAAAAAAAAATATTTCCTGATAATGCTACGCTATGGAGCCTTAAAAAATTTAATATATTGTTTAAAAAATTTAATTTGGATAATACATATATATCTATCAAAAGTACGTTTTTTAAAGTAGCACCTATTTACAAAAAGTACCTTTTATTGAAGAACTATTTTTTTAAAGTACCTTTATATAAAACACAGTTAAAAAATAGTGCATACATGTTCGTAAAAAGAGCCTTATATAATGGAGTTTTTCTTACAAAACAAAATCTTTATCGGAAAGTTATGTTGAAAAAAGTACTTTTGAAAAAACTTATTGTTCTCTAAAAAATTACTTTTTTTTTTTTATTAAAAATTCGTATTTTTTATAAAGAAAACCACCCTTAAAAGAGTTAATTTTTGTCAAAAAGTACATTTACAACACTCGATTTTTTAAATGTACTTTTTTTTATAAAAAATAGACGTTTTACAAAAAGTACTTGTTAATAATAAGTTTATTTTGATTTGATTTGATTTTTCTATGAAAAAGGAAAAAGTACCGTTGGTGTAAAAAAGTACCATTTATGAAACACAGTTTTTTATATGCGAGGGTCTTTTGATAGGAAACGTTCTCTTTTATACAAAACGTACACTCTGTAATTCTCTTAAATAACTTTTTTTGTAAAAAAAATTAACTTTTCTTAAGAAAAGTGCCTAAGAAAAAATACTTGTATACAATGGAATTGGAACAAGTTTTACAAGAACACAAAAAGTTATTTTTTAAAAAGTCTTTTGCGAAAAAGTGTCTTTAAAAATAGTAAATTGCTTGGAAAAAGTTTTTTACATTCAAATTAAAAAAAGTTTTAAAAAGAATTTGCTGATAATAATAATTAAAATTAAAAATGATAGAAAATGCTTTAAATGAATTAATTAAATAAATTTCCCACGCACGTTTAAAAACAACAATTCTGCTACAACATCCATTCCAGTAAGTTCATTGTACTTTCCAAAATGGAAGATGGTTTAAAAACCGGGTAATAAAAAGATATTTTTGATCAAATTTTCAAACCACACGAAGTTGAGATTAACCGATTAAAAACGCACAAAAATGTAACAAAATCAATGAACTTTTCCAATACAAACCAACAATAAAGTTGTGATCACTACAAAAAAAAAAAAAAAAACATGCACCCACAAGTTAAACATAATTTTCTATTATTTCAGAAATCAAATATCAAACAATCCCCCTGCGTTGACAAACGGTGATAAGCAAGAAAGTGTGATAATTTTACATGTGTGTAGATAACTTACTTAGTCACACAAGCAGACAGATTGATATTTAGTTGTCTGTCACCTTCTGACTATTTGTAGACATAAAATATGTCAACTGCTTTTTGCCCGTCTGTCCATCATTGTGTCTGCCTGTGATTTTCAGATTCATTGTCATTGCCTACATGCTGAGTGTGTGTTCTGTGCCCGAGTAAGTACGTGTGTGATCCCCATCAATTTTTTATGATGAGACTATAAATATCACTTAATGTTTGCTGTTGTAGTTGTTGCTATTCCTTTGTCTTATTTTTCATCGTTTGTTTATACAACAACAACAGTTTAACACATGTATAAGATTAACAATATTTAGGAGCAGTTGTTTCTATTTAAGAATCGACTGATAAACCCATAAACACAAGTTTTTAGATGTCAAAATTTCCAAAAAGATTGTCATGGCTAAAATTAAATTGCAAACTTTTTCGGACATTAACAAGGGTTATCTAAACGTAAAAAGAAAAAAAATATAAACCATAACCATTAATGTTTGTTGGGATATTCTAATGTTTTCTGGTGTACGTGTATGGGTGCCAGCATTGATAAATGGGTGTGTATGTGTTTGTACTTTAACCTAAGTGAATGTCATTATCCACAATATTCATATCATTTGCTCAACAGGTCATCAGATATTTGTTAGCATTTTGTCGTAGTAGATACTTTATGTGGCAGTAAATAAAATTTAGAATCAAATCTAATGCTAAATTGTCTAGAAACTGTTACAGCAGCATGTTATCTTAGAAACAGCAGCAATCGTTGAAAAGACACTGTGAAATAAATATTCGATTTTTTTTGGATGAACGTAATAAAAAAATGGGCTCCACTTGCCACATGTGATTGTTATCGTGCTTGTGGTGGTGCTGTATTCGGCTCTGCGTTATTTACAACAGTGCGTTCATAGCAATATCATTAATAAATCAACGACAAATAAGTGCTGATTTTGTGACAGCAAAAGTTTATGATTTTTGCTTTTACTATTGCTGGGCTGTATTTATTTTAAACAGCAAATCATTATTATTAAGACCTTTAGAATTAATTTATAGCATAGTATAGTATTTTTGCTGTACTAATACTATTTCGCAGATAGCATTTTAAACACTGCTAACTAATAACTGCTAACTTATACAACTAACTTCTGTCATGTAAAGATAACCTGAAACAACACATCGAAGTTGGAAAGCCTCTTGATTTGCTGTTAAAGTAATAATCTTAATAAAATTTCGAGTCCTGGCTGAGCTTAGGAAAACGGTTAAGTACAGGGTGTTTACCGGGAATCGAATATTTTTTGATTGTACAAGGTTAGTACTGGCTGTATGGTAGTTGAAGAAGTCCTATTGTGTAGATGGGAGCTGAAAGTTTCAGTTATGAGACAGTTTTACGCTAATAGTGAGCCCGTGACCCAAACCCAAAGAGACTTTAGCCAGCATTTCAATGGTGTTTCTTTGGCGTGTCTAGAAATCACGTATTTACACTGAGAAACCACGCACATTACCAAAGTTGAAAAAAGCCAATCCAGGAGAATTTCATGCCTCACCACGAGTAATGTTATAATCTAATTTTTTACCACTGAGTTCAAATAAGCGCTAGTCTTAAGGCTGAAGTACCCTGGCTCTAACGTATTTACGAAATGAGCCTCTTATTTCGATTTTAATCCCGCTCAGATTATATATTAGAAGTCGTGAAGCCGTTTATGTTCTGTCCGTTTCCAGCATAGTTATCTCCCTTAGGGCGCTTCGGTTTTCTCTTAATATCGCTTAGCTTTCCTTAATACTTCTTGACTCTATTGGAGTTTGTCCACAAGTGACTCCCTATTGCTACATCTCCGCTTTACAGAGTTCAAGCACTGTAAGACCGTATCTCCTATTGTACGTTCATCCAATGCCAGTACTGAGTTCAGTAATACTCAGAGCTACACGATATCGTGAACTCTACTCACAAGGATTTTTCCTTTTCGAGGTTGGACTTGTACGTTAAATCTTCAGTTGTAAACCCAATCTCGATCATCCCTCTTCCGGAGTCATCACCTCGCTCATTTGATGCTAGCTGGATTTTCTATAATAAAACTCTCTGTGTCGTTTATTCCGCCAAGACACACCTTAGGGAATAATCCCTTCACCATTGCAAGGCTTCATTGTCCGTCGCCTCTGGTTCTTCCAGTCCATGGCAAAGTAAATATGAGGTTCACTTGTATTTTTCATTTCGCAGGTAGTCTGTACTAAACTAGCACCCAGATTCAACAGCCAACAAACTTCATATAGCCCTGCATCAATTGACATATGCTGTGGATTAGGATAATTTTTTACCACAACTAGGAGACTGATTCCGTCACCACCATGACGATACAGTTATCAGTTGCACTTTTGCCATATATCACTACAATGTCCCTGTCAGCTGACAACTAGGTTTTAATTAGAGCAATTGTATGCCCAATTAATTTTATTTTAAATAATTTTCTCGATAATTTGAAACTGGTTAATTTGAATTTTTCGGCAATTCGAATTATTCTCCTTCATCCCTTGAATTTAAGATAATTGAAAATCGACTGTATTTCAAATAATGCTCCCTATCACAAACTTCTACACATACTTAAATATTTCTATCACGACAAGAAAATCTCCCTTTACGAAAATTTGTTTTGTAAACCTGTTACAAGGGAAAGATTGACTGTCAAGACATGATTTTTCATTTTAACATAACAATCAGATTCAAACACACACACCCATGCACACGTTTTATCATGATTAAGGAAAACATCTCCGTAGTAAAGAATTTTTAACTTTCACACGCACACCAAATTTCACTAAATTCTTTTGATTTCCAGTACATAAAGGAATGAAATCTTGAAGTTTCTTATTCAATGTCACTTTATGCTTTATAATCATTTTGTTTTGCTTGAAAATAAACAAGAATTCACACCAAGAAACGTGTGTAAATCTTTATTCATGCTTCTTCCTGACATACAATAGATCTCGTTAAATTTGAATGACAAATATCGAAAGCACCTGGTGTTGGAATTGCTGCGTTTTGGCATTTTTTATTCTCATTTTTAACATTTCAAATACAAATCAATATTCCCCAGGTGATGGGAGCGAGTCAAAGAGTTGAAAACATTGTATTTCAGATAAATATTTTTATTTCGGTTTAAAAGAGTTCGTGGGTTGGGATTAAAATAAAAAAATAAGTTTTAATTTTTATGTGTTTCTTATTCTAGACGAATGATTTTTTTCTATATGCGGTGTCTTTTTTATTCAAGTTGTGGCTGCCATAACTGGTTTTTAAAGTATTTTTTCTAGTATTTTCTTTTTCAAGAATTTTTTATATCACATATTTTTTATTTAATACCAGCAGACTTAATGTATTTGGATCAAAAACGCATCGCTTTGAAGATTTTCAAAGTCATCTTTTTAGTAGGTTGGTAGAATTATCAAATAGAGGATATTTGAGCGCCATCTGTTGCATATTTTTGCGTGATGATTTAGTGGACGAGTTCTTGGTAAATTTGGCAGAGCTCTTTTCGAATTTTGTAGCTAAGTATCGGGTGAGGACACGTTTGAAAGGGTAACGACTGCCTACGTGTAGAAAAAGTTTAAAATAAGCCAACCATTTCCCTGCGAGTACTGAAAACATTGAAAAATTACGAAAATTGTCCCTTGAGATCCTCCCGTCAGCACTATTATTCATTTCACTCCCGGATTTTCAGTCCAGTCGATTCATACTGTTATGCATAGTAATTTCGAAATGGGATGAGTTGCAGCGCGTGGCTCCAACATGACATCGCATCGGATCTCATTTAACCTCTGCTATGACGCAAATTCTACCAAAAATAACGTTTGTACTGCAAAGCCGGCAATGACGGAGAGTTCGTAGCAATTGAAGACGATTTAAAAGTCGTCCTGTGAATATTCAAGCAAGAGTGGGATAAACGCCCTAATTGAAGGCATTAGAGCCGGTTCAAAATGCCACTCGTGTTGCTTCAGGCTACGTTAAACAGCCCATACAAAAAAGCTTTAAAAATACATTTTGAAGGCTTATATTCTACGACCCACGAGGAAAGCTGAGAGTAAACATAGGCATGTTCCGTTTCATGTTGCATCGTGTATATTTTATTTATTTTTTATGTTCGGGTGATATCGAAACAGACCGTTTACTTCATTGGTCTTTTTTCGAGGTCCCTTCTTATTTCCAATTGTTTTCAGGCAACCAATTTGCAATTTAAGACTACCTTGCTCTCAGTCAAGTCTCGTGCTACCACTATCCTTTACTATCGACTATAGTGATTTCAGACTGTAGACTGGTGACTATCGGCCTTCTTCGGTAATTACTAGCATTTGTCTAAGGCTTATGTCAAGTGTCTGCCCGTGGCCCTAAGCCTTATGCTAGGCAGTGCTGGCTGTTAACACACAATGTGCGCTATAGTATCAGCCACTTCCTAAGAAATATCTTTGGGAACTGACCCGTCACACCTCTTGTGAGGTTTTCTTGCCCATCTATTCAGAGTCTTTCCATTGGTCACTAAACACCGGAGTTAACCCACCTCTTACGAGAGATTGACTCGAAATAAATTCGAATTAATTGACAATACGAACCCAGGCGACTAAAACCATCGGATGCTTAATAATGAAAGCGCTAAGTACTTAAGCCACCGCTTGTCTAATTTTAAACTTTATTTAACTTATCGCCCGACTTTCCTAAATAGTGTTTTATAATCCACCAATGTCTCCATTGCTTTAAAATATATATTTTGTATCGAAAGCGCAACGCCGACTGTTACAAATCCCTTTCTCCCCCGGGGGTATATATCATCTTGGTGAACTCTGCCACCTTGATGGATTGCCGCTGGGAGAAAAGAGTGGCACCAGTTCCTGGGGCTGGTCAGGAGCCTGAAACTTGAAAAAGGTATGACTTCTATGTTCGACCAGTAGCGAGAGTGTAAACTGGTACCACGGGAACTAATAGCCCCTGGAACTTCTGTTCCAGACTGGTTCTTGGTGAGGCTCCTTCGGGGGTGCACGTGGTGGCTGTGGTTTATACCCAAAGCGGGGAGGTCAATGTCATTCGTGGACAGCTGGAGATTGGATAGCTGCGAATCCTTCAGCAAGGGGTGGGACCGGGGGCCTGGCAAACTCTGCCCTAATTTGCTATCTATGGGATGTGCATAGGTGCTATTCCGGTGGTGCTTATGCGATCGCATAGGGGCGCTGGTTTGGCCGCTTAATGTCACACCCGTGGTTGAACCACCGTGAGATTAAGCAGGTGCTCACGCAAATCTAATCATATCTGTTACAAATCCCTTCATAATTTCCGAACAGTTTACAGAGGCCAATGTGCAATATTAATCAATTTGTGAACAGGTCGAAAACTAATGACCAGATTGAAAGATAAATTTCCATTCATATACATATATTTTAATTTTTTTTTCTGACAATCCGTTCTCCAAGGGCAAACGCGATAATGAAATATTATTTTTAAAAATTCAAATTTTCCTTAAAAATTATATTTTTTTAGTTAATTACAGAAACATAACACTTGGAAAAAGTTCAGTGGTTATTCTATCAGTTTTTTTGTAGCCTAGTGTAATCATGTATAATATTGATTTCAAATCACCTAAAACGGAAACATGCTCATTTTCCTGTTATGTCAATAAATGAAACCAAGGAAAAAAAACTTATAACTTTTAAATTATTTCTTGTGAAACTTTAAACGACAGAAATACATGCAAAGGCTTTTTAAAGTTTTTGCAATTAAATGTCTTTAAATCATATGTTTTTTTTTCTGTAGCAAAAAAAAATAAAAAATATGTAATAAAAATAATACAAAAAAATATTTAATAGCACTAAATACGAATGAAGAAATTTGTGTAGGTTTATAAGTTGGCCAGTCGAATTCAACAAGTAAAATATTTGAAAAATAACTTTACAAAAAATGTATGTAACTCGAGACAAGGCGTTAAAAGCAAATAATGTGGCAGACAGACAGATCGCTTTCAATTTCCTTAAACTGTTTTCACTGCTGATAATAAGTGGATTGAGTTTATGGCGCAAAAAAAGAAAACTATATTGAATTATTTTTCTTTTTTTTATTTAAAAGGAAAGGAAAGTTTTGAAAGACAGTGTCATTGGACAAAGAATTGTGTGTTTTAGTTTTCAACTTGTTTTCGAATGAGTTTGGGCTTTCAGGACAGAGTCCATGACAGATTAGAATTGTAATTTCATAAAATTTCTTCTAAATGGTTTGAAAGCACTTTCACCCATTTACCTATGTGAGTGGATTGCATATAGGGAAACATATTGCTGTCATAGTCGCCTAGGTTGATGAGGACCGTGCTAGTTCTACAAACGTAGTTAAGATTTATTGTGCTAATCTATCTAATATATTGCGCCTTAAAAAAATCCAACTGTGCCACCTAACACCGCATTCTGTTTATTGTGAGTGGGTCTAATACTATGTTCAGACATGCACCTTAACTAAGGCAGTTACATTTTAAATTGAGTTATAAACTTTGGTGTTCACACACATGCAATTCAGCTTACACAATTAGCGTTTAACAGCTGAAAATGTGTTCATTTTGTGTGTGAGAACTTGTCTTTAAGAATATGAAAAAATTCAGAAAATTCGGCTTTAAAAGAAATGAAGTATTAAAAAAAATTAATTATTTAAAACATATTTTAGTGAAACTTGTTGTCAAATTTCTTTTTTATTTTTTATATATAGAGTTTGACAACTGGCAAGAAGAATAAAATGTAGCAGTATTTGTTGAAGTTAATTTTGTCATTGAACACAGTTTTTTCTGCTCACTAAACATACTTCACCATAGTTGCATTGGGTATTTTATTCAATTTGTGATGTACTAATTGCTCAATTTATTAATTGAGTTCATGTATGGTAAATTTATCCTTATTTGCGCAATTTAGGTGCAGCTCGGAACATAGTATTAGAAGGATTTTTTCAACGAAAACTTGTTCTCAGCGACAATTATCATTTGTCGGTACGTATTATGGTATAAGAAAGCCATTCTCATTTATTTAAACAAGACAAGCTCCATAACACTTACTAAGGCGTTTGCGTTCACGTTTGTTTGATTTTATTTTTCCACATCACCATGTGGCAAGAAGCTAAACAACGCTTCAGGGGGCAAATTACGGCATTCGCAATCGATCGAAATTTCTATTATATTCCATTGAATTTCTATTATGTTTTATTTAAATTTCGATCGATATCGAATGCCGTAATTTGCCCACAGGTTTCGACAAAGTTGCACTACAGGCCACACATCACATGAAATAAGGGGTTTTCAAATAAGGGTGAGGTATCAATATATGGTATGAAGTGCAACAAGCTGTGCATGTGATCTTCAGCTTATGTGCGTTGTTTTTTTTTTTTTTGTTATTTAAACATCCCCCGCTTAAAAACTAAACGTGACATGAATATGATTTTTTCACATTTTGTTAAACAAATTAAGCAGAGATAATTGTCATTCCCAGATACACAAATTTAATATTTGATATCACTATTGTATTTTTATTATTTTTTTTAAACCAAATTCCCTGCTGTTTGCATGTCATATTAATATTTTTGGTGTTTTAGTTTGCTGCCATTTGCGGCAAGCGTGTGAGAGTGTTGATTCGTAAGTGTGAATAAATAATGAATTTTTGTATCAAATTTTAAAATAATTAAAATTATATTGCATTCTTTTTAAATTTAAATTATTTTATAAAGCAAATTTAAATTTGAGGTAATAAAAATTGCAATAGTGCAAAATTCATGTGTTATAAAGAGGATTTTCGTTTACAGACGTGTACAATTAATTCATTTCACAGACTTTAAAAAGAAACAAAAAATAAACTACGAAAACATTTCTTTAAGGCATAAAAATTTAGATTTTAAAGCATGATGGAAAGAGCAGAAAATAATTGAATTTTTTTAATGATTTTTAGATTATTGTAACAGAATTTTTACTTTTTGTGAAATTGACGGTTTGAATGATTTCGGGTGAAACAAATAAATTTTTATACATTTTGTGAAAACACCAGATTTTGCTGTTGTTAGGGACATTTCAAAATTAATTTTTTGAACAAAGTGATTTCTTACGGTATAAAAATATTTTATAAAATTTTAATCAGAAAAACTTTTCTGATTATTCGGACTTGTTCGCAAACAAGGTTGATTTTTTTTTGTTAAGTAAGTGATTTTGTATGATTTCATCGATTTTATCTGAAATTAGCAACGTTAATTGTAAATTTTTATTTTTCCAAGGGGCAATTTTTATTTACTGAATCACTCTTTTTGAAATATTTTTTTTGGTAAAAATCCTACTTGATAATTTCTGATTTGTAAAATTTGTGTGGAAATTTAAACGATTTTCATCGATACGGTGTTCGAAAACAATTGTATGATTACTTTCGCATTCAAACTTTTTTTAAGACATAATTAACAACGACCGAAATCAACTGCGGGACCCTGAACGGTAAGAAACGGAGGTGATAAAATCGCAACTCATGAATCAAAACTCATGATCTACCTAATTCTGTAAGCAGCGCCACTAAGGGCAAAAGCAAACCGAAACAAGACTTACAAACAAAACTAACTGAATTTTTTAATGTTCCGTTTCGCCTGACATATCCAGGGAATGTCATTAAGTGGTCAGCAATAAATTTAACAAAGAAAAATGATCACTCTCGCCAAGTATCGGGAATTTAAAGCATCGTTGCAGGAAATGATGTTCAACAGTTAAAAAATCTCTAAAGATTTCATTTTGTAAAAACATGAATTAAGGAATTTACGGTCTTCAAATCACATTTGAATATTAAATATAGACTTTAATAGTATTTTTCAAAAAAATGCATGTTGTTACTTTTGCTCAATTAGTGTTTAATTGCTTGCAAAATATTTGATTTTGTTTCTAAAAATATGTGTGTAAGTATGTATGTACATGAGTGCTTGTATGAAATAATAAATTATTTCCTTTTTTAAATGAAATATTTCATATTTGTTGCAATAACTTTAAACTTATAATGAATAAACTGCCTCTCAAATTGCATGATCAATAAATTTTATTAAAATTTTTCTCTTTTGGAAAATCTTTCACATTTCTGTTTGTAAAATATCATAAAAATTTTTTCCACATTCATCATTCAATTTATGAAAATAAATGCAGTTACATATCTACATGAATGCAGAGATACATACATGATTGTGTTCATATTTACATATGTATGTACGTAAATACCTGCATATGTAAATTGTAAAATAATAAAAATATCGACACGTAAACCTTTTTACTCTTAATACTAAAAGTGGTTTAATTTGTGCATAAAACTGTAAAAGCGTTTGTAAATACCTATAAAAACAATAAAAGCTAGCAAAAAACACACAACCACAACGTTGCCATAAAAAGCAAATACAAAAACAAGTAAGAAGTCAATCAGAAATAAATAAATACAACAAACACAGTTTTAAGTTGAAGAGAACGACCGTATGAAAATAACATCACAGACAAGAACAACAACAACTACATGTTGTTAAATATAAATGTAACGAGAGCAACAGTTCACACGCACGCAGTCATTGAAATAAACTACCGTTAGTTACATTTCGCCCCAACTTGTTTGCACGTGAGACAATGCAAAATAAACCTAAAACAGAGTTGGATAGTTTAACACGTTTAAAATTTTGTAGTACATGTTTTTTAAAGAAAACGGCGACGTATTTGATATATAAAATTTTTTACTTTTAATTTATTATTTTCAAGCGTCTGGCCCTCCTCTGATCGAAGAGTAAAATGTCTTATGATGGCCTGCACGATAGACTTTAAGTTGGCTGTCATAGGATATACTTTTTTATTTGCTTTATTTGCTAGAGAAGTCAGTTTATTAATGTTGTGTTTGAATTTAGGGCAAGTTATCGGAAATAAATCCATCAGGTCATACTCATCATGTCACCAGTGTTTAAAATGCTTGCTGGGAAATAGCAATATCACAGAAAAATTCTGTACTATGCTATAAACTTGACAAGTTTGATTAACATTGATTTTGCTGTCACTGTACTGTTGAAATAAATACAGTCCCGCAGTAGCAAAATCAAAAACATTTGCTATCACAAAACAACAATTTTTTACCGTTAAATTAGTTTAAATATTGCTATGCTTGTACGGTTGAAGATCCGACAGGAACGAAAACAGTACCAACACAAATATGACAGCAATGATTTTAACGACGTTGTGAAATGTTACAGCTACCGTGTGTTGCACTAATAGGCAACTTTTACATACAGAAATGTTGCAACAATTAAAGTAGATAAAAGAATAACCTTTACCTTATAAAAATTTATGGCAAGACAAAATGGACTAGCAGATATACTGGATTTGTTACAATATTCTATTATATTCGTAATTGCTGTGCTGTTTTCATTTTTCGCCAGCGCATAAACAGCATAAGCCATATAATGAATATTTTGCTTTTGCTGCTGCTCTTTAGAAAGAAATTTTTATATATTTTAACTTGCTCTTAGCGTGATGTTGTAGCATAGAAGAGCGCAGCATTGGCTGTCATATTTGAACTGCTGGTGTAGCTGTTGGTGTTTTGTTTTAATATAAGCTTCATAACAGTAATAGCAATTTTAAGTTTGCATTTAAACCCTGTGCGTCACCTGCAGAAGCGTCTTAGACGAAAATTATAATGACTTTTTGAGGCTGTAAGTTTAGGTACACAAGAAAGGGAAATAACAATCTTTATTTTCAGCTCAAACTACTCTCTACACAGCAAAGACGAGATGAAGATTTCAATGAGTATTATACATTTTTCTGATATATATTTGCTTAATTTGCGCAGAAATTATAATTTAAATTTCAGCTAAAATAGAAATAAAATTTTAGCTAATTTCCCTTACGTATTTCTTTAATTATAATAAATTTTTGTCAGTCTTGACCTTATAAACGGCGGGACGGAACTTAAAAATATCGAATAATTTGGATTTTCGTTCAACAAGTGTGATCAGCAACAAAAAAAAAAAAAATAATGCACTTCAAGGGTGTGTTACATTCATCTGCCGGTGTTTCCATTCCTCCACTTCAGCAACTGCCTTCACTGCTCTATCTTTTAATAAGTAGGCATAATTGGCCTCTGTGATACCAGTCCTGTTAAAAATTATTACATTTAAATCAAATTGGCAGCAATTTGTATTACAATAAAAGTCTTATGGTTACAAAAAGCATACATATCTCACATCTACTTATTCGCCGTTCTCTTTTTGGAATACAATTATCCATCTCTGAACAACTACGACTAACAGAACAAAAACAAAACAAATATTTATGCAAACAACATGACGACCTAACGAGATGGTATTTGCTCCTTTTTATATGAGTATCAATTTTTGTTATCGCTTTTTTTCTCAACTAGAATATAAAAAATTTAAGAAGTAGAAAAAAGAAAAAAAAGCTAGGAATATTTGTATGCGTGTCTCAGGATAAATATGTATGCATGTGAGTGGCAAGGAAGAGAATGAATAATAAAAAATGCCACAAGATGAAAACGAGATATGAAGGAAAGTAAAAAAGCCAGTATGAAACAAACGCAACTTAACATGAAATAGAACCAATGTTTAGGTATAAATACATACATACATGCATGCATACAAATGCATGCATGAATGTTTGCAGAGAGCTACAGGATATTTTAACCCACTTATGCACCACACGAATGAAGAAAATGTCAGGAAATGAATAAATGCATGAGTGGCTGGGGTCGAATGCACAGAAAATGTCTAAAGAAATTAGATTTAGTTAATCATGATGCGATTACATGGGTTTTAATTTGAATCGGGATTTCAGTTGATGTTGGTATTGAATTCAATTCAATATACATACGTACATATGTACCTGGACATTTTTTTAACTTCTGCAATTGGAAATTATATTTTTTATAACATGTGTTTTTCTCAGCTGGACATCAATTTTAGAGCAAAAATTAAATTCATTGCGCAATTTTCAATAATTTTAATAACTTGGATATTATGCTTTTTTACTGCTTCAAGATTCAGTGGACTGGCCACCTAGATAAAGTGATTCGAAATCGCTAGGTTAGTTTTGTAGGTGGTGCTTGTACTGATTCGCGGAATACAAGCCGCTACATTCAAAAAAGTCCTACCTAAGACTCTCTTCGTGGTCATGGCTAACATTTACATGAAAAATTTTGTTAACTATATAAACCCTCCTTACCGCAAAACAAAGTACTTACGGCAAAAATAACCAAAGAAAAAACTCTATTAATTCCACAACTAGAAAGCAAGAGTGCCACTGCATTATTTTTAATCATTTTCTACTCACCCAAATTATGTTGACAAAGATCATTTTAAGAGGAACTAGATTCTTATAAAACTTTCAAGAACGCACATACGTTGTTATTCCTAAGAAATTCAGAAAATTAAATATGTATCCTTTTCGGTTAATCAGACTCAGAACATTTGTAATAATGATAGAAAATAAAAAAATATGCATAGATAATTGCATTAGTACCAGTTTGGTGGAACATAAGTTGTTTTGTCTGCACACCTTCTAGTGGCCCTAACACGTTTCGAACTTTCGTTCTTTGCTAGGATCTCACTGGAGGGAAATCTCAAAAATGTAAAAAAAAACTTTGAACAATTTCTGGATGTCTTGGAATATAAATTTTTTTCATGTAGACCTCAGATTCTTAAGAGGCGCCAGCATCTGCTTTTATCAGACTCCTGAACCAGCTCGCCTTTCAATGATTTCTTTTAATTTGTAATTACCGTGTTTATATTATACATACATTAAAATTGTTTAGCTATTTACCCATAAGTTATAAACTCGAATTCCTAAAACATTGTTTGAAATCAGTCAAAAATACCAAGACATTGCCAAACACGGGTGCTAGAAGTGATTGTAGCGGCACTATTCCCAGGGCTGGCTAGTAACGGTCTAGTTGGTGACCTGATTCCGCCGTTTATACACTGATTAATTTTTAACCGGTTCCAAAATATTTCCTAACAATTTTTCTTAAGTATTTCCCCGGATTTCTATTAGATTCTAAGGAATTTTATATAAGCCCTCGTACTTGCTTTTTATTAGAATATAAACATACAACATTTTTTATTAGTGCACGAATGCACTCACTATAATATAATTTATATTAAATTCAATTCCAGAAAAATATGGCAGAAAGTATCACAGAATTACGTATATGTATAACAAGGTACAAACTTATATGACCAGGTAATAATAAAAATAAATTCGATTAAGTCATACGACTATGTGCACCTGCAAGGTTTAAGAAGTAAGAAAATAAACTTCAATCACATAACTGAATTTTCTTCAGAATGATTTCGTAAGAGTATTAAGTGAAGGTATTTGTTGGTGTAAAAGAAAATATATATCACAAGTTTAGAAGAAACTTAAAAAAAACTCATTCCTTCTTACTGAAGCACTTTTCCTTAACGTTATTGCTGTTATTTGCTTCATGTTTCATATGTAAAGAATATAATGCTTTTATAGTGATTCTTTAACAAATTACTGAATGTTGCAAAAACGTTAGTGGAGATTACTTATTTTTAACTGGGTGACAAAATGTTATTATTATTATAAGTGTCAGTGATAATAAAATTATTATAACTTTTATAATGTTTATATAGCGTATTACAACAGTGATAAGTATATTTCCCGAGTTCTATTTTTCAGACAATAGTGACAGTTCACTATAAAGTGTTACAACGTCCATCACGTGAATGGACTGTATCTTTTTGTATCTCGTTAAGTCTTAGACTCAAGGGAAAACCTCCCAAATGATAAGGGTTGTCAAAGTGAACATAAACCGTGTCGTCGCTCTAATTCTGTATGAACGATGAGATGTTATGATTGAAATTTTTAATTCTGGGGTGAGTGAGACGCCTAGTCTTGCTGGTGATGAAATGTTATTTCAATGTTCAGCCTTTTTCAAATATAAACACATACCTTATATCATAAGTTATCGGGCTACTCTAAATAAACAACCTTTAATGAAAAGCCGGGTTTGTTTTAAAATTAATATCACAAACCCGGGTTAGAGTGGGAAACCGGATTTTATTGATATTATAAAATTTTCGGAAACCCGGGTTTGATCAAAACCCGGGTTTATATAAGAAACCGAGTTTAACCTGAAAAGTTTGCAAATTATAAATTTTGAGGTTTTCTTTAAAAACTATTCATTCCTTTTCTCGAGTCGTTTATTACAAACATGGAAGGTTATGTGAATATTCGAGGTTTTGTATTTAACAACCGGTTTTTAGGCCGCATTTTCCTTATTCGTAGCAGCTAAGCTGTTTGTACAAAATTGGAATTTCGTGTGAGAACAACCTTTTGCGAACAAATGAAACAAATTTTATATTAAGCCGGACTAAGTTAAAGCTGGGACTATATGAACGACTGTGAGAATGGGGTTTCTCGCAAAAAAATACTCAATCAAAATTAAACAACTTTTTTTAAGACCCATATTGCAAGATATCTGGTCACTCTAAATAAACAAACTTTAATAAAAAGCCGACTTTAGGTTCTAAAGCTAATGTGTAACAAGTGAGAAACCGAATATTAGGGACTTATAAAATGTTCATAATTGATAAGGCTTTTCATAAGTATTCAAACTCTTCTGAATAATTTTGCATTTATTAGAAATCCGGGTTTGATCAAAAACCGGGTTTACATGAGAAACTGATTATTTTAGTAACTAATTTTTCCAGCAATCGGGTTTTCGTTAACTCACTATAATTTCGTATTTAATAAAAACCAGTTATAATAAAAATCGAGTATTTAAAAGTAATCCTCTTTCTTTTTCGTTCTCTTAAAAACTTATAAAGGCAAATTACACTACTTTGGGACATCAGACAACATATTTGAAAAAGAAAACTAATTCTTTGAAAAGTTTCTCTTTTATGAAAAACTTTACCTCTTTAAAAATCCATGAACGCTTTAAATTAAACTTGTCATTCTTGTAGTCGAGTCCTCAGTTAACCATTTGCATAAAAAAAGTTTTCATAGTAAAATCTATTCTCGCGGAAATCAATAAAAACTTTTTTCTCAAAAATAAAGCGCTGACAAAAAATCACAAGTATTTTTTTCTGTGAGTTTATTCAGGAATTCTTGTCAACTCATCTGTTTTACACAAACATTTTATAACCGTATAAAACATGAATGTAATACCCCGTTGGATATTTCAAAGTAAACAAAAAAGTATTGCAGAAAACGCCAGAGGTGTGACACTATTTATTTAAAAAAATACATTAGAGAGAAGAAAAAATGTTTTCTTTGATTTCTTTAAAGTGATATATACATGATCAATATATATAAAATTAAAATTATGTACTTACGAATGAAGTTGTCAACGTACACTTTAAGCATTAAACTGAAAAAAATTGATTTTAATTCATGCTTTGCCGGTGTAATGCATACAGATACTTTTACCCTAATTCCTTCATAATGCCTGTCATGCATATTTACCGTGTATATGGAGCCTAATATAAAATGTAACTAAACAATGTTGCACAAAAAGCCAAAATGGCGGGGATGCTTTAAATAATATTTTTTGTTGAAGCCTGCTGTTGAAACAGATACATGGACTGACTTAAAAAACAACCAACTGTATAGAAAGGTATGAAAGTCAATAGTTTGAAAGGTGGCAATGTACCTCTCAATTTGTTAATTGGAGTATTTCAAATATGTAATTAGGCAATTTAAATTTTGTTTTGCAATGTAGAAGACATTTGCCGGTACAAGGAATAAAGTAGTCAATTAAAAGTTGCTTGCATGCTGACGACACGTAATCCTTTGGCAACCAGATGGTATAATTTCTATTCCATCCACAATTAATACAATTGCAGGTATTCGATACATACTGTTATATGATGTGAATTGATGAATTGAGTTGGATTTGCACTAGTCGAATCACTGTTGTTTTAGTTTCAAGAGAGTAAATAAAGGAAGAGAAAATAGTCAAGTTGATGCTTGTTTACTCGTATTATGCAAATTTTCCTTCAAATGTAAATCAAAATCATATAGGAGTATAAGTAGTTGCTTGGAAAACACACATGTCAAGATGGAACATGCTTTCTTCATACGAGTAAATGCTGATTTCAAAGTTAAGATGTTTGCCTTTGCGTGGGCTATACGAAAAGTATACGATTTTTAAGCTTAAAATTTAAATATTTGTTTCCTTCGTTTTTGTTTATATACATATATATCTTCATATTTTGAATTGTTTTGGGTACTATTTTTTTTATTAGTATAGCTTTCTAGGCACTTGAAAAAGTATTGAAATGGTACTTTTGACAAAAGTACTTTTTAAATTCTTAATTTTATTTATAAAGGTTCTTTAAAATTACGAAGTATTTTTACAAAAAAGGCTTTGATAGTGTATGTACTTTAAAAAAAATACCTCTTAAAAGCCTTATACTTATTACAAAAGGTACTTTTTAAAATACTTTTCAGAAAAGTACTTTTTTAAGGAATGATTTTTTAAAGTATTTAAACACAATCTTTTTTCCAAAAGTCCTTTTTAAAAGGGACATTTTTGAAAAAGTACTTTTTTAGAACAACGATTTTTTTATGTTTTTTTAAATGTATTTTAAAAATCTTTATAGTGTATAAAGCTAATATAAAGCCTGTTTTTTTAAAAACTTAATTTTCATGAACCATTTTAAAAAAGTGCTTAGAGGAATCCTTCCTTAAAAGGGTAAAAAAAAATTATTTTAGTAATTTAAATTATATAGAGTTGAAAAAACTTTTTTAAAAACAATTTTTATAATTGGGGCTGTTTTAATATTTTTTAATATCTAGAAAAATATAGATTTTTTTTGATAAAAAAGTATTTACACTTTTTTAATAAATTTTTTCAAAAACAATTTTTGCTGGCCTTTTTAGAATTTTAGAAAGTACTTTTTTGAAAAGTTACCTTTCTTGAAGATACTTGATCCAAAATGTAAGTTCCCTAAACGGGATTTTTTTTAAAAGGGAAATTTTCAAATAACTTGTTAAAAAACAATTTTTTAAAATTTCTTTGTCGGGAGGGAGTTTTGGTTATTAACACGATTGTGACTTATTTTCATCCAAATTTATTCGATTCTGAACTGCAAAGAAGTGCTGCCCTGTACAAAATCAAAAACTTTCGAACTTACCCTCTTTGAATATTTTAAGGAACAAGGAAATAAATAGAAAATTCCATCATCATCAGTGTTATCTGCATAAGAATAAAGTAGGTAGGGAGGAGTTCATTTAAATGATACCCTGACTTTAGGAGTGTCTTATTGCCGCAGCTATTCCCTGAGCTGATTGCTTAGAAACAAAAGTAACTGCCTGCGTGAGTGTTTGTGCTTTCTATGTTTACTTTGAATGATTGACTTGACACTTTATATTTGAAAGTTTCTTTCTTCTTATCTTCTGCTAGATGTTGCTGGACTTTGCGAACCTTGAAGTTTTTTTTTTTGTATTCGTTTACAAAGTATGAATGAATTTAAAATAATTCCAAACTCTTTTGTTTAACTTTTTCATAAAAAATATTTTATTTAACTAGTTGAGTTTTGTTTTACACGAGGGAGAGAGGGAGGGGGGCAGCTACTAATTAAAATCCCTCTTTTCTTTGAATTAAAAAAGGGCAAAAGTGCGTTAAAGTTTTTAAGGGAAAAGAATTTAAATTAACAAAAATAAAAGCGACAAGCCATTTTTATTAATTTCTCCCCTTAAGAGCTGATACTCAAGGCGAGTTATTCCTTTTTTGTTCGGTTTGTTTTTGTTTTCGGCAAAAGTTTTTTTTGAAAGTTTTATAAAAAAAAAAATTATTGCTTATGGTGTTTTTGTGTATTTATTGCCATTCTAGCCTAGCACAAGCAGTTGGCTAAAAAATTGTGTATTTCTGGTTGAAAATGATAAAAAAAACTAAATTCAATTTTTCTTTTAAATTAACTAGAAGCAAAATGTCAAAGAATCTTATAAAGTTTTGAACAAAACTATCAAAATTGATGTTAGAAAATACCTCTACATGCGATACTTTTTAAAGGACATTTTTCAAAAAGATACTTGTTCCACAGGCACCTTTTTGGGAGGCCTTCTTTGCAGAAATCTCTTTCTTTAGAAACAAATTTGATTATGAATTTTGAACAGCACATCGTAAGGGCATTCGGTGCTTTTAAAAAGGTACTTGTATTTAGAGGTAATTTTTAAAACTATTTGTTTAGATGTCCTTTTCATAAACAGATAATTTTAACTGTACTGTTTTAAGTTCGTTTTTTTTAAATTATTTTTTTAAAAATAGTGTTTTAAAACCACTTATTAATATGGATAGTTCTTCTCGAAAGTACTTTTTTAAAGTTACTTTTATTAAAAGTACTTTTTCGAACAAATAGTTCTTTAAAAAGTTTTTACAAGGTATAGAAGGTGCTTTTTTTAAATGTATTCTTACATCATTTTTATGGTACTTCTTCCAAAAGGAACTTAACTAAATTGCTCTTCCTTTGAAAGGTACTTTTTTATGGAGTGATTTTTCAAATCTTATTTGATTACTTATTAAGCAAGTAATTTCTTATTATATACAACATATTTTCATAGTCTTTTTTTGCAATGGTACTTTTTTTTAAATAGTACTCTTTTACACGAATTACTTTTTTCAAAAACCCTTTTAAAATGTTTCATTAAACAAAAACTTGTAATAAAAGCAACTTTTAGAAAATTTACTAAATTGAAAAGTGTTTTGAAAAGGTACTTTTCTTACTTTCGTTCTTTCCATATTTTTAATGTGAAAACATTCGTTATTTAAAAACATTTTGGAATTGTTTCTATTGTCTTTATTATAAGAAATACACAACAAACACTTATTGCCAGGGGTATTATGGGTCGCCACATCAATTTCAGAATAATGGCATAATATCTCAAAGAATAATGGCACCTGACGCCTGTTTCTGAAGCCTGTTTCTCTTCATACGAGTATGTGTATGTGTGTTGCAAGAGCCTTTTCAAAAAATTTTATTATCTTTTGTAGCCTTTTTTTATTTATTGCTGCCACCTTTACTACCACAAACACAATAAAAATTATAATAAATGTGAAATTTAAGATACCGCTCTCCCGTTTTTTTTTCTCACTTTCAATATTGGTTTCAACTAGAAGCAAAATTAATTGGACATTTGAATTTGCTAAGGCCAATAAATCAATCCCTGAAGGGCCAATTAACAAACATTTCGATTTCTTACGTTTAGGGGGGAAATTTTATGAAAAATTACAAATTCGATTTTTTTCGTAATTAAGAAACTTTTCGAGCTGAATGACAGATGTGACTGAAGAAAACAATAATAACGTTTACTGTAATGAAATTATTTTATTTGGAGTAAATAAATAAAGAATTAATCCACCTTCAGTTGCTACTAGAACGTTTTCAAATTTCCCCGTAAAAACGTTTTAAACCAAGTGAAGTTTAAAATTATAAAATGAAACTGCAAACTATTTAGCGAATGTTTGATTCACTTTTATTTTAAGTTTCTTTCTAATTAGTTATAGTTGGGTTCTAGTTTAGTCCGCGTTGGGCTCCGTTTCAGTCTTTATTCCGTTCTGTTCCGGAGCTTTTCTAGTTCAATGCCATTTATGTTATAGGATAGTTCTAGTACCCATCTGTTTTAGTTCTAGATCTGTTTTATTTCAGTACTTACTCAAGACTGTTTTAGTTCTTATCTAGTTTGATTCTAATTAAGTTGCAGTTAAGTTCTGATTTAGTTTTAGATCCCTTCTCTTGCAGATCTTTGCAGGTGATGAATATTTCGTTTATATTGTTTCTATTTCTCTTCTCTCTCAGTTTAATATCTGCCCATTTAAATTCGTATCTACTTCAATTCTCCTTCTGTTCTGTTTCAGTTCTAGTTCAGTTGAAGGTGTTCCCTTTCAGTTATAAGTCGGTGTTAATTCCATTCTGTTCCAGAACCCTTCTAGTTCTTATAAAATACTGTTTTAGTTTTAAGTCCAGTTGTTGGTCCGTTCTAGTTCCAATCTATTCCAGTTCTAGTGCTTGTCTAATTCATTTCCACCTTAGCTGTTGTTTAGTTCTAGAGTAGTGGCAGTTTTGGTTATAGTTTCGTTCTGTTTTAGTAATAGTTTAGTTCTTTTTCAGTGCTAGCTTAGTTATAGTTCCGCTCTATTCCAGCTCTTTTATAGCTTACTTCGATTCCAGCTCTAGATTCTTGCTGTTGCTGATAGTTTTTAGTTCGATTTCCGATCAGATCCAGTTCCATTCTAATTGTTAACTAATTCAGTTCTAGTTTGGTTCGGTTCTAGTTATACAAAAATCCTTATCCAATTCTAGTGTCGATCTGGTGCCATTTTAATTAACTTCTGTTCCAAATTATTTCTTGCTTGTACTTCAGTTCTATTTCCACTCTGTTTCAGTTTAGCATCAATGCTTATTCTAAGGCCTTTAAAATTTACTATTCGCTAACTTGTATAAAAAATTATCTCTTAGAAAATTTTTTATCAAACAAATCTAATCAATATTTTGTATCTTATCTTTGTGGATGAGTTTTAATTGCAAGCTGTGCTTATTAAAATATGAAGAATATATTTTAAATACGAATATCATTAATTAACAAATAATGTTGGTATGTCTTTTTATATAATTGTAACCCTTCTATTTATAACTTTTTTAATACCCCACAAATCCCTGTTGGGTGCTATTGACTCATCAAGCAATTAATATGTAGATGTTCAAGTAGTAAATAGCCCCACAATTCTGAAGACCAAGCCTGTACGAGTGACTTTACACGCTATTGAGGATTATTTTATTGATAACAAAACCCCAGTATTTTAGTCGAAGCAAAATAGTGAATTAGTTTTCTTAACCATTTCCATTCCCAAACAAGGCCTAAGTGAAGAGTCCAGATCGCATTGACAACTGCTGGGTAACCACATGCTCGCATACATATGCACGTAGCCAAGCCAGATAAGCGTTTGCATTTGAAACGAAAGACAATTTCATTAATCATTTCATCACGTGATGGCAAATATGTATAAATTAAATTTATAATAATTCACCAAAATACTCGTATATAAATATATCTTCCCGCAACATGTAGTAACTCATGTGATTATAAATAAAGCAAAAAAAATGTACATAATTATAAATGCCAAGTTAGAGAGAAGTGCATTTTGATAAGATACCTAGAATGATGAGTGAAACGAATGGAACTTCAGCATCGTTAAGCCTCAAAGTAAACACTGATTTAGCACATCAAAAGAACTTATTAAAATGCTATAGTTAAATGTATCTAGAACATCTTCATTGTATTTAAGATTCAATTGTAGCTACATACATACATACATACGAAATACCTTTACGCCACATTATATTTTCACAGACATGAGCAGATCTAATTACCTGCTTTATTATCCTCCATTCAGTTTGATAAAATTATGATTTCGCATCGCTCTGACTTTGAGTGTTTGTTTCTTTCTTGAAATTTTGCTTGCTAATGAGGAAATTATCATTTAATACATCTTGAAAATGTCGAAAGAAAAATAACTTTATTAAAACTCAAGCGCACAAACCACCACGGGTTATAACACCATTTCCATTATAATCGTATTATAAGAATATTTGTATGCTGGTTAAGTAGGAATAAAATTTTACCATTGCTGTTAAATATCTCGAATGACGTTCTCGTTGAAAATATTTACAAATTTTAAGAATCTGGAAACAAAAAGACAGACCAATAAGGAAACTAGACAAGTAGTTCCCGAAACGCCAAGCAAAGACCCAAGTATTGTGAAGCCCCCTAATAGGGGTAAATATCTAGGCCCTAACAATGATCTCTAAATGACTTGAAAGTGGATCAGCTTCTAAGGGCGGTCTGTCTTAGAACATTCTAAGTTCAGTTCTAGGTGGAAACGTTAAGAAAAACTTCGAACCAAAAGATAGATCAAAAATAAGTGCTTCCATTGTCAAGGCACTGAGTAGAGTTAGTATCATGCTTTTAAAACGTGATCAAGATTTACGTCAGTTCTAACATATTTGGCTAAAGACCGTAATCATTTCGGCTAATGTCAAAATGCATCATATGATAACATCGAAAGTTGGGCAAAGAGGGTCCATGTGGAATGGAAACACGATGAGGGAATAACAAAGTCCACATGCGTTGACTCAAATGGGGATAAACCAAGGAGGTTGCTTAGACTGAGCGAGTCTGGAATCAGTAAGATGGTGAGTGACAGATGAGCCACTCGGGATGGCGGGCACATCCACGCCGTATAGGATGAGCGGATAGTGATGAGTGCAGTTAGGACGTTGAGACGATGTAACATTTCCTACGCCACTAACGGGCTGTCGCACAACTAATCACCTGATATTTTACGGCTGACACTTTATGGGATGGTTTCATTTGAGAGGCATTGATTGGCAACTTCTCAGGAGGTTTGTTCAGAGAACAAAGTTCCTATGAGGAAGAAGATTTTTTCAGAACGAGGAACGCACATAGGGCCAAAGTACTGGCTAGGCGTATGCCTACAGGCAAGGGTGAATGTCCCCTCCACTTGACCTAACCTAACCAATCACAATATCTATCCCGCAGTACCTGGAGGACCTCCATCAAGATCTAGTTGGTGGCTTTTCATCCCTGGACTTACTTTTTTCCGTTGAGCAACTAATGTTTAGAATTAATAGGACTTTGCAAGCCCACTGCTTACAGCAGGGGACTGTATTCAGAGTGTTGTGAATCATTTAGAGTTCAGGCCACAGGGAAGTCAAAATATTACAATAGAAGCAAAATGAAATGGTACAGCTAAAACAATTTAAGTCCAAAAAATTTTCAAACTGCCAATTGGAATGTAGTGGGCACTAGTCAAGAATGAAGTAAAGAACATTAACGTGAAGTCCCTTATGGACATAAGACACATGACGCATTAAAATGTGAAGTCATCCTCCAACATTGCTTCCCATTTTATAAAGGATGCTGCCAGACATGTGGAATACATAAATCGTCGTTTAAGGACTCTAGTTTGAATCACCAAAATATATTTATTTAATCATTTCAACTCAGACTTTGCGTTTAAAAAAGGCGGAAGCAAACTTAAACTTCCACAACAACAATTCATCTTACACTTGCATTCTGGCTTGGAAACGGTGTAGTTTTCATGTTACAAGAAAGTCTTTTCTTTTAATTTCTCACATATGAACAGTTTTGTTGTTGCAATTACATATTTCAATGCATGTAAAAGTTGTTGTATTAATGGGTAGATGACACGATAAGTTGGGGAAATACTTATAACGGTTTATCTTGTGCAAACATTTGTTTACACGTACACGTATATATGTATGTATGTATGTGTGTGCGATTGTTATGACATGTGTGTAAACGAATGTGTGCTGTTTATTCACATTAAAATTATTACACTTTTTTCTTAATTAAAATCATTTTTTTAATGAGCAGGTATGATAAAATTGTTATGCCTGAATGTAGTCGTACATACAACGAATAATACCGGTAATATTTCTGCACGAAACCTAAAATTGTATAGATTTTGAACTTTAATAAATTTAAATTGATGCCATGAGTTAATGAAAGAAATTCTCATGACTGATGATTTAAAGAAGGTATTTTATATCGGTTCATTTACCTGAAGAAGCATTTTGAAATCAGAGAGAAAAATTAAAATTTTTAAATTGAAAAAAAAAATTGTTTCAAGCTGCTTTAATAATGAAATTATTAAATCTGTTATTCTAAATAAAAATGACATCACATTGTTATCAATTAAAAAATGGGTATTATTTTCTTATGGAATTGTTTTCAGAAAAATTACCGCTTTTTGGTAAAAGGAAATGTTGCAGGGAAATACTTTTTTCTTTTTTCGTAAATAAATTGTAAATTCGACACTAAAATTAGAGGTCCATTTTTTTTTTAGAAAACACAGATTAATGCAATTTTTTTTACCAATATTTAGCTCCGCATCGCTTTAATAAACTACTTCGGCCAGAGCACCTGCAAATGTTGGTTTCCTCTATTTTACTACCAATAGTGCTAAAACTTCTTTAAACATTTTTATTATTTAAAAAAATGTTACATTATAATGAACTAACAATTAAAATAACAAACATTTATTTAATGTTAACAAGTAAAAAAACAAAAAAAAAAAACAAATTAGCAAGTGCTCGATTACAAGTGCTTACACTCTATTATCTTAATTAAACTTTGATCAATCAACTGTAGTATTTTTTTGTGCACAATAACATGTGATTTCATGGTCCGCACTGCAAGTAGAAGCACACCTTCATTAGAGATTTCATAAACAAAACACATTCTGGATGCATCTAGGTATGTAGGCATGTTCGTTCACCTGTATGGCGTTGCAAAAGCTTTTCTAAACAAACCCAGTTTCGTCAAATCAGGCTTAGATATGAGCAAAAATTTATGATGGTTTCTAATGCCAACTTGTTGTATGAAAAATTTAAAAATTCACTTAAAGATCAAAATTCCCAAAAAGAATTAAAAAATCCCAATTTCTCAGAAAAATTATGAAATTTCCCACATATGTAAAGTTTTTTCAAAACCAAAAACGGTGTCCATACCGCACATAAAAAAGGAGATTATATAAAATATGCTCCAGAAAATGTTAAAAATTCAAAATCAGGGGTGGAAAATTCACTAACAAATTTCCAAAATGTAAACTGAAAATTTACCCAAAAAAAAAAAACTCCAAATTTATCGACAATTCTTTACTTAAAAAAAATATGGCAAAGGAAAAATTTAAACTTTTTAAACAGCGAATATTTACTGAAAACATATAATACGCCTAAAAATTCACTAAGTATTCAAACCATCATCAAGAAATTTACTAAAAATTTACCAAACATCGAAAATTCACCCAAATACCGAGATTTCACCAAAAAATAATTTAGCACGAAAAAATTGAGAATTATAAATTTCGTTTAAAAAAGAAATTTTATTTATCAAAAGCAAAGGAAGAACTTTAACAAGAAAATGCCGAATTTCACCAAGCAATGAAATATCACCGAAAATCCAAAATTAAATAAAAATGTAAAAATATAATTTTTAAAAAAGACCTTCAAGCTTGGACAATTTAATAAACAAGTTAACATTTCACCAATAAATTCGAAAATTTCCAAAAAAAAAAAAAATCCGACCATTTAAAACAAAATATAATCGCTGCAACATTCGAATTTTACGAAAAAAGTATATTGCGAATTCTCATCCTCTCAAATTTTTGTTTCAAAAATAGGAGTTTTTACAAATCGGTTTTTCTCAAAAATATATTTTACCGAAAAAATCTACTATATAGACTCTAAAGACAATTTGTTTTGTTTTAAGCCAACGGATCCACGTGCCGTGCACTATGTCAGGCTTGTCCTATAATGTAGTGTACTCACGATCACAGAGCGGTGTATGGCCTTTATAGAAAAAAGTAAAGCAAACACAAAAATAAAACTCAACAATAATAAAAATCCAATTCAATATAATCAACAGCCAACTATTTTCATGTAACTGACCATCGACAATATTATGTTAACTTTACGAGAGCTGCCGCTATGCATCGCTGAGTGTTTGATGCCGAAACACAAAAACTAAATATCACACACGTACTCACTCACTCACACACACACACGCACACACACTAATGTCAGCATACAGAGAAAACATGTATTATAAGGTTGCAATGGTTTTATGCTTGTGCACTCAATAGTCAAACATCAGCACAATGGACAAATTCAAACATTGCTTGTTTGTGTGTGTGTGAGTATTTGCGTGCATGTATTGTTGATGGGACCTTACAATAACATGGTTATGTTACACTTCAGTTAACCTCAAGAGCAACACATTTCAACTACGTACAACAGCTGAAGAACAAAAACCTACAATATCTGCAAATGCATAGTGAATTTTAAAAGAAGGAAACAAAACAAAAGCTGTTAGTGAAAATCATTGAAACCCACAACTGACCATCAGCTGAAACACCAGTTACCAGCAGTAAAAGTACCGACTACAAACAACACAAGAATAACATCAATAACATATTGAATACAAAAATCAAGTACTTCTAAATAATACTCGTAGCACTCGAAACAGCAATCGAACAGTAATCGTTGTCTACAATAAATAACAATAACAACAAACACTAACTACTCAATTTACCAACTGCATCACTGTGTAACACCAGTTCCAGTGGCACCAGTTTTTCTTGGTATTATAATTACAAAATTTTTGTTAAAAATTTACCTTTTTTGATCTGCTATGGCTAAAGCAGCATACAAACTTTCATTAACAAGAACGAGAAAATTTATTTTATAGAAGAGTGTTTAAACGTTTTTCACTTTTACTTTCTATTTTTCTCGTATAAGTGCATCATTTTCAATTTAAGTCGTTTTTGCTTTAATTTTAATTCGAACTCAATTTCTAACTTTCGAACTATAGAAAAGTCAACTATATGAATTTTAATAGAGATGATAAATTTGTATTTTGTAAGAAAATTTTTAAATACCATTTCTAGAAGAATGTTCGAAATTTCGAATTTAAATTCGAATTTTTGAAGTTAGTTGAAACGTTAAAATCTTAAGTTTTTTAAAGCCTTTTTGCAAAGGCTACAACATATGATTTTGATTTCTTTCCAATTCATTACAATGGTCAGACAGTCTTACTTGTAAAATGTGTCTTTTTTCAAATTCTAGGAAACGGTGTGTGTTGCTTGTAAAAGCTAAAATACTTGAATTTTATGTTGGCCATTTAGCACCCGATATGAGTAACACATCTGAAATTACCAAGGCAGGTTAATAGTGCTCCGGTTATGCAAGATGTTGATTTTGTTTGGTTTCAGTTTTGAATGTAATTAAACTTTTAATAGATTCAATGATTAATTTAATTAAACTATTTCATATATTTTATTTGAATCAACAAATGAATCAATTAAAAACTTAATAAAGAATATGTATTTAAAAATAGTTTATTAAATAATTCTAGATAAATAATTGAATTAATTAAAAATTAATTCAATTTCTTTAATACTAAGAAAATTATTAAAATTATTAAAAATCACAACAGCTGTTGTGATTTTTTTAAGTAACGTACTTCTAAATTTATTGAAATTGTTTTTAGCTGTAACACATTTTATCGACGTACATATGTATGAATGTTTGGGCTCTGTTAAAAGGTTTTCCACCCCCATATAGACCATTGATGGAAAATGTAAATGGTACGGGTATAAAATTAAATGCCGGTTAATTGTCCATGGAATAGCTTTTCCCAAAAATGAAATATTTTTTAAAAACGTTTTTTAAATAAATGTACATACATACATATATGCCAATTCTTCAAATCATCAATCAGTAGCTTGCAAATATTTGTGGTGCAAAATGGGTGTAAAGCCATTCAGACACTTATGATTCTTGAGTGTAATTTGTTCGCGAAACAACTCTCCACACACTTCGAACAAATCACATTGAACTGAAACGTAAACAAGTAAACACGAATTGCGAAGCAATGACGCAGTTGCTCTTTTGATTTGAATTATGTATGAAAGAAAATAAATTAAGAAAAGTAAAAGAAGACGCAAGTGGACATTCGACTTAATTTTTCTCTTTTAAAATTTTAAGAAATTCTATTAAAAATTGCTTGCTACTCCTATCTCCGCGACACTTTGACGGTTCCTCCCAAGAGTTTGAAAATTTGTATGTACAGTCACACACAATAGGACAACCACGAACAAATTACACTCATGAATCCTAAGTGTATGGGAGGCTTAAGGAAACATAAATATTAAGCAAAAATAAATATAATTTCCAGATATAAGGACTCAATTGTGAAGCAGTCAAAGACAATGTTCTGTTTAATTGAACATGCTGCGCAATTAAGCGAAATTCTGTTAATTAAGTCATTGATTTTACGATTAATTGCATTTGGAAAAGTGCATTTGGGGAAAATAAATTAAGTGGAAATTAGCGTGTATAAAAAAATTATAATTATTTCTGTGGTAATTAAATAAATATTTAAACTACTTAAAAAAAATGTCATTACGTCTGTACATACATATATCGCACCCTAAATACAAAAAAATTTTCCAAAACTGACTTTTTTCTATAAATTAATTCAGAGTACATATCTCTGACTTCTGCAAAAATGTCGTTCACATCACTATCTTCTTTAACTGGAAAAATAAAGTTATGTCTATTTTTATGTTAAATGTGTTGTTTCTGCACGATGAACTAAAGATAATTATTTTGAGTCATAAATCAAAATTTTATTTTATTTTCGCAAACATAATATAAAATTTAAAAAAAAGTATAGCAGAACCTTCTTCAATATTAAATTTTTTCATAATGGAACAATATTTTCTTTAAATATTACAATCATTTTTATATAAACAGTTTTTTTGTCTCTCCTGAAAATTTTAATATTTTGAGTTGTGACCCTTTTGTATTTAGGGTGCGATATGTAAATTTATGTTTGGATCTCGTATGCATTCAAACAAATTTTAAATAAACTTAGCTGTCATAATAAATTAATTGAATTTTGTTCATAATACATAAAAGGCTTGGATATTTAATACATAGACGACAGTAGACTACCGACCACAATCTGTCAAAACTAAAATACAACCGTTTATATGCATAATATATTGACGCCTTCACAGACCACCGTTGCCGTTGAGGCCATCTTAGGGTTATTTCGATTTGTATAAATGAAAATTAACAGAATTAACAATGTTAGAAATAAATGAGAACAGAAAAGAACATCAAAAAATTACAATATTATAAATTTATTAACAAGAGGTTCTAAACGAAAGAATTGATTTGGTTTTACATATTTAGGTGATATACAGTGAACGTCGTTAAAAATGGTACAGGCAAGTTTTGTATAATTTTTTTTTTAAATTTAGAAAAAAGCGACGGTTGTATAACATTAAAAATAGTCTTCAATTAATTTTTTAAAAAAAATTGAAAAAGTTCTGTTACAAAAATGTAAAAAAAAAATCACATTCAGTAATTGGTTAAGAAAAACTATTAGTCAATGAAAATCCGTCTGCGCCCCCTGGTACATAAGAAGTGAGAACATACATAGGGATCTCAAAGTTCCCACTATACACGAAAAAGTTAAAACATACACGTCCAAATACATGAACAAACTAGTCCCACATCCCAACACTCTAGCACGCAATTTGTTGCAATTTGATGGCCACCAGAGACTAAAAAGAACTGCCACATTGAGCCTGGCGAAGCGGCCCTCTCTACAGAATAGAAGATAGATTTTTAAGATTTGAATACAAAAAAATTAGTTACTACATTGGTAATAACTAGTAAATAATAATTTAGAAATAAGATTTGAATACTTATTGTGAATTTCTTTTCACAGAAAGATTCAATAAAATGAAATAAAGTAAAAAAAATGGAAATCTTCATGTATGAAGACATTTAAATATTGTTTTGTTTATTTTAATATTTTTTCGGGAATCCTATGTTTGGATCTGCCGCCTGCTAACGTTTGGTCATTGAAATAATAAGTTTCTTGCATTAGTCGGGTGGTATTTTTAAACATTTTTCCTGAAGTTCTTTCTTCAAATCCCGAATATTTGTTAAATAGTTTCCCAAGTGCTCGATAACATTAAAACCCGGATACTGTAAAGGTGTTTTCAACAGTTATGGCCAGTTATTGAATTCACATACGCGAACTATTATATGAATGCTTAGGATCATTGTCAGCATATGGCTTCAAAGTATTTAAAATTCGCATTTCTTCTGCGCTAGGTATGAGAGTTTCTTTAAGTAGAATTAAAGACTTCCACGCGAGATTTACAGTAGGTTATAGATTTTTAGGATCCATCTGACTTCTGCATATATTGACTTTACCATCTGATAAAAAAAAGTAGTATATTTCGACTCGTATGCAAAAATTCTACCATTCCTAAAGTCTACAGGTTTTTAAAGAAATTCTCTGGCAAATTTCAGGCGCTGCGTCGTTCATTAATGATTGGCTTGCTGCATGAGAACCTTTCGTGAAAATCGTTCGTTACGAAGGTAGTCTTATGGTTGAGTAACTAATAATCTATTTAAATGAAGTTTAATTTCCAAAGAGATTTCAGGAGCCAAAACCCTGCCATTCTCTTCAACTTTTCTTAGAATCCATCCCTCATCGCTAGCTGATAGCATCTTTTTTGTGGACATATTCATTTCTGAAACTATTACAATAGTACTGAATTATCCATCACTGATACGGACATATAAGTAGATGGATGCGTTCTTATATCCAAACACATCTGAAAATAATTTTTGGGTTATTTTCAGTTTCATGGGAACTTCACAAGTGACGAAGGCCACCTGTGTCGATGTAAATAAGTGATTTGGTCTGAATAAGCTTTTAGTGCTCGTAATATGTTTCGTAATTTTCGCCTAAACGTGTTTTAAGAAGTTCGTGCGATCTATATACTACTGTGGGCAAAAAATAGTAAGACTTTTTAATTTAAATTTCGCGCCGAAATTTTTTTCTACGTTGGTATGACTGTCAGTGACATCTGTGCCAAATATCACATCAAAGTTTAGTATACGCTTGTCTTTCTGAAGTACAACAAGTGCATTCGGCGATTTTTACGATGAGTGAATGTTGCAAAAGGCCTTCGGTGATAATTGTATGTCGCAAGCAAGTTTTTTTGATTGCTACAAATTTCTTCAAAGAGGGTCGAGAGAGAACACGTTGACGACGACCCACGTCCAGGACGGCCAACAACATAAACTGATGATCAACACGTCGAAAAAATCAAGGAACTGGTGTTCGAGAATCGACGATTAACAGTCAGAGACCCTGCTGATATCGTTGGAATACCGGAGGGATCAGTGAAAAACATTTTAAAAGATCTTTTGGGCCTAAGAAAAGTGAAATCACGATTGGTACCAAAATCACTCAATTTTCTTGAAAAACGGCGTCGCGTTGATGTCTGTCAAACAATGCTTTCCGACAACCAGGATGTCATTAAACGTATTATAACTGGCGACGAGTCTTGGTTCTACGTTTACGACCCAGAAACAGACGATCAATCGGCCGAATATCGTGCCAAAGGTGAGCCGAAGCCGAAAAAACCACGTCAAAGCAAGTCACAAATCAAGGTCTTGTTGACAGTTTTCTTCGATCATCGAGGTGTGGTGCACTCCGAATTCCTTCCGACTTGCCAAACTATCAATAAGGAATACTATTTGAGTGTTATGTGTCGTTTGCGCGAAGCTATTCGTAAAAAGAGGCCGGAATTATGGGCCGACAACTCGTGGTTCTTGCACCACGATAATTCACCGTCGCATACCGCATTGATTCTTCGTGAGTTTTTCGCCAAAAAATTCAATCAATATCGTTCCACAATTACCGTATTCACCTTATTTAGCTCCGTGTGACTTCTGGCTATTCAGTGAACTCAAGCGACCGCTCCGGGGAAACCGTTTTGAGGCTATTCCGGAAATTGACTTTAACAACTGTAACGAGGATTGGAAAAAACGTTGGCTTGGAAAAAACGTTTGAGGGGGACGAAATAGATTTGGCATAATAAATAAAGAGATTTAAAATTATGAACAAAGTCTTACTATTTTTTGCCCACAGTAGTATGTTTCCGTGTCGTTCCCAAACTGTCCAAAAAATTTAATTCCTAGCGCTCAGTTTTCAAACAAACTTTTTTTGGCTCAGCTTTACGCGTTTGTACATGAAAACCCCAAATTTTCGCCGTTCAGCTTTTAGGCTCTTTCTGATAAAGTATCAGAAATGTTTAAAATTTCATTTACACATTTGAAAACTTTATTTCGAAAACAGCTGGACAAAACCAAATTGTCCTAAACTAAAATTGACTTTTCGGAAAATAACTGTTTGACTTTAAAAGCTACAAAAATATACTTGTTTAGGCAATTCAAAAATAGCCTACCTTTGTAAATACTTGTTTAAATACCAGCAAACAAGTTTGGCCAAAATGTTAAAAAGCGGATTTTCCAAAAATTTTATTTCGTTACATAAATTTCAAGAGAAACTTGTATCACACAAGCGATAAAGCAAAACCAAGCACTGCAACCAAAGTATCAAATGCAATTTTTCTTTATTAAACAAACTAAAAATAGCAACAACAACAACAACAAAAGCTTTTATTTATTAAATAATGCATTCATTGCATGGCTGTCTAACTTTATTGTCATCTCGCACTGTGGAAAAGCACACGGATGGGAAACATGCTGCCTGCCAGTGTGACTATAAAACACTTTTTTGTTTTTGTAATGGATTTTTTTGTTTGTTGGTTTTTGATTTAATTTTTTTTTTTGAGCTGCCATGCAGCGCCGTCTTTAAAGAAAACTTTAGTGCTGAAACCAACTCTAACAAGTGCGGCCATAAAAAAACAACGACAGATCAGTTTAAAACAGCCACAACAAATTCATCATAAAAATTAGAAACATAAAATCTTAAAAAAAAAGCTACAAGCAAAACGCGTTGGTAATTGATAAAAACTATTTATTAAAAAAATATTTTTAATGTTGGTCTAAACCAGTCGTTAAAATAAATTGCTCAATTAAGCACAAAAAAGGAGAAACAAAAAACGCATTAATTAATAATTATAGAACACAGATATTTATTTATTTATTTTTTATGAGAGCTAATTGATATGCGCTGACATGTGGAAATGAGCAAAACATTAAATTTAAAATTAGTGTTTAAAAAAAATATGTAAAAAAGTATGTTCAACTTTTAAAAAGTTTAAGCGAAAACACAACTAATTAACCCTTTATGAACCTACGTTGTAAAGTTTCCTTTAGGAAACGAAAGTAGTAATTGCATACTGGAGAGAGTTTTCGTTGTGATGAAAAAATCCGTGAACAGCCGAAGAGTTCAGTTGTGATAATTCGCAGTTATTAGTTGGGAGAACTCAATTCAGCTGTTGTAATTAAAATTTTTAAAACTTTTAATAAATTCGGCTGACACAACAAATAGTTAGTTACCTTTGTGAAACAATTAATTAATTTGATTCATTTATTCAAGTAATAGAGAAACCGACATACACTTTAAAAACCATAATGATTATTTAAAAATTAAAATTGGTAAGCTTGATGATAATAACAGGGCTTGCAATAAGGGCGAGTCGATGTTGAAAGTCTGCAGCGTTGTTATTTTTGGGGGCTTCTGCACGCTAGGAACACACATGATTGTGGTAACCATATACGTGTGCTTGTAAACAAATCATATTATTATTGTGAATAATAATAATATGGTCCCGCTGAGATCAATAGAAAAGCAAAACACTGATGATGCTCATTCGCAGCGACTGAGATACGAACACAGGTAACTGACTAAAGCCATCGAATGCTGAAGAGTCAGAGCGCTAACCACATCAGTCAGATCAACTTCATGTTTTGTTTAAACACCAGATGAATTTTACATATTATGTCTATTAAGAACATTTTATGGTTGGAGTTAGTATATTATTTTTGTACAGTTACAAAACTTTGTTTATAATTATAATTTTAGTAACAATTATATTGTTCAACTCAACCATGTTACAATTTTTATACCGATGGAAATCACTTAAGGATTAAATCCAAACAATAACTTGTTATCGCAAGTAAAGTAATGCTTAAAATATCTTTAAATAACCATTATATGTTTGCCACAACAATATATTGGTGTCGAGGACATAAAATGCTTGTCGTGTTTATTGCTAGTTAAACGATTAGGCAGCATGTCCAAATACAGGGTGGCCGCCGGGAAGACATACTACTTTGTTTGTTTATAATTTTTGATTAAATGAAAGTGAATGGATCGCATATTGATAAATGTTTTATTTAATGTCGGCAATTATGTATAAATCAGATAAATGTCCACCTCTATTAGCCTCACAAATGCGATCCCTTTTGAACACATTTTTCATTACAATCTCACACATTTCACGCAGTATTTCATTAATTTCATCACGAATATTTTGTTTGAGTTGCTTCAGCGTTTCTGGTTTGTTTGCATAAACCTTGCTTTTCAGATATCCCCACAAAAAGAAGTCCGGAGCAGTCAAATCAGGCGACCGTGGAGGCCAATCAACATCACCATTCCTTAAAATAACTTGTTGTGGAAAGAGGTCTCGCAGTAATTCCATTGTAATCCTGGCTGTATGCGATTTGGTACCGTCTTGTTCAAACCACATGTTATTCAAGCCCAAAGCATGCGGTTGTGGCGTTAAATAGTTTTCAATCATATCACGATATCGCTCCTTTTTTTTCATGAAAATCGGGGTTGTCATGGGCGAGCTGTAGCATCCTATTGGCATTTGTACGGCGGCGTAAATGGTCTTCTGGAAGAAGCTCTTTGTACAAAATTGTGGCCAAAGTTGTTCTTTGAAGACCAAGCTCCTGAGCACGGTGTCGAATTAAGGTGAATGGATTATTTTGAACACTTTCTTGAACAGCAGTAATATTTTCAGCCGATCTTGCAGTACGGTATGGTCCATGCTTGGGCCTATCAGCTTTCTTCGAAATCATTCACTACACGATAAATAGTGTGTCTTGTTGGCACGTTGTTTTTCACAACAATTTCACGTCACTTTCTCATCGTCACAGTAATCGATGATTGATTTTGATAAAATGTTTTAACGATGAAAACACGTTGGTTTACCGAATATTTTTCCATTATAAATTTGCCACGTTTCTACTTGACGACTGCCAAATATGAACTGTCAACACTAATGTTTACCAAAATGGCGGCAAAACAAAGTAGTATGCCTTCACGGCGGACACCCTGTAATAAAATGTTGAAATCAGTTTTCGTAAGTGCAAATGCGACGAGGCGGATTATTCAATAAATGGCCATTACAATTGCCTTATACGGGAAAAAAGGTAGCAATGCATGCACAAAAAGTTACTGGTGTGGACTTTGGGCCGTCGACATCACTATCACTGTTAAGCTAAGTCGTTCAGCGATAAACATCTCTTTTGGCACGTATCAAATGTGTTGAGCGTGGACAACATGTGGTTCCAGCAGAAGGGCCTTACATGAACACTGGATATTTTTTGCATGATTGATTTTAATATTAACGTGAATTAACATGCGATTTGACCCTGTTAGACTTTTGGTCACGCGGTTTACTTTACATGAGCTCTGCAATATTAATCGACTATCAAACGATGCCAGTAAAGGCAATATAAACCACGATATGACTCAAATTCAAACAGATCTACTTAGATTCACCCCTATCGTGTATATTATTTCTCTAAAGTTTTAATTTTAAATAAATTCCCTGAAAACTGTTCACGCCAATTACAATTCTTCTTACCATCAATGACTTTTCCCCTCGAAATTTTCACCCTTTTCCGTCGGAATTGTTCCCCTTATATTTGTAAAGGAACTATAAAGTTTATTAAAGAATTTATTTCTTTTAATTTTAATATTAAAGTTTTTAATAAATTATTTTAGGTCAAAATCGATAACTAAAATACAGAGCGACTTTATGCTCGACAGGATACGATAATAGAGATGTAGGAGTATTGCTTGTGAGTTTGTGCAGCTTTTCGCGCTAGAATTGTCTTCGGCTATAACTTTAATGGCTTCTTCTAACGGAGAAGTTGTGCACTTACCACAACGACTTTGTTCTAAGGCGTCGAAAACATATGAAAGGACCTCCGGGAATGTGGATTGTGCCATTCCGACTTCAGAATCTCGTGCTACACCTTTCTGAAAAGAACCCCAAGGAGGCACTGAGCTTTACGATTGTCGGGATACGGAATGGTTTTGTTGTAGTCGACAGAGAGTTATTGAGCATTACCAAAATATATAAAATTGTTTGCTTTGTAATGTCGGGTAAAAATGTATTTTAAAGGAAAAATGTTTTGATTCCGTTTATTCTCTTAAAATGTACCGGGTAACTGCAGGGTCCCGCAGACCCCGACCAATACGAATGTTGCAATTACTTCAATCTCAACCGATAGCTTACTTGATTTTGTGCAGCTATTCAATGTAGGGAACAGGAACAGGAATTCCGCGGCAAGTTCAGGACACAAATTTTCACTTCGAGGGGAATAAATATTTCGTTGCTTATTCATGAAAGGGCTGATTGTAAATTGGACCGCTCAGATCCGTCACCGCATGAAATTGCGGCAGACATTAACACGATGCCGCTTACAAGGGCTTTTAAAATATTAGATGAATTTTGTTAATATCTCTCCTATAGATTTTTTCTTATTCCACTTCAACATCGACTTAGTCTTATTGCAATAAAAAAAAACAAACTTAATACTAAAGGAAATAATTTGGAACGTATTTACTCGCCGGTGTTTGTTCATTGACCGTTTTATTTCAAACATAAATTGTTTTGTATACGATCACAAATACCTTCTATTATTTATTTATCAACGGTGTCTGCGAATATTAAACGTTTTTTTTTTTTGTTTGAAATTGTTATTTATTAAATTGTTATTATTTTTTAATTATACGATACTTGTTAGTGTACAGCGCCAGTAGTTATACATTGAATATTATTATCAGAAACCAGCCCAAATACATGACAACATAAAATCAAAACTGCAGCTGCGAATTAAGTTTATTTTCTCTCTCCATTGTCGTTGGTTGTTTGGTTGTATGTGCAGTAATTTTATGAATTGTTTGGTTGCACGTACCGTTGGTCTGGTGTTCAGCTATTAAAATTTAAACATGTTATCACGTCGCGGCTTATATGATGTGGAGCAATCGACTCGTCGTTATGCAAAGGTAACAAACTAAAACAATTTTCATTATATTCACATATTGATATTTTGTTTAAATTGTTTTTTTTTCAGCAACTTGTTATAGAGTTTTTTTTTTGTTATGTGCGAAATTTATTGCCATTAAAACTATTTTTATTTAACTGAGCAAACTGCTGTAATACAAGAAAGCTAATGAGAATGAAAAACCTCATACAATTTGCTATACAATTAAGGAAATTGTGTGGTTTTTTTCGTGACAAGTAAATAAAATTAGCTGTATGCACAAATTAGCTAATTACGTGCGTGCTGTTTTAATTGTTAATTAATTTTAGGTTGTTTAGCAGAAAATATTAAATAAGTTTAGCATAATTTTAGGTTTGAACAAATTTTTGTTTTATATTTTGTTTGTAATTCGAAAAAAAAATTTATTTATTTTTCATCTCGCGTTTCTTGGACAACATTGTCGATTTTTAAATCCTGTTTAGATGGCTCAAGTCCTAAGCTGGTCTGCAGAAACCAGGAACCGAAAAACACCAATCCGGACGTTACATTCGAAACACAAAGCCATGAAATAAATAAAATTTTAAAAACTTTGATAATAAAGATAGCAAATGTTGTTATTTTTCTTGATTTGATATTCCGATAGGGTGATTTGATGTAGATTTTTTAAAAGAAAGAATTTCCGTTCTCGCACTTAAAATTTGGTTTGGGGCCTGGTTTCGGCTGTGCTATCTTCAGTGTCATTTTTCATTGTTATTCTTCCTTTTGTTAACAGCACAATTATAAAATAATCATTAGCTAATCCTAAAAGTCAAATAGTTTTATTTTTAATTGTATCTATGCATTTTATCTCCATAATTTGTTATTAAATTGTTGTTATATTTAATAAATGCCTGGCCTAAAAGTATGCAACAGTTTGCAAAAATTTGATGAAAAGTTTCGTTACTTTTACCAGAAAATTCCAAAATTCCGAAAACTTCCCAGAGTTATTTTTTGTAAGTCAATAGAAGACATTCCCGACTTGTGTTTTATTGAAAGAACAGCTTGGAGGAAAATGGGGCTTGATTATTTTTTTTCCCCCATTGAAAATCAAACATAAGTTCAATTTTAGAGGCTTGCAGAGTTGGGCATAATATTTTCCTAATGGTTAACGATATCCCCATAATTTTTTGTTTAATTTATGGAGAAATGCTATATTTTTCAAGTAAATTAAAGTCAAATGATATTATTAATACAATTATACATACTCGTATACATTGCGTGAAAATATACATAAGTCATTTGTTGCTTAGCACACTTGCATAGACTTTAGTTCAATTTTTCAAACATAAAATATAATTTTCCTAAAAAGCATGTGCAATCATACATTTCCAATTTAAAACTTATCTCTACATAACCGAATGATTTGATTTTTGAAATTGAGTAGTCGAAATATAAGGTTTTTGACCCTAAAACCCCACAATACACTTTACACAGTTCGCGAACAGTTAACTTTACGCAATGGACTTGTGCAACGCAGCCCTTTTCGCGTGCTCATCATCAAAATCGGCATTTTCCAAATGGTTCATATTAAGCCTATTACGATCAACATGAATAGCAAGTGAAACATTTGTTCACGTGATATTTTCATTCCACTCGAAGAGAAAAATGGTATCGGGAATCTCCCGTGAAAAATTATTCCTGCTATCAATTCTCAGTGAATGTAAAAAAGGGAAGAGCTGAAAACAACATACAAAATCAAAGAAATTTATTACATATGTTAAAATAATTTGCACATATTTTGAAACTTAAAAAAAAAGATTAACAACAAAAGTGTTGTCTAGGTGGTGTCATCTGTTCCGGCAAGACGATTGCGTTACTACCCACCATTTCTTCATCGTGAACAATTTTTTTCTGCGTCTGTCTATCCTTTTCGTTTTCACTAGCGGATGAACACTCTGGTAATCCAAAAATTAAGGAGTTATCTAAACCCTCTACGGACTCCTTCATGCCTTTCAGCTCGTATATAAATTGTTCAGTTGCTGAAATGCATTTGTTTTTATTTGGGCCACCTCCTATCGCTTTTAAATTTTTTAGGTTCGCTGCAGCTTTTAAGCGAACATACCGCTTTTGATCTGTCCACGCCTAAAATGCTACCTTCTACCATTCCGTTACGTTTTTGATGGGAGGGCCAGCACTGTTCAAGTCTTCTTCAAGGCGATTCCAAAAATCTGCCACCATGTCTTTTGAAAGCTTCACAAAGCCGCAGGCAATTGATCGGTTGCTTTGAATTTTTTGGAGTATAATGTTAGTTTATGCCTTATTAACAGATCTTGCCCTTAAGAAAAAAATTGCAAAGTTAAATATTCAAGTAATAATAAAAACTACTTACATTTTTTGTTCTGTTCACCAGCAAAATCAAAGCGAATAAATTAAAGGGAAAAGTGAAAAATGCGCGGGAAAAAATCATTCACGATAAGGGGAATTTTATGTTAGCATGAAATCATTCACGCGGAAAGTCTTCACGATTGCAAATTTAGGGAACAGGGAAAAATTCCGAGGGAAAAAGTATTCATGATAGGGCTGAATAGAAATAGAAGTCAAAAAGGAAGTAGAGCAATATACATTAAAAATTATTTAAATTTGTTTGAATATCAACTATATGAACCATACGAATGTTCTCGGCCAGCAAAGAGGAGGAGCGCTTTCAGATACTAAAAATTGCTTGTAAAGGAGAGTCATGAAATATATAAAGATCATGAAATTGGTTTGAATTTTATTTAAAATTCTTCTCTGGATTTAGGGGCTGCCAATCCAAGCACGTAACTGTGCCGCTATTTTACTAAGTTCTTTCAATAAACATTCTGGCATTTCATCGTTCTGGCGTTTAACCCATAACTAAGAGTAATTTCCTGCTAGTAATTCCACTAAAAATCTCTATTGATATTTTTTAATTATCAATTTCTCTTTTGGCAATTAAATCCAGCAGACATTCTTTGCGAAAAGCTTTATCTTTTCCAAATAATCCAGCAGCTTAAAGCATTTTTGTACTCGTATGGAGACATAATTTGCTACATTTGCTACAACATCCGCCAATAAAAAAAATCTAAAACACAACTTTTACTACTTTAGAAACACTCATTTTTGCTGTCTTTTAGCTGGAAATTATTATTTTAAAATGAAATTAAAAAAAAAATACGTTTGTATGAAAAAGTCATAAAACCAAAATCATAAAAACTTTGCCTTTTCTTTTTAAGCTCGTACATGGAGTTACAGACAATAAAATGTTATATAAGTGTTTTGTTTAATTGTTACTTCTTTTTTTTTGGGGGTTTATCATCAGCCAGAAGCAAAACGAAGTTGTTGAAATAAAAAAGGAAGTAAATACAAACATATTCACAAAAACAAACTCTAATTCAACATATTTCAATGACCAAACAATGTAACAATAACAAACAACAAAAACAAGTACCAAAAATTGTATTAGTCATTCGAGTAAAAGAAATCGAAATGACCACATTAGGGACATTCAGCTGCAACTATAAAAAAATTCAATTTATAAATGTTTAAATTCGTTTAACATTTAAAGAAAATTTTGATCAGAAATTTCTTAATTTAAAAAAAATCCGAAATATATTCCCGTACCACTATTAAAAAACCTAACTGACCTTCGTCATCTTCAAAGAAATGTAGTATGAGCCGGCTACGCCACTGGTTCTCATTGTTTTGAATGTCACGTAGTTTAATTTAATTTTTCAGCAGTGTTTAAAATGCTAGCTGCGAAATAGCAATAGCACAGAAAATAAGTGTACTATTAACGTCTTGGAGTTTTATTAACAATTAACTGTGCTACTGAGAACGAATACAGTTCAGCAATAGCAAAAGCAAGACTCAAAACCATTTGCTCGCACAAAACAACACTTCTTTC
Source organism: Phania funesta (assembly GCA_963932375.1). Classification (NCBI taxonomy): domain Eukaryota; kingdom Metazoa; phylum Arthropoda; class Insecta; order Diptera; family Tachinidae; genus Phania; species Phania funesta. The sequence goes on along the minus strand of OZ010654.1, from coordinate 89,120,790 downwards.
TTGTTTATTAATTTATGTAATTGCTATTCTCGTACTGTTGAAATGTGACAGCAACCAAAATAGCAACAGCACAAATATGACAGCGAGTAATTTAACAGCATTGTGAAATAGTGCAGCAGTCATGCTTTGCACTAATAGGGAATTTTTAATAGACACTGTTTAATTTAAATACCTGGAATTCTATTTTAATATTGGTTCATTTTTTAGTTTTCTTCTCCAAGTATTTAAGTGGGCAAAAAAATTAACCCTTATCTTAGAAATTTATGACCAGACAAAATGAGCAAATAGTAAAAGCAATAAATATGATAGAAAACATTTGCTATTGCTGTGCTGGTTTCTTTTTGAACAGCACATAAACAGCAAAAGCAATATCCTCAATATTTTGCCTTCGTTGCTAAGAAATAAAAGTTTATTTTTTAATTTGCTTAAGCATGCTGCTAACAAATAATTAGTGCATAGAACAGCACAGTGTTTGCTGACATACTAGCTTCTTAGCAACCGTTATAAAAATCTATTCTAGCATTTTTAAGCCCTGTTTTTCAGTTGAAAAAAGGGTTCTGTTTTAAGGGTCTCTGAAGGCATTCATCGTAAATTTGATAAAATGTCAGGTCGTACGGCTTTATTCCGTGAGCGAATTATTTTTTATATGCTATAGCATCCATATGCTGTCACGTGGTCGGGCAATATGTTTAATATAATGCATTTCGGTTGCTGCCAGTGCTGGTACAGGAGTAATATTTTCTACTGTACATGCTTTATACATACCGGTAGCCTGATATGCAATAAAGTTAGTTATTCGATAAAACTTGTTAGTTATGCTTAACGTGATGGCTCAGCATTTCGAAAAGCACTTTTCGAATATGTAGCATACATTTCTTTAACGAAATTCAATTATTTATAATCGCTTTTCGGCTGGAAGCTTTGCATGAGGAAATTACGAATTTGTGTAATCAGGTTATATTTTCAAGATATCAGGAAGGAAGTCTCATTGTTTTGTTGAATGCCCCTACTATTGTTATGGTTATTTGCACAGTAGCAAATGTACTTTCCACCAATTGGTTTTTTGTTGTTGTTGTCAGTTTTTGTCGAAATTTTTTATAGTTGAGGTTTATTACATTTTTTCTGGTTTCCTTATGTTGAGTGTAAATTTTTTTTAGATCTTTTTTATGTTTGCTGAATCTAGTTCTTGTTATTACTTTAAAATATATTTTAATAACTTTTTTATTATACAAAAACTTATTGCATTTAACAATTTTGTATGCATAAGTGGTGATAATATGGCCTTAAAAATAGTTTTATATTCAATAAAAAAAAAAACGTATAATCGTAGTTAAGTCGAACATTATGTTACTGCAACATAACAATTTACAATTTAGTAGATTTTAATCAGGTTAGCGTAAAAACCAGAAATCTAAAGTTGAAGAGACTTATAAGAAAATAAATTACAAAACCTTCGATATGCATCAATCAACTCATTTAAGAACTGTTTTAGATAGTTAAAAATGCGTAACGAATACGAAAGGTTTTACGCACAGACGGTCTAGAGTGAATTATCGTAGAGCAAAAAATTTATGTTATCTTTAAACTTGAAATATTCAAGCTTGAAAAGAAACGTGTGTGTACTTGAAATTATTTCTACAATTTTCGAAATACCGATAGGGAACGTATTCCCTTTCAGAAATATGTGAGAAATCGTTCTGCAATTATGCATTGAAGATTCAATTAGTACTTGACTTTTAAGCAATTGGAATCCTATAATTCTGTAAAGTTGTGCTACGCAATTTTCAAGGAGAACCGATTCCTAAACTTTAACACAGCTTACAAATAAACCAGGCCATCTATTGGACTGATCCAAAAATGTATTACATTTTTTTAGGACTTTTATCTAACACCAGAACTCTTAGTCCACCAGGATTTCTTCTATGGATATTTAATACGTTATGAATAAAGATTACCTCTCCCAGAGTATAAATTTTGTCATTGTCATGTTCCAAACTTATTTCATCACATCTGTCGTTGCATACTGACCATGAATCTTTCAATGCGGAACAACCGCCCTTGATTGTTACCATTGGATTTAATAGCTCATAGGAAGCACTACATAGAGGAGAGGATAAGAAAGGCTCACATATGTTGGTCGCTATAGAGGAGAGCAATTGGTTTAAAATAGGACCTCAATGCGAACTTATCAACTGGCTCTACAGAAGTGTGAATACGTCAATTCTTACCTATGCTTCCGTAGTATGGTAGACGGCTGTGAAGAGGTATAACAAAGTAAAGTTGCAGAAGGTTCAAGGGTTGTGTTGCCCAAGAATAAGAGCTATAATCAAAACTACACCAACAATGCCATTGGGGACTATATTAGACATCCAGCCAATATGACATCCAAAATATGAGAAAGCTTGCCTGAAAGCCATGAACGAGTGAATCAACCGACATTACAAATCACCTTATAAGTATGGCGTCGATTGGACCGAATACCTAAACTGAAGATTATTGCGATTTGTGAGATAATTATACCACACAGACGCTGCTTGTCAAACGTAACGGAACCCTAGCACCGATATCCGAAGGACTTAGCTCACATGCTTCACAAATGACTAAAGCTAGGCTATTGGACGGGTTTGAGGATTTTTATTGAGAAACCAGTGGCCAAATAATATTTCTGAATGCCTCAGTGGACAGACAACTAACAAAAAGGGCATTCGAATTCGATAGGGTAAGATATAGGACGATTCTAGAATACAGAAACGCGATTAACGACTACCAAATGGGAATGCAACACAGCGATTGAGTAGAAATCAGTAAGATGGTGAGTGTACTAATGGGTGACTCGGGTTTAAGGGCACATCTGCGCCGTATAGTATGTGTAATGATAGTAATGAGTACAGGGCAATCGGGGCAGGGGTTTGTCGAGACAATGCAACACGTTCTATGCCACTGCCTTGCTTTTGCACAAATAAGGGCCCGATATTACGCAGCCAACACTGTAGCAGACGTTTCTTATTTGATAGATATTGACCGGCATCTACTAAGGAAGTTTTTTGACGGTTTCAGAATGGAGAGCGCACAACGGCCCGAAGTACTGGCTTAAGTTTTTGCCTAACTACAAAGGACAAATGTCCACTCCCCTCGAGCGAACCTAATAGCTCACTCCTAATGCGCTACTCCGAGTAGGTTGCACAAAGAATAGGACATAAGCTTGAAGCTGTTATTATTAGGAATCATGGCCATACGTATAACCATAAGTAGTTGCGTTTGGGTTTATCGCCATGTATTTATACGCTGTGGATATATACCCCTCTGTTATTAAGCTTAAAACAACTCTTCAGAATATCTTAGTTTAATACTTGTTTAGAATTTTAGAATAGATTGTCACAACGACTTCCAAAAATTAATGCATTTGTGAATGTATCTATATTTGCAACAGTCTGAAATTTCGAACTCAAATCGAATTTGAACAGAGTTTAATTTTTAAACCGAAATTTAAAATGAAATCACTTTCTGATCCATAATTTGCATAATTTTTAAGTTATATTTATGTTCGAAAATTCGAACTAAATTTCGAAATTTAAAAAATCCACTTATAGCCCGATACCGATGTTATAATTTAACTTTGTATAGAAACAGGAATCACAAAAACTTTAGTATGTTCGTAAATATTTCTTTAATTTCGAACTTTCACCCCGCCATTATGCAAAACCAATCATGTGAAACCATAGATTTGTGCAAAGTTTTTATCACAGAATAGGCTTATAGGTAGAACTTTTCATTATTCATTCCCGAAAAACAGAACGAAATATTCAGTATAAAATGATTTTTGAATATGTCTTCTTTTATGCCTCAAAATTCTTTGGGAACAAGTCTTGGTTCTCTAGTTTTAGCAGCTAACTGTTATACATTTCTCTATTATATTGTTACAATCCTTAAAGCTATTGGCTCTTTTTAAATTGTATATTTGTTTACATCAAATACAAAATCAATATTTATTTATTGGGTTATACAAAACGACCACTTGGTAGTTTCCCACAATTATTTCCATGCCAAAAAAAATTATTATAGTGAAAAAATTTGCAATACTGTACATTAAGCAAATGCAACTTACACTTGTCCTTATTTTTAAGGGGTGATTTTTATCTTTGTAGAATTTCAAATAAAATACATTTATCAATTGCCGTGAAGTGAAGTGGGTCTCTGGATAGGTAACGTTAACATTTATCCTTAATGGCTCTCTACATAAAAGGGTTAAACAGGCTCAAATCACAGCTTCGAACCGGCTAACTATCACCAGAATTTCGGATGATTTTGTAAGCAAAATGCTTTAAAGGCCATTAAATTTCCCCAGCATTCGAAAACATTACTTTTTTATGAAATCTTCTTAATTTTATACATATTTTTCTGTAGTTTTAAAATGATTTTGAATAGTTTCAAAATATTTGGAAAATTTTTCTTTAAAAATATAAATTTCCCCTTTAGGGAAATTTTGGTTATATACAATTTTTTAGAAGTATTTACATTTTAACATCTGAATTCAAGCGCAGAAAGAAAATATAGTAGAAAATATAAAATTTCTTTTACAGAAAAAATTTCCCTTTTTGGGAAATTTTCAGTAAAGATTATTTTCAAAAAGTTTGTTATTTTTATATTATTTTCATTATTTTTTATAAATAGTTTGAACATATCTAAAGTTGTTTACTTCTCTGTTTTGATCGCATCTGTGAAATCTGTTGTTTATTATACACCCACTCCTACAGTTTCCACGATTGAGCCGCGTGTTCGAATGATTAAAGATTTCTTTTATCAAAACGATTGTTTTTGTGTCACATCTTTAAAGGAAACTCATCAGCATTGGCTAGCATGAAGTTAATAACCACAACCAACGCCGTTTCTTCGCTTAGTTGGTTTCGGAGCATTCCGCAAAGTACCCCAATAGAAACTCTGTCCTTGGAATCACTTTTAATTTAAAGACTGTTTTTAATTTAAAAACTTCAATCCTTCATAACCGCAAAATAGTCTCTTCCAACACATTGAAAGATTTTCAGTAATATTTGGCAAGAAGAGAAAATATTTTGTGGCCACAAAATTTAATAAAGAAGCAAGAAAGAGGGTCACTAAAGACATTCTACTATCAAATTTGAACACTCAAACAATGAACCAGGCCATTATTATTTTTTTTTTATTATTATGAACGACACACACCACTTGTTTGTTTAACCATACAAAAGTGTTTTTACGTTAATTGCATCTCCTGCTATTTTTTCTTTAATACAATTTTGTCGGCAAACGTCTATTGGGGTCATTGATTTTGAACTCAAAAGCAACTTTTCGAGACTTGAGAACAGAACTGGAAAACAGAACATTGCACGTACATTTAAAATTGTATGTAAACACAAAAATAAATAAAATAAACCCACACATACACAACTAAAGACATTTACAAATAAATAAACCAACTTCTAAATCATGAACCACCCCTTTGACCTTTTTTCCCTTATCATAATGTATTTTTATTAAATTGTATATTTAAAAACGTGCTTTAAATGGAAATTTTATAACAAGATTGTTTTTTATCTCTTCCTTTGCCAGTCGCCGGTAACTTTATGTAATTTAGGTGTTGGCGCAACATTTGGGGAGTCAATATTACACGATTTACCACGTGATAGTACCGTAGTAACAAAGACGACTTGTGAGCTGTTACGTGTCGAACAACAGGATTTTCGCCTGATTTGGGAGGTAAGAAATTTACAAAACGCCAACAGGCACACTAACACACCCATACACACACGTTGTTAATGATACACAAAACACAAAAACTTCAATTTAAACTCTTCAGTACGCATTCAGGTTTTTTGTAATAAGCTACTAAAAATTGTTTTAAGCAGCACATATTTGTTGCTGTCAGCACACGCATACTCACGCATCCGTTTAAGGCCAGCCAGCAATCCAATGCGATGTCAAACCGAGAATGATTTAAGATAAATTAGTCAATTTATTTAACACAAATATACCCCTAATTATAAACCTTAATTTTTATTTTTTTATTTAAAAACCCCCCATTTTGAAGAAAAATGTTGAGTAAAAATTAAGGTTTTAGTTTTACATCAAGGTATCGAGCATTGACATTTGTGTAAAGATAAATTCGAATTTAACTAGTAGAGACACAAACCGACTTTTTTTAACATAGCTGCTTTACCATTCAACAGAGCTCTGTTAGCAATTTAACAGTGGGAGTAATCTTGACCATATTTTCAGAAGCCTACAATAGGAAGCAGGAACCAGATCCATAAAAAACGCCGGTTTTAAAAATTGCTCCAAGGAATAATTAATTAACCCATAATGTTAGACATTTTAATATACTTAAGTAACAAACCGCATTTAAACGCAGTCCTTTTGGCACCACTGATACTCTTGGATTTATTTACAGTGACCATTATGGAAAAGTGGTTATGGGCTAGCCCTAGCCACTATATACAAATAGTGGTTCAAGGGAGTAATTTTTGAAAATTTATTAAGAAGATAAGTGGCCATTATGGAAAAATGGTTATGGGATGGCCACAAAATTCAGTTCGTGTCTCTGCTAGTTAAACTCGAATTTATCTTCACACGCATCCCATGGACACCACTTTGATTCGCCACAAATCTCAGTTAGAGGCGAAGAAGATTCGATTAGAAAGTGTTGACGTATACCCACGCGAAAAAACTTGGTCACGACAACCATATTATGTACTCTACTTCAAAACATTTCAAACATTACTTAAGTTACGATTAAATGAATTATTCAGAAAAATTACAACAAAGTTGAGTAGAACAATACAAGTTTTAGTGAAATTCTAAGCACAAATGGAGTATTTTAACTAATCACGATATGTAAAATTCTTTTCTTTTTTGGTACCTTTATAATTCAATCATAATATGGTGCTGTAAGTTTATATTTACCTCAACCATGCGTTTTGCTTTGCGTGCAGAAATTGCCGTTTTTATTCAAGCATTGTAATTCAAAAGCTCTAAATATATTTAAGCAACTAAATCGAAACTTTGCGAATAACCCACTAAGTCCACTATATGGAGCAGCATGAGTGTTGTGCAAAATTACATTAAGTCCTGAAGCGGTCAGGTTGTGCGTTGATTTTATATAAACTGACTCTAAAGCCTTTAGTAAAGTTGAAAAGCTTTCTGATTGTTACGTCCAGTTAATCCAAAGAAATTTTAGATGATTAATTTAAATGTCATGTTTGTACAGCTACGACAAAGTCAAGTGACAATGAAGAGTCGATGCGTCAAGTCAGCGTTGCAACATAATCTGCCAAACGTGCAGATTTATCTGTTGTTTGCAGTTTTCTTCTAATGTTGAAAAGTTGTTTGTGTAAAGAAGCTTTTTTACAATTTTATCAGATGTGAGCAGTTTTTTTGGAAAATTTTTTTTTTTTTTTCACTTTAAAATGCTAAATTTATCTACTTCTAAATTAAGAGGTATGGAAAGCGATAGTGAACAACAACAGCATTTAGTCCAATACACTAAAAAAGATTATTACACTATGGGGAGACGTGAGTTTTAATTGTCTTCTTAGTTGTTGTATAATGAATTTGACAGCTCGAGAAGTCGAAATATGCAGCTTAGCTTAGCTAGTTCTGCAGAACGTATGCAAATTTAGAACTTTTTCTAACACCTATCTACAAATATCTTTACAAGTTTTCCCTGTGCTAAAGTTCATTAAGCAAAAACTTTTCACAATTTCGTCGGAATTGTTTTGCGCATAAAAATGTTGTTAAAACCTTTTTTTCTTAAACTTGTTTTTCATACAGGTTTCTCCTGAAATCACGGTGATTTTAAGCAGTGAACGGTTTCGAAAGCACATAAGTGGTATTTTGTTCTTCTGGAAATCGCGAGAGTCTTGATATTTAGTGGTGATTTCCGGTATTTGAAATCACGGGATAGCCGCTGGTTGGTTTTGTTTACAATAGAAAATATTTATATGTTATTCGTCAGTAAAATATAATAAATTTGAAAAGGGAAAATTAAACCATGAATAATTTAAACAAAACTGAAAATAGTTTAAAAAAAAACAGCATCTTCAAAAATCTTCAATATTTCTTGAATGCTGACATTTCGAAGTTAGGAAAATAAATAAAAATAAAAAAATTTATTACAAAAATAAAGAGCACAGTAACGTAAAGTTTATGTAATCGTTTTATTAACGAATACTAAGCGATTTCCCACGGCTGGCTAACAGACAGTTAGCCGGTCGGCTTTGAATCACGCGATTTTAGACATTTTTGTGGGCAAATCAGCTTTTATATGATTTTAAATCACTTTACGTTAAGAACATGCCTGATAATCGTGTGTTAAAAAGTATATGGCAAGACTGGCCCCAATACTGGCGTCTAATGCGTAGTTTGAAAAAGTCACAAATTCGAAAAGTGTACCACCCCTCAGTACACAATAATAATAAAAATGTGTGTTCAAGGATATAACAAAAGCTTCAAATACAGACGAATTTCGACAAAGGAAATAGATAAATCGCTTAATTAAAGTTAAATATTCTTAACTTTTACTTTAGATGAATTTAAGAAAAATTAAGTTTGCTTAATTTAGTTCGCTACAGTGAAGAATCGTAAGTAAAACACATTTCTTTGTAAAGGCCAAACTTTATGCAACGGCAATTAAAAATAATGCCTATATATTTCTTTATTACCTAGAATCATTTTACTTCGCTTAGCCGAAATTGTTTTCACATATCGAAAGTGGTTTTCATTGAATATCCCCTGCAGTCATTTAGTATTTCTTAACCGTATTCGACAGAACACAAAATACTTATTAAAGCTCCTTTCACGCTATTTTACAAGTGTGTAGATTTTCCATGAATTTTGCAGAGACAATCATTTTGACTGTCAAAAGATCTCATTGCAATGTGGGTCATATTTAAAATAAAAATGACGTTTTTGTTTACTTTGAACAAGTAGCAGAGAAAGAAGCCGAAACAATACTTTTGGCTGTGATGGCTGATCAATTTCGTCCAGGAACCGGTGGCTGTTGAAAATTATTGGCTGCTCAACTTTTTGAGAGATTTTTTTAACAGTAAAATAAAGTAGTAGTAAAAAAAAGTAGACAAATTTTCAGCGCTGGAGTCAACAGCAAATGTAGGTATTTTCCTTGTTTAGTTCTCTAAAAATTCAAAAACGCATAAATTTTTCTAAAAATTATGTCAATTTCCCATCCACTTGGCAAGTCGTTTTATTAGATCTGTGAATCAGTACAGCTGAACATTTGATGTTGATCCACTGCATAAACTACAGATAAAAATCCGAGTCCCTTTCTAGACAATAGAGTTAAATTTTTTTTTATCAAATGTGTGCGGTAGCATGACTTGTTTGTTTTTTATACAGAGTCGAACAACAATAAATAGTCCGCTAAATTAATGCAGAATTCAGTATTTTCAAGAAGGTTAGAAAAATGTTGAATTATAAAAATTTTCAGGCAAAAAAAATTTATTTAACTTCGAAGAAAGCTCAACTGGCAACGCTGACAGATTTGTGTTGGCAAGAGATTTTCTTAATTAAAGTTTTTTTTTAAATATTTTGTTCACACACCTCACAGTTTTAGCAGGAAAAGCTTAGAATACGGAGAAACAATAAACCTCTTTTTTGTTATTTTCATGAAAAACCGATTAGTCATTTTATTAAAAATAGTTAAGGATAAAGAGATGTGCATACGTATGAGTGTTACGATGTTGTACCATGCTACGTATAAGTAATATTGTTTCATTACTAGCAATTTTCTTACTCATACGATATGCTGGTTCTAGAACTTTAAAAATAAGGAAATTCCCTTGCGCTGCATGTCATTAAAGTTTTATGTTCTTCGTTATTTTGTATTACAACTTGAACTTGTTCATGGCAGCAAGCTTTGCATATCCAATTGTTGTAACAAAATGTAAATTTTTCTTCTTTTTACCCCAACTTGTAACAAGCAGTTTTGATGAAACATTACAAGCAAAAGATAATGCAGCATAATAGTTTCTTCATTTCATATTTTTGAAAATTCCAAAGCATGTAAAAGGTACAACCTTTAAGTTGTAACTACAAAATAAAAAACTTATTTTTTTTATACTTTTTATAGTTAAAATTTTTAAATTCCTTGTTGTGAAGTAAATTGAGTTTTTCTTTTTACAATTTTTTATTATTTTTTTTTTTTTGGCCGGCAGCCACCTGCAGTTTCACAACTTCATTTTGAACTACAGGATTCTTGTTAGCAATTCGTGTATTGTTTTACTTGCTTTGTATTCTCCGACTTAACACAACTTAAGCAAAATGTTTAAAAGCTTTCCTGTGCTGTTGCCCTTGTTGCTGGTTTTTACAGCAACACGAAGGAAAGTAAAAGTTTAAAACAATTAAGGAACATCTATAGGACTATGTGCCATATACAACTCCTTCTGATGTTTCCACATCCATGAGAATGCAATTATAATTTTTAATTGTCATTCGTAAAAATGTCGACTGTTCAGTTTTTGCTAATAAATTTTGTTTTACATTGCGTTCAAAGTGTACCTGGACTCTAAGCTATCCTGGGCTCTAAGAGATCCTGTTTATAATTTTGTAGTCAGCATGTAATTTTACTACCAACTGCGTGGGTTGCAAGGGAAAAGTTCTTGAAAAGTGCATCTACACTTTGTTTTAGAAATGAACCTAAGAATTCATAAACCAATTTAGGCAGTGACCCTGGCACTTCCAATAAAAAGCAAAATCATCGATCAGCGTAATTTTGTTAGATTGCTCGTGTTCGTCCTAAAAACTGATGGAAACCGAAAAGTGGCCACAAATCAAACAAATCATAAAATTTTAGAAATTTCCAATAAGGGCGATTCGGTCAATGTTGAAATGGAATAAATCTAACTAAGTGGGAGTTAATAATTTGTAGAATCCATGTATGCCCATAAGTAGTTGATATGACATCGTTCCTATTTGCTCCGCAGTTGTGCTCAGTGGCACGGATCCGAGAGGTCCAATTGTCAATGGCTCTACCTCATGAATCCCTCTATATTTAGCCCATTCCCGAGTATATGTGGCCTTTGAATAAATCGCTCGATTGTGAATTATTGGCATGGATCTACTAGGAAGCCCCACAAGTAAAAGTCAAGCGTGGTCAAATCGCACGATCTTGCTACCCAGTTCATGTCATCTCCGCAATATCCCCTCAAATCTTGCAAATTGTTTTTGTTCGCTGTCTATCACGTGGCACCTTCCTGCTCGTACCATATGTGGTCTACGACTATATCGTTATATTCGAAGAAGTAAGGAAATTTTTTGTCGTCGCTAAAAGTGATTTTTCAACGAGAATCGTGGCCCTCTTCCAAATGCTTTGAAGCCCTCTCCGCATACACATACAACGTTATCCATGATTGTTAACTTCAAGCTCTTTGGTCATTTGGATCTTGGGCGAGGACAGGCCCATTTCCTGATGCAAAATTTGCCAGGATGAAGTCGGCGGTAGTCCAAATTTTTGTGTACGGCGAGGAGTAGGCTAGCTTGAGTTCTTGTGACAACAACAAGGCCGCCATAGACCACTAAAATATGGAAACCCCCATATATCTCCAAAACTATAATAACTAAGGCGTTCAAACTTTGTTTGATTAAAGGCAATAGATTGAGAAAGTAGACAAATATGTACGAGTAGTTGTGGAAGCTACAATGCATATTCTTTTTTCTTGCAGTAGCGAGTAGCACACTGGCTGCAGGTAGTTGTGAATAAGAGATTCCAAGTTATTTTGCATTTGTGTAATATTTGTATTAATTTATAATAATGTGGCACAATTACAGCAGTACTAGTAGTAAAATACAGGCACATTTTAGATAATTTTTAGACAGTTGCCACTTTACTGTTCCCAAGTAGTCAAAAGTGTAGTCAGTTCATATTTTTTTGAATTAATACTGCTATAAAAATACATAATTTGTACCATAACATAGTTTTCAAAGCATAGGAGCAAGGACCTTCACCGGGGCGACTTTATCGAGAGCATTGTGCTTTGTTTTTTGCTGTGTGGTGCATTGGCACTTAATTGTTTCTATGTGCTCTAGAGCGTAATAAGACCTTCAGGTCAGGAAATCTATTATATTTTTTATTATAAAATAAAACTTTTTACAGTCTAGTCCAATTATAAGACAATAAAACTTATTGCATACTGCAAAATAATTTTAAGAATGGAGTGCTCTGTGCATTACAAAGTTCTGGAGCAGCAAGAAGGCGCCCACATCGAGTTAAAAAAGTAACAGTTGCGAGTAACTTATCCCAAGATTAGCATCATTGAATTCGCATCTTGAAACATAAAATTTGTTTTATGAACTTTTACTGAAAGGTTTTTACAAAAAAAAACTGCTTTCAAAATAATTGTTCTGACGATTTCTTTTATTTAAAAAAGCCCTCTTTGAAAATTGTATCTTTATGATTTCTGAATGTTGAACACAAACCAATTTAACCACTTACGTGTTATTTTTATCCACTTAATACCACAATTTACAAAAATACTTGTTGAATGTCTGCTAATGGCGTCCACAGACAGTAATTTCGTTGATAATATCATTCTTCTGCGGTCACTTTTTTAATAATAAAATGTTTGCCTCCCCCGCGCTTTAACATGCAAACTGAAGACTGCAGCATGATTTTAAAAAGCTCATTTATTTATTCATTGATGCATACAGACCGCAACCGCTATTAACCCATTGAAGGTCGTCAAGGCAATAATAACGATAATTGTAAAGTGTTTGGAAAAAGATAACAGCTTGTTTATGACATTTGGCAAATTTACTTCTCTTAATAATAAATATTAATACCCCCAGCCCAAAAAGCGTTAAGCTTATATGACTTTTAATGATGTTTAAGTTTTAATTACAACTTGATAAAATATTCGACTGATTTTAATGACAATTCAATGCGATTATCATGTTTGCAAATTAAATTAAAATCCAGTGAATAAATATTGGGTTTAATGTGTGAAATATGCAGTGGAGAGAATGAATTTACAAATGCAAAATACAGATGTTGTTAATAATTGCAAGAAAGATGTATTTTTAAACCAAGTAATTACAAGTTGCAAGTAGTTTTTTTCATTAATTAATCATATTCACGATTTTTTGTCGAAACTGTAGAAATCAAGAAATCGACACTTAGTCGTCGCTCTTTCACGCTCATGATTATTGTTTGTAATATTCATAAAAATAAAAACGAAACTATGTATGATATGATCGCAAATGCGCCACTCAGCTTAGCAACATGTGTACTGAAGCAGACGTTTACTGTTTTGGATACCAATTCAAACCCCCTTCTTTGTCGACTGGTATTTGTTGACCTCTTTATTAATTACAGCGCCCCAGGCATTTGTTTAGCTTTTAGTGATCGCTCCTTATCGCCTGATTGTAGCCAAATTTCTTTCTCATCACTTAGTCGCTAGTATCGAGGCTCATTCATACCTCTAATATGCCTACCAGCAATCTTCAGTCTAATGGCAGCTTTAGCTTATCATTTTTACACGTTCGCTGCTTTACACAAGGAAGCTGCCATCGTAGCCTTGGCACAGCCAAGAAACATCATCTCGACTGATATTGCAGATTATAATTATGTACATCGTCGATATTTAGCTGAGAGTACTCAGTATTTACCTAAGCAGCCCTTCGCTTTACTGCTCATACACTTCTCTTAGGACCTTTTTAGGTATATAGAGTCAGACCTTTGTGAGACCCAAGTTCCGACCATAGCTTTTCTTAATGCGATTCTGAGTTCAGGCACGTGGCATTCTCCTTCACGTGGCTAGTTTGTTCAGCAGTTTCCAGAGTCATCGCCCCTTTTCCGATGCTTCCACTTCTAGAATTTTCTCCTTTTCATGAGACTCATTCTCTGCGTGACTTAATCAAATTCGGCCACTCTGCTAACGTTCATCTGCTTTCCCACGGCATTTTGTTCGGTTTTCTTTAGTTCACTAAAGGAAATATAAATGCTACTTGTGAATTCCTCCTCTATTCATAACGCCAAAATCTAAAATAAGTCTGATTACATTGTGTGCCTACAGTATTGCAACTTGAAAGAAGCTGAAAAAACCGTGATTGTTTAATTCGAGCAAGTAGCAGAGAAAGCAGCCGAAACAATACTTTCGGCGGCAATGGCTGAACAACTTCTGGTGCGTAGCGGCGGCGATGGCACTTGAGAATTTTCGGCGGCTTACGTTTTTGTTAGATTTTGTAAAAGAAAACGGTAAAAAATTAAAAAAATTGCAGTGAGTGAATAAAAACATTGATAACCTACAAGCAGAGGGCGTGTTTATGCCGGTGCAAGCTGAAAAAATAACTGCGGCAGCGTGATTTCGGCGGAGAACCAATCGTCTTGTTTATTTGTTCAACAGCTGCTAGTGGTATTATCTTCGCTTGCGTTTAGAAACTTTCCAAAAAATATTAACAGCCATACAATTGTTAACTATCCGTCCCTTTTTTCTGACAGTCTAATTACATATTGCTTTGAAACTATAATATTTGCTCGGTTTACTTGACATTTTATCACCTCATTTCACTCCATCCGAAAGTGTAAAAGCTGCTTAAACGACATCAGGGCCCAAGAAATAACAGATAGATCTCACTTGCATCTACAAACTATTAAACTTTCGATCTGTTACAATACTAACTTTTAATTTAATAATTAGAAAAGCGTTAACGTGATCTCTTCACTAGGCAACTTCCCTATAAGCTGCTAAATTTTGAAAATAACTGCTAATTTACCTTTTACTGATATCACGTAGCTGTATTTGTATTTGCCGCAGTACTACAATGCCAAACACACACCATAAGTGAACTTTTTATTTTATTTGCTGCTGATAAGCCAGCTCTCAGTCTAGGCAACATTTATTTATGTAGATATTGCTCGCTTTTAAAATGAAAGTAACTAAACTTGAACATGAACAAAATAATTGATTCTCCGGAAAACGAGTCTACATACTAAAATTGAAATCACCAGTACTAATACGGCACTGAACACAATCAATAACACTTGTATTATCGGTATTTACTACGCGTATAATTCACTGTTAATCAATAAACATTGAAATTAGAAATTAAGAAGTAAAAGGAAGAAAGTTAATACGAGTAATTCGGCGGACCTCTAAGCCAACTAATGAAAGGTTTATGAAGCTTAATTTGCATTCTGTTTTTAGTTTTTGTTTTTAAACAATTAAAACAGCTGAGTTTATTTGTTGCCTTTTATTAGACTAAAGAGATGCAGTACTTAAGAGGGAGAGAGAGATAGCGAGAGAGCGAACGTGTAAAGAATGAGCAAATGAGTTCCATTCACATTCGTTTTTTAATGTTTAAACTTGATTGGTGCATTTTTATTTGTTGCTGTTGATAAACACGATTTACAAGCAACTACACTCTAGGAAATTCATATAAAAGCGGCTAATAAAAGGATCGTAGTTTTTTTTTTTTTGGTTTCAACATAAATTACGAGTTATCGAAAACCATTTAAATAGAAATTACCAAAGTCGTACTCTCACACAAATCAAAGTTTTTTTTTAGGAAAATGCACATTTTTCACAACACACCTATTTTTTAAAGACGATACTTTTCAATTTTTTCAAATTCGCTTCTTGAACAAAAAGTAATTTTTACCACAAAATCTTACTTTTTCGAGAAAATCTATCCTTTTTTAATTTGGTTTTGTCACAAAAAGTCGCTTATTACAAAATGTCCCAAAAAGTCACTGTTGTCTGTAAAACCCACTAATTTCACCAATTGTACCTTTTTTACGAAAGTCGATTTTATCACTATAAATCACTTTTTTTTTAGAAAATATCACTTTTATTACAAAAAGTCACTTTTTTTAGAAAAAGTCATTTTTGCACAATAAATAACTTTCTTAACAGAAAGTGATTTTTTTCACAAAAAATACCTTTTCTACCAAAAGTCTTCTTTTTCACAAATAGTCACTTTATTTACAAAAATTATTTTTTTCACATAAAAATCTAATTTTTAAGAAAAAGTTTTTTTAACAAATCAAGTTTTTTTTCAAAAAACTCCCTTTTTCACAAAACAAAAATTCACTTTTTTCACAAAAAGTCCCTTTTTCTTCAAAATGTCCCATTTTCACAATAAGTGCCTGTTTCACAAAAAGTCCCTGTTTTTACAAATTCCATTTTGTGACTTGTGTTTACAAAGATTCACTTTTGCCAGCAAATAGTGACATTTGTTCGCAAAGCGCCGAGTTCCTTTTTACATACAGTAGAGTTTCTCTATTAAGATAATGTCATTATCTAACCTAGCGCCCTTATTTAAATTTCGCTTCACGTTGTCAGCACTAATTTAATGCTTTGTTTTTATGAAGAGCAAGCATTGAGGTATTATTCAATTCATTTCAATACGAAAAGCGGTAGTAGCATGGAAACAGCTGTTACACACAGAGGTTTCTTCGTGCTGTTTTGTCTTGTTTTTATAGAGAGGGAGTGTGAATATTAAATTAATAATTTAAAAAAAGTGAAATTAAAAAACCAAATAAAAACATACGAACTCGTAACAAAATAAAGTCAACAAACGAGTGCAGTGTCAAAAAAAAAAACAATAACAACAATAAAGAAATGCTGCATTAACCGCATTATATTCATAATATATTTTCTGTAAATAAAAAAAAACTTGTAGCGACAGGACCACAATAAGTGCAAGAAAAAGGTAATGGCCACCAGCTCTAGTTTTCGGCCTAAAACTCCAAGTTCTAACCAAAAACGTTGGTCTCAACACATTGTCGCAACGACTTATGATGACGTTTGCGTTCTATTAAAGTACCAAACGAGACATCACTCACAAGATGATCTGGCGTTAATGACGAAGAATAATCGTATTCCTTTGAAAACCTATTCCACCCTCACTCATTGTCACAGTAAAACTAATAATAGTGATAATAATAATAATGACTACAACAACAGCAACAATATGCACATTGGCAGTGCAGAGTTGGCAGCCTCAAATAGTGGCGGTTCAAGCACTAAAGTTCAAAACAATCAAATTTATAATGTGTCTATAAACGATACTTCCGGTTTAACTAAAAAGACCTTTACTGGCTATGCGCTAGCTGAAGTTTGTTATAGTCATAGCAATTGCCACCATCGAACGCTGCAACAAACACCACAATCTCAACAACAAACTATTAATTGTCGGATTAGAAGGAAAGGAAGACCGGCACGGCCCATCTCTTGCTTTGAACCACCAGATCATGTATGACATTTTTATTTTCCTCTTCCTCTTGCAATGTACTCGAAGATGTTTCTAAATGTTTATTTATTTGAAATGAATATTTTGTTTAGTTTTTTCCACAGTACTTAGGTGTGCGTGACTTAAAACAATTTTTCATATTTTTATTTGGTTTTTTCATGTTACTAATGAGATTTTATGTCTTTTTTTTACAGAAAAATAAGGAGTTAATGAATGATATTATCACCAGCTGTAAACTGAAAAACGGTAAGTAATCTTATAGCAGAACGTAACTATTTTTTAATTACCTTTTGAACAAAGTTCTACCAACCATATACACAGCTTCAGATGTCCATTCAAAAAAGCTTTTGCTTGAAAATTATTATTTTGAAAAAAAATTAAATTCCATCGACTACAAAGTATCTTTTTTATAAAAAAAGTATAATTTACAAAAAAGTACCATTTATAAAAAAGTACCTTTTAGGGGAAAGTACCATCTATGGGAAAGAAACATTTATAAAAGTACTTTTAAGGAAAATTCAATTTTAATAAACAAGCAAATTTAGTAAAAAGTTTCTTTTATTTAAAAAAGATACCTTTTATAAAAAAGTACGCATCTTTTAAAAAATAGTACGTTTTATCAAACAGAAAATATTTTAAAATAGAGATTTCGTTAAAAACATATCTGCTACTCTAAATACCTTTGGCAAAAAATTTTACATTTATAAAGAAATTATGGGTAAATACCTTATATGGGAAAATAATATTTGTAAAAGTACTTTTTAAGAAAATTTGTATATAAAAAAAGTGTTTTTAATTCAAAAAAGACAACAAGTACGTATCTTTTAAAAAAATAGTACGTTTTATAAAACAGAAAATATCTCAAAACAGCGATTTCGTTAAAAAGATGTCTGGTACTATAAACACCTTTGGCAAAAATTGTACCAATTAGAAAAAAGTACATTTTATAGGAAAATACCATCTATGGGACAGTAATATTCATAAAAGTACTTTTTAGAAAAAATTGGTTTTAATAAAAAAGTTTCTTTTATTCAATAAAAATACCATTTAAACAAAAGTACGTATTTTTTAAAAACTAGTACGTTTTGTAAAACAGAAAATATTTCAAAATAGCGATTTCGTTAAAAAGGTCTCTGTTACTATAAACACCTTTGGCAAAAAGTGTACCAATTATAAAAAAAAGCACCTTTTATAAAAAAAAATACCTTCTATGGGACAGTCATATTTATAAAAGTGCTTTTTAGGCAAATTTTTATTTAATGAAAAAGTTTCTTTTATTTAATAAAAATGTCATTTAAACAAAAGTGTGCTTTTTTTAATAGTACAATTTATAAAGCACAAAATATTAAAAAATAATGATTAAAGATAAAACAATATCTGCTACTTTAAATACCTTTCGCGAAAAATGTACTTTTAATGGAATATTTTTTTTTCAAATAGAAATAAAAATAACGTTTATAAAATAGTACCTCATTCAAAAAATTGTTACATTATCTATAATCATTTTTCATACAAAAGTATATATATTAAAAAGTACAGTTTTGTAGCTGTTATAAAAAGCATATTCTCCAAAAACTTAGTACCTTTTTTAGAAATGCACATTTTATTACAAATTTGTATCTTAAGAAAGTAAAAGAAAATGTTAGCTTCGATAAAAGTACCTTTCATAAAAAGGACTTTATAACATAATAATTTTTTCAACAACAAGGTACCTTCTCTTGCATAAAAAGTAACTTTCCTGCAAAGAATTATTTTCTTACAAAAGGCAAAACCACCTTAAAAAAATAAAGTACCTTGGACAACTTAAAGAGCATTTAAAATGTAAAAAGTACCTTGAAAAACTCTTACAATCCTCAGTGCAAAGTATTCAAACTTCATTTGCGTCCCAATACTTTTAACTTCTTTCCAAATTTATTTATTAACTGTTCAAGTTCATTAATATTTATCAGCAAATTTTCTTCCTCTTATTTGTTCAATAAAATTGTTGAATTTGTTGCCATAAACCGCCTAATTTCAATGTAAAGTGTTAATGAACTTTTATCTTTTCACAACAAACAAATAAATTTAAACAAATTTATACATCGCACTCGAATTTAAATTAAAACACACTAATCTTGACCTTGAATTGAAAACTGAATTAATTTTACACAGAAGTAGGCCTCACGAAGGAAAGCAAACCACATTTCCAATCTTCACTGCTACCGCTGCCCGCTGCCCACCCGCACACAATACAATTATTTAAAATTACTTAAGCCAACACAAATATTCAGCTGCGCAATACAACAAGTATTTATTTGATTTAAATTTGTGGAATAGAAATTTTTTTTTGAAAATTTCCTTTTAATTAAATATTCAAATTGTGTTAGAATTTTAAGCCTTTTTTTACCTTAGTTGATTGAAAATGTGTAGAAATCGCGGCCGAAGCATAATTGAATAATAAATCCTATTTTCATTTATCTTTAATAATTAATTACTAATTTAACTGCAATTAAATATAGAAATGGAAAAGCATAACTTTAGTTTTGAAAACACCCTGTCGGTATATCAAATCAATAATCAACTTTAGTTTTTATATCTAAACAATTTTATTAATTAATGCAGTAAATTAAATTCTTAATCCATTGTGTGCATTTAAGGTATGTTTACACTACATGTTTTGCAAATGTATTGGGTTATCGATCCCTATGTTAGCCAAAACTAATATTTTATTAAAGGTAGGGCAAAAGTTGACGCTCCATGTTCTTTGGCTGTAACGTTTTTTTTTTTGTGAATGAAAACTTCTGATCTGCTCTTAGATTCCTCGCTCTTGAGGTATATAGCGGATCAATTTTTTGCTGGCATGTTTTTCTATTTGTTTACTTTATAAATGTCAAACCAAAATTTATATTTGCCGCCATTTGCAAAAATTATTATCTTACGATAAGGTGATAACTTTTGCGACACCTTGATTCCGTAGACCTTACATAACCTATTTATAATTTACTTTGACTGGTTAACCAAACCTACCTTTAGGTTATTAATACTATCCAAATTAAATGATATTTTTGTGTTCTCATAGAAAATGCAAGTGTATCAGATGAATCGCAATTAGCACCACCGTCGACAGCAACACCAAAAAATCATTAACCTACTGCCAATGATATTTTACAACCATTTATACCTTTTTTAAACATACAGTAGCGGCCTAATCAAAAGAACTCGCTCAGTAGATTTTTTTCACATCATAATTTGTCTATAAAAACTGTTTTTTCTATAGATTTTATTAACTTGGACTGTTTATGTGTATTAAACATAAATCTAGTGAGGTTATATCATCGGTACATCAGAAAGCAAGAAAAATAAAATATATGCCCACAGATATGCTGCAGATTAATGTGAGTACCTGCCACTATGGCCTCACCCCACAGTGCTCTCAGCACTGGTTGAATACAATGCGTCCACCACCGCCCCCATGCATTTGGACGTGGTGTTCCCCTTGGTGAGCAGCGGAGCCTATCTAAAACTCATACCGTTCTATAGGTCGCGGCACCCGGTTGAGTTGCAACCCCACATTGAGCTTGCGCTCTGCCCGCGATTTGGGTTTAAACCACAGCCACCACGAAGCTCCCCGAAGGGCTTCACCGTAGTCTGGATGGAACCGTAGTCCCATTGGCTCCTGCCACCCGTGGTACCAGAATTAAGTCTCCGGTCAGACCTCGTAGCCGAAGCAACTGTTGGACCGCATACAGACAATTAACAGCCGCCATCACGGGCAACGCATTGGTCACAATGAGTGACACCGGCAGGGGCAAAACATACAAATAAACGCTGTTGCCCTCACGGGCAAGTCAATGTCACGTAGTGACTCAGCATCTATATCGACGGAAGCAGCCGGAACATGAAAACAGCAGTCACAGCTACAACTACAGCAATGAAACGAAGACGGACGTGGTAGCACGGACATCAGTCGATTGGATAGACCGTGCACTTAGCAGCAGCCGCATCCACAGGCGGCCAAACCAGGGGCCACCTCCGCTAGCGTCCAGTTCTTATCCTATTGAATACCCTCCTGGCGTATTCACCCAAACTACTAAAGGTCCGACTGTCTTCTAGGGCCCTACTAAAGTCCCAACCCCCGGTATAATCAATACCCCTGTGGGTATCTAGCTCTCTTAGGTCATCATAGTCGGGACATGCTGTCAGTACGTGCCTCCAGTCCTCAGGTCCCACCCCGCGCCCACATTAGTTAAAAATGCATTGAAGGAACCATGCTCCATCAGTAAGAATCCCAAGCTTATGCCGAAGCAAAAATCTCGGCGTTGACGTACGAAGTCCGCGTCAAGTTATTACGCGCACTAAAAATGTGGGCAAAAGTTTAACGACCAGCTGTCACCCAACGGATAAATTGCAATTAAAAAAATTGAGTTGGTATAAAGTTTGCAAAAAAGTTTTTTCCAGTTGTATTATTTCATTTTAAGTTTTATGTGTCAAGCAATAAACGAGTAGTATATCCGCCTTTACATATTTTTTTCCAATTCGGTTTATAGAAAAGTGTCAGCATGCTGGCACTTCAATTATATTTACTTTAGTTCAGCGCTTTTCTCTACTTGTTTCGTTTACAATAACATGATTTAATTTGTTTTTTTTTCTTTTTTTGATTTTTAGGTTTTGGTCCTGCTGTACAACAACAAACAAATTCATCACCCACAAAACGACCACTAAGCCCTGATCATCCAAATCCGGCACTACCAATAACAGAGGTGAATAAAATGTATTTTTGTCTTCTTTTTCCACTTGTTATATAACAAAATGTGTGTGTGTGTGTGTTTTTTTAAATGACATTTATTGTGGTTTTTATCCGTAAACAAAAGTCTTGTTTTTATGTCGAGGATGTCATATGAAGAATAAAAAAATCATGTGGTCAATTTTAACGTGTAGTTTTGGTAGACAGTCATCTAAAAAAGTATCAATTATAAAAAGTGTGGAGTAACTTATACGCGACTCGAAGAAAATTAATTATAAAAATAACATAGCAAATAATAATTGTACCGCATGAGAGTTATAAAGTTTTTGCTTACAACGAAACTGAACTCAAATAGTTCCAGGTTGTTTTTGTTAGATAAAGTGTAGCGCGAAACTATTTGAATATGAAGAGTCAAATTCTAAATTAGACCGTTTCTGCATCTTAATCAAATAAAAAAAAAACAATAACATAATACCGACTTTATAGAGTTTCCGATTTCAGTGTATATTTTCGATTTTTATATCGCTTTGCTTCTGCTTTCAACTTTGGAGTATTTTTCTAATTATCATCATCACTTTCCAATTTGAAATATTTTCTCGAATGTGATTTACTGGTGATATTAAAGACTTTTTTCCAACATTGTCCTGATTTTGGTGATTGTTTCCCATTCACATCTTTTTTCGCTTCTTGAAACACAATTTGAGGTCGCTTACCACGATAGTTACGTGGCTCAAAAATGACGTGTTAGGCGAAATCCTGTTATTTTTCATCACAAATTTTACGGTGAATTTTTGGTGAGCTTTAAATTTATGTGGTGAATTTTGAATAGTAGGGAAGTTTCGTAATTTTTTTGCAATTTTTTGGAAAAAATCGGTTTATGAAAAAATAAAAACTTTTTGGAAATTAAATTTTTTTTCTCCAGTTTTTCGATTTTAAGGCGAATTTTCAAAATTTTGCTGAACTTTAAATTTTTGCGGCGAATTTAAAATTTTTAGTGTGAATTTGGGATTTTACCGACTTCTCGTATTACGGTTTTGGGAGAAATTTATTTTTTAAGAATTTAAGTTTTCCTCCAGTTTTTCGGTTTTGTGGTGAACTTTCAAATTTTTGGTAAGTTTTCGGTTTTTTAATATCAGCGGCATTTTTGAAAGAAATTTTTGTTCAATGGGGAATTCAAAATTTCTCCCCAATTCTTGGATGGTGAATTTTAAATTTTAACGAAATTCGGTGATTTGTTGGAGGCTTTTCGGTTTACGAAAAATTTCGGTTTTTAGCGAATTAAAGTTTTTCCTCAGTTTGTCGAGTTCTGGAGGATTTAAATTTGTTGTGGTGAATTTTAGGATTTTTTTGGAATGAGATTTTCCCTCCAGTTTTTCGATTTTATGGTAAAACATTCGGTGAATATTTAATTTTTGTGGGGAATCTAAAATATTAGCGAAATCGCGTATTTTTCAAATTTTTTTCAAAAATTTCGGTTTTTGGAGGCATTTGAAATTTCAGAGAATTCAATTTTCGTTTCGACTTTATGGTGAATTTTCGATTCATCCAGTTCACAGTTTTCGGATATCGCACCAGAGCAATTCTCCTAAATCAACGTTATTGAGGTCATCAACCGCTAAAGATATTTTTTGTCCGAATGAAAATTAGACCACATGCGGTCTAATACAGTTATCTCTCGCATAGGTGACGATTATTGGCCGCCAATGTCATGCGATTTGACTTCTCAAGACAGGTTTTTGGAGGGGTTTCTAAAGCTACAGGTACATATATGCTTATTGACCGGAATCGATCTTCTACTGTGGTAGAAAATGGTGTACAGATGTCAAATAGAACAAAGAAAGAAACTTAGAGTGTAAAAAACTCGATTTTCAGGGTTAGGAATCAGAAACAGTGAGGTGCCATTGAGAAAGGGCGTAAAGCTTTTAAATGAATTTTTAAAATTTAGTTAATAATAATCGTCGTTGTTTGTTTGTACTCTACTTGTTTATGTTTTTCAAACGCAAAATTGTATACTCAACTTTATTTAAAATATAATCTCTTCCTATTTAAAAATCCAAACATTTATCGCTTTTATTACATAAACACATTTCGTAAGCCCTGTTTCCACTCACCATAAAATAACAAATTACTCTCACTCATCCTTTTACTGTTTTCAAGTCTATTATAGAAATAAAAACTTTGTTCAAATTTAAATTGCCAACATTATTTTTTCAGTGTCCTAGTCCTGCTATGCATCGTATGGGATGGGCTTTGCGAACATTATTGGTTGCTGACAGCTCAAGTTGTTTAAAGGATAGAAAAGTAAGTACCAAGTGTTAAACATTTATAAACTACTTACTGGTGAAATGACAGCAAGTGCTGCTTGCACTACAAAATAACACACAAAGCAAAATACAAACAAAATGGCTCCAATAATTAAGTTTAATAATTATGTATTTAAATGGCTTCAAGCGCGGTGATGTGCGGTGATAAAATAACACAATTAAACACCCACTATCCAAATAGACAGAGATACTTTAGAAACGATAGATAAATAAATGTTTTCAAAGCATTAACTACATGGAGAGAAAATAGGAAACCACGGCCAAGTAGTGCCCCAATAGTAGCTCTTAGTTTTGGTCCATCTGATTACTTTGTAGCTTAAGAGGAAGTCAATTTATTTAACCTTAAAGTACCTGGGTATCAATCAGCTGATTCCGACTGTCTGCATTAAAATCTACAAGAAGTCAGTTGTCGCTTAACGAACGCCTACGTTATACAATTTGCAGATATTGAAACTGAAAATTAGAAAAATAATAGAGAAGAATGAGACAGGAATGTAATTAGTTTAGAGTTTTCAAATCAAATAAACTTTGTGCTGTGCCATAGTGCAACATCGTAATAGACGAAATCCTAAAACAGTAAAACAGTATGTGGTAACAAAAATCCTGTTACATAGTACCGTGTATTAAGACGTTCAGAGAAGTTTAAAGGTTTGTTTACATTAACGATGCTTTTAATTAAGAAAAAATTGGATGTGTTAGATTTTCTTTTCATTAAGTGAGTATGTGCGTGTGTGTATGTGTGTGAGTATTAAAACGAGCTGATTAAGTGTGTTAACAACACACTTAATACTTTTGAATTCTAAGCCAAGTGTAAACAAGGACTGTGATTAATTTTAACAATTTAAATGATGTTGTATTTTTTCTTCCACTTTGCAACAAATGTTGCCCATTATATTGCTGTACGAGTATTAACTGTTTTTGCTTTTGTTACTTTTACGTATTTTTAATTTATTTAGGTTTCTGGCAAACTTATACGTAAGTGTGCTCCCGGTACAGAGCTGGTGGACTGGTTGGTAAATTTATCGTCTATTGTTCATACAAGAGCCCAAGCGGCTGGCATGTGGCAAGCTTTGCTGGAGGAAGGCATATTATCACATGGTAAATAAATGAGCTATATTTTTTTTTTCTTCTCACATTAACTTACGTCATACGCAACTATGTATGAAATTTATAATAAATTTCTCTGGTTTTTATATTAACAAAGTTTAGGAGTGCAAAGTGGAGAAAACGAGTTCGCAACACCAGCGCTCAACTTAAGCTCTTTAAGCTGAAAACAAATGAAGGTTCATATATTATATGTGGAATTCGAAGCATTTGTTATGCTTTTGAGGAATTTTCTTCTTATTATTTCGTATACTTTTATTTTTGCAAAAGAAAAAAGTTTAACAGAATCTAGGGTAAATTGGGAGATTTGGAAAAGATTATAATAATGAACGTCGGCTAAAGAGATAAACGGCATCGATTGATGTTCATTTGATACGCAGGCAGTATATTGCGTTGTTACACGTAAAGAAAAAATTGGTAACCATATTTTAAGAGCAACATACTAATGATTGAATTGTATGGTTGTAAACAAATCATATTGTTATAGAAATATGGTAGATATATGGTTATCTTAGAAAGGCAAAAAAATTTATGTTTGGTTGGCAGCGGCTGAGGTACGAACATAGGCAACTAAAGCCATCGATGCGCTAATCACTTCAACCGCAGCACTGGCATTATTAATGTAGGGGATATCGAAGGGGACTGCTAACTTAATGGGTCCCTTTTCGATCCCTTTCTCTCCTTGAATAGATTTGAGACAACCGATTTGTAACTTACGACTACGTTACTTTCATTCGAGTCTTGTGCCACCACTAGCCTTTACTTTTGACTGTAGTTATTTCAGACTGCCGATCTTCTTTCTTATCACGGAGTCTCTTGTAATTACGATCATTTGTCTAAGGCTTAGGTCACCGATGGCAATTACCTTTAGTGTCTGCTCGTGGTCCTTAGACTTATGCTAGCCAGTGGTGGATATTAACACACAATGTGCCCTACCGTCTCAGCCTCTTCTTGGGGAGTATCTTTTGGAACTGACCCGCCCACCTAATACGACTTCCTCTTGCCCATCTCTTCAGAATTCCTCCATTGACCAACAAACACCAGAGTTTCTACAGAGATTGGACTCTCTACCTCTTGCGAGGCCTCATTGTCCATCCCTATCGGAAACTCTAATGCCTTAGAAGTACCTTTTAAGGTTGACCTGTCTTCCCCACTCCTAGCATTCTTGTCCATCTCTTCCGCATTTCTCCCCCCGGCTAATTAAAACCGGAGTATTTTCAGAGACTAACCTCTTCGCCTCTTGTGAGGCTTCGTGATTCGTCCCCGGAGAAAAGGATGTTTACTTACATAGAGCTTCAATATGCTCGGGAAAATTTGTATTAAGACTAGGGATCGATTGGTATCCCGAGTTCGTATATTAAAGACTAAGCTTCCTCTTGGCCACGCATTCCCGGCGTATGGTGTTGCATCATGGATTAGGAATTTTGTTATAAGCGATTGTTAACTTATCCCCGTTTGACTTATTTAGCCAGACTCCTTACAAAGATAGGAACCTATTACCGGCCGCCACAATTTTCAGGCGAAATTCTATTCTATTGAATTTATTTGGGTAGCAAAAATTTTTTTTTTAAAGACGCGACCAATTTTAACTTATTATGGTTGGTCACGTGTAGGACTCCGAACAGTGCAGTCCATACTTGCATCCCGTGGTGCTGCAATTGCTAAATCAGGCATTATTCAAATAACAGTTATAGGGGTTCGTTCTTACCAGAAAGTGGTAATGAATAGGTCGAATGGATTCGTGATGGGTAGCAACAGTTAAGGATTGAATTAGAAGAAGTGGTATTGGTATGTGAGCTCCCTATCACAGCCGCCTACAATATATATTAGACGACTCTGCAGCAACTCTTTTACGATTGAACCCCTTATTTACCGAAAAAACTTGCAATAGCACCAAATGTTTGAAATGTTGGCGATTTTTGTTTATCAAATTGGCGATTTTTGTTTAACAAATTGGCGATTTTTCTACTCTGAAATATTAATTACGATTTATGCGAAGTAAATTTTTTATTACAATTTGCTAACGTTTTTACAAATTTTTGGATTTTTTGTAAAATTAACAATTTTTGTTGGTTTTGGCGATTTTTTGTAATTATGCGTATTTTTGTCAACTTCAAACATTTTCTGCTGTCGTTTTGTTTAGAGGATTTCAATTTATTTACTTCAAAATTTCGCGTTTTTTTTAATTTAAGGCTATAATTTCAGTTTAAAGGATTTGCTTTTAAAATATATGTTCGTCTTAAAATCAGTGGGTCAAAAGGGGTTTCCTAAAATCGCTTTGATTTTATAAGCAATATAAGGATTTTTGTGATATTTGGATAATTTTTTTAAATAAATTTGAGATTTTTTCCAAATATGAGAATCGCTTTAAATTTGCGAAAAATTTAGTTTTATTCTAATTTTCTTTCAATTCCAAAACTATTACTCTGATTTAAGCCACTTGTTCTTTATGTAAGGGTTTGTTTAATTGTTTTCGTTTTGAATGTTTCCTTCAAAAACATGCTTTTACGTTCGCTACAAAATCACAAGTGCCTTCAATATTTTCAAGGTTTTATTGAGAAGCTCTTGGTTCGGGGTTTTCTCGTATTTCACAACTTATGTCTCCCCCTTTTGCTTAATACAATTTGTGCTTAAATCGTGCAATATTTGTTTTCATTTCATATCAATCTTTGATGTGTGTGTGTGTGTGTGTGCGTACATGTGTGGACATACAGTTAACAAAGAACAGCCCTTTAAGGATAAATGTTTTCTTTATCGATTTCGTGTTGATGAAGATGGTACCGCTGGCGGTCACTCCTCTACAGATGATTTAAACGCAAGTAATGAACATGTACGTGAAGCTTTAAGTACGTTGCTACAACGTGGTCCCGATGCAACGTTGCGTATGATTTTAAGAAAACCGTAAGTAGCAGAGCACATGAAATTCGTTTTAATTTTAAGCACTTCAATACAAACAAAAACACAAACCTTTCATCTCAATGCCAAAAGACGAAAGGAAGGAAATTATTTTGTTTAAAATTAAAACCATAAAGCTGAGAAAATTAGTTTTTAAACAATTTTAAATTTAAAGTTATTTAAGCAAAACATGCCAACTTTAGGTTTCAGAGATGGATATTTGTTTACAAAATGCACATAATACTTTTTTAGTGGATTTTAATATTTGCATTTCTAAATGTTTGTGCTTTACTTATTTTACATTTACTAGTTCACACGAACGCACACCGGAAGAATTAGAATTAGTTTTTGAGGAACTTTTACACATCGCAGCTCTATCGCATTTATCAACAAGTATTAAACGTGAATTATCGTCGATAATTGTTTTTGAATCGCATGCACAAGCCGGAACCATCCGTGAGTATTTTTTTTTACATTTGTTTTGTTGTTGCTGTTGTTGTGTTTGCATAATTCATAAAGAACAAGATGAAAAAAGATTGAAAAAACATTTGTGGTTTAAATATTAACATTAAATCAGAAAACAATTTAAATTATAACTGCACAGTGGCAAGAATCATTTAGAATAGACGCTTTTCTAGAATAGAAAGAAAAGAAAAGCAAATAACGAAGAAAATTTATTAAGAAAAAAATTATTTCAAAATTAACGACACAATGGAAAACGAGAAGTAAAATGAGAGGGAAAGCAAACGATAAGAAAACAGCAACTTATAAAAAAAGTAAAGCTGGAGATTTGATTAAATTAGTAAAAAATGGAATTGTAGTATAGAACAAACGAAAGTAATTGGAAAAAATAGCAAAGTAACTGAAAAATCTAAATGCAAAATAGATTATTCCAAGCGAATGAAAGTCAAAAATCAAAGGAAAGGAAAGTATTAAAAAATATAACAAATTTAACAAAAAGCATGTAGAACGAAATATGGAAAACAAAATAAAAGAAAAAAATATAGAAGAGAATGAAATATGAGCTAAGAAGGGAAAAACAGTGAAGAGAAAAGTAGAGAAGAGCACAGAAGAGTAGAGAGAATAGAGAAGAATAAAGAAGAGTAGAGAAGTGTAGAGAAGAGTAGAAAAGGGAAAAGAAGAGTAGAGAGGAGAAGAGTAGAAAAGGGAAGAGTAGAGAAGAGTATAGAAGACTAAAGAAGACTAGAGAAGAGTATACAAAAGTAGAGAAGAGAAAAAGAGAGTAGAGAAGTGAAGAAAAGAAAAGATAAAAGAAGAGAAAACAAGAAAAGAGAATAAAAGAAAAGAAAGAGTAGAGTAGAGAAAAATAAAGTTGAATAAAGAAGAGTAGGGAAGAGAAGAGTGGAGAAGAAAATAGTAGAGAAGAGAGGAAAGGAATAGGGAAGACTAGAGAAGAGAAGACTAGAAAAGAGTAGAGAAGAGTAGAAGAGTATAGAAGAGTAGGGAAGAAAATAGTAGAGAAGAATAGATAAAAATAGTGAAAAATATAGAGGGGTATATAATAATAGAGAAGGGTGGAGAAGACTGGAAAAAAGTTAATAACGCATTAAAAAATGTGATGTTTGCACATCATTGTGTAAACTGTTGCTTTCGAAAAAATATCACACAATATAGCAAGTACTTTCCTAATATTTTCATTTATGTAATCTAATCGAAAAACCGCATTTCCTTATAAAACTATTTAGTCATAGAGGAGAAAAGAATAATCGAACAGAGTAACTAGAAAGTTCAAACTTTCGCGAAGTTTAGCTTCTTTTGTTGCCTTTATATCCTCCGCGGGGAGAAACTTCGTTAAGTAATAAATAGTTAATTAAAGACCTGAAAGACATAATCTTTATTTAAGTTTAATCCAATTAAACTTTGTCAGGAATGCCTAAATAGCAAGAAGTAGCAGCATAACAGGTAAAAATAGTAAATTGATTTGTAAACAAATGCTACCGCCAACAAGCAACCACAATACGACAATACAATTCAAACTTGCTAAACTCTGTGTTTGCTGTTGTGAATGTAAATAATTTAAAAAGATTTTTTTTTTTTTTTTGGAATTCTCCTCAATTCTCACTTCAACATATTCTTTCTTTTTCGCCGACATTTTTTATGGATGGCACTGCTTTCATTTAAACCCCTACTACTCTAGTATTCAGTCAAGGTGATGAGGGACGTTCTTGGTATATAATACT
Source organism: Phania funesta (assembly GCA_963932375.1). Taxonomy (NCBI): domain Eukaryota; kingdom Metazoa; phylum Arthropoda; class Insecta; order Diptera; family Tachinidae; genus Phania; species Phania funesta. The sequence goes on along the minus strand of OZ010654.1, from coordinate 89,090,308 downwards.
TAAAGGATCTGTGGATGTTGTAATACATGGCAAAGGCACTGTGGCCACCCTCAAGAGTGGTGATGACTTTGGTAAACTGGCTTTGATTAACGACGCACCCAGGTGAGTTAAAGGTTTTTTTTTTTTGCTCTTCAACTTTACTCTTCATTCTTTATTGCTTTGCATGCGTTGGTAAACGGAATTTCAACAAATTAATTTTTATTTAACGACTTTAGCTGACAAAATGAAATTCTGGCAGTAAATGTTTCTTCGTCGTTGAATCGGAACAGCAATAAAAAATAAATAAAGACTTGTTGACACATGAAAAAAACATTTATTTTCACATGAAATTAGTTAATGACTTTTCAGACGTTTTTTAACAGGTGACCATTTCAAAGTCTGTATGTAGCAAAAAAGCGGCCAAGAAGTTGTGAATTCGCCTTGAAATAAATTGCTGGAAATTTTAAATACAAATTCAAACAGGGTGAATTCGCCTTCGGCCACTAACTAACCGAATGGTTCTAAGCGAGACTTTTTGGAGGAATAGTAGTCGATGGTTCGGCAGGAGATTGAAGATCTCCAAACTCCTCAGCAAGAAATAAATTGTTTTCTGAGACAAACATTTTTTTTGTTATACTAGTAGCATTGGGATGACCCCTATTCATGCAATGCATTGTGCTGAAGCTTTTGTGTGTTAAGCGGTACAGTGGCCAATCTATCACGAACGTATGAGGCCTTTATGAGGAACGACACCCTGTAGTCTGGTAGCAGATTTATATTTTCAAACTTAAATAAAGATCGTAATAATTGACACAAAGTTTTATTAAGAGCATTGAACGATAGAAGTTTTTAAAGAGTATATCATCCAGATGTCTTCCGTCGAGTTGAACACACTATACAAAACGGAGCCTTGTGTTTTGCTGCTGTAAACTTTGTTCAATTGATCTGATTTCTCGACAAATATTTTTCTTTGTCATTATAAACCCTCTCTTTGAGGTAGTAATCATGCGTCGATAATTTTCACCGTTGACATTCGTCGCCTGGCTTCGAGAATTTTCGAGAAGAAATGGTCTAATTATCTCATGGGTTTGATGCTTCAATCGTGGGTTGAAAGGTTTTTGGAGACCAGCAACGTCAGTTTTGCTTGTTGAAGTAGCCGTTTAAGTGAAAATGAGCCTCGTTCCTCCAAAAAACGGGTCTTACAGTGCGAAAACACGCTCCACCATCGTTTCCCAAAAATTTTTGCGTAAATTAAAGTCACTTTCTTTCAGTTCTTGAACGATTTGAATTTTAAAAGAATGGAACTTCAGATCCTTTTTTTGAAATTTGGAAGTCCCAATGAGGCCGCTCTATTTCGTATTGAAAGTCGCGGATTTTCACGTAAACTGCTTTCAACCAGTTCAATGTTTTCGGGAGTCCTTAAAGATCGACTGGGCCCTGGTCGTGGGACATTCATAGCCGAAGCAGTTGCGCGGAATCTCTGCACCCACGAACGAATTAAATTTACACTCGGTCCATCACCTGTTCGCCGAATACCGAACTTTGAACAAAATTGCCGACGAGCAATTACGCAAGAATCATTACTCCTAAAAAATGTCTCCACAACGAACGTGCGATGCTCACTCCACCACTGCGCATCGTGACTGACAAATTCTCTCTTCGCACCGTTTAATACTTTTTGAAATAATCGTATTTAAAAATATAAATTTGCCACCAGACATCCTGTATAAACATATGTTCGTGTGTGTGTCAGCACTTTTCATTGTAGCAACGATATAACAATTACACCCAACCCCACATTGCATCGCTGTTCCAGATAGTCAATAGAGTTAGTTGCCCTACTGTCACCGCTTAGCAGCTTTACCCCCTCTTCCACGTGCTCCAAAGAAAAGAAGGAGATCAGATGAAGTGCAAAATAGATTATACCGCTTTAAAATCCAGAGGCACTTGAGTGTTCTTCCGGTCGATCTGAAAAATGTGTTTAGCCCCACGTACATCATGCTGGAATTTCGTGCCAAGAACAAGAGCTTCTAATTCCTTAACATCTATACTCTTTGTAGTATCTTCTCCTTCACTAATCCTCCTTATGCCTCATGAGTTAGCATGATGCAACCCTTACAAATTTTACTTTAACTTAGAAAAAGCTGTGTTTAAATAAAAACTTAAGTTTCTCTTTGGATTCAGAGTATAAAATGTCTATTTTTATTTTTATCTACGAGTCAGTTTACATAAATTAAATCTTTACAAATTCAATGAACCACTTACCAATAACCAGACTGGACTGGACAGGTCAGGTGTATTTATTTGTTGAAAGCAAAATTACGTATGCAAGAATAAAGAAAGAAAAACACCACTGACAAATTTATTACTCCTGTTACTTGATCCTGTGCCGCAATGTGGTTGAAAAATGCAAATATTTTTGTGGACACCCAGAAGCAAAGCTTTAAAATTCGATAAAATTCATACACATCAATGTAAATGTATTCAATGCAAATAATAGCAGCAATTGGTTTGTATAGAATGTTAAAATATGAGAGAAGAGTAAATAAAGGTTCAAACCAATTTGCTAGTTTGAATGGATTTTACAACTGTTGAGGTTGGCGCAAATGTTTGTAAATGGCAATTTGCCATACTCTGTTGTTTGTAGCAGAGCTACTGTTTGTATACAGGAATAATGATAATATAATTAAAATAAGGATTAAGTTTCCATTAACAAATTGCGTTTGATGGATGTTATATTTGAAAGCAGGGAGTTATATAGCTAGATATGCATATATACGAGGGTGGTACTAGAACCAACTTATGTGGTAAATAACTAAACAATATCTTTTAAGTGGACATATTTTAGTTTCATTATTCTCTTTAAAGTAAGAACCGCCAGTCTGCTTTTTCGAAATAGTCATCCACCCTAAATTCCACAACTAAATTAATAAATCATGAAAATCTTTTATCGGCAAAAACAAAAAAATCCGGTCGGTCTAAATTTGGTGCAGGCGGAACCAAACAGCTCCAACTATTTAGACTTTTTAGTAGCGTGTATCTGAATAGAATAACAAATGTTAATCAAAAATTCTTATTTTTTCCCATGATATTCTTCATTTTCGTTTTCTTTTTTAAATTTTTTAAATGATATCAATTTCATCCCACAGTCGAGGTGCCAAGATTTTGTCTGCAAATCGAATTATCTTCTTTGATTACTATTCTCTCCTTTCAGTCCACTCATGATTATGAATTTGCGCTTAAGCTCGGCTTTATTGCTTCGAAACATCTCCTCAGGTCACTGTTTTTTCCCATTGTGCAAATAAAGCAACCATGTTGGTGATATGTTTGCTGGTACGGCTGCTGTCTTAATTTTTTCTCGGGGATCACAAGGGGTGGCCAGACAAGAACGGTAGGAAAACTAAATTTAATATACGGATGTGTGAGTTATGAAGTTACTTTCGGCCGCCTCGGTTTTGCTGACAGTGGTTCAAGCTGATTATTTTTTAACCAAAATCTGGATCTCCGGCGTACAATTCTTGCGTCAGCACAATCTTATACCCAAACCAAGCCCAACCATTAAATTAGCAGAGTTGTATATGTGGCGATAGACGCTGAATCGACATTACGTCTCTTCTTCTCCGATACTGGCCGTCACGGCGGTTAAATATCAAAAAGGTGTACGTTTCTAAACTTTTTCACGGTGCGGCGCACTAAGCCTGCGCACTAAGCCATGATAACGACCCACCTCAAGATGAATTTCAGCCGGATTATCGAATCTAAAGCAAAACTTACCAAATGTTTCTACGTGCCATAGGATGCATACCTTCTTGGTGATCCCGCCACCTTGAAGTATTGTTAGCGAGAAAGATGGGGAAACCATTCCCCGAGCCTGATACTGGAAGAAATATTTTCTAAGTTCGGCCATTAACAGTATAAATCAAAACTAGTTATTAGAGAGAATGCTTCGGGAGTGCACGTGGTGGCTGTGGTTTGTACTTAAATCGCGGGAAGATCTTGATGCACGATCAATGAATAGCTATAGACAGCAAGAGAATGGATATCTTCATAACCCTTAGCAAGAAGTGAGATCAATATCCAGGCAGTTATCATATTCAATAGTTACGTGCGTGTAGGGATGAGTGGTAGCATTTTAATACACATACATATCTGAATATTTTGGCAGCTGGATGGCATTGGTAACTTTGGCAGCTTCTGAAATATATCTGGTTACCTAATATAACACTTCAAAATTTTTAGCGTGAAGACTTCAATTACACCCAACCCGTAGAGGTTCTTTTCGATTCTGCCAGCGAACTTTGATTTTTATCTCAGGTAGAAGACGGATAACTCTTCCGTCCCCCTAATAATTGAAAATTTACGCTTATTAATAAACGTTTTCCTAAACCTTGAGCTGTAGCCACGTCTAGCTGGACTAAGGCTTAAATAAGAGCACTGTAACACGTAACAGTGGAGAATATGTCCGTGTTTACAAATTTACTACTTATGGCGACATGATAATCTGGTATTCTGAAGCCTCAAACGTCAGCTTAACAATGTTGCCATTTTTCATAGCAGTAAAATATTCAAGTACAAGAGATTATATGCCGTGTTGTTAAGTGCCCACCCTCGTATATAACCAGAGTCATTTCCAAACCAAAAAAAACACACACAAAATCAATTAAGAGAACACATAAATATACAAAATAATTACGCGTAACTTGAAATGTCATAAAAACTTCTATTTTAATTGAAAACGCTTAAAGCGGATCAAATATTAATTGACTGAAATTTCGATACATTTTACGTAAAAAGCAATTAAGTTTGATTTTCTAGCAAAATTAAAAAGTTGCAAAATGAAAGAAATTTAATCTAAAAATTTATTTCCTTTTTCGAATAATAATTAAAATAAAAACATTAAATAATTTTGCATGCTTCCTCCCTTTCCAGAGCTGCTACAATTGTTTTAAAAGAAAACAATTGCCATCTGTTGCGTGTGGATAAAGAACATTTCAATCGTATACTACGTGATGTTGAGGCAAATACTTTAAGATTACAAGAGCATGGTAAAGATGTTTTAGTTTTAGAACGTGTTGCAAAACAAAGAGGACAACATTCGGCATTCAAGTAAGTACTTCCATAGTTGCTTGCACGTCTGAAGGCGCTTTAAAGTTTTAAACAAGCTTAAGGTTTAAAAGCTGTTTTGTCACTTGTGGTAAAATGTACATTTTATTTTTGTTCAACTTTTCCTTGTCTAGATACACTGTCATGTCGGGTACACCTTCAAAGATGTTGGAACATTTATTAGAGACGCGCTTGGGTAGTCAAGTCAGCGGTGTGGATCCTTTCTTAGATGACTTTCTGCTGACACATATTGTCTTCATGCCAGTTGTACAATTGGTGGATGAATTGGCTAATTAATATCCTTTTTTAACAGTTTGAAACGCTGATATTTTAGAATTTTATTTAGGCAAAAATTATGGTTTTGAGTTTCGGAAAAATTCGTTGTAGCTGATGTTTAAAACAGTGAAAGGGCTGCAGTCATCAAAAAAAAAAAACTCACAACAGAGAAAGAGTAAACACCCATGTGCGGACTTAGGGAGCAATAAAATGGGAAAGTTTATCCCCTCTCCTTATTAATAATATTATTAAACTTCCGCCCAATTACGAATTTCCGGTGAATTTTTTTTCCGCATCATTTGTTCCCGGAAAAAATGCTCTAATTTAATCACTCAAGAAATATACAGGGTAAATTTTCCCGTTTTCAAACAGTGTTGACAATAAGGGAAAAGGAGAAAGAGAAATATTAACTTCTTATAGTAGAAATGGCACAAGGAAAGAATTTTCTGGGGAAACGTTTTTCATAATTTGGCTGAATACTAATCGTTTTTTATCATTATTGGACGGACGTTAAGCCAATTTTGAACAAATTTTTTTCGTTGAAAATTTCCTACGAAAAATATTTTCCATATAATTTTATTTTCTTCTTCTGGAAAGTATATTTAATTAATTTTTATATTGTCCTACCTTTCTCGAAAATTGAAACTTCTTCAGGAATTTTTAATTTTATTTAATTCAGGCAACCACAATTTATTTAGGTATAAATCGGGGTTCGAATTAATTTTGTTTGTTCTGCTCGTTTAACACAGGCAAGGTTTAATAATAAAAATATTAGGTAAAACTACAAAAAAACTGAAAGATGAAACGCGGGTGAGAATTACTGCTCAAGAATAAAAAAATATGTTTAAAAAAAGTAAAAATTTACATAACCATGAACACATAACTAAAGTTGACCAAAAACTAAAGAAAAAGTCGAGAGTCATCTAATTTTTCGAAAATTAATTCAAAATCAAAGTATCGCCAAAATGTAATTATTCATACAAAAATCTAATAAAACCCAAGATTTTTGAATTCATAATCGAAAAGCTGACAAAAAGGGAATTTCAACTTGAAAATTTGTAATGAAAGGAAATTAAGCCGGAAACGAAAATTCGGTTTAACAATTTTAAATTCAAAGTGAAAAATTAGAAAAATAAAAATCAAACTGTTAGCAAAAAAAAGCGAAATAGCTAAGAATCAATATTTCAATTTAAATCGAAAACGTAACAAGGATTGCGAAATTCCCCACAAAATCGCTATAATTTTATAGTTTACCGAAAAGCGAAAATTCGCAAAATTTCAATATAAATACAACGAAAAATTTAGATGTGACCAACAAAAAGGGAATTTTTATTTTTAATATTGATTCAAATGTAACGTATGGTGAATAAAATACGAACAAGTACAAAATTAGAAAACACAGGTGCAAAATAATTTTTTTTTAAAAAAAACTCACAACAGAGAAAGAGTAAACACCCATGTGCGGACTTAGGGAGCAATAAAATGGGAAAGTTTATCCCCTCTCCTTATTAATAATATTATTAAACTTCCGCCCAATTACGAATTTCCGGTGAATTTTTTTTCCGCATCATTTGTTCCCGGAAAAAATGCTCTAATTTAATCACTCAAGAAATATACAGGGTAAATTTTCCCGTTTTCAAACAGTGTTGACAATAAGGGAAAAGGAGAAAGAGAAATATTAACTTCTTATAGTAGAAATGGCACAAGGAAAGAATTTTCTGGGGAAACGTTTTTCATAATTTGGCTGAATACTAATCGTTTTTTATCATTATTGGACGGACGTTAAGCCAATTTTGAACAAATTTTTTTCGTTGAAAATTTCCTACGAAAAATATTTTCCATATAATTTTATTTTCTTCTTCTGGAAAGTATATTTAATTAATTTTTATATTGTCCTACCTTTCTCGAAAATTGAAACTTCTTCAGGAATTTTTAATTTTATTTAACTCAGGCAACCACAATTTATTTAGGTATAAATCGGGGTTCGAATTAATTTTGTTTGTTCTGCTCGTTTAACACAGGCAAGGTTTAATAATAAAAATATTAGGTAAAACTACAAAAAAACTGAAAGATGAAACGCGGGTGAGAATTACTGCTCAAGAATAAAAAAATATGTTTAAAAAAAGTAAAAATTTACATAACCATGAACACATAACTAAAGTTGACCAAAAACTAAAGAAAAAGTCGAGAGTCATCTAATTTTTCGAAAATTAATTCAAAATCAAAGTATCGCCAAAATGTAATTATTCATACAAAAATCTAATAAAACCCAAGATTTTTGAATTCATAATCGAAAAGCTGACAAAAAGGGAATTTCAACTTGAAAATTTGTAATGAAAGGAAATTAAGCCGGAAACGAAAATTCGGTTTAACAATTTTAAATTCAAAGTGAAAAATTAGAAAAATAAAAATCAAACTGTTAGCAAAAAAAAGCGAAATAGCTAAGAATCAATATTTCAATTTAAATCGAAAACGTAACAAGGATTGCGAAATTCCCCACAAAATCGCTATAATTTTATAGTTTACCGAAAAGCGAAAATTCGCAAAATTTCAATATAAATACAACGAAAAATTTAGATGTGACCAACAAAAAGGGAATTTTTATTTTTAATATTGATTCAAATGTAACGTATGGTGAATAAAATACGAACAAGTACAAAATTAGAAAACACAGGTGCAAAATAATTTTTTTTTAATTTATTTTTATTTCTTATTTATAACAAAGTGTCAAAGAAAATTCACAAAAAAAAATTAGCTCCGTAGCGATTTGCTTTTCTAATTTTTGTTGGTAGTTCATTCATTGACCTCTGAATTCCTTCTGTATTAATGGTTTTTAGTACATTTTTTATTTTGAAAATTAGGGAATCAACATTTTTGGCTCTGTATCCGTTTTCGTAAACCTTTCTCTTCAAAATAGCCCAAAAAGTTTCGATAGGTCGCAATTGCGGAACATTTGGAGGGTTCATTTCCTTTGGCACAAATTCTATTTTATAATTTTTTAAATTCTCTATTGTGCGTTTCGCGTAATGGGAGGACGCCAAATCCGGCCAAAAAATTATTTTTTCTTCCCGGTGATATTTTTTTATAAAATTGCTAAGCGCTGGCAGACATTTTTCATTATAAACTTGCGCATTTACTGCCAAGCCACCTTTAAAAAAAACTGGTTCGCTGATGCCACTTTCACTTATGGCTAACCACACCAAAACTTTTCCTGGAAACTTTGTTTTTCGAATAAATTTAGCTTTTTCGGGAGCTTTGTGACTGGAAGTTTCAAAGTAATGTTTTGGTTGCCATTCGTTGCCTTCAACGGTAAAATATGACTCGTCATCCATCACACATTTGTACTCCGATGAGCAAGAAAAGCAATTTCTGGAAAGCTCCCGTAATCTGCATTTAATCACATTCTGTTGGTTTTCAGTAGTAAATGGTGCTGTTTTCTTTTTCTTTTTCTGGACTCCCATTGATTCTAAATATTTCTTAATTGTGTTTTTGTCACAATTATATTTCTTACCTAGATGGCGGTATGATTTTGCACTGCAACCCACTGTTTCAGCTTTTAATTTAGACCGTATTTTGGAGTTCTGCAAACTACATTTGCGACCTGAGCCAGGCTTTCTTTCAATTGTCTTATTATTCCTACATAAGTTTATTGTCTTGTAGATAAAAGTTTTTTTGAAACCCATGGCTTTAAAATGATTAAAAACTTCATTTTTTGTTTTGTTTGGGTTTTCTTCACAAAATTTACAAATTAATTTGCGACGACTCAACTCGTTAAGTGACATTTTAAACACTAATTATTAATCAACCAAAGCCATCTATTCTTTTTTATTATAAGTAAACAACGCAATAACATTTACCGTTATAATTTCTTTTTTTAAGTATTATTTGTCTTTTTTTACAACAGTTTTGCATTTGTTCGTATTTTATTCACCATACGTTATTCAACAAAATTTTTAAAATTCGCCACAAAAATGGGCAAAAATTTTACACTTCGCCAATTCCTAAAATCGCTTGCAAAATATAAAATTATCATAATTTTAAAATTTTCCCCAAAAAAAAATTATTTAAAAACAACAAAACAAATTTTTTATTCGCCGAGATGAATGGAATTCGTCATAAAACTTAAAATGCTCAAAATTCAAAAAATCAATACAAAACAAAATGCAAGTTTGACCTAAAATATATGAATTAAAGACCGTTAGCAACCAAAAAATTAACCTGTATCGAGGCAACGATCATCAAGGAAAAATACGAAGGGGAAAATGTTTTGATTCCGTGTATTTCGATGATTACGTGGCTGCAATATCCCATGCGTCGGCACTTTGCGACAGTATTTTCAAATTTTGGGGGTGGATTATTTGTGTTTCACGCATGAACAACTGTATGTCACATGTTCGCGTAATCGAAAACCATCATCATTTTTCGAAAAATGACACTGAAGATGGAAATTCGTTCAAAAAATCTACGTTAAAACACCCTGTCGGAATATCAAATCAAGAATCTGTATTTATCCTTAAATTTAATAAAATTATTTAAATTAAATGATAACTAATCGAATAAGTAGGAGGTGAAACGACGTTCACCGGGACATTTAGTCTGTATAAAAGATCTTGCTAAAGATCCAGTTTCTGGCTGCATCATAACGATTTTATCACGAGAAACTACGGACTTGGTACGAAATTGTTTAAATTTTGGAACTAAATTTGATAGACCTTAAAAGCGTGTGCGAATTAAACAACTTATGAATGCTAATAAAAGTCGTTTTGATCGAAAAAAAACATGCTATCCATGCAACCAACCTGCTAGTCACAGAACCAGTTATGTTTTCCTTTAAATTGAAAAAATTAAAAAAAAATGTTGTGCAAATGTAATAAGTAATAATAACGTATGTACTTTTCTACACGAAAATAATTCACCAGCAAGTAGTTATTTGACAATATACTTTGTTATCAATGGTAAATATTTCAATAAACAAAGAAATTACGTAAGAAACTTCTGAACTGGTCAATATTTTTAGAAAAAGTGGGTTTGAACCATTTGAATTTCTTTTAAAAACTTAAAGTCGACAACAATGGACACACGCAGTTAATATTAAAACTGTAGAATTATAGACCGTACTAAATAATTTCTTGAAGATTTTTTTATTATTCATCAAATGCTTCTAAAAAAGTGTCTGATTCCGGGGCCACAATTTTTAAATAAAATAACTAAAGCTTATTGCCTAAGAAACACCTTAAACTACAAGTTGTCTTTATGTCTATAAAGAGTTGCCTTAAACTCGTTCCAAATATCTATACCCATAAAAAAGAAACCTTTAAAAAAATACTCACGTATTTACTTCGGGTAAAGCCCACATACCGCATTCGCTATTTTACCATGACGATTAAGAAAAGAAAACAAGACACAAAAGATATCAAAAGCTCCAAAGCGCTACCAAAGTAACATCATAATTTAAACTGAATTCTCTTCATTCTCCAACCACAATAAAATTGCAAAACAAGACTTAAGCTCCCTTAAATTGTATCAATTACTGGTTCTAATGTGTAGGAATTCAAATTCAGTCATGTGTTTGCAACACTCAATCTTGAAGGATATGGTTATTTTATTTTCTTCTTTTCGCTTTGTCCCTTTTCTGAACTCCCAATAATTATTCACACCTCCACAAATATTCATGGGAAAAATCTTAAAAAATTACACGTTAAAGTCAGCCGCATCTAGGAGGCTAAAAGTATAATCATCCTGCGGAAAGTATGTTATGTCTGTAGCGTAAGTAGTTACTTGAGTTTTAGATTTATGATGGCAAACATGAAGCTGTCTTCATAGCATTCCCTTGAATTACCTTTTTGAACCTTAAGTATCATCTTTTAGGTTTTATTTTTTTTTTTTCTAATTTGCTCCTTTTTGTGCTCCTTTCCGGCTATTGCTTTTGCTAAGGGTCTTCGTACTAGATTATGGTAAATATTATTCTTCGTACTATTTATGATTAAGGATTTATGATAAAGGCATTAATCATTTTAATACTCTTCTCGTGCATTAGTGCACTTTCACTTTAAACTCAAGTTACTTTACGCCTACACATCCACAAGCATACACAGACACACAATGAGTACTGGCATGTGAAATGATGTTGGTATTAAGTTGGTATGTGTTAAATTTAAACGATGTTCGGCTATTTTATGGTATTGAACTAAAGGCTGATTTTACAGACAATTTAGAAGTCAATATAAAAGGGTTGTTAAATTGTCAAATATAATAATCAAGGGAAAAGCACAGAATTTGTTCTGGCTTGAAATAAATGATGTGTAGTTGTGGTAATTTTTTTTTTCTTTTTTAAATACAGCCTCAAACCGAAATTTATTTCTAAAATCTTCATTTTCTCACAATAATTTGTTTAATGAATTTTTACGTTGGCTGTTTCTTAATTGAATTTTGGGTGAATTTGTAGATTTTTTCTAATAGGATGATTTTTTTTTAATTTTTGGAATATAAGCTACAGTTTCTGAATTAATAGATTTTCTATAGTTTTCATTATTATTTTAATTTGGGAGTTCTTTCCCACATTTTTGTAAAACCATAAAATTTTAGTTAATTTTTTCCCATTATTCTATCGCTTTACCGCATTTTTTGTCCGCTGGGAAGGTTTGTTTATAATTTTTGATTAAATGAAGGAGAATGGATCGTATATTGATAAATGTTTTATTTAATGTCGGCATTTCACGCGGTATTTCATTAATTTCATCACGAATATTTTGTTTGAGTTGCTCCAGCGTTTCTGGTTTGTTTGCATAAACCTTGCTTTTCAGATATCCCCACAAAAATAAGTCCGGATCAGTCAAATCAGGAAACCGTGGAGGCCAATCAACATCACCATTCCTTGAAATAACTTGTTGTGGAAAGAGGCCTCGCAGTAATTCTATTGTAATTCTGGCTGTATGCGATGTGGCACCGTCTTGTTGAAACCACATGTTAGTCAAGCCCAAAGCATGCAGTTGTGGCGTTAAAAAGTTTTCAATCGTATCACGATATCGCTCCCCATTGACAGTTACCGTTACGCCGTTTTCAGTTTCAAAGAAGTTCAATGACTGTCACTTTTAATGGATGCAAATCTGACGGATGAATAATTTGACGGTTTTCCATTGCCCAGAACCGACTACTCTATTTATTCACACATCCATTCAAATGACAATGTGCCTCGTCACTCATTATGATTTTTTCATGAAAATCGGAGTTGTCATGGGCGAGCTGTAGCATCCTATTGGCATTTGTACGGCGGCGTAAATGATCTTTGAAGACCAAGCTCCTGAGCACGGTGTCGATTTGAGGTTGATGGATTGTTTTGAACACTTTCCTGAACAGCAGTAATGTTTTCAGCCGATCTTGCAGTACGTTGTGGTCCATGCTTGGGCCTATCAGCTACAGTCCCTCTTTCTTCGAAATCGTTCACTACACGATAAATAGTGCGTCTTGTTGGCACGTTGATTCTCCCAAAAATTTCACGTAACTTTCTCATCGTCACAGTAATCGATGATTTTGATAAAATATTTTAACGATTGAAACACGTTCGTTTACCGAATTTTTTTTCATAATAAATTTGCCACGTCTCTACTTCACAACTGCCAAATATGAACTGTCAACACTAATGTTTACCAAAATGGCGGCAAAACAAAGTAGTGTACTTCTGTAATTGTAGCCTTTTGTATTTATGATTTAAGCGATTTTTTCTGACTTAGCAATTTTTCTAATATTACTGATATTATTGACATAACTATAGCTTTTTTTAATTTAGGAGATATTTTTGTTTGTAAATAAGCGGGTTTTCATGCTTTAAGTGATTTTAGAAATTGAATAGAACTCCTGCTGAGTGTTTTTATTTCATTTGCAAAATTTCGGATAATAAATCACAAAAAAGCCGACAGAATTGCTAAAAGCTGAAAGACATTAATAGAAAACATATTACAGCTTCTAACGGAGTCTAATAAATATAAAAAAAAAACGCGAATCAAACCAAACCCGGCAAACTTAATCAAAGGCGATAGAATGAAACAAAACAATCGATCTGGTATTGAAAACTAAATAGAAAAATATAGCAACAAGGGTCACAACGGGAAAAGACTTTACCATAGCGGAAGATGGCCAATCTCGACGAAAACAACTAAAACTAAAAAAAAGAGTAAAAATACAAAAAGTGAAACCAAAAATTTTTATTGGGGAAGAAGAGACAAATTCGCAGAAGAACGCTTAAATCTGAAAATAATACGGGAAAGTAACTTAAAAAATTCGTTGAAATCGAACTAGAATTTAAAAATTACATGTACAAAAATTTTATCGAACCCAAAAACACTTAAATCATAAAAGAAAACTGTGACTAAAGATACTTGCCATTGATATTTACTCAACTTAGGAATTATCAAGGTTTCAAAAAGAAACCAAGACAGGATTTAGTTGTCCAACTTGTACTTTAGAGCAACATTTTTTAAGGCATTGCCCCTTTATGAGCTGTAAAAAATCCCAAACAATAAGAGCGTGTTAAGCATCTACCCTTTAACAAGGCAAAATTTAAGAAACGAAAACGCCCCTATTTTTTAATCAAAAATTCTACTACTTTTAATGCAAAAGTAGAAAGCAAATCAATAATTCCACCTTCATATGATTCCTTAACTTCTTTGCACTTTTCATTGCGACACCCCCGATGGTGCACAAACGCCCGATGATCGGGAATATATTATAAACTTCAAGAAACGTGTTATACAATTTATGCAAAAATGGGTCATGGCTGTTAGGCATGCAGCCTTCGATGAACCCAGTGTCTGTGATTTTATAGAAGAGCTGGCCGCCGAAGTCGAAGCCGATGCAGAGCTACAGGAAGAAAGCAGTATTATACACAATATTCTAACACAAATGTCACGCTATCAAGATGATCGTAATCATAATGCGGGGCAAAAATGGAAACTGCCACCTAACGGACAGCCCATATGTCTATTTAGTGGCAATATGACACCCTCGAAAACAGTTATTAGAGCTGATGATGACAGTAAGTAAAAGTCATAATTAACCTTTGCATTTTCGAAAAAAAACAAAACCATAAATATTTATGTTTGTGCTTCGTTTGCCTTTTTATTTTGCATTCCATTTATGCAGTCATATTTCGTGTCTATTGCGCTGACCACACGTATTGTACTTTGCGTTTTCCATTGCATACGACTGCGGAAATAATTAAAGCCTGCGCTGCAGACAAACTACAATTGAATCGTGGCCCAGAGGATTTGTGTTTGGTGGAAGTAAAATCGAATGGTGAACGTTCTGTGTTCAAGGATAATGATGTCAGCATACCAACTGGTTTGAGTTTGAATGGTCGCCTTTTTGTCTCTGTTAAAGAGCATCTGGATGCGCTGGTATGTAGTCGTGTCAACTGACAAAGCAATTTATTTAATAGCTATACAATTGAGTATTAATGCGTTTCCATTTGTGGGGTTTTGTTTTTTTGCTCCCCCTTATTTGGATTGTTTTATGCAGACACCGCTGCCAGAGCAAGAGGGAGCAACGGAAGGTATTGAAATTGATTTGGAATTGCTGAGTACCAAAGAATTAGCGTTTTATATTACAACCTTTGATTGGGATCTATTTTGGGCTGTACATGAGTATGAGTTATTGTATCACACATTTGGCCGCCATCATTTCGGAAAGGTAAGAATAGTTTTTTTTTTATAAATTAGTATTGTTAACTTAGTATTAATAAACAGTTTTGATTCAGTAATGACACTTAGTTTTGTAGGGATTTATTTGAGCCAGAAGAATACAATTGTTTTATTTTTAATTTATTTGGAAGTTATTTTTTAACAAAAATTTGTGTGAAAAATTTTTTCCCAACAATGCTCCTCAAAACACGAAAGTTTTTAAATCAAGCCTAATTTTTTTCATAAAACACAGTTGTTCACAGTAGTATGTCATATAATTTTACAACAGTTGTACAAATCTTGTTGGTATTTTCGTATAAAAAACTTACGACAGAGCGTTCACCATTAACAACAAGTATTTTTTCTGTAGAAGGGTGATTCATTTAAAGGCTTTTTTTGGAAAATTAAAACTGCTTCGCATATTGTGTTTAACTACGTCTAACGTGGTTTATTCTAAAATTTAAGTTTTCGCTTCCAATTTCGCCATCGTATCTGACGTATCTTTTCGCCGCAGGAGGGAAATTAGGACATTCCGCTCTTTTCTACCTGACGACTAAAAATTAGAATTCCTCCAAACCAAAATTTTGAACGTTTTTTTTTTTATTTCATTAACAACTTCCCCCTAAACATAAGTCAGGTCCGAGCCTGCTTTTATCAAAAGTATAAAGCCGTCTTTTTTGAACCTAATATGGTTAAAATCGCAAGCGTCCAACGTAGACAGAAAACAGTCCGTTGACATGTTACGCTGAGGCCGTAGAAATCGAAGATAATGATTCCACAAATACTACCGCAAATAGAGGTTATCGCTGCACAAGGTTCTGCAACTTCTACAAGCTCTTCAAAAGCTAAAAGGCCTAGCAAATCACCGACATAACGGAATTTTTACGTAAAATATGCCAAGCTCAACCCTATGCGGACTCGATGCTTCGCGCTAAGCTTTCTTGATAGCGTGTTCGATGTGTGCTATTGAATTGAGCGTTATTAAGAAATAATCGCGTTCTGGTATAACTAGATCATAATTTGCTATAAGCGTACCGAACATATTTCGCGTAAAACGCTCATTTTCGTAACGCAGCTCAGTGTTTCCATAGTAAAATATCACATAATACTTAACCAAAAGTTTAATAATCTCTATAGAAAAATGATCCAAATAATGAATCACCCTTTATATTTATGTTTGAAGGATGTGAAAAATATCTCTTATATAATTCACACTGTATTTGTATCAATCACGAACTAGTTCGTTCAATTTAGAGATTATATACTGTGTAAGACATAACATTCTTGTGTATGACTATTAAAAATTAATTGTGTGTTGTTTTTGTAGTTGTTGTGAAATTGCTACCACCTTTCTAAAATAGTCTTTCAATTGAACGAACTAATTCGTGAGCGGCACAATTCTAATTCACACTTTACGCCAAACAAAAAAATTATCATATCGTTCGCTTCAATATTTGAACAATATTCCAAAATATTCCAAAAATAAAAAGAAATTTTATTAAAACATCAAAATAAATCAAAACTCACCTCACCTCCCTCCCCCTTCCTTAAAACTTTTAGCCAGGATGTCGTGTGGTAAGTTGTACAAAAAACAGTTGAATGCTTTTTTAAATTTAAATAAAACTTATACGGGCATTAGTTTAATTGTGTGTTATTTGAAAATGATTACGTGCCAAGTTTGTTGCCAAGTTAAGTTGTAAAATCAAGTTTTGTATTTTTGATTTCAAACACATTGTTTTTCTGTTGTCGTTTTTAATTTGTTTAAATGGTTTTTTTAGTGCCAATTTGAAAGTTTGTTATTATTTTTTTTCTCTGCAGTTTGGTTTAATTTAATGTCTTCATCATGTTACATGTTGTTGGGTTGTTTTTGTTCCGTAAATTGTTTTTGCCAAAAGTGTTTTAGCCAAGATCAGACTAAAAGGTATTTTCGATTTAAAATTTGCAACTCAAACCACAATTGGCAAAACATTTTAGTTTAAATCTAAATCTGTGTTGAAAGTGAATTTGTTTGCTCTTCAAGTGCTGTTCACTCGCCTTAAGCCAACAAAGTAAATATTTTTGCTTCCGTATTTTAATGAAATAATATTCGTAAAATGTGCATTTAGTAACCAGGATGACATTGAAATGTTGCACAATTCTTTCAGTTTTTCCATTTCCTTATTGAGTGTTTTATACCACAACAGCAATATACGAATGAAACCATGTGTGCAGTGTGAATGAAACCATCACGCGCCGTGGTCCTTTCGATATCAACAATAATAAAATATATGCACTCGTTTTTGTACTTTAAATATAAAAATTTAAAGATTCAGTTACTTTAAAAAAAAAATGTATTTAATATGGAATAAATTTTAAAACGAAAACAAAACATATTTCCATAAAATGGCACAATTCTGAGGTGGTACCTTTTTAAATGGTGCATTCTTAAACATGAGTTGCTATAAAGAATTCTTTCTTGAAAAGAATGTTTTAAATTCTCTCTTCTGCAAGAATTTTTTAAATTGGACGTTTTTTTGTTAAATTGGACGGACTTAAAGTCTTCTCAAATTCAAATTTTATATTTGAAAAAGTGGCCATCTGTCGAAGGCATCAACAATATTTTTCTACTTTCGCAACATATCGAAAGGCACATCACAAGGACTTCGCATATTTACGTTCTCATTCTATACATATATATTTTTTTAGGCTGGTACAAATTTATTGCGTTCGCCATTTGTCTGCCGTGCTTGTTTCAGTCTTTGACACAGCACTACGCTCCGCTGCTCCTATAGCAATATCAATGCATAATATTGAGGCTGTGGTTAATTGGTTTTCTGAATGAATTTGGTATTATAGAGTGGACTTGGTTTTTTAGCTATTTCACGACTTTTCACAAGTCGAAAAACCGGGATCACTTATAGTTACACACAGGGCAAGTGCTAAATCATGATATTTCACCTCAGTGTCAGATGTCAAACTCTGTACAAAAAAGATTTCGCCATTTTTATCACTTTTTTCATATAAGCTTTGACATCCGACACTTAAGCGAAAATTCATTATTTGGCTTTTGCGTATACCCCTGTTAACAATTTGCGTTGGTTGTAACTCACCGAGCGCGCATCCAGCTTACACTTTTAAAGAGCAAAGTTTGTAATGGAAATAAAAAAATTGTTAAATTTGTTATGTGGGAAGAAGTTTTTTTTTTATCATGCAACACTTTTTCTTTCTTATAAAACAACAATCCCATATCTGGAAAGCGATTCAAAAGTGTTTGTGTTTTTACCAAAAATAGTTTAATAGGAAAATTACGTTAACAATGTAATTTTACGATTTATTTTTCCAAAAGGTATACTTGTTAAATAGTACTGCCTTAAAAGAAATTTTTACTAAAAGGTACTTTTTGTAAAGGGTACTTTTGCATAAGGTACTTTTAAATGGTATTTGCTCGAAAGTATATTATTTTTAAAAGCTTCTTTTAAAAGCACTTTTTCAAAGTTATTATCTCTATAGGTTTTCTTTTAAAATAATTTAAAAAAAATAAAAAAAATTGAGTTATTAAGCAGAGTTTCTTATAGAAAGTATTCTTTAATGAGTTTTTAAAAGATAAATATTTAAAATTACCGTTTCGTAAAGCATTATTTAAAGGTTCTTTTTTAAAAAATTCTGTTGGTTTATGTTTTCAATATAATATTTTCAATCGTTTTCTTAAACGCAATTCCGATGTAGCTTTTTAAGACGATAATTTAAACTATCAAAAACACAGTTTTGTAAGGTACTTTTTCTAACCGTTTGAAATGATACCTTGTTTAAGACAAAAAAGCTCCTTATAAAAGGTATTGTTCTTAATTATAATTTCTTAAAAACTACTTTTAAGAGATCATCCCTAAGAGGAAAAGTACATTTTTGAAAGGAAAATATTTAACAGAAACATGCTATTTCAAAGATACTTTTTTAAAAAGTCCTAAAATATTATATAAGTGTACTAACTTAATAGTACTGTTTTAAAAGTTATTTATTGTAAGGTACTTTTTGCAAAAGGTACTTTATGCAAAAGGTTTTTTTTAATTTGTACATATCAGTATATTTACTTAGCGATTCCATCTTTTTTAAAGGCACTTTTTTAAAAGTACTTTTCAGAAAAACATTTTTGAAAACATAATACTTTTTTATAGGTACTTGATTGAAAGTGTATTTTTCTTACAGGATTTTATTTTTTTAATAATTTTATCTAAAAACTGGAAAAAAATTTTGGAGTGCTTTTTCTAAACAGTTTCTTCTAAAAATTATATTTTTTTAAAAGATACATTTTTAGAATGGACTATACTTAAAGAATACTTTTTTAAATGGTAGTTTTTTTAATGTAGTTTTTTTAAAAAGAATTTTTTTTAAGAAGTACTTTTTTAAAAGCACGTTTGAGAAGATTATTATTAAAATGACAGGAACTTTTACTAAAATAGTTCCCTGTTAACATTCGATTAGATATTCCGACAGAGTGTGAACTGGTTTCGGCTATGTGCCGTCTTCAGTGTCATTTTCCTTGTTATTGAAGAAACAGTTTGTTTCATATATTTTTTAAATTGATGTTCTTTAAAGGTTTTTTAAACGTTAATTATTAAAAAGTACTTTTTTATAAAGTTCGTTCTTATACAAGTAATTTTTGGAAATAGTAAATTTTTGATAAATTTTTTGTCAGGAGATATTTTAAGAGAGCTACTCTTTACCCGTGAACACTCCTTTTTACGATCCTTTTTATAAAAAGTATCCTTTTACAACATAATTTTTAAAAGGTACCTACGTAATGTGCTAAGTACTTTTCGAAATTATTTTTATTACAGGGGCGCAAAACCAATCAAAAGTATCGACACATTACAAATATAAAACAAGCCTTTCCAAAAAATCCCTCGTGGTTATTGTGATTGCCAAGTTACACACATACTTGACTTGAATTAAACAATTTTATGTTGTTGGTCTGCTTTTATGCATTTGAAAAAAAATTGTTTGCTATTTGCTTGGTTTATATTAGATTTTATGAATTCTATTGTTGATGTTGCCCAGTTGCAATTCCTCGAAATAAGTTTGAATTGATTTTAGTGCGAAAAAAATATATTAATTCTGTAATAATTTCCAATTGTATTATTTTATTCCGTTTAGATTACGGCCAATTTAGATGTGTTTTTAAGGCGATTCAATGAATTGCAATATTGGATTGTTACGGAAATTGTCTCCACAGCCAGCATGAGCAAACGCGTGGGTTTGTTAAGAAAGTTTATTAAACTGGCAGCTTAGTAAGTTCAACAAAAACAAAAGAAATTATTTTATTAATAATTATGAAATGAAATTGAATTTATTTTCCTTTATTTCAGTTGCAAGGAATACCAAAATCTAAATGCTTTCTTTGCCATTGTGATGGGATTATCCAATATGGCGGTATCTCGTTTACAACAGTCGTGGGAGAAAATACCTTCGAAATTTCGAAAGCTCTATCAAGAGTTTGAAGCTCTAATCGATCCTAGTCGTAATCACAGGGCCTATCGGGTATTTGTGGGTAAATTACAACCACCCCTAATACCATTTATGCCGCTGTTGCTCAAGGACATGACTTTTGCCCATGAGGGCAATAAGACCAGTTTAGATGGTTTGGTGAATTTCGAAAAAATGCACATGATGGCACAAACAATGCGTACTCTAAGATTTTGTCGTTCTAGAAGTTTGGGTAAGTTTTATTTTGTCTTTTGTTTGTGCAGAGAAAAAATAAAAATAATAATTATTACGTTTATAGGACTAGAACCACCATCACCCAAAAGTGAGGGGGAAATACGTTCTTTTATTAGTTGTCTGCGTGTTATAGACAATCAACGGACTTTAACCGCCATGTCTCAAAAAATCGAACCAAATCGTAAAATATAAATTCCAAGAGATTTGTATATACAAATAATTAACATTAATCAAATACATTTAGACAATTTAAAACGTCAAGAGTTTTATTAAATATTTTATAGCAACTTTGTTTCTGATTAATTCAAGAAAAACGTTTGAAAACTTTTAAATAAAATCTAGCTTAAAGTATAAATATTGTATGTATTTGTGCATTAGTTATTTAGTCAATATTATACATTTAAATATTATTAAATCAATATGTATTTTTAATTATTTATTATGTGATAAAACAAAAACAAAAAACAAATCTATCTAAACAAACTCTTTAAAGACTTCTAAGCGTAAAAATTCTCCTTAACAAAGGGTGGCAATAAAGTGGCACTGTTTTTTTACAATAATTTATATTGGGGATTTTTTAAATAAGTTCTTTAAAAATTATTTTTTAAAAGGTACTTTTCAACAGTGTTCTTTTAAAGGTACTTTTTTAAAATGTTGTTTTATTAAAAGCTGATTTTTATAATACATTTGTAATAAAATACTTTTTAAGAGATACTTTCTTAAAAAAATTTCTTTCTTTACAAAATGTGTATTTTTAATTAGAAAGTAATTGTTTTAGAGGGTACTTTTCTCAAGAAAATACAAATTTAAGTTTTTTAAGTGCTTTGCTTTCTCTTCAAACTTATTTATTTAACTTAATTTTCTTAAAAGCAATTTTTCACATCTTTTTTCTCAAAGGTACTTTTTAATATGTACTTTTCTGAAGGTACTTTTTTTAAATGTGCGCTTTTATAAATATATTTTATATCGCTTTGTGATATGTATATTTCTTTTAAGATATTTTGACGTACTGTTATTAAAATTATTTTATTAAAAAATACTTATTTTAAAATACATTTCTAAAATTTTTTTTCCTTTAAAACGGACTGTTTTCAAAAGGCATATTTTTAAAGCGAACTTCTTTTAAAGGGTAATTTTTGAATGCCACTTTATAAATAACATTCTTAAACCATGAAATATGAATTTAAATGAATAGTAGCTTTTAGAGAAAATACATTTTACCTATTTTAAAGGCACTTTATTAAAGAAATTTGTTGGAAGTATATGCATTCTTTTTTAATAAATATCCTTTTTCAAAGTTGGTATTAATAGTTAATTTCCTTAAAAGGTACTTTTTAAAAATACTTTCTTTTAAAGGGGAAAAGTACTTTTTCTTAATTGGTTTCCTAACAAGTTTCCTCTATAAAAAATTGTTTCTATAACAATTATTTTTTTTAAATGGTGTTTTTTTTTTTAAGTACGGCTTTAAAAGTACTTTTGTTTAAAGTGTTTTAAAAGTAGTTTCTTAAGGATTCTTTTTTAAAATTCAAAAACAAATTCATCTTTATTGCCCACCCACCTTACGGTAGTACTATTATTCCCTTGAAAAACAAAACTTGTAAATATTCAGAAAGTATTAAAAAAAAACTTAAGTCTACATATGTCTATAACTCATATTAGCGATAAATTTACCTTAAACTTATATAATCCTTATTACTATTTTATATGATTTTGTATTAGTTTTGTAAATTGTACTGAAAAATATTTTTAGTTAAATTTTCTTTTATTATAATTGTTATTTTTTCTAATATTTTTTTAAGAAATTTTTATTTTGTTTTAATTAATTTAAAATTTGATAATATATTTTATTTTATAAAAAAAACCATAATAAATTTTTAATCATTTTCAAAAAATCGATTAAAGATTTTTTATTTAATTTTTTATGTTGGGTTATGTTGTTGCTAAAACCAGGGGAATGCTTCTTTTTTAGAAAAAATTTAACACGAAAATAAGGGGGGATTTTTTTCAATTTTATCCATAATGATTGCGACAGAGTGTGTTAAGCATGCTCCCTTTTACAAAACGACATTTTATTTAAGACACGAAAACGCCATAATTAAAATGATTTTTCCACGTTTTAAAAATCTGGTTTAATATGCCGAAAGTAAATTGCAACAAATCATTGTCCAGTCTACCAGTGCATGTACATACGTTAATATTTCGAAATATGTATATTGTAAATTAATTAATTTTAGTTCATTTTTTTTCAGTTTACTTATAATTATTTGCATGGTTTTGTTTTCACGCAAAATCTACCTGTGACATATTGTTTGTTCAATAAAAGCTATATGTGTTGACATAAGTTGTTTTATAAGAAAGTGTTTTTAGAACTCGTAACACTTTGTTTTGCTTTTGCTTTTCGTATCCTTCACTAGGATTTTATTTCTGATATTTTTTTGCTCAAAACTTTAAATAAAATACAGATGGGCTTTCGGATAAATGAATATTTTCGTGAACTCAAAGAATAGAACAAACTAGTTTTAATATAAAATTTTCAACAACAAATCCTTTTTTTTTTAATGTAAACTTATATTCAACTTAATTATCGAGCAGCCATCATTTGACCCGATTTGTAATTTGCGACTACCTTAGTCTCATTCAAGTTTCGTGCTACCACTAGCTTTTAACCTCGACTTTAGTTATTTCAGACTGTTGACTGGTGACTGTCGACCTTCATCCTCATCACGGAGTTTCCTGTTAATTTATCTAAGGCTTAGGTCCACCATGGCATTCACATTTAACAAGTGTCTGCCCGCGAATATAAGCCTTATGCTAGCCAATTCTGGGCAATCTCATACAAGGGACGACGGCTATTCATTCAAAAATCTACCTCAAAACACCCTGTCGAAATATCAAGTCAATTGCCCATCCCTATCGGAATATCACGGTCCAACGCCGTAGAAGTACTTTTAAAAATTGACGCGTCCACTCCTCGTGGGACAGTCTTGTCCAACTCTTCCGGATTCCTCTCTTGACCAATTAAAACCGTAGGGTCTTCAGAGATTAACCTCTTTTTTTTGAAGAGAGTATTAACTTCTCTCGGCTCGACTTACTTAGCCAGACTCCTTGCAGAGATAGGAACATGTTACCGGCCGCTACCACGTGGAGGTATAAGTCAGAACTTCTGACACTGCACTCAGTTACAGCAAGCCATATCTTTGTGCCTGCTAACTGACGGCCGAACAGCAGAATTTGTGTTATCAGCGAAGATCTTTCTTTAACACAACTGGAGAATTGTTATGGAGATTAAAAATCAATTAATATTTATTAATCTTTTGTTTGAATATTTTTAATTAATTTAAAATTCAAAAAAAAACCTATAATTACATTTTTTTATACATTTTTCTTTTCTTTAACAATTTTACTTCTATTGGCAAATGTTTCTCCTCAAAATTCCTAAATATATTCCCCTCTCGCTCCTTCTCTTTACAATATCCTTTGAAAAGTGCATATTATTGCAATATGTGTGTATGTGTATGTAAGGAAAAGTATATACTTTCAATAATTGTTTAGAAAATAAAAAGAAAATTAAATAAAAATGTTAGTTGGATATATTACGTGTTATAGACTTTAATAAAGAAAACATGTTATAAAAACGTACAAATGATTTGATGAGCTTTTAATGAGCCTTAAAGTTCTTTGAGCTTTAAGTTGTCTCTTTTACCAATATGTTATAATATACATATGTATATTAAATATGAAAATAAATAAAAAAAACAAACTAACTGGAGAGGGACCTTGTTAACTGTTAACATACAAAACGCATAAAATAAATATAA
Source organism: Phania funesta (assembly GCA_963932375.1). Taxonomy (NCBI): domain Eukaryota; kingdom Metazoa; phylum Arthropoda; class Insecta; order Diptera; family Tachinidae; genus Phania; species Phania funesta. Next base: position 89,065,764 of record OZ010654.1, on the reverse strand, counting down.
AATTAAAATAAATTGTATTTTATTTATAATGATTACATAAATATAAATGTTTTTAGCAATAACTATAGAGTAAGAATACGGAACAGAAACATTTACTTAAACAAGCGCACGTTTTATTCTTTACTAAAAAACCGGTCTCTTTAAATTTAAATTTTAACAAGCCTTCCTAAACTCCAAAATACATATTTACACTTAATAGAAAATCTTAACATTAAATGTGTCTGCTTAAAGAAAAAGCTTAAACAATTTTTATTTCTTAGTGTGAAATTAAAACACAGGATGGGCAACACTTAAAATCTGTTTATGTGCTGCTAAATAAATGATCGAAAGGAAGACTTAATTTGATATTTGTTATAAAACTGGCCTCTTCGTGCAAAATAAGATATAATCGCAGACACAAACGATTTGCTCTTTGCCTCTCTCTCTCTCTCTCATTCTAAAGAATGGAAACACAAGCCGAATTAAAACAGGTAAACTCACCAGCCCAGCTGATGATTTGCTGATGTCGAATTCCATATAAAAAAAATTTTCCCACTTTTAGGCACTTTTTTTATAAAATTTTGCATTCGCAAAGAAGCCGAAAATGCTTTGAATTCACTTGTAAGTCTACCTGTTATTAATTTGCCTTGCGAACACAACCAATAATATTTATAAAAATAATTTTATGTGCACATTATTGTATTAATAAAAAAAAAAACAATATTTTTTTTAAAGTACAAGAAGGTTTCTTAAAAATTAACGAATTAAATTAAAATCTGCACTACTTTTTTAGATCTATAATTTTTACACCAAGAAATTCTTGTAACAGAAACAACATATTAAAACTTTATGCCAAAATATGTACAACTTCGCTTCCGCCGCTTAATTAGAAATACGATGCTTGACCGATCAAAGTTGGTTATGAACTAATTTTTGGCAGCAATTTTCGAACAGCATTACGAAGTACGAAGTCTGCTTTTAGGCAATTTACGAATAGAAATTCTCCCTCCCCTCAAACCGCAAAAAAAAAATACGAAAATGTTTGAACATATTACCTTTTTTTCTTCCAGGCTGGATCCACGTTTTTCCAATGCAAAGTATTTTAGAATCCAGTCATGCCTTCCATGTCAGACTTTTAAGTAATTATTTATTCAAATACGTCAATCCGCATATCAGCCAGTCACTCGTGATCGTAAATTATTTAGCGTTTTCGTTTATGAAACTATGCACTACCGTGAATTTCTGCGTTAGTACCAATTGTGATTTGTAGTTTTCGCTCCTTAGTAATAGAGACGCACATCACTTACTTGATTCGCGCGAAAGTAGCCTGATATTTTATCATCATTGGAGATTGTAAATAATTTTTTTCTATTCACGTAAGCGTGACCACAAATTTGGTGACTTTTAATCATGCTATTAAGTTCCTCCCGAACTCTTATACAAATAAAACTTATACGTCATCTTTCCTTCTGATTCGTAAAAAAAAGTGACGAGAACAAAAATACCTTAATGGTGCTGGACAAATAGATTGATGTTATACTTACAGTATCATTAGAAATACGGGGAAGCAAAGTTGTACGCCTATTTTTTGAAACTCTATTATCTGTATACTTAAGAAATCGGAAATCTTTTTGCAATATACTGCTTAGATGGTATTTCAATAATTATAGCACCACTCGTATAAAAAAAACCTAAATGTTTAATCAAAATATTACCTGAAAATTTTACATAAAACAAGCAGCCTTTAAACTATTACTTTCAATTATGCATGAAAATCTTGAAAAAAGCTAAATTTTAAAAGCTATTTACAATTATAATAAATAATAAACCTTAAATATCCAGGCAAATTTTACTAATTTGTTCTGCAACCAATTTTTTGGCGAAATTATCAACCTCGAACGTCTTCTATAGAAACGTTTTACCATACGTGGGCAGTTCAAAAAGAACGAGCACATGTTGTTATGGGAGAAAATAAGCGGTGTGGTGTGTGAGGTATTGAAAATACTTTTATTTGAAAAAAGCGTGTTTGGAAGATGACGCCATTAAAGTGTCCCCCTTGGCTTTGCGTAGCAGTGCGGAACTGAGAGATTAAAATTTCAATGACTCTTCGTCATAGCTCCAGCTGAATTAGAGCGGTATTCTGTGTTATATGTGAGAGAATCGGCCAATTACGGCTTATTGGCATACAGCTGCTGCTTGAGAAAATCCCACAAGCAACAGTGTAGCAGGATAAAATCGAACCATCTTGGTAGCCAATTCATTATACCTGCGCGGTGTGTTGCGGTTCCGCTTACATACTTACTCTCAATCAGCTTGCGGGTTCTCTTCACCAACCTCATCAATCCTCCCAAAATCTCTTAAATCGTTGTCGTGCTGGAACACCCAAGAAAGTTGTTTTGAGCTTGTAAGCTGTGAGTTCTTTTTAGGTTGTAGCCTAAGTAATAATGCGGTTAGACACAAGTACACAGTTGTATATCAGGGTTTAGGCTTTTTTCCATGTAATAGTCAAACATTGATTATTCCATCTGTTCTAAGGAGGCGATGATTATATAGTTCGCGCACAGCGTTTGTATAGTGGATCTTAACCTAACTCAATCTTAAAGGATCTTAGATTTTTTTAAATTAAATTAACTGCTAAGTCGATATATTGATATCGACTTCGTTTGCGAATCAAAGGTGTAGAACGCGAGCAAACGCTGAGCGTTATAGTTACTAAATTTACACAAAGTAGTGAACGTTACAAAAACAAAACCCTGAGGCTCTAATTTGGATTCAAAAATTAAAAGTTGTGGAGCAAATTTAAAAAATTTTCCGAAATATTTTGGTTATGTCTTTTAAAACAAACAAATTCTTACAACAAATATGAACAAATTTTAGCAAATAAATGTAAAAAACCTTTAAAAAAAATAAGATTTCAATGTGATTAGATTCGACAATCTCTAATAGAAAAATCTAAAATAAACAAAAAAAAAACTGTAATTAAAATCCAAGTTTTTTTCGAATTATTTTCCATTTGGAAACCACATCACGAAAGAAAAACAAATCCAAGAACACAAAATGTTTAAAAAAAAAAAAATAATTTAAAAAAAAGATAAAAACTCACTGTAAGAACTTAAACTCCAATTAAAAGTTAAGTATTTACAATTACCAAAATACAAAAAAATTTATTTAAAAAAGAAAAGTAAGAGAAAGAATAATAAATAAATAAAATTCAATGTGTAAACAAATGAAATGAAGTAGAATTAAATCTGTGGCTTCATACAACAACAAGAAACGAAGTTGCTAGAAATGCAACAGAAAATTAAAGACATCAGTATTTTTGAATATTTAAAAAAAAATACAAAAATAAAATCAATGATAAAATTTACTTTAAAATAAAATTTAAAAAAAACGAACAAATAAGAAACAATTTCACAGCAATAGTATCTTTTAAAGAAATAAGTACTTTTTAAATAAACTCAAATTATTCTTCATTCAAATTATAAAATAAACGACTAAAATTAATTTTAAGAATAAAAATATGGCTGACTTTTATTTTAATTTTTTTTTTTTTTTTGTGAAGCAGTTTTTTTGCCAAATTTTTTATAGTTTCAAAATATGTGAATTTTTTAAATGATTCTAAAACTTAGACATTTTTTTAAAAATAAGTTTGACTCTCCTACACCTAGTGGCAAAATTCGAGACAATTGTTTCGGTTGACAAGGTGAAAGGAATGACGAATCGGTCGAGAACATCGCCGCAGCACGTAGAAATGTGCGATAGTAGCCGAGACAGTCGATTTCTTATCGCCCACAAGAACTCGACAGACTGCGACTCGCCAAAATTTGCATCGAGACTAAGCTCTGCGATCTTTCAAGATCCAACTTAACCAAGAGCTTAAAATTAATAACCATAGAAACCCTATTTGTTTGGTGAGTGGCCTTCGGAAAGATAACCCCAATTTTGGCCGAAGAAAAGTTTTCGTAAATGGGAAAATGCAAACATAGATGAGGATCACGATTCCAGAGTGCGGTGTTGAATTAAATTGGCCACGAAGCTCGTGCGATTTCTTGCCGTTTTCGATAGTGTTAGGTCTTTGGTAATACATAACTGGGTCTATGCGGCAGAGTCGTTGGAAATAATGAACCTTTAAAATAAAAAAAAATTGTCCTTCCAGGCAAACTTTATATTTGTATTATGCGGAACAGTGGGACAGATTATGATTAGATTTACGTGAGCACCTGCCAACGGTGGCTCTATCTCACGGTGGTCCAACCACGGGTGTGACATTAAGCTGCCAGACCAGCGCCCCTATGCGACCGCATAGGCACCACTGGAATAGCACCTATACCATCCCATAGGTTGCAAATTAGGGTAGAGGTTTGCCAGGCCCCCGACCCCACCCTTTGCTGAGGGGTTTGGAGCTACCTAATCTCCTACTGTCAACAAATAATATTGACAGCTTGCGTTGTTATGACGCTTCACCGCTCCTAAAGGACCTCCCCGCTTTGGGTATAAACCACAGCCACCACGTGCACCCCCGAAGGAGCCTCACCAACAACCAGTCTGGAACCGAAGTTCCAGGGGCTTACTGGTTCCCGTGGTACCAGTTTATCTCGCTACTGGTCGAACATAGAAGTCAAACCTTCTTCCAGTTTCAGGCTCCTGACCAGCCCCAGGAACTGATACCCATATTTTGCCCCAGTGGTAATACATCAAGGTGGCAGGGTTCACCATGATGTTATATGCCCCCGGGAGGAACGGAACAGTGGGCCTAGGAAATTGTATTTGCATGTAATTATATTGTTATAAAGGTTTTTTAAATTAAGTGCCTTATTAACACTTCGTTACTAATCGGCGACATCTGGCGATACATACACTGAAGCTATCAAAAAGTCAACCATGATATTAATTTGCAGTTCAAAATTTATTGCCATCTACCCGTGTAAAACTAAACTACAAAAATGATTCTTAGAAAAAAGACGGCCCGAGTACGAAAAATAACCAACTTCGATCCGAACTTTTGTTGAAAATTGTAGCCTAATGACCTCTATGGTTCCGGAGAACAGTCGTTTAGTGAAACCTGTGATTTTATGCGATTGAGTATATAAGTGTTTATTTTTGTTTGCCAACAACTACATTTTTTTCTAATATTAGCGTAATTTTTAATATGCAATAGTGTAGTCTATTAGCGCTTTTCATATCAATCTAGCGTTGTTTCTTCTTTTTGAGTTTTTGAAATTTGTTTTTTATTAAATTTGTGGTTTTTGTAAAACAACAAGTCTTATTAGTTAAACGACTCTTATTAAAAAATAATAAATCATCTAAATTAATAAGAAAATAAAAGTATTTTTTTTTTTAATTTTGGTCAATTATGTATCTCTCGATGCAAATAAAAACAGGGAGTTTATCCACTATACATTTTCCACAAACATGTTGTTTTACATTTAGATTAACTTTTGGTGGTTTTATTTTTCTTGGAAAATCCTATTTATTTGACACGTCTTACGTTGATAAAAATCTGTAGTAGATTTAGTCAATGTTCATTTCGTATTTGTACTTTCTTTTGGTTGTTCACGCACGGGCTTCTCGACAAGTTCTACTGCTAAAGGGAGAGAATCTTGCTTCAAGATATTGTCTTCTGTCGTTTGCTTGTACAAAATCAAGGATATTGAAAAATATTTAGAGAGGCCATCTGCAAGATTTAGATTTTGTGGTCCATCAATTGCAACATGCTGTTAATTTTTGTCTGTCTTCTTTAGAACTTGAGAGTAATCAATTAAATATATACGCAATGTTTTGCTCTTCATCTTCAGTATCTGTACATTTAAGCTGACAGTGTAATAGATCATTTCCAACCAGTATATCTTCGTTTTCAGAAAATGCATCCTCATCAATTTCCGAAAACTCTAACTCTATTTTACTTATATATTCTAAGAACTTGTACTGCCTTGATTGTTTCGACAGTATTAGTGATGGAGTAAAGCTATCAAGACAAAATATAAGCTATCTACTAATACTTTTAGTTTTTGTTACCTACTATGCTACTTCGAATCGAACATTTCAGATACTTTCTCGAAATTTTTTATTCACAGGTATTTTGATTTATGTAACTACGCAAGTCTTTTCAGAAATGAGCAACTAATTACATACAATAACATGAATGCGCATGCACATCATAATTTCTAATCCGATAACCTTATAAAGAAATAAATAGTTCTTCCCGGTCAAATGACCGGTTGTGGTAGAAAACGGTATATGACAAGTATAACTCAACAAAAAAAAAAAAAAAAAAAAAAAAAATACAAATAAAAAATATTAGGATATTAATTGTATATAATTAATAGAAAAAGTTATGAAGTCAAATGTGCAAAAACGATAAGACTTCATTGCGCATTTTTTATACATACAAAAGTTCATAATCGGTCATTTGGCCGCCTATGGTAGTTTTAGTGTTAAATTAAAAATAACGATTTCTAAAATAACACAAGGTGTCATGTGTGAAAAAGCGTTTTAGGGTTTTCAAATATATGTAAATGATATGACTTGTGTTTGATGTACAAAAATTCGCTGTAGCACAAAGCCGATTATGAAAAATGACCAGCGGCAGCCAATGAAATGAATACTCACAGTTGGTTATATAGTCAGTCGTAATTAGCCGAAAACTGGGCGGCGGCAAGTATTCCCAATATGTGTTTTATGCAGTTTTAACATCTAAACAACCACTATGTTCCTATTACAAAAGCTTTTGCAATAAAAACACAACATCTAAAGCTTTTGCAAAAAAAACCAAGCTTTTCATGGATGAGAGTATTTTGTGCACATTTAATAATATAAAAATGAGTCATTAGTAAGTAGGCTTGCCATTTACATTTCGACTTAAAAAGTCAAAATATCTGAACCCAGTTTGACAGGAAAAATACTTCTAATAGAATATTCTTCATTGTGACGCCATAACATGTACATACAAACATAAGCATATGCCGAATCTTTATGAGGAGAGTCCACTATTTACCTAAGAATCAATATTCACATAAAAAATCGAAAACTGAAAAATCCACCCAAGATAATCACTAAAATAAACAAGCAAAAATTAACTAAATTATTCCAATATTTCCCAAATTGCATTCAAAAATATTATACTCAGCAAATAATCTAATATTATCCTAAACTGAAATTTTCTGAAACACATCATTGTGGTTATACGCGGATTCAGGAGCAGGGAAAATAGGATAATCCCCAACACGCGGAAAAGAATTTTGGAAATTTTTTGTTTTATTAAAAATTATCCCCAACACATGTAAAAGAATTTTGCAAATTTTTTGTTTTATTAAAAATGCCCTTCTCCGAAACCTTAGCTACAGCCGCGTCTGATCATGGCTTGTTTTATTATTCGCTATATTTTAACACATGCTTCATCTGGCGATCGAACCATAGCTCCCTCAAAATATTGTTCAGTTTTACTTGAAACTTAAACAAGTTAAGCTGCCAAAATGATGTTTAAAACGAGCTTTTGCCTCTGTTATAAATACGTTATGATTACATGTCTATAGATGCGTACTTTCCCACATTTTGTATAGCCTGTTTCTACATTACAAGCAAACAGCTCGTCCACAAAATTTATATGAAAACCACTATAAACAAATACCATTTTTATTAATATATTACCTGGCAGCTCTATTGCTGAGAAACTAGTTTTGAATACAAAGAGAATTCTCAAAACTATAAACACTCAATGTCTCAGTAACACTAGTCGCAGTTGTTACTAAATATTCGACAAGTTCACTGTTAAGGTGATAATAAGTTCATAAAACAATAAATAATTTACAACAAATTCGTAAATCAATAATACCTGCAGCTTAAATAAAGTCAAAGTAAAGTCATTTTTAATTGTAGTGACAAATCACTTTTGTAAAGAAGAAATAATGGAAAAATTGGCACCTTGTGTAAAACTAAGCAACGGCCAAGAAATGCCGGTGGTTGGTTTGGGCACCTGGCGTAGTTTGGAAAACGAAGCAGAGCAAGCAGTAAAAGATGCCATCGATTTGGGTTATCGTCACATTGATACAGCCTTTGTGTACGAAAATGAGCAAGAAGTGGGCAGAGCTATCAAAAGCAAAATAGCAGAGGGTAAAATTAACAGAGAAGATATTTTTGTTGTCACCAAATTGGGTGGAATACATCATGATCCGCAATTAGTAGAGCACGCCTGTCGCAAAAGTTTAAGTAACTTAAACTTAGATTATATTGATCTCTATCTGATGCACTTTCCTATCGGACAAGTCTATTGCGGTGATGAGAATGTACATGGCACCAGTCAATCAAGTGACACGGATTATCTAGACACTTGGAGAGCAATGGAAAAATTAGTTGATTTAGGTTTAGTCAAGGGCATTGGTCTATCGAATTTTAATGCCGATCAAACCGAACGCATTTTACATAATTGTCGCATACGTCCGCTGGTTAATCAAGTAGAATGTCATCCTGGCTTTAATCAGAAAAAACTTATTGAATTCTCTCGGGAGAGGCAAATTATTATTACTGCCTATGCCCCTTTGGCTAGACCAAAACCCCAGCAGCTATGGCCACCTTTCTTGTATGATCAAACTTCGCAGGAGTTAGCTAAACGCTATAATCGTACTCCAGCTCAAATATGCCTGCGTTATTTAATACAGCTGGGTTGTATTGTTATACCGAAATCGGTGAAGAAATCGCGAATTGCCGAGAATTTCGATTGTTTTGATTTTGAATTGTCCGCTAACGATATGAAGTTAATGGATCGTTATCACACTGGTCGCAGATTGATACCATTTACCGGCTGGAGTCATCATAAATATTATCCATTTAATACAGAGTTCTAAAGGGAGTCTTTATAGCTACTTTATTGTACCTAGTATACATTTTGATAATATTCTTAGTAAAAATATATAAATATATCTTAAGTTTTAACTTTAAATAAATAATAAGTTGCAAATGAAATGAAAAGTGCAGAAGAAGTCATTTTACCAAAATTATAACTATGTTAGGCTTTTTAGAAATATATTACGATATTAATGACAGACTACACGATGTTCGAAAGGCTGTAATATGGGCTACCTCTAAACATGAAACAATCGATTTCCTAGTGCACTCTCACTGAGAGACACCCCATACAATCGTTACAATTAGAAAAGGTTTGTGAATTAAACTATTTTCTACAAAAGCAAAGCTTCTTACCTTCAGCTAAGACACAATCAATAACATACACATTTTATGATACCGACTAGGGAAAAGCTTTTCTGTTCATATTTTATTTCCCAAAGATTTTCCCAACCAGAAAGAAAATACTCAACAACAAACATGAAGGAAAATTAAATATATCGCATTAGTGGAAAAAAAGAAAAGTCAACCACAAAACGAATGATTAATAACAAATACACAGAATATTAGGAAACAAAGTCGTAATAAAACCGAAAAGCCAAGAAAACGCCATCAGCGCTGCACAGGGGTGGTTGCTTTGTTTCGGCAGCTAAAGAAGAAAATTTAGTGTAAAATGTGAGAAAAGTTTTTCGGGTTTTTCTTTTCTACAAAATTAATACAAAATTTATCCAAATACACACGAAATCTTAGGAATTTAAGTTTAATAAAAATTGAAATAAAATAATCCACGAAACAAATATAAAAGTTCAACTAAAGTAATGTGAGAAAACTAAATTAACCCAGTACTAAACGTTAACGTATTTGGTTTTTTTTTTAACAGAGCAAAGCGAGCTGAAATAAAAAAATCACTCTTAACGTTCGCAGATGAAGATAAACAAACGGTCATTTCGTTTGTAGTATTTTTGGTGAACGAGGGGTCATAAATCGTTAATTGTGCAAATTAGTAAATAACTATTTCATTAAATACGAAAAGAATTTTCCTTTCAAAGATTTTGTTGTAAAGGTTTATTACAACAACGCGTGTAGTTCAAGGTCAGTGTTTGTTACGATCCAGAAGTAGTAAGCAACAAAATTATTTTGTTACGCCTGGTGCCAGAGTTATTTGCCTACATTTAACAGCTTAATGGCTGGTGATATGTCCGCGCTAGGGTGTGCTACCCTTAAGAAATCATCCAAGCTAAAGTTGGCAAATGACAAAGAGAACAATGCCAGCGTTAACAATGCGGGCGGAGGCCTTGGTATTGGACGCAAAGAGAACGGCAATTTGGCCATGAAGCCACCCAATGTTCCTGCCCAAAATATGCGTGGAGGTCTGCGTGTCTATAAAATTGTTATTTTGGGCGATGGCGGTGTCGGCAAATCGGGTAAATAAACATCCATATGATAAGTGGATTTTCTTAAAAAGTTTCCCTTGAATCTAGTGAAAAATCAATAAGTTTTCTTCAACACTTTCTTTCATTCTATTTCTTTTTGTCATTAAATTTGTTTATTTATGTTTTGATGACTTTTGGTTTGCTGTTGCCGCTGGCGCCGTTTAATGGCCGAATTGAATTTTCTTCGTTTATTGCCGTTTCGCTTTCATTTGCTATTTTGGGCATGTGTGTGTTTACGTATGTGCGTATACAAAACACAAAACAGCTGTTACACTACAATTTGTTAGCCACAATTTTTTGGATTACCATGACCCTACAATCGGTAAGTAACATACATCTATTAAAATATACACACAACAAACGAACAGTTCTTTGTGATTTATTAATTTTGCAAAGATTTTGAAACGCCGCAATTAAAAACAAATACTTACATTGCGTAGGAGAAATAGCGATATTTCATACTGTTTGAAACAAGTTGGAATTTACGAACTCTGGCAGAATCCGTTTTCATAACTTAAAGGAAACTTAAGTATACTTAAGTATAATTGCCCCTCTGAGCCAATTAGCGAACACGCTTCGTTGTATATAGCTATTAAGTTTGCGTTCCTGGTCCACGAGGTCTAGTGTACGGCTAGGAATTAATACCTCGAGTTTTCCTTCACTTTTTGTAAAATAGTGGCGAAATTCTCGGCAGATTTTAAGTTCCCTTGACAAAGATGCTGCAGTTTAATGTGGGTACCTACCGCTATGCCCAACTCCACTGTACTCTCAATTAGTGATACCAACAAGGGACAATACGCACGACAAATAGGTGAGTGACGACAATGAACACCGTTGTCGTCCAGGGCAAGTCAAGATCACATAGTGACGCAGCAACGATAACGACGGCAACAGCAGGAGACAAATTCGTAGTCAGGACACGCCGTCAGTACGTGCCACCAGTCGTCAGGTCCTCTTCCACACGCACAGGCAGCAGTACCAGACAGGCGTCTCACATGCAAAAATGCATGCATGCAAGGGGACCATATCCGGCAGTACCTGGGGAGCATCCGTCGACACCGTTCGACAGTCTGGCATGCAGGTCAGCATAGCGTTAAGATTTTCACTCTGCCCACAACAAGCATGAGAGAGTCTTACGACGCACAATATGCCGCATATGCAACAAATAGTCCATCGTATATGTTACTGACAGCACGCTAGCTGAGGCCCCAGTCGTTCCTAAGGATGCGCACTACCTTACCCACGACGGCAGTTAACTTGTATTTCACTCATTCGTCCTCCGAATGAGTAGAGGACGCCAGTTCGACAATCTGCCTTTCATCAGCATTGTCCCGAATTTTTCCATCGCCACTCCAACACCTACACGTTCATCCCAGTCACTAACGTCGTGTATGGCCCACTCATCCTTGATCTCAAGATAAGCAATTCATCCGCATGGACTCAACCTACAAGAACGACCAAGCTGCGACAAGAACGGATCCATCATGAGGTTCCTTATAAATGGATCGCAAATGGATCCCTGCGGACACCTACGTACCACGTCCCTCCAAGCTGTGTCGCTGGCACCTACAACACAAGCATTCCTGCCGTCGGAATAACTACTCCACATGTTCATTCGACATAAAAATGTTGGCTGATTGTTAACGAAACCGCATATTGCGGCTGCTTTAAAATGAAAGCAATTTACGCAACGTTTGCACTCACGAACCATCATTTTGATACGAATGTTTTTGCAATTGCGCGTGCTGCTTAGTAGTATCAGTTGCCCTAAGGCATCAGAAGCTGAATAATAAATAAGTAATAGATAGGACATCGGTCTAATCTTGGTATATAATCTCTTTATAGTCTATTTCAGAGAGAACCCACCGCCAAATTTTCACAGAATATATTAGAATTTTACGTGTTTTCCCTAAATCTTTCAAAACAACTATGAGTACATACGAGTTTTATCATTTATTAATTGTTTTACAGAGGACTCATATCAACAGCAAGCTGTTATAGATGGCGAAGCGGCATTACTGGACATACTCGACACTGCTGGACAGGTCGAATTTACGGCCATGCGTGATCAATACATGCGCTGTGGTGAAGGTTTCATTATTTGTTATTCGGTAGTGGACCGTCACAGTTATGAAGAGGCCTCGGAATATCGCAAATTAATACAAAGAGTTCGACTAACAGAAGATATACCCGTCGTCTTAATAGCCAATAAAAGTGACCTAGAGTCTCTAAGAAAGGTAAATATTTTTTCTCAAGGTGAACATTTTGTTATCAATTCAAAAAAAAAATACTTCTTTTAGGTATCTATCGAGGAAGGACGCAATTTAGCCAATCAATTTGGTTGTCCATTTTTTGAAACCTCTGCCGCTTTGCGTTTGTACATTGATGAAGCGTTTTACGCTTTAGTACGCGAAATACGACGCAAAGAGAAACAAAAAGCCTTGGGCAACGGCACCAGCTCGGAAAAATTACACTCTAGACGACGTAGCCGCTGGTGGCGTATTCGTTCAATATTTGCATTAGTTTTTCGACGTCGTCGTAACTTAAACTGAATTGTTTACTATTTCGCTTGATATGAATTTACGATTTTATCAAACTTTGACATGTGTAGACATAATCTCATCATGCGATCTGCCACGAATAACGCTGATCATCCTTACTTCACACTAGAAGTTCATTATTTGTTTAGTAATTCTAAGTTGAAACGTTACACATAAGAAATTTATATTTGTTGTAGAAATTTACTGCCGGAAATGGTAGAATTGTAAAAGAACTTAAATTTAGCACATCTAATTTGTTGTTTTAGTAATATGTAAGTTTCCTACTACTAAAATAGTAACTTGAAAATTGTTAAATGTTTTGTTTAAAACCCTGTGTTGCATTAGAAATGAACTTACTATTTATAATTTTGCTACAACGTAGTGCAGCACTGGGGATCTTGTAGGTGATAATGAGAATTGCAAAGGTTCATTTGTGATGCCGAAATGATCATAAAATTTATATGTTCCATAACAAAAAACTAAAATAAAAATTAATTTGTCTCATAAATAATTTAATATTTATTAATACAAAGTAATTAAACATGTTAAAAAGTTATTTCTTTTAAGTGCAAGAAGAGAATAAAAGGAAAGAAAATACGCAAATGCAAAGAATTTATAAATAGTTGATATTTTATGTATAAGTTTCAAAAAGTGAAAAAATATTGTTTCAAAGAATAAAACCAAAACAAAAATAGCTCCTAAGTTTCAAATTAAATATCAAAATAGTAAAATAATAATTGTTGTACTTTCAACTACTGAAAGTTGTGATTAAGATACACTTAAAAAGTTTTTTTTTTTAATAATTTAGTACACGAAGTGGGCCAACTTGTACTGACTGATTTTTAAAAGATTATGCCTCATACTCATAATCGGTGTAAGATCGTTTCAATACCGCTTTTTCGCAAACGATCATATAGTTAAAACACACAGAAGAATAGCCCTGTTTGAAGAGCAGGGACCAATATGCCAGGTAATACGTCTAAACTTCATTCGACCTGTTCGCACGCTGTGCAGCCTGTAGATGACAGTGTGTAGGATGCCGCTCATATGGGCGCCTGCTATATTTGTTCCGCTCTCGAACTAGTTCCATCAACTGAGAGATTTTTTCAGAAATGTGGTAGCAATTGTACAACAACTAAAATAAGTTCTGTGTTGTTTTTACAATGTCGTAAAGTTACTACCACCTTTCTGAAATAAATTAAACGCACTAGTTCGTGACTCTAGCACCTGCACAACATCCGTATGCCGTTTGTAACGTGATCTGAGTATAGTTCAATTTAAAATTCACTTGGTCCAAGTATTACTGCCAACCAGCGGTACCATATATTTTAACTTTAACTTTGATTTCTGGAAAAACTTTTTTTCGTTAAAAGTGCCCAAGTTATAAAATATGTATTGTACAAATGTACGCTAGAATTTGATTTTATTGAGACATAAAAAATGTTTAAAATGAACAATAGTGAAGAAGCAAACTTAAAGCACAAAGTTAACTAAAAGTAATTGACATTTTATTTTAAAAAGAGAGAATGGCACGGTTGTACTTACAAGGGAGTCAAAATGTTAAACACAACATACTATTGTAGTAGCAAGGGAGCAAATTTAAATACAAGATCGCTAGAAAACAACTACAGTACAGCATATTTTTTAGAAACATTGGTTAAATAGGTTTTCTAATAAACTGAAAGTTTTAAGCTTTGTATTTACGAAAAACTGTAAAAAATTGCAGAAATTAAAAAAACTTTTTTAAGAGAAAAATTAAACAACTTTTCAGCATTTCACAAAATTTTCAAGTGGTAACACTGGTGCCAAGGAACGCAGCACAACGACCGACTATCAGTCAGTCAATCAAGGTTGGCCTATCATGTATTAACAATTATAAATTCTTTTAGAACTTTATTATTATTTAGCTTTTAAGCTTAATTTGTTATATATTTTATAAAACCAAAGTTTCCTAAAATATAAATGGTAAAATTAGAAGCCTGGTTCAGAAACAAGGGGAAGGATCCGAGATATTAGAGGTCGTATGTAGCATTTGTCATCCGATTGAAAAACCACTAAGGACGACGTTGACGCTGTTTTCAAACCATTAACAAAAATATGCTATACCACAAAGTAGTAAACAGAGGTGAAACGACAGTATAGTGATCTTTTTCTCTATCGGTCTCGTTCCTTCAGAGCCTTAGTTTTGTTTTTAGATTTTTGTTTTTATTTGGATTTTCTTGCCGTGTTTGCCTGTATTTTTTCCTGTATTTCGTCACAAAATGCTATATTTGTCTCTTTCTAACAGAGCCCATAGTAAAATAAACTGAGTTTTTTATTTTTTATGTGTCAAAGTCTTCACCTCTGGTTACCCTGTGATGCTATACGTTGGACACAAAATGGTGGCACAATAAACAAAAAACAAAATGGGCTGTATTTAAAGGAGTGGCAAAAAATGAATATTTTAAGGGTTGGGATTATTGCTTCTTAGGGAGAAGGATGTGAGATATCATAGGTCGTACATAGAATTTGACGTCCGATTTTAAAACCGTATGCATGCTTTATATTGTAGTCGATCCTAAATAGGCAGTATTTATGTGAGGGAAACCATTTTAATGGCCTTTTTATAATCCTCATTAAAATATCTTTCATCCTAGGAAGTGACGGGTGCAATTTTCTTTCATATGGCAGTCGACACGAATCTCTTCTTTTTACAGTTACATTAAAATTTTTTATTTATTTTATAAAATTTTTAAAATTCGAAACAGAAATACAAACAAATAAAACAATTTACGTCCTTTTGCTACAAATTAATACTTCCTAAATAAAAAAAATGCAATAATTTCAATATAAAAATCATTGTTAAATTAAAATATACTACATAACAAATAGTTAGATAAGTCTTCAATAAAAAAAACAATAATACAAATTCATAATATTTATACATACGAAATGAGTTAAAAATAAAATATTGTTACAATACACTTTTTCAATACAATCAATACAAGATTCCACACACTCTGTCGAACTTCCATATCAACTCGTTAGCACTTTCTTATTAATTATCTCTAGCAGAGAATACACAAATAAAAAATATTATTTTTTTTCTATGTAGGCTTCGTTTAAGTTACAAAATCTAAATGGATTCAAAAGACTAAATCTATATTGATGATTTAACACTTTTTTCATCAAACGCATTAATTTAAGTTTGATTTTATAACCTAAATGCTGTCACTAGTTAGCATAGTAAATTCACTTAATTTGTTTTTACGATAATAAAAATGTCTTATACCAATCGCATCCCGAACTCCTGAAAATCTGGCTTTATTTTTGTAAAACAGGTCCAATGACTCGATTGCAACAACCTGTGAATGTGAAGTGCTTAAGCTCTGCTTGCTCGCAAACTTTAAGTTGTTGTTGTAAATTATGTATCCCCTCCCAGACGTGACACCCTTAATATATGAAAGACGACCTAGACCTTTGAGAAACCTACTTTTCAAGCCAAGCCACACATACGTGTTTTTTATTACGAAAATATTATGTTGAATAGACAAAATTTTCAATGACCCCCAATATTTTGGGAACTATGCCTGGGAACCAGTAAAGCCTGAATTTATTTATATTTATTTATCTTCTTAAATATAGGTTGGCTTTCAGCTCGTTAAAAAGTAAAACGAACACAGTGTTAACTACAACAACTTTTACCTTTGACAGTTATAAAAAGTATTCCATTTCGCAGGAGCAACCAAAACTCTCCTACGTAAAAAAATTAAGAAACACTATGATTGTCCTTAAGCTTAAATAAAATATTAAAATGTTTCCTGTCTTGAAGGCGAATTCCCTCAGGGCCACCAATCGGGCCCAAAGTAAATAACCTCCCAAGGATCGAGGTGAATTTTAAAAATAATTGTATAACATCTGCATGACCGTTTCTAAGGGCTCTGTGAGATGTATATAACAGTTTAGCGTATTGAACTATGGCCCCAATCAACTTGTTTAGCACAATAACGAAAATAATCGCACTCTCTAACACTGTCTCTCTATTAAAATAGTTCCTTTATTACGAGTATTTGCTTTTTCTATAACATTTTATTTACGTATTTTTATAAATATTTTTTTCCTAAAAGAAACTATTATTGTTATGAAAGATACATACATACAAACATACATATTTGTTATTAATTATTGTTATTATTATTTTTAGTTGTAACTTTAAGAAAAAGTAACTATATCATCACACATCAATGATAAGAAACAAAGCCTAGAAAATATAAAATTAATCAAACAATAATTATTATTAGAATTTATTAACAAAAGTAAAGAATACTTAATCAAATAAACGAGTTTTTATGTTAGAAATCTTCTTGATATTAAAAAAAAAAAAATAATATTAAAAATATGTATTCACTGTAAAACGTTAAGAAAAAAATATTGAAAAATAAAATTTACAAAAACAGAAGGTATCTATTAACACCATTTTTTAATTTTAATATAGCGTGCCATCTAAAGGCAGAATAAACAAACAAAACGATAATCGACTGCTTACCTCTCGCTCTTAATAATAATAATAATATGGGCAAAGAAGAAACTGGTATATCACTTCAATGTTTCGTATTTTCTAAGATAATTTTCAGAATGCAGCGATATTGATATCATTTGAAAAGCAAAAAGACATACATATATACATAGCTGATTATTGTTTTAATTCGAAAAGCAGCTTTATAGCATTTTCTTTTCCAAAAAAAAAAAAATTCCATTTTTCACCCTTTTGTTGCACTCACAATGTGTTTGCTCACACATAAGGTGGCGTTTTCTTAGATTTTGCACTTAATAATAGCGCAAGCAATTGTCTTTTATGATCTGTCAAAAATTCCAAATAATTAAGTATATTAAGCATGTTCCCTTTAACAGGGCCTAATTTTATTTAAGATAAAATTATCAACCATCAATTTTAAATTAATAAATGGAGTCTGGTATTACTAGAAAATATAAGTAGAATAGAGTAAAATCGATTTGCATTCCAAACGCAAATTAAATTAAGGCAAGTTGCCAGAAATAACATATCGAGAACAGTTTTTGATTTAGCGTAGTGTGAAAATCCACAAAACGGAAAATTGCAAAAAGTTCATGCCACAATAACAAATACCGGCCAACATATTAAATATCTGTATCCTTATTCACCAATGCTAAATTCTCTAACAAGAAAAATTATATTCAAATGTTCAAAAACATAATCTCGAAAAATGTTAAGCGAAGGGGATCAGGATAAAAATCTACCAACAATTATTGATATTGAACATTACGAGCACTGATTGTGCCAACTATTCCTAATTACTCTTCTTTTTGGTCTTCACTTACTCAGAAATTTACAATTTTTGCTATATTTCGATAAGTTATCGGTTTATGAAAAAAATGAAAACTGTGTTGCGTTTAATTTCTATTTGGATTAATTCAATTTACGTTGGGACAAAATATTGTATATATAATTAACAATAATAGTAAATATAATATAACAATAAACTATTTCTTAACTTCTCAACTTTAATGGGGATCAATTTGAAGACGTTGCTTAGGCATGAATGTTTAATTTTAATAAGCTTTCCGAAATCCTGATTAATCTTAAATTAAAATATTTCATTGATAATTGAGGCACATTGTGGCAATTATTAACATATTTCGTTAAATAATAATTAGTTTTTGACATAATAATTTAAACTGCAAATTATTTCAAAATATGTACATACATACATACATATATACTTCCATACATATCGAGCCTAACTAGAGCTGGCAAACTGTCGATTCTTTATTTTCGTTAATTTGTTTGAAAAATATCTATTCTATCGATAATATCGATTTCGATTAAGAATTGTTAATGTGTTCAATTTTAAGAAAAGTATTTTATTCGCAGAACCGGCATTTTCAAAAAATATTTGCCGGATTTAAAATAAAAACAAAGCTATTTAGAAATATTAATCAATTTTGTTTAAGCTAACATAAAATTGCAGCGTCACCGGTGTTTTGTCAACAGAAATCGGAACCATCGTTGCCAGATAAAATACTAGATTTGAATTTATAAAAGTGAAGTGAGCCGCCATTGTCAACTTCTTTCGAAATTCGGAAATTTGCTAAACAAAAATTGATAACGATAGTATCGCTTTCGGAAAAAAAACCAACGGTATTTTAATGGTAAAAAAAATATCGCTGGTTTGCCAGCCCTATCCTTAACCGCCAAAATATCATAGCACACAAATTCACATTTCGCAGCAGTTTTTTTCTAATTTGTTCAGAATTTATTTAATGAAACTTCAAATGTTGCCTATTAGTGATCTAATGCTAGGTATAGATTAGTGTTAACTTAAATCTTCGTATAGATTTTTTTCGGTTACGTTAATTTTGTAGTCTACATTTTTAACAGTTTAGACTGAAATGTTATTGCAAAAATAACGTTACCCACAGAAAAAAATGTACCAGGGGCAGGTTTTTTTGCAATTCTTTAAAATTTTGTAATGAAAATTATTTGTAACCTTACCTCACGCAGTCAATATTCTGCGTAAATTTAGGCATCCAAATTATTAACAAAGCAAATAAAAATTTAAAGTTCAAAATTTCAATATCACTGTGGTCAAACTCCAATTTACACGTCTAACCAGTTTCAGATCAAGGCTCAAATCATTTCATAAGCGAGAGACGATTAATAATCGATTACGTTGAGCGAATTTTGATTGTATCGAAATAAAAAGAATTAAAAAGAAAGGACACAATGACTCTATCATGAGCCAAGCTCCTTTCTCAATGCTACAGTTCTCAAATTAAAACAAGGCGTGGTTAACGTACAAGATTAACCAAAAATTGTGTACAATAAGCTTTACACACTTGGACAAAAATTTGTTTTGGCGATTGCAACTTCTGTACCATTAGAGTGAGTGGTTTCCTAAACTAGCATAACCGCAATGGAAAAAGGCTTAGATTGACTGCAAAGCTTCTTTCTAAACTCGTATTTTTTTAACACTTTTTTAAGCAAATCAATTTAAAAAAAAACCTTTTGAACTCTGAACTAAACAAAGAAATTACATAAACTTATTTATGTATTTTGTAATAGTGTAAATAATTTTTTATAATATAAATGCTAATTTTTAAGCTAAAATTAATCGATTTTTTCCTATTATTTGCAATTAAAAATTCTCAGTTCGATTAATTAATCGATTAATAATTTGTTTGCCGTGACTACGCATACTTTAATAGTAAAATTAGTTACACAAAGTTCAACGTTTTTAATAAATACGGCACGTGATAATAAGCTAGGCCAAGTTCCGGCCTATGTACACAGTGTGTATATAACACGAAACCATTCGCGCTGCTTTTACCCGACTCATAACTTTACTTCCTATTCACCCATTCATTGCCTCACTGACTCACTCATCAATATTATGGGGCACTTCCACTGTAGCTTGAGCTGAAATTTGGTATACCGGTAGGTAGGGGTTGGGGAATATGTAATCAAAAAATTCTGGTAACGGGTACTGTTTATGTAGGGGCGCTAATAAGGTTCCGTCGTATTTGTAATGGACCCTTCCACTATAGCTAGAGAGCTTTAAGTTAAAAGAAGTTTCATACAAATATACATATATATATCTAAAATAAATTACTTGGAAAAAATCGACTGTTAAAATTATTGAGATGAAAATTAGGACCAAGAGATCTTTATATGTACATTACCATTTGTTTCTAGGCAACCTGCTAGTTTTCTAACATTTTTCCTATAATTATTTTCCTTGTTAGGAAGTTAAAACAAATAATGAAAAGTCAGCCCCACTGAATTCATGTAAATACATACCTAGTCAAATATTAAATGAAGACATCAAAAAAATAGTAGAAAATATCATAAAATTAAACACTTCTTGATTAAACACTTTAAAGCTTTAGCATTTATTACATATTTCACTTCCATTGAATTAAATTATATTTTTACCATTTTTTTTTTTTCATATTTGTAACACAATGTACACTTAACTGACCAATTTAAAAAAAAAGCTCAAATTCTTCATTTTTTGCAGTTGGTGTCTTGTCGCTGCTTATCTAATCACGCAAAGCCGGCATTTTGTGAGATGTATACAAACACACAAACTTGTGTGTTCATTGCCAATTTCATTTTCTTTTTAGCAAATGCAAACTTTAAATTATTTTGCTGTATTTATTGAGTTCACAACAATTATCAATTTCTTTATTATATTAATCTTCGACACAATAACATTTATTTAGCAATAATCCCGGATTTAAACAAATTATTTTTTAATCACACACTGCACGCACGCACCAGCGAACGAACCATTCGATTTGACTGAATATTTTGTACTAAATATTTATTGTGAAGAAGGTACTTTATTGTTATTTTGTTCAGGGAAGAGTTATCGAATATTATCATTGAAAACATCAGTGCAATGGCGGAAATAAAAATAAACGAATTTTTGTTTGAATATTTGACATATTTTAAAAACCTAAATGGAAAATTTTTTAAATTTTAAATTTATCGAATACTAAAACAAAATTGTTTTTACATGAATTTATCATGTTAGGTCATTTCTAAACATCCACAAGAAAACTATAATAAAAAGCAAAAAGTTGTTAAGTAAAATACCTAGATGGAATTGAAAAGAATTCTGCTTTTGAAAAAAGATGAAAATCAATTTATACTTTTATTGTTGTTTGATCATGTTCGAGATAATTTAGTTGTAATTAGCTTGTAGCTTATTAATTGCTTTAGTTCAATAAACTGCTATAAGCTACTTTAATACAAAGATTCAATGCCAAGTGATTTGCAACTGTGGGTGCATGCCTTTGTGAATGCAGAGAGGGTAATTCAATTGAGATGTCTCTTAAGGTTTGAGGACCTATGATACACCCCACTTTACAGTGTTAAAGAAATATGTAAAGTACAGATGAAAGTTTTCCAGCATTTTCAACAAACTATATAAAACTATATGTATGTCGATTTCTATCGTTTCTGCGTCAACAAATGAATCTGAACATTATTTTTTATTTTCAAATGCCGATCTTAATACGGTGACAATTCTATGAACTTGCTCAATAGTACTATGCCTCGTAGGAAAACTAAACTGATGGCCCGTCATAATGTTCTGTGCACAAAGATAAGAAGTTAAACCCGATACGAATAATTTTTCAAATAACTTTAACAAAATTAAGAGTGACGTAATCTGGGTTGAGTCCTTTCCTACTTTAGGGTTCATAGCAATTTCAGACATCTTCCAAAAGCATGGGAAGAACCCAACGCGTTAAATATGGCATTAAAAATGAGTTTCTTATCATTGTTCCTGTAATACGATCAGGCCCGGGTGATTTTGTCATATCTATATTTTTATAATTGTCGATAGCCGAAAGTTCATAGGATAATTTATTGTTACTATTATTTGGAATAGTGAAACTTCATTTCATGTAGTTTGAACCTTTTCTAAATGATTTGCGAATGCATTTATTTAGCTTTTCAACAATGATTAGCTCAGGTGTGGTTTTGGGAAAATAAGTATGTTGTTGCACGCTATTTATTATTAAAAAATGAATATAAAATTTAAATAATTTTACCTGATTGGGCCATTTTAAACGCATTTGTTGGAAAACTTAAAGAAGGATCAGAAGAGTTGAGCTTTGCAATTCATTTTCAATAAAGTAGGTTTCTTTAGATTAAAGTATAGCAAATAATTAAAAATGAATATTCATCAAGAGAAGATTAAATTGGCGCTCCCCAAATTGTGTATCAATAACAGCATGAATACGGAAATGGAACGATATTTTCGTTCTAAAAATCGTACGTCATGAGCTTGGAACTTTTTTAGTTAGAGAGGATATTTCCGAATCGCATAAAATGATATATTGTGTCCCCAAATCACAGTTTTTGACTTATTATAAATGTAAAATCACTTCTTATCAAAGTGGTTTGAAATCACATCAAAGGCCTCTGAACATAAAAATTTGTGATTTTAAGTCGGTCACTGAGTCACTGCCGTTTTCAAATCACATATTTGTATTTTATTGTGGACTTTGTTATAAATAACTTAGTTCTTTATCGACTTTCTTGGGAAAAAAAAGTAATTTATATAAAAAAAAAACCGCTTAAAATTAATTTTTAGACAATTTTATTGTTTTGCAATTTTTCGTTTGAAGTTTAAGAAATCACTTGTTTCTTCTATGTTATTTCTACATGTAAAAACAACACCGAAAAACATAAACCACAAGTGAGGACAGGACTACATATCGTGATTGTTTCCTGCATGAACCATTTTTTTTTATTTAAAATTCTGTAAATTTCAAGTTATTTGTCACTTAGCTTGATGCAATCGAATTTAAAAAAACTTCCACTTGCATGTTCTTTAATAGCAGATCTTGGCTCTCTTGGGACATATTCATTCTAGAAAGTTTGTTTAGCAAGTCGTAAGACAATTTGAAAGATCAAAATTTTGCATAGGCCTATAAAACCTAGACCTTGTTAAATATTGAATAAATTAAACACCAGATTAATTTTATTTTTAATGTTTTTTTTATAGTTTGTTTTTTTTATTATTATTATTATATAATATGTATGTATTAGTAAAATATTTTTATTGTAAGGAATATTATGCATGCAGCATAATATAAAAAATGTTTTTTTAAGTTTTTTTATACTTTTGAATTGATTTTTTGTTTTAAATAAAAGAAAACGAACACCAACGTTATTACACTGATAAAGAAAAACTCAAAACAAAAAATAAAACAATAATAAAAGAAACAAAAAAAAAAAGTTTTGACAACACACAAAAAATTAAATAAATGTAAAACAGCATAATAATCTTAAAATTGTTGAAATAAAAAATACACAATAATTTTTAAGTTCTGATGTGAAATTGTGTTCTTTGCTTATAAAAAGTTTTTGTAAGTGTTAATGAAATTTTAATTTAAAAAATTTGTTTTTTTTTTAAGAAAAAATATATATTTTTTCAAGACTGTTTTTAGTTTTTAAGATTTGTTTTTTTTTTTATTAAGAAAAAATATGAATGCATTATTTGTGGTAATTGTTGTAGTTGTTTATTTTAAATATATTGGCGGTTTATAAATATTTTTTATGTTTATTATTATTTTCAGACGTTATTTTTTTAAAAAAATATCAGTTTATTTTGTATAGGTTTTTTGTTTTCTTTATATTTGGAGAAACGTTCACACATGTCAAGACATTTAATTTCGAAAATAAATTTTCTCTCTTTTATTGTATATGCGACGCAAAGCAAGTAATGTTTGTATAATATAGGTGGTTAATAAAAATAAATTACCTTTATTTTTATTGCTAAAAGTATACAAAATCTACCTGTTTGCCTAAAGATGGCAAAAGTTATAAATAAAAAAGGCTTAAAGCAGCTTGGTTTTGCGATGTTTATATTAAAAATATATGTAAATGTATATTTCTTAATTATTTTATGTTTTCTTTCACAAGTTTGTTTTAAAGAAGTTAATTATTTTATCAAATGTGTAATAAACAAGTTGGGTATTTTATTTTTACCTTTCTCTAAAATTTAAATTAAAAAAAAAATAATACATTTTCTTTAAAACTACCCCGTTTACTTTCTATTTTATAAAAATTGAACATTTTTTGTAATAAAAGCAAAAAACAAAATTTTGGAATCATAAAATATTTATGTGAACATAAATGTAAATAGCGGTTTGATAAAATAAAAGAACATAAAAGTAACACGTATTTTTGTTTAATTAAATTAATAATAAAAATTCTCTTTTCTCCTAGATGTTGTTATATGTAAATAATTTTCAAGTTTTTGATAAATTTCCATGTGCTGTTTATTTGTTTTTGTGTGTAGATTTTGTTGTTGGTATTAGAATTAAATTTCTTTTGTTGTTGGTAGTTGTTTCTGTTTTGTAGTTAAATAAACTCTTTTAGAGCAAATGGCATTTGGTCCTCTTCCTCTTTTTAACTTGCAATGCAGCCCTAGTAGCTGTTTCAAAGACTTCTCGAACACCCTCCTTGGACTTGGCCGAACATTCTAAATAAGCAAAGGCATTGATTTTTTCAGCCATAGCACGACCTTCTTGTGGCTTGACTGGTTCCTGTTTCATTTTCGAAAGATCCTTTCGACAAAAATTACCAGACATTACATGTTGAACAAAAACAATTTATTTAGACTTGTCTTTTACTTACCCGGAGAGTATTAGGATCATTTCTCAAATCCTTTTTGTTGCCCACTAAAATTATGGGAACATTAGGACAAAAGTGCTTCACCTAAAGGAAACGAAGATGTAAAGTACGTGTTAAAATTCTTAACATTAATAATAACTTGTTAGTTACTTATGAATAAAAGTTTGGTGTGAACAATTATGGGGGTGTGTAATATTTGTAACAAAAACAAAAGTAATATTTCGGTTTAGAGATTTAAAATTTTTGAAGTAACAAAGGGCTTTTGACCAGAAAAGTTTTTTGAGTTTTTTTTACATTAACTTGAATTTATACAAAGTGGCTTGAAGTCTTTGAAAAGTATATACCCAGCATATTAAGAAATGACTATTGTTAAAAGTAAAATTTATAATTATTTCATATTAAGTTGCATATTTACTTCTGGTGTCCATTTTTCAGGAATATTTTCTAACGAATCTGGTGAATCGACAGAGAAACACATTAAAATAACATCTGTATCTGGATAGCTAAGTGGTCGTAATCTGTCATAATCTTCTTGACCAGCTGTATCCCACAGGGCCAACTCAACCTAAAATAAAACAAGAGTACAACAAATTATTATATATATATATATATATATATATATATATATATATGTAGCAAAGTCTAGATCACATAGGTTAATATAGGTATGTCTACTCGTATTTCTAGATATATTATACTGGAATTGTGATTGATGTGCGTGCTTACACTGATTTTGTTATTGTAGTTGGTGAAAAAATATGATAAGA